>OZ023227.1:18437253-19675664 GCA_964006125.1 Cryptus viduatorius | reverse complement strand
CCTTTCCCTTTTTCCCGTACTTTTCCCTCTTTCCTCAGCAGCACCACTTCCACCCAACCTTTCCCTCGCCATCTTTCTCTCTCCTCCTCAGTAATAAAGGTATTTTTATTCAACCGCAGGCGAAAAAAAATATTACCAGTCATTGGAATCACTTCAAATTAACAACACATGATGTTGGAGATACATCGAAGCAAATGGTGAAAAATAAAAATTTTTGGAGTATTCGCTGCGGAGTAACCCCACCGACAGACTCCGAAGAGCAACGGATGGTCATTTCAATAGGCACTCTTTGCCTATTGTTATAGTGAGTGCCTAAAAACGAATCGTTTTTTCAAATTTCTCGAAAATGCCGTCTCTAATGCTTTCCTCTCATGGAAATCGTATTTACAAACTGACTCTACGCGTTATTGCGCAGATAAAAAGTGAGCAATGTTAAAAAATTGAATTTTTTATCCTTCGACCGTCGAAGATTCATCGCATTCGAAATCTTTGTCAATTTTGTTCGCTGGATTTATTCGTTTACAGTTGATAAAAAAACTGCTAATGATTATTCTATCGACGTATTTCCAACGTTTTTTCGAATTTTTTCAAATTTTCGTTGAAAAACGATTTTTTTTTCATATTCTCACGTCTTGAAAAGTTTTTTATCGCGAAAAAAACTATTGTACTCTTAAAGAACAAATTTAAACAACTATTTATCGACACAGTGAAAAACACTGAATTTGTCTATTTTACGAGTTTTTCCGGTCCGAGCAACTTATCCTTGTTTGTAATTAAATAAAATTTTTGAAAATATGTAAAAAATATAAAGATATATAATAAAATTATAAAAAAATTTTGTAAGCGACGATAAATATCAATAAAATTCCATTGAAAAACGAAAAAAATTATCGAATTCCTAAACTTCTCGTCTCAATACTTGTCTGTTCTACAGAGACAATAACGAGCTGATCCATGTATTATGAGAGAGAAAAAAATTACATCTCAAATGGTAGAAACGAATTTTTTTATAAGAGAACTGTCAAAGAGCCTTCACAGTCGAATTTTTAAAAAATTTCATCAATTCGTAAAAAATATTTCGGAGCCATCCTAGACAACAATCTTTTTATTCGAGTAACGTACTACTTCCTCTTCAATACATGACAGAAACCAAGACGATATATTTTTTCGTTCTCGAGATAGCATTTTTTTGCAGCATGCATAATTGTCGACAAAATTCCATTGAAATTTCATTTCATTGAGAATCACACAGAATAGCAAAATTCTTAAACTTCTCTTCTACAATGTTTTGGTGTTCTACAGAGACAATAACGAATTGATTCCATCCATTATGGGGAAAAAAAAAAAAAAACATTAATTTGATCAAGTTCTACGCGATGCAATTCGTTATATTTGTCTCGTCTCAATATTTGACAATTTATCGTCAATCATAAAGGAAATATCCGTCGTGAATAATAATAATCAATTCGTATAAAAAAGTATTTTTTTTATTAAAGATAAATGTTGTTCCCTCATACGTATTTTCGAAATGAAACGCGGAGGGGGACGTATTAACATACTTTATCCGTAGCGCATAGCGCAAAGTGTAAATACACTCGATACGGAGCGCGTAGCGCGACGTGCACCCCCGTGAGTGCCTTAAAAAATGTCCCGAAAGGACGAAGGGACATTTTTCCCCCGAAGGGACATTTTTCGGGGGGTTTGGGAGGCCGAGCCCACCAACAAGAGCATCTGCCCCCGCAAGGCGCTGAGACGCTTGTTTCCTCCCATTTGACACAATTAATTTTTTTCTTTTTCTTGCATTTACATGTAATATGGCATGCTATGTATGAGATTGATCACACGAGGATTCCCGCTGTCGCACGCGATGGCTAGAAGAGGGTCTGGGAAAGCGTATGGGGCGAGCATGAGTAGTAGTGTACAGCTATAGGGAGACAGGATTTACCCCCTCTACGCGGCCACTGGCGCCAACCCCCACAACTACCGTCTACCCCCACCCCACTGGCTGGCCCCCACTCCTTCCCCCACCACCTGTGGTCCCCTTCCCACCTCCATGGAGCCCCTTAAGCCACGCCCCCCTTATTTATAGGGAGCCAATAAGTGAGAGGCTGTGAAAATCTCTGGACCGTGATTGGTCGGCTCATTTTCCCCGTGCCGTGATTGGTCGACTGGAAATTCCCCGAGCTCTTATTGGTCGAATGATTTTCCCATGGCGCCCTCTATATATTTTCATCGTTTTTCTGAACTGATATTTTTCCAGTAAACTTGCAGCGTTCTGATTGGTTGTCCAATTTCTCCTGGTGACCTCTAGGAATCATCGGTAGTTTTTAGGCACTCACTATAACACTAGGCAAAAAGTACCTATTGAAATCACCATCCGTTGCTCTTCGGAGTCTGTCGCTGGGGTTACCCCGCAGCGAATACTCCAAAAAATTTTATTTTTCACCATTTGCTTCAATGTGTCTCCAACATGATGTGTTGTTAATTTGAAGTGATTCCAATGACTGGTAATATTTTTTTCGCCTGTGGTTGTATAAAAATACCTTTATTACTGAAATTATCTTCTTAGACGTCCGTATCACAGTGTAACTTTGGACTGTGCGAAGCAATTTTTATCTTCTTCGCAGGGATGATTTTTCATATTATCACCATTGTGCACATACATTTTGAAGCCCCTGCGGAGCATTTGAATATTTGCTTAACAAAAAAAATCCATTTTTGCTTCGACAAGTATCCGTACAGTGCTGTAACTTTGGACTGTGTGAAGAAATTTTTTTCTTCTTCGCAGAGGTGATGTATCATATCATCACCATTGTCCACAATCATTTTGAAACTACTGCGAAGCCTTTAATGAGATGTTTTAAAATTTGTTGTGCTAAATGTCCATACGATGGTCAAATTATGAAGTCTACGAACGTATTTATTTCTTTTTCGCAGCATTATTTTATTTTATGAAAAGCACTACGCACAGCAAATTTGAAGACATTCTGACATTTCTTAGTATTTTTATTCTCCAATTACTTTTAGTGAGGAATTATTTTAAAAGGTTATATTATTTTAATTTCCCAAACAACAATTTTTTATCACACATTGATTGCTAAATATTAATCCTTTTTATTTCGAAAATAATATATTTTGAACGAATATCATTCACAATATTTTATATACGTTATTCACATTCATAATAAAAATAAAAAATTTCGTGCGTGCACTGAAAACCTGGTTATAATTCCACAAAGAAGAATCATCGAATATCCAAAATTATTGCAATTTGTCAAATAAAATTGAAAACAATCGCGGCCATTTATTTTTTTCCATTCATTCTATCTGTCTAACCTTGGAAGCCGACGATAATTCGATAGCAGACATGATAAAGTTTGCATACGCCGCGACGTTAGTATTCTGTGTCGGGATGATTTGAATCGAAAATAAAAATCTTATTGTTTCTCATTGTTTAATGTAGGTTAGCTTAGGTTGATAGCCTTTCGTTTTTCCGCCGTATACCCTGTTGGGTTTTTACGGTACCTCCCCTCTAACACACCCTACCCGCACCAAGCTAAGCTACCTAACCTTTCCTGTGCGTGCTCAGCCGGCTTAGCTACACTGTACCGCATTTGCCGAGGACACACGAAAACTGCGGAAAACCTGTGTCGGTACAGACGGCCATATCCTAATGATTCCATGGTATTTTTTGCACTTGTGTGAAGTACAGAAAACACCACGGCGTCAGAAGAACGAGTCTCCCGCTCAACGGTGAATGCACCAGCCAGCGCGTGGCTAAGCGGTCACCCATCCAAGTACTGCCCGCCAACATAGTTGCTTGACTTGCGTGATCGCCGAAGCCACGCACCGACCGCGCATCCACCGCTGTCGGTTTTGTTTAATCTATATAACTTTAAATATTGGGAAACTGCAGTTTACTTTTTTCAAATCTCTAACCATTTTTCGAAACGAAAAAAAAATCAATTTTTACCTCGTATGTTTCGAACCACCCTTCTATTTTTATTTCAATTGTTTTAATATACTTATCTCAAAACAAAATGAAACGGTAGAAAAATAAAATTTCTCGAATTTCTCGTCTGCAGTGTTTTACTCTCCGATAGTGACAATAACGAGTGAATTGATTCCATCTATTATAGGGAAGAGAAAAAATGCTTAAAGTGTTATAACCGAATTCTCTTATAGATCGACAGTCCAAGAGTCCTTGCCGTCGAAGTCATCGAGAAATTGATTTTTTTTATTTTGGACGCATCCAAGACACTACAACTTTATTTTGAGCAGGGTACTACTTCCTCTTCGATACACGAACCAAGACGATATCTATGTTCGTTCTCGAGTTATAATTTTTTTACTATAACAATTAATATCAAGCAAATTTAATTGAAAATCGTATCAAAAAGCAATTTTTTTTAATATTCAGCTCCAATAATTCGGGTCTTGTCCAGAGGCAATAATAAAGTGATTTTATGTATTTTAGGGAAGAAACAAACATTTAAACAGATGCATTTAAAGGGGACATTAGACCTGTTGGTAAATGGTAATGGTGTTCGTGTTGGTAAATATTTTTTGTGTTGATTTATACTCATTTAATCTGGTCATAAGTGTTAAGCCAATAAAACGACCTTTACTAGATATCATTTGATTCGTTACATTAATTTGATCAAGTTCTACGTGATGCATTATATTGTTCGTAAAACAGAAAGGAAATATCAGTTGTGAATAATAATAATCAATTCTTATAGAAACGAATCGTTTATATTCGATGAAGGTTAAACTATGAATCAAGTTACATAAGCGATAAATGAATTTCCGCCATACGTTCTTCCGAGATGAAACGCGCAGTGCGACGTATAAACATATTCGATATGCAGCGCATAACGCAAAGTGTAATCATACTCGATACGGAGCGCGTAGCGCGACGTGCATTCCTGTGAGTGCTTTAAAAAATGTGTCAAAGGAACATTTTTCGGGAGGCTTGGAGGACGGAGCCCACCAACAAGAGCCTCGGCGCCCGCAGGGCGCTGAGGCGCTTGTTAAAACTATTACTATTCTGCAGTCGGTAAATTAGTTTTCGTCCTCTATTATTCTAATGGTAATACCATACCGACAAATAAAAAAAACATTTACAAAAGTATTGTTGTTTATTTAATTTTCTTGTATTGACATTTTACAATTTCTAGGTTTTACAATTTTTAAAAATCAGTAGTCTTGGGTGATGGGTCAAGGGTCATGGTAGAGTCGGTTGACGGCAGTGGTGTGTCGATGCTGGCGCTCAGGCTTGGGCTTCGGTGTACGCGGTAATACATTCTCAGGTTGGTCCGGCGATGCTGTTGACTCTTGTTCTATGACCTCCTGTAAACAGTCGGGGCATTCTCTCTGTTGTGGTGGATACCCTTCGAGCCGTATCTTTAGATCCTTGGGTGCCAAATGTTTATTACAGGCTCTGTATGATGAAACCTCGGGGTCCAGTCGAATATGTTCAGGTAGTTTTGCCCACAGGATATCGATGTATTCGCTCCAGTGCCTCAGTACCGAGGGTTTGGGAATGTATTCGAGCTCCTCCGGGAGGAGCTCCCAGGGATCCTTGCCACAGTCGATGACTAGTATGCCACTGATGATCTCCATTTTAGCGAGGTTGTTTACGTTGCCACGAATCGTTGTCAAGTGTGCTTTCTCGTGTGGAGTGATCGTCTTTTATATCTGCTGATGGTGGTGTGGTGGTGGGGGCTCGTGTGTCGACGATGAAGATAAAATGAAAACTTTTCCTATATTTTTTCCTTTTAATCGTTTATTTACAGGTGACAGCCGAAACGGGCTGTACGTGTTTGTATACACCGTGATGTACAGTCATTACCGCTGCCTTTTGAAAGTCTTTTTCGGCAGATGTTTGAGAGGTTTCGTCTTTTATGTTTCACATATCGTAGATTCTTGTAGTAACGTCGCACAATATTGTCGGTTTTCACCTTATTAGCCGAGAATAGCCTGAAAAAAGCAGCAAGGTTGTAGCCCCGAGACATACAGTCAAGAATCATAACACAATATTCTCCACACACTCGAGACTTGATACACTGTAGGGGTTTGGTGCTCCACTCGTAGCTCGTGGTATTTCGTTGCAGTCGATTGCGATGTTGGTGGACAAGTGGAGGCAGTCCGTAACTGTCGAAGAAGATCCCTTGACCATTATTGTCGACGTATATCGCTGCCGAATGAGTTCCTGGTTTCGTATGGTCGTCCGTGTTGGCGACGATGGCTGTGGGTCTAGACCAGCGACTCGGGATGCGATCGGCGGGGAAGACTCCTTTCGTCTGTGCTGAGACATGTCGTAGAGCCTCCAGTACTTCTAGGCTGTTCATTGTAGATGCTGGCTGTGTGAGAGTGGGGGCGACGTCTTCGTGAATGCTGATGATGATGGTGATACTGATGAGCGTTACGGGGGATGGTAGGCATTGGTTGGCGCTTTGGTGGTGGTGGTGGTGCCGAGAGTTGTTTATTACGGTAAAGGGCAACTATTTCACCCTCCGCAGGTAACGTGGCGTCGCAGGTGTTCGTCGTAGCACTGCTGTCACTGCTCGAAGGCGATGGGACTGTATAGTCTCCCGCGCTAGAACCTTAATCTGTATCGGTCGGAATGTCGATATGTAATGCTTTTCTCGGCATATCGTTTGGCCGATCTTTCCGCTGCACGGCGTCCACTGGTTCCGAGTAAACGGCATTCTCCCTATCCAAAATCTGAGTACGAAGCCAACGTTTAATTTTCCCCACGTTGGTTAATGCGTACTTTGCGGCGTCTTCCTTTGACACGCCATGATATATGCACTAAATGTCGTACTTCGGCATGTTCTTGAAGCTAGGTCCCTCGTCATCTTCCAGGTTGATTATGTCGCGGCCCATCACGTCACGTAGAATTTCCGCTTTTTGTACACCTCTCGTGTATATGCGAAGTGCGTATCGGCACATGGCTTTTAGTGCCGCGTATACTTTTGGCAATGGTGTATCACCGTCAACCCACTCTATACCGTGATGAAAGCACGTTAGACGATTTATACTCGCGCGTACTTCTTTAGGTAGTTCACTAAAATCGTATGGCGAGTCGATAACCCAATGGCAGATATGATCACCCTGTATCGTTGTAACGGCGATCTCCTTAGGAAGAAACTCTCCATGCTTGCCGTATAGCGCTTGAATATCAACTATTGCGTCCATGCTGAAGGCGTGAGACGAAATGATGTCGAATGCTTGCTCGTAGCCGGTCTTAAATACGTTTCAACTATACGTTGTGACGAGGCGTTATAGACGCTCTCGCATCACGCTATAGGTAGGGCACGCGCGAGAGTCTTTGTTAGCGCGCGCACAGAGTCGATCCCCGCGGTACCCGAGGGAATAGAAAAATATAGAACATATGTCTGCCGGAGAGCCGTCTTATATTTTTCAGAAACGCGAGAAGTCGTAGCTACGCCGGTTACCGCGTGAGGAGAAGACAATAGGAGAGGAGCCGCGAGGAACCAATAATAATTGCCGAAGTACAGCAAGGGAACCGTCGCGACCCCCTTCCCCTCAGCTATCGGTCCGCGTAACGAAGTACGGGCGAGGAAGCGTTACTCTCGCCGGAAGCGTGCTAAAAGTCAGACGCATTATTATCACTCTCGCTTAACGCGTGCTATTAGTTAGTCGATCCGTAGAAAATTCTTTTTGTGAGAACAAAGGCAAAAGATAATCGAATAAAGATTCGAGAAGTAGTTGAGAATAGTGAGCTAATAAACGAGCGATAAGGGATTCCGTGAAATTGTATCTCCGTGAGGGAGAAGTATCGAGAAAACTACGTCCGCCGAGGAGAATTAACGCCGTGTCGACGGCCGATCGAAAACCGTGGTCTTGAGGAATAGTCGAGGAAGTAGAAGGACGATCGCATCGCTTCGGAGATAATTGACAAGGTAGGTGCACGTGGTGCACACCATCTTTGGTTACTTTATGCCGAGAGCGATACGCGAAATCGCAGAGTGCTTTCTCGCCCGTACTCGGCAAATTAGCGGTTAAGTTTCGGGAAATTCTCGACGCGTCGACGTGAGATCGAGACATTAAGTTACGTTGAGTCCCACGAGTCATATTAATAGTATTGTTGCGAACGAATCGTCGTTCGGAGAGAGCCCGTCGAAGAGGCTAAAATTTTGTGTTCGACTACGGGAAATAATTGAATAAATACCGTTTTATTGCTTTTATTTCTTGCGTAGTGTGTGAAAAATTATTTGATTTGTTGAATTTACTTCGCGCCCGAACTGCACTCCCTATCCCGCTAGCCGTGTAAGTTAGTTGTAAGTTTGAGATAATAGAGGATCTGAGAATACCCTGGATATCGGGTGATAGATATCCTGGCGCCCAGCAACAATTCGGCGTGAATCAGAGGGAAAGGTAAGGGAATTGAAAAACAAGGGCGTCATTATATTTTGGACGGGTCGCGGATCGAAGTAAAGTCCGAGACTTCGAAAAGCACGTCACAACGTATAGCGACCTCGCCGGGGAATGCGTGATGACGCGTTATGCAGCGGAGAAGGGATGGAGTGCTCAAGCACTAAAATCCGTAATCACTTGACGAGCCGAATCAATTTCAATAACATTGTCTTACTCGGCGTAGACAATAAAGTTTATTGTAGATGAGAGGGGTTTAGCGAAACGTACTTCGATTCTCACGGTACAGTGTTTAACGAGATTCCAGTGCGTGAAACAGTTTGCGGATAGATCGAGCGTCAAGTCAAAGGCGAACAGACAATAACCTTTTGCGTAAGCGCTACGTGAAATGTCTATACCGTCGTTTTGAAAATGTATACCTGTGCCTGAAAAAAGGGTATGGTAGCATTCGAACCACGTTTAGTTTGTCTCAAATTCCGGTTGCAGCGGCTTTCCAGGTATCTGTTGACCGTCAACGTAAAGCGATAGAAAATTTATCCAATAATTTTGAAAGTTAAAAGGATTTGACGACTTATCGCCGTTGAAAGCTTTGTTGCTAACAAAACCGAGTATTATGCGCTTCGGTAATTGACCGAATATTACATTGTCCAGTGTATCGCCAGCGACGCCACTATGCATGGTAAACGACTTAACCTCCACACGCGTTATAGGATATTTCGCTGTTGTTTTAGCCAGCATCTTTGCATGGGCTATAAGTACTCCTGGATTGATTTTAGCTCATCTTATCAGCAGCGTTGTATCGTGAATTAATATCTTGCGTGTAACATCTTTTGATGGCGATTCCATAAGACAAAAAGCGTCTTTCGAGCGTACGAGACGTAGTCGTACTTCCACGCCGTTCAGCAAAAATTTGTTTTGATTGAATACATCGCAGTAAAGATGGCCAATCATATCCAAGGTCCGTCCTCCTTTGACAAAACTGGCTCTCGCGTCTTGGCCGGCGTTGCTCGGACTCGCGCCCGGACAACAACTCGAAACCGCCTGCAGTATCAGCATACCACAAAGCCGTAGTCAGAGACGATGTTTTTGCGGCAGGGCCATAGTTTAACAATGCATCAATGTACGCTCTGTATGCGTAGGCATTATTAGGCGGTGCGACAAGTTTTTGATTAAAAAACACGTCTACTTGATTAAAGAGACTGTATAAAAAATTGTTTACGGGTTCAACTTTGTACTCTACGCCACTGTCGGATATTATTTTAAGGCTTACAGCGACCAGGGTATGCGCGAGATCCAGGTATTCCTCTCCGTGGCCAGGTATCACAAATTCGATGGGCCCGTCATCCGACAGCGAAGAGACAGTCTTGTAGTGAACCCATTGCGATGATTCTATAGCCGTCTGCGTTGGTGGTATTGTGTATTCACAATACCACCAACGCCACCAACCAACCACTAACCACCAACCACCAACGTGTATGAAGTCAGGACTCGGCTTATTAGCCGAGTGCTTCTCTATGAATCCACCAACCACCAACCACCAACCACCAACCACCAACGTGTACTCAGAACTCGGCTTATTAGCCGAGTTCTGACTTCACACGAGTGCTTCTCTATGAATCTCTGATATTACTGAACACATGTACACCGATGAAAATTTTTTTCCAGTAAACATTTTTTTTTTTCCAGTATATATAAGTTTAATGAAAAATTCCATTTTACCTCCATAATATATATGTGTTAGACTACCGCTGTGAATTTTTTTGGAGACCTACGGTGTATTCCGGTGTAATGCGCAATGGTCAAACATTTTTCCTTTGCCGCAGCTTTCGGACTGAACGAAAGCATCAATCTTTTCTTGCGATGTCTTATTTTCTTCGTTAGAGAGTTTATTGCGGAACGAGTGCGGGGATTTTTTTTTGAAGCTTCGCTGGCGAAGCTATGAGTTAAAAACTGCCAAAAAATTCAGTTTTTCCACTTTTTGTCTTGTAACCACTCACATAATGGCTTGCGATAAATCCATTTTTGATCTCATGAAAAATCCCCGCACTCGTTCCGTAACACTGACTGTTACGAAGAAAATGAGCCGTCGCAATCCAAAATTGGCGGGGCTATTCTCTCTGAAACCTGCGGCAAGCGAAGAAAAATAAAATGGAAAAAAATGAATTTCACAGATTAATGAAAATAGCCAACTTGGGTGATTCGCAATAAAAAAAATGATTTTTATGTTTTTTTGTTGCATAAAAATGTACACTTTTTTTTCTATCACATAAAAATCAGATTTTTTTTTTGGTTTTTTTTTTTTACTTCACAAATCTCGTAAATGCAAAAAAAATGTTTAAAAAATAAAAAAATATACTCTTACGTCAAATGTGACGTTTAGAAAAGAGGTTAAGTCTGTGAGACTTTTCGATTTGCGACACTGTCACTGTGAAAAACATTTTTACACTATTGCGGGCAAAAATACAGAATATATTCCGTTCATTCGGAAAAACTGTAAACACTGACACATAACTAATTACACTGAGTTTACAAGCTCTGTTTTTTACCCGATTGACACAATCGAGTAAAAATCATCGCTGCTACATTACGCCGGTGTATCGCAGACTCAAAACAAAGCGCGGTAGCGGTGATAATCTGAGTCGCATCGATTAGACGTAACGACCCTTTGGTCGGTAAATCGTTACCTACCGAACGCAGTTTCGACATCGATTGTTTTTTTTATGTTCTTTTCTCGATGTTTCGTATTCTTCTTATTAGAAGAAAAAAAAACATGCGGAGATGCGGTATTCCGGCATTGTTTGTGTTGCATTTCGGCATTTTTTTTTTTCACGCATTATTTATTTGTAACACTACTAAAATGCTTCTAACTTCGGTAATTTTTTAAATTTCGTTCTAAAATTTGGTGTGTATGTTGTGCACCGTATGTATATTCAGAAAAAAAATAAAAAAAAAATAAATAAAAAAATAATTTTTAGGTGACTCAGCCCCCTTAACAATTGATGGTGTGCACCACGTGCACCTACCTTGCTACTTTTTCCGTAGCGATGCGATCGGCCCTCGTGGCTTCCTTCTAGCTATCCTCGATTTCGTCGATTCTTTTGCCATCCGCACAGCTTTTCTTTCCTTGAGCGGTTTTATTATTCCCAGAATAATACGGCTTGTTTTTATTTGAGAATGATCCCCGCCCCAGATTACGCGCGCCGCGACGTATCAGCATCGGTGTACCGTCTGCTATGAAATTGCTTTCTGCTTCCAAAGTTTGACAAATAGAATTTAACCAAAAAATATATACACTCGATATTTTTTAGTTGTATTTGGTGAATTATAGATTCTTTGTATATTCGATGAATCTTCTTTGTGAGTTTATAATCGATTTTTTCAGTGACAACGTGAAATATATAATTTTTATTAAGAATGTGAATAAAGTATCGTAAAATGTTGTACATCATTTTCGGTAAATATAAATTATTCTAGAAATAACAAGCGGGCGCCCTGCGGGCGCAGAGGCTCTTGTTGGTGGGCTCCGCCCACCGACCTCCCGAAAAATGTCCCTTTGGGACATTTTTTAAGGCACTCACAGGAATACACGTCGCGCTACGCGCTCCGTATCGGGTATGATTACACTTTGCGTTATGCGCTGCATATCGAATATGTTTATACGTCGCGCTGCGCGTTTCATCTCGGAAGAACGTATGGCGGAAAATCATTTATCACTTATGTAAATTGATTCATAGTTTAACCTTCATCGAATATAAACATTTCGTTTCTATACGAATTGATTATTATTATTCACAACTGATATTTCCTTTTTATTTTACGATCAATATAACGAATTACATCACGTAGAACTTGATCAAATTAATGTAACGAATCAAATGATATCTAGTAAAGGTCGTTTTATTGGCTTAACACTTATGACCAGATTAAATGAGTATAAATCAACACAAAAAATATTTACCAACACGAACATCATTACCATTTACCAACAGGTCTAATGTCCCCTTTAAATGCATTTGTTTAAATGTTTTTTTCTTCCCTAAAATACATGAAATCACTTTATTATTGCCTCTGGACAGGACCCGAAGTATTGGAGCTGAATATTAAGAAAAATTGCTTTTTGATACGATTTTCAATTAAATTTACTTGATATTAATTGTTGTAGCAAAAAAATTATAACTCGAAAACGAACATAGATATCGTCTTGGTTCGTGTATTGAAGAGGAAGTAGTACCCTGCTCAAAATAAAGTTGTAGTGTCTTGGATGCGTCCAAAATAAAAAAAATAATCAATTTCTCGATGAATTCGACGGCGAGGACTCTTGGACTGTCGATCTATAAGCGAATTCGGTTATAACACTTTAAGCATTTTTTCTCTTCCCTATAATAGATAGAATCGATTCACTGGTTATTGTCACTGTCCGAGAGTAAAACATTGCAGACGAGAAATTCGAGAAATTTTATTTTTCTATCGTTTTATTTTGTTTTGAGATAAGTATATTGAAACAATTGAAAAAAAAAAATAGAAGGGTGGTTGGAAACATACGAGGTAAAAATTGATTTTTTTTTTGGTTCGAAACATTGTTAGAGATTTGAAAAAAGTAAACTGCAGTTTCCCAATATTTAAAGTTCTATACATTATACAATGAGAAAACAATAAGATTTTTATTTTCGATTCAAATCATCCCGACACAGAATACCAACGTCGCGGCGTATGCAAACTTTATTACGTCTGCTATCGAATTATCGTCGGCTTCCAAGGTTTGACAGATAGTATGAATGGTAAAAAATAAATGGCCACGATTGTTTTCAATTTTATTTGACAAATTGCAATAATTTTGGATATTCGATGATTCTTCTTTGTGGAATAATAACCAAGTTTTCAGTGCACCCACGAAATTTTTTATTTTTATTATGAATGTGATTTACGTATATAAAATATTGTAAGTGATATTCGTTCAAAATATATTATTTTCGAAATAAAAAGGATTAATATTTGGCAATCAATGTGTGATATTTCGTATTTCATTTTTCGCAACCAAATTTTCGTTTGTGACATGATAAAAAATTGTTTTTTGGACAATTAAAATAATATAACCTTTTAAAATAATTCCTCACTAAAAATAATTGGAGAATAAAAATACTAAGAAATGTCAGAATGTCTTCAAACTTGCTGTGCGTAGTGTTTTACATAAAATAAAATAATGCTGCGTAAAAGAAAAAATTAGGTTCGTAGACTTCATATTCGGAGCACCGTATGGACATTTAGCAGAACAAAATTTAAAACACCTCATTAAAGGCTTCGCAATAGTTACAAAATGATTGTGCACAATGGTGATGATATGATACATCACGTCTGTGAAGAAGAGAAAAATTCCTTCGCACAGTCCAAAGTTACAGCACCGTACGGATACTTGTCGAAGCAACAATGGATTTTTTTTGTTAAGCAAAAATTGAAATGCTTCGCAGGAGCTTCAAAATGTATGTGCACAATGGTGATGATATAGTGATGATGATATGAATGGTGGAATGATACATCATCCCGGCGAAGAAGAGAAAAATTGCTTCGCACAGTCCAAAGTTACACTGTGATGCGGACGTCTAAGAAGATAATTTCAGTAATAAAGGTATTTTTATTTAACCGCAGGCGAAAAAAAATATTACCAGTCACTGGAGTCACTTCAAATTAACTACGCATGATGTTGGACATACACCGAAGCAAATGGTGAAAAATAAAATTTTTTGGAGAATTCGCTACGAAGTAACCCCACCAACAGACTCCGAAAAGCAACGGATGGTCATTTTAATAGGCACTCTTTGCCTATTGTTATAGTGAGTGCCTAAAAAGAGCAAATATTTGTGAATCAGTGTCTGATATTTCGTGTTTTTTTTTCGTAACTGACGTTTTTTTTTTACTCGATGAAAAATAGTTTTTTGGTAAATTTAAATAACATAACCTTTGAAGCAAAACTAATTGTAACAACGTGTTTTAAAAAATTTTATAATTACAAGTAGCTTTGTCGGAATGACTCCAAATTCGTTGTACATCGTGCTTTCCATGCAATGAAATATTGGTGCAAAAGAGAAAAAAATTGGTTTTCAGGATTCTTAATGGGCTTAAATGGAGTACGGAGGTCAGATGTGAGAAAATCATCCTGATAAAAAAATAGTTAGAGATGTCGGATCGGCTTTAAATTTACTGTGCATAATGCTGTTGATAAAACAAAATGATGTCGCGATGGAGAGAAAAAATCGGTTCGTACAGTTCATTATCATGGCACCGTACGGACCTTTGACGAAAGGCAAAGGCAAATTATGACCAATCATTTTTTAGAAAAAATACTCAAAGGTCTCAGTTTGTTTTTAAAAGTAATGTGCATAGTTGCGATAATGCAATAAAAAAAACCTGCGAATGAGAACAAATCTGGTTCGGATAGTTTAAAGTTACAGTGCCATACGGACGTCCGAGGTGATAAATACTGTGAAGAACCTATTTCTAATGAACCGCAAGCGAAAAAAAATATTTCCAGGTATCGGAGTGACTTAAAATTAACTACGCATGATAATGGAGGTACAGCGAATTAATGCTGGGAAATTACATTTTTTAGAGTATGCGCTGTGGAGTAACCCTACCGACAGAAGTCTGAAGAGCAACGGATGGTCATTTTAATAAATACTATTGGACTATTTTTACGAGAGTGCCTAAAAAGAAAGTCAACAGAGCAATGGCAATGATATTGGGATACGTCGGTGAGGGAAAGATGGACTCATCGACAGCTCCACGGGGAAGTGAGTCACTACATAACGCAACTGCTGATCGGACATGGTTGTTTTAGATCATACAAACTCCGTTTGACAATCAATCATACCTCGCTATGCCCCACGTGCACTCCAACTGGGGAATATTCTGAGCACGTCTTTTTTATGTGCCCACGCTTCAGAGAGTAGAGCGAAGATCTAGAGCAGCTGCCAGAACAGCAGCCGACACCGGAGCATATAGTAGCGCAAATGTTAGTCCGCAAGCTCAAGTGGGACGGTCTTGAAAAGTTTTGCAAGTGAGGGCCGAAGTTAAGAGCCGAAGAAATGTGAAAGCGTAACGTAGGATCCAATCCTAATTGCAGAGGAGCGGCATCATCCGACTTCGCTCCCACGAAGCAGTGCCCGACGGCCGTCTTGCGTGGGAATAGAAGTAGAGCAGGGGGTAGTTTTTAGTGGGTTCACCGTATGTACAAGAGCCCAACACGATCGGCCAGTCTGCTGCAGTGCGTAAATGCATTTTCCACCGCCGCAAGGGAAAAAAACACGCACGCACGGACAGTTTTTTAAATGTAATTTTTCCGAACATTTTGAGCACGTTTTCATGACAATCTTGGAAACAAGCGTCTCAGCGCCCTGCGGGCGCAGATGCTCTTGTTGGTGGGCTCCGCCCCCCAAACCCCCCGAAAAATGTCCCGAAGGGACATTTTTTAATTACATTTTTTAATTAAGGGACATTGTCCCTTCGGGAGATTTTTTAAGGCACTCACGGGGGTGCACGTCGTGCTACGCGCTCCGTATCGAGTGTATTTACACATCGCGCTATGCGCTACAGATGAAGTATGTTGATACGTCGCGCTCTGCGTTTCTTTTCGAAAGTACGTGTGAGGGAAAAACATTTATCAGTTACGTAAATTAATTCATAGTGTTTAACCTTCGTCGAATAAAAACATTTCTTTTTTGTACCAATTGATTATTAATATTTACGACGGATATTTCCTTTTTATTTGACGATAAATTGGCAAATATTGAGACACGACACAAATATAACGAATTGCATCACGTACAACTTGATCAAATTAATTTAACGAATCAAATCATGTCTAGTAAAGTCGTCATATTGGCTTAAAACTTATGACCAGATTTAATGAATATAAAACAAACACACAAAACATGTACCGACACCAACACGACTACCATATAGCATTCAGGCCAAATATCCTCTTTAAATCCTTCCCCTTCAGTGTTTTTTTTCTTCCCCATAATAGTTGGAATCAGTTTGTTATTTTATCTGTAGGAAACCAAATCATTGTAGAAGAAAAGTTCAAGAAATTTGCTATTCTTTGTGATTTTCCGAAATATTTTTTACAAATTGATGAAATTCTTGAAAAATTCGACTGTGAAGGCTCTTTAACAGTCCTCTTATAAAAAAATGTATTTCTACCGTTTGAGATATATTTTTTTTCTTCCTCATAATACATGGAATCAGCTCGTTATTGTCTCTGTAGAACAGACAAGTATTGGAGACGAGAAGTTTGAGAAACTCTATTATTTTTTTCGTTTTTTAATGAAATTCTATTAATATTTATCGTCGCTTAAAAATATCAAATTTAGCATCATATCATATCGTATATTTTTAAATTTTATTTAATCACAAACAAGAATAACAAGGAAACCAGGATAGGATATAAGGATAAACAAGGATAAGTTGCTCGGTCCGGAATAACTCGTAAAATCGACAAATTCAGTGTTTTTCACTTTGTCGACAAATAATTGTTTAAAATTTTTCTTTAAGAGTACAATTGTTTTTTTCGCAAAAAAATAACTTTTCAACACGTGAGAACATAAAAAAAATCATTTTTCGAGGAAAATTTGTAAAATTTGAAAAAACGTTGGAAATACGTCGATAGAATAATCATTAGCAGTTTTTTTTATCGACTGTAAACGAATAAATCGAGCGAACAAAATTGACACAGATTTCGAAGGTGATGAATCTCCGACGGTTGAAGTGTAAAAAATTCAAATTTTAAACATTGCACCCTTTTTATCTGCGCAATAACGCGGAGAGTCAGTTTGTAAATGCGATTTCTATGAGAGGAAAGGATTAGAGTCCGCAATTTCGAGAAATTTGAAAAAATGATTCGTTTTTTGACACAAATTCGTGAAATTAGTTTTTGCCTAAAAAAAATCATATTTCGGCAGCGAAAAAAGATATCGACTCTTATCTTATTTTGTTTTGATGAGGAGAACATACTTTTGCTAGAAACAAAATTAGCAGTTTTTATTATTAACTTTAATCGAATAAATCGGGTGAACATAATTGTGGGATCACGGGAAAGAATGAGACACACTTTAAGTACTGTAAGTTTATTGCCTAAATTTCCATTTTTCCTCGCTGCTCAGACGGCTGGTTTTCTGCGCGACCGTCGCCTTTTTTTTCTCTCTCGTCGCTCGCTTATCCCTACGCGCCCTCCCCGATCCCCGACTCTCGCGTTCCTCTGTTTACTCGCGAACTCTCACGCGCTCTATTTTCGTATCGTTCGCGAGCCTAACTATTTTGCACACCTACTCTACCGACGCTCGCGTAGCTGACCGGGTGACGCGTTTCTCGCTGCTCGCAGCAGGCGGCCCTACATAATTGCCAAAGATTTCGAGTGCGATAAATCTTCGACGGTCGAAAGATAGAAAATTCTTTTTATTATGATTGCACACTTTTTATCTGCGCTATACCGCGTAAAATCCATTTGTATTTAGGTAAAATACGAACAAAGATTGAAACGAAATGTCGATTTCTGTGCATCTGTGTATCGTCTGCTACGAAATTGTCATCTGCTTCCAAAGTTTGACAGATAGAATAAAACGAAAAAATATATACTCGCGATTTTTTTTAGTTCTATTTGGGAAATTGTAATTATTTTCGATATTCGATGAATCTTTTTTGTAAGTTTACAACCAATTTTTTCAGTGAATACGTGAAATTTATCATTTTTATTACGAATGTGAATAAAGTATGATAAAATATTGCGGATGATTTTCGGTGATAATATAATATTTTCGAAATATAAATCGCAAACATTTGTGAATCTGTGTATGATGTTTCGTGTTTTATTTTTCACAACCGAAGTTTTTTTTTTAACATGATGAAAAATTGATTTTTGGCAAATCTAAATAACATAACCTTTGAAGCAAATCTAGTTATAACCACTGATTTTGAATTATTTTCCCTTCTTAAAAAATAGATGTAACGACATATATCGAAACTGCGATTATTTCGTGAAGCCGCTATAAACACATTCTGATTGGCTTACGGTGACGTGCTCGGTGCGCTTACTTCAGATCGCTGGAGAAGAAACTAACCTATTCACGTTGTCCGATCAAGTACATTTTGTTCATTATTTATGATTTGCGAACACAACGTTGAGTTCCGTATCATCGGTGAATACCCTTATTATTAAAATCAATCGTTTTATTTTGATTTTGATGCAAAAAAATTAAGTCGAGACGTAAATTCGTCAAATTTACATACATCGAAAGTAATTATCGCGTTTTACACCGATGAGAAGCGAACATTCCGATTTTCTCTCCGGAAACCCACCGCACGCTTACCGTACGGTTAGAAGAGTTTTTTTTTTGGTAAAACATCGAGATGGCTGAACAAGCGATTACGAAAAATGATGTCACTGTGGGTGATGAGCTTCAGCCTCTCGTAGCAGGAGATGATACAACGTAAGTATTTTTGACATTAAACAAATTTTATAACGTGCGTGTCTATTTCAACTAGATAATTGTTATTTTGAGGTTACGTCGCGTAACTATGTATACCTGCGTCGAAATAGTGATGCCTTAACACATTAATCGATTCGTATAGTGTGAGATAATTAGTCTCATTCGATTATATTCGCGTGTTGGATTTCAGAACGATCCTGTGATATGTCGACGGCATCGAGAGCTTGAGAGAGGTTGGAAACCCACGAAAATCTCTATTTAAATTCATCTTAAATAACGATGATGGAAAGCGCGTACGAATCGTCGTATGGCAGGAGAAAGCCGACATGTACGAGCCACTCATAGCTTATCGCGAGGTAAATGATAACAGTACATAACAGTTGCGTTTATACGATTGTTTACTACTGTGTTTATATACTGCATTAATGATAATTATTTTTTTTATGTAGATTGTTCGTATCACTCGTGGAGTAGTAACACCAATCGCCCCGCAGTACTATAAAGCTTCCGAGAACATCTTTCGTAACGAGATAACTGTTAGCCGATGTTCAAAAATCGAACTACTCGGTACATATATCGCTGAAGATTCGAACAGACCTGCGGTGACCTACAAACATGTCGAGTTGAGGGACATTTCCGAGTCAACCGGTACCGTATGTGAGTACCTTCGAACTTATACATTTTTTAAAATTAAATATATCGTCGCAGTTCTTTTAAGTATATATAATATTAACATAATGTTTATTCATTATATTTTTTAGGTGTCAAGGGGTACATAAAAGTACCGTTCGCGACTCAAAAGAAGAAAAAAGAAGGCTACTCTGCGCATGGTACGGGAACTATCACCGATGGCACATTTAAACTCAGGGTGCAGATAGGAGAGCACATCTTAGATGAAACACTGGTCGAAGGAGCTCACATCCAAGTGAAGGGGGCTCTGAAGAAAGATCAATGTAAGTAAAATATATTGCAGAAGATATATTATTACGATAAAATACGAAATTTGAAGTTCACTTAATATTTGGGCTCTTCTAGATGGCTCTGATTTTCTCCAAGCTGACGGTATGAACGACATAACAATAGTCGATGACGTCATCATGCCGTACGCTGAATTCAAAAAAGGGTTCCGAAGATCTTTCAAACGATCGCTTGAAGCCGATAAGGAGAACAACGATGGATCTCAAAACGTAATGAACTAATTTACCGAGTTTTATTGTTTCCAAACATTTTTTTGCGTGTACCATATATTTTCCAAAACTCACTTAAAAATTTCATCGTTGAAGCTACTTTAACATTAAATTTCTTTCGTTCTAGAAAAAAGATAAGCTGGAGTAATCGAGCGTACGAAAGGCAATGCGCGTAAGTTACAAATACAAAAAAAAATGTACAAAAAATGTACGACATACCGTTATGTATAGTTTATATGCAAAAACAAAATTTGTAAAAATAAACGAAAAATCAATCATAAACATTCTTATCGGTATTTTATGGATGCATAAAACGTAGCATCTCAGCTATAATCTCTCCGTGCATGCAGCGTAAAAAATTTCACGCATCTTATAACTTTTTTAATCTTTATCTTTACAGGATTACAAGACGAAAAAAAAAGATTGAACGCGCATCACTAAAAACGATTCAAGTTGAAAGTTACCACGATACTACGAGATGAAAAAATATTTATTCCTCTTTAATGTTTCATTTATTTCATCATGTTATGTATCTAATAATTTATCTAAAGTTTATTTTTCTATAATAACCTATAATTATTGTCATAAAAATAAAAAAATAAAACCATAATAAAAACATTTCACCAAGCTGATTTATTCATTCCATTTTTTTAGATTTACGGAAAAGTGAAACTGACAGAGTATTTCTGCGATAGTAGTAAATCAGATTCTAGGTTTTTTCTTTAAATAATTTATTACTCTACTACAACCAAACTTTACTTCGATTCAACTACGAAACAGAGAGATGGAGTGAAAAGTGATTTGCTTTTGTTCGTATCAACGCCTCCGAAGACAATTTAGACCGAAATTTGTTGTTATCATAGCAGCGTTGTCGGTGATACACCGTAAATTAAAACAAGAAACAAAATTGTATGAAACAAACAGATTGGTGTATTCGAATATCGATCGTTTGAATGGCGCGCGTCAAGAACTGCGCTTGCGTACAAAGGTGGCTCTATACCGTGCTATATACACATGCCGATTCATACGGGAACCCCTCCTTTACCGCCCAGTAGCATTGGTGAACAAAGAAAAAGGGATCTCCCCTTACTGCGAGTCGACGTGTGCATATTTTCAACGTACTTCGTAATGGCTGCGCAATTAACAAAAGCCGACTTTACGTCGACTGAAGAGCTTGACGCACTCGTCGCAGGTGATAATACAGTGTCAGTACAGGTGATTAAATCATATCAAGAAGCGCGGTAGCGCTTCGACGCCAAGTACTGAAAAAACAGTACAAGGCGTGTCGCTACTAAGAGTAACCTACGCCAATATACCGGAAATGTATAGTGCGTTGAACTTTCGATCGATATATCTTCGCAATAAGACAACAAATCGAATTTTCATGGACACTTTTATAATGTAATTTTGGGTCAATCTTTCGAAAGAGCTTAGTTACCATTCAATTGGTTTAGCCTATTTCGAGATCTCGAGGTCGGGAATTTCACAGGGTCCAAACGATTATAAAGTGTCCTGTCCCGTATATATATGTCTGCGTCTACATCAGTTCATCGAAAAATTTGCGTGGTGGCGCGCGCGTCGCCACAGCCGGCGTAGCTGTCAGCTGTTGTCGGTGGCAATGTTATACGCCGTCTACGTTTACATAAGTTCATAGAAAAATTCGCGTGGTGGCGCGCTCGTCGCCACAGCCGGCTCAGCTGACAGTTCTTATCGTCGGCACGTATGTTTGCGGCGTGAACATTTTTTTGAGTGTTTCCGAAAATAATAATTATGTATTGCGTATCGTGGTTTAGTGTCTCGACGCGAAGTAAAAAAGAAAAATTACGAGTTATGTGTTAAGAACATACGTGTGATTTTATATCAATTATAACTTTTCTTTGCGATCTCGAACAACATAACCGGCAATCATCAAGTGTAATATGTGACGTGCCGTTCGCCCGGTTTTGCATATTTTTTTTTTTTTTTTTTTTCGGACCATCTGTCTCCGGCACTTGCAGATGCTCGTTCGGTAATTCAGTTTGCACCGTGAATAATGTTTGCAAATATTTTTTCAATAATTTTGCGTCACAACATTGATACGATACGGATGCAGATCGTTGTTTCGATAACATTGATGCGCTTCCGAGAATCGACACGGTAGCATCTCTCACGGTCTCTGCCAGCCAAAGTTGCTGAAGTTTACGGATTTAATTTAAGGTTTTGCGACATATTGCGTCGCGGTGCATCCACGTTTGTCGACATACGCGAGCGCGTCGTAATCCCGTAATTTCGAAAGAGCGCCTTACGCCACTATGAAATTCGTTTGTCTGGGGAATTGCCGCACAAGTTTTTAATTGCCATACGCTGTTATTCCAACAGTGAGGTATTGCAATATCGATGCGTTCGCAGTAACGCCGATAATTAATAAAGCCTAAACTTCGGCTGACGTCAGAAAATTCCCTGAAGTTTGAGATATTTCCCAAAATATTTTTTTCAAAAAAAAAAAAGGTACGCCAAGTACTGAAAAATCCGATTTGCAAATATTGTTTAAAAAAAAAAATGAACATAATTTTATAAGCCAAGCATAACAGGAAAATAAAGATTCTATATAACAAAAAATATATTTTTTTTTTGCACAAAAATTGCTGAAAAAAATTGGCGTTCCAATTTCTTTGCGATCTCGAACAACATAACCGGCAATCATCAAGTGGAATATGTGACGTGCCGTTCGCCCGGTGTTGCATATAGAATTAATTTTGTTCGATCTAAATTTTCTGAGTTCGAAATTAATTTTAAAGGGAAAATTACAAAAAAATAGTAGCTTTTCAAAAAGAAGTGAAATTTCCCAAAATATTTTTTTCAAAAAAAAAAAAAGGTACGCCAAGTACTGAAAAATCCGATTTGCAAATATTGTTTAAAAAAAAAATGAACAAAATTTTATAAGCCAAGTATAACAGGAAAATAAAGATTCTATATAACAAAAAAAATATTTTTTTTTTGCACAAAAATTCCTGTAAAAAATTGGCGTTCCGGTGTTTGCAAGCGTCACATTAAACCACTAGCATTGGAACGCCAATTTTTTTCAGGAATTTTTGTGCAAAAAAAAAATATTTTTTTTGTTATATAGAATCTTTATTTTCCTGTTATACTTGGCTTATAAAATTTTGTTCATTTTTTTTTTAAACAATATTTGCAAATCGGATTTTTCAGTACTTGGCGTACCTTTTTTTTTTTTTGAAAAAAATATTTTGGGAATTTATATACTGTGACGAGGCGTTGTAACGCTCTCGCAGGCACGCTAGATGTTAGGTACGCGTGAGAGTCATAGATTAACGCGAATATCGAGTCGTCCCCCGGCAAGACCGAGACCCGAGGAGAGAAAAATCTATAGGATTCGAGAGACTGCCGGCGCACATATTATACGTTACAGGTGTCCAGCTACGCGAAGACGGTCAGTGGGAGACACGAGAGGGGAACCACGAGAGGAGAGACGTCGCGAATATTCCAGCAATCAGGCGATTTTCGGCGACAAAGGGCTCGTTCCCCCTCCCACCGATTACCGAGACGCGTAACCGAACACGAGCGAGAGGCACTCTCGCGCGACGCGTGGAACGAAGTAGATCGATTAGCGTAACGAGCGATAGAGATTCGATTAGTTAGAAGTGAGTGCAAAAAGAATAGTCCGTGGCAGTTATTTTACGCCGTGCGAGCCACGGGAGTGAGCGAAATCATTGTTCGCCGTGTCATCGGCTGAGGGATTAATTACTGTGAGGATTAACCGCCGTAACGACGGCCGAGGAATTGTCTGAGGGAATAGAGAATATCGGCTCGTAGCTCGAGGAAAGGCACGAGGACGACCCGTGTAGGATAACGAACAGGAAAAATCAAGGTAGGCGCACGCAGTGCAGACCATCTTCGGTTCTTTATTGTGCCGTCCACGTGTTGCCGTGGGTTTCTCGCTCGTGCCCGGTGTTTCCGAGTAAATTCTCGGGTGATTTCCGCTCGCAGCGGCGAGAGACGAATTTATTCTGTTGCACGAAAGATTTATATCGAATCTCGCGAGTCAGTTCGAGAAGTCAGACAGCGGTCAGTTGTATTAACGAATTTTTGTTGACGAATAAATCGAATGTTATTGTGATTTTTTATAATTGAAGGCTTGAACCAATTTATTGTTCCCGGATTGCACCCCTCCTGCTAGCCGTAAGAGATAGTAGAAATAAGATCGGAAAAAGTAAACCCTCGCACATCGGGGTAGATTCGATGTGCTGGCGCCCAACACGCGAGTAGGGGAATATAAAGTGCAAGAACGAAGGAGGGCGTCATTATATTTTGGGCGGGGTAGCCGATTGTCGTAGTCCGAAAGCGACAAAAAGCCCGTCACAATACATATATATATCATAACGAAACGGCCACTCAGCCCCTACGGCATGCCGCACCGGCATACACGTCGGCGAGTCGATCACCGCGAGAAGCGACGTTACCGACCCCGAAGGCGAGCAGCGAGGAAACGGTGACCGCGTGGGCGCCGCCCACCGAAGGTGGCGGCGAATCGGCGTGCGCGTTAAGAGAAAAGCGCCGTTGCGACGCGGATTTCGAATTTAAGTTAAGAGAAAAACGCCGTTGCGACGTGGTTTTTTAATTCAAGTTAAGGAAAAATTATCGTTGCAGAAACGTCATCCGCCACAAACATCACGCGACGAATAACGGGACTTTGCGAGCCCATATAAGTCGTGGCGATGGAGCAACGGAAACACTTTTCGGATAATACTCCAACTACCTCCATCACCTTTCCTTGGCGAATCGAACGCCAGCACACCAGCTGGCCTATCGAAACGGCTCCTTGAGTCAGACCAACTCCTAAAAAATTAACGAACGCAAATTCTTGGGACAGACCAGCCCCGTCGTTAGTTTTTTTTTTAATATTAAGAAGCTTGAGATAGACCAACTCCGAAAGTAGCGTGTGCCGCGTATTCTTGGGATAGACCAGCCCCGGCACACGCGCTTTCTTTAAATTAGAATTTAGGTAGGTAGTTTGATTGATTGATTGATACTTTATTTAGCACTCGGCTACTGCATACAATATCGCTGTCTTACTGGCTAATAACTTACTAACTACACGTATTTCTAACGACGCATTTTTACATTCTTCCCTTTCATGCATTACACTCCACACATCATGCTGCATTCGACACATGCATGCTTGTTTTCTCTCATAGAATATCCTCTTGCTTCACGTGCTCCTTCAACATCCTTTTGAATTCCTCCAATCTGCCTGCTGTCTTCATTTCTCTTGGTAGTTTGTTAAACATTTCGGAACCTGCATACGTTATACATTTTTGAGCAGCACTTGTTTTGCACAAATTTGCGCTCAACATATGTTTCTGTCTAGTGTTGTAGTTATGTCTTTCGCTTACTGTTTCCGTTTCATTACTTAAGTATGTTGGCATTAATCCATTTTTCACTTTATATACGAACACACATACATTAAATTTCATTCTCTGCCGTATGTTTAGAAAGCCGAGGGCATCTAGCATATCTTTTATTCTAGTGTATCGATTACATCATAATATTGCTCGCATGGCCCGATTTTGAGTTTTCTGCAGTGCATCCATCCAGTACTCACTAACGCTTAATAATAGTGTGTTACAATAGTCAAAATGAGGAGCTATTATGGTCTTATATATAGTTACTAACGCATTCGCTGACACATACTTGTTTATTCTGTACATGAAGTTCACTTTCTTCGCCACTTTTTTCACGATAAATGCTGCATAATTGTCGAATTTCAAGTTATTATCTATTATCACACCTAGGTATTTAATTTCATCTACTTCTTCGATTTTGTCATGTTCTATCCTAATATCACAACATTCTTTTAGGTACGGCTTTCTTTGGTCATGTATTACCATAAATTTCGTTTTCTTGGCATTCAATGTTAACGCGTTATTTTGTAGCCATTGGACAATGTTTTTCAAGACGTAGTTCAGCTTTTCTTCAATTTGACATAAATCCGGGCCACTTACATATATTATTGTGTCGTCGGCAAACATTTTACGTTTGCAGTACTCCAATTGCCCTACAATATCGTTAATATATATCACAAATAACAAGGGCCCGAGAACAGAGCCTTGCGGGACACCATGAACAGTTCTTCTCTTTGTCGACATTTGATTTCCATACTTTACTTGTTGTGTGCGATTTTTCAGATACGAATTTAACCATTGATATACTCTTCCTTTAATTCCATATTTTTCTAATTTTTGCATTAATATATTCCGACTCACGGTTTCGAAAGCTCCTTTAAAATCTAAGCAGACGACACCAATTAATTCACTTCTATCAAGACTTTTTTTCCATTCAATTATCACTTTTTGTGCCGCGGTTTCACAGGAAAATTTTTCCCGAAATCCCGACTGTACATCTGAGAGGATGTGATTGTTTTCTACATATTCTCTAATTTGATTTTTAGCTACTATTTCTAATACTTTTTCATATGTTGGCAACATATTTATCGGCCTGTATTCGTCGGATTTTATGCTTCCTACAATTTTCGGGATCGGAACAACTGTTGAAGTTTTCCAATTTTCCGGGAAAATTCCATCTCGAAGAGATTTGTTTATTAATATTGACATCACTTCCCCTACACTCTTCCATCCAATTTTTAATAATTCGGTGCTAATACCTTCTTCCGTTCCTTTTTTATTCTCTAATTTACTCACAATCTTCGAAATTTCCTCTCGCGTTATTTCCTTAAATTCTTCCATGCTGACGTCCGTACGTGCATCAATTCTTACGTCATTTGTATTGTCTATATTATCTAAACTTATTATCTCTTCAACACTCAGAAGAAAGAACTCATTAAACTTGTCAGCTATTTTTTTATCGTCGTTGTATATTTGGTTTTCAAGAATTATCCCATTTTTATTTGGGTCCATATTCTTTTTTCGTATTATTTCCTTCAAAGTCTTCTACATTTTTTTACCATTCGATTTAACTGCATCTATACTGTCTTCATAGTATTGTCTCTTACTTTGTCATGATAAAGTTACTACCATATTGCGTCTTCTTCGATACCCGTCCCAGTCACATTTAAATTTCGTGATCGTTGCACGTTTATACGCCCAGTCTCTACTTTTACTTGCTTCTCGAATTTCTTTGGTTATCCATGGTTGTAATTTCCATAGCGTCGGAACTTTTTTCAGTTCCATTGGCGCTTCACTATTTATCGTGTCTGTAAGACATTCTATTACACTATCTGCTAAGTCCTGTACCTTACTATTAATATCACATTTTTGCTCAATCACAGTCGTCAGTATTTCATTAAAACGTGTTTCTTGAAAATTTGCAAAGTCTCGTCGATAATATTCCGTCGTACCGTCTTTTGGTTCGTCACTATTTATGATGTCAACTTTTACTATTTGATGGTCAGTAATTTTCGGTGTTGATAGTACTTCTGTCATTATATAAAAATTTGAAAATACTAAGTTAATTATCGTTTGTGATCTCTCCGTGATTCTAGTACATGTATTTACGTATTGCTTCATTCCTAAAAATCTCATGTTCTGCAGCATTCGATTCGAGTAATGATTTTTTTTGCTTACATCAATGTTGAAATCACCTACCATTATAATATGCCCCTCATCGTTTATTTTCTCACATTCACTCGTTATTTCATTAATAAATACGCCATCGCTTGTACTCGGCGAATGGTACACATTACAAACAATAATTTCGTTGTATATTCCTAATAGCTTAATTACACTTATTCATACATTATTATCAATATTTTTATTTGTTAATACTTTGTATTTTATGTTTTTATTTATGAATGTTATTACTCCACCTGTCCTTTTAGTATTTGAGTCACATCGTATTATTTCATAATTTGGTATTGTCAGTTCTGTGTCGTCTATTTCTTCGGTTATATGGGTTTCTGATAAGCATAAAATCTGTGGTTTGAATTTTGCCGTCAACTGTTCTATTTCATCTTTATTGTTCAAAAAACCTTGTGTATTGGGGAGCAATATAAACGATTTACGTATGCGATTATTTTCTGTTTGTTGCTATTCTTCTCCATATTGTATGTTTTTCCTAGTTCTATTCACTATTCTTTGGTACGACTCGCATTTTATATCGGTTGCTTCGTGATCCATTCTTATGCCTTCAAGTTTAAACTTCTCAACCATTATTGTGCAATTTATACAGTTTTTTTCCCTTGCTGAACATTCCACTACATCGTGATTGTCGCTGCATCTCCTACAGCATTTTTTGTTTTTACATTCGGTCGCAAAGTAGTTGTACCCCCAGCATTTAAAACATCTTTTTACACTGACATAATCGTATACTCGACAATTTTTCCATCCAACTTTCATTCGCTGATTTACTACGAGAAACTTGTGGGTTTCAGGATCTGTTTCTAGAATCATTGTTGTCTCATTTTCTCGCGATTGACTCTTTTTGATGATCTTCATTTTGAAGGTCTCTTTGTTATCGAATTCATTTTGATTTCTCACTCTCTCGATAAACTTTGCTTCGTCTTCCCTTCCTATATCTTCGTCTATGCCTACTACTTTCACTTTCGGAAGCCTCTTACTAGGAGCATAGACCCTGTACTGTGAACCCATGCTTTCTTTCAATGCACCCGCTAGTTTTTCTTTATCTTTACTTTTTTGACACTCTATAAATATCTTTCCTTTCCCGCATTTTACTACACTATCTACTCCTACCCCTAGCTCCATTATGTTAATGTTACTTTTCATCGTCCCCGCTGTTACATCGCTCTCTTGTTCTACAACTGGTTGTATCACTATTTCTTCCTTTCGGCTTTTTTTGCCATTTGAGCGTACGTTACTTTTTTATTAGATATTTGTTCTACATTCCAATTTACCGCTACATTTTCAACTTCCATTTCATTTTGCTGTCTTCGCCCTTTAGATTCAGCTAATTCAGCTTTCAGTGACACGATTTCATTTTTTAAGACTTTCGTTACTTCTCTTACCTCCTTTACAACAATTTCTTGTATCATATTTTTAAGACGCTCTCCAACGATTTCTTCCATGATGATTTTTTTCACTTTTCCAATTTCTTCTCGGATTATTTCTGCCAAGTATTCTTCCATGCTTATTTCGTCTTTAGCGCGGATCTCTTCGTCGCTATCATCTTCTTCGATTCTTTGTCTTTTCTTCTTTTGCTCTTCATCGACTTGTTCCTTCAGATTTTTTTTGCCGTACATGACTTCAATTTTTGCTGTGCATGGCACCAGTTGATTCTTCTCGTTATATACTCTGTGTAATGTCACGCATCCCGGGTGAAAGTTTTTCATACATTTTGGGCAGTAGTGCACTTCTATCTGTACAGTCTTTTTACATTTATCGCATTTTTTCACTTGTGGCTTCTCCATGTCGGTTTCGATTTTGGTACAGTATATTACTGGGCTTCATCGAAGTTCAGAAGGCCTTGTAACGAGTTTCTGTCGTACCGGTAATTTATTATACCTTACCGAGAAAGTTTCCAGAATTTACCGTACGTATCTTGGAGCCCCAGGTTGGTTGTCACTGCAGGTCTGTTGGGAGCCGTGACATGCTAGCCACTGATGTTGATGTACCAGCAAAACACGTCAGATTTTCGACGCCCCAATATACCTTCCAATTAGTTACTACCTCTGTGCTGATGTTTGGTAGAAGACTGATGAGTAATTTTCGATTTTTTGAATGCACTCACGGGCGTTAATGTCACTTTTAATGTTTGGTGTATCAGTGGTACCGGATTTGAGGTTAACCGTCGCGATGCAACGGCGTATCACAACAAGTGGATATTCTGTCCTATACATAGCAATTGCAATGTGCACAGTATCAATCAAGCAGGTCTTTGCGCTTTCTGTTTTAGCAAAATACTTTTCGACAATTTTTCTCACACTTTTATTGAATATAGAAACACTTTTAATAGAGCTCTTCTGTCACACGTCTCGAGAGAGAGAGAGAGAGAGAGAGAGAGAGAAATCGCGTCGCGTTCGAAAGAGATGTGAAGGGAAAATAATCCAACATCCTATCCCATATCCTCCACCCAGAGATTTATGATGAATTGGTCTCTGTCTGCGGACAGGTAAGGACAGTCAAAAACTGAGGTCTCTTCCTCTAATCCTTAAAACACCGAATTCCTAACAACAGCCCAGAGCACGAGAACCCTATACTGTTCCAGGAGTGAGAAAAAAAAAAGTTACATTGGCGCCCAACGTGGGGCTGTCGAAAACAAATTTGCGATTCGTGAGAAAGACTATCAAAAAATCATAAAACCTTGGTATTGCGAGAATTAAAAGATAAAATAAATAATTTCGCCATCCGTGCGAGAAGAGGGTTAAAATCATACAAGCAAGTTATTCCGACAATTAGAAAAAAAATAAGTAAAAAAAATCTCGTTTATGAGAAGGCTGCTAAAATCATACAATTACGGTATCGCGACGATTAGGAAGTCGAAACCCATAGCATCGCGTTAGCGCAGGAGAATAAATTTAAATTACGCGAAAATTAAACGGGAAGATGACTCCGCCGATATCGAAGGAGACAGGTACGATTAGCAAACAGAAAGCTGTAGTGGCGATTCAATACAAGGGAACCCCAACTACAGCCGAATCGTCGAAAACACAAACACCGGCGATGACAACAGTAGCAAACATGAACGTAGTCGCGTCCCCAAGCGCGAAACCGGGAGACGCGGAGCCAGCGGAATCGTTTATAACATCGTACACCATCCCGCACCCAGGACAGTTACAGGCAGAGGCGGCAGCATATAGAATATTCACGCCTGACGATAGGCAAACACACGGGCATACCAGTGACACGGGATACGACGATCCGGGCGTACCAACACCAATTCAAATGCGCGAAGCTAACGTACGGATAAACTTGCTGAAAGATATCCTTGAAGAGATGAATGTACGTAGAATAGCCGACGTGAAAGCGACCGATGCAAAGCTTAATAAATTCAACGAGACATTTAAACGTCGACTGGACAATGTTCAGAAATTTACAGAAGAATCCATGAAGTTAATCCAATAAGAACTCGTAAACTTAACTCAAGTCGTACTTAACTCCTCTCCCTCGTCATTAACGACGAACCAAGTCCCACAGGTAGAGGAGCCGGCGAATAACGCTATTCACAACAGTACACTCCAAGCAAATAATCCTCGATACAACACTGAAGAGTGTTTGTTACGCGCCTACGCGAATCAGACGGCCGCGTTCTTCGAGAATACCAACGAATGCCGTATTCAGTCAAAATACATATACTCACGCACCGGTTCCACAAGGATCATCCACGATAGCAGAACAGCGGCAAACGATAGACGCTAAGTTGTGGGGGGCACCGAAGCTAGTAGCGCCGATCTTTAAGGGCATTCCAAACGAGCGGCCGATTCGTGTTTACACGAATTAAAAGAATACTCCAAAACTCTAGGACCCCGGTACGACTACAAAGCGCTCATCGAACAGAGTCTGATGTACTTAGCCAAGGAATGGTGGAATCTCATCGAATCTGAAATACGGAACTGGGAAGATTTCGACAACCAATTTCGCCGTCGATTTTGGAACGACGATGTGCAGCATCACGTCAGAGAAACACTGGAGTATGGTTGGTACAATCCCGAGCTGAAGCAGAAACGACTCTCGTACACGATCAATTTGATTGGTATTGCTCGCGAATTAACCCCGCGAATGACCGACGAGGTAATAATTAGGAAATTATCTCGACATTTCACGGAAGAAATTCGAGGGGCGATACTTGCACGCGGTCTGAACACAGTAACCGATCTACTAGACTTCCTCGAATCGTTTGATCAGGGCGGTACAGTCAATAGTCAACGGAAACGAATGGATAGAAGTTACCGCGAACATGTAACACAGACGATGCCCGAGCGAAGCATGTCAGTCCAAAAGACGAACGAGCCTCTGCAAGCTATGAAACCCGCGAAACGACAGACGCCGCAGAAGGACAATTGGACGCAGAAAAAAACCTTAGAACAGACTCAACGGAAAATAAGGACGATGACATTAGAAGACGGCATAGAGCAAACCGAGTAGGACGAGATAGGGGAAGAAGTCGTTACGACATCGGAAAACGAGGAAGCGTTACCTCAAGAAATATCCCCCTAAGAGAGGTGACGCTCGGTTATGGGGAAGACACACGCGCATACTTACTAGATTCCGACAAAACATACAGCGCGACTCAACCGAAATGCCCAATTCTACTCATCAAAATCAACAACTTATCAATAAAAGCGCTAATAGACACAGGGAGTCAGGTAAGCGCGATTTCAGAAAAACTATACAACGCTCAAAAGAAGAGGTTCCAAGACTGCCCGACACTGCCACTGACAGGAGTCACCGTTACAACAGCGACCACGGGAAGGCCAACGAAAGTAACCCGACAATTTTTCGCAAACATTCAACTCGGCCGCGAGACGGAACCCGGGACACTCCTCGTAGTTCCGAAACTCACCGTCGACTGCATAATAGGAATCGATTATCTACATAAACTAAAAACGAAGATCGACCTGCACAAATACGTAATAACATTCACATCTCCACACGATCCCAAAGAAACGTTTTCCTTGCGCTTCTCCAATCCACCGCACGAGAACAACGGCATACCGATGATGCAACTGGCCCGGAAGAACGATCGGGGAATTATCGGAGACGAATACGAGATCACCGATGATGAGATAAAAGAAAAAGTGAAGAGCAGCGCGTTCACAAATTGCGAACAAGCTGAAGCATTCGAGAAGCTGTTGAGGAAACACCGGAGGATCTTCGAGAAACGACCCGGAAGGCTCACGTCGTACGAGCACGAGCTTAAAGTCGTACCACATGAGTCATTTCAGGCGAAATCCTATCCAATACCCTTCGCGTATCGCGAGAGTGTGGACAAAGAGATAGACAGAATGTTAAAACTCGGTGTAATACAACGATCTACGAGTCCCTACTGTAATCCAATAGTGGCGGTTATAAAAAAGGACGGGAATGTGAGACTTTGCCGTGATGCGCGCAAAATTAACGAGATATTGGAAGTCGACAATGAACAAATGGAGACCCCGGAGAAATTGTTCCAGGAGTGCACGGGGTTGCCATACATATCCTCGATCGACTTGACATCCAGTTTTTGGCAAATACCGCTGAGTCCAAGGTCACGGAAGTACACGGCGTTCACATATCGAGGAAGGTGCTACGAATTCCGAGTTACGCCTTTCGGACTGCGAACCAGCACAGCAAGTTTGGTGCGAGGATTAGGACCCGTATCAAGAGGATTCAAAAATGTTATAAATTTCGTAGACGATCTCCTGACGATGTCAGAATCGTTCGAACGACATCTAGAGGACCTCGACGAGCTACTTACACGCTTCGGTGAACACGGATTGACGATAAATCTCGCAAAATCATCATTCTTCCGAAAAGAGGTCAAGTTCTTAGGACATATCCTAACAACCAAGAGAATAAAGCCCGACCCCGAAAAAATACGAGCGATACGCGAGTTTGAAGCACCGAAAAACGTGAAACAATTGAGAGGATTCCTCGCGACAATCAATTTTTACAGTAAATTCGCACGCCAACACGCAGAATCCATAGTACCGTTATTAAATCTCACGCGAAAAGGAGTCAAGTGGAGGTGGGGCGAAGAGGAGGAGAACCACTTTGCGGAAATAAAAAAAAAATTCTGCGAGACAGTTATCTTGCGGTATCCGGACAAGAGTAAGCCCTTCTATCTACAAACGGACGCTAGTGACTACCCTCTGGGGGCAATATTATTACAGTTAGACGACAATGGAGAGCAAGGAGTTCTACAGTTTGCAAGTCGGACGTTGAAGGGCGCCGAGATAGGATACTTTACAACCGAAAAAGAATTGCTGATAATGCAGCACTGATATTCCTCAAAGAGTGTAAACTCATGCATGCACGACTGTCTCGGTGGACACTGGCCATCCAGGATCATGACATCACGGTACAACACTGCCCGGGAAAACGGAATATCGTCGCGGATGCTTTAAGTCGACCGGGACGAACAGAAAAATCGACGAAGATACACGAAGTCAAAATAATGAAGCTTGCCAGTGAAATCACGCATCAGTTCGAAGAATTGCTCACGCGATTGGCACAGGTGCAAGATGCCGACGGTAATATCCAACAAATAAAAAAAAAATCGAGGGCGTCGCAGGCGATCCGAATTACATCATTAAGAATCGAGTGTTATATAAGAAAATCCAAAATTAATTTCGAGCAATTATCCCAGAAAAAATAGCCAAAATCATCATATGGGCATGTCACGAAATTTACGGGCACGCCGGCGCAAAAAAGTGCTATCTGACGATGAGAGATGATTTCTACTGTCCGAAACTCTACAAATTGACGCGACAGCAGCTAGCAACTTGTGTGCCGTGTCAGAAAAACAAGGTATACTGTAACGGGACGGCTACCCCCCCCCTAGCATCCTTTCCTAATTTTCCACCGCTCCGTTAGATGGCGAGCCGGCGGAGGTTTCGCGTAAGCGAAAGCGCTCCAGCGAGCCTTCTAATACCCCACCTCCCCATTCCCAATCACTCTATCCATTCCGACCAAACACACTCATACCACATGGGTATCTCCGCAGCAATGCGTTGAACCTCATTTTTGTATGTGTGACTAGCGGTCTCACGACTCGCAGTCACACACAACTCTAAGCATAGCCCAGGCTTACGTTTTGTCTTCGTCCAGGACGAATGTACGAACATTTTGCATTTGGTTCTCTACGCGATTGTTCGGTAGCCCAACGACCAATCGTGATTCGTGAGTTCGCCCAGCTTACCAAATGTTAAATAGTTTGATATCTCGTCATTCCTATCGACAGTTCGGAGGAGAGTACTCTTTCTTGAACGTCGGGTGGATCTCCGGTCCCCGAATTGCAAGTTATGAAGAAATCTGACGGCTAACTCCTTTCCTCCTTTCCTTTCCTCACAATATCTCGCCAGTCCAGAGCTCGAACTCGAGTCTTTCCGCAAGGAAAAAGAGGATCTAAAAAATCCCAAGTTCGAGATTTTAATTCGTTAAAATCTCGAAACGTTTCAATACACGCAAGGGTCATATGCACAGACGCGAAGCATCCTGCCAGAAAAACCGGGGGATCTCATATCGGTGGATTACTATGGACCGTTACCGACAGCGAAATACGGCATGAAGTTCGTATTAGCAGCCATAGACGTATTCTCGAAAATCATACGCCTCTATCCACTACAAAGTGCGACGACTGACGCGACGATCCGATGTTTGGTAAACGATTACATACCAAGATTCGGAAAACCTGCAGCGATCCTCTCAGATCAGGAGACTCAGTTCACCGCGGAAAAATGGAAGAAGCGTTCAGAAGAACTAGACATTAAGAGGATTTTAACGTCAATTAGACACCCTCAAACTAACCCGGTGGAACGGACAAATCGCGAGCTATCTCGATTCTCCCGGACGTTCTTAACCGAAAAGCACACGCAGTAGCCCTCGTGGCTAGAGACAATCGAATCCTGTGTCAACGAAATGTATCATGAGACCACAGGATGCATCCCGATACAGTTGCACACCGGAAAAGCGCCCAGGAAACCGTGGGAGCATCTATTGGATAAGCCAGAAGAGTCTTCAATAACACGAGAAGAATGGATAGCGAGAGCGCAACAAAACATGCGGGAAAGAAGGGGGAAACAAGCGGCCAACTTTAACAGCAAGCATCGCGAAACTAAATACGCGGTGGGTCAGAAAGTATTAGTGAAAGCCCTTAATGTATCAAATCCCGCGAAAAAAAAATTGCAAAATTCATGGCGCTGTACGTGGGACCGTACGTTATAAAAAAAATTGTACAGGAATCATCCTACATTCTATGTGCGAAACTCAGTGACCGGATCGGAGGAGGGAATTCTTGAAATAAGTAGCCGTTTATGAATGCGCTCAATTAACACACGATAAATATTTATTAAAAAAAACAATAAAACTCTCATACAAAATTAACAAACGTATAAGTGATGCGAGAGGCCAGTAGCTTCGGTGCGCTCTTACCGGGTCGACGAGCCTAACTGCCCTTGCGAGCGAAAGCAGAGAGAGCGAGAGCTACCGAAGGCGAGAAAAATATAGGCGATCACTCGAGACATATTTTGACGAGTGTCGATGCCCTGGGAGCAACGACCCTCGTCCGAAATTTGCACAGGGTCTCTGCGCGGTCGATGACGCGAGTCTTCGAGTAAACTCCGAACATTCCGCCCGCCTCGTCGAACGACGAAATATTGGCTGAGTTTGCTGCTCACGCGTCGCTCTTCTCGAGATCATCTCTCTTGGCGAGCGTGCATAGCTTTACGATAGGCCTCTTGAAAGTTGACGTTGCTGTCTTCACGGTGACGACTCGAATGTGCCCGTCTCCTCCTGGGTGCGTATCGATAACGCGCGCGAGTGGCCACTTCGTAGGAGGAAAACTTTCGTTTACAACGAGAACGAGGTCTCCCTTCTGGAGCGGAGGCTGCAGCCTCGTCCACTTCGGACGTGCTTGGAGCTGGTGGAGATACTCTGCCGACCAGCGGCTCCAGAAGCTGTCGCGCATGTGTTGAATGTGTTGAATGAGAGGAGCCCCGATGAGGAAGTGCCCCGATGTAAGAGCATTCAAATCGTTGGAATCGTCGGAGAGCGCGCAGAGCGGACGCGAGTTTGAGCACGCCTCGATCTGTACGAGAAGAGTGGTCATCTCCTCGAAAGTGAGCGTTGTCTCGCCGATTACGCGCCGGAGATGGTGTTTCACGGACTTCACGGCGGGTTCCCAAAGTCCCCCGAAATGAGGCGCCGACGGAGGGTTGAACCTCCACTCGACTCCGTCGCTCGCGAGAGCGTTTGCGATTCTCGCGTTCGCCGACGCGGCAGTGAGAAGAGCGCGTAGCTCGACGTCGGCTCCGACGAAGTTCGTTCCGCAATCGCTCGAAATCGTTTTGCAGAGACCTCGACGCGATACGAAACGCTTGTAAGCGGCGAGGTACGCGTCAGTTGAGCAGTCGGACACGGCTTCGAGATGGACAGCCCTTGTCGCGAAACACACGAAGACTGAGATCCAGGCCTTCGCTGACTTGTGCCCTCGACCCTTCGATGTGCGTATGAGCACTGGCCCGGCGTAATCGACTCCGGTGTGAAAGAAGGGTTTTGCAGGAGTAACCCTTTCCTTGGGGAGAGCTCCCATGAGTTGCGATGCTGTCGCGGCGCAAAAACGCAGACAGCGGATGCATCGCTCAATTCTTGCTTTGACGAGAGAACGTTCAGAAAGAATCCAGAAGCGTTGTCGTAGCATGGCGTGCGTGAGCTGCGTGCCCCCGTGCAGAGTTCGTCGATGCGCGTGTTCGACAAGAAGTCGCGCGAGTGGTGACTCTCGCGAAACGATGATCGGATGCTTCTCTTCCGAGTCGAGAACCGAGTGCTTGAGCCTCTCACCGACTCGAAGCTGACCTTCGCCATCGAGGAAAGGGTTGAGGCGCGCGAGAGGCCCCTTCGACAGCGTCGAGCGCGACTCGAGAGACGCTATTTCGGTTCGAAAGAAGCGGAGTTGCTCTAACCTCACGAGGCACGCGAGAGCAGCCGAGAGCTCTGCTGGGAGAAGGGTCGGAGAGAGGCTTCCACCACGCGACGATGCGTTGAAGACGATCTAAGTTCGAGTATCGAGAGAAAAGCTCGACCGGTTCCTCGAGTTCACCAGCTGCAACGTGTGAGAGCGTTCGGCGCTCTGGAAGCTCGACGAGCTCTCGACTAGGTTGTGCTGGCCACGTATCCCGAGGAGTGAGAAGCCACCGAGGTCCGGTCCACCACAGAGCGTGATCGCGAAGTTCCGACGCGAGTAGTCCTCGCGAAGAGCAGTCGGCAGGATTTTCCTTCGCTCCGACGTGGCGCCAGAGAGCGTTCGGAAGAGCGCGTTGTATTTCCGACACGCGGTTCGCGACGTAGGTTTTCCAGCGAATTGGATGCTCGCGAATCCAAGCGAGCGTTACCGTTGAGTCGGACCAGAGATGCACCGGACACTCGATCTTCAGTACGTCGAGAACGCGCTTCGTGAGCTTGGCAAGAAGCTGAGCTGCACAGAGCTCGAGTCGAGGCAGCGAAACTTGCTTCACGGGAGCGACTTTTGTCTTAGCTGCAACAAGCGATACCGAACGCGACGAGACGGTAACAAGGTACACGATGGCGGCGTACGCTCGTTCTGATGCGTCTGAGAATCCGTGCAGCTCGATGTCAAGCGTTGTGGACTGTATGTTGAGCCAGCGAGGAACTCGTACCTCAGCGATGTGAGGAAGCTCGCCGTAGAGCGCCGACCACTCCGGAGACTTAGAGTCTGGCAGTGGATCGTCCCAGCCGAGCTTCAACAGCCAAAGCGACTGTAAAAGGATTTTCGCGCTCACGACGACGGGTGAGAGCCATCCGAGGGGGTCGAAGACCGACGCGACGGCCGATAAAACCTTTCTTTTCGTGAGCGACGATTCAAACTCCAGCGGTTTGAGCCGGAAAAGAAAGCTATCGCTCGTTGCTTGCCACGAGAGGCCAAGCATGCGGAACGACGACTCTGACGGTAGCGCAAAGTTCGTTCCAGCAGCGAGCAGCGACGGTGAGCGATGGGAGAGAACGTCGGAAGAATTCGACGTCCACTTGCGAAGCGAGAAGCCGCCCGCCTTGACCAGCTCGACTATCACACGCTGCTTCGAGATAGCTGAAGCGACGTCGTCTGCTCCCGAGAGAACGTCGTCAACGTAAACGTCGGCGAGCAGAGTTTGGCACCCGAAAGGGAAGCGCTCCCTCTCGTCGAGAGCGAGCTGACGAATGACGCGGAGAGCGAGGTACGGAGCGCACGCGACACCGTACGTGACGGTGCAGAGGCGATACGCATCCGGTTGAGAACTGGAGCCCTTTCACCACAGTATTCTCTGACAATCGCGATCGTCGGGGTTTACGCGAACTTGGCGGTACATTTTCTCCATGTCCGCTGAGAAAACTACGGCGTGCCTTCTCCAACGTAGTATGACATCGAAGAGATCGGGAAGAAGCAAAGGTCCAACGTGAAGACAATCGTTGAGTGAGACACCGAGACTCGTTTTTTGCGAGCCGTTGAAGACGACTCGAAATTTTGTTGTTTTGCTCAACTCTCTGACAACGGCATGATGCGGGAGATAATAGACTCGAGCCGGATCACACGCTCGAGGCGAAACCAGCTCCATGTGGCCGAGAGACTCGTACTCGGAGAGGAAATCGAAGTATGCGCTCGCGAATACTCCGGGTCAGCGAGTGCGAGCCCTTCGAGATGTTTCCAGCGAGGCGGCGAGCCCGAGTAGAAATTTTATCAGGCTGCCATATATTACGTCAGGGCCACATATAATATAAGTAAAGCGCGCCTGATCAGGCATGCCTGACTTCTACCAGTTGTGGACCGTATCAACTACTAACAAGGTAGATCTGATCCGTTGTACCGGGTTTTCTCCATATTTGGACCATTTCAGGCGCCAGTATGGCAATGGAAATATATTTTCTTGAAAATTGGTTGACCGGGCCTGATATGAAATATCTACACCACACCTGCTTGATCGCTAAACCCACGATTAGTGAAATTCAAGGCTGAGTGAGCAATGGATTAAATATTTTCATTTGTTAACCATTTTTACAGTAAAATTTTTAGTTAAAATGACAACAATACTTTTGGTCTCCGTCTTAGAATAATCTAATAATAAGAACAAAAAATCAATGAAAAAAAAAATTGTCCAACGGATCACCTGGCAATCTAACTTTTTTTTTTTTTCAAATAAAAATCGTTTATTAATTTCTATGAATGTGTATCAATTTTAAAAAATTCTAAATTTCCAATGTTTTAATTCATTTTTAAAAATGTGGAGATAATTTTGAACATGGGTTTGTCTACCCATAAAAACCAGCCACTACACCCAAGCAGCTTCTCCGAACGATTGATCACGTCGATTCGAAAATACAACGCACACTAGAAAAAAACGCATTGTTAAAAAAAATTGGACATTTAGAAAAAAGTCGGAAAATATGCCTACGTACTCAGAAAAGTTAACAAATCATTTGCATTTTGAAAAAAAAGTTAGGTTGCCTCGTGATTTGCTGAACACTTTTTTTTCATCAAGTTGTTAATAACATGTTAGTGTTATTATTATACAAAATCAATCGTTTCAGCACTTTCAATTTATCTGATTTTTTGAGATTCTTATCTTATAAAGAACTGTTTGAAATTCTTTTTTAAACTGCGTATCGCAGCACTGTCGTACCAGTCAGTACTACCTTAAGAATAAATGAGACAATGCTAAGCATTAATTATTTTTTTAATCGATAAAAAAACTTGATCAAAAATGCTATGCCATTAATTGTCCGCATTGGTATCCCGACCAAGAAACGTTACGACTAGAGTACCAAGGTTATTTGTTATCTCATATATCTGATAAGAAATTCTCAAAAATCATAAGCCATCTTAGCGTAGGGATAAGGTGCTAGGTTAGGAACTGTTAGATCCGGGGTTCGAACCCCACTAGGGTACAGAAATTTAATTTATAAGTTTAAGTTAGGATATTAATTTATATGCAAATATATCGAATTTAATGTGTTTAAAAGGATGCAATACATGTGATCACGCACTGTAATTAATAATTTTTTATAAATCTTTATATTTATTGTTGTCCAGCGTAAGTCCGGCGCGGAAATGGCCCATGTATGGGGTTGATCAGGTCCTCATTCGGAGAAGACAAATATGCATCAGGCCCATATCAGGCGCCGTTATCTGGGCCGGAGCAGCGGAAGCGTTACACCTTACATCTGGGCCATATCGTTAATCCATATCTTGGCCATATTTAATTTTCCGGCGTGCCAAGGATGGCCCGGATTCTGGCCTGAGTAAATTTCTACTCGGGAAATTGTCCTCGGAGGCAGATAGGAAGTGAGCCCTGGAAGCACGAGCGCTGTGAACTCAAGCTCAAACGAAGAGTCTTGGCGAGACACGATTTTCACAGATACGCGTTCGCGTGTGTAGAGCGATTTGCCTCCGATACCGGTGATAGGAACCGACGCAGATGAACGCGGGAGCCTCAATCGCTGAGCGAGAGACTCAGAGATGAACGTGCCGGCGGAGCCTTGGTCAAGCAACGCTCGAACTCGAACCGGAACCCCGCCCGCCATGAGCGCATCGACGACAGCGGTGGCGAGAAGCACAGGTGTCTCAGATGGCGACGAGTCGCACCGAGCGGTGAGAGCAGTGACACCGAGAGCTGGTGGAGCATCCGAGCGCTCAGCAGGCGCGTGTTGCGAAGCGTTACCTCGCGATGCAGCAGAGGTTCCCGCAGAACTCGCGCTTGCCTCGTGGATAAGCGTGTGGTGTTTGGCTTTGCACGTTTGGCATAACCTCTGAGGACGGCACTCACGAACGAAGTGTTGACCGAGGCAATTAATGCACAGTTTATGCGCAATCACGAATGCCTTGCGCTCCTCGGACGCTTTGGAGCGAAAGCTGTCGCACGCACCGATGTAGTGGTCGCGCTGACAGAGAGGGCACTTCCTAGCGCTAGCGGAAGCGCCTGTAGCGTGGTGCGACTTGATCCGAGCATTTTTTTTCGGCTCCGGCGCCGATTGACTCGCCGATGCATTCGAAGTCTTTGCCGATGACGAGAATCCTGAACCCGGAGAATCGAGAGCTTGAATAGCGCACATTCGCGTTTCGAGGAACGTGCGAAGCTCAGCGAATGTCGACGGAGTATTGTTCGCGCCAACGTGCAACTCCCACTCACGGCGAGATTGTTTGTCGAGCTTTTGGACGGTCAGAAACACGAGCCAGTCGCTGTAACCATCGACAGGGCGGCCGAGAGCTTTGAGAGCTGAAACAGCGTTCACGGTCCCGTTGAAAAGCGTTCTGAGCTCTGATGAAGACTCGGAACGCATCGGCGACAGAGAATAAATATTCCCTAGCTGAGCAAGCGTGAGCAAACGAACATTCTCGTACCGATCTGTGAGAGTGGTCCACGCTGCTGCGTAATTCTCGGCGGTGAGAGGAAGGGAAGCGATAAGATCGGCCGGTTCCTTTGCGAGACTTGTCTTCAAATAATGGAGCTTTTCGATCGGCGAGCGCGACGCGTTGCCCCCTACCATCGATGTGTACAAATCTCGAAACGTAGACCACTCTGTGAAGTCGCCGGAGAATTTCGGCAGAGAAATTTTCGGGAGCTGCTGTGTGGCCGGCACAGGTCTAGCTGCAGTCCCTTCCCTCTGATCTTTAAATTGTCGGATAATATCGAGCATTCTCCCTTTGTTGGCGAAATAACTCTTCTCGGTGGTGGTGTACACATCCTGCTTAAAGTACGCGCCCTTGCGATCGTCGTCTGTTGCTGCATCTTCGATGTCGCCGTGAATTTCTTCGAAAGTCTCCCACTTTCTGTTGAGAGCGTCGAGTCGCGCTTCAACGACGCCGAGCGTGATATTGGCCTGTCCAACCTTCTTGAGGTTCTCGAATGCGCGAATAATGTGCCCTGCGGTTCGCTCCTGCTTTTGCAACAAGCTCTCGATAGCGTCGATGCTTGTGTAATCACGATGCACCGACGAAAAGGGCGAAAGACGACAATGCCGAGGGCTCGCGCGCGTGAGATCGAGAACGACGGCGATTCGCGAAAAACTTGAAGAATAATCGGAGACAGTGAACGGGAGAAAGCCTCGGAGAGCGCGATAGCCGAAAACAAGTGTGGAACGCAACGGACTACCACGAGAGAGGCAGCACTATTGCGATCGCGGTGAGCAGAGCGAGAGCGGCAAACGCCTAGCCTAGCAGTGCACGAGTGCGCGGTCTAGAGAGAGAGAGAGACAGCGACGCGAACGAGTGCGTGAGCGCTGTAAGGCTAGCGAGACAGAGTTAGGCGCGAGGGCGATGACTCCCGATGCACTGATTGTCACACTCAATGCTTGACGACGGCACCTGAGATGTGACCGAAGGAGGCTGTTTCGACAACGAACACCTCGCTCCGAGCACCGCGAGAACGAGAGTCTTATTCTTTAGCGTTTTGTTTCACTTTCCTCGCTCACTCCAATCCGGCTCGACGGACCAAAAAATGTGCGAAACTCAGTGAGCGGATCGGTGGAGGGGATTCTTGAATTAAGTAGCCGTTTATGAATGCGCTCAATTAACACACGATAAATATTTATTAAAAAAAACAATAAAACTCTCATACAAAATTAACAAACGTATAAGTGATGCGAGAGGACAGTAGCTTCGGTGCGCTCTTGCCGGGTCGACGAGCCTAACTGCCCTTGTGAGCGAAAGCAGAGAGAGCGAGAGCTACCGAAGGCGAGAAAAATATAGGCGATCACTCGAGACATATTTTGACGAGTGTCGATACCCTGGGAGCAACGACCCTCGTCCGAAATTTGCACAGGGTCTCTGCGCGGTCGATGACGCGAGTCTTCGAGTAAATCCCGAACATTCTAAAATACGTTAATAGCGACCGAGAACGCGGGCTCTTCCACACACGGGATATACGACCATACAGAGAATCATGAAGCGAGGGAAAGCAGGCAAAACGTCTGACCCGACGTTAACTGCGACTACTGGGATTGAACGACGCGACGACGGGTCGCGCGTTCGAGCGACATTCAAAACATAAGCACCGGCAAAATGAATAGAGGTCGGAAAGGATAACCGGCGAACGATCGTAAGCAATTAGAATATTATATCCGAGGCATCATTCAGTACTAATCGAGCCGTGACAACGCGAACATCGTCGTCAATATGTGTGACAAATCAACGCAAACTGACGTGAATACCGAAGTGACTGCCGACGATCGGGAGATTACGGCGCGGCCATATACAAGATTCACGGTGATCCGCAACCGCAGAAATCCTCGAAGAACAATAATACGCCGACGCAAATGTACGCAGATCGAACCAGCATACTTCGAACTACTGCGAGTGGATGCAGAGGTAACAAGCGTCTCAGCGCCCTGCGGGCGCAGATGCTCTTGTTGGTGGGCTCCGCCCCCCAAACCCCCCGAAAAATGTCCCTTCGGGACATTTTTTAAGGCACTCACGGGGGTGCACGTCGCGCTACGCGCTCCGTATCGAGTATATTTACACATCGCGCTATGCGCTACGAATTAAGTATGTTTATTCGTCGCGCTCTGCGTTTCTTTTCGACAGTACGTATGAGGGAAAAACATTTATCAGTTACGTAAATTAATTCATAGTGTTTAACCTTCGTCGAATCAAAATATTTCTTTTTTGTACCAATTGATTATTAATATTCACGACGGATATTTCCTTTTTGTTTGACGATAAATTGTCAAATATTGAGACACGAGACAAATATAACGAATTGCACGACGTAGAAGTTGATCAAATTAATTTAACGAATCAAATCATGTCTAGTAAAGTCGTTTTATTGGCTTAAAACTTATGACCAGATTTAATGAATATAAAACAAACACACAAAACATGTACCGACACCAATACGATTACCATTTAGCATTCAGGCCAAATATCCCCTTTAAATCCTTCCCCTTCAGTGTTTTTTTTCTTCCCCATAATTGAAGGAATCAGTTCGTTATTTTGTCTGTAGGAAACCAAACCATTGTAGAAGAAAAGTTCAAGAAATTTGCTATTCTTTGTGATTTTCAATGAAATTTTATCGATATTTATGGATGCTGCAAAAAAATGCAATCTCGAGAACGAAAAAATATATCTTTTTGGTTCCTGTCTTGTATTGAAGAGGAAGTAGTACGTTACTCGAATCAAAAATTTGTCATCTTGGATAGCTCCGAAATATTTTTTTACAAATTGATGAAATTCCTAAAAAATTCGACTTTGAAGGCTCTTTGACAGTCCTCTTATAACAAATTTCATTTCTACCATTTGAGATATATTTTTTTTCTTCTTCGTAATACATGGAATCAGCTCGTTATTGTCTCTGTAGAACAGACAAGTATTGGAGACGAGAAGTTTGAGAAATTCGATATTTTTTTTTCGTTTTTCAATGAAATTTTATTGATATTTATCGTCGCTTAAAAATATCAAATTTAGCATTATATCATATCGTATTTTTTAAAATTTTATTTAATCACAAACGAGGATAAGTTTTTCGGTACGGAATAACTCGTAAAATCGACAAATTCAGTGTTTTTCACTTTCTTAATAAATAATTATTTATAATTGTTCTTTAAGAGTACAATTGTTTTTTTTTTTTTTTGCGAAAAAAAACTTTTCAAGACGTGAGCATATGAAAGAAATTCGTATTTCGACGAAAATTTTAAAAAATTTGAAAAAAAAAAAAAAAACGTTGGAAATACGTCGATAGAATAATCATTAGCAGTTTTCTTATCAAGTGTAAACAAATAAATCCAGCGAACAAAATTGACAAAGATTTCGAATGTGATGAATCTCCGACGGTCGAAGTGTAAAAAATTAAATTTTTAAACATAGCACACTTTTTATCTGCGCAATAACGCGGAGAATCAGTTTGTAAATACGATTTCTTTGAGAGGAAAGGATTAGAGACGGCAATTTCGAGAAATTTGAAAAAACGATTCGTTTTTTGATGAAAATTCGTAAAATTAGTCTTTGCTCAAAAAAAATCATATCTCGGCAGCGAAAAAAGATTTTGACTCTTATTTTGACTTGTTTTGAAGAGGAGAAAATACGTTGCCAGAAAAAGAATTGCAGTTTTTATTATTAACTGTAAATGAATAAATCGGGTGAACATAATTGACAAAGATTTCGGCTGCGATGAATCTTCGATGGTCGAAGGATAGAAAATTCTTTTTTTTTATGATTGCATACTTTTTATTTGCGCTATACCGCGTAGAATCCATTTATATTTACGTAAAATAGGAACAAAGATTGAAACGAGATGTCGATTTTTTTTTATTTGAAAATCATCCGGCCACAGAGTACGCGCGCCGCGACGTATGAGCATCTGTGTATCGTCTGCCACGAAATTGTCATCTGCTTCCAAAGTTTGACAGATAGAATAAAACGAAAAAATATGTACTCGCGATTTTTTTTAGTTCTATTTGGGAAATTGTAATTATTTTGGATATTCGATGAATCTTTTTTGTGAGTTTACTACCAATTTTTTCAGTGAATACGTGAAATTTATCATTTTTATTACGAATGTGAATAAAGTATGATAAAATATTGCGGATGATTTTCGGTGATAATATATTATTTTGGAAATAAAAAACGCAAACATTTGTGAATCTGTGTATGATATTTCGTGTTTTATTTTTCACAACCGAAGTTTTTTTTTTTAACATGATGAAAAATGGATTTTTGGCAAATCTAAATAACATAACCTTTAAAGCAAATCTTGTTATAACCACTGTTTTTGAATTATTTTATAATTAAAATTATATTTGTCAGAATGACTCAAAATTTGGTGTGCATAGTGCTTTCGATGCAATGAAATATTGTTGCGAAAGAGAAAAGAATTGGTTTCCTGGATTCTTAATTGGGGCACCGTACGGACATCAGATGTGAGAAAATAATTTTTTTATGGAAAATTGTGATGAATAAATAGTTAGAGATGTAGGATTTGCTCTAAATTTGCTGTGCGCAGTGCTTTTGATAAAACAAAATGATGCTGCGAAGGAGAAAAAAATTGGTTCGTAGAATTCATTATGATGGCACCGTACGGACACTTGACCGAAGACAAATGCAAATTGTGGTCAATAATTTTTTAGAAAAAATACTTAAAGGTCTTAGATTGGTTTTAAAAGTAATGTGCATACTGGAAATAATGTAATAAAAAAACCCTGCGAAGGAGAACAAAATTGGTTCGCACCATCTAAAGTTACAGTGTGATACGGACGTCCGAGAAGAAAAATTCAGCCAAAAAGTTGTTTTCATTGCACCGCAGGCTAAAAAAAATATTTCTATTCATCGCAGTCACTTCAAAGTAACTACGCATGATGTTGGAGATACACCGAAGCAAATGGTGAAAAATAAAAATTTTTGGAGTATGCGCTGCGGAGTAACCCCTTCGACAGACTCCGAAGAGCAACGGATGGTCATTTTAATAGGCACTCTTTGCCTATTATTATAGTGAGTGCCTAAAAAAGGAGCTCACAGAGCTCGCACAACTGGCGAGAGAAAACGACGTCGCGATCGAAGGAATCCTACGAGCAAACCAAACCGAGAAACAACTGATCAAATTTATTCCAAAACGGAGGATCGTGGAAAACATCGCTTTGGACCGAGATTGGAAGTCGATCATTCTGGGACAACCAGCGGCCCCAAAGGCAGCCCAGCCACCGAAAAGAAAGAACATTGTCCCTTGCAATCCGATCATCGAGGAAGCCGTTCAACGGAAGTATTCGTACACTCAGGTACAAACGGGCAACCGACGTGCACCGATACAAATCCCGGCGATGTCGCAGCAAGTTGCAGAGACAACAGAGAAGAAGAAGACCGAGTAAAACCAAGATAACAAAGTGTAAAAGTGGAAACTCGCCACGCGCGTAAAAAAAAAAATAAATAAATAAAAATAAAAAAAATATATATAAACGGCATCATAGTACATTCAATTTTCTGACGGCCCTCAGCCGTTCCCTCTTTCTTAACGGAGCAAAGGACTCTCCGCTTGCAATTCGCGCGCTCAAGTCCTTTGGGGGGCAGTTATAACGAAACGACCACTTAGCCCCTACGGCATGCCGCACCGGCATACACGTCGGCGAGTCGATCACCGCGGGAAGCGACGTTACCGACCCCGAAGGCGAGCAGCGAGGAAACGGTGACCGCGTGGGCGCCGCCCACCGAAGGTGGCGGCGAATCGGCGTGCGCGTTAAGAGAAAAGCACCGTTGCGACGTGGATTTCAAATTCAAGTTAAGGAAAAATTATCGTTGCAGAAACGTCATCCGCGACAAACATCACGCGGCGAATAACGGGACTTTGCGAGCCCATATAAGTCGCGGCGACGGAGCAACGGAAACACTTTTCGGATAATACTCCAACTACCTCCATCACCTTTCCTTGCCGAATCGAACCCCAGCACACCAGCTGCCCTATCGAAACGGCTCCTTGAGTCAGACCAACTCCTAAAAAATTAACGAACGCAAATTCTTGGGACAGACCAGCCCCGTCGTTAGTTTTTTTTGAAATATTAAGAAACTTGAGATAGACCAACTCCGAAAGTAGCGTGTGCCGCGTATTCTTGGGACAGACCAGCCCCGGCACACGCGCTTTTGTTAAATTAGAATTTAGGTAGGTAGTTCAGAGAGAGAGAGAGAGAGAGAGAGAGAGAAATCGCGTCGCGTTCGAAAGAGAATTGAAGGGAAAATAATCCAACATCCTATTCCATATCCTCCACCCAGAGATTTATGATGAATTGGTCTCAGTCTGCGGACATGTAAGGAGAGACAAAAACTGAGGTCTCTTCCTAATCCTTAAAACACCGAATTCCTAACGACAGCCCAGAGCACGAGAACCCTATACTGTTCCAGGAGAGAGAAAAAAAAAAGTTACAATATATCGAGCAAAAATAGCAGATCACAATATTTTCCATTTTTATTTTAGGTTATATTTTCGCGTCGTCCATTGTATAGTTTATTTTTCTATCTTTATAAGACATATAAGTAACATCGAGTACCATCGTTTCAATAGTCAAACGTGATACATCGTATACCTTAAAAAAATTATTTTTTTTTTATTTTTGACTTTTTAACGTATTCATTTTGTTTCTTTTTATATACAGCGAAATTATCGGTTATGTTGACCATGTCGAAGGCACTAAAAGTGTTGGCAATCCCAGGAAATCGTTGTATAAGTGCACCATCAATAACGCCGATGGTAGGCGCATTCGTTTTCTAATATGGGAGGACATCGTCGCTGCTTACGAGCACGTGATTAAATCTCGAGACGTAAGTAAAATGACGTATACAAGAAACGTAGGATTATTTGAGGGAATCAAACTATATTATCGAAAATAATTGGTCTTCATAGATCATTCGAATCAGAAGAGGAAGGATAGCAGCTGTAAATCCGCGATACTTCAAGGCCGACAACGATATCATCCGTTTTGAGGTCAATACCTATCCACTAACGACGATCGAGATTTTTGGGAAATTTTCCATTAGCGGCGCACAAGAAGAGCCACCGAAGTATATGCCCGTACAGCTGAAGTATATTGCACACGCGACCGGTAAAGTCTGTGAGTACAATTTACAATCCTTTTTTTTTCCTATAATATTCGATATGTAAAAAATAGTTCTTATACGTAATTTTCATTATTTACAGGTGTTCAGGGCTACATAAAAGTCACTTTCGAAAAACAGATGAGTGGTTATTCCACCTACGGCACAGGGGCAATCGCCGACGGAGTGTACAAATTAAGAGTACATATAGGCAATTTGGAAACCGACTGAAATTTGCACGAAGGAGTTCTTGTCGAGATACCCGCGTAGAAAAAAGTAGTATGGGAAAGCGTATTTACCTGTGTATGGGATTTCGATGGGAAATCGCATGGGAACTAGTATGGGAAAGGGTTTGGGAACGGTATGGGTTTTGGGACGGAGCCATATTCACCCTGTACGCTTTTCCAGAGTCTCCCCCAGCTATCCCATATGACCGGGGAAACCTCGCGCAATCAATCCCATATCTGTTATCCCATATTATATGTAAACGAAAGAAGAAGGAAAAATTAATTTTATCAAATGGAAGGAAGAAATGAAAAACGAAAAAATATGCCTGAAACCAATTTTTTTCGACGGATATGAGTTCCCCGAGCAAAGTTAAATGCTGCTGTACGTAATCGGCGCTTGAAATTCGGTGTCGGCCCCAAAAATATTGTAGAGTATTGGTTGAATCTCACATAGATCTTTCAATTTGTCTATCCAAGCTTTTTCGAGTACATCACAATATTTTTGGGACCTTCAACGAAATTGAAAGGCCGGTTATGTACTACAGCATTCAACTTCGCTCGGAAAACTCATATTCGTCGAAAAAAATTAGTTTTCCGCATATTTCTTCGTTTGTCATTTTTTCCTTCCATTTGGCAAAATTTATTTTTTCTTCTTCTTTCATTTAAACGTAACATGGGATTCTATGTATGGGATTAATCGCGCGAGGATCCTTATGTTGGGAGAGACTCTGGAAAAGCGTATAGGATTGATGGCGCCAGGATTCCCGCGGTCGTACATGATGGCTAGGACAGGGTCTGGGAAAGCGTATGGGGTGGATATGGCTCCGTCCCAAAACCCATACCTCTCCCAAACCCTTTTCCATACTACTCCCCATACTATTTCCCATCGAAATCCCATACACAGGTAATGACGTTTTCCCATACTACTTTTTTCTACGCGGGTAATCAACAGAATATTATTATTCAAGATGAAGGTAACGAAGGATAAATTGGAAATGCTTTAGATAAACAGACTATGCTGATAGAATATTTTGCATTGAACGCACGAGATCCCCAAGCTAAACAATACTTATATGGAGATATACCTGCCAATTACGTATTCAAGAAAGAACCGGGATCGAATGCCTTTCATTGGTATCCCCGCAAAAGTAAATTTAATGTTATTGGCCGAATGTATTCTATTAGCCCAACTCAAACGGAGCTATTTCATCTTAGACTCCTGTTATTAACCGTTAAAGGTGCAACAAGCTTCCAGGACCTCAGAACCGTAGACGGAAACATCCAAGATACTTATACAGGGTGACAATTATAAGGTGGCCATGTGTTTTTAAGCGTATTTGCGCGGTCATTTCGGGGTGGGTGAGGGGTGGTTTTTAAAGGATTTTTGATGCCCTCTTCGATGGCGCAAACCTTTTTGCTGTAGGGTACATAGTTTTTAAGGGGCGAAAATACTTTTGTCAATTTTTTTATGAAAATAATTTTTGCGCCGATATCGATGAAAATAATAAAATTCTGAATCCAGATCGCTCGTGTGCCGCTTGATTTGAATGAATTGTGAGCGAGAAAATTAAATTCAAAGTTGCTGTTTTTAGCAGCCGAGGCGCGGCTGACACATGGAACGCCGGACTCGAACCGGCGATAGTTGGCGCTTGTCGCGTGAGGCGGTTACATTCCCGTCTGTCAAACTACGCGCGCGTGTCAATTCAAAAATCTATTCGAAGAGACCGCCTAACCAATAAGTGTGAAATCGCGATGGATCAGTGCGATTCGCCCCCAAGCTAGAGTAACACTTCGATAATATTAGATTTTGTCCTCGAATAAAATGTTGAACAATAAACACATGCATTTATTGCAAACGGGATGTGGTCATTTGAGGTTTCCGAATGCAATTCACGAGAAATTTTTAACATAAGCGACAAACACAGTAGTAAGGTGCGGATCCTGGTGCAAGTGATCCTCAAAAAAAGCCACCAAGGTAAGTAAAATAACTATCCACGTAATAAAAGTTTTTAAGCCGGTCTTTGACGGAGTTACATTTTTTTTTTTTTTTTTAATCCCTACACAGGATTCGAACAGAGTTCGTGTTTTCCGTTTCGTTTCGTAAGGAAGCAAAGTAGAATCGCGGGTTGCTCGATCAATCGGTAACTTCTGTGTAAAAATATTTTTTTTTTACACGGCAATCGGTGAAGCTGCATTTCGTTACAGCGAAAGTGTCGACCTGATTAAATTTGAGTGAATCGACGACGAGGGACGGATAAACTTTCGCCGATGATCGATAGCCGTCGATACCCGCGTATCCGTTTTGGTTTTACTACAGATGCATTCGCATCGTGTAAGAATTCGTCGATGCAAGTAACTCCATACTTCGTCGTCTCGGTCGAATTTAATTTCATTGACTCGCTACGATACAAAATCTTCCGTAATAAAACCAAAGGACAATCACGGATTGCTCGAACGGTCAGTGGGTAGACTGCACAATATTTGAATGACAACGCTGGATTGATTAAGGGGGAAAAAATCGAAGTGAAACTGTGACTTTTCCAGATAAGTGACGTTAATGGAGAAAGATTCTTCAAATAAAAACACGTTTCAATGAAACCAGCGTTTAAACATTACTCGTTCTATGGGGTTACTCGTCAAGCTACGTTCAGTCCAAACGAAACAGTCGGTGCGATTAAATTTGAGTGAGCCTTCGAGACACAGATTGACTTTTTCTAATGATCAGTTGACATCAAGTTGCTAAAGGTATTATTTTCGTTCGATCACTTGTTGTTATGACTATCGATTTTTTTCCTTGAACGGAAAAAAAAATCAATAGCCATAACAACAGGTGATCGAACGAAAGTAATACCTCTCGCAACTTAATGTCAACTGATCATTGGAAAAAGTCAATCTGCGTCTCGAAGACTCACTCAAATTTAATCGCACCGACTATTTCGTTTGGACTGAACGTAGCCTGACGAGTAACACCATCGAACGAGTAATGTTTGAACGCTGGTTTCATTGAAACGTGTTTTTATTTGAAGAATCTTTCTCCATTAACGTCACTTATCTGGAAAAGTCACAGTTTCACTTCGATTTTTTCCCCCTTAATCAATCCAGCGTTGTCATTCAAATATCGTGCAGTCTACCCACTGACCGTTCGAGCAATCCGTGATTGTCCTTTGGTTTTATTACGGAAGATTTTGTATCGTAGCGAGTCAATGAAATTAAATTCGACCGAGACGACGAAGTATGGAGTTACTTGCATCGACGAATTCTTACACGATGCGAATGCATCTGTAGTAAAACCAAAACGGATACACGGGTTCCTTGACCGGTTGGTGATGTGTCTTCACGCTATGTCAGCGACGAGTCTGGATCGATTAAGTGTAAAGAAAAAAATCGAAGTGAAATTATCATTTCTGCAGGTAAACGATTGAAACGGAGATAATGTCGCCCGATAAAACTTCACCCCGATGAAACCATCGTTGAAACATTATTCTATGGATGAAACTACTCGTAAGGCTACGTTTCGTCGAAGCGCGAGAGTCGGTGTGATTAAATTCGAGGTAATCGTCAACAAAACACGAAAAAATTTTCGGTGATGATCGACGGATTTCTCGTTACAAGATCTACCTCGTTCGTTCGATCACGTGTGGTAATAGCTATGAATTTTTTTTTTTCAATGTTAGAATTTTTTTTAAATCTTATGCTTTTCGCGACGCCCAATCGAATGGTGCTACGAAAACTCTAAAAATTTGTAGATGAAAAAAAAAAAAAAAGAAAACTCAAAGCTATTACCACACGCGATCGAACGACCGCGATACATTTTGTCGATTCACTCAAATTTAATCAGGTCGACACTTTCGCTGTAACGAAATGCAGCTTCACCGATTGCCGCGTCAAAAAAAAATATTTTTACACAGAAGTTACCGATTGATCGAGCAACCCGCGATTCTACTTTGCTTCCTTACGACACGAAACGGAAAACACGAACTCTGTTCGAATCCTGTGTAGGGATTAAAAAAAAAAAAAATGTAACTCCGTCAAAGACCGGCTTAAAAACTTTTATTACGTGGATAGTTATTTTACTTACCTTGGTGGCTTTTTTTGAGGATCACTTGCACCAGGATCCGCACCTTACTACTGTGTTTGTCGCTTATGTTAAAAATTTCTCGTGAATTGCATTCGGAAACCTCAAATGACCACATCCCGTTTGCAATAAATGCATGTGTTTATTGTTCAACATTTTATTCGAGGACAAAATCTAATATTATCGAAGTGTTACTCTAGCTTGGGGGCGAATCGCACTGATCCATCGCGATTTCACACTTATTGGTTAGGCGGTCTCTTCGAATAGATTTTTGAATTGACACGCGCGCGTAGTTTGACAGACGGGAATGTAACCGCCTCACGCGACAAGCGCCAACTATCGCCGGTTCGAGTCCGGCGTTCCATGTGTCAGCCGCGCCTCGGCTGCTAAAAACAGCAACTTTGAATTTAATTTTCTCGCTCACAATTCATTCAAATCAAGCGGCACACGAGCGATCTGGATTCAGAATTTAATTATTTTCATCGATATCGGCGCAAAAATTATTTTCATAAAAAAATTGACAAAAGTATTTTCGCCCCTTAAAAACTATGTACCCTACAGCAAAAAGGTTTGCGCCATCGAAGAAGGCATCAAAAATCCTTTAAAAACCACCCCTCACCCACCCCGAAATGACCGCGCAAATACGCTTAAAAACACATGGCCACCTTATAATTGTCACCCTGTATATCAGCATGTCTAGAATTAGGTCTTATTTACGATGATGACGAATGGAAACGAGCAATGCATGAAGCTGAAGTTTGAATGATGCCCCGTCAATTGCGGTGTTTGTACGTACGACTTTTGATCCATTGTCACCCACTTCATCCAAATGAACTTTGGGAAGAATTTAAGAACGCTGTCGCAAGATTATGCGAGACATTTTGGTACACTTCAAGCGCATAGAAAAGCGTATCAACAAATAGCCGCAATGCTGTCAACGGAAAGTTCGGGCCTCGCTATGTTTCCAGATATGGAACAAGTACCGGAAACTACCGATCGAGATGACGAAATACTACCACAAGAAGCTAGAGAACTTGGAGTGCAACAATACGAAAAATTAAATGAAAAACAAAAAGAAATTGTTGATCTTATTTTAGATAACGTTATGAACGATAATGGAAATCAGAACTCTAATTGCTTTTATATAGATGGTCCAGGTGGTTCAGGTAAAACATTTATTTATACAACTGTTCGGGATTCCGTGTCGCAAAGCAGCGGCACAAGCGACTCTCCTTGCAGCGCGAACGATCCGTTGGCTGGCAACGCGAGGCATCGTGGAAGGATCTAGAATCGACCACGATGTTCTCGCAACGGCTCGCCGGCCGGCGGCAGCCATCTTAGCTCTTTAGTATTCATCGATACGTGCCACGCGCTACCTCGCTGCTGATCATTTCCAATATTCTTTGTCTTTACGCGCTCGATTACTAATGTAATCACACTCATAAAACTCAGGAGAACTCATCCTCAACGATTGTCGCACCGGGCGCAATCGCAAATCTATAGTGCATCCTCATTTGAACGATCTCTTTCTCAGCACGTGGACTCGCCAAACTCGTGCATACAATCGTGTACTCACCGGCGCGATCTCAACGTTGTACGCGTCAAATTAATATAATTTCGTCGCAGCATCGTACTAGTGTAAAACTCATCTCAACAGTGTAATTTAATTTTGTGGATTTTCTCATTAATTATTTTAGTGATTGACTCTCATTGTTTAATCTTCGACTTCGATCTCATTTTACTCAGTAACTGTGCGCCGCTTTATTCAGTGACATTATTTATTTTTCCATCTAATAAAGACGTGTGTTTTTTGTCACATTTTTCACGAAAAGTATCTGAACTTTTATTTAACATCCTTTGTCACGATCATCCTACATCCCGGCAAAACTTTCGGCTTTTCTCCAACATTTTGGTCCTTCGAGCCGGATCGTGACAAGTAGTGAACACTCGAGTGAATTTTGTTAATTTTTGTGTGAAAATTGTGGTGCAAAATCATCGGGAAATCTCAACAGAAAATCATCAATTGTGCAACTCATCGTGTGGCGTCGTTCAGTAGCCAATCGCCGTCGCGCTCTCGAGTCACGCGATCGCTCATCGACGCTCTCGCGGTAAACAGTCGATCTCAACCGCTCTTGTTCTCGAACCGACGAATCACGTTCGTTCTTCATCGACACTCAGCCAATCACGTTGTCGCACTCATTTTCTCGAACAATTCTCACTCGACATCGTGAATACTCACAGTGCTTCGCGGTTTTTGTCTCAAAAATAAAGTTTTCGCATAATAACAGTGAATTTCGGACGTTCTCATCGCGATTTTGTGTTGCGCGAATTTTCTGCCAAATTTTCGTGTGACATTTCATCGTTTCGCGAAATTCAGTGCACTCAAAAGGACCCGAAAATTCGTTTAACGCGTTTCGTTCGACGTTAAATAAATTCGACGGATCTCAACCCGGTTATAAATCGTTTCATCGATTTTTTCGAACATTAATTTCGTGAAGTGCGCACTCATACAAATCCTCAACATGTCGAAACAAAGCTCCGGTCGTACGACTCCGGAAATCATCGAGGAGACTTTTGAAATCACCAAAGAGGAGCGATCCGAAGCACCTCCCATTCAAGAGGGTGAGAAGATCGATTCTTCTCAAGCGAGCACATCAGGTCTCAAGGTGAGAGAAAAGCTCAGCGCGCGCTCTTCAAGGCAAAACTCACCCGCGCGTTTACCGACTGAACTCACCTTGAAATACAAGAGTCAACTCAACTGGCTCGCTTGTATCGACTCAATCGCAGACGATCTCCCTGAAGACCCGTCTGAACTCGCACTCAACGACGTCGATTCGGAACTCGAACAACTCGAAGCGCTGCACGAGGAGTTCAGATCAACTCATACATACTTTGAACTCAACTGGCCCGCCGCTCACGTCGATCATGAGTACTTTGCCGACGACGTTCGATACTCACGCGGGCGAAAACCGCAATCCTCGCCAAGCTACCTCCTCCCAGGCCAAACTCACCAGACGCGCGGGCTGAACTCAAGCTACCTGACATCAAGCTTCAACAGTTCAGCGGTGAATACGCTGATTGGCCGCGATTCAAGGAGATGTTTGAAGGACTCATCATGAGTAACTCACGCATCACCGACATCGAGCGTCTACATTATCTCCGCAGCTGCATGGCAGCTGGTCCAGCTGAACTCATCGCGAATTATCCACTGGCTGGGAGTTCGCTGCAACCATCTTGGGAAGCACTCAACTCCAGGTACGAGAACAAACGTCTACTCGTACAGGCGCAGCTCGACAAGATCTGCAGGCTGGAAAAACTCACGAAAAAGTCGGCAAAGGGACTCGAAAAAATCATCTCCACGGTCTCGGAGGCTCGCATGTCTCTAGAGTCATTGGGGATGATAGAACAACTGGGCGATCTCATCCTTGTGCATTATGTATGCCATAATTTGGATCCCTCTACGCGGGAGGCTTGGGAAATTTCACTGGGCTCATTTCAAGATTACCCTCCTTTCAAGAGGCTCGAGGAATTTCTCACCTCGAGAGTACGCGCTCTTGAGAGGATCGAGGCTGCTGCTCTGCAGCCATCGCACTCAAAGGCGATCCCAGAGAAAAAACCGGCCGCAGCTCACCATGGATCATCTCAACAAAGCGGAACTCAATCGGAGCAAAGAGCGTTCTCATGTGATTGCTGCAAGGGCACTCACTTCATCGTCTCGTGTCCGAACTTCCGCAGCATGAATGCGACCGAACGAACGAACGTCGTGAAGGAACGTCGGCTGTGTTTCAACTGCATGGGACGTCACAGTGTCCATGCATGCAAGTCATCAGTTGTCTGCAAGACATGTGGTGGCAGACATCACACCATGTTGCATGAGCAACAAAGACGACCGACGACAACTCAACCAGCTCCTGCACCTCAACCATCAACATCAGCAGCTCCTCGTTAGGGGCTCGGTGCAATCGTCAACTCATCAGCTGCTCCTCGCACTCAACAAACAACGCTGCTAGCCACAGCGCTCTCGAAAATTTACTCATCCGATTGTCGCACTCAACTGGCTCGTTTACTCATCGATCCTGGATCGGAACTCACCTTCGCATCAGAAGCACTCATCTCGCAACTCAATCTCGTTCGACAGCACTCATCTACCCCAATCATCGGAATTGGAGGGAAAAGGACTACTCAAACACGCGGTATCGTAACACTCACTCTTAAATCTCTCAATGCAAACTTGCAAGTTACGGTACAAGCTCACATCCTCTCAACAGTCTCCTCAATTCTACCATCCTTCCAATTACCTACGCAATCATGGCCCCATCTCGAAAAATAGAAACTGGCCGATCCCAACTTCCTTGAACCATGTGCCATTGATATCATCATAGGCGCTGACTCATACGGCACGATCATCAAGCCGAACATCATTAAGGCCTCAACATCAATGCCTATAGCCCAACTATCCATTTTTGGTTGGCTTGTTCTCGGTCCAGTAAACTCACCTGACTCATCGCCTTGTGTCTCATACCATGTTCGCACTCTACCAGACAATTCTGAGCTGCAGGATTTACTCACGAAGTTTTGGGTACAAGAAGAACTCAAATCGGACTCCGCAAGCGCACTCTCATCAGAGGAACTCGAGTGCGAAGAACACTTCAAATCAACGCACACACGCGACTCCACGGGTCGCTACGTTGTCCGACTACCACTCACATCTTCAACAAATTTGTTGGGAAACTCGTACACGGCAGCTCACCATTGTCTCAAGAGAGTACTCAGAAAATTTCAGAAGGACGAATCGTATAAGGAACTCTACAAGAACTTCATGAAGGAATACGAACAGCTTGGTCACATGGTTCGGATCTCACCAAATCCATCATCTCCAACTCACTCAGGTGAGTTCAACGCTTGTGTCTCTGAAGGGGGGATGACCTTAGCACCAGATGCCTCAAAAACATCCGGAGGGTTGAGGGTCTCTTCCGACGGGGCACAAGCACGAACTCAGCCCCATCCAGTTTACTACTTACTGAACCATGGGGTACTCAGACGAGGAAGCAAAACAACAAAGCTGAGAGTCGTCTTCACCGGCTCGTGCCCAACGACATCTGGAAACTCGTTGAATGACATCATGCACACGGGGCAGAATCTTCTGCTAGATATCACGGATGTCCTCACCTGGATTCGTCATCGTCGCCACATTTTCGCGACGGATATCACGAAAATGTATCGGCAAATCAACGTACACAAGGACGATTGGGATCTACAGAGAATTCTGTGGCTCGACGAACAACTCAACGAGGCTCATTATCAACTCACCACAGTGACGTACGGTACTAAAGCAGCTCCATATCTCGCTGTGCGAACTCTTCTGCAGCTCGCTGAAGACGAAGGTCACCGCTACCCACTAGCAGTGCCTTCACTCCTCAAGGGGAGATATGTCGACGACATATTTGGCGGCGCAGACTCTGTCGATCAACTCATCGAGATTGCAACTCAGTTAAAAAATATGTGTCACGCGGGAGGGTTCCCTCTCGCTAAATGGCAATCGACACACCAGGATCTTCTCACGGCTGTAGACTCAACACAGGAGGCAGCACCAGTCATCACATTCGACGATTGCGCAACCAAGATACTCGGTCTCAAATGGCTTCCATCAGCCGACGAATTCGCATTTTCAGTGCATCTCAAGGCTGTAGACTCAACACAGGAGGCAGCACCAGTCATCACATTCGACGATTGCGCAACCAAGATACTCGGTCTCAAATGGCTTCCATCAGCCGACGAATTCGCATTTTCAGTGCATCTCAAGGAAAACTCTGGTAAATTCACGAAGCGACTCATACTATCTGAGGTAGCGCAGATATTCGATCCACTCCCCGCGTAGAAAAAATTAGTATGGGATTGACTCTGGGAGGACGATGGGCGAGAGGCTGGGGTTTGTTTGGGATTGAATCTGGGAAGCACTATGGGCAGTCATCTGGGTTTTGGGACCCGGCTGGATGGTTTCCCAGACCTTTTCCCATAGCTTCAGTGGACGGGGGGAATCCTCGTGCAATCAATCCCATACGCTTTTCCAGATTCTCTCCCAGCCGTCGCATACGAACGGGGATCCTCGTGCAATCAATCCCATATGCTTTTCCAGATTCTCTCCCAGCCGTCGCGTACGACCGGGGGAATCCTTGCGCGATCAATCCCATACATAGAATCCCATGTTATGTGTAAGTGAAAGAAGATGAAAAAATAGATTTTGTCAAATGGAAGAAAAAAATAAAAAACGAAAAAATATGCCTAAAACCAATTTTTTTCGACGGATATGAGTTCCCCGAGCAAAGTTAAATGCTGCTGTACGTAATCGGCGTTTGAAATTCGATGTAGGTCCCAAAAATATTGTAAAGTATTGGATGAGTTTAACATAGATCTTTTAATTTATCTATCCAAGCTTTTCCCAGTACAACACATTATTTTTGGGGCCTTAAATGAAATTTAACCGCCGATTATGTACTACAGCGCTTAACTTTGCACGGCGAAATCATATTCGTTGAAAAAAATTAGATTTGAGCATATTTCTTCGTTTTTCATTTTTTCCTTCCATTTGACAAAATCTATTTTTCCTTCTTCTTTCATTTACACATAATATGGGATTCTATGTATGGGATTGATCGCGCGAGGATCCCCCCGGTCGTACGGTACGGCCGGGAGAGAATCTGGAAATACGTATGGGATTGATTGCACGAGGACTCCCCCGTCCACTGAAGCGATAGGAAAAGGTCTGGGAAACCATCTAGCCGGGTCCCAAAACCCAGCTAACTGCCCATAGTGCTTCCCAGATTCAATCCCAAATAAATCCCAGACTCTCGACCATCGTTCTCCCAGAGTCAATCCCATACTAATTTTTTCTACGCGGGTCGGCTTCATCTCACCCGTCACGATTCAAGCCAAGGTTCTTCTTCAAGAGCTTTGGTTGCACAAAATCGGTTGGGACGACTCAGTGCCATCCTCTGTAGCAACACGATGGCAACTCATCCGAGAAGACTTGAAAAATTTGGCCAACATCTCAATCCCCAGGTGGTTCAACACTTGGAGCGACTCAACGGTATAAATTCATGGCTTCTCAGACGCGTCGCAACTCGCAATGTCGGCAGTAGACTACATTGTGACTAACTCACCGTCCACAGGCGCCAAATCGGCTCTCGTTTGCGCAAAGACGAAGGTCGCTCCACTCAAACAGCTAACCATCCCGAGGTTAGAACTCGCCGCAGCGCTGCTACTTTCAAAACTCATCAGTCAAACCCAGAGAACTCTTCAGCTACCAGTCACATCGACACATTTGTGGACGGACTCTCAAGTAACACTCACGTGGATCACAGCACCCGCTTCGCGTTGGAAAGACTTTGTAAGAAACCGAATCTTACAAATCCAACAACTCACCACCAACGCTCAGTGGAGGCATGTCCCTGGCACGTCAAATCCAGCAGACGGCCCTTCCAGAGGACTAACCACTCAGCAACTCAAGGATCATCCAACCTGGTGGACGGGACCACCATGGATGATAAAATCTCTGAACTCATGGCCTCGCCAACCAACCATCTCAAGCGACTTCAGCGCCCCTGAAGCTCGTCCGGGAGTAGCGCTCTTCGTAGCCACCCCGAAGGTTGATTATCACTGGGATTTAATTTATAAATACTCATCATTGCAGAAACTCATCCGGATCACCGCAATCTGCTTCAAAGTTATCGCGAGACTGAAGAAGCAACTCACCTCTACGCCTGTAACCATCATCTCATCACGTGAGATGGAAGCAGCAAAACTCTTCTGGGTAAAGGCCACTCAAGCGGCTTTTTTCGCAGAAGAACTCAAGACTCTCAAGTCGAACTCAACCTTCGGAAAATCTCATGCCTTCTCTCGCTTAACGGCCTTCCTTGATCACGAAGGAGTTATCCGAGTCGGCGGACGACTCAACGAATCAATGCTCTCCTCAGAGAGCAAACATCAAGCTATATTGCCTCGGTACTCACGTTTGTCAGAACTCATCATTCGAGAATCTCATTACAGAACGCTCCACGGTGGCACTCAGCTTACACTGGCAAACATGCGGAATTCATACTGGATCATCGGAGGTCGAGCACCGGTAAAAACTCATGTTCTTCGTTGCGTCACGTGCGCACGGCAGCGAGGAATTCGTGCTCAACAACTGATGGGACAACTACCGATGGCTAGAGTCTCACCATCGAGACCATTCGCTCACACCGGAATTGACTATGCTGGTCCACTCAGCATCAAAACCTGGAAAGGCCGTGGAGCGAAATTATCAAAAGGGTGGATCTGCGTGTTCGTCTGTCTCACGACCTCGGCGATACATCTCGAAGTCGTAAGCGACTACTCAACCGACGGATTCATTGCCACATATCGACGGTTTGTCTCACGACGAGGAATCCCCGGCACGCTCTACTCCGACTGCGGAACCAACCTCATCGGAGCAGATGCAACTCTACGGAAGATGTTCACGCAAAGCACTCAAGAACATCATAAAATTGCCTCACTACTGTCAAACGACAGCACTCAGTGGCAATTTAATCCACCCGCAGCTCCACACATGGGCGGTCAATGGGAAGCCGCAGTGAAATCAGTCAAATTTCACCTCAAACGCACCATCGGCGAGACGCAACTTACCTTCGAGGAACTCACCACGCTTCTCACGCAAGTCGAAGCAACTCTCAACTCACGACCTCTCGGACCACTCAGCGACGATCCAGATGACGTATCAGCACTCACACCTGGACACTTTCTAATCGGAAGTGCCCTCACATCTTTACCTGAAGCGTCACTTATGGATCTCAACGTCGCTCGCCTAGACCGGTGGCAACTCATACAACAGAAATTTCAATGCTTCTGGAAGCAATGGAGCACTCATTACCTGCAACAACTGCAGGCAATCTCAAAATGGCATCATCCTTCGCACGACATCCAAGTGGGAACGCTCGCACTCTTAACCGACGAGCGTTTCCCCCCAAGCAAATGGCCGCTGGCTAGAATCACAGCTCTACACCCTGGCAAGGATGGACTCACCAGAGTGGTTACGCTGAGGACAGCAACAACCACACTCATCAGGCCCATCACCAAGCTCGCACCGCTTCCAGTGCGACTCAAGGATCACCTCATATGAAGACATCATCAACCCTGTGATGATGGCGGGAGAATGTTCGGGATTCCGTGTCGCAAAGCAGCGGCACGAGCGACTCTCCTCGCAGCGCGAACGATTCGTTGCGCGGCAGCACCTCACGGGCGCCGGCTGGCAACGCGAGGCATCGTGGAAGGATCTAGAATCGACCACGATGTTCTCGCAACGGCTCGCCGGCCGGCGGCAGCCATCTTAGCTCTTTAGTATTCATCGATACGTGCCACGCGCTACCCCGCTGCTGATCATTTCCAATATTCTTTGTCTTTACGCGCTCGATTACTAATGTAATCGCACTCATAAAACTCAGGAGAACTCATCCTCAACGATTGTCGCACCGGGCGCAATCGCAAATCTATAGTGCATCCTCATTTGAACGATCTCATTCTCAGCACATGGACTCGCCAAACTCGTGCATACAATCGTGTACTTACCGGCGCGATCTCAACGTTGTACACGTCAAATTAATATAATTTCGTCGCAGCATCGTACTAGTGTAAAACTCATCTCAACAGTGTAATTTAATTTTGTGGATTTCCTCATTAATTATTTTAGTGATTGACTCTCATTGTTTAATCTTCGACTTCGATCTCATTTTACTCAGTAACTGTGCGCCGCTTTATTCAGTGACATTATTTATTTTTCCATCTAATAAAGACGTGTGTTTTTTGTCACATTTTTCACGAAAAGTATCTGAACTTTTATTTAACATCCTTTGTCACGATCATCCTACATCCCGGCAAAACTTTCGGCATTTCTCAAACAACAACTTTATGTTATTTACTGAAAAGTAATCAGAACAAAATGTGCACGATGGCTTTTACTGGAATAGCAGCAACCCTACTTTCTAATGGTAAAACAGTCCACAAAACACTGTCTTTGGCTATACCTCTTTTTGCAGATTCTACATCTAATATTAAAATGGGTTCGAAACAGAGTGAATATCTGAAAAATATAGACGTTTTCATTTGGGATGAAGCACCAATGGCACCGAAGTATGCGCTAGAAATATTGGATCGAACTTTACGTGATATACTGCAGAATAATATACCATTTGGTGGAAAGATAGTGGTTCTTGGTGGCGACTTTCGACAATTACTTCCCTACTACGTACTGAAAGTACGCGCGACTCGAAATGAATTAGTTAGTTTTTCAATCAAGTTCAGTCCATTATGGAAACATTTTTCAAAATTTTCATTAATAGAGAATATGCGTGCTTTGCCATCTGAAACGGAATTTGCAAAGTTTGTATTAGATGTAGGTGATGGAATTTTAAATGACGAAAATGACGATTTAAACATTCCACAACGTTGTATGGCCCTGACAGGCTCCGATATAGTTCAAGATACATATGCGAACTTAATCAACGAAAATCGTATCGATGTATTAGCTACGTCTGCAATCCTTTCTGCAAGAAATCTTGACGTTGAAGAAATCAATAAACGAGTTGTTGAGTTACTAGATATATCAACAGAACGAATCTACACGAGTGCAGATAGTATTGAAAATTGCGATAATAGTGACATCAGCGAGGCTATCTTACCAGAATATTTGAACACTTTAGATCCGCCAAATTTTGCGCCTTATGAATTACGTTTAAGAATACATTGTGTTATAATGCTTATTCGTAATCTCAGTATTAACGAAGGTTTGTGTAATGGTACAATGGTACAAGGTCGCATTTTCTCGAGTACGTTCCTGGGAAGCATTGCGCGTGTATGTACGTGATCAACGACAAAATAATACAGTGAAGAATTATGTGTACAAGGAACTTTATTTATAAAAACAATTATGAACATAAACGACCAATACTCAGAATCTCTGAACTGCCGTTAGAAAAGTACGATAAATCGGGAATTATGCATTTTTCTGATGGCAGTTTCTGTCGATAACTTATACCGAACCACGCACGTGTCGTCAAAGTATAGTAACACCGATATATATATTAGTCATTACATATTTTCCTCTTTGAGGTTCAGTCATGTTTCATACCCGACAAAAAACCAAGTACGTTCTTATTTTTCGCGCTGCACGTTCAAATTTATTAGAATGGACCACATCATTATGAATCGATTTGTAATTGATTTTTAGTTTTTTGGAAACTTGATGTAAAAATTCACGGAAAACGAAATGGAGAAATTAGAATTTCTAATTACGCTATACATATATAATCTTTAATCCAATCATAAAAGCGAGGTGAAACAAGCGCGCGCGCGTGACACCTCTAGTATAATTAAAATTATATTTGTCAGAATGACTCAAAATTTGTTGTGCATAGTGCTTTCGATGTAATGAAATATAGTTGCGAAAGAGAAAAGAATTGGTATCCAGGATTCTTAATTGGAGCACCGTACGGACATCATATGTGAGAAAATAATTTTTCTATGGAAAATTGTGATGAATAAATAGTTAGAGATGTAGGATTGTCTCCAAATTTGCTGTGCATAGTGCTTTTGATAAAACAAAATTGTGCTGCGAAGGAGAAAAAAATTGGTTCGTAGAGTTCATTATGATGGCACCGTACGGACATTTGACCGAAGGCAAATGCAAATTGTGGCCAATAATTTTTTAGAAAAAATACTCAAAGGTCTCAGATTGGTTTTAAAAGTGATGTGCATATTGGAAATAATGTAATAAAAAAACTCTGCGAAGGAGAACAAAATTAGTTCGCACCATCTAAAGTTACAGTGTGATACGGACGTCCGAGAAGAAAAATTAAGCCAAAAAGTTGTTTTCGATGCACCGCAGGCTAAAAAAATATTTCTATTCATCATAGTCACTTCAAAGTAACTACTATTATTATAGTGAGTGCCTAAAAAATGTTTACAGAAACAAAGCTAAAGCAGAATTGAGTATAACTCGGTGGTTAGACCCTTCATTTTCGGTGTCATATTTCGCGAGAAATGTCATCTTAAATTTGAAACCTGATCATCTTCCTTAGATTTTGCTTAAATTTTTTTCTAATTTGCAATGAAATTTGTACCTAAATGTTGAATTTGTGACAATTCAGCGTAAAAAGTTTGCTCTTTTAGATAGTTGATGACGAATGATGAATTCGGAATGAAATATTATTTATTAATGATCATCGTCGTCGAAAAGGGAGATATATAGAAAGTATTTAAATACTTGTATTATCAAAAGGTTATTCAAAAGTCTAGTCCAAGTACTCGGTACTTTGTACTTGGTAGTTGAAAATGTATTTTGCCAAGCACTGAATAATACATGGCAGCGTATTTCCTTACTCTTACATGGCAGCGTAATACATGGCAGCGTATTTCCTTTTTCGCTTGAATACATTGATAATCTTACAGAATGATATGCACTTGTACTTTCTGTACTTTCAGAAAAATGTGTCGAAATTTTAATACTATTGACGGTCAAGTATTCGAGACATACCGATAATTCGTATATTAGTACAAATATCCTTATGTATCGTTATTACCTTAATATTTGAAAGAGTGCGCAAACGTGTTGTGCTATGATCATGAAGAGGGTATCCGTAGCCACCAACATTGAAACAGCAACAGTAGTACATATAACTCCATGAATGTAGACAAATAAGAAATATTTATCGGTATCGATGCCGTAGTCAGTTGGAAATGGTAAGATGTTGGCACGCGACTGATTTAGCGGTATAACCAGATCCAACACTTTTGGAATCATCGGCGTCAAATTCCAACCTGTTATTACTGCGAAGATAACACCTAAATCAAGATAGAAATATCTTAAACCATGAAAACATAGCATTCAAAAATCGATATACAGTATTCAACTAACCCAGATAGGATAATGTCGCAGATCTTCCTCTCATTGCGTATTTCTCGAGAATCAGTCTTTCAGCGGTATCTGGCAAACGTTCCCAATTCGTTTGGATCTCATCAAGACACTTTTTTAACTTCAACAAGTCATAAATCAATGTACAAAATGCGGCCACATTACATTCGACATTGAAGTAAACTATAACATGCTAAGGACAACGAATTAATAATTTAATTACCGGGTTGGCAAAAATTAAACTGTTGGTATGTTTCATCAAGCCGCCAATCATACACATCATAGGTGAGGCCGCCGTGAAAAACATTGCGTTATCACCCCAAGAGCTGTATGTACTGCGAAACTAAACATAAGTATACCGTTTAGTAAAAAAATATGAAAATTAATGCATTTAAGATTTGCACGTGATGCAAATCTCAATTTTTTATTGTGTCCATTTATGTCTCATGGAGGGAGCCTTATGAACGCTGATAGAAAAATATAAGGAGCGATGAACAAATGCAATTTGCCGTTTTTTCGTTATACGATTTAATCACTAATATGCGCTGAAAAAAATCTGCAAAATGGTTTTGCATCTAGCTTCCTCATTTTGTTTTTAATGTCATTGATAATACTCTGCTTTCAGTAAGTTCATCAATATTAACTTCTTTACACAATAAACTTTGGTAAACCGACATTGAAATCAAAATGTGAAAACAATGTATGAATCCATTTGGCAGCATTTTCCCAAAACCCCGTCTATTCGGGAACATGATCGAAAAACCCAATACCGATCATCGGATCATAATAGTCTACTTGTGCAGACATCGTTAAGCGTAGAACTAAGGTATGACGTAGAAAATCACCCCAGGTGTTATTCATACTGCACTGTGAAAGCTGAAATGGACATTATCGACTTCGATCCTCAAGGCTAAATTTATTCGACTATCGAATGATGTTTGCAGGCCAGTAAAAGTCTCAGTTGCTCATTCTTGTACGCAATTCTTGTAACGTGCCGAAAAAAAATGGGAAATTGTTGCGAAATGGTTGCTCGCTGGGTGTTGTAACAGCGAACAACCATTTCGCAACCATTTCCCATTTTTTAATTGCGTCATCGGCGGATTTTGATCCCCCCGAGCACACGACAGAAAAGGTTCAGAATTAGTTAAAGCGAGAAACATGATTTATTTTGTTATTTCTTTATTTGATTTTGCGAATATTTTCGAGGGGAAGAAATATCGGTAGGATATACCTTTCGTTTCAACGGCTTTCGCGAGACGAATAAATGAGATAAGATCGTAAAGTTGCAACTTAGCTATGTTAGTATTGTCAATGATGGCTAGCGCCCCGGGATCGCTCTCTACGAATCTGTTAATGCGAAAAGGCCGTGACAATTCAAACGTAGCGTTAGCTTCATGTGCTCCAGTGACCGGAATGGTCAGAAGGACAGATGCGCTTAAAAGTGTGTTAAACATTAGTACTATACTGATAGCGGCTAGGGAATTATCCAAGGGTTGGAGGGATGGGACAAGTAGTCAATAATTCCCGTTTTATCATCAGACTCTCACTAGTAAGGCTTCCGTTCCTTTCTTCGGACACGCTATTTATTAGTCTTTCCTTTTCTGGTGAATGAATTATTTTCCCGAGAGCGCGCGACCCTCGTCACGACGACAACTATCCACGGCAGAAAAATAGCTCGTGTTCGTTGGACGGTCTCGTGGCGTATTTTTATAACTTCTTATATTTTTTCATCTTTTATTATCTTTTCTCTAGCTCCTTCATTGAGCCTTGAGATTGTTTATTTTTGTTAATTGCAGGGAGCCGGCGAACGCACAATTCGTTATTTCGGTATGTAGTTTCCGATCGCGTCAAGTTTGTTGCTCGGCTAGCGCGATCAAAAATAAATAATTTTAAAAACGCATTTTTACTATCGAGGTACCAGTTATTTTTATACATTTATATAAAAAATTTATTTTTGGAAGTGCGACACTGCCACTCTCTAGAAATTTCTGAGTGGAAATACCCACTCCCCCACTTTGATACGTCACGCTGAAACTCCCGTTAGTATTGTGAAATTTTTTTTTATGTCCGAATTATAAAATGTGACTTATTATTATGAAATTTGGACATATAAATATATGTAGTGAGACTTGATTTTTTGAAATCATTGTCACACAATAAAAAACAATCATATTTCTGAGTAAATATTGATAAGTATCGCTATAGTTCTCGCGTACTGCCTCTCCGAGCAGTTTAAGATACCGTCAAGCTCTCGTGAGATAGCGATCGAGTTATTTATACTTCTTGCAATTCAGTATTCGGGTATTTTCTTTCCATAATTATTCAAAACCTTCAGAACAATATTAGTCAGTCATTTCCGTAAAGATTTAGTTTCAGTTCTATTTCCGTTCTGTTCAGTCGGGATCCTCAAATTCACTTCGTGGGATAACGTTAGCAAATAAAAGCCTAAGTGAAGGCGAGACTCGCCGAAGTTTCTTGCGACCACGTTAAAGTGCGGTGCAAGCCCGGCACCCTTAGGTAAAGTGCAATGCGTTGAGATCAGGCGACGGTATAGTTTACAGGCGAGGATGAAACGCCTTCCGCTGCATTAGAGTGATGAAGAGCCTTGTATCTCATGCATTGACTATGGGAAGCGATCGCAAAGATTCTTCGGAATACAGCTCTGTAGTATTGCCTCGATTGTGTAAAGTAACGTAATGGTTGAGAGGGCAGTAGATCTCGGTCAAAGATCCCGTAATAATAATCCCAAAATATTTTTTTCAAAAAAAAAAAAGGTACGCCAAGTACTGAAAAATCCGATTTGCAAATATTGTTTAAAAAAAAAAATGAACAAAATTTTATAAGCCAAGCATAACAGAAAAATAAAGATTCTATATATTAAAAAATATTTTTGTTTTGCACAAAAATTGCTGTAAAAAATTAGCGTTCCAATGCTAGTGGTTTATTGTGACGCTTGCAAACACCGGAACGCCAATTTTTTACAGCAATTTTTGTGCAAAAAAAAATATTTTTTGATATATAGAATCTTTATTTTTCTGTTATGCTTGGCTTATAAAATTTTGTTCATTTTTTTTTTTAAACAGTATTTGCAAATCGGATTTTTCAGTACTTGGCGTACCTTTTTTTTTTCTTGAAAAAAATATTTTGGGAAATTTCACTTCTTTTTGAAAAGCTACTATTTTTTTGTAATTTTCCCTTTAAAATTAATTTCGAACTCAGAAAATTTAGATTGAACAAAATTAATTCTATATGCAAAACCGGGCGAACGCCACGTCACATATTCCACTTGATGATTGTCGGTTATGTTGATCGAGATCGCAAAGAAAAGTTATAATCGAAATAAAATCACACGTATAACACGTAATTCGTAATTTTTCTTTTTTACTTCTCGTCGAGACACTAAACCTCGATACGCAATACATAATCATTATTTTTGGAAACATTCAAAAAAATGTTCACGTCGTGAAAATACGTGCCAACGATAACAACAGTCGGCTGAGCCGGCTGTGGCGACGAGCGCGTCACCGCGCGAATTTTTCTATGAACTGATGTAAACGTAGACATATTCACAAAATATTTTTTTCAAAAAATTAAAAAGGTACGCCAAGTACTAAAAAATCCGATTGGCATGTATTATTAAAAAAAAAAAGAACAAAATATTACAGGCCAAGTGCAACAGAAAAAAAAGATTCTATATGACAAAAAATATTGTTTCTTTTGCAAAAAAATTGCTGTAAATATTGGCGTTCCAATGCTAGTGGTTTATTGTGACGCTTTCAAACACTGGAACGCCAATATTTACAGCAATTTTTTTGCAAAAGAAACAATATTTTTTGTCATATAGAATCTTTTTTTTCTGTTGCACTTGGCCTGTAATATTTTGTTCTTTTTTTTTTAAATAATACATGCCAATCGGATTTTTTAGTACTTGGCGTACCTTTTTAATTTTTTGAAAAAAATATTTTGTGAAATTTCACTTCTTTTTGAAAAGCTAATATTTTTTAAAAATTTTATCTTGAAAATTAATTACAAGAATCGGATAATTTAGATCGAACAAAATTAATTCTATTCTATATACAAAAATGGGCGAACGGCATGTCACATATTCCCCTTGATGATTGCCGGTTATATTGTTCGAGATCGCAAAGAAACGTTGTAATCGATATAAAATAACACGAACACGTATTTTTTTTTTAATTCGCGTCGAGACACTAAACCACGATACGCAATACACAATTATTATTTTCGGAAACACTCAAAAAAATTTTGACGCCGTAAAAATACGTGCCGACGATAACAATTGACAGCTAAGCCGGCTGTGGCGACGAGCGCGCCTCCGCACGAATTTTTCGATGAACTGATGTAGACGTAGACATATATATCTGACTATTTTATATATAACTAACCAATATATATATATATACACAGAGTACAAGAACAGCTGATCGTACGTATAGATCGAGCGTAACAGGACACATTTTAATCGTAAATCGGACCCTTCGACGGTCACGATGCCGAGATCTCGGCTTCGCCGGAACTGATTCAATTATAATTAGGCGCATTGGAAAGCTTGAGTGCGAATTATATCATAAAAGTGTCATTAAAAATCTTCTCCGAACCCAAATTGCCGAGAAATCATCGATTAAAGATTAACTTCCGGCATTCTCGAGTATAAGAGGAGCGGTAGCGCCACGCTAAAAAAATTTTTTTTTAGTACTTGGCGTCGAGGCGCTACCACGCCTCTTGATAAAATGGTAAAAACATTTTTCTACAAAAATGTAAAAAAAAAGACGCCAAGTGGTTTAAATAATGTTTGCGAAAAAAAATCAAAAAATAAAAAATCATAGAAGCCAAGTAAAAATAAAAATAAAAAAACTTTGCTCGTCCTTTCTTTCATTCCTACTACATTTATTTGTGGTCTAAGGACTCGCCAAGTTTTTTTATTTTCATTTTTACTTGGCTTCTATGATTTTTTATTTTTTGATTTTTTTTCGCAAACATTATTTAAACCACTTGGCGTCTTTTTTTTTACATTTTTGTAGAAAAATGTTTTTACTATTTATTTTATTCTTTTTTTTTCATTTATTTTATTATTATTAATTTGAATTATTTATTTTTAAAGATTTTTTTTTGTATCCCACGCGTAATATTTATTAATTGAATTTGCCACTCGTCTGCAATTAGTTAAGATAATTTTTTCACACAGGTATCCCTTTTTTTTACCACAAGAGATTTTTTTTATTAGTACCTTTCGCGATAGTAAAATTATAAATAACCTCTTAGTATTTAACCTCTATTTCGATGACTGAATGCGAGTGCACTATTAGCGGATCGCGGATACGGATATCACAAGTTGCTGTGTTCACGAACTAACACTTGGAATCGGTAACAGCTAACCGTTCGTTCCGCATATACCATTGTATATGCAGGGCGCACGCATGGACACACAGACGCAACACACAGGCATGATGGGACATCGGACAAACAACGGACAGACGAAAAAATCTCTGAAGAAAAATTTTATCGTGAAAGTGAGGATTTTTTGGGCGATATCGCGATATCTTATCATTTCGAGCACCGATCGGGCTGATTCCAGGCGCATTTTGAAGCTTGTATTCGAATTATATGCTGAAAGTGTCTTTGGAATTCAGATCCGATGTCTCGTTTCAGAGAAAAAAAATGTCAAACTTTAGGGGGCATGATATTAGCGTATAAGTACACGGTAGCGCTCGACGCGCGCGGACTTTTTACTTTTTAAACCATCTGGCGTCGAGACGCTACCGCGTCTCTTGATATAGGGGACAGGACACTTTATAATCGTTTGGACCCTGTGAAATTTCCGACCTCGATATCTCAAAATAGGCTAAACTAATTGAATGGTAACTAGGCTCTTTCGAAACATCGATCCAAAATTACATTATAAAAGTGTCCATGAAAATTCGATTCGTTGTCTTATTGCGAAGATATATCGATCGAAAGTTGAACGCACTATACACTTCCGGTATTTTGGCGAAGTTACTCAGTAGCGGCACGCCTTGTACTGTTTTTTCAGTACTTGGCGCCTCTTGAGAATTTATTTCGTAGGAAGTTAATTTCGGACTGAAATATCGCGCGTCAGAAACTTGTTGATAGTAAAATGTTTGTAAAGATTTATCGATCGTGTCGCAGGGACGTTCTAACCATCGGTTTTTAGACACTCACTATAGCAATAGGCAAAGAGTGCCTATTAAAATGACTGAAAGGACATTTTTGGGGGGGTTTGGGGGGCGGAGCCCATCAACAAGAACATCTGCGCCCGCAGGGTGCTGAGACGCTTGTTAAACATCACTTTCATCGAGATCGAATAAAATTCGTTAAAAAATGCTGCTTTAAACTCTTCATATCGAGCCTCTTTGTTGAGTGCCAAGTGTAAGTTCCGTCGCGATTTGACCTCACATCGAAAATCCAAAAAATATAAAATATAAATGAAAAGAATATTATAATGTCTTCGTCGCACTAGATATCGCGCGGCAGATACAAATGATATCACGATTTACGAGAATATATTTCTTCGACGCGCGTTATACATTGTTCGACACTCACGACGTTTCGTCATTTATTATATCGTTTTTAGGCACTCACTATAACAATAGGCAAAGAGTGCCTATTAAAATGACCATCCGTTGCTCTTCGGAGTCTGTCGAAGGGGTTACTCTGCAGCGCATGCTCCAAAATTTTTTATTTTTCACCATTTGCTTCGGTGTATCTCCAACATCATGCGTAGTTACTTTGAAGTAACTGCGATGAATAGAAATATTTTTTTTAGCCTGCGGTGCAATGAAAACAACTTTTGGCTGAATTTTTCTTCTCGGACGTCCATATCACACTGTAACTTTAGATGGTGCGAACCAATTTTGTTCTCCTTCGCAGGGTTTTTTTTATTACATTATTTCCAGTATGCACATTACTTTTAAAACCAATCTAAGACCTTTAAGTATTTTTTCTAAAAAATTATTAGCCACAATTTGCATTTGCCTTCGGTCAAATGTCCGTACGGTGCCATCATAATGAACTCTACGAACCAATTTTTTCCTCCTTCGCAGCATCATTTTGTTTTATTAAAAGCACTACGCACAGCAAATTTAGAAACAATCCTACATCTCTAACTATTTATTCATCACAATTTTCCATAAAAAATTATTTTCTCACATCTGATGTCCGTATGGTGCTCCAATTAAGAATCCTGGAAACCAATTCTTTTCTCTTTCGCAACAATATTTCATTGCATCGAAAGCACTATGCATAACAAATTTTGAGTCATTCTGACAAATATAATTTTAATTATAAAATAATTCAAAAACAGTGGTTATATCAAGATTTGCTTTAAAGGTAATGTTATTTAGATTTGCCAAAAATCCATTTTTCATCATGTTAAAATAAAACTTCGGTTGTGAAAAATAAAACACGAAATATCATACACAGATTCACAAATGTTTGCGTTTTTTATTTCGAAAATAATATATTATCACCGAAAATCATTCGCAATATTTTACCATATTTTATTCACATTCGTAATAAAAATGATAAATTTCACGTATTCACTGAAAAAATTGGTAGTAAACTCACAAAAAAGATTCATCGAATATCCAAAATAATTACAATTTCCCAAATAGAACTAAAAAAAATCGCGAGTACATATTTTTTCGTTTTATTCTATCTGTCAAACTTTGGAAGCAGATGACAATTTCGTAACAGACGATACACAGATGCTCATACGTCGCGGCGCGCGTACTCTGTGGCCGGATGATTTTCAAATAAAAAAAATCGACATCTCGTTTCAATCTTTGTTCCTATTTTACGTAAATATAAATGGATTCTACGCGATATAGCGCAGATAAAAAAGTGTGCAATCATAAAAAAAAGAATTTTCTATCCTTCGACCGTCGAAGATTCATCGCAGCCGAAATCTTTGTCAATTATGTTCACCCGATTTATTCGTTTACAGTTAATAATAAAAACTGCAAATTCTATTTCTAGCAACGTATTTTCTCCTCTTCAAAACAAGCCAAAATAAGAGTCGAAATCTTTTTTCGCTGCCGAGATATGATTTTTTACGCAAAGACTAATTTTACGAATTTTCGTCAAAAAACGAATCGTTTTTTCAAATTTCTCGAAATTGCCGTCTCTAATCCTTTCCTCTCAAAGAAATCGTATTTACAAACTGACTCTCCGCGTTATTGCGCAGAGAGTCAGTTTGTAAATACGATTTATTATTAAATACGATCATATCAAGAAGCGCGGTAGCGCTTCGACGCCAAGTACTGAAAAAACAGTACAAGGCGTGTCGCTACTGAGAGTAACCTACGCCAATATACCGGAAGTGTATAGTGCGTTGAACTTTCGATCGATATATCTTCGCAATAAGACAACGAATCGAATTTTCATGAACACTTTTATAATGTAATTTTGGGTCCATCTTTCGAAAGAGCCTAGTTACCATTCAATTGGTTTAGCCTATTTCGAGATCTCGAGGTCGGGAATTTCACAGGGTCCAAACGATTATAAAGTGTCCTGTCCCGTATATATATGTCTGCGTCTACATCAGTTCATCGAAAAATTTGCGTGGTGGCGCGCGCGTCGCCACAGCCGGCGTGGCTGTCAGCTGTTGTGGGTGGCAATGTTATACGCCGTCTACGTTTACATAAGTTCATAGAAAAATTCGCGCGGTGGCGCGCTCGTCGCCACAGCCGGCTCAGCTGACAGTTCTTATCGTCGGCACGTATTTTTGCGGCGTGAACATTTTTTTGAGTGTTTCCGAAAATAATAATTATGTATTGCGTATCGTGATTTAGTGTCTCGACGCGAAGTAAAAAAGAAAAATTACGAGTTACGTGTTATACGTGTGATTTTATATCAATTATAATTTTTCTTTGCGATCTCGAACAACATAACCGGCAATCATCAAGTGGAATATGTGACGTGCCGTTCGCCCGGTTTTGCATATAGAATTAATATTGATCGATCTAATTTTTCTGAGTTCGAAATTAATTTTAAAGGGAAAATTACAAAAAAATAGTAGCTTTTCAAAAAGAAGTGAAATTTCCCAAAATATTTTTTTCAAAAAAAAAAAAAGGTACGCCAAGTACTGAAAAATCCGATTTGCAAATATTGTTTAAAAAAAAAAAATGAACAAAATTTTATAAGCCAAGCATAACAGGAAAATAAAGATTCTATATAACAAAAAATATATTCTTTTTTTGCACAAAAATTGCTGTAAAAAATTGGCGTTCCGGTGTTTGCAAGCGTCACAATAAACCACTAGCATTGGAACGCCAATTTTTTTCAGCAATTTTTGTGCAAAAAAAAAATATATTTTTTGTTATATAGAATCTTTATTTTCCTGTTATGCTTGGCTTATAAAATTTTGTTCATTTTTTTTTTTAAACAATATTTGCAAATCGGATTTTTCAGTACTTGGCGTACCTTTTTTTTTTTTTTGAAAAAAATATTTTGGGAAATTTGTTTACACTTGATAAGAAAACTGCTAATGATTATTCTATCGACGTATTTCCAACGTTTTTTTTTTTTCAAATTTTTTCAAATTTTCGTCGAAATACGAATTTTTTTCATATGCTCACGGCTTGAAAAGTTTTTTTTCGTAAAAAAAAAACAAACAATTGTACTCTTAAAGAACAATTGTAAACAATTATTTATCAAGAAAGTGAAAAACACTGAATTTGTCGATTTTACGAGTTATTCCGTACCGAGAAACTTATCCTCGTTTGTGATTAAATAAAATTTAAAAAAATACGATATGATATGATGCTAAATTTGATATTGTTAAACGACGATAAATATCAATAAAATTTCATTGAAAAACGAAAAAAATTATCGAATTTCTCAAACTTCTCGTCTCCAATACTTGTCTGTTCTACAGAGACAATAACGAGCTGATTCCATGTATTACGAAGAAGAAAAAAAATATATCTCAAATGGTAGAAATGAAATTTGTTATAAGAGGACTGTCAAAGAGCCTTCAAAGTCGAATTTTTCAAGAATTTCATCAATTTGTAAAAAAATATTTCGGAGCTATCCAAGATGACAAATTTTTGATTCGAGTAACGTACTACTTCCTCTTCAATACAAGACAGAAACCAAGACGATATATTTTTTCGTTTTCGAGATAGCATTTTTTTGCAGCATCCATAAATATCGACAAAATTTCATTGAAAATCACAAAGAATAGCAAATTTCTTGAACTTGTCTTCTATAATGATTTGGTTTCCTACAGATAAAATAACGAACTGATTCCATCAATTATGGGGACGAAAAAAAACACTGAAGGGGAAGGATTTAAAGGGGATATTTGGCCTGAATGCTAAATGGTAATCGTATTGGTGTCGGTACATGTTTTGTATGTTTGTTTTATATTCATTAAATCTGGTCATAAGTTTTAAACCAATAAAACGACTTTTCTAGACATTATTTGATTCGTTAAATTAATTTGATCAACTTCGTGGTGCAATTCGTTATATTCGTTATATTCGTTATATTTGTCTCGTGTCTCAATATTTGACAATTTATCGTCAAACAAAAAGGAAATATCCGTCGAGAATATTAATAATAAATTGGTACAAAAAGGAAATATTTTTATTCGACGAAGGTTAAACACTATGAATTAATTTACGTAACTGATAAATGTTTTTCCCTCATACGTACTTTCGAAAAGAAACGCAGAGCGCGACGTATAAACATACTTCATCCGTAGCGCGATATGTAAATACACTCGATACGGAGCACGTAGCGCGAGTAGCGTGAGTGCCTAAAAAAATGTCCCTTCGGGACATTTTTCGGGGGGTTTGAGGGGCGGAGCCCACCAACAAGAGCATCTGCGAGGACTACAGTCTCTCCGTGTCGTCGCAACTAGAGCGCTCTCACCTGGAGATTTTCACAAACGTGTAATTCTCGGTGGAATCGTCATGCGCGTTATTTTGTCGAGCGCCGCGAATGTTTGAATGCTTACACGTGTCAGCATAATAATCATAAAATGCTAAACATTGTAACGAAGTAAATTCGCACAAGAATTTTTCGCGTACTCGATTCGAGGCTCCGCTCACCACCGAGCCCCTTTAACATCAGCGCGCGAAATAGTAGACCGCCCCCCCCCCCCCCCCCTCTCACGTATCCCCGCGCCTAGGCAAGGTAACGCTCAGCAAGACACCGAGAGAGACCCGAAATGCCGAGACAACGAACGAGCTAGAGAGAGAGCGGGAAACAGCGAAGGAAGATATTCGCTCGACGTCCCGTCGTCTCTCTCACCGACAACGCCGCCCGCCGCACTCGATCGTCGCTCAATATCTCGAGCGACGATAAATCAATATCGCTGCCGCCATCTGACACCTCGCCCGTCGATCGAGCGAATTATCGACCGACCTCGACTACCGTTTTCTCTTTCTCTCCGCCGCCTTCAGTCGCGCTGACGTGAAGACTTCCGTGAAGAAGACTTCCTCAGCCTCGCTCGAGCCGTTAAACAGTATAGACATGTGTGGACGATTCCCCCGTTCCCCGACATCTTTGTAAGGGAATCGCCCAGTGTGAATTTATTGTGAAGAGTATGTAATACCTGCGAGTAATAGATTTCCCTCCCGTGTGACTATTTTTCCCGACCCTCCCCCGATATTTTCTCCGTAATAAAGTTAGTGAAGTGACCGGTATTCACTTCTGTTTTTTTTGATCGTATATTTTCACCGGTATCGCCATTTATCGGCGAAGACTCGTGCACGTGGTGAGTGGCGTGCGAGATTATTAAGTAAGTGCGTGAATCCTGTACAATCGCATATTTTAGTGTACTTTCCCCGCATATCGCCCTGATGTCCCTGAAAATCGTGTACAAGCCGAAGGCATTAAATTGTGAGCCCACAGATCGGTTGACCCTCCCCTGAGCCCTCTACTGTCCCTTTGAGTTTGCCGGCCATTCCGTAATCGTGTAAATTTGAATATTCGACGCCTCATGTCGTACCGTGTAACGGCGTTACCCCATGGAAGGTAACTGGCGCCAAGAATATTGTTTGAATAGTTTCCCCCGAATTTCGAGTTATTTTTGTCAGCAATTCCCCGCGATTTTTTCTGTGATTTTTCCGAAAACCCGTCGTCCCTTGGACGAGAATATTCGATAGTCCCGTCGACATTTTCTCTTGCCACGAATCGCGTACGCCTCGCGGATCGCCTCGTGGCAACCACCGTTAAATTCTCTCATTATTTTCTCCGATCCTCCCCATGCCCGTACGACCCGGAATTATTATTTATTCGAGTCATTATTATTTTACAGAAGTTTCTGAATTATTTTCGTTGCATTTTTCCCCGATTTCGTCTATTAATTTTTTGCCCCCACCACCGCTGAGCCGCACTTCTCACTAACCTTGATCGTTTCAAGGTGCGCGGCGGTGTTTGGAGTATTTCTGTAGAAACTTGAAGAGTTTCTGAAGTTTGGCGCGATGCTGATGACTCTCGAGATCTTGTTTTTTGTGAAACTATCTCCATTAAACACTCGGGCTCATTCACACGGATGATATTTCCCGGCAAAGTCTCTGGACAGGAAACCGTTTGGGAACTGGTTGTCTCTCCGTTCGTCAACGAAGATTTGATGGTCGGCACAGAAACGTTATTATTACTAATAGTATCCGAAGGAAGCAACAACGATGGTATAGTTTCTGGCTTCCTCATTGGCTTTTGTGTTTGTTTCAGATAACAATCGTCCGTAAAATGCAGTCTGCAAACTGTATACTTTTTATTGAGCTCTTTTAGTGTAAAGTTCTCTAATTCAGGGTTATAAATTTCACGTTTCTACTTTAGTGCCCAAGCGTCATTTGCCGGAAATCGATGAGTTGTGATTTTTTTAATGTCCGAATTGCAGTTCGGAACCACACATCTGCCGGTGCTTAAAGTTTTTCTCGGTACAGACATGATTGTGAAGAACTCGAACGAATTGTCGAAAATTTCACCACAACACTATATCAAACAATAATTCAAATAACGCAAAACAGATAAATTTCACTCGGAACTCGATCACGTTGCGATATTGAATGAACCGATCTGCCGATATTCGCTGACGCACCTGCGACCGATCAGGTGATATCAAAGTCATTGTGGTAGCCTGTCATAAGCACCAACCGGTATAGCCCCCAAAAGTCGTAGACCCCAATTTTCTTTACCCTCAACATCATATCCCCCAAAATTCTTTACCCCAAACATCACATACCCCAAATACATATACCCCAAACTTCTCATATCCCAAATTCTTTAACTCTAAACACCATATACCCCAAACATCATTTGCCCCAAAATCATTGACCCCAAAAACCATTTACTCCAAAATTACTTACCCCAAACATTATATACCCCAATACCATTTACTCCAATAAAAGTACACTCCAAAATTATACATCGATTATTTCAACCCATCACTGCGCTGAAATAATTCCTGAGTACTAAACAACAATAGACAAAGCTAGCTAAACAATTTTAAAGGGTTTCAGTATATTCGCCACATCTATCATACCTAGACACGGTCAGGTAAACCCTGAGGAGCAGTGCCAGAGGTTGACGTGCCTCTAAGGACGAAAAAAAAAGAATACCGAAAACGTTTCGAGCTCGTTCGGATCGTAGCAAAGATGATCATCACGAAACCACATATTGGTGTATGAGATTTGTAGCAGAGCCGCGAACACTCTTATTGTCCTCGTTGGTCTACCTATTTCGTAACATATATCCGTGTAGCTTAGCGACTTCATTTATCGGCGAAAGAGAGCATTGTTCTGGAATCCTTCGTAGCCTCCCGATGCGCGGCTCATCTACCATCACCAGTCGCTGGTCCTGGGCTCCTTCGTTCTCCAAATGTAACAGCAGCGAATTTAATCAGATACCACTAAAGGGATGAACAAACTTGGTTGTAGTTTTCGTCGGGATAGGCAGCGAGAGCGAGAGAGGGCAAAAGATGGCCGGAAAAAAGAACAAACAAAACAAAATAATTGGGCGAATCACGGAGTCGTAAAGACGTAATAGAGGCGGTAAAACGCGACGATTGTATCGTTTATTTTTTCATTGAAAAAGCATTTCAATAATTCTACGTGAAATGATATCGTGACTGCTGACTTTTCCCACGTCTGTATAGGTGACAGTATCTCTCGGGGTCCATAGCGCGAAAAAGGAATCACGCTCGGATTATCGGCATTAGACAAGATGAGATCTCTCCGTAGCCCGATCGACCATCCCGAGTTAAAGAAGACGAAGAAACTCTCGTCAAAGGGTTAACGCTTCTAGCTTCTAGATCTTGTTGGAGGTATATATACGAGTCTGCAAACACACGAGAACTCTTCGCGCCTATTACGAAAGTTGCAATTAAGTCGATGAGGGAGTGTCTTTCTACGAAACTCGAGATAGAGCAAGAGAAACGAAAAATTAGGATGTAGTCGCCGCGTCTTAATTTTTTTAGCAATTTCTACACCGAGACAAGAAGCTCATTCAGTTTACTATATATCTAGTAAATCTAGTATAACCCAAAATTTGTAGCTGTTTCAGACTGTCGCGTCTAAGTTTTTATGTAGAATAATGATCGTCGATTTTTTTTAGATTCAGTACACATAAATAAGGCTTTGTTTATTTAGACATATTCGTAACATAAACTTAACTTCTTAATAAAAAAATACGCTCTTTTTTTGCTCTCGGTTTCACACGGGTATAAGTACGCACAGATTTATAATTAAATCAATCTCATGTGTGCTCGTACAAAGTGGAAAAAAAATATCTTCGTCTGACAGACTGTGACTGTGACTGTAAATATATTTGTCGAGGATTAATCGGGCACTCGGTCATTCTTGCACGGTACTTTCATTCCACTATTTGTATTTTTTTTTACATTAGCACCTCTCAACTAGTAGAGAAGAGTTCTTATCACTGAAATATGTTATAGAAAAGAAATATTGTTATTCCATTTATTGGCACTGAGAAAACCATCCGAGTGGGATTACATTCTTCCGGCCTCTACTGATTTCCGCTTTGTGCTTTTCGACAGGCGATAGTCATCTCGTAGAGCGTTTTAATTATTGTCTTCGCTTCGGGACCGAGACTCTCATTCGTCGTCAACGATTTTTTGTACACTGCATATATTAAAAATGAAATAAAAATTAAGTATCAATTGAAAAAGATGAAGATACTTTAAAGACTGAATCGAAAAGAGAATCTATCGGGAATCAATCGATCGAAGATGAAAATACTTTTAATGATGAGTTCCGGATTCTTCATAAATAATGGAATCTTAGCATCGTGGCCCGCCGTTTTCTTTCCATGATCATCGCACTCGGAAATCGACCTGACACTCAAAGGACGCTGATCAGTAGCTGATTCCGTCGCAACCCTTTTGCGCTTGAACGATGGGCGTGGGCTATCATCGAAAGGAATGTCGAACGGTTCGCTTTCGCTGTTCGAATTCGCATCATATACAACCGATGCGTCTGCTGCGAGTTCGGGATTCTCTTGTCGAGGAAGTTGCATCGCGTTTTCATGCCGCAAATTTGATAAATTTTTTTGAAGTGCTATAGGAAACGATAAGGAAGAAAGGGGTACAAGGTAAGAATGGGGATGATGAAGGTAACTACTCTATGGATGACCATTATGAAGCGTAGTACCATTCACAAAGGCCCCGGAATTTTCCCGCATTTTTTCCCGAAACTGGTGGATCACGCGAATACGGTGCACAGCTTTCATAGGCACTTAAAGTAGCCGATGCAGCATGGATATTCTCGTCCCTCATCAAAGTATCGGGATTTTTTTTTCGCGTTAGCTTTAAGTTATGCCTCACTACGAGTAAATCAAGATGAATTTTTTCTTGTAATCGTTTAAGCCCATCTGTGCATACATTTTTTTTTTTACGATTTGATTTTCTAATAGAATTTTCTTCGAAAATTAGAAAGGGACTATGGAATACGAAGGTTTAGCCAACGTAGATTTTGATTTAATTCTTAAACGGCCAATATTTGCTACATTGGTCAAACAGCTATTTTTTAAAAAACCTTCTTGGATTTGCATCAAAAGTTCCGAAAAAATTGGACGTATAGTAATGCATCTAAATGAAAGTTTTTCGATCAGAATTTCAATTAAAAATGTTTTTATTTGAGTGTGTTTGAGAAATGCCGAAAGTTTGCCGGGATGTTGGATGATCGTGACACAGGATGTTAAATAAAAGTTCAGATACTTTTAGTGAAAAATGTGAAAAAAAAACACACCCCTTTATTTGATGAAACAATAAATAATGTCACTGAATAAAGTGATGCACAGTCAATGAGTCAAAATGATTCAAAGTCAATGATTAAATAACACGAGTCGAACACTAAAATATTAATGAGAAAATCCGCAAAACTAATTTACACTGTTGGATGAGATTCACAATATTACGATGCCGCGACGAAATTATATTAATTTGAAGCGAACAACGTTGAGAGCGCGCCGGTGAGTGCACTGTCGCATACACGAGTTTGGCGAGTCCACGTGTTGAGAATGAGATCGTTCAATTGAGGATGCACCGTATAAATGCGATTGCGCCCAGTGCGACAAAAGTTGAGAATGAGTTTTTCTGAGTTTTATGAGTGCTATTACATCAGTAATAGAGCGCGTAAAAGACAAAGAATAATGAAATTAATCAGCAGCGAGATAGCGCGTGGCACGTATCGATGAAGACTTATTGCTAAGATGACTGCCGCCGGCCGGCGAGCCGTTGCGAGAACATCGTGGTTGATTCTAGATCCTTCCACGATGCCTCGTGTTGCCAGCCGGCTGCGCCCGTGAGGTGCTGCCGCATAGCGGGTCTCTCGTGCCGCTGTAGTGCGACGCGGGATCCCGAACAGAATGGTAAAATTAACAAACTGAATTTTTCAAAATTTACATTTTTTACATATTTTTGTACGGAAATGACTTATGCAGCAGAGAGAAATGATTTTTCTCAATAGGAAAGAGGCTTGGCCGTTTAAGGGTTAAATTTAAACTATTAAAGCGATAATTCTAGAGCAAATAATTCAAATTTATATATACCCATAAATTTGCAAAATTCCGGGTTGGCGGACAATTTGTGTTTTAAGGTCCTGTGATACCTTTCAAGGACATTGTTCGTTCGACGTTTCTGTTGAAAAACGCTGAAACCTTCAGGACAAACTCTCTTCATCCAGAAGGTCTCGTAATATTCGAAGAGTGGTGTCATAATAATCGAGAGCTCAGCGTTCGAATTCATTTTCTCTTTCAGGGAGCTAACAGCTTCTTCAATTACCTGAGGGGGAAGAAACGCCAGGTTCATCAAGTCGCGTTGAAAAACTTTTGCGGCTCGAAGAATCTCGGCATTTTAAGCCTTGGCATGCGTCATAATTTGTTTGCTCTTCTTGAGTATAGTCTATAAGGGAGCCAAACGAACACAACACATACATGAACAATTAATTCTTTTGGAAAAATAGTTTTCCAAAAAAAAAAGTTTATCTGTGAAATCAATGCGAATAGAGGGGAGAAAGTATGCTCTGTGTTATAATAAACAAATCTAATACGAACGTGACAGTAATAAAAAAAACACCCCTGCCGTGTTGCTTCGGGGAACATCTCAGATAGGGTTCTTTGTAAAGCTTTCTCATAACGATGTGTCTATTCGCACCTTTTCGTGTGTCATATGTCGTGTGTCGTATCTTATGAAATAAGCTTTTCGGTGGCGAGGGTTTTCGTGTATCGTACGTCGTATTTTTTATATTTAACGAAGGTTAGAATATGAGCTTTTTCGTGCGTCGTGCGTCGTGTATCGTGCGTTTCACATTACTCGTGTGCCTTTAAGTCAGAGTCGTGCGTCGTGCGTCGTGCGTCGTGTGCTGCACAGTATTAAGTCGTCAACGCCAATATCGGAGTCGTGCATCGTGCGTCGTGCGTCGTGTGTTGCACAGTATTAATGTCAACGCCAAAATCGGAGTCGTGCATCGTGCGTCGTGCGTCGTGCGTTGCACCTTACGAAGTTGGAGTCGTGCGTCGTGTGCTGCACCTTATTAATGCTGTCAACATCAAAATCGGAGTCGTGCATCGTGCATCGTGAGTCGTGTCACTTCATATACATATATATATGTATACTAGAGTTTCCCCGCGCTCGCTTTTTTTTTATCAACATTATAATAATGTTTAATCACCGCCGCAACTTTTCACCAATGGAGGTCGCCGCCGCTTTTTTTTGTATTTTTACTTAGTCAGTCCCCCTTAAAGGGACTTAGAATATTATTCCCTCCCCCCCCATTCGCCATTACTCCTTCGACCAAAAATATTCTAAGTTCCCCCTTGAAGGACTTAGAATATTTTGACTTTCCCCTCCCACCACCCCCCCCCCCCCTTCAGAAAAATATTCTAAGTCCCTCTAAGGGGATTCCCCCCGCCCCCTTCGACCGAAAATATTCTAAGTCCCCTTAGAGGGACTTAGAAATTCTTAAAATATTCTAAGTCCCCCTTAGAGGGACTTAGAATATTTTTCTGAAGGGGGGGGGGGGGGGGGGGTCGTGGGAGGGGAAAGTCAAAATATTCTAAGTCCTTCAAGGGGGGACTTAGAATATTTTTCTTTTCCTCCTTAGAGGGACTTAGAATATTTTTCTTTTCCTCCTTAGAGGGACTTAGAATATTTTTGCCCTCTCCTCGATTCCTGACACGGCGGCGGCGGCGACGGCGGCGGCGGCGACAGCGGCGGAAACTTTATATATTTAGAGAGATATAATCTTTGTATGTCGTGTGTCGTATGACTTACTTTTTATAAGTGCGACGACATAATTTTATATGCACAATTGGACTTTTTTCTGTCTGTCGGTGCAACGTCAACGTTTGCTCAATGCAACGATAACCCATTGATGTTTATCTGAAATAAATTTATTGGCACAAATCATGTTCGTTAATATATTCCCCATCCAATCTATAGCTCACGAACTATCTCATAAAAACAATTGAGCCATCCTGTACGTATGTAATGATGTATATCCATAACATAAGCGTTACGTGATGGTCACATGACGCGCCACTGCTAAAATGTAAAATGTCGGTAACTTTTAATCACTACCCGTATGTTGTAGTTTTCTCAAGTTGGCAACGAATGTTTTTTCGAATGATAAAGAGACCCCCGTAAGCGTTTGAACAAAATATACTTTAAATATACATATGAACGCATTATTGTTCTTATCGTCATTAAAATGACTATTTGGTCAAACGAACCTCTTTGTTATTACAAATATCTGGTAAGTAATCAGAAATCAATGTTATACAAATTCGTATATAAGATTTTAATGATGCCATTCTGATCGAACGATCAAAAGGAATACGGCCAACACGGAGGAATAAAATGCGATATGTGACGAGGTAGAATAAATATGTTTTATTGTTTAAACTAATTCTACTAGAGTACTACAAAGTACTCGAAACTCAAATAAAATTTTTATAAAAGTGAAAAAATGAGAACGTAACATGGATATAATTTAAATATATTAAACTTAGGATTAGTCGACGTTTGACGTTCTATCACAACGAGAGGTGATTCGCCGGATAACACACCGGATTTTCACGATTTATTTTATAAACTAATTCTACTGCGGTACTACACAGTTCTCAAAACTCGAACGAAACTTTCATAAAAATTTAAAAATCCGGTCGTAACACGGATACTTTGTAAATGATAAACTTAGGACTAGTCAGTGATTGACGTTTTGTTACAACGAGAAGCGCGCGAGAAGCGCGTACACAAAAAATTACAAAGAAATGAAACAAGAAAAAAGTCGATAAAAATAAGAAATTATTGTGGTAACAATTTTCAAATGTTAAAGGTAGTCGGCGATTGATATTTTGTCGCAGACAGAAGAAACGAAGAAACGAAAAAAAAAGAACGAAAATACGAGTGAAAATCAAGAATGAAAAAAAAAAAACCATTTTTACCAAACTAGTCCTCGCCCAGTACTCGAGTACTCGAAAAAGTACTCGCCAAAGTACTCGAAACTCCAATGTAAAAAAAATGCTGCGTATACAACTGTTATCAACGGTACTGTTACAATACCGCGACTGACTTTTCGTTCGCGCATGACGGACAAAACCACAAGGCTGTTTTCGGTGCGCGTTTTATTCCGACGCACTCGTAGTGGTGCCATAACAGGCAACGGTCACATTCGACGCTTTTGTCCCCGATAATTTTCGTACACCGACCGCATATAAATATGTTCTCTTTTTTTTTTGCAGCTATTGCTTTTTTTAGTAAAGCGAATGTTTCGCTTCGAAATAGGGCTTCAAAGTCCCAATTCCACCGATTCATCGACGATCGAGTCTCTCAATATTTTGAGTTGCAAATCTTTTTTATGGACCAAATGTTCCTCGCTGACTATCGCTTTGATCGTCGTGTCATCCTCGACTATCCAGCTTAGGATGTCCCGAATTTGTAATCCTTTTGATTGATTTACGAATGCATCGAGTTTTTTCGTTTTTACTGGTAGGCCTATTGCCGTTAAAGCGCGGCCTTTGGGACGACCTCTTCCTTTACCTTTCGACGGCATCACTGTATCCGCGAAATCGGAGTCTGTACATGCCGTTGAAACGATAGGCTTGTCTGTTTTTTTTTTGTCTTCTCTCGTCGGTAGAACCATCGTTTGGTCTCGTCGGTCATTGGTAGAATCACTTTCCGATGTTTTTACGCTTTTCACCATGGGATCTATCGTTTCTAGCTGTGATGATTGGCCATCGTGTTGTTCATGAAAATTTGCAGCGGCGATGACTTTCGTGCGCTCGGTGATGGAATCACCTCCGCTTTGAAGATGTGGCTTCGAGGGAACAATATTTGCCGAGGATGGGTTTTCGTCTAACGTTTGTCGCGAGGCTTGACGTTCGTTTTTTTCGTCAGATTCTTCTCCGCTTATCTCTATATTGCCGATTCGCTTGGCTTCGCGTACGCCATCATATGATGTATAAGCAGCATTCGTATTCGAATATTTGGCGGAGGCTGCCGCGGCAATGATTTCTGCTTCTGACATTTTAACGCTTTTCACCGTCGGATCGTTTGTTTCTGGCTGTGATGATTGGCCGTCGAGTTGTTTATCAGAATCTGCAGCGGTGATGACTTTCGTACCATCGCTCATTGAATCACCTTCGCTTTGAAGATCAGGCTTTGAGGGAACAGTATGTGCCGAGGATGGGTTTTCGTCTGACGTTTGTCGGGCGGCTTGACGTTCGTTTTTCTTGTCGGATTCTTCTCCGCTTATCTCTATATTGCCGATTTGCCTGGCTTCGCGTACGCCCTCACATGATTTATAAGCAGCATTCTTATTCGAATATTCGAATAAGACGGTGTCTGCCGCAGCAATGATTTCTGTATCACTGATTTCATCGTTCGAAAATCCACGATAACGCTTTGCGGAACTACAATTTTTCGGTGCATCGTTTCGGTTAACGTCTGACGAATTTTCTTGACTGGTCGCTGCAATTTGTCGGGAGGTTTGCGCTGCCTTTTTCTCGGCCGATTCTCCATCGGTCATTAAGACACTGTTGTTGTTTCGATTGTTATTGTCTTGTGGATCAGACGATGAAGAATCGGAAAAATCTTCATTGCAATATTTTCGACTCAAATTCATTCTAACATTTTTGTGACAGATCTTCGACGGTAATTTTGGCGATCGAGTTTCTTCATTTGTTTCCAAGTCACGTTCGATATCTGATGATTCAGAAATGGCTTGAAGTTCGTTTAAAAGGTTATTGACGGCTTTTAACCCTTTTCTGAACGCTGCATCAGTCGATGGATCCATGAGTGCTTTCATGAGATTATCGAGAACCGGCTTCACGATCGCCCTTCTTGCATTTTCCTCGCCCTTCTTGCGGGATATCATTCGGACGCGCTTTTTCGATTTTACTGGTTCTATTCCATCATCAGAGCTCGGCGTTTCTTCATCATCGACCTGCAATAGTAATAGGTGGCAATTTATAGGTTGAGGACAATTTGTATTTGAAATAATACTTCGTATTCATTTCGGCGGTTCAATTCCCGAATCGAATTAATACATCCGAACAATTATTCGTTGGTAAAATTGTTTAAACTAACCTTTATCGGACTATGGTTATGATTAAGTTCCGACTTGGTGACCTTCAGATGTGTCCGTGACTTGTCAGCTTGAATTTTTATAATAGCTGGACAGTCACATTTTTTTGAACTAGAAAAAAATTAACATCCTCCTAGAATAATTGAGTTCATTCAAAATCCCTCCGAAGAAAGTGACATGATCGAAACATTGATAGATCTCATGAAAATTCTTTTAAGAAATGAAACAAAAATTAACGATCGTCCAGATGACTGAAAGTATATACCTCAAAAGTGTAATTCGGATAAAACAATTACAAAAAAATATTTCGCTTAGATTTTGATAAAAACAAGGACTTCGATTCCTGACGATTCGGTCTGGGTCTCCGTTTTCGAACACGCAGTTCGTGGATCCCCTCGCCTTCGTAGTCACGCTCAGCCCACAGCTCCCGTACTTGAAGGCTTAATGAACAAACTTAATGAAATATTCGCTTAATTTAACAAACTTAACGAAATATTCGGTACAAAGTTCTTTGACGGGAGAACTTACAAGAAACTTTAAAATCGATGATAAGGAGATAAGAGATTGGTATTTTGTTGTTACAAATTTTTGAAAAAAGAAATAGTGTAACACGGAATTAAAGAAAAAACATCAGTCTCCATAAACGTCTAGTATTTTAGAAAAATTCCATTAATTTTTACCCGAATGGTCCCAACAAATCTCTTTACTTCCCCCGCTTTTCCAGGTTCCCCAGTTCGTAGCAGCCATGATATTGTATTTGTGAAATTAAATGTGTTTCGATCTATTACGGTAGTTCTTATGAAAATCCAAGCGAAATATTTTTCTTGCAATTGTTTTGTCCTGTTTAGACTTTATAAAAATGTTCGTGGTATTTCGTTTTATATTGTGTTCATAAATATATCACAATCATAGTCATCAATGTTGTTGAAAAAACAATATGTACATACAATCGTATGTTGCGACAGTTACAGTTTTATGCTGGTAGTTAATATGAATTTGACTCTCCACGTTCTTCCAAACTAATTTTTGCTATTCGCTTAAGGGGTCTGAATCACCTAAAAATTTGAAACATAAACTTTTTTTGCATTGTATATATAAGTGTAAATAAAAAAAACTATCTTACCATCTTGAAATATATATGTTAAAGTATGACTGCATTTTTTTGAAGTCGTATATTGAATCTTGTCGCTGAAAGACGCAGTCAAACTTTCTTCACTTGTCGTAGCTTTTTGACCCAGCGACTGCATGAATTTTAGCCTGCGACATCTCATTTTCTTCGAAACACATGTCATTCTGACTTTACCATGGGAATTTTTAATGCAATGAATTATGGATTAATCGTAAGCTATTATTTAAATTTTAATGAGAAAATCCATAAAAATACAACTTTTCTCATATACTTTGTTCAATAAGAACACTATAAAAGCCTTTAAAAAAATGCCAACGGTGAAACCAGAATGGCATTTGCTACAAAGAAGATGAGATGTCGCAGGTCACAATCATGCAGTCGCTGGGTCAAAAAGCTACGACAAGTGAAGAAAGTTTGACTGCGTCTTTCAGCGACAAGATGCAATATATAACTTCAAAAAAATTTAGTCATACTTTAACATATATTTCAAGATGGTAAGATAGCTTTTTTATTGATATTTATATATAAATTAAAAAAAAAAAGTTTATTTTTCGAATTTTTAGGCCGTTCAGGCTCCTTAACTTGTTCAAACGTAATAAAGGAATATATATAGCATACCTTGCTTGTCGAACTCCTTTTCCTGCCGTCTTATACTTGCCAGCTAATTCGCAGGAGAAAGTGGCATAGGCGAAATTGAGCTCATAGCCTTCTCTGTTCTCATCTAAGAACCTCGTATTTTTCCGTACAAACTTGTAGTTCTCCGTAGTCTCCAATTCATGAAGTTTGTCAGAAAAATCTTTGTAACTGCTGAACTGAGCCCCGACCGAGAATATTTTATCCATCTACAAGCCAAATTATAAAAAAAGATAAAGAATGATAGATAAATCCATTCCTTTATACCTTATAAAAGAATGGATTTGAAATACTTCTGAAATGGGTCAGATTACTAATTATTCAATTTTCAAGGGCTAGTAAAAAAATGTGTTTTATAAAAAATTGCATTGTAACCTTAAAAAAAACGATACACGTTACAATGTTGTAACAACATTGTAATTTTGCCAATTCTTTTCTGTAGACGCGTGTATTGTTTCGGGCATTATTTGGAAAGAATTCTTAAAAACAGACGCACGAAATAACCGCCGTCCGCCGCGGGCGCGAACGGCGTGGCATGATCGCAATTGTGTCTTTCGTCTATCTAGGAAGGTATAGTAATTCGACAAATCGAAGTCGTTCACACTGACCTTTTAAGACAATCACGAAAGTCCTACGTTGTAAATCTATGTAGCCTGGTGTACGATGCACATAATCGAAAAGAAGCGGTTGCAATTGTCTCGCAAGGAATCCCGGTGAGGTTCTTCGACCGCTGGACCGCTTATTACGCTGTCGGTTGCGTTCGCACTTCGTATGCAGATGAAAGTCCCTAAAGTGTGACAAGAGCGGGAGCGAATTTCAAACCGAAATACAGACCCGAGAGTGCCGAAAAATAATGTATAAATGCGTGAAGATTGCCAATGATTTTTTTATAAGTTCATACACGTCAAAATTATCGTAAATAGTTCATATACAATATATATACAAACCTTGCAGTACGAAGATGCGAATCTTTGTTAGCGAGAGGTACTCAACAATATGAGAACCACGTGAAGTATGGCATTCGCGACAATATGCGAGGGTTAATACCGCAAGGAATAAACGAATATTACCCGCCGTGTTATCGGAAAAACAAAACTCTTAATCGAAATTACAGGAAGGAAACTCAACAATTCGAGACGGGCATCGCGCCAAAGGTTAACGTTGATTGGGTCTTCGCCACAGCTATGCGCGGTAGAAGGTAGCGCGTTTTTTTCTCGTCCTGATTGGTCGCCCGGACTTTTGTGCAGTGGAAAAAGGTGGCCATTGCGGCGCTTTTGGGACTTCCAGTGCGTCGTTTAAGTGTGTCGCCGTTTGCGCCCACTGTCGTTGAAATCTTATATTAATCCTACATAGAGGAACAGGAACGACGGAAGAGAGTGGGAGCCAATGAAAAAAGCCGTGTTTTCTTGTTGGTACGCGTGGTTAAAACGCTCACGGTAGAGAATACAAAATCCGTGAAATGTGCTAAGTGTTTTATACCAAGAACGAGTGAGTAAAATATTGTAAATAATTTTTTCCAATACATTAACACTGTCCACGCAATACACATGATTATGTAATATTTACGACCTGTGACGAAACTAACTATAGCCTACTTATACAATACCCGCGTAGAAAAAAAGAATCTCAGCGAGATTCTTGGCGAGAATCTAGATGAGATTCCTGTGAGAATCTTTCCGAGAATCTTTGCGAGATTCTAAGCGAGATCTCGCTGAGAATGCCGCATGTGTCCCGGACCGTGATTCTTGCCGTGCTTCTTGGCGAGATTATTTAATCGCGCGCACAATCCCGCTGTGCTTCTCCGCGTGATTGTTTTAATCGTGCACACAATCTCGCCATGCTTCTCCGTGAGATTTTCGTTTATCGCTGCGAGAAATCTCTCGCACAATCTCGCAGTGCTTCTTGGCGAGATTTTTATTTATCACTGCGGGGAATCTCGCACACAATTTCGCCGTGCTTCTTCGTGTTCAAGCGAAAAATGAAAGAGAAAAAAAAATTAAAATTAGTCAAATAGAAGGCGAAAATAAAAAACGTAGAATTTTGGCCGGAATCAATTTTCGGCAACAAATTTGCATTCAACGAGAAATTTTAGACGCTATAATGGAAAATCGCTGGTTTTTTTTCCAAGTGCTCCCGGTTTTCCGCAAGGAATCTTAGCAAGAGTCCCACATGACGGCCAAAAGTTTGCAGAATTTTGAAAAAAAAAAAAATCAGCGTTTTCTACTATAGAGTCTAATATTGTTCGCTGAATGCAACTTTGTTGCCACAATTTGGTTCCGAGCTAATTTCTACATTTTTTATTTTCGCCTTCTATTTGACTAATTTTAATTTTTTTTCTCTTTAATTTTTCGCTCAAACACGAAGAAGCATGGAGAGATTGTGTGCGAGATTCCCCGCCGTGATAAATAAAAATCTCGGCAAGAAGCACTGCGAGATTGTGCGAGAGATTTCCCGCAGTGATAAACAAAAATCTCGCGGAGAAGCGCGGCGATAATCGCGGTCCGGGACACATGCGGCATTCTCAGCAAGATCTCGCTGAGAATCTCGGAAAGATTCTCAGAGGAATCTCACCGAGATCGCTGAGAATCTCGGAAAGATTTTCAGAGGAATCTCACCGAGATTCTCGGCAAGAATCTCGCTGCGATTCTTTTTTTCTACGCGGGTAGCATTTGTTGAAACGAAAATATTTTTAACCTTTATTTATTTAATTTTATTTAATATTCATATTATGGTAATAATTCAAGAGGTTAGATTTTTATTATTATTATTGACTATTTATTTTGTGACGACAGAACATGAGTGCCGAAGAAAAAATGGTCGGGCAACAATTCACCTCCTACGCAAAATGGCGTGAATATTTGGACGACCATCAGACAAAGGAACGACAAATATTCGTTGTTAACAAAAGCGACAAGCTACCGATCGCCGCACACGAAACTCACCTATCAGAATCGGATAGAAAAAACGCGGGGCCGTTTTATAAAAATATCATCTACCTGTGCAAGTTTGGCGGTAGTCCGGGACAAGAGGCAACAGGCGTTCGTCAAAGCAGGTATTTCTAGCGTGAAACGTAAAGTCTGTTCGTTAGAAGAGTTAAATGCAGCGCCAAGCGCAGTTAACCTGTCGCATACGGATGCTTGGCGCCGAGCGTGACTACGCAGGTGGGGGGATCGGAGGCCCGCGTGTTATAAGTATTCGATAAGCGAGGACCCCGGTCGAATCATTCAGAATTGCAGTACTCGCTCAACGAGATTCTCGTACGTGAACCGTTGAACTCGACCGCGCATTCTCGATTTTTTTTACTAACGTCTAGCTATTACCGATATGTTCGGGGTTCTTCTCCCACTCTACCGCGAGTGCCGTTACTTCTACGTCTCTCGCACGTTTCATATCGTCTGCCATCAGCGTATAGCAAAAGAAAGTCGTATATATTAGACTGTGCGACTACCGCATGGCTTATGATGTATATAATGAATTGTATATATATATGTATATAATGAATCCTTGAGTGATCTGAAATATATTTTGACAAAACTTTATTTTGTATAGTACATACAAACAAAATTGTTCGGCTCGTATACGACTGGGCCTTTCAAAGGATCATACGATGCTTGAAATTGAAGCTGTCAACTTGTGCCATAGCAATCACCCTACATCGAAGGTCGTAGAATTTTATCTAAAATATGTATCTGTATGCATAAGGCAACGCTTTCTATAATTTTTTTTATACAATAGGTATTTTTTTAACATATACCAGAAAATCGAAGATTATCTCCAAAAAGCCAGAAAGAGACGCTGGAGACATTAACGTTGGGCTGTAATAAGAAATTGGTCCAAATGAAATTGCTGCAAGAGAAAAACAAGCACGTTACGCTAAAAGACCTTTCAAACTTAAAAGCGAAACTAAAAAATGGCGATGACGACAGTCTGCCGAAAGCCGTCAAATTATTGCAATCAAAATACGGTGAGTGTGACAATCTTTGCCTACGATCGGCTCTCTCATGAGCCCCTTCCCCCACAGCTCCGTCGCAAGTCTTCACTATTCCCCGGCTCTCTTGCGATCCTCACATAATTATTGTTTTATCCCAAATCGCGCTGGCAGTGTATTTATTTGCGCTGAAAATAATGTTAATGATAGAAGGGAAAATCAAACAAACAAATACATCAATTCTCAATATTATTGTTTTATTCCACGTCCCGCGTGTTAAAAATTCCGGTCTATCGTTAGATGTTATGCACGTGACTCCGCAGCGCGACCCTCCCTTGCCCGCGCGTGAACACCAACTCGTCTCTGGCCGCTGGGGGGCCTCATGCGCTCGGTACTTTGCGCGCTTCGGGATCTCGCGCGCTCGATTTCCCCCTCCATTCACGCACCGCGCTCTCCACTACACTCAACTCACTGGTTGCTCCCCCACACCAATTCACTCTCCGCGCTCGGAGCCTCGCTCTCCGGCGGGTTTAAGCGCGAGTGACATCAATAAGAATTAACGTTTTTATAAAATTGCCCCTTGTTATAAATAACGTCTACTGTATCAAATTTGAATCTGTCGATTTTGTATTGCAATTCATCCACAATAATCCAACAAAATTGCGACGCAGATCGTTTCGTTATCCCTTCGAGAAGATACCTTAAAAATTTCATCACGATTAGAGTTTGCCGACGACATATTTATTTCGTCGTTATTCTATTATAATTTTGCTGGTTACAGGTGCCACGGTTAAAATTCTGGAGAAAAAAAAATCTTCAAAGGGCTGTTCTTTGTGACAGAAGCCATGAAGTTATCGATGTCGAAATGGTATCACATCGTATTCATCGACGGGACATACAAGCTCCTCAAGAATGGCCTGACGTTGATGCTCTTAATTGTTCAAGACTCCAACGCACTCAGCGCCGTTGTAGGAGTTGGGCTTCTTGCCTCCGAAGATCGCCCGACGTTTACATGGCTGCTTCAGTCATTTAAGGACGTCAACGCCGAAGCATGTTCGAAAATCAATTGCTTTATGAGTGATAAAGATTTATTAGAACGCGACGTATTAAAAGAATTTTTTCCGGGAACGCCCGTATACATTTGTCGCTTTCATACACTACGCACGTTTTCCCGAACAATCACGACGGCGAAAATGAAGATCTCGGAAGAAGAAAGGGTGACGTCACTGGAACTGCTTCAGAAGCTAGTGTATAGCTCGTCCGCGTTAACGTACGATAAATTGTATCGTAAGTTTGTTCAGTCAGTTCCAACGTCCGTTTTGGAATATTTTAATGACAATTGGCATTGTATAAGAGAGGATTGGACGACATACAGCATGGTGCATGGAAATCTTAACAACATGACCAATAATCGATTAGAATCGTTGAACGCAAAAATTAAACAGGTTGTGCCAAAAAATTCTTCTCTCATCGAGTTTGTCAAAAGCTTTTTTAAGTGGCTTCAGTCACATAATCTCGGAGTCAAAGCTAAGACAGCAGATACGTTTTTGAAATAACCCGTGACGAAGTTGGCGCCTGGCAGCGATCGACAACGGTACCGAGACGTTCTAATGCCACCATCTGCTGCACGAGTTATGGAACAACTTGACCAACAAAGGTTCGTCACAAATATTACGTGCACCGATCAAGAACGCAACGAATTCTTCATTCGATCGAACGGAATTGATCTAAAGGTGACGCCTTTGTCGTGCGAATGCGCAATCTGGACGTCAGAGTTTGTTCCGTGCCGGCACATATTCAGCGTCCGCAACTACTTGAATCTACCGCTTTTTTCAAGTGAACTCTGTCAGTCCCGATGTTCAAAGCAGTACCTGATGGACGCGCTGCCATCTTCGACAACTCCGCAACCAACAGACGCTACAAAAAATCAAGAAATTCCTCTGATATCGAAAGTAATTGCCAAAAAACCCACGACAGTTACACAAAAAAGGAAACAAATGACTCCAATAATCACGGAAATGTTGAATATGGCCGTAGCGTCGTCCGGAAATCGTTTTGACTGTCGAATGACGATGATAAAAGATATTTGCGAGGCATGGAAGGGCGGTTACGAAGTGACGATCATCAGGTCCGGCAGTATTGAACATAAATCCGATCAGACGATTAACGGAGCCGAATGCTCAGACCATCGAGATCTTGAGATTAACAACAACTTGTCGCGATTGATCGATGAGCAATGCAGCCTATCCGAGTCTCTTACTGTCGAGCCTGAAGATATTGATACACGTCCGAAAATGCTCAAAGCTACTAAGGATTCGCGTATGCCAAGACAACTCGTTGACGCCAGTAACGTTGGCATCACTGACGTTAAAATGCCACCATCCGCCAAAATTTTCGGACGTCCTGCACGTCACTTAGCGACGACCACCGGAGTTAGGAAGCATAAGAATGTCGCGAAACGGTTTGCTGACCAATCGAACGAGCAAAAAATCCGCTATATATTGAGCTGGTTAGTCGACGAAGCGAAAATTAACGCGATAGTCAGTGGGGAATATTTGGTCGATACAAAAGGTTTGCAACTAAAAGTATTGAGAGACTCGATCGTCGATGAATCGATGGAATTGGGACTTTTGAAGCCCTATTTCGAAGCGAAAGCATTCGCTTTACTAAAAAAAGCAATAGCTGCAAAAAAAAAGAGAACATATTTATATGCGGTCGGTGTACGAAAATTATCGGGGACAAAAGCGTCGAATGTGACCGTTGCCTGTTATGGCACCACTACGAGTGCGTCGGAATAAAACGCGCACCGAAAACAGCCTTGTGGTTTTGTCCGTCATGCGCGAACGAAAAGTCAGTCGCGGTATTGTAACAGTACCGTTGATAACAGTTGTATACGCAGCATTTTTTTTTACATTGGAGTTTCGAGTACTTTGGCGAGTACTTTTTCGAGTACTCGAGTACTGGGCGAGGACTAGTTTGGTAAAAATGGTTTTTTTTTTTTTTTTCATTTGTAACGGTGTGTGACGGACGGGTCCAGCTTTGTATATAAGTAGACAACACGAATGATAGAAACATATGGGTGACTATAGCGCAGTGGTTAGCGCTCTTAATTAGTACCTGATCAACCTGGGTTCGAATCCCGGGGTCACCATATTTTCTATCATTTATTTCTGGCCCTACCGTCGCATCATCGTCTGCCATCACCTCATCGAAGATATCGGCCGTTCTGTTACATGGTGTCAGAAGTTATCGAGCTACTAAACACGTCCACTGGGAAGCCATTAAACTCTTAGGGAATGCGGCATGAGACAAAAGTCCCCCGCGTATACTAGGACGGCAAAGACCGACTGACGAGATAACATGATGCCCCAGTCCGCGCAATAGGACACTCGCAACGCTGCACAGTCGACGAGGACGTCGACAATCGCGAGAGGAGGTGTGTAACGGTGTGTGACGGACGGGTCCAGCTTTGCATATAAGTAGACAACACGAATGATAGAAACATATGGGTGACTATAGCGCAGTGGTTAGCGCTCTTAATTAGTACCTGATCAACCTGGGTTCGAATCCCGGGGTCACCATATTTTCTATCATTTATTTCTGGCCCTACCGTCGCATCATCGTCTGCCATCACCTCATCGAAGATATCGGCCGTTCTGTTACACATTTCTTCTTCGCATCGAAGAAGAAGACATCGTTTCTTCGTTTCTTCTGTCTGCGACAAAATATCAATCGCCGACTACCTTTAACATTTGAAAATTGTTACCACAATAATTTCTTATTTTTATCGACTTTTTTCTTGTTTCATTTCTTTGTAATTTTTTGTGTACGCGCTTCTTCTCGTTGTAACAAAACGTCAATCGCTGACTAGTCCTAAGTTTATCATTTACAATGTATCCGTGTTACGACCGGATTTTTAAATTTTTATGAAAGTTTCGTTCGAGTTTTGAGAACTGTGTAGTACCGCAGTAGAATTAGTTTATAAAATAAATCGTGAAAATCCGGTGTGTTATCCGGTGAATCACGTCTCGTTGTGATAGAACGTCAAACGTCGACTAATCCTAAGTTTAATATATTTAAATTATATCCATGTTACGTTCTCATTTTTTCACTTTTATAAAAATTTTATTTGAGTTTCGAGTACTTTGTAGTACTCTAGTAGAATTAGTTTAAACAATAAAACATATTTATTCTACATCGCATTCACATATCGCATTTTATTCCTCCGTGTTGGCCGTATTCCTTTTGATCGTTCGATCAGAATGGCATCATTAAAATCTTATATACGAATTTGTATAACATTGATTTCTGATTACTTACCAGATATTTGTAATAACAAAGAGGTTCGTTTGACCAAATAGTCATTTTAATGACGATAAGAACAATAATGCGTTCATATGTATATTTAAAGTATATTTTGTTCAAACGTTTACGGGGGTCTCTTTATCATTCGAAAAAACATTCGTTGCTAACTTGAGAAAACTACAACATACGGGTAGTGATTAAAAGTTACCGACATTTTACATTTTAGCAGTGGCGCGTCATGTGACCATCACGTAACGCTTATGTTATGGATATACATCATTACATACGTACAGGGTGGCTCAATTGTTTTTATGAGATAGTTCGTGAGCTATAGATTGGATGGGGAATATATTAACGAACATGATTTGTGCCAATAAATTTATTTCAGATAAACATCAATGGGTTATCGTTACATTGAGCAAACGTTGACGTTGCACCGACAGACAGAAAAAAGTCCAATTGTGCATATAAAATTATGTCGTCGCACTTCTAAAAAGTAAGTCATACGACACACGACATACAAAAATTATATATACATATATAGAGTTTCCCCGGGCTCGCGCGCTACGCGCGCTCGCTTTTTTTTTATCAACATTATAATAATGTTTAATCACCGCCGCAACTTTTCACCAATGGAGGTCGCTTTTTTTTGTATTTTTACTTAGTCAGTCCCCCTTAAAGGGACTTAGAATATTATTCCCCTCCTCCCCCCCCCCCCCCATTCGCCATTACTCCTTCGACCAAAAATATTCTAAGTCCCCCCTTAGAGGGACTTAGAAGAAAAATATTCTAAGTCCCCCTTAGAAGGACTTAGAATATTTTTCTGAAGGGGGGGGGGGGGGGGGGTCGTGGGAGGGGAAAGTCAAAATATTCTAAGTCCTTCAAGGGGGGACTTAGAATATTTTTGGTCCTCCTTAGAGGGACTTAGAATATTTTTGGTCCTCCTTAGAGGGACTTAGAATATTTTTGCCCTCCCCTCGATTCCTGACACGGCGGCGGCGGCGGCGGCGACAGCGGCGGAAACTTTATATATATAGAGAGATATATGTATATGAAGTGACACGACTCACGATGCACGATGCACGACTCCGATTTTGACGTTGACAGCATTAATAAGGTGCAGCACACGACGCACGACGTACGACGCACGACTCCAACTTCGTAAGGTGCAACGCACGACGCACGACGCACGACGCACGACTCCGATTTTGGCGTTGACATTAATACTGTGCAACACACGACGCACGACGCACGATGCACGACTCCGATATTGGCGTTGACGACATTAATACTGTGCAGCACACGACGCACGACGCCCGACGCACGACTCTGACTTAAAGGCAAAGTAATGTGAAACGCACGATACACGACGCACGTCGCACGAAAAAGCTCATATTCTAACCTTCGTTAAATATAAAAAATACGACGTACGATACACGAAAACCCTCGCCACCGAAAAGCTTATTTCATAAGATACGACACACGACATACGACACACGAAAAGGTGCGAATAGACACATCGTTCTCATAATCTGTCATGATGCTCATCGGCGATAAATGAGGCACCTGCGAGACGATGTGAGACAGCACAGCAGAATACGCTGCCGCAGTTTTTCGACTCATTAGAGCCCAAGCAATAGGCAAAACCTGTTTGAATCGAACCATTAATATTATTCGTGTTTTAAATGTCTTGAAATTCCCAAAATATATGCAAATAGTACATTAAGATACTAGTGCGAAAAAACTTTTGCGGACGAGGGTGACCTTGCACGAGCCGAAGGCGAGTGTTGTAATCACACAAGCTCAGAAAACGTTTTTCGTGACGTGAGAAAATGAGATTTTAGACATGCGAAGCGCAAAAATCGCATTGAAAAAAATCGGTAATATCGCATTTTACGCACGGAGTGAAATAAATTACTCTTATCTACTCGACTCCTATATCATCCTTTGTAGACAGTATAATTATTTACAGGCTCATTCTACTGCGAAAGATTGACCATTCAAAAACCTCACAATAATAAAGTATGCGATAAAGAACAGTATGGAGAAAAATCGGTCAACATTTTAAACAAATAGCCTGACAACTCTTTTTGAGAATGTACACCGCTTTGTCGAACGACATTTAAAAAAAACAACAAGCGTCTCAGCGCCCTGCGGGCGCAGATGCTCTTGTTGGTGGGCTCCGCCCCCCAAACCCCCCGAAAAATGTCCCGAAGGGAAATATGTCCCGAAGGGACATTTTTTAAGGCACTCACGGGGGTGCACGTCGCGCTACGCGCTCCGTATCGAGTGTATTTACACATCGCGCTATGCGCTACAGATGAAGTATGTTTATACGTCGCGCTCTGCATTTCTTTTCGAAAGTACGTATGAGGGAAAAACATTTATCAGTTACGTAAATTACGTAAATAAAAAATAGGAACAAAGATTGAAACAAGATGTCGATTTTTTTTAATTTGAAAATCATCCGGCCACAGAGTACTCGCGCAGCGACGTATGGGCATCTGTGTATCGTCTGCTACGAAATTGTCATCTGCTTCCAAAGTTTGACAGATAGAATAAAACGAAAAAATATATACTCGCGATTTTTTTTAGTTCTATTTGGGAAATTGTAATTATTTTGGATATTCGATGAATCTTTTTTGTGAGATTACTACCAATTTTTTCAGTAAATACGTGAAATTTATCATTTTTATTACGAATGTGAATAAAATATGGTAAAATATTGCGAATGATTTTCGGTGATAATATATTATTTTCGAAATAAAAAACGCAAACATTTGTGAATCTGTGTATGATATTTCGTGTTTTATTTTTCACAACCGAAATTTTTTTTTTTAGCATGATGAAAAATGGATTTTTGGCAAATCTAAATAACATAACCTTTGAAGCAAATCTAGTTATAACCACTGTTTTTGAATTATTTTATAGTTAAAATTATATTTGTCAGAATGACTCAAAATTTGTTGTGCATAGTGCTTTCGATACAATGAAATATTGTTGCGAAAGAGAAAAGAATTGGTTTCCAGGATTCTTAATTGGAGCACCGTACGGACATCAGATGTGAGAAAATAATTTTTTATGGAAAATTGTGATGAATAAATAGTTAGAGATGTAGGATTGTCTCTAAATTTGCTGTGCGTAGTGCTTTTGATAAAACAAAATGATGCTGCGAAGGAGAAAAAAATTGGTTCGTAGAGTTCATTATGATGGCACCGTACGGACATTTGACCGAAGGCAAATGCAAATTGTGGCTAATAATTTTTTAGAAAAAATACTTAAAGGTCTTAGATTGGTTTTAAAAGTAATGTGCATACTGGAAATAATGTAATAAAAAAACCCTGCGAAGGAGAACAAAATTGGTTCGCACCATCTAAAGTTATAGTGGGATACGGACGTCCGAGAAGAAAAATTCAGCCAAAAGTTGTTTTCATTGCACCGCAGGCTAAAAAAAATATTTCTATTCATCGCAGTTACTTCAAAGTAACTACGCATGATGTTGGACATACACCGAAGCAAATGGTGAAAAATAAAAAATTTTGGAGTATGCGCTGCGGAGTAACCCCTTCGACAGACTCCGAAGAGCAACGGATGGTCATTTTAATAGGCACTCTTTGCCTATTGTTATAGTGTGTAACAGGAAAATAATTGTTAGAACATTCCTCGATGTCATGGCGCTCAAAAAATACTCCTCGAGCGCTAAACAGGGACATACTTTGACTATCTAATTATTAATTATATTTCTTATTTTCTGTGCTGTCCGATTTGCCATAATGAATTTATTTATTCACAGTACAGGTTGTCGATATTGTCGTAGAAGACAAAATATCGAAGAGCCAGAGGCGAGATCGCGAAACGGCGTATCTGATTCGTGGGTTTTGACAAAAGGGCTCATGACGCGCTACGCGAGCGCCGAATTATCGAGCGCACGTTAAACGATCGAACGTTGATACTTACTTGCCCGTCGACCGTCCTTGAGTACGGCTAGTCAGCCCTCGAGGAGCCTCGTCGATATTTTAGTCGAAATTATATTTGTGTGTAACGACAGTATTGAGATTATCGAAATTATTATTTGTCAAGGGTGTGAGTGTTGTGTTCCGGAACGAATCGAGAAAGATTCACGTAAGTTAAAAGAATTAAATATACTCGTATTTCTCTCTCAACATTTTCTTCTTCATTTGGCTTCGCAAAATTAATTGGGTCCCCCAATCCTACCCCCCTGTGATCGTCTCTATCGTTAAATTATTAAATCGAGTTAGCCGAACATTGGAAATATAGTTTGTTAGTTGTCTTGAAACTAACTGGCGCCCATCCTGGGTAAAATTTACGAAATTTATTAATCGTCAAACAGAGCCCCGGCAGCCCTTGACCCAGGCCGCGCCGGGTGTGGCTTTCGTCATTTTTATTTATTGTTCGTCAAAAGAAAGCCGGTCTCAAGTGAGTGCCTAAAAAGGAAATCGAAATAGTTATTATACGTGGTATTGTATTAAATGTATTATTTGTAAAGTCTAAATTCCAGCATAAGAAAGTTAAATAAAGAAAAGATAGAATAGAAAACAAAGAAAAGGGCTAATGGCCATACAAGCTGATGTCAAGAAAAAAAAATCGTACAAATGTATCATTTATACGATATCGTTTCATAATTTCCAATGGACTACAAAAGTACTATCTTAATCCATTTTCTACTATCTTGACGTTGCAACTTTACTATATCTCTTGACATCTATTGTCTATTGACTGTTCAATAGATCTCCTGCTGAAAAACAAAACGGAGCATCTGATATAATTTATCATGGGAAGAAGTAATGTATACTCTCGTCGCTTACAGTCGATCTATCGTCATGCACCTGTTCTATGATGTACTGTTCTTATATTAAATTGTAGAAAAATGCGGAATAAAAAAAAAGTCATCGACCAGGCTTGAACCCCAGATCTTACGATTTATGAAATCGGCAGTGTTCAGCCCACAGCGCTATACTGCATGGCTCCCGAGCCATCAACTGAGAGTGCGAGATAGACGATCTGTTGCTTTCTCTCTTGCGCCAGCAGCGCCTCTGCAGGTGCAGAGACCGCAACTTCTAAGGAAATTGTCGCCCATACTACGTTTTGCCCACTGAGCGGGTCTCAACCGGCTGCAAAAAACTGAATCTGATCAAACTGTCAATCGCTTTCTGGAACGTCCACGGAATTAAGAATTTAGAGAGTTCTTCTCTCGTTAATACTGCGCACGTGATCTACGCCTGTGAAACTTGGCTCGACAACAAACCGGAACATTTACCGAGAAGTCTGTGTGAATAAGAAAGCTGTTGGGTAAACACCCAGAGAGAGTACAGTGTTGGAAGACCTAGTGGTGGTGGCAACCCTAACGAAGAAAGACTTGAAATAGTCATTGATAGACAAAAGTAATTGGTGGATCTTTGGAACATTACGTTGCCAAAACCTCAAGATTATCGTTGGGTCTGTCTACTTCAAGCCGAGTCTAAACCTCGAAACAATGCTGGATCTGCTGCAGTTGACGATTACGGACCTACAAGTAAAACATGAAGCTGATTTTACCGTCATCGGTATCGATTTTAATGCAAGGATTGGCGAAGAAGAAGACGACATCACAGACGAAGTCTGTGATGTTTGTTTGGCAAACGTTTCACATACAAACGCTAGGCGAATATTCAGACTTGTATCTCAAAACTGATGTTCTCCTCTTGGCTGACATTTGAAAATTTCCGACGAAGTTGTTCAGCTACCTACAATCTGGATCCTCTACACTATTACATTGCCCCGGGACTCGCTTTTGATCTCTGCGCCCTGCGGGCGCAGAGGCTCTTGTTGGTGGGCTCCGCCCCCCAAACCCCCCTTCGGGACATTTTTTAAGGCACTCACAGGAATACACGTCGCGCAACGCGCTCCGTATCGAGTATGATTACACTTTGCGTTATGCGCTGCATATTGAATATGTTTATACGTCGCGCTGCGCGTTTCATCTCGGAAGAACGTATGGCGGAAAATCATTTATCACTTATGTAAATTGATTCATAGTTTAACCTTTATTGAATATAAACATTTCGTTTCTATACGAATTGATTATCATTATTCACAACTGATTTTTGCTTTTTGTTGTACGAACAATATAACGAATTGCATCACGTAGAACTTGATCAAATGAATGTAACGAATCAAATGATATCTAGTAAAGGTCGTTTTATTAGCTTAACACTTATGACCAGATTAAATGAGTATAAATCAACACAAAAAATATTTACCAATACGAACACCATTACCATTTACCAACAGGTCTAATGTCCCCTTTAAATGCATATGTTTAAATGTTTTTTTCTTCTCTAAAATACATAAAATCACTTTATTATTGCCTCTGGACAGAACCCGAAGTATTGGAGCTGAATATTAAGAAAAATTACTTTTCGATGCGATTTTCAATTACATTTACTTGATATTAATTGTTGTAGTAAAAAAATTATAACTCGAGAACGAACATAGATATCGTCTTGGTTCGTATATTGAAGAGGAAGTAGTACCCTGCTCAAAATAAAGTTGTACTGTCTTGGATGCGTCCAAAATAAAAAAAAATCAATTTCTCGATGAAATCGACGGCAAAGACTCTTGGACTATCGATCTATAAGAGAATTCGGTTATAACACTTTAAGCATTTTGTCTCTTCTCATTAAAGGCTTCGCAGTAGTTTCAAAATGATTGTGCACAATGGTGATGATATGATACATCACCTCTGCGAAGAAGCGAAAAATTGCTTCGCACAGTCCAAAGTTACAGTACCGTATGCATACTTGTCGAAGCAACAATGGATTTTTTTTGTTAAGCAAAAATTGAAATGCTTCGCAGGGGCTTCAAAATATATGTGCACAATGGTGATGATATGATACATCATTCCTGTGAAAAAGAGAAAAATTGGTTCGCACAGTCTAAAGTTACAGCACCGTACGGACACTTGTCGAAGCAAAAATTGATTTTTTTTATTAAACAAATATTCAAATGCTTCGCAGGGGTTTCAAAATGTATGTGCACAATGGTGATGATATGATACATCATCCCTGCGAAGAAGAGAAAAATTGCTTCGCACAGTCCAAAGTTACACTGTGATACGGACGACTAAGAAGATAATTTCAGTAATAAAGGCATTTTTATTCAACCGCAGGCGAAAAAAAATATTACCTGTCATTGGAATCACTTCAAATTAACAACACATGATGTTGGAGATACATCGAAGCAAATGGTGAAAAATAAAAATTTTTGGAGTGTTCACTGCGGAGTAACCCCACCGACAGACTCCGAAGAGCAACGGATGGTCATTTCAATAGGCACTCTTTGCCTATTGTTATAGTGAGTGCCTAAAAACTACTAACGACTTTGAAAAAAACTTCTATAAACTCATGAATAATGCAGTTTTCGGTAAAACAATGGAAAATGTCAGAAAATATCGCGATGTGATACTTATTACAAAGTGGTATGGGAGATACGGAGCTCGAGCACTTATCGCAAAGCCAAATTTCCATAGCTGCACCATATTCGGCGAAGACATGGTAATAATCGAGATGAATCGCGCGAAAGTTAGATTTAACAAGCCAATATTCGTAGGCTCGTGTATTCTTGATATATTGAAAACTTACATTTACGATTTTCTTCATAATTACATGAAGTATACATTCGGCGATCGAGCAAAACTAATGTACACCGACACGGACAGTTTGCTCTATCACATTGCTCACCCAAATGTATACGAGGTTATGAAACGCGATATTCATAAGTTTGATACGTCTGACTATGTCCCCGACAATGTTTAGGGTATGCCGCTCGCTAACAAAAAGACTCTAGGGCTCATGAAGGATGAGAGTAATGGTCAAATCATCCAAGAATTTGTGGGTTTGCGAGCAAAGATGTATTGTTATAAAATTCAGGGTGCTGACAAAAAGCGAGCTAAAGGTGTGAAATCGGCAGCATTGAAAACCATAACGTTTGACGATTATAAACGATGCTTGATGAGACAAAAAAATGTTGTGAGAACACAACTTTTAATTCGTAGTAAAAAGCACAAAGTCGAGACTGTCAAACAGAGCAAATTGGCACTAAGTTGGAACGACGATAAAAGGATTCTGTGTGAAAATATGATTGACACTGTTCCGTGGGGTTTTACTGTACGATATTTGTACATAAAATGTAAATAATAATAAAAGATAATTGGTGTATTATATGAATCATCAGTGTTCTATCCTTTAATTCCTCAATGTTAAAAGAAGAGAGTGCGTACGTATCATCGCTCGGGACTTGTCTATGTGGATTAACGCAGCGCAATATAACTACACTCATAGGTGTCATCAATTTTCGCTTCTTCTTCTTCTTCTTCTTTTTCGATTGAAAGAATGAATGACAAGTTGCGAGCGATATATTGCGATAGGTCAGTACCACATGCATGGAACGGCTGAGAGACGTATGACTCACACGATGCTCGCTCGTCGAACGTATATTTACGTTGAAGTAAAATCGTAGTGGCCTCGAGCATCAAAGGTCCACGTCGTCAGTGCGTGAAAACTCACGTTCATTGATGTGAGAGAGGGGGAATACAGATCAAACGAAAGAATCACAAGTAGTCGCTGTAGATATTTTCTTATTTTTAGTTTAATTCAAGAAACATTTCTTTGGTAAACCATTTATATTACAATATACGATCGGCGGGTTGAGTACCCAATTTCTCAACAATTTTACATTTTCTCCTACAGAATTGGCCGTTGCGTGGTGATGGTGTGGATATGTGTTAATGAAAGATGACGATGATCCTTTGCGCAGTTTCAGCAACGAGGGACAATTAAGATCTTCCAGATTTATAATGCGTGTTGATTCTCCGAAGAAATTAGCCAACCATTCTTTCTTCTCCGTGCCCTTCACGTATACTGTCCGTGCATGAATGACAATATTGCTGATAATTTCTTTCGCCGCTTCGTACGGTATATCACCCGAGTCCCAGCGTAGACCATGAAAGTTACGCGTGAGCCATGCATTGCTACAGCGATATTTCACAGGTAGACTACCCCAGGTACATGGCGGTTTAAATATGAATGCTAGCGGTTGCATTGTCTTCTCGTGCACAGGAGCAACACCGAATTCCTTCAGGATAAATTCATTGATGGGTTTCTTGAATCCTAGAAGATCGACGACCCACTCCATTTTTACTTTTTACCGTCGTTTTTCTTGACAAAAAAAATGTACACTCCTACGTCGAGGCTGAACGAATTTTGTTTCTTTCGAACAAACCTTAGTCAGATAGCTGAAGCGATTGGGCTAATTTTCGCTCCTCAATAATATTTTATACTAATTTTTTTACCCCCCCCCCCCTCGACTTATTGGATTATATTCGACTATATGATCGTGCAAAACTAAGTAATAGGCCGAAGTTAGCGGTGGGAATGCAACAGTCGATTCAAATTCGAGACGTATATCGATTGGGCCGGATTTCAAGAACTCGTTTTGTTTCGAACAATCGATAACAACGAGTGGGGCATACTTCATAAAGTTAGCTTTGCTCAGCAACCGTTCAGGCTCTTTTCCATAATATGAAGTCTGAAAATTTGCATACATATCATACAATAGAGCGAACTGATTATTAGCAATGTCAAGATTCAAATTTCCATAGGGATAACATTGCGAGTTCAAGAAGAGTTTGATATCACGAATATTACAATGATCAAAGGGACTCGCATTTGCAGTTGCATTATTTTTTCGCCCAGTCTGAAAACTAACGATGACGTATCGCGGTTTTTCCAGTTGAGTGGATGATTTAACGACCCATACGTTGCTGGCAACAGAGGATACTCATACAATTCCCACGTACGGTAACTAATTGTTATCGATGGATCCTTAGCAATAAAATTAAGTAATTGAATTTTTCGCGCATCAGAAACTTTGATATATGGCACTATCCACTCAATTTTTACCAGTGTAATTTTAAATTGTTCCACAGCCTCGACTTCCTCAGGAGGCGTTTGTACTATTGCATTCACATCGGTATTCGTTCTTGTGAGAATTAATTCGTGCTTCGCATTAACGATAATACGCTGATAATCCTCAGCGAAGTCCAATATAAAACTGAGCGGTATCGATAGATCGAAATAACCATTTTCATTGGTCAAATTAACATTATCATCATCGTGTCCGTTGAACCAACCAGCATTTTCCATTAGTGATATTTGCTCTGGACTCTGAGATATATAATTTTTCATTAGAGTTGTGAGACCGAGATTTTTACTTCAATCGATCTCGATGGCATTCAGCTCGTAACGAATTTCTTCAAACAGGTGACAAATGGCATTGTTCACTAATTTCGTATGTTGGACTGCAATTCCATTGACTTTGGTCAATTTACCGTGTACGTGCAGCGAACTTTTACTCGGCAGCAAACACAAGTCTTGATGCTGCACGGCAATGCGGATCTCATCGTTATTATTAAATGTTGCCGATGCGGATGGTTGGTGCGCGTGAGTCTCATAATGCGCGATAGACTCATCGAACACTTTCGATTTTTGTATGTTTAGAATTTTTTCCATGGTACAGAGCAAGCGATACAACAGATGCGAATTTTTATTTTCTTCTTTTTTTTCCGCGAATTTGTGCGACTTTCAAACCGAGATTCTTCAGAAACTGAATATTCGGGCGTGTTAGCTCCGTCAGAGGTGCTCGACGACTGATCGGTTCGCGGCATGTTGATTCACTATTATAGCTCTGACCTACTTTTGTGTCGAAGACAATACCCATTACGCTGGTTTCACATGCAATCGTCTCGTAATAATTTCACCTCGAAAATTCACCAATTCCCCGTTCTGATCTACCATTTTCAATTCAAGATGATATATTGACTGTACGGCGATCGGAAGGTAAATGACGTGTGATGGCACTTTAATTATCTTATATCCCGGTGGGACCACAGGGAAAAATTCATGAATAGTGTGGAATCGTTGCTCATTTATATAAGCACCCGTAATAATATTCCACTCGACTCGCAGAGAGTTAACCTTGAGAATAGCCACTGGCAAATCAGACTTGTGCATGACATTAGCTGGCAGAACGCGTGGAGTGAAACCGAGTAATCGACCGATCGAGTCAATAGGCATAACATTAATAGATTGATTGCATTTAATTTCACTACGGAGAGTGTTGTTGTTCGGGATTATAACGGCTCGGTGCGAGAGTTTTTAAAACACGAGGCTCTCGTCGCGACTCTGCATGTCGTCGGTTCGATATATCGAAGCCTTCGAAAACATCTCGCTCGAGCCGTCCAAATTCGCGGTCACTGACCTACGTAAACAGCGCATCGTTCGAGTTTCACGGCCACGCTATTGTTCTCGCGCGATGTCAACACGACTCGAAGACATCGCTCGCGCTCTCTCTCTCGCTGTCGGGCTCGTCTCGCTCTGACCCATGGAGCGAGGCGAGGTAATCCCTTGCTTTTAATATTCGGCGAATTATTTTCTTCGAGAACACAGGCATCGCCGAGGGCATTAACCTGTGCCAGCTGATTGACACAGCGTTTCTCTCCGCCGTGGCCGAAACACCTGAGGACTCGCGAGGCGTTTTGTTTTTTCGATCCCGGAAAGGGAATCAGTAGCTTACGAGTTCGCGACGGGTTACCCTCGCCAGCCCTCGCACTCGCTCTCGCTCTCATATCCGCAACGGCACATTTACATTGTTATTTTTTATTGCTCATCTATTTTGTTACGTTGTTAAAATACAGAGTTTTTTTTTATACACGTTAATCTGCATTTCTCAAATTCTTTCCCTCCTTCGAATCCTCCGATCCGCTCATCTCCTTCATAACAGTTGTTGTTGGGTTTCAGATTAATAGAAATGTCTTTACTGGACAGTGCACTTTGCAAATAAATTTCAATGTCCTCAATTTCATAACTTCCCGTGGGTATAGTGATTACTTCGTGCCCCGCGTAAAATTTATTATTTCCAACGGCAATATTTGGGATGGAGTTGAAGGTAAGTAATTCAACGAGTCCGAGAGTATAGTTTTTTAATGGTGAGAGTTCGGTAGGAGGGAAATAATTAGCCTCTAATATAGAATCCATCCCCGACAAAGTCAACGTCAGAGATTCACCCATGATAGTTTATGTTCAACCGCCACTCTAAATGCTATCGAATACTTATTTAGAGATACCCTTGGAGAAATTTGAGACATAAATGACCACATATAACTGTATCATAGTCGTGATAATTTTCATGATTATATTTTACATTGCTACCAACACCGAAATATTTCATTAAATCTCGCGGCGGCTGAAGACTGCCAAAACTGTTGAAATACATAACGTCATTGTTTCGCTTTTTATATGCAACCCAATGAGTGCCAGGTCCATCTTTATCATCGAGATTTACTATCGCTGATTCATTCTCGCGAGGGCCACATTTAGGCATTTTATTTCTCATGAAAACTCCTCGAAAGTATGGAATTTTCATGGATTTAGCATATTTAATTAGATCAATATCGGTGCAAACCCATACCTCATTTGTACGGCCTCAAATAAAGTCCTTTACCCAGAGCAATCGTTTCCATTGCCCCGTTGTGCCGCTTACTTTCAGCTAATTGCTGCTTCGCAGCACTTGCATCGTTTACGGCTTTCGCTATACCTGCCGCACCACCGGCCAAAGCTCCTGTCGCACTGAGACCCGCGAATATCGGTATGAGAAAAGGCAAGATACGTTCAAAGCCGATTTAAAGACCTTGCGAGCATCACTATTCGGTTTCATGGATTTTTTCGCAGCACCGATAATACTTTGCAATGTTGCGGTTCGTGAATTTTTTTTTTCTCATTCCCATACCGAACTTCGTTTTAGCCTTCATTATATTTGTCACACCCCACGCAGCTGCTTTTTACGCGAGACTAGCGTCTTGGGCGAAAACTCGTTTCCAAGCTTGCTCAGCGAGCACTTTATCGGCGATTTTTCTCGCCTCGGAATTCTCACGAGTTTTCGAATAAGCGATATCGTGCTCTTTGCAAGCTGCGTCGAGCGGATTTATGCCAGGATCACCGCGCGCGACACGTTTCGCCAATTTCGTGCCTGGACCACAGTATTGATAACCCGGCAGATGTAACTCGACCGGGAGGTTATTAATCAGAGTGTTAACCAAACCTTTTCCCTTACTTCTACCTTCACGTTTTTTATTTTTGTTGTGTCTACGAACGATCATATTTTACGATTTACGTTTACTCTTATCTCCCACGGCACCGTATCCGGGATCTTCCATCGAAAGGCTTACTTCCTCCAATCCGATCACTTCGGCTCGTTGATTCGTTGAGAGACGGAAACTGTCGATGGTACTCTTGTTCTTTTGCAAAATTCTTCAAACTTTGAGATATTTCATTTCTCGAATCTTCCCTCTTGCTCATGATTAATTTTTTTTTTTTCGTTGTGTACTGGTCGAAGGACATCTTTGAACTAAGGCATAGCCTTTAAAAAGACCGTATTTATATTTATTCATTTAGTCACCGTCGAGTTAAGGTTCATAGCACATTAAGGTGACAGGCATGATTAAGACGCATCGTGGTAAACGTGGTTGGATAATATGAATTTCAAGGGACATCCAATTAAATTACCTGTCGTGAACTTCGATAAGCTCGCGCAACGAAATATTGAGAAGCGGAAGAAACGTCATGGGGAGCTATTGCCAAACAGCGTGCGAGTAATTATTTGTGGTCCATCCAATTGCAGAAAAACAAATGCTCTTATCGCTCTTATCACACATCCACACGGTCTGAGATTTGAAAATATTTACGTTTACTCAAAATCGCTCAATCAGCCAAAATATCAGTTTCTCCGCCAATTAGTCCAACCTGTACGTGGTGTGGGTTATTTCCCTTTTAACGAGCACGATGAAGTTATTCGACCGGGGGAAGCACGTCCTAATTCGATCATGATTTTCGATGATGTAGCATGCGAGAAGCAAGACAATATTCGCGCCATCTTTTGCATGGGAAGGCATCGAGATGTTGATTGCTTCTATCTCTGCCAGACGTACGCTGGTATCCCTAAACACCTTGTGCGCAATAACGCTAATCTATTAACACTTTTTCGACAAGATGAGATGAATTTAAAAGATATTTATAACGATCATGTGAATAGCGATATGACGTATATACAGTTTAAGGATTTGTGTTTTGCTTGCTGGAACAATGATAAATATGGCTTCGTTGTGATTGACAAGAATAGTGAATTGAATGAGCACAGATATAGGAAAGGTTTTGATTGTTTTATAAATTTGAAATCACCAACGAAATAATTGCAGTCAACGTCTAAACTCAGAGATATCAACATGCAACGTCATCGTCTCAACAAGGAAAAAGAAGCGCTGCGTCAAATCACGAACGCAAGCGATGCGATTCAACGCAAGCACAAAATGTTAAAATTGGGGAAAATGACAGCCGAGAAAGAGTTCAGTGAAGTCTTTAAACCAGTGGTTACTCCATTGGAGAAACTGGTAGATCAATCGATGAAACAAGAAATAGCTGTAAAACAGCAGGAAATGAAAGCAGGAATGGAAGCAGGAAATGTAAAAAAGGAAGAAAAAAATATAAAGAAAGAACGTGATGATGATGATGATGATTATACTAATCGATTCGAAGACACTTTCGATCGTGCGTTTGCAACGGCTCATGGAGATTCCTCAGACGAGGAACTAGATACAACAATTCATGGTCATGATGATCCTGAAATATCTGGTTTATCTGAACATTATCTGAAAATGTTCAACTCAACGCAACAAAAAAATCTTGATTCGTCATACGGGGTACGGAAGCTGCAAGGAAATCGCTTAATGATCGGTGATTCATCAATTACATTCGACGACAATTCCATTCATATTGGCGATAAGCATTCTCACCAAAGCGAAGGCTTACTGGAACTACTCTTTAAAAAAGCACTTAAAAGGCTTACCACGTCACATGAACGCTCGGAAAAGAAGTAAAATAGATTATATTTATTGGGATGATCCGAATGAACTAGTGGCCCGACTGCGATTGCTTCTTGCCTCTCAAACAGCCGGAAACTCCAATCACTCCAATGAAATTATTTCCATTATTGAGGAATTGCGTGAAGCTAAAATCATTTATTAATAACAGTGCGCGAGTGTTGAGGGCTCAGTCTTCGTTTGACTATGAAAAAATGAGTGTCGATGTGTTTGGACGACAGTTGACGAGTAGACATGGAGCTAAGAGCGTTAGTGGCGGTGGTGGTGGCCGTGGCAGCCGTGGTCCCCCCGGCAATGGATTTAAAATAACAGCTAACGGTCAATACAATATTGACAATAAACGATTATGCAATGTTGCCGATCCGAGAGAGCAAAATGACGCTGTCAATATGCGAGTGATGCAATGTGCTGTACAACAAGAAGTTCGCCTTGTTTATCAAATTACAAGTTCTTTGCGTAACAATGTAGATGATCACGAGACAATGATCTATTCTCTACAATCTGAGTTCGCGAGTAAATTGAAAAAGCAATTTATTGACTTTGAAACTGTACAAGAACTGATAACTCACAATTCTCAGCTCATTGCTCATCTGGATGAGAGATTGAAAACACGAGAGGATCCAGCGCCAACGAGGAAAACAAATCGATGATTCTCGGTTTCGAGTCAACGATGAACGAACAATTCAAACGATTCGAAATATACAACGAAACCGGACAATCATTGACATTGCGAAATTCTGAGGTAATCGCTAATCTTGATTCACGATTGAGGAGCCTAGAAAATGAACGTGGAAAAAGCGGCATTGGTGGAGGAACTTCATAGACCAGCCAGACGCAATTATCCCCGTCGTCGTGTGAATATTCGTGGATTAGATGAGACGTGGCAAGCTGACCTTGTAGACATGTCCGCATACGCGCAATATAACAATGACAACAAATTTTTGCTCACAGTTATTGATATTTTTTCAAAATTTGCTTGGGCTGTACCGATGATGAGTAAGAGTGGCACAGCAACAGCGAATACATTTAAATCTATACTTGTGAAAGGTCGTGTGCCAAAAAAGTTGCACGTCGATCGAGTCAAAGAATTTTATAATAATGAATTCAAAGCCCTCTTGTAACGCTACAAAATTCAACTTTACTCGACATTCAGCAATTTGAAAGCGTCCATTTGCGAACGTTTCAATCGCACTCTAAAAACAAATATGTGGAAAAAATTTAGTTTGCGAGGCACTTACAAGTGGATTGATATTTTACCTGACTTGATATTAGATTATAACGATAATAAGCATCGTACCATTTAAATGAAACCGAAAGATGTCACTACGGAAAATGAGAAAGAAATTCTGCTTAATATATATGGAAAATATCAAGTAAATCGTACGCGAAAAATAAAATTTAAAAATTTAAAAGTACAAGCACGTGTTTGAAAAAGGATATACACCGAACTGGACAACGGAAATTTTTACGATAAATCAAGTGAAAAATACTGATCCGGTGACGTTCAAACTTGTAGACTACAAAAATCAACCGATTGAAGGTGGTTTTTATCAGGAAGAACTCACCGGTGTCACGAACGCTGATATTTATCTTGTAGAAAAAATAATTCGAAAAAGAGGAAATAAGTTTTACGTGAAATGGCTAGGCTTCGACGATTCCCACAACAGTTGGATAAATAAATCTGATATGTAAAATATGTAAATAAATTTTTATTTTTGTAACTCATGATAAGATTTTTCCATGTTATTAAAAAAAAATCATTCTTGTTATTCCTCTCGCTCTTCTTGCACTCGAAGTTGTAGTTTTTTCTCTCTCTCTTGAGCGCGCATCTTGCGATTTTCTTCCTTCTTTGCAGCTCGTTCTTGTCGTTTTTCTTCCAGCAATTGCCGTTTCATTTCACGATGTTGTTCCTTTTGCACAGCCCGTTGTTGACGCGTATATTCTTTACGCTGTTCCCGTAACTGACGCTTTCGCTCACGATAAATTTCAATCAAAGCATCCTTGTACTCGCTTGGAAGATCAAGTTTGCATATCCATCGCAAACTCGGTATAATATTGTTGAATATATTCTCTTTAAATTCAACATCGCACATCTTGTTCAATTATTTTCAAATAACTGAAAATCATTATAGAATTACATTTTTTATTCTTTGTTCGGTTTTAAATATTGCTTTGCATGACATTTGAAAACATAACCTCGATACGTACATCCAGTTTTCGTTGTAAATCACTCTTGAAATCATTCCTCGGAAATGATTTAATTCACTTGCTGCATACGAATTTATAGACCAAGGTGCTCTGTCGCAGTCAAATTTTTCATCAATTACATTATGATTATTGTGTATTTTCATCACTTGTCCTTCGCGACACATCTCAGGGGTATATGCTTGAGTAATTCGCTACTACGATCAATCCTCACTCACCAATAATAGAAAGAAAACTTTTTTTTTTCATTGATACAGTTCAACAAATTCGATGCGTCTATATTTTCCACCGCGATTGCATAATCCAAGTCTTCGATTGCGAACGCGTTCCATCATTTCAGTGAATAATTCAGCGTCTTCGTTCAACAATTGACTCATTCTCATTGGTAGCATGACTTCATAAGTTTTCTGAATATCAACAACAATTTGTTTGCCATACTTGGTGTTGACAAATCTCATGTTTGTGATTTCAAATATTTTCTTCACAGGTAAGAAATTGTCCAAGCTACTGCCTTCGTTCAACTTACACAGACTCATGGTAAATTTTTGTTGAGATTTTTTACATAAAAGAGAAATACTTGGTACAACGATTTTTTCCTAATATCAATTAATTTGATTTCACGTAATTCTCATATGCAGTAACGAACGATTCATAAATGATGCAATACACTGCCTGCACGCAAATTTATACGTGACAATGCTATCGCAGTCACATTTCTGCTCTAATAATATCTCGATTATTGCGCAATACCCACACCGAATATTCCACGATGCATGTGTCACTTGCCCTTCCAGATACATTTCAGGGGCACACATCGTTGTCTACTAATGACCCCTCCTCACGCAGCACAATCGTACGATATATCGACGCGAGTGTATTCGGGTTCTTAAAAAATCGGTACATTTTTTCCCCGCAAAACAAATATTTTATTTCGATGAAACAAAATCGTAACGAGTTCGAAACGCATTACTGTCTAATGGTTCCATCGAATTTCACCGGCCTACAGATGAGAAAGTTGATGCAACGAAACTTCGAGAATCGTTGAGAATGAGCAGGCTCGTCAGATCTAGTACCTCGAGTAGCGTAATATTCGCGAACGAAAAATATACTTTTTATTCCCCATGCATTCCACAGGCACTTGTTCACTCCGATGCACTCTCTCATCGATGACGTCATCCCCTTCGCGAATCTTCCGGAACCTTCTAGAAGCTTCGAGGTGCGTGTGTGTGTGCTGTCTGTGTGAGCCGTGTACGTGTGACACCCACACAATTGGATCCAAAATCGGCATAGTGTATCTACTTATGTTGCTTCGCAGTCATTACATGAAATACTATAAACTAGTTCTGATTTTTGTAATTTGTTAATTTTATCTTTTGTACTTCCTGTTATCGAACTTATATTGTGTTTCTTATTCGTCACTAGTGAAATGTTGTATTCTTTTAATATTTGTAGAAGTGGGTAGTGGATTTGTTCATAGTCTGGGAAGTTGACTATTCTTTTAATATCGAAAGAGATTCTTTCTTTTTGTGATTGTGTTGTTTGTTCTGTGATTATTTGCGTTTTCCTTTTGTTAATTATTCTTGAGATTAGGTCTGTTGGATAGCAATTTAGCTTTAAAGTTTCTTTTATTAATTCTATGTTTTCGTGCCAGTATCGCTGATGTGATAGTTTTATTGCTCTGTGTGTTAGTGTATAAATAATTCCAATTTTTTGATGTGTTGGGTGACTGGGGAAAAAGTTGATGTATCCTCCTGACCAAGTTGGCTTACAATACCATGTCGTGATGATTTTTTTGTTTTCTCTGATTAACTTTATGTCTAAAAACGGTAAGCTCTGTTGATTTTCTTTTTCTACTGTAAATTGTAGTTTCGGATTATAGCTATTGAAAGTCGTCAGTGTATTTCCTATTTCCGTTTCTGGAATCGCTAATATGATGTCATCTACATATCTTTCATACAACAGTATGTTAAAGTTCAGTTGTTTAAGGCAGTATTCTTCAAGATCAATCATTACGATGTTTGATAGAATTGGTGCCAGTGGAGAACCCATTGGTGGACCCGAAATTTGTTTATAGATCGTGTCATCAAAGGTGAAATATGTAGATGCCATTATTAGTTCAATCGCTTTTTTTAGTTCATCAACTAATTTGTTATTCTGAAAAGATTGTCTTCTTCTTTCTAAGCTCTTTAATACTAATTCTAGCGGTACGTTTGTGTATAAAGCAATCACATCTAGAGAGATAAGGAAGTAATTATCTGGGAGTTCTATATCATCTATAGTATTTTTTAATGTGCAACTGTGTCTTTTATGTATGAGTCCGGCGTTGTCAAATATTTTGATATTATTTTTTGTATGTAATCGGCAGTTTTGTGTGTTGGTGAATTTATTGAAGATACTATGGGTCGTAGAGGATAGTTCTGTTTGTAGATTTTTGGTAATGTGTTGTAACGGAACGAAACGCGACGATGCGATTCCGACCGTCACAAGGGACCGCGCAAAGCGGCGGATCCATTCTCGCACTTATTAGGAGACGAGAAGGCTCGAGGAGATCGAAATCGGCAGGCCAACGAGGCGGAACTAAGATAACAGCGAGGCCCCGCCCTCGAGTGCGAAGGCCCGCGGTCGTTGAACCCCGCCCTAAAGACAATCATATGATAAGAGATCTATCTCGACCCACGGTCGATAAAGTAGGATACCAGAGAACCGATCGGAAGGACTACTCAAACGCAATAAGAGCCAATGGTATCGACTCAATGGGTAACCTACCAAACTGGGTAGAGCAAAGCCGAAAAAGTGAAAGACTGAAACTCGAGAGATTGGTTACTCGTAAATAACGGATGCCAGGATCGAATTACAACAAATATCTCGTATTCCAAGTAAAGAGAAGAGCATGATGAACACGAAGAACCCTTCCAACATAAAATCATTGGACGAACAACCAGTGATAACAAGCAACTTATGCCAAAAATCCTCGAAGAATTAATAAGAAATAAGAGGCAATCGACGAGTATGAATTCTTTCAATTAAAACAATCGCAAATTGTAGGAAAAAAATAAGAACAAAACGCATCTCACGATTGACGATGATGCCGGGGAATAAATAAGCATAAGATTATTAACTTTTTGATGAATAATTACGAGAATAATAACAATCTCGTACACTAGCGAGGGCAAAATAAGACGTGGTTTATAAAAAAAACAACGGATACTGCAACAAAATCGATTATGACAAAAGAGTATAAGAAAAACCGCATTAATAAATAATCGATGCATAGTCGTGCAGGTATTATTAACAACATAAGAGAATCGAGGGCCCCGCAACCACTACAGACGATAGTGAGATCGCGTGATTCTCGCCCCACCGCGAGCAATTTCATCCCCTCTCAAGGGTCCAGGTTACATAATCAGGTGACTCAACATCACGCCATGTTTCCCTTTCCACCTAAGATTTCATCCCCTCCAAACTCGAGGTGACTCAACCGAACCACGTGACATCACGCGATCTTTCCCCTTCTCTGGTGTAATTCATCAAGAAGCGCGGTAGCGCTTTGACGCCAAGTACGGAAAAAACAGTACAAGGCGTGCCGCTACTAAGAGTAACCTACGCCACTATACCGGGAGTGTATAGTGCGTTGAACTTTCGATCGATATATCTTCGCAATAAGACAACGAATCGAATTTTCATGGACACTTTTGTAATGTAATTTTGGGTCAATCTTTCGAAAGAGCCTAGTTACCATTCAATTGGTTTAGCCTATTTCGAGATCTCGAGGTCGGGAATTTCACAGGGTCCAAACGATTATAAAGTGTCCTGTCCCGTATATTCCCAAAATATTTTTTTCAAAAAAAAAAAAGGTACGCCAAGTACTAAAAAATCCGATTTGCAAATATTGTTTAAAAAAAAAAAAATGAACAAAATTTTATAAGCCAAGCATAACAGAAAAATAAATATTCTACATATCAAAAAATATCTTTTTTTTGCACAAAAATTGCTGTAAAAAACATTGCTTTTTATTTTTTTTTACAGCATTTTTTTTAAATTGCTTTTTACAGCAATTTTTGTGAAAAAAAAAAATATTTTTTGATATATAGAATATTTATTTTTCTGTTATGCTTGGCTCATAAAATTTTGTTCATTTTGTTTTTTTAAACAATATTTGCAAATCGGATTTTTTAGTACTTGGCGTACCTTTTTTTTTTTTTTGTGAAAAAAATATTTTGGGAAATTTCATTTCTTTTTGAAAAGCTACTATTTTTTTGTAATTTTCCCTCTAAAATTAATTTCGAACTCAGAAATTTAGATCGAACAAAATTAATTCTATATGCAAAACCCGGCGAACGGCACGTCACATATTCCATTTGATGATTGCCGGTTATGTTGTTCGAGATCGCAAAGAAAAGTTATAATCGATATAAAATCACACGTATAACACGTAACTCGGAATTTTTTTTTTTTACTTCGCGTCAAGACACTAAACCACGATACGCAATACATAATTATTATTTTCGGAAACACTCAAAAAAATGTTCACGCCGCAAAAATACGTGCCAACGATAAGAACTGTCAGCTGTGCCAGCTGTGGCGACGAGCGCGCCACCGCGCGAATTTTTCTATGAACTTATGTAAACGTAGACGGCGTATAACATTGCCACCGACAACAGCTGACAGCTACGCCGGCTGTGGCGACGTGCGCGCCACCGGGCAAATTTTTGTTATTATCTAATGTATTTTTTTGTTTTTCTGTATTTGTTTTTTCTTTTTTGTCTACTATGTTTGTTTGGTCAAGGACTTGTACCTGATTTTATGTGTTTTGGTCTTCTTTGTTATTGCTTAATATGTTTTTTGTTTCTATATTTAGTTGTGTATTGTTATTTCTCTGTGATCCGATAGTTATTAAAAAGTTTTTTGTGTTGTGGGTATATGTGTGTATATTGCTGTTTGTCTTTTCTCTGAGTTTGTTTAGTATATTTAAATGTACTTTGTATAATTTTTCGGATATCTTTTTTAATCGTATATTTTCTAACTTGAAGAATTGCTTATGAATGTGTGCAGGAGTATTCTCTATCTTGTTTCTTGTGTCTCGTAGTTGGTTGGTGATTTTCTTAATTTGATAATTTAGATAATTTATTTCTATGTTCAGTATTACTCTATGGCAGTGATTAATTGTTCTCGTGAGTTTTGCTGAGTTCGTTTTGTTTTTTAATCTAAATGCTTGGGGACGAGCCTGTCTTGCGAACACCTTAGTAAAAACTTCAGTTGTTAAGACAATTGGGTCTTGGATTCGCTGACCTTTTTCCGTCTTTTTCACACAAAAACACATTAAGGTAACATTTACGTATGTCTTATGTGACGTGACATTCAGTCTCGCCACCTGGAAGGAGGAGGCATTGGGCAGTGGGTCGACTTTACGACCCATTTAACGTCGCATCGAGTCGGTCGTCCAGAACTCCAATTCCGTATATTCAGTTCACTTTTCCTTCCCTTTAAATTTATTAGTAGTACTACCTAACTAGTCTATACTACCTATCTAGAATATCTATTATCTATCTCGCAAAATTATTATTCTCGCTACCGAACTGCCAGTTGTTGTTGAGTTTGAACCATTTATTTTTATTTCTTTTTTGTTCGTCTCACAGTAGTGTTTACGTCGCGACAGAGCCCGGCGAATTGGGCGAAACATTCGGGTAAGAAAGTTCGATTATTCATTGATCGGTGCGAGGGACGTCGCGGGTAGTTCGAGTGAATTCGAAAGGAAGTTTAAATTAATTGCAAACGAATACCGAACGACAGGATTCGTGGAATAATGGATGCCGGGGTGAATGCGGTATATTGACCAATATACAGAGTCGCCAATTCACCCCCGACTTAGCAGCCTAAGAGCTGCACCATCCCCGCGAGAAGTTCGCGATTCATAGCCCGTGTTAAACTCCGTCTCGCTATTGGGGTTCGAGTGGGAAAAGATGCAACGGGGTGTAACATATTTTATCGAGTGGACCCACCGTGAGGAGAAGGGACGCCTTGTCCTCACGAGGGAGGTTTCCCCCGTTGCTATCGCCCATAGTCGAATCCTTCGAGAAGGAATCTCGAAAAATTCTTGATAATGCTGTTGTAATTTGAGCTCTGACTGTACTTCGCGCAATCACGCGTTCGTTGTTGTCGTTATCCCTCGCACCGTATTTCCCCTACGAGTTACTATCCTTTTTCTTACGCGCGCGGGGGAACGCGCGAACAATAACAGCGGTCTCGATACATTCGGCGAATCGTACGTCATCGACGAATTCCCGGAATTCTTTTGTGGCTCGACTCGCTGAGGTATCGCGTGAGAAATGGGGGAAGTGAACAGAGGGTCTTGTGGATCAACCGAGAGGTGCGAATAATCAGTTCTGGACGTACCGGCGAATCGGCGACACGTGTCTTCTTCGCGCTCTCGGCTGTGGTAACACTAGGTGAGCTCGAGGCTCCCCCTATCCCTGGCGAGTTGGTCGGGACCTCGCGTTTTATTTAACTCCTTTTTTTTATTAATTAACTCGGATTATTTATGTTGGCGAATCGGTTCGCGTGTTACTTAGTTTATTTCAAGTGTTCGTTTTTTTTGCGTGACGCGAGTGACCGACCGGCTCGGCTCTGGTCGACGATTTTTCTTGTGTGTTATCTGGTGATTACCTCGTGGTGATTCGCGCCATTGGGATCAATCAACCAAAGTATTACTGTGAGTACGTTCCGTGTTGTTTTTTTTGGTAGTTTATTACTCTGGCAGTCGCAACAACTCTGACGAATCATGATTCGTAATATTCATGAAGTTGTTTCCCTTCGGTTATCTGAATTGCGTCGAAGTAAGGTAAATGTCCCAGTGATCGACCAGTCAGCGGTAAAAGAGCGGTAAATAAGACGGTGAATGCTTTTAAAGGTTTAAAAAAATCAACGACCCTTCCTCCGACTTATCTCCTACATTGTATGAAACTGTGAGGCTTGTTAAATCACAACAGTGAAAACAAAAAAATCGAAAACTTGCAGTGGTCGAACCGAGCGCGATTTCGTCGGAATTCTTGATTTGGAGGTTAAGGTGCGGCTCGTAACATTTGCCAGAATTCTGCGATGCACGAAGACTGTTACTGGGTAAGTTCAATTTGACGTTACATATGGGGAATCTATTTACTTAAATGAATGTTCTTTAGTCGTAAAATTGTTATTTGCGTAAAAAAACCGCGGGTGTCGATAATTGGTTTAGAAAAACATACAAATGTCCGTATAATCACCCGACTGTCGATCACTAGGATAAAATCGTGGATAGAAAACTCATGTAAATCGTGTATTGTTTTTATGAATTCGATAATAAAAAATAATATATGAATTAGTTTATCGATCGAATTATACGAAGAGTAGTTATCGACATGGGTATTGGATTTTCTATAAATAATTAAACAGTAAAATAAATCATGTCGATAATTGGGCCATGCATATGTCCATGACTGGGTACTATCGTGTAAACCCACTAGTGTTGTTTTTTTCATAGAAAAAATGGCTCCACGATTCGATTACACTGAAACACAGATGAACGATGCTCTGAAAGCTGTGAGAAATGATGGGTTATCAATACGTGCCGCAAGTAAACAGTATGAAGTTCCGCGTACCACTCTTTTGAATAAACTCAATGGCAAAGCACCAGAGAATCGTAAAATGGGTCCTAATTCGATTTTAACGGAAAAAGAAGAAGATCAACTAGTCAATTGGATTAAACACCTCGGAAAAACAGGATTTCCAGTGACAAGAGATCAGCTGCTGGATAGCGTGAAGCAGTTGATTAATAGTCTCGAAAAAGAAACGCCTTTCACGGACAACAGACCTGGGCGACATTGGTACGAAGCGTTTCTGTAGCGTCACCCCGATATTTCCACAAGGACCGCTCAAAACTCGACGAAACCTCGAGCTCTCGTAACGAAGCAAAAGATAAAACGGTGGTTCGAAGAGATACATTCGTACTATACTGAAAGTAACTTCCTCGATGTCTTGGAAGATCCTACAAGAATATTCAATTGCGACGAGACCGCTTTTTTCCTAAGTCCGAAAGGAAACAAAGTTCTCGTGAAGAAAGGCGAAAGAACGGTGTATAACTTTATTAGTAGCAACGAGAAGGAATGCATCGCGACATTAGTAACGGGAAATGCGGCCGGCAGATTGGCACCACCGATGATTATGATAAGTTGCAAACGAATGCCCGCAGCAATTGTAAAATCGATGCCAAATTCGTTGGGGCTCGGAAAATCGAATAATGGATGGATGACTGGAGACAGTTTTTTCGAATGTGTGGCTAATATTTTTTGTCCATGGGTTCGCGAGCAGGAAATTCCTTTGCCAGTCATTTTGTACGTCGACGGACACGTCTCTCACCTAACGATGGCACTCAGCGATTTCTGTTCGGAAAATAAAATCATTCTCGTAGCTCTATATCCAAATTCGACTCATATTCTGCAGCCGATGGATGTATCTATGTTTCGTCCTCTGAAACAGGCTTGGAAAAATGTGATACATGCTTGGCGGATGGAAAACAACGCAGCAAGGCTAAATCGAGAACATTTTCCTCCGCTGCTAAGAAAAGCTATCGACAGCGTGGATGTTGAAAAGTGTCTCAAAAACGGTTTCCGAACATGTGGCCTGTTTCCGTTTGATTCCAATGCTGTTGAATTTGCGTGACATTGCATTCATGGAGTTCATAAACCTCGCGGCCGTTGAGATTCTCGAGCCTCTGAACTTGGACGATATGCAAATCATAGAGTCTTCGACCGTTGACAGCTCCGAATTTGTCGAATCTTTTATCGTCGAAAACACCGAAAATCTTGAGTCTTTAACCATCGAAAACTCCGAAGAAGTGGAGTCTTCTGCCGTCGAAATCACCGAAGTTATCGAGTCTTTTAACGTCGAAAATCTCGAGTCTTCTGGGGTCGAAAAAACCGAAAATCTCGAGTCTTCGAGGGTCAAAAACACCGAAAATCTCAAATCTTCAGCCGTCAAAAACACCGAAGAATTGGAGTCTTCTGCCTTCGAAATCACCGAAGTTATCGAGTCTTTGTCTTTTAACGTCGAAAATCTCAAGTCTTCAGGGGTCGAAAACACCGAAAATCTCGAGTCTTCGAGAGTCGAAAACACCGAAAATCTCAAATCTTCAGCCGTCAAAAACTCCGAAGAAGCGGAGTCTTCTGCCGTCGTAATCACCGAAGTTATCGAGTCTTTGTCTTTTAACGTCGAAAATCTCGAGTCTTCAGGAGTCGAAAACGCCGAAAATCTCGAATGTTCGGCCGTCGAAAACGCTGAAGCCGCAAAGATGCTGAACTGTAAAGTGGATAAGGCTGTGAACGTGGAAATACGTTAAATTGCGGAAATACGTGGAAATTGTCTCATAGTCTACCGATCATAAAAAGCCAAGTTTTCGAAACAGAAGCGTCTGGTATGCGAGTCCTCAATGAAAATACCAATGACGAAGAGAGGAATGATCGAATTCCAACTGCGAAAACGAATACGTGTGCGAAAGCAGGGAAAGAAAATCCGGAGCTTTCCGTCGAGAATAGGTGTACGACGCCGTCGAGTATACCTGCAACGTTTAAAGATTTCCTCTATTGGCCACAGCCAATTCGTGCCGCAAACCCGCCGGCTGCGGCTGCAGCTAGTAGAACGCAAAAAAAAGTTAAACTTCCTGCTGTCGTCACATCGGTGCAATGGAAAGCACTTCAAAATGAAAAAAGAAACAAGCAGCTCGAAGAATTACGTCAGAAAGAAAACAGAAAAAGAATGCGTGAAGAGAAGGCGAAGGAAGCTGCAGCACTTAAAAAACGGAAGCTGGATGAAAAAATTGAAAAGCTGCGTATTGCACAAGAAGAAAAAGAAAATAAATTGCGTATTGCGCAAGAAGAGAAAGAACGAAAATTGCGTATTGCGCTAGAAAAACAAGAACAAAAACTTCGCATCGCCCAGGAAAAGCAAGAAAAACTACGCATCGCTCAAGAAAGTATTAAAAACGCTACTCCAAAAAAGACTGCCCCGAAAAAAACTAGTCAGTAAAAGACTGCAGAAAAGAAAAAATTATTAAAGAAAGTTTTGACAATAAATAATACAAAAAACGCGATTTATTGTTTGTTAAGTCGTATGTAAGACGAAATCTTTATTGTAACGTTCACCTTTTTGGCCGGTGCCACGCACACGGTTCGAAGGCTCGCGTTAGGGGTTCGGGGCGAGCGAATAATCGTTAGATGTTGTCATTTTGGTGAAAATAATAGTTTTTATTAAAATAACATGAAAAATGCAATACAATGTTTGAATTCCCATATTATCGACGCTTAACTTAAATTATCGCGGTTTTCATTGTGAGGACAAATTTACGTTGAAATGAAATAAAAGTTTGCATCCTATACTGAAGGAGCGAAAGAACCAAATTTTACCGACCGTTCGTCGGACATTTGTGAATTAGAAAGTTTTTCCTCTTAACTTTCGAACATCATTTAAAGAACATTTATAAACAAAGATTTCCGATCGATCGATGGAAAAGAATCCAATTTTATCATTTTATGGAATTTTATACTGAATTACCGACAGAGCTTCACTTATCGACATGACTTTATGATGAAACGCATTGGTTGAATTTTGAGGTTATTAATCGCAAAAGAAATAATTTTGAACGTGACTTTAATATCGAAGCTACTCTGCCGTGCCCACGTGGTGGTGCAGGGCCCTCGTCGAAGAGTTCGGCTTCCACGAGATCGTGAACCAACCGTGTCGCCACTTGGTCGATCCGCGACTCGATTCCGGCTCACTCTTGTCCGGGTTACCTCCCCTATCGCGGTTCCCTACAAGCGGTGACTGGTGACAGGAATGCCCACTACTTCGTCACCAAAGATGTGTGCACCCTGGGTCGGGAGATTGAGTACACCTGGAGCCAACGTCACCGAAGGCTCCGGGGACCCGGAGGTGTTAGAGGAAAGTGTGATCAGCTCCCCGTTGCCGAAAGAACTGATCATAATTTGCTTCGCAGTCGCCTATTTACATACATCCCGGTGTCCCTTCGTTATCGAGAAAGTTTTTCAAATGCGACATCTCGCGGTCACTTCGCTAACTACTCGTGGATACTCCGTTCACGAGAAAATAATCGAATCGGTGGAACGAGCGGTGTCCTCGGAAACTGAGACACCGTCTCAACGCCCCCCCGGACCCGAAATCATCCTTACAGGATGAATTTGGGGCCTTCTTTCTGCTGGTCCTCTGATTTTTTCTTGTGTCCACTTAGATTGATTGATTGTTGTCCTCTGTTTCGTGTCGTCAGGTTGACCGTCACCCAGTTGGGTTGACTCTTCTCCTCCTTCTGTACTTTTTTTTTTTTCTCAAATTTATCGCTCTACTTTTGAAGTTAACGGCAAAAAAATATCTCCGCCCTTCCCACTACTACAGTTTGAATAAACCAATTTTTCGAAAAACTTATGGTACTCCCTTCTTCCGCGGGCCTGACTTAGTTTGGTCTAATTCGCTTGTCCTCCCCGGGCTTCCTCCCGTGTGATTGCTTCTAGATCGAATGTACTGGAGGGATCGGTGGTTGCCACTTTTGGGTCAACTCACACTTTGATCACAACCGTGACTATTCGTCCATCACTTTGGTGAGAAACGTACCCCTATCAAGATCGAATTTTCTTTATGACTCAAACGGTCTCCCGACAGAATACTTCTCCCAGTAAGTTCTCTAGAATTATTGAATCATCGCACCCTCCATTTATTTATTTATTTTTATAATATTTTGGCACGTTATTTCTCCAGCAAACGATATTTGATTTTTGATGATTTTACTTATAAAAGTGCTTCGACAACAATCCATCATCTATAACTCACACCTCGTGCTATAGGAGCCCACCCCTCCCGAAGATTTATGAAAAATTTTACAGCACCTCTACGAGACAAAGCGACAATGACAAAACTTCTCCGAAAAATGCTGTTGATTACTCCCGATATTTGTTAATACCTGATTACATCGTCGAGCGTTGCCGAATCATTTCCGTTCGCGTCGGGAACGCCCTCTATTGCGGTTTGCGTATTTTTCGGCGGATCCGCCATTTTTATTGCGATTTACGCAAATTTATTGTTTTCTATTGAGTTATACTCGAGTATTATTTTTTATGCTCTGTCGGTAAGTTTTACCAAAATGACCCCTTCGCTCGCCCCACGTTGGGCGCCAGTTGTAACGTTCACCTTTTTGGCCGGTGCCACGCACACGGTTCGAAGGCTCGCGTTAGGGGTTCGGGGCGAGCGAATAATCGTTAGATGTTGTCATTTTGGTGAAAATAATAGTTTTTATTAAAATAACATGAAAAATGCAATACAATGTTTGAATTCCCATATTATCGACGCTTAACTTAAATTATCGCGGTTTTCATTGTGAGGACAAATTTACGTTGAAATGAAATAAAAGTTTGCATCCTATACTGAAGGAGCGAAAGAACCAAATTTTACCGACCGTTCGTCGGACATTTGTGAATTAGAAAGTTTTTCCTCTTAACTTTCGAACATCATTTAAAGAACATTTATAAACAAAGATTTCCGATCGATCGATGGAAAAGAATCCAATTTTATCATTTTATGGAATTTTATACTGAATTACCGACAGAGCTTCACTTATCGACATGACTTTATGATGAAACGCATTGGTTGAATTTTGAGGTTATTAATCGCAAAAGAAATAATTTTGAACGTGACTTTAATATCGAAGCTACTCTGCCGTGCCCACGTGGTGGTGCAGGGCCCTCGTCGAAGAGTTCGGCTTCCACGAGATCGTGAACCAACCGTGTCGCCACTTGGTCGATCCGCGACTCGATTCCGGCTCACTCTTGTCCGGGTTACCTCCCCTATCGCGGTTCCCTACAAGCGGTGACTGGTGACAGGAATGCCCACTACTTCGTCACCAAAGATGTGTGCACCCTGGGTCGGGAGATTGAGTACACCTGGAGCCAACGTCACCGAAGGCTCCGGGGACCCGGAGGTGTTAGAGGAAAGTGTGATCAGCTCCCCGTTGCCGAAAGAACTGATCATAATTTGCTTCGCAGTCGCCTATTTACATACATCCCGGTGTCCCTTCGTTATCGAGAAAGTTTTTCAAATGCGACATCTCGCGGTCACTTCGCTAACTACTCGTGGATACTCCGTTCACGAGAAAATAATCGAATCGGTGGAACGAGCGGTGTCCTCGGAAACTGAGACACCGTCTCATTATATAAAATGAAGATTATTATCACATGTTACATCACTAGTATGTAAGATAAAGGTTTATCCGCGCGTATTACCAAATGTTATATAATTTTAATAAAATGCTGAAAGTATGGATTACTAAATTGATGTTTCATTGTTATTGTACCATTAACTGATACCATTTGTCATTGTTATTAATGAGCAATTGAGCCTCTCGTGTACAGAGATAAAACGTGGGTGTCGATCGTTGGGTCATACACTGGTCGATTACTGGGCAAACCATGACTTTAGTATGTCCATGACTGGTACATTTGCACATCTCAAGTTTTATGTTTATTTTTCTTTACAATAACGTAAAATAGGCCAAAAGGTAAGCGTTCTATTTGTTGAAAAGAGTATACTGATTCATTAAAGCCTACAATGACAGTTATTGACGTCTTAATGTGCGAGCTACAATTTATTGAAGTTCAGAATTTGGCTTAAAGTGTCGATTACGGGGACGTTTACCTTAATAATTTTGCGAGGTTTCATACTATTATCTAATTATCTTTTTTTGCTGTTATTTTTTTTATTTACTATTTGCGAGAATCGTCATGAGATTACGTTACGGGCTTATCTCATTAATTTACCATCCATTACCTACTCATTGGCGATTCTCCAATCACATCATCGCGACGTTATCTAATTATCTTTTGATGTAATTCGTAGTAATTGCGATAATCGTAACTAGATTACTGTACTGACTTATCTTTCTTATCTACAGCCGTTTATCTACTCGTTTGCGATTCTCCAATGATTTTACCGCTATACCTTTTTGTCGTTATCACGTAGTAGTTGCGAGAATCGTAACGAGGTTACTTCACTGACTTATTTGTCTTATCTACCGCCGTTTACCTACTCGTTTGCGATCCTCCAATCATTTGCTACTATATTGCTACTATATTGCTACTATATTGCTACTATATTGTCTTGTTATCTTTTACCGTTATCACGTAGTATTTGCGACAATCGTAACGAGATTTCTTTACCGACTTACCGTTATTATCTATCTCCGATTACTTACTCGTTTGCGATTCTCCAGTGATTTTACCATAATATTATCTAATTATCGATTGCATTGCTTTTGTTCCATAATAAGTTCTATCTTTCCAATCATAATAAATCACACAGTAAAGTTAATTTGGACGTTTCGTTACTCTCCCCGTCCACCCCCCTCTACTCTTCTTCCAGGCGGGCTGAGTTAGCCGAATCTCAGTTGCCGTATGCCTTGCCTCGCCGTACGGGGACCCTATTTCGTACCTCGGGGTCTAAATTAAATACCGATCGTTGATCGGCGGTACGTAGTACCTGGCGACCGGGTACCCCGGGGTGCGCGAGTATTAACACCTCGTCGTGAGTTTGTTTCGTTATCGCCCCGGCGGCGGGAACGGGGTTGTCGGGGCTATAGAGTGCTGGAGTCTGGAAAATCTCCTCACACTTAATATAGATAAAGGAAAGTCCCGATTTTTCATGTGTGTTTGTCAACGAGACGGTCACAGACACTCACAGACACTCACAGGCACCTCGGCGAAAGAACTATCACGTAAATTATCATAACCACAAAAATAAAGTGTAAAAATCATAATTTATTTTCGAACGATTTTTATAATTTTTTTTGCGGTTTTCAATGCTGCCTATTGTGCGAACTTAGATAATTTTTTGCCGGAACGTCTTCTTACAATAAGTGCAAGTGTAAATTCGTTTACAAATTTGATTCGGATTACACCGTTGGTGTTGTGAAACACCATGCTTTTTTGCAAACATTCGTTCGCAATAATTGCACTGAAATTTATTCGTCCCAGGGACATACGCAAAAGGATTATTGGGAGACGGTTCTTGATTCCGATCAATCGTTGAAAGTTCGGGAGGTGAGATTGTAGTTTCGGGGTTATCTACATTTCACAAACAAAATCACTAAAAAATATCAATTAAATATTGATATAGTATTAAATTATCTTTACCTTGATTAAATATGATGTTATTCTTTGGTAATTTAGTCGGCGTCATTGCTTTTTTGGTATATTTACTCTCTATAGTTTTGGATTAATCAGGGAAGAATCAAGGCAGAATTGCCAACTGAATATTTGAGTTCGAGTTGCATCTGTTCGAGTTCGCGATCGATCGATACTTCAGTTTTATTTCACAGTTATTTCAAATCTTCCGTGTCAGTTTGTGCTCTCTCGAACCGGTGATATATTTTTGTGGTAGTTGGACATTTTTGTGGAAGAGGATTGATGTGATAATTTTTATTGCGTGGCTAACATCGCCACAAACAACAGCACGAAATGCGAAAACACTCACAGCCGAACATAAATCCGTTACACCGGAAGAATTTCTAAATTCTCTGAACCCTCCAGGACTTCCACCACATACCCTAAAATAAAAAATCGGAACCCCTATCATACTACTGAGAAATTTGAATTCACCTAAACTGTGCAACGGAGCCAGATTAAAAATTACTAGATTACTGACTCACATATTAGAAGCGGAAATTATTACCGGTAATACAATCGGCGAGCATGTGTTAATACCACGTATACCCATGATACCAGCGAATTACCCATTCGTATTCAAACGGATTCAATTTCCAGTCAAACTATGTTTTGCGATGACAATCAACAAATCACAAGGTCAAACTTTTGAAGTTGCCGGTATTGATTTACACGATGAATGTTTTTCACGCGGTCAACTATATGTAGGATGCTCAGGCGTAAGTTCAGAAAAAAATTTATTCATTCACGCACCTGGAGGTAAAACACCCAATATTGTGTACACAGAAGTTCTCCAATAGGGCGGCAATTTTAAATTATGGTTTTGATTTTTCAAAATTGTGTTTGTGAATCAAATTTGTACATTTGGTTAACAAAAATGAAATTGAAATTCAATATACTTTATAATTTTCAATTGCTATTTTAATTCGAGAATGGTTACGTAGTAGTTTTGAAACTCGCTACGTAATCAATCTCGAATTAAAATGAGATGCTTAGTTGGTTTACCTTCCCGTGGTGCATCTCGAAAACAAATTCTCGACTATGACTCGATCATGAGCGAATTTGGCCAAAAACCAACATATAAAAATCTATCGGTTGTAGTTATCTACGTTATCTAGTTATCACGTCGAATTTTTTTCGTTTATTTTTAAATATTCTCATACTCAACCGTTTACTTCGATAGTTCCAATGTAATCCAATGCGAGCGCACGAAGCGCAAGAGCCACAACAATCTACTAGTTCATAAATAAAATAATACAAAATAAAGAAAAAGTACACTAAAATTATAGACAATAAAATAGAATAAACATAATAATGTAAAATTCATTGTACACATACAGGAAAAGGGGGAATCAAGCAACTGATGCGCTGACAGGACGGGCGGAAAAATACCTCTGAATAGAAAGTATATTTATAGTAGTAATAAGTCAGGGCAATAAGAAAAAAAATACGAAGAAAAAAAGAGAAGAAGGACTAAACCATTTAACTAAAGCAAGGCAATCGATTCAAGTAAGATAAACGTTAAATTCAGATAATTCGCTAAGAGATTCGTGGTTTCGAGGTTATAGTTTGAGGGGTACAGGGCAAGGGAAGCCCGGCGCCGACAAATGTCAAACACCGCCACCGGTGGTACAACAGAACACCCAACAACAGGTTCTGTGACCGGCAAGGTAGAGACCACCAACTCGCCCCTCCTACTTAACCGAGCACAGAAAAATAGAGGTAGACTCCCAAAGAACGAACAACTGTCAAGAAACAGGGCCAGTTTTTGTGGAACAATCACGCAGTATTTCTCGCCGAACACTCCAGAAACGAAGAGGAAGGAAGGATAAAGGAAAAAGCTCGCCAGAAACGAGCCCAAACGACAACCCTACGAAGAAGTTCCTCCACACACCTAATAGGGAAAAGAATACTGCGGGTGCTACAGAATCTGTCATCTCTCCAGTAGCGGCCGATAAGGAAGGAAATCCCGAAGCGAACATGAATCAAATAATCGAAGAATTAAGCAGAATGAGAGAGGAAAATATGAGACAATTCGACAATGTAAATACTCAGCTGGCGTCGGCAGCTGAAGAATATGATAATAATTTCGCGAAAGTCAGAGACGAGGTGCGAAAGTGTAAGGAAGAATCACTGCAACAATTTCAAGATTTACAACACCAAATTAAGAATATGGAACAAAAATTCAACGAGAAAGAATAAGCTACGGCAGCCTTGATGCACAAAATTGAGAAACAACTGACCGAGACACAAAAGACTCAAAACAAGCGTCTCAGCGCCCTGCGGGCGCAGATGCTCTTGTTGGTGGGCTCCGCCCCCCAAACCCCCCGAAAAATGTCCCGACGGGACATTTTTTAAGGCACTCACGGGGGTGCACGTCGCGCTGCGCGCTCCGTATCGAGTGTATTTACACATCGCGCTATGCGCTACGGATGAAGTATGTTTATACGTCGCGCTCTGCGTTTCTTTTCGAAAGTACGTATGAGGGAAAAACATTTATCAGTTACGTAAATTAATTCATAGTGTTTAACCTTCGTCGAATAAAAATATTTCTTTTTTGTACCAATTGATTATTAGTATTCACGACGGATATTTCCTTTTTGTTTGACGATAAATTGTCAAATATTGAGACACGAGACAAATATAACGAATTGCACCACGTAGAAGTTGATCAAATTAATTTAACGAATCAAATCATGTCTAGTAAAGTAGTTTTATTGGCTTAAAACTTATGACCAGATTTAATGAATATAAAACAAACACACAAAACATGTACCGACACCAATACGATTACCATTTAGCATTCAGGCCTAATATCCCCTTTAAATTCTTACCCTTCAGTGTTTTTTTTCTTCCCCATAATTGATGGAGTCAGTTCGTTATTTTATCTGTAGGAAACCAAATCATTGTAGAAGAAAAGTTCAAGAAATATGCTATTCTTTGTGATTTTCAATGTAATTTTGTCGTTATTTATGGATGCTGCAAAAAAATGCTATCTCGAGAACGAAAAAATATATCGTTTTGGTTCTTGTCTTGTATTGAAGAGGAAGTAGTACGTTACTCGAATAAAAAACTTGTCATCTTGGATGGCTCCGAAAATTTTTTTACAAATTGATGAAATTCTTGAGAAATTCGACTTTGAAGACTCTTTGACAGTCCTCTTATAACAAATTTCATTTCTACCATTTGAGATATATTTTTTTTCTTCTTCGTAATACATGGAATCAGTTCGTTATTGTCTCTGTAGAACAGACAAGTATTGGAGACGAGAAGTTTGAGAAATTCGATAATTTTTTTCGTTTTTCAATGAAATTTTATTGATATTTATCGTCGCTTAAAAATATCAAATTTAGCATCATATCATATCGCATTTTTAAAAATTTTATTTAATCACAAACGAGGATAAGTTTCTCGGTACGGAATAACTCGTAAAATCGACAAATTCAGTGTTTCTTACTTTCTTGATAAATAATTATTTATAATTGTTCTTTAAGAGTACAATTGTTTTTTTTTTTTGCGAAAAAAAACTTTTCAAGACATGAGCATATGAAAGAAATTCGTATTTCGACGAAAATTTGAAAAAATTTGAAAAAAAAAAAAAACGTTGGAAATACGTCGATAGAATAATCATTAGCAGTTTTTTTATCAAGTGTAAACGAATAAATCCAGCGAACAAAATTGACAAAGATTTCGAATGTGATGAATCTCCGACGGTCGAAGTGTAAAAAATAAAATTTTTAAACACAGCACACTTTTTATCTGAGCAATAACGCGGAGAGTCAGTTTGTAAATACGATTCCTTTGAGAGGAAAGGATTAGAGAAGGCAATTTCGAGAAATTTGAAAAAAACGATTCGTTTTTTAACGAAAATTCGTAAAATTAGTCTTTGCTTAAAAAAAATAATATCTCGGCAGCGAAAAAAGATTTCGACTCTTATTTTGGCTTGTTTTGAAGAGGAGAAAATACGTTGCCAGAAAAAGAATTTGCAGTTTTTATTATTAACTGTAAACGAATAAATCGGGTGAACATAATTGACAAAGATTTCAGCTGCGATGAATCTTCGACGGTCGAAGGATAGAAAATTCTTTTTTTTATGATTGCACACTTTTTATTTGCGCTATACCGCGTAGAATCCATTTATATTTACGTAAAAAAGGAACAAAGATTGAAACGAGATGTCGATTTTTTTTTATTTGAAAATCATCCGGCCACAGAGTACGCGCGCCGCGACGTACGAGCATCTGTGTATCGTCTGCTACGAAATTGTCATCTGCTTCCAAAGTTTGACAGATAGAATAAAACGAAAAAATATATACTCGCGATTTTTTTAGTTCTATTTGGGAAATTGTAATTATTTTGGATATTCGATGAATCTTTTTTGTGAGTTTACTACCAATTTTTTCAGTGAATACGTGAAATTTATCATTTTTATTACGAATGTGAATAAAATATGGTAAAATATTGCGAATGATTTTCGGTGATAATATATTATTTTCGAAATAAAATCGCAAAAATTTGTGAATCTGTGTATGATATTTCGTGTTTTATTTTTCACAACCGAAGTTTTTTATTTTAACATGATGAAAAATGGATTTTTGGCAAATCTAAATAACATAACCTTTAAAGCAAATCTTGTTATAACCACTGTTTTTGAATTATTTTATAATTAAAATTATATTTGTCAGAATGACTCAAAATTTGTTGTGCATAGTGCTTTCGATGCAATGAAATATTGTTGCGAAAGAGAAAAGAATTGGTTTCCAGGATTCTTAATTGGAGCACCGTACGGACATGAGATGTGAGAAAATCATTTTTTTATGGAAAATTGTGATGAATAAATAGTTAGAGATGTAGGATTGTCTCTAAATTTGCTGTGCGTAGTGCTTTTGATAAAACAAAATGATGCTGCGAAGGAGAAAAAAATTGGTTCGTAGAGTTCATTATGATGGCACCGTACGGACACTTGACCGAAGGCAAATGAAAATTGTGGCCAATAATTTTTTAGAAAAAATACTTAAATGTCTTAGATTGGTTTTAAAAGTAATGTGCATACTGGAAATAATATAATAAAAAAACCGTGCGAAGGAGAACAAAATTGGTTCGCACCATCTAAAGTTACAGTGTGATACGGACGTCCGAGAAGAAAAATTCAGCCAAAAAGTTGTTTTCATTGCACCGCAGGCTAAAAAAAATATTTCTATTCATCGCAGTCACTTCAAAGTAACTACGCATGATATTGGAGATACACCGAAGCAAATGGTGAAAAATAAAAATTTTTGGAGTATGCGCTGCGGAGTAACCCCTTCGACAGACTCCGAAGAGCAACGGATGGTCATTTTAATAGGCACTCTTTGCCTATTGTTATAGTGAGTGCCTAAAAACCAGAGCGGAGGGGAGAATACAAACAGACTTCTTAACAAAATCGAGTCTTTGGAAAAAGAAGCTATAAAAAATAATATAGTGATTACAGGACTAGCAACCCAACGCGAAAATGTAAAAAGCGAAACGGAAAAATTCTTAGTGGATAGATTTGGCCTACAAGGCAAAATCCTAGAAGCTAAATTGCTTAAACTGGCGAAAGGAAAAAATATGATCAGGGTTAAGCTAAACTGCTGGGACACTAAGCAAGAAATACTCAAGCAGAAAGGGAAGCTGAAAGGCACCGACATTCATCGAGCAAGATCTCACATACAGGGAGAGGCAGGTTGCAAAAAACCTCCGCGACCTTAGCAAACAACGTAAAGCCTAAGGCCACAACGTTAAGATAGGATACCAAAAGCTAATAATAGACGGTGTTACGTATTATTGGAAAGAGCGAGAAAATCAGCTAAAAATACAAAAGCGTGCCGCCAGAAACCAGGAAGCAGAGACGCTTCAAGAAGAAATACCCTCTACATCAAGTAAGGCAAAAAACTAGGAGAACGCAGAGGCATCGAGATAGTTTTCTGGAATGTTCACGGGTATGGAAATCTGGAAGCATCCAGGGTACCAAATAAATACCTCTGCATATCCTGATATCATCTGATATCATCCTCTGATATCATACCTCTGCATATCATACCTCTGATATCATCTGCATATCCGAAACCTGGCTTGGGAGAAGCTTCAACAACACGCCTACATATCTGAAGAATTACCATTGCTATTGGGAAAGTGGAGTAAGAGAGCACAGCGTGGGGCGCACCAGCGGAGGTCTGGCAGCGATTTGCGGAGAATTCGTCTAAAACAGTTCGTCTAAAACATTTCGTCTAAAACAATTCGTCTAAAAGACAATTCGTCTAAAAACAATTCGTCTAAGAACAATTCGTCTAAAACAATTCGTCTAAAACAATTCGTCTAAGAACAATTCGTCTAAAACAATTCGTCTAAAACAATTCGTCTAAAACCAATTCGTCTAAAAACAATTCGTCTAAAAACAATTCGTCTAATAGCAATTTGTCTAAAACAATTCGTCTAATAAAATAATTTTGCAAAAATTAAAAAACTCCCGACTGAAAGAGTAGCCAAATAACGAAAATGTATTAACTGAAAATAGTGAAATAACAATTAAATTATTCGCATATGATAGTCGAGCGATTTCTTCGTCATTAACTTCTTCATATGGAAATCTCCCGACAATCATATGCGAATAATTTAATTGTTATTTCACTCTTTTCAGTTAATACATTTTCGTTATTTGGCTACTCTTTCAGTCGGGAGTTTTTTAATTTTTGCAAAATTAATTTATTTCATGATTTGTAAAGAGATCAGGCGTCCGTTCGATCGTTTGAGGTTAGGTATGCTTCGAAAAGATCGGGCGCCTAGCGAGCAGTCGGGAAGCGAAAAATATATCGCAGAAAATGGCGCTCAGTTTTCGATATATTTGATTAACTGTTTAATAGATCGCTTTTATTTCTACCAATATTCACCTAATCGAAATTTTGTTTCGCAAACGACATTCTCTGGGCGTCTTAGAATCAGTGTACCAAATTCTGTTAAGTAACTTTGCGTCGTTCACGAGAACATTCCGGACAACGAAATCGCTCGTTTTCGTGAAACGCATAACTCCCATCTTTTTGCCCTGGCGGGCAGTCGGGAGTTAAAAACAATTCGTTTAAAAACAATTCGTCTAAAATAATACGTCTAAAATAGTTCATTTGAAAATAAGGATATTGTTTCTATTGTATTAACTATAGCGGAGATATCGATAGCATTTGTCAACTATAGTGGAAATATTTGTAGTGTCTGTCAACTATAGCGGAAATATCGATAGCGTTTGTCAACTATAGCGGAAATATTTGTAGTGTCTATTTATTATATTTCTGCTATAGTTGACATACGCTATCGACATTTCCCTTATAGTTGATGAACTCTATAGATATTTCCGTTATAGTTGACAAACGCTATCGATATCTCCGCTATAGTTAATACAATAGAAACAATATCTTTATTTTCAAATGAACTATTTTAGACGAATTATTTTAGACGAATTGCTATTCGACGAATTGTTTTTAGACGAATTGGTTTTAGACGAATTGTTTTAGTCGAATTGTTTTTAGACGAATTGTTTTAGACGAATTGTTTTTAGACGAATTGTTTTAGACGAATTGTTTTAGACGAATTGTTTTAGACGAATTGTTTTAGACAAATTGCTATTAGACGAATTGTTTTTTAAACGAATTGTTTTAGATGAATTGTTTTAGACGAATTGTTTTAGACGAATTTTCCGCAGACGCTGGCAGTATTAGTGAAGAAAAAGTTTTAAGTGGAAGTGTTAGATAGGAGCCGATGGTGGCTCTTCGCGAGAATAATAACACCGGAAGAGGTGTTTACAATGGGGGCGATATACTTTCACCCGATTCTCGATTTTGTGCAAGTGCTAGATCTATTCCAAATAGCACCCTCCGAAGTAGAAGAAACAGTAGGGCTTGAAACAATAATAATCGGAGGAGACTTCAACGCGAGAGTCGGGGAAACTTACCCGCTTTCCGAGGAAATGTTAAAAAATTCTTGTCTGCATAGTACTTGTGAAAACTGCGATAGAACTGTAAATCCCAGAGGCCAGTTTCCTATGGAATTCACGCAAACGAATGGTTATGAAATAAACGGCAGAGCACCAGGCGATCGACCGGCAAAACCTACTTTTTGTGGTAAAAGCGGTACTAGCGTCATCGATCTAGCGTTCGTAAACGCAGCCAGTCTTAGCGAGATAAAAAATTTACGAGTCGAAATAGAAGCAGGCCTCTCGGATCATTTTCCTGTGATCGTTGAACTTTACGCAAACACAGATAAGGGGAACGAAAATTTAGTTACAAATAGGGAAATTGCCCCCGGTCGGAAAATAAAGTAGAATCCCGAGCAACGCGAAAATTATCAAAGCGAGATGTACACAAGGCCCAATGAAACATTAGATATGCATGCGGTAGACCTCGTATATTTGAAGGTAATTGAAGAAATCAAGGCCGGAGCTCGAGTCACAGGCATGAGTAGCATAGTTACAGGGGGTCCGAGGGACACATAAGGGGCATAAGGATGCGAGAAAAAGAAGGGATTACGTAGAGTAAAAAAAAATATAGATTGGTTATCGCACAAAAAAAGAAAAGATATACAGACGATATCAGGAAAATATTCTCTGACTTGAGCCGGCCAATAGATTTCTGGAATACGGTTAGAAAATTCAAGTTAAACTATAATAATGCCGCGACGCTACCGATAGAAAGATGGAATGATTTCTATGCAAACGTATATCCGCCTAGAAGACAAAATGGGCCAGGCCCTGTATTCGAAACGATAAACAATTTCATACGAGAACTAGATAGAGAAGTTATACTCCGCGAATTGCAAAAAATTCTTAATAAAGCCAAAACTGGAAAGGCAATAGGCCCTGACCAAATAGCGAATGAATTCTACAAAAACTTGCTGCCAAATTGGTGTACGTACCTCCTGAATCTATTCAACCTTGTAATAGCGCAAGAACGGGTCCCGCGGCAATGGGCTAATGCTACGCTCACTATGATATACAAAAAAGGGGACAAAGAAGACCCATCTAACTTCCCAGGAATAGCGCTAGTCAACAATGTAACAAAAATTTTCACTAACATACTGAAAGAAAGACTGGAGCTATATGTAGAAGAGAGAGGCCTCCTTCCCGAGTCACAAATGGGGTTTAAGAAAGGTCGCGGGTGCGGCGAGTGTATATTTACGCGCATATCGACAACCCAACTCCAGTTGAGACTCGGGGGAAGAGAAGTGTATGCAATTTTTGTCGATTTTAAGAGGGCCTTCGACTCAATTTCACATGTGCGTCTATGGGAAAAGATATACAGAATTTGAATTACTGCAAAAATTATAAGAAATATAAAATCCCTCTACGAGCAAGCAACGGTTCAACCCAAGAGCCAGAATGCTGTCTCAAAGAACTTTGATGTTACGGAAGGAGTTCTTCAAGTGGAGTCTCTCAGCCCTTTGTTATTTTTACTGTACATTGCAGATTTTGAAAATTATTTTAGAGCAAAGGGTTTAGAGGGACTCAACATTGATGGTATTCACGACCTCCTGCTGCTGCTGTATGCCGATAACACAGTAATTCCGGCGTATAGTCACATTGATTTGGGGAAAAAAAAACTAAATATATTAGGAGAGTATTGCGAAGAAAACGGACTTACCGTAAATACTAGTAAGACGAAGATTATGATATTTAAGAATTTCGGCAAACCGAAAGGTATAAAACCCGAATTTACAAAGTACCAAGAAAATCAGTTGGAGATCGTGCCATCGTGCCTCGGTATATCGTTGACGAGTTCGTCCCTAGGACATGCTGTGGCACTCAGCGCAATAAACAAAGCGAAAATGGCTTAGGGAGCAGCCCTCTCTATACCATCTGGAGCAAAATGTCAATCTTGGGGACCTTTTGCCAATTGTACGATAGCATGGTCTCCTCTACCCTCCTATATGCGGCTCCGACATGGAGTTTGAGATATCTAGAGCAAATAGGAAAGGCACAAACGGGATTTTTTAATAAACTGCTACACTTGCCGAACAACACGCCAAACTGGGCGTTAAGACTAGAAATAGGGACCGTAAAAATCTCGCACACGGCAATGTACAGGACTTGGACCTGGTTTATTAAAATCCTCGAAATGACTGAAGACTGCTTGACAAAGTATGCTATGTATGCTCAGACTCATTAGGCTAACCGATAGTCTAACCGGGGAACACGAGCTAAACTGAGCCACGCAATTCCGGGAATTCCTGGTCAAAACGCACAGCCTAGATCGATTCGGTATCGATTGTACACAAAAAAAAAAAATTTCTTTGGGATCGCACCGTGTATCTCAAAAAGAACGTTCGTGATCGAAGGTATTGTTACCAACGCAAGCGCGTTGGCCCCAAGTTGGCGAATGATTCGTCTTCCCCGAGGGGAACGAGCTGAAAATTATGTTTGGATTTTTTGTGTTGGCCCTGAAAAGGGCCGTTTGCAAAAAATACGAGGTTCTCTACCGCCTTTTGGACCCCCGTCTCGGCGGCTCAATCATCTCCACGGTTCGCTTGGTGGTAGGTGCTTTTGCGCGAGCGAGGACGGCCTCGAGCGACGGCGCTGCGGCACGCGGTTTCAGCGGAGCGGCCGATTTCGCGGTTTTTGTCGGACTACCGACGATCGGAAGTTTCCCGCGCGGATTCGCGAACGGGCGCACCGGGGCAGTCGCCTTGCGCGTGGGGACGTACGGCTCGGGAGCAGTGGGCGCGGCTATTTCGCGACCGAGCTGCTCGTACAGCGCTTCGAATTCGGCGTCGATCGGAAGCTTCGGCGGAAGCGTTTTAGCGCGGCGTGTGGTGGAAACGGGTCTGTGCCCCTTCGATGGTGCGGGAGGGCCTCGCTTCTCCTTTCTTACCGACGGCGGTACGAACTTTCGCGGGGATGCCCGGATTTCGCGAGCCCACGGTGGCAACGGAAGTTCGAGTACGATCCGCTCTTCATATGGTCGAGGGATAAATGCGCCGCGGTCGAATACGATCGCGTGTCGGCTTTTCAGACATATTGTCTCATTCGTCTTCTGCGTAACCCGGAGCTTCTACGCCAGTCGGCGGCGGGTGTAGCAGGGACTATTGCGATCCTTCGGCATACAAGCGACAATGTACGACGGCGTGAAGAAAAATAATAAAGAAAACACAAAAATCGAGAGTAAATATATATGTACAAGAGAATGGTTTATTAAGAAATGAAAGAAACGTAAAAATTAGTAAGACAAAAGATAAAGAGTTATCGGATAAATCGCGGGTTTTACGCGGCGCGTGGGAGAGTTTTTTTTCCCACCAGGATCGGCGGAGTTTTTAGACAACCAGGCTCGGCGGCGTATTTTTTACCACCAGGATCGGCGGCGTTTCAAAAATTCTCGCGGAGTTCTTAACCGTTCGTGGTAGACGATGAGCGTCGTGCCGGAAGACGGAAAGTCCTAAGGGGCGGAGTTTCCCGTGCCACCAGGATCGGCGGCGTGCTTGGTAAAAGTGCGCTGAGCAGCCGTTTATATGGAGCTCCTGGCGCTCTTTCGTTCGTGAGAGAGGCTATGAAGTCCGTAGCCCTCTCGCGGCGAAGTGCGGTACCTTCACTCGCGGCGCATGTGCACTGGGTACACGAGGTCCCCGTCTCAGCTGCGCTTGCCCCCACGAGTGAAGGGAATCCCGAGTTTTTACGCGATGTTTGACAGGTGAGAGTGGTTTTTTAGTGCGGTGATACGAGTGTCGTGATTCTCGGATATCTCCGCCGATCCTCAGGTAAGTTTTAGTTTTAGTATATTACCAAAATATGCATAGCGTTTGTTATGCGGTACTCCCGCATAACAAAAATATAAAGTCTCCGAAACCCGCGGAGTTTGTGGTTATGTTTCGGAGATTTTTCCGTTGCGCCGGTTTTAATCGTTCGTGATTCTCGAATTATGAATCACGAACGATTAGAGCTAAAATTAATACATTTTTTTTTTCTTACAGATCGTCGCGGGAACGCAGTTTTCCGTCGCAGCGGAGGATTCGCATCGGACGGCGAAGATTCGCTGAAAGTTAGTCGACGCAGCGACTCGCCGTCAACCAGGTAAGTCACGTTTCGATATTTCATATAATTATTATTAGATACTAATTCGGTTTCTTTTTCTGTTTCAGGTTTCGACGACGAGGGACGTCGAGGGATCTACGCCGGAGGACTTCACCGAGGAACGACGACGGACTCATCGAGGGACGTCGAGGGAACGACGCCGGAGAACTTCGCCGAGGGACGACGACGGACTCATCGAGGGACGACGAGGGAACGACGCCGGAGAACTTCGCCGAGGGACGACGACGGATTCGCCGAGGGACGACGAGGGATCGACGCCGGAGGACTTCGCCGAGGGACGACGACGGATTCGCCGAGGACTTCGCCGAGGGACGACGAGGATGTTGCGGGGCGACGCTTCGCCACAGGTAAGTATAGGTATCGTTTTACCTTATGCGTTGATTTAATTTTATGAATATATAAAATTTATATATTTTCTTTTTTTTCAGATTCGCGAGGCCGAAAGGGCGGAAAAACGTACGCCGATTAAGCGGCGTATAACAGTATCACTTGCACCGAGAGTCGAGAAATGTACGAATGAAAGAACGAGTAAAAGGAAAAGTCGAAAAAGGAGGGAAAGGGGAGAAAAAAAACGAAAGATAGCTCTGAAAAATTATAAGAGAATTTACCAGAGAAAAGAATGAATTATTTGAATGAAAGGAAAAGAGTGAAATGAATAAGGGTGAAACAGAGAGGACAATTTGTTTGTCTCATCGAACAATAGATTCGAGATCTCGAAGTTTCGACACAGCACGGTACTATCTCGTTTACGAACGCGAACATTCTCGGCAAAATTTTTCTCGAGAATATTCGAATTCGAAGAAATTTTTATTTTCTCGAGATGGACATATGCGATGATTTTCAGGGTTTTCGGTATCGGAACGCAACAAATAATTCCGAAGAATTATCTTGCGTACTCGGCAAAATATTTTTTTTTTGTGCGAGATCGATCATGATTATTATCTTCCCCGAACGGTATCGAAAATTATTATATTTTTTTTTCAAACGGTATCTATATCTTTCTTGCGGGTTCGAGTGCTCGATCGTCTCGCGCAATTGCCGTTCATCAAATCATACGATTGTCGCCTTGTATGTCATCGCAACAAAAAAATTACATGCCAATTAACAACAAAAAAAAATCGGTCCATTATTCAAAAAAAACTTCACGTAAGCAGTAAAAGAACATCATATCGACCAATTTTATCTCTAATCAGAATTTAAATCTCATAACTTTCTTTTTCGAGCCACACGTTGGGCGCCAATTTGTGAGCGGAATTTTTCACTTCGGACTTCGGTCGCTCTCCGCCGGCCGAACTGACTCAAGATAAAAGCAATAAAACAGATCTTTGGGCGCCAGTCATCCTTTATCACCGGAGATGACGAACCGGTCAATATATGCCAAACTCAATAAACACACAATTTCCTAATCGCGAAAAATCCGGAAACACGATACAACTTAAACGTTAACGACGGAGATACCAGCGGCATACCTCGGAATGAAAGTGTAATTCACGAAAAAAAAAAACAATTCGACATTTTGCTTACATGTTTAGTTATTGAGATACGTTTAAATGGAATACAAACTAAAGCTGATAATTTAATTTAATACTTATTGAAAGAAACGATATAACCACTGCATAGGGTGAAAAGAAAACTGAATTAATGGCTTCCCAAGGAAAAGAAATGCCAACAGCCGAGAGGGCGAAACGTAACATAGTTAAATTTTGTCTGGAAGGGAGTTCAGCGGAAACCGCACGACGGTGACTCAAAACATTATTTTATAATTCTGGCGATATACAACAAGCGATGGATTTTTGGGATAGCGAGTGATGAGGCGGAAAGGGTGCAGAAATAACGGCTATGCCGCGCTTACGGTGCGTTTATGAACGAGGAACCCTTTTTTCACCGCTCTGTAACTTTCGTTACCGGTATCGGGTGAATTGCCTCTCCACGCTTTCGCGGTGGAGGGTAAGACTCAAACCCATCAGTTTTTCACTCGGTATCTCTTGGCTTCGCGGAGCATTCTCTCGAAAAAAGCGGGAAAGAAAGCTCGACGCATAATTTTCTAATGGAATATTGGGAATCGAACTCAATAGTATCTCGGGAGTCGACCCTACAATAAAATCGCTTAAACGGGATCTACATAATTTTCTAATAATAATATCACAAAGAGATTACTATAAAATACGAAACTTCGATACAATTCGGTACATAGGAGTCAGATCTCCACGAGATACTCACGGCAATACTACCGGAGACGATCTTGGAGATCCTCTCACCACGACGACTCACACGAGACTATCGAATTATCGAATCTCTCGAATCTCCTCGACGATACTCTAAAATCGGCACTGTGAGAAAATGGAAGGGAGCTGTGACGTCAAATAATTCTCAGACTCACACCGCGATATTTTGTCACGACTCGGGCGGGTGTTGGGCCAGACGACTAACCCCCTTCCTTGCTGCCGCTCTAGGGGACTGGGGGGATATTCCCGCGGTCACATACACACAGAAGCGAGGTCGGGACCCCGACGTCAAATGGATCCGCCTATCCCTGCCGACGGGGTGATCCAAGACCCGTCGACAGGGCCTTCCAACGCAACATTCACAAAAACTTAACTCAAAGGCTCCGTCTTCCGCTTGTCCCTTTACCAATTGTGCGCCGTTTTCTCACCTGGACTAATGGATCCGCGGGAAATCTCACAGGGCGATGGGCGATCAGATGGCGGGTAGCATCGGCATCGGCATCGGCATCGGCATCGGCATCGGCATCGGCTAACGGGATACCTTTCATCGTCTCCTCAAAATACAAACTAATGCCACCGAAATCACTTCCACATAACAAATCTCGATTACTAAATCTCTAATTTGACTCTAATATCGTTTCTCTCACTCGATGCTCCCATCTCGTAATCCATACTCTCTACTGTGCGACATTATTCTCGAAACGGTATCGGGCTTTAAATGACTCTACTTTCTCTCAATATTACGATACATCTAATCGACTCCTCCTCTCGATAACGCATATCTCGAGGCGATATCTCTCAGTGCAATCGTTCGGGATCAATACTCAAATTTTCGTACTTTCGTTAATGTTAAAGTGTTTTTTAAAAGGATGTTAATAATAATGACGGGATCGATGCTTAGTTTTGCTGTCGGGATGGTGTTCTCAATTGAAATCAATCGCATATGCGGATATCACATAGTTCATACTTTTATTTTCGCCGTATATAGTTCGCGCCTCGACACCAACCTTCCTGCGCGGCGCGCGTGGGACGCCAACGTCGAAAACGGCGTCACAAAATACAATAACCGCAATACATACTGCGATCTTCAGTTCCTCATTTCAACGGGGTGCCAATCCGTCCATCATAACTTCTGAACAAAAAAAGAGAAGAGAAGAGAAGAGAAGAGAAACTGGTACTCGAAGCGTTTCCGTGCGTCCTCCCAAGACATACGGATTCTCCCTGTCTCAATAGACGAGCGACTCCGCGAGGTAGGAGGGAACACCAGAGTGAACGATGGAAAAGTAAAGACATCGCATAAAGCAAAGCCGCTGATTCGCGATCGTCAACCAGCCGAGTAAACGACGCCCCTCCGAGATATGTTCGCGCCGACCTGTCTGTAATACAGGGCGCACAGCAGCGTTGCGGGCACGCTGCAGCTTCGTATCGAGTTCCCCAGTGATGTCGCTATGCACTACCGGACAATATTCAAGATGAGGGAGGACAAGAGTCCTCACTAGCCATAGGCGGGTATTAAAATCAACAAAGCGAGAAGAGCGAAAGAGCTGAGCAAGGCACCCGTACACCCGCCGACGCACCGCCGAAACTTGCGCCCCCCCACCCAGTGTGTTCGTGATATGATAGCCCAGATAACGAGTGGATACAACGTAGTCTACTCGCTCATTAAGTACCATGCGAGGGGGAGAAGAGTCCGATCGACGCGACTGACGAAATACGGGGAACCAAGCACCATTGCTTTAGTTTTCGCGCTGTTAAGTGAAAGTGAGTTATTCGTAGCCCAGCCGTATATCGAGGAGATGTCCCTGTTCACCCTGTCAATCGCTGAGTGCAGAATATTATCCGTACATTGCATATTGATAGATCGATGATCGAACTGGAACTGGAAAAATAATTGAAGAATAAAAATATTACAAAATGTCAGAATGTCTTCAAATTTGCTGTGCATAGTGTTTTCTATGCAATGAAATATTGCGGAAAATTAGAAAAAAATTCGTTCGTAGGTTTCAGAATTACAGCGCCGTACAGACATTTGACGGGAGAAAATCGATTTTTAAATGGAAAATGCCTGCAAAAAATGTTCAGAGACGTCGAAATGTCTTCAAATTTGCGGTGCATAGTACTTTTGATAAAATAAAATAATGCTGCGAAAAAGAAACAAGCGTCTCAGCGCCCTGCGGGCGCAGATGCTCTTGTTGGTGGGCTCCGCCCCCCAAACCCCCCGAAAAATGTCCCGAAGGGACATTTTTTAAGGCACTCACGGGGGTGCACGTCGCGCTACGCGCTCCGTATCGAGTGTATTTACACATCGCGCTATGCGCTACGAATGAAGTATGTTTATACGTCGCGCTTTGCGTTTCTTTTCGACAGTACGTATGAGGGAAAAACATTTATCAGTTACGTAAATTAATTCATAGTGTTTAACTTTCGTCGAATAAAAATATTTCTTTTTTGTACCAATTGATTATTAATATTCACGACGGATATTTCCTTTTTGTTTGACGATAAATTGTCAAATATTGAGACACGAGACAAATATAACGAATTGAACCACGTAGAAGTTGATCAAATTAATTTAACGAATCAAATCATGTCTAGTAAAGTCGTTTTATTGGCTTAAAACTTATGACCAGATTTAATGAATATAAAATAAACACACAAAACATGTACCGACACCAATACGATTACCATTTAGCATTCGGCCAAATATCCTCTTTAAATCCTTCGCCTTCAGTGTTTTTTTTCTTCCCCATAATTGATGGAATAAGTTCGTTATTTTATCTGTAGAAAACCAAACCATTGTAGAAGAAAAGTTCAAGAAATTTGCTATTCTCTGTGATTTTCAATGAAATTTTATCGATATTTATGGATGCTGCAAAAAAATGCTATCTCGAGAACGAAAAAATACAGCTTTTTGGTTCCTGTCTTGTATTGAAGAGGAAGTAGTACGTTACTCGAATCAAAAATTTGTCTTCTTGGATAGCTCCGAAATATTTTTTTACAAATTGATGAAATTCTTGAAAAATTCGACTTTGAAGACTCTTTGACAATCCTCTTATAACAAATTTTATTTCTACCATTTGAGATATATTTTTTTTCTTCTTCGTCATACATGGAATCAGCTCGTTATTGTCTCTGTAGAACAGACAAGTATTGGAGACGAGAAGTTTGAGAAATTCGATAATTTTTTCGTTTTTCAATGAATTTTTATTGATATTTATCGTCGCTTAAAAATATCAAATTTAGTATCATATCATATCGTATTTTTTTAAATTTTATTTAATCACAAATGAGGATAAGTTTTTCGGTACGGAATAACTCGTAAAATCGACAAATTCAGTGTTTTTCACTTTCTTGATAAATAATTGTTTATAATTGTTCTTCAAGAGTACAATTGTTTTTTTTTTTTTTTTTGCGAAAGAAAACTTTTCAAGACGTGAGCATATGAAAGAAATTCGTATTTCGACGAAAATTTGAAAAAATTTGAAAAAAAAAAAAAAAAAACGTTGGAAATACATCGATAGAATAATCATTAGCAGTTTTCTTATTAAGTGTAAACGAATAAATCCAGCGAACAAAATTGACGAAGATTTCGAATGTGATGAATCTTGAAGAGGAGAAAATACGTTGCCAGAAAAAGAATTTGCAGTTTTTATTATTAACTGTAATCGAATAAATCGGGTGAACATAATTGACAAAGATTTCGGCTGCGATGAATCTTCGACGGTCGAAGGATAGAAAATTCTTTTTTTTATGATTGCACACTTTTTATTTGCGCTATACCGTGTAGAATCCATTTATATTTACGTAAAATAGGAACAAAGATTGAAACGAGATGTCGATTTTTTTTTATTTGAAAATCATCCGGCCACAGAGTACGCGCGCCGCGACGTATGAGCATCTGTGTATCGTCTGCTACGAAATTGTCATCTGCTTCCAAAATTTGACAGAAAGAATAAAACGAAAAAATATATACTCGCGATTTTTTTAGTTCTATTTGGGAAATTGTAATTATTTTGGATATTCGATGAATCTTTTTTGTGAGTTTACTACCAATTTTTTCAGTGAATACGTGAAATTTATCATTTTTATTACGAATGTGAATAAAATATGGTAAAATATTGCGAATGATTTTCGGTGATAATATATTATTTTCGAAATAAAAAACGCAAACATTTGTGAATCTGTGTATGGTATTTCGTGTTTTATTTTTCACAACCGAAGTTTTTTTTTTTAACATGATGAAAAATGGATTTTTGGCAAATCTAAATAACATAACCTTTAAAGCAAATCTTGTTATAACCACTGTTTTTGAATTATTTTATAATTAAAATTATATTTGTCAGAATGAGTCAAAATTTGTTGTGCATAGTGCTTTCGATGCAATGAAATATTGTTGCGAAAGAGAAAAGAATTGGTTTCCAGGATTCTTAATTGGAGCACCGTACGGACATCGGATGTGAGAAAATCATTTTTTTATGGAAAATTGTGATGAATAAATAGTTAGAGATGTAGGATTGTCTCTAAATTTGCTGTGCGTAGTGCTTTTGATAAAACAAAATGATGCTGCGAAGGAGAAAAAAATTGGTTCATAGAGTTCATTATGATGGCACCGTACGGACACTTGACCGAAGGCAAATGCAAATTGTGGCCAATAATTTTTTAGAAAAAATACTCAAAGGTCTTAGATTGGTTTTAAAAGTAATGTGCATACTGGAAATAATGTAATAAAAAAACCCTGCGAAGGAGAACAAAATTGGTTCGCACCATCTAAAGTTACAGTGTGATACGGACGTCCGAGAAGAAAAATTCAGCCAAAAAGTTGTTTTCATTGCACCGCAGGCTAAAAAAAATATTTCTATTCATCGCAGTCACTTCAAAGTAACTGCGCATAATGTTGGAGATACACCGAAGCAAATGGTGAAAAATAAAAATTTTTGGAGTATGCGCTGCGGAGTAACCCCTTCGCCAGACTCCGAAGAGCAACGGATGGTCATTTTAATAGGCACTCTTTGCCTATTGTTATAGTGAGTGCCTAAAAATTAGGTTCGTAGACTTCATAATTGGAGCACTGTATGGACATTTAGCGAAACAAAATTGAATTTTTATTTTGGAACAACTCATTAAATGCTTCACAGTAGCTTCAAAATGATTGTGCACAATGGTGATGATATGATACATCATCCCTGCGAAGAAGAGAAAAATTGCTTCGCACAGTCCAAAGTTACACTGTGATACGGACGTGTAAGAAAATAATTTCAGTAATAAACGTATTTTATGCGAAAAAAAATATTTCCAGTCATTGGAGTCACTTCAAATTAACTACACATGATGTTGGAGGCACACCAAAGTAAATGCTGAAAAACTAAATTTTTTGGAGCATACGCTGTGCAGAATCCCCATCGAAAGCTGTGTGAAGAGGCTTCGCTGGTCATTTTAATAGGCACTCTTTGCCTATTGTGATAGTGAGTGTCTAAAGACGGATATTGGAAACATTATAAGATCCGAGATAGAAAAGGTTTGGATAGAAATGCGACAAGAAATCAAACAAACAAACAATCAAACAGAAAAAGAATTAAGAGAAAACATGACAAAAGTTATTGCGGAGGAAATTAGGAAGGAGATAGCAAAAACAAATAGTAGATTAGGAACTAATACTAATAGTGCCGAGGAAACGCGACCGGATTGGGTACAGGATCAGAAGTAACGAGAGAGGGGTAAGCAGAATAGATAAAGAATTAGAAAAAAAACAAGCAAAATAGAGAAACGTACGCGCAAAAATCTAAAAAATACGGGAAAGAAGTCGTTATAGTAGAGCTGGCGCAAGTGCAAGAATGTGGCAAAACAGAAGAGGAAGTAAAAGAACGAGTTGACATAATGAAACTGCGCATTGGCATAAACAAAATGGCAAAGGGTTCGAGAGGAAGAATAATCTTTGATTGTACGAGAAAACAGGACAGGGAGGTACGACGTGAGGCACTGAATAAGAATATGGGACCAGTACGAGTACCAAAATTAAAACTCGCGAAGGTAAAAGTAGTAGGGATTGGGGAAAGACTGAATGAAGTGAATGAAGAGAAGTTTTTGGACAGAATAATTACACAGAATAGATTAGACAAAAACAAGGCAGAATTCAAAATGAAAATAATCAAGAGACGCGGTAGCGTCTCGACGCCAAGTGGTTTAAAAAGTAAAAAGTCCGCGCGGTGAGTCCGCGCGCGTCGAGCGCTACCGTGTACTTATACGCTAATATCGTGCCCCCTAAAGTTTGACATTTTTTTTCTCTGAAACGAGACAACGTCTCAAAACGGACCTGAATTCCAAAGACACTTTCATTATATAATTCGAATACAAGCTTCAAAATGCGCCTGGAATCAGCCCGATCGGTGCTCGAAATGATGAGATATCGCGATGTCGCCCAAAAAATCCTCACTTTCACGATAAAATTTTTCTTCAGAGATTTTTTCGTCTGTCCGTTGTTTGTCCGATGTCCCATCATGGCTGTGTGTTGCGTCTGTGTGTCCATGCGTGCGCCCTGCATATACAATGGTATATGCGGAACGAACGGTTAGTTGTTACCGATTCCAAGTGTCAGTTCGTGAACACAGCAACTTGTGATATCCGTATCCGCGATCCGCGAATAGTGCACTCGCATTCAGTCATCGAAATAGAGGTTAAATACTGAGAGGTTATTTATAATTTTACTATCGCGAAAGGTACTAATAATAAAAATCTCTCGTGTTAAAAAAAAGGGATACCTGTGTGAAAAAATTATCTTAACTAATTGCAGGCGAGTGGTAATTTCAATTAATAAATATTACGCGTGTGATACAAAAAAAAATCTTTAAAAACAAATAATTCAAATTAATAATAATAAAATAAATGAAAAAAAAGAATAAAATAAATAGTAAAAACATTTTTCTACAAAAATGTAAAAAAAAGACGCCAAGTGGTTTAAATAATGTTTGCGAAAAAAAATTGAAAAAATAAAAAATCATAGAAGCCAAGTAAAAATAAAAATAAAAAAACTTGGCGAGTCCTTAGACCACAAATAAATGTAGTAGGAATGAAAGAAAGGACGAGCAAAGTTTTTTATTTTTATTTTTACTTGGCTTCTATGATTTTTTATTTTTTCAATTTTTTTTCGCAAACATTATTTAAACCACTTGGCGTCTTTTTTTTACATTTTTGTAGAAAAATGTTTTTACTATTTATAAAGACTATACAATTTGAAGAGTCAAATGGAAAACTGATTATTGAGGTTGATCCGTACACACATAAACAGATAGTGGAAAAGGGAAAAATGATTGTTGGTTGGAAAAACTGCTGGGTCAGTGATTACGTTAGTATCATACGATGCTACAAATGCTGCGGTTACAATCACTTCGCAAGAGACTGTAACAAGCGTCTCAGGGCCCTGCGGGCGCAGATGCTCTTGTTGGTGGGCTCCGCCCCCCAAACCCCCCGAAAAATGTCCCGAAGGGACATTTTTTAAGGCACTCACGGGGGTGCACGTCGCGCTACGCGCTCCGTATCGAGTGTATTTACATATCGTACTATGCGCTACGGGTGAAGTATGTTTATACGTCGCGCTCTGCGTTTCTTTTCGAAAGTACGTATGAGGGAAAAACATTTATCAGTTACGTAAATTAATTCATAGTGTTTAACCTTCGTCGAATAAAAACATTTCTTTTTTGTACCAATTGATTATTAATATTCACGTCGGATATTTCCTTTTTGTTTGACGATAAATTGTAAAATATTGAGACGCGAGACAAATATAACGAATTGCATCACGTAGAACTTGATCAAATTAATTTAACGAATCAAATCATGTCTAGTAAAGTCGTTTGATTAGCTTAAAACTTATGACCAGATTTAATGAATATACAGCAAACACACAAAACATATACCGACACCAACACGACTACCATTTAGTATTCAGGCCAAATATCCCCTTTAAATGCTTCCCGTTCAGTGTTTTTTTTCTTCCCCATAATAGATGGAATCAGTTCGTTATTTTATCTGTAGGAAACCAAATTATTGTAGAAGAAAAGTTCAAGAAATTTGCTATTCTTTGTGATTTTCAATGAAATTTTGTCGATATTTAAGGATGCTGCAAAAAAAAAATGCTATCTCGAGAACGAAAAAATATATCGTCTCGGTTCCTGTCTTGTATTGAAGAGGAACTAGTACCTTACTCGAATAAAAAATTTGTCATTTTGGATGGCGTCGAAATATTTTTTACAAATTGATGAAATTCTTGAAAAAATCGACTGTGCAGGTTCTTTGACAGTCCTCTTATAAAAAAAATTCATTTCTAGGATTTGAGGTTTATTTTTCTTCATCCTCATAATACTGTTACGATCGCGCCGGGAAAGGATCCGTGCTTAACGGAAAATTCCCCGGCGCAATTCGAGAGCCCCTCATCATGCCGACTAAGTTCTCGCACTCGTGTTGGTCGTGGATGCGGTAGCGAATTTCGCTGCCGTAGCCTCGATCGCGCGAGTGCGCGAAATAGAAACCAAATAGAAATATAAGCTAAGTTAGATAGATAAGCAAGGAGATGAGCTGACTGCCGCGCACGTTCCGCGGATAGTAACGAATACCGCGAGAACGGCTTCGTTACCTTTTCCGCTGACCACAAAACGCGACGGCAGCAAGAATCCTCCCCGGCCTGCCACCCGCCGGTCGCGAGATCGGCGGATGTGCACGCCGGAGAGATCAGTCCCGTTAGACAACGAGAGCGAAAAGCTAGTCTCGGAAAAACTCCTCGAGTAGCTCCTGCTTAGTAAACTTAAAATCTTTCTTTGGAAATCCGCGGTCTACAGAAATCGTTCGAAAGTCGATAAGGCCGAAGGGAGCCAAGTTAGTGTTTTACGTCGCGGTGGTCAGCCTTCTCCCGCTAGTTATAGTGTCTTGAATTACGCCACGAACAATATTAACTGTCGTGTAGATTTAAGCAACGAATTCTAAGAATTAATCGTAAGTAGTATTAGACAGTATGCGTGTGTGAGTGGAGAGCGACTTTACTTATTCCTTTATTTTGTCTGTAATTATCTAACGCTCCTTAAACATCCACTATTAATAAACAGAACATTTTTTCATTTTAAATTTCATATTTCATTGACTCGCACAGCCAACCTCAAGAACGTCCTGTACAGGGCGAATCAGACCGATCCCGATAAAAAAATAAATATAAACTCTTCGCGCTTCACGCGAGGAGGTTTAACTTGACTCCCGAGACCGCTCCGGGACGTAACAAGTAAACTGGTGTCAGAAGTGGGATCTTCTGATTACTTCTTGAGATTGGTTGACGAGATAAGCGTCAACACTTTCACTTTGTAAAAGACTTGCAATCACTTTTCGAACTTCTTTGACTTAACTTCTTCAAAATTTTTCTTAACCTGAAGTTTAACCGTTATACCGTTATCCGTCATAGAAAGACGTTAAATTGAGATATTGACAATCAAACCTACGTTATCAGACAAATGGTGCAGCAGGAATACGCACCTGTGATACAAGGCTATCCTGAGCACGAGATTTTCTCGGTTCAGTTGGCAGGAGGTTCGGCAATCTTCGAACCTAATTTCAATTACGGAATAAATATCGTCCGCCTTAGCGAGCTCGAACCGAGCGTAGAAATACATTCTGCAACTCCCGTCCTGCTCTTGAAGGGCGACGATATAATCGAGCTCCTCGGAACTGTCCTCATCACTACGACGGCAGGACCTGGGGGTCCTATACACAATACGTATTTATTTCACATCGCGGAGAATTTTACAAGTCCCTACGCAGGGGTGGTTGGCACGTTTGCCACTTGGGACCCGTCAAACTATCATTATCAACCGATTATAATTGCGCCGGGCGAATAAACCGCGAACACTGGTAATAATTATAATTCCGTTGTAACTATCGTCCGTGCGTAAAGTATATAAAATGGCGACGGGTGGTGGAGAGCCGGCGTCGGTGTCGGCGCCGACGCTCGACGTCTCGACGCGAGCTCTGCAAGACGTAAGCACCGCGATGCAGAACATGACCCTCTATAATCGGTACGCGAACCTGCCGACCTTTGACGGAAAGAATATGTCACTGAGGGATTTCCTTCAGGATATTCAAAACATAAAGATATTTGTGCCGGCGGAAAACGAATCCGAATTCGTCGCGGCGGTAATATCTAAATTGCGCGGTAGTGTTCGTAATTGCGTATACGGGGAGACGATCAACACGGTCGAACAGCTGACTAAGTTGTTAAAGAAACGTCTCGCGAGAGGAAAGACCTACGCGTACTATAGTCAACAATTATCGTCCATAAGAATGAAAAAGGACGAAAGCGTAGGCGATTTTTACGACCGAATCCGTATTCTAGTTAGTAGCAGCCGTACTGCGTACCGGACGCAACACGGCAGGGATCCCCCTGATAAGGATGCGGATCCTATCTACGATCTTGCACTTGCGGCATTCATGGATGGATTGCCGACAAATATTGGCCAGGCCGTGTGGCCTCGTGCGCCAAAGACTTTAGACGACGCCTTTGAGATCGCGGCGGAGTTCATCGAAAACGAAGAACGCCGGTCTCGCCGCGACGGTAATATAGCGCAAGTGCTCTACGGGAACTTCGGCGACATGCGTAGTCGATCGCCAAATTCCCGTTCAAATTGGTCTAATCAACGGCCCGGAAATCGCTCGCCGAGTCCCAATTGGCAAGCGAGAGAAGGGCGCGGCAACGCACCTCAGCAACTAGAGGGTGCGAGACGAATGGACGCAGAGGGCTGCGGGCACGAGTTCTGTTGGTTTCAGGGCAGAGGCTGCCCTTGTTGCCCGTGGAACCGTATACGCGCGGCAGAGGCCCGGGCGTCGCGGCCCGACGGTCCTTTAAACTCGCAACCGGCTCGTCCCGCGGAACCGGTGGCGAGCCGTTCGCCCGACGGGCTACAGTCAGTGAGGTTCCTGGGAAACAATGCCTCGTCCTCTGGAACCCCACCCCCGTCGAGGACCCAGTAGTTGAATTAACTGCACCGGAGCTGCGCCGCAAGAAGGGACGGTTCTTCCTTGACACCGGCTCCGCGGCCAGCTTAATTAAATTAGATGCGCTAGATGAAGACCTGCGCGTTGATACTCATGATATTATCTGGATAACCGGCCTGGAGGAAACGAAAATTCCTACGCTAGGATCCGTCAATCTTTATTTTAACGAAAAACCGAGTAAGTTCTACGTAGTTCGCCGACTGCCGTTATCCAGTGACGCGTTAATTGGAAGACCGTTCTTTTACGACGAAGGAGCGGAAATCTCCTTCCACCATAAGGCCTTAGTAACGCGGAGCGACCCGATCCGCCCGAAACCGTTTGTCGAGAGTCCTCCCGCAAAACCCGAACCGACCGCGGAGATACTTTTCACGAAAGCGAAACCCGCGAAAAGAAAGTACAGGTTACGCGCGCGGATGCGCGAAGAAATTGCGTTACCAATCGCGGAAACGGACTTGAATGAGGGGTATTTGCCGCGGGTAGAAACTTTAAAGGGGGTGTACGTCGGGGACGCGATCGTAACGCGAAACGCGGGAGTCTGTCAGGTACTGGCGATTAATACGCGTTTCGAAGACGTGGAGATCGAAATAGACACTCAGGAAGAAACACCAAAAATCGGAATTAATTGCCCCAATGCCTCGTTCGAGGTAGAGCCATCGGATAGCGACTTCGTCAACGATGGGCGCGAATCGAAGTCCTTGAGCGATAAAGTCGCGGAAAGGCACGATAAGCCGGTAGTCGGTACTCGCGAGTGCCTGACTTACCGCATAGACAATTATGTGCACTTTATCTCGGCGGACGGCGAATTATCGACCCCGATCGGGCGATTGTTAGCCGACCTGGGAAAAATCAACGCACAAGCCATAAAAAATCAAGGGTTACGGGTCGGCCAGATAGCAATAACGCCGCACGGCGAGCGAAATGTCTACAGCGTGGTTGTAAAAACCCGTTATTTTGACCAGACGCCGGACAACAACGTATTACAAGGCTTAGAAAATCTGAAAAAAATTCTCGTAAATTCAGGCGTCGAGTCGTTTCGAATTTCACGTGCCGGGGATTACTCCGACACCCTGTCGAGTGGACGACTCGTTGAAAAACTACAAGAGCTCTTCGATAAGTCTGGCATAGCGGTGACGGTCTGCCCGCGTAGAAAAAATTAGTATGGGATTGACTCTGGGAGGACGATGGGCGAGAGGCTGGGGTTTGTTTGGGATTGAATCTGGGAAGCACTATGGGCAGTCATCTGGGTTTTGGGACCCGGCTGGATGGTTTCCCAGACCTTTTCCCATAGCTTCAGTGGACGGGGGGAATCCTCGTGCAATCAATCCCATACGCTTTTCCAGATTCTCTCCCAGCCGTCGCATACGAACGGGGATCCTCGTGCAATCAATCCCATATGCTTTTCCAGATTCTCTCCCAGCCGTCGCGTACGACCGGGGGAATCCTTGCGCGATCAATCCCATACATAGAATCCCATGTTATGTGTAAGTGAAAGAAGATGAAAAAATAGATTTTGTCAAATGGAAGAAAAAAATAAAAAACGAAAAAATATGCCTAAAACCAATTTTTTTCGACGGATATGAGTTCCCCGAGCAAAGTTAAATGCTGCTGTACGTAATCGGCGTTTGAAATTCGATGTAGGTCCCAAAAATATTGTAAAGTATTGGATGAGTTTAACATAGATCTTTTAATTTATCTATCCAAGCTTTTCCCAGTACATCACATTATTTTTGGGGCCTTAAATGAAATTTAACCGCCGATTGTGTACTACAGCGCTTAACTTTGCACGGCGAAATCATATTCGTTGAAAAAAATTAGATTTGAGCATATTTCTTCGTTTTTTATTTTTTCCTTCCATTTGACAAAATCTATTTTTCCTTCTTCTTTCATTTACACATAATATGGGATTCTATGTATGGGATTGATCGCGCGAGGATCCCCCCGGTCGTACGGTACGGCCGGGAGAGAATCTGGAAAAACGTATGGGATTGATTGCACGAGGACTCCCCCCGTCCACTGAAGCTATGGGAAAAGGTCTGGGAAACCATCTAGCCGGGTCCCAAAACCCAGATGACTGCCCATAGTGCTTCCCAGATTCAATCCCAAATAAATCCCAGACTCTCGACCATCGTTCTCCCAGAGTCAATCCCATACTAATTTTTTCTACGCGGGTGCTACGGCAAGCTGTTATTGCCGCCAGCAGAGTCGAGAGCTAAGATAATAAATGATTTTCATTGTAGCCTTTTCGGAGGACACAAAGGAATAACGAAAACTTATCGGAAAATCCGAGAGCGTTTTTATTGGCCCTCGCTTCGCAACGATGTCCAAAATTTTATTAGACGCTGTAAAGGCTGCCAAGAGCGAAAGCTAGTACGGGCTAAGACCCGTGAGCCAATGCTGTTGACGGATACACCCGCCGATACTTTCGACAAAGTTTCACTCGACACCGTGGGCCCTTTACCCACGACGCTTCATGGCAATAAACACATACTTACCATGCAGGATCATTTGTCGAAGTATTGTCTAGTGGAGCCTATTCCGGATTTAAAGGCCACCACTATCGGCGAGGCCGTAGCGCGCCGATTGTTTACACAGTTCGGCGCCCCCCGGGCTATCCTAACCGATCGAGGGGCTGCTTTCACCAGCAGTCTGCTACAAGAAATATCCGAAATATTCAACATAAAACAATTAACGACCTCCGGGTACCGACCGCAAACTAACGGGGCACTCGAGAGGAGTCACATCGTATTGGTCGAATATATAAAACAATACGCCACTCAATACGACGATTGGGATAGGTTATTGCCTTATGCCGAACTCTCGTATAACACGTGTGTTCATGAGGCAACAAACTTCACACCCTATGAAATTGTTTACGGGAAACTGGCTCGGCTGCCGAGCGAATTCCCCGTTGACAATAAATTAGAAACGTACAATTCTTACACCATCGAATTAATCAAACGTTTGTCGGAAATTAGAGCGATGGCGGGAGATAATCTAAATGCAGCGAAAGAAAAATCTAAAAGCTATTACGATCGGAAGGTCCGCCCTTTCGAAGGTAAGATAGGCGATAACGCCTACGTCCTTAAGGAACCAAAGAAAGGGAAGTTTGATTGTCAATATCACGGGCCGTATAAAATCGTGGAAATATCTGATCGAAGTAATGTAATCCTCGAAACAGTAAACGGTCAAAGAATTCGTAAACACGTTGACAAAGTCAAGTTGGCGTATGAATAAATTAGTTGACTATCCTGTGTAAGCCGGGAGGATTCGAACGACGCGCGGCGTAACGGGATACGTAAGCCAGGTGAGCAGGTAAGACGGGGCATAGCGCGCGCTCCCTCCGAACGCGTGCCGTCTCTGTCACTCTGTCAACGCCGCGCGCGGCCGAACCCTTCCAGGCAATAAACAAATGTAACCGAATGACGTATGAAAGAGAACGAGTGTAATGTAATGTGAGCGAGGCGAGATTAGCCATGTGTTGTGTTTTGCAGACGTAGCTGCCAGTGCGCGATAATCTCCGCCGAATTCTCCCGGGCAACAAATCTACCGGGAAGATGAAGCTGTTGATGATATGCATGTGCCTGACTTACGTCCTCGGCCAGTTGAATCAACATGACGTGTATCACGTGACCCCGGTGGCGGATCGCCCAGGACTGTACTACGAGCGAGTGGTGACCCTTCGATTGCAACATGTCGATTGGAGGGTGGCTGTTTTTATCGATTTGCAAAAATTCCTATCAAGCTTCCCGGAGGAACAATCGCGATTGTCAGAAGTGTTAGAGAAGTGCCGCGAAGTAACTTTCACGCTGTTCCACGGCACCAACTTTCCGCGAGGCAAATGCAGCGAATTACTGAATTCGGATCATTTGCACAGCCGCGTCGCGCACGCTAGAGCGCTAGCGAACGAGTTGTCCAGAATAGCTCACGATTCGACGCCTATTAGGCCTCCCAGTGACCTCCATCTGCGCACAATGAAAAAACGATCCGTGCCTCTAGGATTCATCGGCTCGCTGAGCAAATCGCTTTTCGGGACGATGAACGAAGAAGACGCGGAGTATATAAACAGTCAGATCGACAGATTGTTTTTCGATCAGGCTAACATCACGAGGCTTATCGGGAAGCAAATGCATCTCACTCGTTCCATCCTACAGGAATTACACGAGGAGCATCTCGAAGAAACCAAGCGAGTAAACGTCATGGACCGACGAATAAACGAATTGTGGAAAACCATAGGAGGAATCACGAAGGATACCGCTGAGATGATCTTCCGCGTCGAGCTCGTAAATTACGCACGGCGCGTCGAGATAAAAATCGACCGCTATATCGACGCGTGTGAACAGTACCTTCAAGTCATCACAGCGGCCCGTGACGGACGTTATCACCCGGCCGTTCTTACTACGGCACAGCTAACGGCCATCTCTCGTGAAATAAGCGAGCGCGCACCCGAGTTTGAATTTCCGCTCGCCGGCGATTACCTGCGAGGGGAGTTATTGGCACGAGTATCGCGCGCCGATTTAATGTATCATTCGGGAAGGCTACTGATTATCGCGCATATTCCGCTGCTGGACCGAACAAGCTACAACCTGTATCGAATGCATCCGTGGCCGGTACCGCAGACAACAATCAACACAACAGGATCGGCCCATATTACGCCGGGTACCACGTATATCGCGGTGTCAAACGATCGCCGGAATTATTTCCTTGCCGACAATATCTACATCGCCGGATGCAGTCGACTCGAACAAAAATACATTTGCACGATGGAAATGCCTTTGCACGAGGTATCGACGTCGGAACAATGTGAAATCACGATGCTTACGAGACCGTCGGTAGAAGCCTATCGCAGCTGTAACGTGAGAATCCGGGCTCAACACGGGGCCTCATGGACACATTTGCCATCTCAAGGAGGGTGGTTGTTCTCTCTCAACGAACGAGAGAAAATACATATTCTTTGCGCCGGACTCGGGGAGATAACGACGAAGCTGGAGGGGGCCGGAGTGTTCCATCTTAGCCCCAACTGCGTCGGACGGACGCGAACAACGGCGCTCACCGGCATCCGTACTTACGACAGCCGGGAGCAATATTTTTATACGCCGGATGTATCGCTAAATGTGACGATCGTGGTACCAGAACTTCTCGAGCTCCCGAATGCCGCGAGCTTCGCATTAGCCCCCGAATTACCTGACGAAGTAATTCCGGGAAAAATCTCGGAGTCATGGAAGCTGCAGGAGGATGGTGAGTCGTTGTTCGAGTTAGAACAACGAATCATTGAAATAGGAACTCATCGACGCGAAAAGCAACGGCGGCAATATTTATTCCTCGCCGGATTTTCGTGCCAAGGGCTATTGATAACGGCATTGATGTTTTGGTTTTGCCGTTCAAGAATATTGAGTGCATTACCGTGCCTATGCCGTTCAAAGCGACGACGACGAAATAGTGGGCTCGAGGCAGGACGAGGGGACGAGATAGAGAAACGAATCTCGCGAACGAAGCTTCGTTCAAAGAAAGGCTATCGCTTTCCGAGTACCACACGTGAGGCTGCGGCATCGGCGACGTTCGACGTTGAGAGCGAAAACATCGTAATCTCAAGTGGAGCCGAGCACCGTAATAAAACACCACCATGCTCTCTGCCCAGGCAAGACGCCGAGGTAGATTAGAACGGTTTAGCTGACTCGAACCTTTGTGCCCCCCACCAAGACGTCGGTCCCAATAAGGGATGGGGGCAGCAAGACGCCAGAGGAACGCTTGACGACCGCTGGACGCCTCATCGTCACTTATTAAACTGCCGTCACCCGAGCGACATATACCTCCGACGAAACTTCCAAGGAATACCGCCGCGAACAAAGTGCCGGGGTGTTGTAGTGCCTAGCTTACATCGTGCGTTGTGCGAACAGACCTTAGTGACGTTACGCGAGCAGAAACGTGAACAATCGGAACACTACGCGTGGACATTAACGCGGACTCAGTGAATACTCGTGACAGTTGTTGGAGCCGAGTTACGCCGCGTCGCCTGTCCGGGTTACTGCGGCTAAGTTCGGTTCATCCTCTGAAAACCCGTCTAATCGGGCAGTGCCCAGTCAATCCGCACCTACTGTGGAGGTCACCTTGCGTGACGAATTAGCGAAATCCGCGGATTTAGCGTCAACCCGCTGAATTAGCGTAACCGCTGACTCCCCTTGAGTGCGAGACTGAGCTCTGTCCTTCCTCTCCTTGAGCGATCTTCCGCTCAACTTCCCCGTTCTGTGCGAAATCCGCTTGAGATTTTCCTGGCGGACTTTACTGAGCGATAACACCGCTTAGCATCGTCTGCCGGAGTTTCTCTGAGCGTACATCCGCACGAACACCCCTAACCTTTATTCCCTGCGAGGAGGGTGACCGGGATAGCTCGCGGTGCCTGAATGGGTCGGCGTGCCGGGGCAAAGCACCGACAACAACGCGAGAAGGCGATCGCAGCGGCGGCTGCGAGGAACGAAGAAGAGCCAGTTCGCGAAGCCGTTGCACGTACCGCTGCACCCCAGCAGTCGTCCGTCGGAACGGCTCAACCGGCTCCACCATCCGCCACCCGCCGCGCGGCCACCCACAGCAACCGAAGGAAGCGCGGCACCTGCAGCAGAGGAGCCGATCGCCGGACCATCGAGGAGGCGACGGGCCGACGCTCGTGAACCAACGGTCGACGGACCGCCGAGGAGACGACGAGCCGTCGCTCGCGACCCAACGGCCGAAGCACCAGCGGAGCCGGCCGACGAACCACCCAGGAGACATCGACCGGGCCCGCTATCATCAAGACGACGCACCGCTCGAGAGGCGGTAGAACCGGCAGCGGCCCAACCGGCAACCATCACCATCGAGTGAAGTTCGCGTCGATAGAGTGAAGTTCGCGTTGAGCGAGTGAAGTTCGCGTCAATCGTGACTGAAAGGTTCGCGTGAACAAAAACGTTTGGAAGTGTCGCGCGTGTGATAGAGACTTCCGCGAGAAATGGAACAACGCGCAAGGAGCACGACGCTAAAAGGATTCTGCGCATGCTGCGGCAGAACGGTGTCGACATGCCCAGACTGGGCCAATTGCTATGAGCGAGCCACCATGCGGCCAGGGAGAGGCGGCGAAAGACGCACCTGCGTCCTTTGCTGCACGACCCTGGCCTACAAGGACATAGCGCGACACGCCGGCGTGTGCGTCGCGCAATACGCGCGATGCATACAGCATCTAAACGCCGACGGAGCCGGCGCATCCGGCGCCAGCAGGACGAAGACCGTGGCGACGGGCCCCCTCGCTGGGCCCAGCCAGCCATCTACCAGTCCGGTACCGCGACCGTCGAGAACGATCTGGCCGACCGCGAGACCGGGAGCCCCGGTCAAGCGGCCGGCCACCATAACCGTCAAGGACAAGGCGGTACAGGCGGAACCGGCAACGAAAGACAAGGGCACCGGGACTGTGCCAATGAGCCTGACGCCGGGAGCAGCTTATCCACATGTCCAATGGATCGGGCCAATGCGCCTCGGACGTCCGCTTTTAACTTCGGACAGGCAACGGCTCGAGAGAGCTTTCGACAGCCTCTGGCGCGAGGTTTACTCGCTGCTCGACGCGGGAGACGTCGAAAGCATCGCGGAGCCACCAATCAAGGCAGAGGAGGCCGACGGCCAAAAACCTGCGGCGCACCGCGACGAGGAAGCGGAGGAACCGCCTGAAACGAGGACAGAGGAGGCCGAGCCCGAGCCGGCAACACCGACGTCCGAAGACGGCTCCGAGAAATCAGACGAGGCACCGACAACCACCAGGATCTACGGACCGCGGAACCAGGATCGGTTCGACATCTGGGTGGAGAGAGGGCTCCTTTTTGAAGAAAAGGCCGCCGATTATATGGACGCGGCAGGCCGAGCCGAACTCCGGAGAAGCTTCGCCCGCGAGGAAGCGAAGACACACGCGGCTCCTCCTTCTCCGCCATCGCCCACTGTAGTGGCAGAACGCCTCCGGCAATGGGTGACACACCAGCAATTGTTCGGCGAAACCATTGACGAAGCCGCAGATCAGGAGGACGGCGATCGCGAGATGGCTTCCACCGCCTCCACCAGCGACAAAGGCGGCTTTGGAAACGAGAACGGCGACAACGACGATCCGGCTGTGCCAACCGCTGCCACGGACGGCGCAGCCGGAATCGAAACAGCAACAGACGTCGAGGAACTGGATCGACTACTATGGTTGCAACTACATCTGCAGCCACAGGTATTCGCCCACGTATTCGGAACGCCGGCCGAGTTCTTGGAGTTCTTCGAAACGCACCTTGACGGCGAGGGAGACACGGCCGTCAACAACAACACATAGACGGCGAGGGAAACACGGCCGTCCAACCCCACCTCACCAACAGCCAAACCGCCGTATCGGTAATATATTACCTTTATTATTTACCTCTACTTTCTTCTGTAGATCTTCTCTCATTATCTTCATCTTCTTTTATTATCTATTATTACCTATTATTATCTATAATTGCGATGATCGAATCGACGAGGGCGTCGACTCTTAAGGGGGTAGCCTCGATCGCGCGAGTGCGCGAAATAGAAACCAAATAGAAATATAAGCTAAGTTAGATAGATAAGCAAGGAGATGAACTGACTGCCGCGCACGTTCCGCGGATAGTAACGAATACCGCGAGAACGGCTTCGTTACCTTTTCCGCTGACCACAAAACGCGACGGCAGCAAGAATCCTCCCCGGCCTGCCACCCGCCGGTCGCGAGATCGGCGGATGTGCACGCCGGAGAGATCAGTCCCGTTAGACAACGAGAGCGAAAAGCTAGTCTCGGAAAAACTCCTCGAGTAGCTCCTGCTTAGTAAACTTAAAATCTTTCTTTGGAAATCCGCGGTCTACAGAAATCGTTCGAAAGTCGATAAGGCCGAAGGGAGCCAAGTTAGTGTTTTACGTCGCGGTGGTCAGCCTTCTCCCGCTAGTTATAGTGTCTTGAATTACGCCACGAACAATATTAACTGTCGTGTAGATTTAAGCAACGAATTCTAAGAATTAATCGTAAGTAGTATTAGACAGTATGCGTGTGTGAGTGGAGAGCGACTTTACTTATTCCTTTATTTTGTCTGTAATTATCTAACGCTCCTTAAACATCCACTATTAATAAACAGAACATTTTTTCATTTTAAATCTCATATTTCATTGACTCGCACAGCCAACCTCAAGAACGTCCTGTACAGGGCGAATCAGACCGATCCCGATAAAAAAATAAATATAAACTCTTCGCGCTTCACGCGAGGAGGTTTAACTTGACTCCCGAGACCGCTCCGGGACGTAACAATACATGGAATCAGCTCGTTATTGTCACTGTAGAACAGACAAGTATTGGAGACGGGAAGTTTGAGAAATTCGACAATTTTTTCGTTTTTAAGCACTAACTATAACAATAGGCAAAGAGTGCCTATTAAAATGACCATCCGCTGCTCCTGGGAGACTGTCGAAGAGGTTACTCCGCAGCGCATACTCCAAAAATTTTTATTTTTTAAAATTTGCTTCGGTGTATCTCCAACATCATCCGTAGTTACTTTGAAGTGACTGCGATGAATAGAAATATTTTTTTTAGCCTGCGGTGCAATGAAAACAAATGTATGGCTGAATTTTTCTTCTCAGACGTCCGTATCACACTGTAACTTTAGATGGTGCGAACCAATTTTGTTGTCGTTCGCAGGGTTTTTTTATTACATTATTGCCAGTATGCACATCACTTTTAAGACCAAACTGAGAACTTTAAGTATTTTTTCTAAAACATTATTGGCCATAATTTGCATTTGCCTTCGGTCAAATGTCCGTACGGTGCCATTATAATGAACTATACGAACCAATTTTTTAGGCACTCACTATAACAATAAGCAAAGAGTGACTATTAAAATGACCATCCGTTGCTCTTCAGAGCCTGTCGAAGGGGTTACTCCGCAGCGCATACTCCAAAATTTTTTATTTTTCACCATTCGCTTCGGTGTATCTCCAACATCATGCGTAGTTACTTTGAAGTGACTGTGATGAATAGAAATTTTTTTTTTAACCTGCGGTGCAATGAAAACAACTTTTTGGCTGAACTTTTCTTCTCGGACGTTCGTATCACACTGTACCTTTAGATGGTGCTAACAAATTTTGTTCTCCTTCGCAGGGTTTTTTTATTACATTATTTCCAGTATGCACATCACTTTTAAAACCAATCTAAGACCTTTAAGTATGTTTTCTAAAAATTTATTGGCCACAATTTGCATTTGCCTTCGGTCAAATGACCGTACGGTGCCATCATAATGAACTCTACGAACCAATTTTTTTCTCTTTCGCAGCATCATTTTGTTTTATCAAAAGCACTATGCATAGCAAATTTGGAGACAATCCTACGTCTCTAACTATTTATTCATCACGATTTTCCATTAAAAAATTATTTTCTCACATCTGATGTCCGTACGGTGCTCCAATTAAGAATGCTGGAAACCAATTCTTTCCTCTTTCGGAACAATATTTCATTGCATCGAAAGCACTATACACAACAAATTTTGAGTCATTCTGAAAAATATAATTATAAGTATAAAATAATTCAAAAACAGTGGTTATAACTAGATTTGCTTCAAACGTTATGTTATTTAGATTTGCCAAAAATCCATTTTTCATCATGTTAAAAAAGAAAACTTCGGTTGTGAAAAATAAAACGCGAAATATCTTACACGGATTCACAAATGTTTGCGTTTTTTATTTCGAAAATAATATATTATCACCGAAAATCATTCGCAATATTTTACCATACTTTATTCACATTCGTAATAAAAATGATAAATATTCAAGTATTCACTGAAAAAATTGGTTGTAAACTCACAAAAAAGATTTATCGAATATCTAAAATAATTACAATTTCCCAAATAGAACTAAAAAAATCGCGAGGATATATTTTTTCGTTTTATTCTATCTGTCAAACTTTAGAAGCAGATGACAATTTCGTAGCAGACGATACACAGATGCTCATACGTAGCGGCGTGCGTACTCTGTGGCCCGATGATTTTCTGGCCCGAAATTGAAAAAAATCGACATCTCGTTTCAATCTTTGTTCGTATTTTACCTAAATACAAATGGATTCTACGCGGTATAGCGCAGATAAAAAGTGTGCAATCATAAAAAAAAGAATTTTCTATCGTTCGACCGTCGAAGATTCATCGCAGTCGAAATCTTTGGCAATTATGTTCACCCGATTTATTCGATTAGAGTAAATAATAACAAGCGTCTCAGCGCCCTGCGGGCGCAGATGCTCTTGTTGGTGGGCTTCGCCCCCCAAACCCCCCGAAAAATGTCCCGAAGGGAGATTTTTTAAGGCACTGACGGGGGTGCACGTCGCGCTACGCGCTCCGTATCGAGTGTATTTACACATCGCGCTATGCGCTACGGATGAAGTATGTTTATACGTCGCGCTCTGCGTTTCTTTTCGAAAGTACGTATGAGGGAAAAACATTTATCAGTTACGTAAATTAATACATAGTGTTTAACCTTCGTCGAATAAAAATATTTCTTTTTCGTACCAATTTATTATTAATATTCAGGACGGATATTTCCTTTTTGATTGACGATAAATTGTCAAATATTGAGACACGAGAAAAATATAATGAATAGCACCACGTAGAAGTTGATCAAATTAATTTAATTTAATTTAATTTAATTTAATTTTTAATGAATTTAATGAATATAAACTGTGACGTATTTTTCACCTAACGAAACTCTAACTCAAACTCTATAAATAAAATTAACAAAAAAAACCAAAAATCGAAAAGCTCAAACCAAACGGGAGCAAAACGCGAACGAAACTTACGTCACCTTCGGCCGTCCACCCTCGCGGATGCATCGGCGTCCAGGTGGGCGCCAGTTAATTTTTGTTTCGCCGGTATTAACAACCGGACTAAACTGGAGGCCGGTGGAACGACCTCCGCAGGGTAGATTTTTGTGTCGCCGGAATCACCAATCCGGACTAAACTGGAGGCCGGTGGAACGACCCCCGCAGGGTAGATTTTTGTTTCGCCGGAATCACCAATCCGGACTGAACTGGAAGTCGGTGGAACTACGACCTCCGCAACGACAAAACGAAACGGAACGAAAACGGTACGAGAACTAACGCCGACGCATTCGCGAAAGCAAACGGTTGCGGAAATGCACGGTTGCTCAGGATGCGGGTTGTGGTAGAAGGGTCGCGATCCGAGGTCAATAGAATAGCCACGAGAAACGGAGATCGAAACCTCAACGTTAATTTAAGCGGGACCGAAAAATAATAATTTGACTAAGAAGCCAAGGGATCACACGCAAGTGCATCGAAAACGCTCAGCTGATCGAACGATCGAAGCGAGCTAACGAGAACGTAACAAAAGCGGATCGACAAGCGATCGACAAATTTCTATAATTCAAAAACTCACCGAAACTTCACTTTAATCCTGTAATGAGCGGGAACCTGTATCTCACGATACACCGAGAACCGAATCACTATCACCGCTGCCCAAGGAGCATTATTTCTAATGCTTCACTCACGCACGGGATCGCGAAGAATTTATTACAAAATTCTTTCGCTACACTCAGCTCACAAAACTCGAGCGATAGCCGAACGCGAACGAGAAACCGACAGCTAGGCCACACTGTGTGCGCGAGAGAGATAGCCTCACTCGAGCGCGCGAACAATAGGCCGAACGTCAACAACACGGGAGCGCGAGAGAGACCCGAGTTACCTCTAGGGCAGCTCTCGGTAGACTGTCAATTTGCCTACGAAAATTCGTAACGAATTATGATAATTATTTTCGGGAGCTTGAACGGTAACTACTGCCCTCTCAACCATCTCATGACTTTATCGAATCGAGAGCCGATACTATACGCGGTAACTTGAACGAATCTTCGCAATCTCTTCCCCCTAGTCAATGCGTGAGATCCAAGGCTCTACTCAACTATAACGCAGCGCAAGGTGTTCCACCACTCTTGCCTGGACCAAACGATACCTCCGCCTGATCTCAACGCATTGCACTATCTCTTGGGGTGCCGGGTTTGCACCGGACTTTGACGTATTCGCAAGACTCTTCGCCGAGTCCTTCCTCTATTTGGGCTCTTTATTATTACTTCTTACACCACCAAATAGAGTCGGAAACGTCGACTAAACTGAACTAAAAGAAATCTGAAATCGTGAACCAAACTAAGCAAACGGAATCTGAAATCGTGAACCAAACTAAGCAAACGGAATCTGAAATCGTGAACCAAACTAAGCAAACGGAATCTCAAAACTCGAACTGATCTAAAATAATAACGATAATGAAGCTAATTGGGAATAATTACAAAAAAATGATACAAAATAAACTGCAAAAATCTCGATCGGTAACTCAACGAGAGCGTGACGGTATCTTAAGTCGCTGGGAGAGGCAGTAACGCGAACTTCAGCACTAAAATCGTAATTTCCATGCGAGTAACGGTAGTTTTGGGTTTTTGTGACGTCGATCTCAAAAAATCACGTCACAAAACATACAAACATACAAAACATGTACCAACACCAATACAATTACCATTTAGCATTCAGGTCAAATATCCCCTTTAAATCCTTCCCCTTCAGTGTTTTTTTTCTTCCCCATAATTGATGGAATCAGTCCGTTATTTTATCTGTAGGAAACCAAATCATTGTACAAGAAAAGTTCAAGAAATTTGCTATCTTTGTGATTTTCAATGAAATTTTATCGATATTTATGGATGCTGCAAAAAAATGCTATCTCGAAAACGAAAAAATATATCGTCTTGGTTTCTGCCTTGTATTGAAGAGGAAGTAGTACGTTACTCGAATCAAAAATTTGTCATCTTGGATAGCTCCGAAATATTTTTTTACAAATTGATGAAATTCTTGAAAAATTCGACTTTGAAGGCTCTTTGACAGTCCTCTTATAACAAATTTCATTTCTACCATTTGAGATATATTTTTTTCTTCTTCGCAATACATGGAATCAGCTCGTTATTGTCTCTGTAGAACAGACAAGTATTGGAGACGAGAAGTTTGAGAAATTCGATAATTTTTTCCGTTTTTCAATGAAATTTTATTGATATTTATCGTCGCTTAAACATATCAAATTTAGCATCATATCATATCGTATTTTTTTTTATTTTATTTAATCACAAACGAGAATAAGTTTCTCGGTACGGAATAACTCGTAAAATCGACAAATTCAGTGTTTTTCACTTTCTTGATTAATAATTGTTTATAATTGTTCTGTAAGAGTACAATTGTTTTTTTTTTTTTGCGAAAAAAAACTTTTCAAGACGTGAGCATATGAAAAAAAATCGTATTTCGACGAAAATTTGAAAAAATTTGAAAAAAAAAAAAAAGTTGGATATACGTCGATAGAATAATCATTAGCAGTTTTCTTATCAAGTGTAAACAAATAAATCCAGCGAACAAAATTGACAAAGATTTCGAATGTGATGAATCTTCGACGGTCGAAGTGTAAAAAATTAAATTTTTAAACATAGCACACCTTTTATCTGCGCAATAACGCGGAGAGTCAGTTTGTAAATACGATTTCTTTGAAAGGAAAGGATTAGAGATGGCAATTTCGAGAAATTTGAAAAAACGATTCGTTTTTTTATGAAAATTCGTAAAATTAGTCTTTGCTTAAAAAAATTCATATCTCGGCAGCGAAAAAAGATTTCGACTCTTATTTTTGCTTGTTTTGAAGAGGAGAAAATACGTTGCCAGAAAAAAATGTGCAGTTTTTATTATTAACTGTAAACGAATAAATCGGGTGAAAATAATTGACAAAGATTTCGGCTGCGATGAATCTTCGACGGTCGAAGGATAGAAAATTCTTTTTTTTTATGATTGCGTTGCACGTTTTATCTGCGCTATACCGCGTAGAATCCATTTATATTTACGTAAAATAGGAACAAAGATTGAAACGAGATGTCGATTTTTTTTTATTTGAAAATCATCCGGCCACAGAGTACGCGCGCCGCGACGTATGAGCATCTGTGTATCGTCTGCTACGAAATTGTCATCTGCTTCCAAAGTTTGACAGATAGAATAAAACGAAAAAATATATACTCGCGATTTTTTTAGTTCTATTTGGGAAATTGTCATTATTTTGGATATTCGATGAATCTTTTTTGTGAGTTTACTACCAATTTTTTCAGTGAATACGTGAAATTTATCATTTTTATTACGAATGTGAATAAAATATGCTAAAATATTGCGAATGATTTTCGGTGATAATATATTATTTTCGAAATAAAAAACGCAAACATTTGTGAATCTGTGTATGATATTACGTGTTTTATTTTTCACAACCGAAGTTTTTTTTTTAACATGATGAAAAATGGATTTTTGGCAAATCTAAATAACATAACCTTTAAAGCAAATCTTGTTATAACCACTGTTTTTGAATTATTTTATAATTAAAATTATATTTGTCAGAATGACTCAAAATTTGTCGTGCATAGTGCTTTCGATGCAATGAAATATTGTTGCGAAAGAGAAAAGAATTGGTTTCCAGGATTCTTAATTGGGGCACCGTACGGACATCAGATGTGAGAAAATAAGTTTTTTATGGAAAATTGTGATGAATAAATAGTTAGAGATGTAGGATTGTCTCTAAATTTGCAGTGCGTAGTGCTTTTGATAAAACAAAATGATGCTGCAAAGGAGAAAAAAATTGGTTCGTAGAGTTCATTATGATGGCACCGTACGGACACTTGACCGAAGGCAAATGCAAATTGTGGCCAATAATTTTTTAGAAAAAATACTTAAAGATGTTAGATTGGTTTTAAAAGTAATGTGCATACTGGAAATAATGTAATAAAAAAATCCTGCGAAGGAGAACAAAATTGGTTCGCACCATCTAAAGTTACAGTGTGATACGGACGTCCGAGAAGAAAAATTCAGCCAAAAAGTTGTTTTCCTTGCACCGCAGGCTAAAAAAAATATTTCTATTCATCGCAGTCACTTCAAAGTAACTACGCGTGATGTTGGAGATACACCGAAGCAAATGGTGAAAAATAAAAATTTTTGGAGTATGCGCTGCGGAGTAACCCCTTCGACAGACTCCGAAGAGCAACGGATGGTCATTTTAATAGCCATTCTTTGCCTATTATTATAGTGAGTACCTAAAAATGATAAATTTCACGTATTCACTGAAAAAATTGGTAGTAAACTCACAAAAAAGATTCATCGAATATCCAAAATAATGACAATTTCCCAAATAGAACTAAAAAAATCGCGAGTATATATTTTTTCGTTTTATTCTATCTGTCAAACTTTGGAAGCAGATCACAATTTCGTAGCAGACGATACACAGATGCTCATACGTCGCGGCGCGCGTACTCTGTGGCCGGATGATTTTCAAACAAAAAAAAATCGTCATCTCGTTTCAATCTTTGTTCCTATTTTACGTAAATATAAATGGATTCTACGCGGTATAGCGCAAATAAAAAGTATGCAATCATAAAAAAAAAGAATTTTCTATCCTTCGACCGCCGAAGATTCATCGCAGCCGAAATCTTTGTCAATTATGTTCACCCGATTTATTCATTTACTGTTAATAATAAAAACTGCAAATTCTTTTTCTGGCAACGTATTTTCTCCTCTTCAAAATAAGCCAAAATAAGAGTCGAAATCTTTTTTCGCTGCCGAGATATGATTTTTTTTAAGCAAAGACTAATTTTACGAATTTTCATCAAAAAATGAATCGTTTTTTCAAATTTCTCGAAATTGCCGTCTCTAATCCTTTCCTCTCAAAGAAATCGTATTTACAAACTGACTCTCTGCGTTATTGCGCAGATAAAAAGTGTGCTATGTTTAAAAATTTAATTTTTTACACTTCGACCGTCGGAGATTCATCACATTCGAAATCTTTGTCAATTTTGTTCGCTGGATTTATTCGTTTACACTTGATAAGAAAACTGCTAATGATTATTCTATCGACGTATTTCCAACGTTTTTTTTTTTTATTTTTTCAAATTTTCGTCGAAATACGAATTTCTTTCATATGCTCACGTCTTGAAAAGTTTTTTTTCGCAAAAAAAAAAAACAATTGTACTCTTAAAGAACAATTATAAACAATTATTTATCAAGAAAGTGAAAAACACTGAATTTGTCGATTTTACGAGTTATTCCATACCGAAAAACTTATCCTCGTTTGTGATTAAATAAATTTTTTTAAAATACGATATGATATGATGCTAAATTTGATATTTTTAAGCGACGATAAATATCAATAAAATTTCATTGAAAAACGAAAAAAAAATACGAAAAAAAAATATCGAATTTCTCAAACTTCTCGTCTCCAATACTTGTCTGTTCTACAGAGACAATAACGAGCTGATTCCATGTATTACGAAGAAGAAAAAAAATATATCTCAAATGGTAGAAATGAAATTTGTTATAAGAGGACTGTCAAAGAGCCTTCAAAGTCGAATTTTTCAAGAATTTCATCAATTTGTAAAAAAATATTTCGGAGCTATCCAAGATGACAAATTTTTGATTCGAGTAACGTACTACTTCCTCTTCAATACAAGACAGGAACCAAAAAGATATATTTTTTCGTTCTCGAGATTGCATTTTTTTGCAGCATCCATAAATATCGATAAAATTTCATTGAAAATCACAAAGAATAGCAAATTTCTTGAACTTTTCTTCTACAATGGTTTGGTTTCCTACAGATAAAATAACGAACTGATTCCATCAATTATGGGGAAGAAAAAAAACACTGAAGGGGAAGGATTTAAAGGGGATATTTGGCCTGAATGCTAAATGGTAATCGTATTGGTGTCGGTACATGTTTTGTGTGTTTGTTTTATATTCATTAAATCTGGTCATAAGTTTTAAGCCAATAAAACGACTTTACTAGACATGATTTGATTCGTTAAATTAATTTGATCAACTTCTACGTGGTGCAATTCGTTATATTTGTCTCGTGTCTCAATATTTGACAATTTATCGTCAAACAAAAAGGAAATATCCGTCGTGAATATTAATAATCAATTGGTACAAAAAAGAAATATTTTTATTCGACGAAGATTAAACACTATGAATTAATTTACGTAACTGATAAATGTTTTTCCCTCATACGTACTGTCGAAAAGAAACGCAGAGCGCGACGAATAAACATACTTCATTCGTAGCGCATAGCGCGATGTGTAAATACACTCGATACGGAGCGCGTAGCGCGACGTGCACCCCCGTGAGTGCCTTAAAAAATGTCCCGAAGGGACATTTTTCGGGGGGTTTGGGGGGCGGAGCCCACCAACAAGAGCATCTGCGCCCGCAGGGCGCTGAGACGCTTGTTTTTAATAAGATTTGGGAATCGGATTTTTCAGTATTTGGCGTACCTTTTTATTTTTTTGAAAAAAATATTTTGATAAATTTTACTCTTTTTTGAAAAGCTAACAGTTGTAATTTTACCTTTAAAATTAATTTCGAAGGATCGGATAATTTAGATCGATCAAAATTAATTCTATATGCAAAACCGGGCGAACGTCACGTCACATATTCCACTTGATGATTGCCGATTATGTTGTTCGAGATCACAAATAAAAGTTATAATCGATATAAAATCACACGTATAACATGTAATTCGTAATTTTCCTTTTTAGGCACTCACTATAATAATAGGCAAAGAGTGCCTATTAAAATGACCATCCGTTGCTCTTCGGAGTCTGTCGAAGGGGTTACTCCGCAGCGCATACTCCAAAATTTTTTATTTTTCACCATTTGCTTCGGTGTATCTCCAACATCATGCGTAGTTACTTTGAAGTGACTGTGATGAATAGAAATATTTTTTTTAGCCTGCGGTGCAATGAAAACAACTTTTTGGCTGAATTTTTCTTCTCGGACGTCCGTATCACACTGTAACTTTAGATGGTGCGAACCAATTTTGTTCTCCTTCGCAGGGTTTTTTTATTACAGTATTTCCAGTATGCACATTACTTTTAAAACCAATCTAAGACCTTTAAGTATTTTTTCTAAAAAATTATTGGCCACAATTTGCATTTGCCTTCGGTCAAGTGTCCGTACGGTGCCATCATAATGAACTCTACGAACCAATTTTTTTCTTCTTCGCAGCATCATTTTGTTTTCTCAAAAGCACTGCGCACAGCAAATTTAGAGACAATCCTACATCTCTAACTATTTATTCATCACAATTTTCCATAAAAAACTTATTTTCTCACATCTGATGTCCATACGGTGCCCCAATTAAGAATCCTGGAAACCAATTCTGTTCTCTTTCGCAACAATATTTCATTGTATCGAAAGCACTATGCACAACAAATTTTGAGTCATTCTGACAAATATAATTTTAATTATAAAATAATTCAAAAACAGTGGTTATAACAAGATTTGCTTTAATGGTTATGTTATTTAGATTTGCCAAAAATCCATTTTTCATCATGTTAAAAAAAAAACTTCGGTTGTGAAAAATAAAACACGAAATATCATACACAGATTCACAAATGTTTGCGTTTTTTATTTCGAAAATAATATATTATCACCGAAAATCATTCGCAATATTTTAGCATATTTTATTCACATTCGTAATAAAAATGATAAATTTCACGTATTCACTGAAAAAATTGGTAGTAAACTCACAAAAAAGATTCATCGAATATCCAAAATAATGACAATTTCCCAAATAGAACTAAAAAAATCGCGAGTATATATTTTTTCGTTTTATTCTATCTGTCAAACTTTGGAAGCAGATGACAATTTCGTAGCAGACGATACACAGATGCTCATACGTCGCGGCGCGCGTACTCTGTGGCCGGATGATTTTCAAACAAAAAAAAATCGACATCTCGTTTCAATCTTTGTTCCTATTTTACGTAAATATAAATGGATTCTACGCGGTATAGCGCAAATAAAAAGTATGCAATCATAAAAAAAAAGAATTTTCTATCCTTCGACCGTCGAAGATTCATCGCAGCCGAAATCTTTGTCAATTATGTTCACCCGATTTATTCATTTACTGTTAATAATAAAAACTGCAAATTCTTTTTCTGGCAACGTATTTTCTCCTCTTCAAAATAAGCCAAAATAAGAGTCGAAATCTTTTTTCGCTGCCGAGATATGTTTTTTTTTAAGCAAAGACTAATTTTACGAATTTTCATCAAAAAATGAATCGTTTTTTCAAATTTCTCGAAATTGCCGTCTCTAATCCTTTCCTCTCAAAGAAATCGTATTTACAAACTGACTCTCTGCGTTATTGCGTAGATAAAAAGTGTGCTATGTTTAAAAATTTAATTTTTTACACTTCGACCGTCGGAGATTCATCACATTCGAAATCTTTGTCAATTTTGTTCGCTGGATTTATTCGTTTACACTTGATAAGAAAACTGCTAATGATTATTCTATCGACGTATTTCCAACGTTTTTTTTTTTTATTTTTTCAAATTTTCGTCGAAATACGAATTTCTTTCACATGCTCACGTCTTGAAAAGTTTTTTTTCGCAAAAAAAAAAAAACAATTGTACTCTTAAAGAACAATTATAAACAATTATTTATCAAGAAAGTGAAAAACACTGAATTTGTCGATTTTACGAGTTATTCCATACCGAAAAACTTATCCTCGTTCGTGATTAAATAAATTTTTTTAAAATACGATATGATATGATGCTAAATTTTATATTTTTAAGCGACGATAAATATCAATAAAATTTCATTGAAAAACGAAAAAAAATACGAAAAAAAAATATCGAATTTCTCAAACTTCTCGTCTCCAATACTTGTCTGTTCTACAGAGACAATAACGAGCTGATTCCATGTATTACGAAGAAGAAAAAATATATATCTCAAATGGTAGAAATGAAATTTGTTATAAGAGGACTGTCAAAGAGCCTTCAAAGTCGAATTTTTCAAGAATTTCATCAATTTGTAAAAAAATATTTCGGAGCTATCCAAGATGACAAATTTTTGATTCGAGTAACGTACTACTTCCTCTTCAATACAAGACAGGAACCAAAAAGATATATTTTTTCGTTCTCGAGATTGCATTTTTTTGCAGCATCCATAAATATCGATAAAATTTCATTGAAAATCACAAAGAATAGCAAATTTCTTGAACTTTTCTTCTACAATGGTTTGGTTTCCTACAGATAAAATAACGAACTGATTCCATCAATTATGGGGAAGAAAAAAAACACTGAAGGGGAAGGATTTAAAGGGGATATTTGGCCTGAATGCTAAATGGTAATCGTATTGGTGTCGGTACATGTTTTGTGTATTTGTTTTATATTCATTAAATCTGGTCATAAGTTTTAAGCCAATAAAACGACTTTACTAGACATGATTTGATTCGTTAAATTAATTTGATCAACTTCTACGTGGTGCAATTCGTTATATTTGTCTCGTGTCTCAATATTTGACAATTTATCGTCAAACAAAAAGGAAATATTCGACGAAGATTAAACACTATGAATTAATTTACGTAACTGATAAATGTTTTTCCCTCATACGTACTGTCGAAAAGAAACGCAGAGCGCGACGAATAAACATACTTCATTCGTAGCGCATAGCGCGATGTGTAAATACACTCGATACGGAGCGCGTAGTGCGACGTGCACCCCCGTGAGTGCCTTAAAAAATGTCCCGAAGGGACATTTTTCGGGGGGTTTGGGGGGCGGAGCCCACCAACAAGAGCATCTGCGCCCGCAGGGCGCTGAGATGCTTGTTTACTTCGCGTCGAGACACTACACCACGATACGCAATACATAATTATTATTTTCGGAAATACTCAAAAAAATGTTTACGCCATGAAAATCCGTGCCACCGACAACAGCTGACAGCTACGCCGTCTGTGGCGACGAGCGCGCCACCATGCACATTTTTCGATAGACTGATGTACAGTCCAAGCTCCGTATTCTTAACTCCCCTTAACTTAACCGATCCTTTATTTTAACTCGTTACCATGTCAACGAGTTCCCTTAACTGTATTTCCCGTGAGTTTGTTTGCCCCACTCCAAGTGGAGCCTATTTCGTAAAATGTAAAGTACGGATGCGCAGCAGGTACAAGGTGGCTTCGTACCTACGGACGCGTATACCCTTCGTTACCCCTATTCGCAGCAACTGACCGCGAGTAGGGACGATAGGGGAAATACAGAAAAGGGAACGGATCCGGTCCCGTCGAGTTAAGAATACGGAGCTTGGACTGTAGATGCAGACATATATATAGGGGACAGGACATTTTATAATCGTTTGGACACTGTGAAATTTCCGACCTCGATATCTCAAAATAGGCTAAACCAATTGAATGGTAACTAGGCTCTTTCGAAAGATTGACCCAAAATAATAATTATTATAATTTTTTACTTCGTTCTGTGTATTGCTTTACACACACAATAAAATCTACGCACATCAATGCTACGCTGGAGATTCAGGAAATTCGTAATAGAATACGTTATAGACAAACTTTCGGAAAAATACCCAGATGGTTTGACGTGGGAAGACTTGACGGGGTTCAGTTTTCATTCATAGGCATATCGGGCCCCGCCAAATAGAGAACTCACGAAAGACACATTCAAGAGGGCACGATACTTTTGCGGCTTCGAATCAAACTCTCAGTATATATATTTTCTGAACTTACTCCTGATCAATTACTTGAAACTAGGCCGCAGGTTAAGTTGAGCTCAATATTTACTTTCAAAACCGAATCTAGCGATCCGCTTTCGTAAATGAAATATCCTGCAATCACTCACTGTAAAATTTTCATTCCCAGCGCATGTGGATAAATAGAATATATCAGATCTTTACGAAAATCATTCGAGTACGCTGCTATTTGCTTGTCAAGCCTCAAGAAATAATTAACAATTCAAGAAAGCCCATCCAGTCTTACAAAATACGGAAAAATAATACAAGGAGTATAAAAATAAAAAAAAAAAAAAACAATCTAAATGCGTTCTTCAAAACCGCATGAACACCGCGAATCGACATCGCGTGCCACGCGATCCACACGATCTAAAACTGTGCTATACGACAATACTGTGCACGAATATATTAACGAACGGAAAAACCACAAGGGTGACCGAAATAGGTTGCCCTTGAATATTACGAAAACCGAGTATCAGAAGCAGGTAGAGACTCCCCTCATCACCGAACGAGGAAGTCGAAGCTGAAAGGGTAGGAAGAGACACGTACGAGATGGAATTAACGCACAGAAAATCTGAAACATTAACAATAGAGAGAGTAACGATGACGGAATCTACGAACACAAACGACGTAAATATAAGACAGCGATTTATAGAAACTGAATTGTTAAGATTGGAAATAACGGCATGAACAATTGCCGCCGGCCGCGATCAGACGGGAAACAAATAAATAGAGACCTTTCCGCAATCTTCCGAAGTGAGACCGGGTACACCCACCGTCCATAATTTTGACGAGGACGGCAACCGCGACGACGAGAGTACAAAATCAGCAATACATAATTTTTCGGAAATCGATATCACGGGACCTTATCTGTCACTTCTAGACACAACTCCGTTCAATCAGAGTCTTGAACCCACAGAGGATGAAAACGAAAAATTCTACACTCCGGAAGGTGAATTTCCTGTTCCTAGAACATCATTAGAGACGTCGAATATTGCTAAACACACGCTATATCCAATAAAAAACGTCAGGTCAAATATTTTCTGGAAAACGAGCAGTAATACCGGCAACGATACAAAGACGGAAGTACCCATCGACAGCGCCGACGAAAAGGATACGACTATCTGCGAAGTACTCTTGGCGGATCAACAAATAAACAAATTAACGAAGACGAAACCCCAACTGGTAAACCTATACGACACACAATAAAAAAATTAAAAATGGCTAATTCCGGTCTTAAGGTGTCTCTTAATGACGCCTTAACGGTTGTGCCCACGTACGACGGAGTAACCACGTCTCTAAGTTCTTTTATACAAGGCTGCGATGAAGCCGTCGACATGATTGACCCTGCCAGGGAAGGACAACTAGTCAAAGCTATAAAAATTAAAATCGTCAGCGAACCGCGGCGCTCAATAGCTTAGCAACCATTCGGCAATCTAAAACATCTATACGATTTTCTTAAATGCATTTATGCTCCGGCCAGGAACATTTACCAACCACAAGAAGAGCTTGGCTCGATTTTTCAAAAACCGAACGAATCGGTTGTAGCATACGTGAACAGAGTACTCGACTTGGGTTTTCAAATACTGGATGCTTACGAATCGGAAAATAATACCCCTGCCGACGCAGCTCTTAAGAGAAATACTATCAATAGTCTCCCTCCCTGTTTCATCCAGGGTTTAAAACCCGGGATAGAGGCACGCATGTCAACAGAAGGAACTATTGATGATATAGTAAAAAGGGCTGTAAAAATCGAGAAGCAACTGATAGCACGCGCTGCTCTACGCCAAGGAATTGAAGACTTTCCACATCCCAGGGACATAAGTCAAGATAAATGGCAGCGTGAAGGCAATAGCCGCCGAGGTAGAATGCCATATATATAGAAAGGTAGAATGCTCTGCAGCAAGACAGGTTACCTAGCGGTGAATTGTCCGAATAAATCGAAAGGCCCGGTCACCGAAACGCAGGGAACAGGTAGCACGGAAAAAAATGTGCCGATCTGCCAGAATTGTAATAAACAAGCGCCTCTGCGCCCGCAGGGCTCCGCCCCCCAAACCCCCGAAAAATGTCCCTTTGGGACATTTTTTAAGGCACTCACAGGAATACACGTCGCGCTACGCGCTCCGTATCGAGTATGATTACACTTTGCGTTATGCGCTGCATATCGAATATGTTTATACGTCGCCCTGCGCGTTTCATCTCGGAAGAACGTATGGCGGAAAATCATTTATCACTTATGTAAATGGATTCATAGTTTAACCTTCATCGAATATAATCATTTCGTTTCTATACGAATGGATTATTATTATTCACAACTGATATTTCCTTTTTGTTTTACGAACAATATAACGAATTGCATCATGTAGAACTTGATCAAATTAATGTAACGAAGCAAATGATATCTAGTAAAGGTCGTTTTATTGGCTTAACACTTATGACCAGATTAAATAAGTATAAATCAACACAAAAAATATTTACCAACACGAACACCATTACCATTTACCAACAGGTCTAATGTCCCCTTTAAATGCAGCTATTTAAATGTTTTTTTCTTTCCTAAAATACATAAAATCACTTTATTATTGCCTCTGAACAGGACCCGAACTATTGGAGCTGAATATTAGGAAAAATTGCTTTTTAATTAAATTTACTTGATATCAATTGTTGTAGCAAAAAAATTATAACTCGAGAACGAACATAGATATCGTCTTGGTTAATAAAATAAAAAATCAATTTTTCGATGAATTCGACGGCGAGGACTCTTGGACTGTCGATCTATAAGAGAATTCGGTTATAACACTTTAAGCATTTTTTCTTTTCTCTATAATAGATGGAATCAATTCACTGGTTATTGTCATTGTCGGAGAGTACAACATTGCAGACGATAAATTTGAGAAATTTTATTTTTCTATCGTTTTATTTTGTTTTGAGATAAGTATATTGAAACAATTGAAATAAAAATAGAAGGGGAATTTTTTTGTTTCGAAAAATTGTTAGAGATTTGAAAAAAGTAAACTGCAGTTTCCCAATATTTAAAGTTATATACATTAAACAATGAGAAAACAATAAGATTTTTTTTTCGATTCAAATCATCACGACACAGAATAGCAACGTCGCGGCGTATGCAAACTTTATCACGTCTGCTATCGAATTATCGTCGGCTTCCAAGGTTTGACAGATAGAATGAATGGAAAAAAATAAATGGCCGCGATTTTTTTCAATTTTATTTGACAAATTGCAATAATTTTGGATATTCGATGATTCTTCTTTGTGGAATTATAACCAAGAAATTTTTTATTTTTATTATGAATGTGAATAACGTATATGAAATATTGTGAATGATATTCGTTCAAAATATATTATTTTCGAAATAAAAAGGATTAATGATTGGCAATCAACGTGTGATATTTCGTATTTCATTTTTCGCAACCAAATTTTCGTTTGTGACATGATAAAAAATTGTTTTTTGGAAAATTAAAATAATATAAGCTTTTAAAATAATTCCTCACTAAAAATAATTGGAGAATAAAAATACTAAGAAATGTCAGAATATTTTCAAATTTGCTGTGCGTAGTGCTTTCCATAAAATAAAATAATGCTGCGAAAAAGAAAAATTTGGTTCGTAGACTTCATAATTGGAGCATCGTATGGACATTTAGCAGAACAAAATTTAAAACACCTCGTTCAAGGCTTCGCAGTAGTCTTAAAATGATTGTGCACAATGGTGATGATATGATACATCACCTCTGCGAAGAAGAGAAAAATTGCTTCGCACAGTCCAAAGTTACAGCACCGTACGGATACTTGTTGAAGCAACAATGGATTTTTTTCTTAAGCAAATATTCAAATGCTTCGCAGGGGCTTCAAAATGTATGTGCACAATGGTGATGATATGATACATCATCCCTGCGAAGAAGAGAAAAATTGCTTTGCACAGTCCAAAGTTACACTGTGATACGGACGTCTAAGAAGATAATTTCAGTAATAAAGGTATTTTTATTCAACCGCAGGCGAAAAAAAATATTACCAGTCATTGGAATCACTTCAAATTAACAACACATCATGTTGGAGATACATCGAAGCAAATGGTGAAAAATAAAATTTTTTGGAGTATTCGCTGCGGAGTAGCCCCACCGACAGACTCCGAAGAGCAACGGATCGTCATTTCAATAGGCTCTCTTTGCCTATTGTTATAGTGAGTGCCTAAAAAGGGCACGTGGCGAGTAAGTGTTTCAAACTACATCCTTCATTGAAACCCCCGACCTCAAATACAACGACGATTACAGTATGTCAACATTGTAATAAAAGAGGGCACATGGCAGATCGCTGTTTCAGGTTATATCCCCCTGACAACAAAGAAACGGTGTATCAAATATGCCGCAATCGGGGACACGAAGCAAAAAATTGCCCGTCTCTAGCCGGACGCACGGGTACGGTATCGGATAATTAAAATAGTCAGGTGCCGCAAGGGCTTAAATTTCGGCAAACGGCCAATGGGACATGCCAAATTTGCCAAAAACAAGGGCACGTTGGGTATCTTTGCCCTTATCTTCATAACTCTACACAATGCCCCGGCGGTAATGCACAAACCTATGCTGACGCTATTAGAAGCGACCCTACATCTAACGGCGCATGCCATTATTGTAAACAGATCGGTCATTGCATCCGTGATTGCCCAGTCAGACAAGCAAACGAAGCACGGTACAGAAAGTCTTCGGGAAACTCCAACGCTCTCCCGACCATGGGTGCATCGGGGACCACCCAGCGCGCGCACCCGATACACACCATCTCGGTAGTGACATCAGACAAACAAGAGTTGTAAAAATACATACAATTAAATTAGACAAAGAAAGTTGTGTTCTCACAGTCGAAATGCGATAATTTGACAACGCCCATAATCCTAATGGTCGACACGGGGGCTGAACCCATCATAAAAAGACATTTTGTAACTGCAACGACACCCATCAACAAAGGCGAAATTTTACAAGTAAATGGTACCACCGCGGTTTCCATACACACACTCGGGCACGTAACAATCAATGTCTTTGGGCACATTTCTACTTTCCATGTAGTTGAAAAAAAAATTTCTATTAACGAAGGCGGGATATTAGGATCGGAATATCTAAAAAGAAATCGAGTTATAATTGATTATGAGAAAAGGGTTTTAAAAATGCAACAGTTGCGAATTCCCTTCGCCACATCGGAGACGATAATTATACCAGCTAGACCATGTAAGCTGTGTTTCGTTCGCGTAACAAAATTGGAGTTTCAGGAAGGATATCTCCCGCCTTTAGATGCTGGTCACGGAATCAGTCTTGAAACCGGACTAGTAGCGAACAAGAATGGTAAAGCATATATTTATGGGCCGAATAATAATCCCACTGCAAGTACCGTTATTTCATTTATGCTCGGAAACCGAAATCATCAGTGATAATAAGTAAAAACACGAGGACGAAGCTAGCAACAAGGAGAAAGAAAAGGAAATATCGGCAGGAATAACTGTGGCTACAAGGGAATCGGAACTGATATTTGAAGGAATCTGGAAGAATACAATTATGACAAAACCTAACGTAGGAAAAGGGGGAAAAACAGAGTGGATAGAAACTTTTGCTCCCGAGTTTGTAAATACCATAGACATGCAGAACCCCGCGTTTTTGACAAGGGGAGAATAGTACATTATGCTACAAGGGAGGAAAGTGCGTGTTTTCCACCGAGTGGGGTTTGCGGCCCGAGCGAAGCGAGGGCTGTGATCACACGAGGTGAAAAGCACTTCCTCCCGTGTGGCATACGTTACTTTATTCCCGACCACCCTATAAAGTCTATATTCTGTACATGCGACGGCGAAAAGGGTTAACTCGGAGTACGGGCACCTTTCGGGCACCTCTCGGGCGTCGGAATACGGGCACGGGAGGGCGTGCGTATATAAATTATAATACTGATATTTTTTTTTAATAACAAATTTTTTTAATAACAATATAAGGTGGGAAATAAAGTACTACGGTGGCGGGAAATAAAGTGCTACTTTATTCCCGCCGGGCAATAAAGTGCTACTTTATTCCCGCCGGGCAATAAAGTGCTACTTTATTCCCGCCGGGCAATAAAGTGCTACTTTATTTCCGCCGGGCAATAAAGTGCTACTTTATTCCCGCCGGGCAATAAAGTAGTACTTTATTTCCCGCCGGGCAATAAAGTAGTACTTTATTTCCCGCCGGGCAATAAAGTGGCACTTTATTCCCGCTCCGTTAATTACGTCCCGCTGGATTACAATTCGCCACTTTCCACCCGCCTCGCAGGTACGGAATGTGGACTTTATAGCGTGGTCGGGAATAAATATGTTTTTTGAATAATAATCTTTCCGAAGATCATGTATCAACGGTCAAACAAAAATTGAATATTTATGAAATATTGGGTACAAGTGAGAAAGTTAATACTCGCCCTTTCCAAATAGAAGATGGAGGCGAAATCAATAATTCTGTTCAAGAGTTCGATTCCGGTACCACTAGTACGCGAGAGCCCAACTCTAACATTTTTACCGTTGATACAGTGTATGTAATTCACTGAAAGGATAACAATAACGAGGTTCAAGATATTAATGAAACCAATACGAGATCGAGGAATAAGACCGAAGATAATTCGAAAGAAGAAGGAAAAAATAAGTACGAACAGTCAGAGACAGAGACAAAAGAATTAAGGGTAATGGAGAATATTTCGGACGACAGTATGACTATGCAGTATTTAGAGTCATTGGCGGGTATAAATACGAAAGATCGTAAAAGGGTTCGCGATAACAAAACCCCAGCAGGACGTAGTAAGAGTTATACCATTGTTAACCCTGAGCTCGCCAAGATGGTTGGGACGACGATCGCCTCTCGATGTATACAACCCTTCACCAGAGAAAGTTTTTGCCTCACGTATTCTGCCTCCGATGCAGCAGAGCGATTCGGATAGATAACCTCTCTCTTAAGACTAGATGGATTTAAGGTTGAAGAAAAAGATAGCATTGAAAAACTATTAGCGTTAAGCGTTAGGATACACGACGATTTTACAACAAGGATGAGATCGAGAACCAAGTAGACGATATGCGTCTACTGGGGTCTACGATGGCGGGTACGATGTGCAGGTATGATGTTGTCTAAACGGTGTGATAATACCATCCACCTCACGTTATAATTGCCCAGTTTGGGTCGTACTAAAGAAAAATGATTCTAAAGGAAATAAAAAGTGGCGAGTGGTCTTCGATTATCAAGCATTAAACTAGAAAACTATGGCAGACGCATATCCGATACCCAAAATCACGGAGATTCTCGCTCAGCCAGGAGGTGCAAAATATTTTTCCGTCTTCGATTTAACATTGGGCTTCCATCAGATAGAGGTATCCCCGGAGGATCGGCATAAGACCGCATTCACAACACCAAGGTGCCGTTTAAGGTGCAATTGATTAGAATGCTGTTCAGACTCCGGAATGCCCCGCCCACTTTCCAAAGAACTATGAATCTCACTTTAAGCGGTATCCTCGGGAAAGGCATATTCGTTTATTTTGACGACATTGTAATTTACGCAAAATATTTGGGCGAACATCAAATAATTTATGAGGAATTAATAAAAAGACTCGAAGCAGCGAATTTAAAATTACAACCTGATACACTCGATTTTTTTAAGAAAGAGGTGGCGTACTTAGGCCATATAATTCTCGGTACGAGAATTCCCTATACCAAAGAATGTTAAAAATATCCGCCATTTTTTAGGGCTAACGGGTTATTACCGACGGTTCATAGCGGCATACGCAAAAATATCCAAACCCCTTACATTGCTCTTGCGCAAGGAAATTACTATGTATGGGATACCGAGAAACAAGAGTTATTCAACATTCTAAAAGAAAAATTATGCACGGCACTAGTGCTGCGATTCCGGATTTCTGTAAACCTTTTATTTTGACTACTCATGCCATGGGAATAGCAATTGGGGGGATGTTGTCTCAGGGGGAAATCAACCATGACCATCCATGTGCCTATGCTCCAAAAGCTCTGAATAAAACAGGGGAACGCTACGATACCTACTAAAAAGAGGAATTGGCAATAGTATATGGCAATCTTTATTACCGCCCATATTTATATGGCCGACAATTTACGGTTGTCACCGATCATTAACTATCACTATGGTTCCGCCGTGCTAACTACGGTAACCCAAAAATCTTGCGGTGGCGACTGAAACTTGCCGAATACGAGTACGATGCAATATACAAGGCGGGAAAAACTAACGTTAATGAAGACGCTCTCTCTCTAAACGCTGTAGAAAAACCCAGTGGTACGGACGGAATATTTATTATCCGAACTGATCCTGCGACAGAAACTCGTCGTAAGTTGATTTATACAGCGGGATCTAACTCAAGAGATCTGCACCGCCATTTACTGACGCTTCTTAGCTCAGAAACGAACCGTTGGTGGTATGGGTGGGTTGCAGGTAAGTCACAGGTGTGTGATGTGTGGGAGGTAGAGGGAGGTGGGTGTTGGGTGGTAAGTGGATGGGTGGGTGGTGGGTATTGCAGAATCGTTATTTACCGATATCTTATCTGAGACTCAGACCACTTGTCAGGTTAAATGAGATATTCTTGTATAGAGAGTATATATGTATAATCATCATCGCTTATCGCTTCATTAGTCAGTTTCGAAAAAAAATCATTTTTACACGGCAAATCCGTTTCATCAAGTTTCCCCCAATTATCGAGATAGTCATATGGAAAAACTCCTTTTCTCGTTAGCTATGTAAATTCCGCGTCGGTATCACACCCATCCCATAATTTTTTTATCCGCGCCAAGATAGGATGCTATTTTTTCAATACTGCTCGACATGAATCGCTATCGCACAGGTGTACCCTTCACGTCTTTTGAAAAAGATATATATTTTTCCTTGTTCACTGGTAGCAATTGAATTGAGCCTTCAAATTCTGTGGCCAACGCTTTAATAAAAAAATGCGAATCGTAGCCTGATAAATTGTGAAAAACAGGTACAACGTGCGAGTTTGTGTACCTCAAGTTACATCCGTTATGCGCGGCGTCTCGATAGTCACCCGTAAAGTGGCAGTGATCTCTAACTTTCACCTCAATTTCGGTAAACGATTTTTCGCAAATATGACACGTTGTACCTACTTGAAATTCACGAATCTGATCAACTGTTAATTTTTTCATCGGAATAACAGTTAGCATGCGCGGAGTTAGCATGCGCGGAGTGCAATCTCTGCCGCGGTATGATTTATATTCGGATATATCTTTTGAGTACGCGCAATGCAAATAAAAGGCAATACTGTGCGGCACGTGCTTTTGATCTCCCGGTGTTGATTGGCTTGGCTCTAAAAGGCATTCAAGATCGGCATAAATTGCAAACGGAACATCGACTTTATTTTTATAGTTTTTCAATTTTTAATTCTTATCATCCTCCGCAGGAAGCTCCACTTTGCAACCGTTAATGTTGAAACAATCAACTTTATGCTTGGTTAAACCGGCCTCTGTCTGAAAGTGGCAAAGGCATCTATCGCAAAGCCAAGTCGCTGCCTCATGGCGAGATATTTGTGAACTAACGAGCCGTGATAGATTCTTAATCCACGCGAAATGATGGATAGGATTATTGTCACCGAGATTTATAGCAGTTTCGAGCATAAGCAAATGTATCGTGGGTCGATCGCTTTTTGCTTTACTCAGATATCTTACTCAGCGCTTCTTACTCTCTACAGCGTACACATTAATCGTTAAATTATTTATTCTCTCAAACCTTGGAATATTTTTTAGCTTCATCGGATAGCTAAAATCCTTATAATCAAGGACTTCACGGAAATGTCGATATGAACTTTTGCGATCACCATGATTCTTCACCGGTGGAGAAAGCGCTGCTGTCACGGACCACAGGAAGCAGTATTCGTCGTTGTTGGCAATGTTGATAACAGCCCGCCTCAGTTGAATATCCCTTGTATTATGAAGGACTTGAGCGGATCGGAGGAATCGATGCAGGGAAAATAATTTGAGCGACGCGGATAAACGTGTATAATAAACTCTGTATTTTAAAAACGTAACACAGTAGGCATGGTTTAGAAATTAACAAATAAGAATATAAGGTGCCAATGCGGCGATGAGAGCGAGAGCGAGTGCGAGGGCTGGCGAAGGTAACCCGTCGCGAACTCGTAAGCTACTGACTCCCTTTTCGGGATCGAGAAAACGAAACGCCTCGCGAGTCCTCAGGTGTTTCGGCCACGGCGGAGAGACGCGCTGTGTCAATCAGCTGGTACAGGTTAACGCCCTCAGCGATGCCTGTATTTTCGAAGAATAAAATTCGCCGAATATTAAAAGCGAGGGGTCACCTCGCCTCGCTCCATGGGTCAGAGCGAGACGAGCCCGACAGCGAGAGAGAGAGCGCGAGCGATGTCTTCGAGTCGTGTTGACATCGCGCGAGAACAATAGCGTACCCGTGAAACTCGAACGATGCGCTGTTTACGTAGGTTAGTGACCGCGAATTTGGACGGCTCGAGCGAGATGTTTTCGAAGGCTTCGATATATCGAACCGACGACATACAGAGTCGCGACGAGAGCCTCGTATTTTAAAAACCCTCGCACCGAGCCGTTATAATCCCGAACACCTTGGAACGCTGACAAAGGTGGATAATCCTCCTCGAGGTGGCACATATTTATTCATGTTGAATTGTAGATTAATTATTTCGATGACAGTCCAGCCAGATTCCTTTTGCTGAAACTCTTCCACTTCTCGCAATAATTTTTCTTTCACGTGTTCTCTGAACCACTCATCGGTGTTCGCGAAGTGAAGAATGACTTCGTTACGCGTATTGAAAAATTCATTCTCCTCCAGATTTTAGGCGTTTTTCGTAACGCTAAATTTACATCCGAGGATGACATTGACCTTGAGAGAACGTCTCCTTTTTTTCCTCGCGGTTCCATTCAACATCCGTTTTAATCTCGTGATTATGAGGCGTTTGGCATACACCAGTCGTTTTAAACCGTTCAGTCATCGACTGTAAATTCACTATCGTCGCGTGAATTTGAATTTTATCGTGAATCGTGAGTGAATCGAACTTGCGTAAAATCGAACTCAAAAGTTTCACATTTTTTTCACCGATGTCGATCCACTTTTGCCTCTCACCGGGTAGTGTTCTCTCGTTAAGAGTCGAATATGCCCTCTCCATGAGATGCACAAGTTTTTTACGCTTATTACGATCCATTTTTACGTTTATCGCGATTTATCACTCACAGGTAAGTGAACGCACACTGAACACATGTGAGAAAATCTCAACAGTAAATACTTTATGCGGAAATCTCAACTATAAGATGTTCGCGATGCGCTCGAAGCTGCAGAATGATTGTAGACTGATCAACTAATTTTCAAAGTCAAAGATATTCTAACTTCACCCTCTCCACCAATTTAAAAAAAGCCAATCACGAGGATGCTCGCTATCGGGAAGAAATAGGTGGAAAGGGTGTTTTTGGGAAGGGATGCTAAACATAAACAAAGCTCCAGCATCTATTCATTTTGCAGCGATTGATATTTTTCGGGGCATTCGATGCCGCCGAAGTGTGAGCTGCGAACAAGGCGCTTACTCCACCACGTATACACTTGACGGGGTCCTTGAGGATGGGTAAAGTGACGAGCGAGCCATCGAGTCAAGACTTCACAGCCGCTTTAAAGAGCGTGGTCTGATTTTAACACAACTGTGTGTGTTTATCCTCACAGAGTTTAAATATTACGAATGAGCGATAAGCGTGAACCCATTAGAATATATATGTATACTACGCTCTCAATATTCGGAGGAATGTATGCTGCGTATAAAACTATCGATATTCCTCCCTACGATGTTTGTTTATATAACATCCCCCTGCAGCGAATGTCGAGAACGAGAACAAGTGTCTGACTCATGGAGCATTCGATACATGCAGCTATTATATTAGTATTTGTATATAGATGTTTATCGCAGTCATACATTTCAAAGGGTGACAAGAGGGCTAGACTACTTCAAGCATTTGATTTTAACACCGAAGTTTTTATTTATAACTGTTTATACAATCATAGGCGATAAGTGGACAGATGGGTCTCAGAGCACAGGCCAACGATACCCTCCAAGGCTGAGCAGTTCAATAGCCACCCCCACCCCCCCCCCCCCCCCCCAACCACCCCCCCCCCCCCCAACCACCCAGCCACCCACCCACCTCCCACCACCCACCTGTCACTCACCGATTCGAAAAATTTAAAAAATCTCAACCACCCACCCACCCACCCACCCACCACCCACCTCCCACCATCCACCTGGCTAACCCACCCATCACTCACCGATTCACTAAATACAATAAAATGCCAACCACCCACCCACCCACCACCCACCGATTACCTCCGCACACCTGCCACCCACCCACCACCCCCTTCCCCCCTCCTCCCACTCAACACACCTCGCCAGCCAAGACGCCTCGGCCGTTTTCAAAACGCCCCGGTTCGATTAAAACCGGCCTAGTATATCTATTGGAAATTATTTACGACTCTCTTCCTTGAAATGTTTAGCTTTAGTAATGTAAATTTTCTGTTTCACTAGTTTGTTATTTCTCAAATTTTGACCATCTTTGCCTTTCCTTCACCGTTGCATATTGTGTTATCAAACATTATGGTAACTGCAACGCGTTTTACGAAATCACAGACGTTTATTCGTCTCGACTATTTTTCGTGGTTTTGCGTAATTTCACTAATTAGCTTTTGTACGATCATATTTTATTTCTTGTCATAAATGATATTTTACTCTTAACTAGTATCGAATCGCACTTCTACGTTCAAAAATAATTTTGTTGTTTTGAATTTATTGATATTTTCATGGCATTAATAGCGTTTGCCAATAGATTGCATCGATTATTCTTCCTGTAATTCTGGACAATTTTACCATCTTTGATTCATTTGATACTATAATTTATAAATTAATGGCAAAAATTTTAAAAATGATCATCTTCATTCATTAGCGTTAAATTAGAAAGCGTGTGGGAGAATGAAACCGTATTTTTTTTAGGATCGTGATTGAAGAAAATTATGTCATTATAATGACGGGTGATTAGATGATGTGGGGGATGTTCTGAATCTCAATCGCGTGACTCGTATATTCAGAAATATTATGCAATGCTGTTCGGTGTCGAAATTCCAAAACTATTTCGGTAGTCAAGGTTAATTTCCATACATAAGGTAATATAGGTTCCTCTTTTTACGTTGGAGGCCCGTTTGACCTTCAGATAGAAAACTTTAGTGGTCTGGCCGCAGGGTAAAAGCTTAGATCTATACTCCTTGGGTCGATGCAGTATTCGATTGTACCGACGTCGTCAGCGGAGTTCGCTGTTTCACCGAGGGTAGTGCGTGTGTCGAGGGGGATTGAGACCTGTTACGTCACGCACTTTTTGGGAACTCTTTTCGCGAAATTTGCGCTGCTCTTCGACCGCACCGAGAGAAGCTGCACGCGTACACTCGCGAGGAGACGGAAAGACTAAGGGAAATAAAGGAAAAAGCCAAAATCGCTGTGTGTGGGAATCGCAGACAGAGGACCATTGACTGGAGAAAATCTAACAAGCTTTCGAAAGCGACATCGTCGAGACGAAGTCGTAAAATAATTCTGTCTTCAAAGACATGAAAAAAATCAACATCCTCAATGAGTTCGAGTTACTCGAGCATTCCAACGTTTTGTTTGAAGATATAGGACCACGGCTCGATCACCAAAAGCTGAGCACGTGGCCTCGACACCATGCTGTGAAGAAAATTCACTAATACCAGCAAGAAACGCCGGCTCATGTACCTGGGCCAGTCAACATCGAAGGTATTAGGCTATTGCTAAGGCAGCAAGGCGCTGTCCTCCGAAACTCACTAACACTATGACCCATCGAGGCTCATAGACACGAGCGCTCGATGGCATCTAAGTTCACCAACACCATGAAGCATCGAGGCTCATAGACACGAGTGCTCGATGACTCCGTACCTCACCAACACCACGACGTGGCGAGGCTCATGGACACGAGCGCTCGACGACTCCGAAGACGACCAACACCTCGGAGCTGCGATATCGACAGCTTCACCCCAACCACTATGCATAGGGCCCAGTGAGTTGAAAAACTTCCGATCTCCTCCGACGAGTGCAGCACCTCTCGGGCATCGTTCACAGCCACCCCCGCGAACAATAAGAGATTCCCGAATGTCGCGAATTTGACAATTAGATAATTTCCGATAGAATCACGCATGTATATGAATATTGGTCAGTTCGTCATCGATATTCAAACTTTGTAATCATATTATTTTTTTATATATTTTCATGTATTTCCCCGGCTATACTTTATTGCTAGGGGTAGGTCAGGTATTTGCGCGTTACTCAGGTAACCATTATAAACCTTCTGGTCTTTTCCCATCATGAAAAGCAATTCGGAAAAAAACGCCGAATTGTATTATTTACGCCTTCAGCAATATCTCGCATTACTCAGAGACTAAACATTTAAATGAAAAATATCTTGCAAACCGATATTGCTTCAAAGATAAATAGTTCAATTTACGATATTTACCAGCGACGAAAGAAGAATATCGAGTTACATATGAACTGTTTTTTTTTCAACAACCACCTCCGAGAAGTTTCTTCTAAACATTTGGTTGAAATAAATAGAGATAAGTGGTGCTCGTTCGAAGAAGCGATTCTATTCAGCTCGCTGATTTGTCACGGTTCCTAGAAAGAAAGAAAGGAGAAGACTCTGTGCTGGGAAAGAACAGAGGATTGCACTTTGTTGCTATGTCGCCACGACGGAGAAAGCCTCTGTACCAGCATACTTTTTAGGTAGGATAGAAAGAGAAGCGACCACGTGCGCGTGGCTGGTACGAACAAGGGAAGTCAAGAGCCACCCCAAAGAGGAGGTAGCGCTGTTGGCTAGCTCGCGGGCCAGCTACGGTACACGTGATCGTACCGAGAGAGTAGGGGAAGGGTGAGCCACCCGCGCAATGCATAGAGCGAACGAGAAGGCCCACCACTCATCGATAGCCGAACTTTTCTCAACCAATAGGAAGAGAGCCATAAAAATCAAGAGACAAATGCAATTCTTAGCCAAGAGTAGGGATAAAGAAAGAGAGAATAACCGAATAATAATTATTAACAATCGTTAATAATAACCATTTTTCCATGTTTTACAATAGCCAAATGTCACAATTGTTGTAAAGGTTTAACCCGAAATTTGTTAATTTGACAAATAGAAAGGTTAAACAAATTAATTAATTAATTTAATTAATTCATCATTTTATCTTGAAAGCCGACGAAAAACCATTAAGAATGAATACCAGAATATCCTGGTTATTATGAAATTTATATTGAATTTAAAATCAATTTAATTAGATCTGTCAAATCGATATCGATCGATATTTCACATATTATAGTAAAAACCGAATGAAAGTGCATGTAATAGAGTGAAGAATGAAAGCAAAATATCGATAGAGTTCATTTTAATATTTTTGGATTTGATAATTAATTAATTCTTTATCAAGAAAATTTTCATTTTTTTTTATATCAAGTATTAAAATCCGTAATTTTCCACCTAGAAAGGTGATTCAAATTCGAGACACTTCCAAAATAAATAAAAAGAATAAATTGCTAATTAACAAATCCAAAATCAATCTGGAAATAGTTAATTAGAATAATTATCGATAATCGACAGCCAATAGAAAGAGAACAAGGTAGGCGTGGAAAATCACGCCTCGACCGAAAAGTTGCCCCTTCCACCACGGTCTATGTCAAGACTATTTAAACTGTGCCCTTTATGGAGGGACACTGCCATTTTCATATTCTGTACTGCCATACTGCTACTCAACGTTTTTCAAGTCACTTATTACTCCTCCGGAAGTCAACGACGTCACTTTGTTCGCGACAATTTTTCCTTTTTGTTAAAAGACTTTGAAATTATTTCAAGTCTAGTTTCCCGTTTCGGAATTGCGTGTGATTTGTGTGATTCTTCTTGTGTTGTGAAAAATTGTAACTAACTTTCCGTTTTCATTTATTAACTTCAGTGAAGTTAATAAAATAAGAATCGTTGTGCTTCAACTGTGTGTTTCGTTCTTCGTGAAAATCCTTCAACCGCTCGGCACTTACTCGAAGCCGAGGGTATCGACCAGCGATCCACCGACGACCACCAGCAGCAACCTCTTCGTGTTTCCTGTCCTCCGGATATTTTTGTTCTTCGGTAAGTCTTATTTTTTTTTCCTGAGTTTGCGATGTTTCCCCTCAACCCTTCCACTCCATTTAAAAGTTTAAGAGATGTACGCATCTCAGATTATTATCGCCCTTCTGGCAATTATAGTGATCGTGTTAATTTTTATTCTTTTGTGCGGAATTTCTATTAAAATCACCGTTAATATCCGCGATTCTAGAGTCACTCGTGAAACCCCTGTAGTACAGTCGGGTGTACGAATTTATCCAGTGTCTACCGCGCGTCGAGTCACTCAAATTAATCCGCGAGTTTAGTTAATTTTTCAATATCGCGATGAACTCCCCTTTGATTGTCGTGATTATCCTTAGTTGTTTTCTCATAGTTTCTATAATAGCCGCGATAGTTTGGTATCTCCGCGTTTTCCGTTCCGTTACCCCGCAAGAAGTCGTTACAGCACCTAGTGCTCCCCTTGAATATTTTTGCCCTTATTGTCATGTTGTCCACCCTATCAATGAAAACGTTTAGATACCCCTTTGTTCCCATTTCGCGAATGAACTCTAGCCTCTTCCCGAGCAATTTTCCGCGAGGTTAGGCTCAAAACGAGGCATCCGCGAATCGTAGCCGCTTCGATACCGAGTAAGTTGATTAAGTTCATTGACCGAGATGAGGCCGGCTCCTCACGTAAATTCACGATTCGCGACGTAACAGACCTCTGTCCGCATCTAGCTCGTGTGGTAGATAATTTTATCATCTATCTTTTACCCTGTTTTTAGCTTTACATGCTGAATATTTGAACCTTCCTGGACATATTTTATTCCAATGGAAAATCATTCCTGAAGTACCGTTCAACGATTCATGAGAGAAATCATTTCATCCCGTGATTTTTATGAGGATGAGTGATATTTGAATTTTCCGTGGGATGTATGAATTGTTTTGGAAGGAGAAAGGTTTGTATATAGTAATAAGCAGAAAAATGAGTTGCGAAAAACTATTATTAATGAAGAATGAAGAGAGTTACGTCAGGACGTAACAGCATAATGAAAAAAATCCAGGCTTGCCTCAATATTAAAATGTTAACATTACCGATCAAACAAGAACTTGACGAACACATTACGGCCCTAGAAATAATAGTAGAAGGATTACTAGACGAAGTACACGACCTAAGCAATTTCATCTCGCATCTATCACAAGGCATTATAGACCCGGGCGTAACATCACCGACAAAATTGCCAGAATATCTTATAGCAGCATCGCCGCACCTGCCAAGACTGCAACATTTCCCCACGCCAATAACACCAAAACAAACGGAAGAATTATTATCGCTGTCCGATGTAAAAGCCTTCAGCCGACGTAATGCCGTAGTCAGAATAATCGAAATACCACTAGTAGGAACTCAGGACTACCGCGTCAGCATAGCATACCCGTTATCAACGCGTAGTACCAGCAACACATATCAATATCTCGAGACGACTAACGAACCTGTCATTGTAGACAGAGAACACCGACACTACATAAAAATGACCGAAACAGAGCTCGAAAAATGTAAACACCGAGAAAATCTATTCATTTGCAAACCACGACACTCATCGTTGGTCATAAACGAGGACGTACCGTGTGAAGTAGCGACGTATTCGAACCTAGAGTTGGAAACAGAAAAATTCGAAAAAAGGGTAATTAAACTAAAGCGACCCATAATAATAACCCTAAAACAAACCAACAAATGGCTATACGTAACGCCGACACCGGAAACCCTAGCGATAAAGTGCGATAAAAAAGAACGAAAAATCGAGAAGTTACAGGGATCAGGTATACTGGCTTTAGTAGGGAAGTGCACCATGGCTGCCAAAGACTTTAAAATCGAAACAGAGGAAATAACCACTCAAAATGAATTCGAATCGTTCCTACCGCCCTACAACCTATCATTAAGGGGGCTGAGTCACCTAAAAAGTAGAATGTTCATTATTTTTTTTCCGTCTGAAAAGAATTAAAAATAAAAATTCGATTGTATTTTCATAATCTATATACGATTAACTACTTTTCAAATTTTTTTTGAAGTTCCCAAGTTTGTCGAAGAGAAAGCAAAGATGGTCAAACTTTTTTTACTTGTCGCAGGATTCAGACCGCAGGAGTGAATCAATTTTGACTTTTCATAACTCATTTTCTTCGCTGGAGTATTTATTATGGAACAAGTTCAGGAATTTTTTTTTGAAGGTCCCCCGATGGAGCTATCGAATAAAATGTGGAAAAAAATGTCATTTTCACATAACTGCGATGCTCTTTTTCCAGATTTTATTTGATAACTCCATCGGGGGAACTTCAAAAAAAAAATTCCTGAACTCGTTCCATAATAAATACTTCAGCGAAGAAAATGACCTATGAAAAGTCAAGATTGATTCACTCCTGCGGTCTGAATCCTGCGACAAGTAAAAAAAGTTTGACCATCTCTGCTTTCGCTTAGACAAGCTTGGGGACCTCAAAAAAATAAAAAAAAATAGTTAATCTTATATAGATTATGACAATACAATCGAATTTTTATTTTTTATTTTTTTCAGACAGAAAAAAAAATAATGAACATTCTACATTTTAGGTGACTCAGCCCCCTTAAGCATGAGTGGCCAAGTACCGGAAGTGACCGAAACTAAAAGCGATAAACTAAAACTGAAAAACATTATAAATAGTCCGTTAGAGTTAAATAACTTAGGAGTAAGGATACAACTCGTCAAAAAAGTATTAGAGAGCTTCGACGACAATAACACGTATTTCTACCACACAGTGGGAGGATACTCTTTCGGTATCATGACATTCATAGCCTTGGTAGCCTATATCCTCTACACATACATTTCGCGACAGTGCATTACACGACAAACGCCCCGCGTAGAAAAAATTAGTATGGGATTGACTCTGGGAGAATGATGGTCGAGAATCTGGGATTTATTTGGGATTGAATCTGGGAAGCACTATGGGCAGTTATCTGGGTTTTGGGACCCGGCTAGATGGTTTCCCAGACCTTTTCCCATCGCTTCAGTGGACGGGGGAGTCCTCGTGCAATCAATCCCATACGTATTTCCAGATTCTCTCCCGGCCGTACCGTACGACCGGGGGGATCCTCGCCCGATCAATCCCATACATAGAATCCCATATTATGTGTAAATGAATGAAGAAGGAAAAATAGATTTTGTCAAATGGAAGGAAAAAATGAAAAACGAAGAAATATGCTCAAATCTAATTTTTTTCAACGAATATGATTACGCCGTGCATAGTTAAGCGCTGTAGTACATAATCGGCGGTTAAATTTCATTTAAGGCCCCAAAAATAATGTGATGTACTGGGAAAAGCTTGGATAGATAAATTAAAAGATCTATGTTAAACTCATCCAATACTTTACAATATTTTTGGGACCTACATCGAATTTCAAACGCCGATTACGTACAGCAGCATTTAACTTTGCTCGGGGAACTCATATCCGTCGAAAAAAATTGGTTTTAGGCATATTTTTTCGTTTTTTATTTTTTTCTTCCATTTGACAAAATCTATTTTTTCATCTTCTTTCACTTACACATAACATGGGATTCTATGTATGGGATTGATCGCGCAAGGATTCCCCCGGTCGTACGCGATGGCTGGGAGAGAATCTGGAAAAGCATATGGGATTGATTGCACGAGGATCCCCGTTCGTATGCGACGGCTGGGAGAGAATCTGGAAAAGCGTATGGGATTGATTGCACGAGGATTCCCCCCGTCCACTGAAGCTATGGGAAAAGGTCTGGGAAACCATCCAGCCGGGTCCCAAAACCCAGATGACTGCCCATAGTGCTTCCCAGATTCAATCCCAAACAAACCCCAGCCTCTCGCCCATCGTCCTCCCAGAGTCAATCCCATACTAATTTTTTCTACGCGGGGCCGGAGAGACCTACTGAGGTAGAGTTACAACCGTGCGTCTCCGGTATATCAGACCCACGCGCGCTAGCAACCACACTGCGAGCTCCAAAACGAAAGACTAACGGCAGGCTAAAAACCTCATTCCACCGAAACCAACCCCGCACCAGCATTACAGGGTGATTCAGGAAGTTTTCGACACCTTTTGCCAAATAGACTGCAAGAACGAAGACTGCAAGCGATCGGTTTTTTATCAGAAATATTACTTGAATTGAAGCGCTTCTTCCATATGTCTAGTTATCTTTCGTAGGTGCCTCCGAATGCACCGTATGAACGACAACGTCGCTTTAATATCGATTAATAATCTGAGACAAAAAAATGTTACGCTCGTCTCCCTCGATCGAATCGGAAGACTACAAGCAATTGGTTTTTTTTATCAAAAATATTATTTTAATCGAAGCGTGTTGCGAACGGTCGCTTATTTTCCGGACGGCCGCGCTCTCCTAGCGCGGCAGCACGCTCCGGCATCGATCAGTGATCGATACTCGCGCATGCGCGGCAATAACATCTTGCCGCTGCTCGGCGAGAAAGAGACGAGACTATCGGCACGGGCTCTCGGCGGCCATTATCAGCATCGGCATTGTGCGAACTCCACGTGCGTCTCTACGGTTTTCGGATATTCTCGGACGTTTCTCGGTCTTCTCATCACCGGAATATTCCCGCGATCAGCTCAGTGATAGTGGAAAGGGTGTGTGCGACATCTCAGCGCATATTTGCGACCAGGAGCGCTCATCAAGAATAATCTCAACGACTCATCGCTACTCTCGGCATTGCCAACGGACAGCTCAACGAACGACTCAACGGCGTCGCGTCTCACCGTCGATTTATTATCACAAGGAGCGCTCAAGAACTCGACAGGTATTTCTCGCTCTACTCGGTACTCTCGATATGTAAAGCAGAATAAAGACAACGCTCAAATACCTGTAATTCGTCTCTCGTAATAAATTTGTTTAATTGCCCTGACCCCTCTCCCGCGCATCCATCTTGCTCTCGATCCCACAACACGGCGATACGCAACAAAGCGACTTTTTCATATGTTTAGTTGTCTTTCGTAGGTGCTTTTTTAATGCACTGTACGAATGACAATGTCGCTTTAATATCGATTAATAATCTCAGACAAAAAAATGTTATGCTCGTCTCCCTCGATCGAATCGGAAGACTACAAGCGATTGGTTTTTTTTAGCAGAAATATTATTTTAATTGAAGCGTCTTTTTCATACGTCTAGTTATCTTCCGTAAGTGTTTCCGAATGCACCGTATGAACGACAACGTCGTTTTAATATCGATTAATAATCTGTCTCGATTAAATCTGTGTCTTAGATTATAAATCGAGATTGAAGCGGCTATGTCATTGCCACGGTTAGACTCAGTAACACCTGCGAAAGCTAACGAGACATATGCAAAAGTCGCTTCAATTACGATAAAATTTCTTATGAAAAAAATTGATAGGTTGTAATCTTCCAACTCACTCGCGGAAAGGAAATAATGATATTTTTGTCGGTGAAAAATAACAATTTTAATAATTATTTCGTTTTAACATTTCTTTATTTATTTTTTCCTTTTTCTCCATACTATTTTTCGTAAAATTATTTTTAGTAACACAATTATTTTTCAAAATAAACAAAAATATGAATTTAAATAAAAAAAAGACAATTATAATAGGAAAAAAATAAAGGACTTAATAAAAACGAAAAAGAAGAACATAAAAATGAAAATGATAAAAGATAAATGAATAAAATAGAATGTTATAAAAATTGAAATTAATATAATAATGAATGATGATGAATAATGAATATAATAATAAATGAAAAATAATTACAAAAGAAAGATAAAAAAAACACAACTTCAATTTTTGCGACGGCGGCGGCGGCTTTTTTGCGGTCGTCCTCGTTTCTGTAAAAAAATGAATTGAAACCAACGGTTTTTATTATCGTCATTATTCATATTGTCATTAATATAATAATTTAATATTTTCAATTGAATTTTTTTTCATAACCTTCTTCGTTGGCGGCTCATCCTTTGCTGAACTTTTACCAGCGACCAGAGGGTAAACGATTCTGCAATAAAAAAAAAATCGTTATTGCAAAAACAAAAACAATTATCATATCTTGTTCGTTTTTCACTTTACAGAAATCCTTACAGATTCAAATTGTCGTCCATCATTCGCTGCGCCGCAGATCCTCGGTGGTAACGTCGAGGTACAATTTCCGAGGAACAATGTGACTCGTCGATCACTAATCGTCCCTCCGAGTCGCTGGACATTAGATCGTTGTCTTCCCACATGAAGAACTCTGGGTCCAGGTAACGATCCTCCGCATCCGGCTTGGCACCACCAACATTTATAACACTGAGTCTCAGCTGGTGTTTTTCGGCTTCGAATGCTGCGCTTTCTTCCTCTCCTTCGCATCCTTCAACTCTTTTCACTTCTTCGCCTCCTTTGCCTTCTTCCACTCCTTCGCCTCCTTCGTCTCTTTCATCTTCTTCGCCTTCTCCGCCAACTTCCACTCCTTCGACTCCTTGCGCCTCGTTGTTCTCTTGTTCGCTTTCCTCAAAGTACCAAGTCGGCCACTTGCTGCGGGGACCCATGACATCTTTTGCAACCATGCCAATTTGCGCAAATGATTAGCTGAAAAATAACAATAAATAATTATGTATGTATGTTTGTATGTTTTTTATTGCGTATAAAGGTACAGGCCTTTTTGGCAAGGGGTGACTTCTTAGAGCTAGATTACAATAACATTAATAGAATACAGTAAACAAGAATTTCGTAGGAGAGTTATTGAGGACTGTACATCGACGTAACACTATTCACTAAATTACTGTATTTTATTGGTTTGGTTAGTCGTATGTTTTTGTCATTCATTTAGAAGAAATGCACGGAGATTAAGGCTGTTCGTTACGTAGTAAAATAACGCTTTGATCGCAGATGGGTCTGAGTTTTCGAGTATTTCTGTGTCTACTCTATCAACAGGCAGGTAACGACTTAGATAATGTTGACGGAAAATATTGTACATTGGACAGACAAAGAGAAAATGACCCATAGTTTCATTCGCATCGGTACTACAGACTCTGCATCTTTCTTCGAGAGTAAATTTACACACCGAGCCATTGCAAAACACCCTGCATACATGTTTGTTCGATAGTCTGATTTGAGCCATCACCCTGGTCATTGCTAGCGGACAACGTGCACGCAAGTAATCGGAACAGCCCTCCGACCACGTGCGCGAGACGTGGAGCGTCGAGCTTTGAGCGTTCCACTCCGCAAGGTCACGATTCTTTAGAGATAGTTTGAGTTTGTCGAGGATAATATCAGACTGGCTTGACAGGTACTCAGGTTCGAGGTGATACCAAATGTGTTGCAGATCCAAGCGGAAAAGAAAAGCCCGAAACTCGGCGGCCCAACTGTATTTACGTTTAACGACCGGCGAGGTGTTGGCAAGAGCGATCAATCGATTTAGGCACGTTTTCGGAAGCCTGCTCTCGTTCATCCTAAGCACGCGAATCAGCCAACCTATGATTTCACTCATTGCCGCGACTATTATATTTGTTAGCCCCAGTTCCAGTCGCAGAGGGCAGTTTGCAGTGTTCGATGGGAGGTAGACCCCACGCTGGAACGACGTATAAGAGTGTAGCGCGACCGATGCTGTCGAATAGTTTTAACGTAGCCTCCCAAGATGTTGATTTTCCCCTTGACAATATAGACAAACACGTACCCGATGCCATCTTAGTTTTAGCGATAGCAGCTTGTGCCGCTTGATACCCTAGGGATGAACTCGCAATCTGAACGCCTAGATAGGTGTACGATTTTACAATTTCAAGTTTTTCATCACCGTATACGAAGTTTAACGAACTGGCGTTTTTTACTCTCCCCCCCGAACGAAAAATGACTTTTTAGGCACTCACTATAACAATAGGCAAAGAGTGCCTATTAAAATGACCATCCATTGCTCTTCGGAGCCTGGCGAAGGGGTTACTCCGCAGCGCATACTCCAAAAATTTTTATTTTTCACCATTTGCTTCGGTGTATCTCCAACATCATGCGTAGTTACTTTGAAGTGACTGCGGTGAATAGAAATATTTTTTTTAGCCTGCGGTGCAATGAAAACAACTTTTTGGCTGAATTTTTCTTCTCGGACGTCCGTATCACACTGTAACTTTAGATGGTGCGAACCAATTTCGTTCTCCTTCGCAGAGTTTTTTTATTACATTATTTCCAGTATGCACATTACTTTTAAAACCAATCTAAGACCTTTAAGTATTTTTTCTAAGAAATTATTGGCCACAATTTGCATTTGCCTTCGGTCAAGTGTCCGTACGGTGCCATCATAATGAACTCTACGAACCAATTTTTTTCTCCTTCGCAGCATCATTTTGTTTTATCAAAAGCACTACGCACAGCAAATTTAGAGACAATCCTACATCTCTAACTATTTATTCATCACAATTTTCCATAAAAAAATGATTTTCTCACATCCGATGTCCGTACGGTGCTCCAATTAAGAATCCTGGAAACCAATTCTTTTCTCTTTCGCAACAATATTTCATTGCATCGAAAGCACTATGCACAACAAATTTTGAGTCATTCTGACAAATATAATTTTAATTATAAAATAATTCAAAAACAGTGGTTATAACAAGATTTGCTTTAAAGGTTATGTTATTTAGATTTTCCAAAAATCCATTTTTCATCATGTTAAAAAAAAAAACTTCGGTTGTGAAAAATAAAACACGAAATATCATACACAGATTCACAAATGTTTGCGTTTTTTATTTCCAAAATAATATATTATCACCGAAAATCATTCTCAATATTTTACCATATTTTATTCACATTCGTAATAAAAATGATAAATTTCACGTATTCACTGAAAAAATTGGTAGTAAACTCACAAAAAAGATTCATCGAATATCCAAAATAATTACAATTTCCCAAATAGAACTAAAAAAATTGCGAGTATATATTTTTTCGTTTTATTCTTTCTGTCAAATTTTGGAAGCAGTTGACAATTTCGTAGCAGACGATACACAGATGCTCATACGTCGCGGCGCGCGTACTCTGTGGCCGGATGATTTTCAAATTAAAAAAAATCGACATCTCGTTTCAATCTTTGTTCCTATTCTACGTAAATATAAATGGATTCTACACGGTATAGCGCAAATAAAAAGTGTGCAATCATAAAAAAAAGAATTTTCTATCCTTCGACCGTCGAAGATTCATCGCAGCCGAAATCTTTGTCAATTATATTCACCCGATTTATTCGATTACAGTTAATAATAAAAACTGCAAATTCTTTTTCTGGCAACGTATTTTCTCCTCTTCAAGATTCATCACATTCGAAATCTTTGTCAATTTTGTTCGCTGGATTTATTCGTTTACACTTAATAAGAAAACTGCTAATGATTATTCTATCGATGTATTTCCAACGTTTTTTTTTTTTTTTTCAAATTTTTTCAAATTTTCGTCGAAATACGAATTTCTTTCATATGCTCACGTCTTGAAAAGTTTTCTTTCGCAAAAAAAAAAAACAAGTGTACTCTTAAAGAACAATTATAAACAATTATTTATCAAGAAAGTGAAAAACACGGAATTTGTTGATTTTACGAGTTATTCCGTACCGAAAAACTTATTCTCATTTGTGATTAAATAAAATTAAAAAAAATACGATATGATATGATGCTAAATTTGATATTTTTAAGCGACGATAAATATCAATAAAAATTCATTGAAAAACGAAAAAAATTATCGAATTTCTCAAACTTCTCGTCTCCAACACTTGTCTGTTCTACAGAGACAATAACGAGCTGATTCCATGTATGACGAAGAAGAAAAAAAATATATCTCAAATGGTAGAAATGAAATTTGTTATAAGAGGACTGTCAAAGAGTCTTCAAAGTCGAATTTTTCAAGAATTTCATCAATTTGTAAAAAAATATTTCGGAGCTATCCAAGAAGACAAATTTTTTATTCGAGTAACGTACTACTTCCTCTTCAATACAAGACAGGAACCAAAAAGCTATATTTTTTCGTTCTCGAGATAGCATTTTTTTGCAGCATCCATAAATATCGATAAAATTTCATTGAAAATCACAGAGAATAGCAAATTTCTTGAACTTTTCTTCTACAATGGTTTGGTTTCCTACAGATAAAATACCGAACTGATTCCATCAATTATGGGGAAGAAAAAAAACACTGAAGGGGAAGGATTTAAAGGGGATATTTGGCCGAATGCTAAATGGTAATCGTATTGGTGTCGGTACATGTTTTGTGTGTTTATTTTATATTCATTAAATCTGGTCATAAGTTTTAAGCCAATAAAACGACTTTACTAGACATGATTTGATTCGTTAAATTAATTTGATCACCTTCTACGTGGTGCAATTCGTTATATTTGTCTCGTGTCTCAATATTTGACAATTTATCGTCAAACAAAAAGGAAATATCCGTCGTGAATATTAATAATCAATTGGTACAAAAAAGAAATATTTTTATTCGACGAAAGTTAAACACTATGAATTAATTTACGTAACTGATAAATGTTTTTCTCTCATACGTACTGTCGAAAAGAAACGCAAAGCGCGACGTATAAACATACTTCATTCGTAGCGCATAGCGCGATGTGTAAATACACTCGATACGGAGCGCGTAGCGCGACGTGCACCCCCGTGAGTGCCTTAAAAAATGTCCCTTCGGGACATTTTTCGGGGGGTTTGGGGGGCGGAGCCCACCAACAAGAGCATCTGCGCCCGCAGGGCGCTGAGACGCTTGTTTTGACTTGGCAATATTTACAACGAGCTTGTTTAGCGAGCAGTATCTTTCAAGTACTTTTAACTTCTTACGCTGATCCTCCGGTGAGTGCGCAAAAATTATTGAATCGTCAGCGTAGAGGAGCATCAAAACATCCGTTCGCCCGTCTATGTTTAACCCTACACAATCATTGTCCCTGAAGAACTGTTCAATATCTGAGAGATATAAAATGAATAATAGTGGGCTCAAGATTTCACCCTGGAGGACCCCTTCGGTTACAGGGACCTCGTCGGTGACTTTCTCTCCCACCCTCACGCAGACTGTGGCCTTCGAATACATATCACGCAAGATACGAATGATTTTGGCGCTAATGCCCAGCTTGAAGAGCTTGGTCCACAACAGAGCGTGGGGGACAGAGTCGAAGGCTCTTTTGAAATCGACAAAAAATCCGAATACGTTTTTTGGCCCGAGCCGCAATTGAAGATGAACAGTGCTTTGAAGGACGAAAATGTTATCTGTGCAAGACCTACCTGCTCTAAAACCCGCTTGACATTCAGGGAGCAGCTGAACTGCTTCGGCCCAGTTCGAGAGACGGTTTCGTAATATCTGCGTGAAGAGCTTGGTTACACAGTTTATCAGTGCGATACCGCGATAGTTGGCCGGATCCGACTTGTCACCTTTTTTATGCAGCATGAATAGTTGAACGTTGGACCACGCTCTCGGCGTTGATTCTTTTTCTGAAACTTTGTTCAGGTGAACTTGTAAATATAAAAGCCAGTTTGACGGGAGCGCCTTGAAAAACTCGTTCCAAAGCTGATCAGCGCCCGGTACTTTACTGTTTTTCAAATTTTTTATACATTGTGTCATTTCGGCCAAAGAAATATCAGTGTCAAGACAGGAGTTTCTAACGTCAAAAAACAAGGAGCTATCCGAGACTCGTGTAGGGTAGATCTCACTGTAAAATTTTTTCCACGTAGCAAGAGATAGACCACGCGACGACGAGGCCCGCACAGGTCTGCAGCATTTGACTGCGTCCCAGAATTCAGACGAGTTTTTGACGTTTGTGAATTTGTCTCGGATAACTGCTTCGTAGGCTGATTTTTTCTTCTCGAGCAAATTTCGATATTGTTTTTTAATTTGCATGAAACGATTTTTTTCGGGCTCTCTGAACTCCGTTAATTTACAAACCTTTAAACTTTCTTTTAACACTTTTTTTTGATCGCGACATTCGTTTTCGAACCAAGAGTTGTATTTTCTCTGCGATTGTGAACGACTCGAAGACGTTTTCATCATACCTGCGCTCTCAGCCGCTTCAAGGATTGCATCTCTTAGGTTTTCGTATTGAGATTCGATCGAGGAGTTGGCAAGGTCGTAAGCAATTTTAGTTGATAACCACAGGAAGCTTGAGAAGTTATTACTGTTTTCTGAATTCCATACAAGTTTAGTGCTTGGTGTGATTTGCGATTCTAAGACTTCTTCCCTCGTTTGCTCGAATGGCGAGGGGGTTGAAAAAATGACTCTAACGGGGAAGTGGTCGGATAAGGTGACTTCGTGACATACTTCCATGTCCTCGATCAAACCCAGACCTACTACATTGATCCAAATTAAATCTATTACACTGTTGCCTATTTGCCCTGAGAACGTGAACTGTGCTGGACAATCATTCGCGGTTCGGCCGTTTAATAACACGAATCCATTTGCGTTCATAAAGTCCAGAAGGGACAGACCTTTACTATTGTGCACTTTGTCCAGAGAGCGACGATGACTTAGAACGTTTGTACCTTCCACGACTTCTGCCGATACCGAATCAATCGCCCCCACCCTGGCATTTACATCACCTCCCACGATAAAAACGGCGTTAACGAATTTTTCTGCTAGTTCTGAGAGGACTACTTGGAGAAGTTCCAGCGCTGTCGGAAGGTACAGGGACGGTTTAAAATATAGAGAACCAACAATTAAAGATATATTATTGAGCCTAACGCTAGTGAAAATCCACCATTCTGAGACTGCGAGGGTCTCAAATTGAGGATGGTTTTTTTTATAAAGAGTACCGAGGCCGCCACTTGCTCTACCCACACTTTTGTCTCTAGTTGCACGCCTCCAAACCGAAGAAAATTCATCGTACTGCCTCGGGAGCATGGGCTTTTTTATTGTTGCCCATCTTTCGCTTATACAAATAAAATCTGAATAAATTAAAGAATTATAGTCTGATAAATTCCGGAGACCGTGAACGTTCCAGAAAGTTACCTCAAATTTACCACTTGTTGCCCGTTTTTTGGGATCAGTGAGACTCGTCGATTATCATAACTTCTTGAGGTGGCACCGTGAGCGATTTCAGCGTAGTCATTAATTCTTCGTGAATTATCATCACCTGGTGGTTGAGATGTGGAGGGGTTGGTGCCTGGTGTAGGTTGGACGTCTTCAGGGATCCCCGAGAGTGTGACTCTGCTACGTTGCATAGCCGATTCCATCTCACGAAGTTTCTCGCGCGCTGTTCGGCGGGAAATTCCCAACGGGACCAGAGATTCACCCTCGAGTTTCATCCAGCGCCCGTTAACCTGAATCTTCTGGTGTCCATACCGAATCATCGCGCCGTTTCCTCTTTCACGAGCGCCAATGACTCTCAAGGTCTTTTGGATCTCCCGTTCTTCTTTGTTCATATCACTATCGATGAAGACACGACGGGCCCCCAGTTGGAAGCGTCTCTTCAGAATTTCCTTCTTGTCGATCCAGTTACGTAATTTAACGATGACCATGTTGCTGCCTCGTCGGGGTGACCAGGTCTCGTCAACTTGTATATCAACTCCAAACTCGTGATATAAAAAATCCCTGACCTCGACGACCAAGTTTTGCGCATGGAAATTTATACCTCGAATAACAATATTGTTTCGTCTTTCCCTCGCTTCTTGGGCTTCTAATTTCCTGTTTAGTTCGTCGATTTTCTCCTGGATATCCATGTGTACGGTCGACAGGGTGGGTTTCTCGGTCAGTCGGTTTTCCAAGGCCATAACGCGCTCTTCCATATTGGGGCCTTGAGCTCGTGGCGAGAGGTGTTTTATTTTCGCTTCGATGCCTTGAAATCTCCTCTCCATTACCTCTCTTTCTCTGGTTCGTTCGTTTTTCTCTAGTTCGAGGGCCTTCTTCAGGTCCTGAACTTCCCCAGACAGTTGGGTTTTATTTTCCGCCATATCTTGACGAATCAGGCCGAAATTTCGGTCGGAAGACTCCTTCAGATCTTTTATCGACGTGATAAGTTTTTGCAAAAGCGCTGAGTCAAGAGCCGGATTATATGCGCTGATTGACGATTCATCTTCTGCACTGAGTAATTGTCTCCTAGGGGGAGAATATCTTGGTGCATTACTTTTTTTTAGAGGGTTCAAGTCCAACTCGGACGGGCTATTTAAAGGACTCGGAGTGTCCTGAGTGATATCATCCGACGGTCTCTTGCGAGTTGGCCCGAAAAAATCTTTTATTAGAGGTAAAATCTCCGTATTTGGTTGCGCCGTCTTTTTCGGTCGGCCTCTTCTCCGCTTGTCTCCTATAGCGTTGTCTTGCTCTTGCTGCGATAATCCCATCAATACTTGGCTATTGGTGTCGGTGTCGCCCTCCCCCGGGGCTCTACCCACACTAGCGAGAGCGTCAGCTGAGAGCTCGTCGTAGGCACTCGATAGCCCAATTCGGTCTTGAGCTGCCGCGTTAGAGACAGAGTTCAATGAACTCTGCGCGAGATCCATGATCGAATTCCCTCGCTTCGAGCGATGTATATGACACCCCACTATAGAAAAACTAACCTCGAACAGTGAGAACAACTGCTTGTCGAGCTGTCACAACAACCACTTTAACCGAAGTAACTAGCTAAGTACACCAAATTAAACCTCACTCGTTCAACTATACTTTGATGGTGTTTAAAAAAAATACTGCGGGCTTGTAGCCATGCAAAATTGAAAAAAAGTTGCGATACAGGGTCAGAGCGAGTATTCGGCGTAAGCGTCACCGAAGTTCCCCTACAATAAATAATTATTTGATTGTACTACCCTGTCTAAATGAAAAAATAAATCGCCGAAAAAAGTTTGACGACTGAAGAAATTCGAAAAAAAAATCAATTAAAAATTGTGTCCGGGCCCCACGACTCGTTCGACGTTGTACACCCTGAGGAAAACGTACACAAATCTCCAATTCTGCAGAATCCACTTGCGATAATATTCGAGGCGCTTGAATGGCACGTCGTGCACGAATACCTTTCGCAGTACCTCTGTAACCTCTCGTCCGTTCAAAGATCCCTTGCTTTTTAGGATTTCCTTGTACGGGACGAGGGCACATAACATTTTCCTGAAACACGGGAAATTTTGAGTTTTTTAAACCGTATCATTTTTCTTTGGTATAACGTCTAATTTTTTCTATAGTTCGTCACAGTCCCCTGAGCATATGTGCCAAATTTCAAACAAAAAATACATATATGCACATATGCTCGGGGGACTGTGACGAACTGTAGAGAAAATTATGAGCGAATGTACACTTCGATAAACAAAAAGGCATCTGAAGATAGTCAGCGGGAGTCTTAAAATTGTTAATAAACATTTTTTTTCTCAGCTCGAGAGGGTGTACATTGTTTAAAACTTGGCTCATATGCTTAGTGGACTGTGTCGTACAATAGAAAAAATTATCAGCGAATTTTCGAACAGCGAATAGCAACCAGCGAACGGCGAAACGAGGGCTACAGTGGCGCATGATAACCGCTGTTCGCGCGGCGAACTGCCCACTGAATTGCCCGCTAGTTTCAGCTTCATCCTTTAAATGCATTGTATGAACGACAACGTCGCTTTAATATCGATTGATAATGTGAGATAAAAAAATGTTACGCTAGCCTGCTTCGATTAATTGCGAAGACTACAAGCTATCAGTTCTTTTTATATGAAATCTTATTTGAATTGAAGCGACTTTTTCATACGTCTAGGTGCTTCCGAATGCACCGTATGAACAACAACGTCGCTTCAATCTCGATAGATAAACCAAGACAAAAAAATATTGTGCTCGCCTCCCTCGATCGAATCGGAAGGATACGAGCTATTCGTTTTATTATAAGAGAATTTATTTTTATTGCAGCGACTTTTCCATAAGTCTCGTTGTCTTTCGTAGGTACTTTCGAATGCATCGCATGTATGATAAAATCGCTTCAATTAAATCGATCATCGATATGAAAAATTTCGTAACTCTTAGCCTTCCAATCCAAACGTGGAGAAAAAATCGTGAGCGTTTTAGGTATAGGATCATTATTTTTAATTGAAACATCTTAGCTATTGACACGGTATACTCGGAAGCACCGACAAGAGCCAACAAGACGTGTCTGAAAGTCGCTTCAATTCAGAAAAAGATGCATCAATAAAAAAAAAATACCCTCGGATAGGCTCCAATTCTTTCTTGAATTAGAGCCTATCCGCGGGTATTTTTTTTTGGTTTATGCATCTTTTTTTAATTTGCAACAGGCTTGATTAACTGCAGGCTCAGTATTGCAACGGCTACTTGTGATTGCTGCAACAGTTCGTGTTTCAACAGTCAATAAGTGGAGTTCGATTGCACCCGACAAACAGCTGTTCGACGATATTAAGAATTTGTGTTTTTCTTAATTGAAGAAATGTTGTGTAAAGCATACGATTAAAGAAAATGGTTCACTTACCGTGGAGCGTGTAATTTGACTTCGCTTCGTTTACAATAATGGTCCATTGACCAAAAAAAAATACCCTTCACTGGGTTCTAATTCATTTTTGAATTAGTACCTATCGGAGGATATTTTTTTTTACATAAAATTTTCCTCTTATTATGCTAACACCGTTCGTCATATCCTATGTGCATATCCTTTACGATTTCCAATCTTATTGACCTGACAGAAAATCCGATTATTTTTTATCGCATCTCTAACCTGAAATTATTCGTTTCGTCGCATTGTACGATCCGCGAACCCCGCACGAACGTAAAACATGCACATAACCTTTGCATCTTCTCTTTCGTACGATCGCACTTAACAGCACTGTACAATGACAGGACGTGGCAAACCGACCGTCTCAATCCGCCGTGAACGGAGACTCTATCTGTGTGACGATGTAGTGGTGAATTGAACGTTGCCAGCTCTCTGCATAACAATATGGAACTGTCTCTCGCGCCAAAACGGCTACTCCTGATTGGTCGATTTATTCAAATTTAAAAAGCTTATAATTCAATAAATATTGCGAATTTCGACAAACGGCTAAGTAACTTTGCTCAGGACACGACAAACTACTATTTGGCAAAAGGTGTCGAAAACTTCCTGAATCACCCTATATATAAAAGAAAGTCCCGATTTTTCCTTGGGTGTTTATCCACGAGACGCTCACAGACACTCACAGACACCTCGGTAAAAGAACTATGACGTAAATTATTATAACCACAAAAATAATGTGTAAAAATCATAATTTATTTTCGATCGATTTTATAATTTTCTTTGCAGTTTTCAATGCTGCCTATTGTGCGAACTTGGATGATTTTTTTGCCGGAACGTCTTCTTACAATAAGTGCAAGTGTAAATTCGTTTACAAATTTGATTCGAATTGCGCCGTTGGTGTTGTGAAACACCATGCATTTTTGCAAACATTCGTTCGCAACAATTGCCCTGAAATTTATTCGTCCCAGGGACTGAGACGGGAAGCATATACAGCTCCCGCTCAATAAATATTATTAAAATATTTCTATTCATTATGCGATTTTTCTCGATTTTACGAGATTTTGTTATTTTCGGCGTTTGAATTCCCCGCGCTTTTCTCCCGCGGGGAACTTCAAAATCTATTGGTGCATTCGAATTTCAAAAATCAGGCATTCTTATTGGCCTTTTGGTAAAAGCCAATCAGAGACATTCGAGCTCTCTGATTGGCTGAAAAAGGGTATAAATCAGCGAGCGCGAGAAGACTCGCCACCAGTTCTGTCGGCGACGCTGAACAGGTGACTTCTCCTTCGAGTCCTCCGGGTCCGAAGAGCTTTCGGTGACGTTAGCTCTACGAGTACTCAATCTTCCCGAACCAGGGTGCGGGAGGCTATCGGCGACGTAGCTTCCCACATTCCTGTACCCCACGTCCACGCAAGTAGGGACCGCGATAGGGAGGTATCCCCGACGAGAGCGAGCCGGAAGCGAGTCGCGGACCGGCCACGTGGTGACACTTGCCGGTTCACGATCTCGTGGAAGCCGGACTCTCCGAGGAGGGCCCTGTACACGAGTGCCGGGAGAACGCGAGAACAGTTTCTCGCGTTATCCCCGTGGGGTATCTCGTGGACACGGCAGAGTAGATGCGATATTTAAAATTCCTGATTTAAAGTAGAGTCACCCGCGTAAATAATTTAAAATTTTAATCTTACGCGCAAACGAAGAATTAAGGGAAAAATTTAGTTTAAATCATCTTTCTGTTTTACCGATATTTCACCGGTAAATTCGGGTATTGCAATTGTTTATCGAGAAAGTCGAGACTTTCAAGATAAAATTCTGTTCTTTCGTAGTACTAAGGGGAAATATTTGTTCGAATCGTGCTTTTTCGCAATTTCCCGACATTCTGTCAATAAATTCGAATATTTCAATTTACTTTCATAGAAGAAGTTAAATATTTGGTTGACACGAGGAATTCAAAGAAAAATGCCTGTCCTTTCGATATTTATTTAAGTTTCAGCGCCATCCGCGAGATACTGATCAACTAATATTAAATTTGATTTTGGGAAAAGATTTGTAGCTTTACGAAAACTCGAGTGTGTTTCACTAGACGTTAAGGTGACAAAATAAGGTAAGCAACGACATCGAGGAGATCTGATTATTGTATTGCAAATTTTATGTGTTTTTCAATAAAAATTTACTCTTTCACCAATTCGACAACGTCTAACGATTTTTCGCTCGCCCCGAATCCCAAACGCGATCCTCGAGACCGAGTGCGAGGCATCGGTCGAAGAGGTTAACGTTACATACATATATACTGTGACGAGGCGTTATAGACGCTCTCGCATCACGCTATAGGTAGGGCACGCGCGAGAGTCTTTGTTAGCGCGCGCACAGAGTCGATCCCCGCGGAACCCGAGAAAACTGAAAAATATAGAACATATGTCTGCCGGAGAGCCGTATTATATTTTTCAGATACGCGAAAAGTCGTAGCTACGCCGGTTACCGCGCGAGGAGAAGACAATAGGAGAGGAGCCGCGAGGAACCAATAAAAATTGCGGAAGTACAGCAAGGGAACCGTCGCGACCCCCTTCCCCTCAGCTATCGGTCCGCGTAACGAAGTACGGGCGAGGAAGCGTAACTCTCGCCGGAAGCGTGCTAAAAGTTAGACGCATTATTATAACTCTCGCCGGAAGCGTGCTTATAGGTAGACGCAAAATTAGAACTCTCGCCGGAAGCGTGCTAAAAGTTAGACGCATTATTATAACTCTCGCCGGAAGCGTGCTAATAGTTAGACGCAAAATTAGAACTCTCGTTAGATGCGTGGAAAAAGTTAGACGCATAATAGTAGAATCGATCAGTAGTGAATCGAGAAATATAGTGAGCTAATAAACGAGCGATAAGGGATTCCGTGAAATTGTATCTCCGTGAGGGAGAAGTATCGAAAATCAACGTTCGCCGAGGAGAATTAACGCCGTGTCGACGGCCGATAGAAGACCGTTGTCTTGAGGAAAGCTGAGGGAAGCTAGAAGGTCGATCGCATCGCGTCGCGGATAATTAAACAGGTAGGTGCACGTGGTGCCCACCATCTTTGGTTTTCTGCATGCCGAGAGCGATACGCGGATCGCAGAGTGCTTTCTCGCCCGTACTCGGCAAATTAGCGGTTAAATTTCGAATAATTCTCGCCGCGTCGACGACAGATGGAGACAATAATTTACGTTAGGTCCCGCGAGTCAAAAATATTGTATTGTTGCGAACGAATCGTCGTTCGGAGAGAGCCCGTCGAAGAGGCTAAGATTTTGTGTTAGACTACGGGAAATAATTGAATAAATTGTCGTTTTATTGTTTTTATTTCGTGCGTAGTGTGTGAAAAGTTATTAATTTGTTGAATTTACTTCGCGCCCGAACTGCACTCCCTATCCCGCTAGCCGTGTAAGTTAGTTGTAAGTTTGAGATAATAGAGGATCTGAGAATACCCTGGATATCGGGTGATAGATATCCTGGCGCCCAGCAACAATTCGGCGTGAATCAGAGGGAAAGGTAAGGGAATTGAAAAACAAGGGCGTCATTATATTTTGGACGGGTCGCGGATCGAAGTAAAGTCCGAAGACTTCGAGAAGCACGTCACAATACATACATATACGCAAAAGGATTATTGGGAGCCGGTAAGTGTTCTTGATTCCGATCAATCGTTGAAAGTTCGGGAGGTGAGATTGCAGTTTCGGGGTTATCTACATTTCACAAACAAAATCACTAAAAATTATCAATTAAATATTGATATAGTATTAAATTATCTTCACCTTGATTAAAGACGGTGTTATTCTTTGGTAATTTAGTCGGCGTCATTGGTTTTTTTGTATATTTACCCTCTATAATTTCGGAATAATCATGGAAGAATTAAGGCGGAGTTGCCAACTGAATATTTGAATTTGAGTTGCAGCTGTTCGAGTTCGCTATCGATCGATACTTCAGTTTTATTTGACAGTTATTTTAAATCTTCCGTGTCAGTTTGTGTTCTCTCGAACCGGTGATCAATTTTTGTGGAAGATGGAAATTTTTGTGGAAGAGGATTGATGTAATAATTTTTATTGCGTGGCTAACATCGCCGCAAACTACAGCACGAAATGCGAAAACGCTCACAGCCGGACATAAATCTGTTACATCGGAAAAGAAGCAGGTTATCCGACGATGATGGGAGTGAATCCGATCGAAGGGAGAAGATCGAGGGGGAAGATCGTAGGGTTCGGAGTGTTAGACCAGTCGAAACGCCGCTACTACGAGAAAATCGAATGAGAACTCAACGGTTACGGCGCGCTACTTTATGATCAAATGAGACGCGCGAACAGAGAGGGATTCGCTTGAGAGGTAACCGTATTAGAACCGCTGCGGTGCGATCAGGTGAGCCAAGTGAAGCCAGGGATATTAGACTAGCGGGGATTCGTCGTAGATATCATGGATAAATTCACAGTCGATGGTATCCAAAGGAGAATTCAGCGTTTTCATATAATCATTTAATTGATTATAATGAAGACTCTGACGTTCGCATTGGTTCAATGTCGATTGTTTGTCAGTTTTGTGGGGCATTAAAATTCAATGACGAATCTCTGGGATTTTGGTGTTTAAATGGGAAGGTGGAAATAGATTCAATACTTGAACCCCCCAAGCCATTGAAAGATATACTGGTCGGCACTCACAAATTTTCCGAGATCTTTTTAAAAAATTCGCGAGGATACAATTCGGTTTTCCAAATGGAAATGGCATGGAACTTTCCAAACGGCATGGAACTTTTATGCCAACATATAAAGTTCATGGACAAGTTTACCATTTAGCGGGATCTTTATTGCCATTTGACCGATCAGAGCTAAAATTTCTTCAAATTTATTTCATAGGGGATAGTGTTCGAGAATCATTAAGACGATCCCAAATTACCGAAAATACAGATAATCGATTAATTACGATTTTACAACAACTGTTGCATAAGGAGAATCGTTTCGTGCGCAGCTTTAAGTCTACTGTTGACACAATGCCACTGAACGTTGAACATTTTTAAGTAATTATTAGAGCTGACAAAAAACCCCCAACCAAACACAGCGGTAGATTCAATGCTCCTACGACGAAGTAAGTCGCAGTCTTAATAGTCGGACAAGATTTTAACAAGCGGGATATAGTGCTTCGAACACGTGATGATCAGCTTCAGAGAATAAGTGAAACACATCGCGCTTACGACGCTTTACAATATCCACTAATGTTGCCTCGCGGAGAAGATGGGTATTTCATTTGCATACCGCAAGTAAACCCTTTCACGAGTGTTCGAAGCAACTGTAAAATGGTTTCCGCTATGAGCTTTTAAGAGCCATGAACCCTCTGGGACAAAATTGAAGACGAACTCTCTGCCGACATTCTCCTTAGACATCGACATCAATTTCCAGACAGTCAAATAGAGTCAGACGAAAACATTTATAACGAAACATTAAGTTTTCTCGAGGTGCAGACCCTTTCATTAAATGACAAACAAGCGCCTCAGCGCCCTGCGGGCGCAGAGTGGGCTCCGCCCCCCAAACCCCCCGCAAAATGTCTCTTTGGAACATTTTTTAAGGCACTCACAGGAATACACGTCGCGCTACGCGCTTCGTATCGAGTATGATTATACTTTGCGTTATGCGCTACATATCGAATATGTTTATACGTCACGCTGCGCGTTTCATCTCGGAAGAACATATGGCGGAAAATCATTTATCACTTATGTAAATTGATTCATAGTTTAATCTTCATCGAATATAAACATTTCGTTTCTATACGAATTGATTATTATTATGCACAACTGATATTTCCTTTTTGTTTTACGAACAATATAACGAATTGCATCACGTAGAACTTGATCAAATTAATGTAACGACTCAGATAACATCTAGGAAAGGTCTTTTTATTCGCTTAACACTTATGACCAGATTAAATGAGTATAAATCAACACAAAAAATATTTACCAACGCGAACACCATTACCATTTACCAACAGGTCTAATGTCCCCTTTAAATGCATCTGTTTAAATGTTTTTTTCTTCCCTAAAATACATAAGATCACTTTATTATTGCCTCTGGACAGGATCCGAAGTATTGGAGCTGACTATTAAGAAAAATTGCTTTTTGATACGATTTTCAATAAAATTTACTTGATATTAATTGTTGTAGCAAAAAAATTATAACTCGAGAACGAACATAGATATCGTCTTGGTTCGTGTATTGAAGAGGAAGTAGTACCCTGCGCAAAATAAAGTTGTAGTGTCTTGGATGCGTCCAAAATAAAAAAAAATCAATTTCTCGATGAATTCGACGGCGAGGGCTCTTGGACTGTCGATTTATAAGAGAATTCGATTATAACACTTTAAGCATTTTTTCTCTTCCCTATAATAGATAGAATCAATTAATTGGTTATTGTCACTGTCGGAGAGTAAAACATTGCAGACGAGAAATTCGAGAAATTTTATTTTTCTATCGTTTTATTTTGTTTTGAGATAAATATATTGAAACAATTGAAAAAGAAATAGAAGGGTAGTTGGAAACATACGAGGTAAAAATTGATTTTTTTTTGTTTCGAAAAATTGTTAGAGATTTGAAAAAAGTAAACTGCAGTTTCTCAATATTTAAAGTTATATACATTAAACAATGAGAAAACAATAAGATTTTTATTTTCGATTCAAATGATCCCGACACAGAATACCAACGTCGCGGCGTATGCAAACTTTATCACGTCTGCTATCGAATTATCGTCGGCTTCCTAGGTTTGACAGATAGAATGAATGCAAAAAAATAAATGGCCGTGTAACGTCTGGCGAATTTAAAAATTTTATTCGCCGACTTAATTTCAAAATAGACAAATATTACAATATTTATAACCATTATATGATAGAAAACAGAATAGAGAAAAAGGAGGAGAACGAAGGATAGTCCGAAACACACGCATTGCATGTCATTTCATTATCGTCTCTCAGTATAAAAAAATCGATAATTGGACAATAACTAAACATTTGTTAATCGGTAACAGCCAAATATTCAATCATTGGCATAGTACTGGTTACATACTTGGACACGACTTGGTGACTATTCGAATTACCGAAAGGGGTGGTATCGCCAGCGGAAATATCTATTCGCATTGCTTAAACCAGACTACCTGGGCAATACGAATCTTTTTCTTTCACGTGATCATCGAACGCTTGCTTATCGCTCTAATACTAGTAGCGGTGCAGCTCACGAATTGATACAAGCGTGTGGTCAGAGAATCGGTGTGGCTGTCTCGAAGGAGACGATTCGAGAAATTACCGTTGTCACTAATGAGTGCAGCACTTCTCGACCAATAAATTAATAATCAATTGTTAACTAAAAACGTAATAATCGACAATTAAGTCAATCATCAACATTTCATCGATCAATAATAACAAAATAATTTCGACATTTCGTTAATAACCAAAAGGTCTCTGAACTTTGTTAATAATATTAAAATCGAGCATGAAATAGAAAATTTGGGTCACATCGTTATTAACTAAACATACAAAAATATAATTAAATCAATTTTATAAGTTTCTCGTCTTTAAATTGTTATCTTTACTTGTATTTATCGTAGAACTTTCATGTATGTATGTATGTATGTATTTTCTTTATTGGCTCCCCATAGGGGTTGCAAGTTTTTTTACAAGATTCTCCTTGGATTTTTTCCAGGGTTTACTCCTTGTTACATTTCCTTCCCACTACACATTCCTCCTTCCACATTTCCCCTTTCCCCTTGCGCCTGTTAGTCTTTCCTTCTTTCCTCTGCCCCACTTTCTTCTCTTCCATCTCCTTCGTCTCTTTCTCCTCTTCTCTCCCTCTGTTCTTCTCTCTTACCCTTCTTCATTCTTTGCCCCTTCTCTCTTCCCGTGTCTCCCGGCCCTCGTTTCCCTCTTCTCTCTCCCGCCGCTTGATCCTTTCGTTCCATTTCCACTCTTCGTTGTCTATCCACACTTTGGCTCCTTCCACCCAAACTCTCCTTCCCTTTTTCCTCTCACTCACCACTTTCTCCATCGTCATATATTTCGCTCTCCTTTCCCTCCACGTTAGGTGCTCATTCACCTCCAACCCCACCTCTAGCATTTCCTTCCTCCTTCTCATCACCTCGCGCTTGTCCTCTTCATACTTCATCTCCACCACTACCATCCCTTCCTTCCCTCTTTGCTTCTTCTCAATTATCCTCTCTACTTCGTTCCTCTATTTCTTCCGATTCCTTCCCAGAACGCCTTTTCCATCTCTTCCACTCCAATCCCCTCGAACTTCGCCTCTGCTTTTATCCATACATTTTTCACTCTTCTTTCTCTCTCCTCCATTTCCTTTCTCCACATCTCCTCTTCCTCCTCCTTCTTATTTTGCTTGTCCACCGAACTTTTTCTCTTCACCATCTTCCACCCCGTCGTTTCTTTACCGTCTTTCTGCTCCTTCCCCTTCTGTTCATCCTTCTCTCTCTCCATCTCTTCGTACCACGATCCACTCTTCCTTACGTCCTTTTTTCCTCTCCTTCTTTCTTCCTCATCTTCCTGTTCGCCTTTCCCTTGTTCCTTTCTCTCATCTTTCCTTACTTCCACAGCCTCTCCACCCGCCCCTTCTTCTTCCTTCCGCGTTCCCTCCTCCTGCTCTTCTCTTTCACTTTTTTCGTCCGTCTCACCACACTCATTGTCACTCATCTCCGTTTCACTTCGCCCGCTGCTTTCCTCATCGCTCCAACTCCCGCCGCTCCTTACCCTTCCTTCTCTGGCCAGCTCCATTTCCTTTCTTATCGCCATCAGTTCTTCCTTAATTCCTCTTATCTCATTTACCACTTCCCGCATCGCCTCCACCATCCACTTTCCTTCGTCTTGCCTTTTCTCCATTTCTTTTCTTCTCTCCGCCACGTGCTCGTCGACCACCTGTTCCTCACCGCCTTGTCTCTCGGTCCTCCTGTTCCCTTTCGGCTCCTCTCGTGCGTTTCCGCCCTCGCTCGGCTCCCGCTGCCTCATTCGCGACCACACCGCTCTATTCCTTCCGTTCCTGTCGCCTCGGCTTCTCTTCACGGCTCGGGTCTTCTCGGCTCTCTTCGTCCCGTTCGCTACCGCTCACTGCTGCCAACCGCGTTCTTTCCCCGGCCTCTTATCCCTGCCTGTCGTCGCCACTGCCTTCTTCCACTCTCCTGCCCTCCTACTTCCTCGCCCTGCTTCGTTGCTCCGTCATCCTAACCTCGTTCCCGTCCGTTCCTTGTGCCTCTTCTTCTCACTTTTCTTCCTCGCTTTCCTTCTTGGCCTTTTCCTCCCCCTCTTCTGTCCATTCTTTTCTCTTTCCCTTCTCCCTCTTTTGTCCCTTTCCTTCCTCCTTGTTCCCTCTCACTCTCCCTTTTTTCCCCCATCGTCTTCTCCCTCGACCGCACTCTCCGCCCGCCATATTGCTCCTCCTCTCGTAGAACTTTCATTCAAATTCGACAATTATTATTTTTAATTAAGGGGAATATTTTTAGCAATATTTAACTATAAAAATTATTATTTATAACGGAAATTATCATATTATAAAATTTAATACTTGTCATCGACAGACCGATCGATAATAACTTAAGGTGGGAGTAGGCGCTTCAATGAGGAGTAGTATGGGCCAGGAGACCCCCCGAGACAGTTGATAAATACAAGACCCAAAGCGACCAACGGACAGTTAAAAAGTTGTCGACGGTACTTAACAGTTAAAAGAGTTACGAGGGTAGCAGTTCTTAAGAGTTACGATTAATTAGCAGTTGAGAGGGCAATAGTTGAGAATTGGCTGAAAAGAGTACAACATTTAAATAATAATCTAAATCAACGATATTTTATCAAATAACATTCTGACGTTTAATTAATTCTACAACAATCTAAAAACAATATAAAAATGTGAATTGACTTCTACGAATATTAACACTGTCCGAATCGGGAAGTTAACAGAAGTTTAAACAACATTTACGACTTTTCCGAGACTTTAAAAATATAACGGGGACTAAACTGTAAAACGCGATAAACCAAACTATCGAGAGTGAACTTAAAAGTGTATTGGTGCTGATAAACATTTTAAATAAAACTCAACATTTAATTTACAATCAACGCGAAGTGGTAAACAATTTATTCCGAATTAAATAATTTCGGTTGTTAATTTCAATCCCATCGTTAACTTCATCATCTTCAAATATTTTACACAACCAACCGGAAAACCTTGAAGGAAGGAAGGAGAAATCCAAATTCTCGATCATCTTCAACTACATTCATCAAATTCAACATTAAATATTCAAATCGACATTTAAATTGTATTTTAACTCATCAATCACCAACGTAAGTTTTTTTTATCATAACATTTATTTTAAATTTTAACTCAATAATTAAACCGATTTCAATCGTCATCGTAAATTAATTTCGAAGGATATACCTTCTTTAAATTGAAGTGCGAATTAGTAAGTGATCTCTTCAGCCTCTGGTAAGGAGTACTAAGGTAGTGAGTCGAGCGTTGGTCAGTGACAACGTACGGGTCAAATTACACTACGAGACGCACCGAGCGTACGGCGTCTTATCAGAGAATTTTATAGTAAACACTTCCGTCATATGGTTGCTACGCCTTTACTATACGCGTACTACGAAATAGTGACTCTCTCCACGTGCGATTTTTATTCTTTTGGTTCGGGTATTTAAATCATTAATGCGGCGCACTCTGTACCCTATCCCGAGTAATTTTCCAAAAGGTTAAACTCGAAAAGGGTATTTAGTCAAATAAAGCGCCTCAATGGTACAAAACGTGTAAAAAGGGATTATATTCCTTGACCGTAATTACCGAGGAAATGCTGATTTGGACGTAACAGCCGCGATTGTTTTCAATTTTATTTGACAAATTGCAATAATTTTGGATATTCGATGATTCTTCTTTGTAGAATTATAACCAAGTGTTCAGTGCACCCACGAAATTTTTTCATTATGAATGTGAATAACGTATATAAAATAATGTGAATGATATTCGTTCATAATATGTTATTTTCGAAATGAAAAGGATTAATATTTGGCAATCAATGTGTAATATTTCGTATTTCATTTTTCGAAACCAAATTTTCGTTTGTGACATGATAAAAAATTGTTTTTTGGAAAATTAAAATAATATAACCTTTTAAAATAATTCCTCACTGAAAATAATTGGAGAATAAGAATACTAAGAAATGTCAGAATGTCTTAAAATTTGCTGTGCGTAGTGCTTTCCATAAAATAAAAAAATGCTGCGAAATAGAAAAAATTAGGTTCGTAGACTTCATAATTGGAGCACCGTATGGACATTTAGCAGAACAAAATTTAAAACACCTCATTAAAGGCTTCGCGGTAGTTTCAAAATGATTGTTCACAATGGTGATGATATGATACATCATCCCTGCGAAAAAGAGAAAAATTGGTTCGCACAGTCCAAAGTTACACTGTGATACGGATGTCTAAGAAGTGTGACGTGGGTTTCTTGCCGCGTCACAAAAATGTTATATTATCGGCCGGTGCACGGATTGTCGGGAGAAGCGACTTTCTTGCTCGCGGGGGGGGGGGTCCCTCCAAGGCATTCGGACAGAGTTAGAGTAGGAATGGTAAAACGCGTAACTAATTTTTCCCGCCTGTTATTTATTTCATGGATACGGCTCCCGAGCACACGGCGATCTCTACGACCGGCAGCATTGCATCACAAGAGCGACCACGCAGCGTAATCATCGTCGATACGATACCCGAGATCTCGAGTACCAACGTCAGCGGAGGCTGCATCAGCGCGGCAGACTCCCATCGGCTGTCGTCGAGATCCCGTCGGCAGCGAAGATTATCGCCGGAGGAAAGCCTTCTGAAGCCTCACCCCGTGCCGGAGCACCGAATGTAATCTATGCGCTCTCGTCCGTCGCTGGATCGTCGATATATCGTCCCCGCGAGAGCCGGAGAAGCTCTCGACTCGCCGTTCGCGCTTTTAAATCGTCGCGCGGCGCTTCTAAGAAACGCAACGTTATTCGGGGAATCACGACCAATAATTCGTAGGGGCGAGAGATCTGTGTAGGCCGGGGTGGGGGAGAAAAGGGGTCGCAAGCTCTCGAGAGTCAATCGACTCGAGGTCTCGATCGTAGGATCCCGACAAGGAAGGACGTGGCTCTCGGATAGATCCGTGCACATCGTCGCCTCGAGAATATCGGCTTCTCCCTGATTCGCGATTTGGGATCCCGGTACGGAGAAATTCGCGGGATTCTCACTACGGCAACATTCAGCGGGGTAAGAGCGTCGTGCGTGTTCGGTTTGAGACCAGAGATTTGGAGGGGTGAATTGAACTCGCTATCGCGGGGACGGCGCGTTTCGTGTGCGGAGCTCGCGTTCCAACTGGTCGGGAAAGATTGGTTTAGTCGTCTGGAGTAGGAGCCTTGGAGGGTTTTCTTTGAATTTTATTCGCCGTGACTTTTCTTTTATTTTATATTTTGAACTCCTGTATTTTAGTCCGTCAAGCTCTTTGCTCTCTTTCTTGTTCTTTTGTTTTGTCGTGTAATTTCTTTTTTTTTTACCCTCCCGAAATCCGCGAGAGAGTCCGTTAGTTTTAGCTCCCGCGTAACGGTCGGTTACAAGGGCGGTTCGACCTCTGATTTTCGCGACGCGACGCTCTCACGTCGTGTTCGCGCGCTGCCGGTGGCTCTCGACATGTGTCGAGCGATCTTACGGGGGATATTGGCAATGTTCTGGTTTATTTTGTATTTGGTTATCTCTGTTAAACGGGACAGGAATTGACGTTCTCGGGACAGTACGACGGGGGCGGGAATTATTGTAACGGTTATTTGTCGCCTCACGACTCCGCCCAATGTCAGCTGCTTAAATAAAGGAATTATACTCAGTGTCCGAAATTTAATTTGTTCTTCCGCTCGCGAGAGCGACTCGAACCACTCCCCTCTACCATCTTCCCGGGCTGTAGCTAGCCGAGCGGCAGGTCGAGGGAATTATCGTATCGAGGAAATAAATTTGTCGCGGGAATTCCGGGTTCTCGCGGCTGGCGCCCTCCCGATACGATACTCGTTGCAAGTTTTGTAACTGTAGCGAGTTCGCGGGGAAATCGGTTACAGAAGATAACTTCAGTAATAAAGGTATTTTTATTCAACCGCAGGCGAAAAAAAATATTACCAGTCATTGGAGTCACTTCAAATTAACTACGCATGATGTTGGAGATACATCGAAGCAAGTGGTGAAAAATAAAAATTTTTGGAGTATTCGCTGCGGAGTAACCCCACCGACAGACTCCGAAGAGCAGCGGATGGTCATTTTAATAGGCACTCTTTGCCTATTGTTATAGTGAGTGCCTAATAAATTACCGATTTCGGATTACCTTCACCAACCCGTAACAACAGTAATGTTTATTTATTTGGGAGGGGGAAAAGATGGCGGAGGAAAAGGTCGTGCGGAAGGTGTGCTGCTGAGGAAAGGGGGAAAAGTACGGGAAAAGGGAGAGAAAATGGGTCGAAAGCGAGTAGAAGGAAGAGGAAAGTGAAGGAGTGAAAGGGAGGAGGAAAAAAAATAAAAACGTGAGTGAAAAGTGACGATGGGAAGGACAAGAACGCGCAAGAGACGTGGCAGAAATAGGCGAGGGCGCAGGCGCTAGAAGAAGAGAAAAGAAGGCATACGTGTGACGGAGAAGGAGGGAACAGCTGAACATGCGGCCGGACGGTGATAGTGAGAGAGGAAGAGGAAAGCGGCAAGCGAGGGACCAGTGAGCAGACGGCGCGAGCCAAGAGGCGAAAGAGCGAAAGTGAACGAGGAAAGACGGAGGTAGCCGAAGAGACGACGAGCGCGGCAGAGGAGGCCGGCACGTGGGGAACGCCGAAGCAGGAGGACGGAGACAGTCGAGAGGACACGAGAAGAGACGAGGATGAACGAAAGGCAACGCATGGAGTATACAGACCGAGGTGGAAGGAGACGAGGAACGAGGTGGCAAGAAACTAGGTACAGCGAGAAGCCCGAGCAACAAAGAAGAAACTATCCGAGGACAAAGACAGAAGAAAGAGGGTGAGAAGAAAGTCGGCCGGCGGAACAGGTGGTTTTGGACAGCGGGAAGAAAGGATAGAGCCAGGGGAAAGTAAAATGGAACGAACGAAACGGAATGATTGGTTGAAAAGAGCGGAGAGGAAAGAAAGAGCTAAGGGAAATGGAAGTGAAAGGAATGGTCGAGAAGAAGAATATTAAGAGAGAGAAGAGACCCCTCCCCCCCCCCCCCGGACGCGGAGAAGGACGTAAGCAAGCAGTGGCCAAGAGAAAGCAAGAAGGAACAAGCGTCTCAGCGCCCTGCGGGCGCTGATGCTATTGTTGGTCGGCTCCGCCCCCCAAACCCCCCGAAAAATGTCCCGAAGGGACACTCACGGGGGTGAACGTCGCGCTACGCGCTCCGCATCGACACATTTACACATCGCGCTATGCGCTACGGATGAAGTATGTTTATACGTCGTGCTCTGCGTTTCTTTTCGAAAGTACGTATGAGGGAAAAACATTTATCAGTGACGTAAATTAATTCATAGTGTTTAACCTTCGTCGAATAAAAATATTTCTTTTTTGTACCAATTGATTATTAATATTCACGACGGATATTTCCTTTTTGTTTGACAATAAATTGTCAAATATTGAGACACGAGACAAATATAACGAATTGCACCACGTAGAAGTTGATCAAATTAATATAACGAATCAAATCATGTCTAGTAAAGTCGTTTTATTGGCTTAAAACTTATGACCAGATTTAATGAATATAAAACAAACACACAAAACATTGTTATACCCCCGAAAAATGAGAGTACCGCCGAGGTTACGCTTACGCAATAACCGAGGCGTGCGATCATGAAATATTGCGCCAACTGCACAATATCGCATACTGGAACGACGATAAGGTAAACATCATTACCAAATCTCGTAAATATGCTGAATCGCTCGCTCCACTTTATCTCCTATAAAGTGTGAGAGTGAGCGCAAGTCGAGGAGTACAATTGGACATCCGATATTGCGCGGTTGATTGCGTGTAGAGAGACTCGTGCAAAGGGTCTGTAAGTAGTACTCCATAAGTTTGGTCGGACAATAGTCCAAAATCTGTATAACATTATTCTGTGTGAAAATTGAGTTCGCGTATCGACGCATCAATAAAGAAAGACACTTTCGCTTACATCTCCTGCATTCGAACTTTCACTGGGGTTCCAACCCTTTACCGATAAACATCCCAAAAACGATAGAGAATATTCATTACCGCTAACCTCGGCGTAGCTAACCGGGATTCGGCGGTATAACAACATGTACCCACACCAATACGATTACCATTTCGCATTCAGGCCAAATATCCCCTCTAAATCCTTCCCCTTTAGTGTTTTTTTTTCTTCCCCATAATTGATGGAATCAGTTCGTTATTTTATCTGTAGGAAACTAAATCATTGTAGAAGAAAAGTTCAAGAAATTTGCTATTCTTTGTGATTTTCAATGAAATTTTGTCCATAAGACAAATGCAAATCTGCAGAAAAGTACGAGATAATAGCAAAAAGAAAAGATAAGACAATTCGTAAATCGTGGTTTTGATAGATAATAATTTTTGTGATGCGGCGAAGGCGACGACAATTTCACGGTTAGCGACAAGGCGAAGGTTGGACAACTCCCGATAAACGACGGCTATGCCGCACCTACCGAGTACGACGACGAACAATCACTCACGCACCGTTCGTAGCTTTCGCTACCGAGATCCGATACCGATTTCGCGATATACTTCATCTTATACGGTATCAATTTCTCCATATTTCGGGACTTCAGCAATGGACTTCTTCTCTCGATAAAACTTATCTTGAGTCGATATCGCTCGGCTAAAATCATCACGGGATCAATAATTTATGTACCGAAACGTTAAACTGTACTTTTTATTATTTTTATAAATTTTATCATTTGGTTCGAGATCAATTATTTTTGGAAACAAGTTCCTCGTCTCATCGGCGTTCAACGTGGATTTTGTTGCGTTTACCCCTCATTTCGTCTACTCTTGCCTTGCTTTGTTACTAACTTGGCCGCGGGGCGCGCATGTAACGCTCGTGGCAGAGAACGGCGTCACAAAATATAACTGTTCCGATGGGAATGTGAAATCCCTGAAGACTTAGATAATGCATATAAGGCGCAATGTAGACGAATGAAGGTGTTTTGTAAAAAAGAAAAAAAAACAGTTTTATATATATGAGTTTTTTTTTTACGTAGAAAACCTTTTACAATACAAATTAAAACTCACGTTATTAATACTGTATTATACAATGATATATGAAAACTCTTATTCTACATAAAGTTCGATTTGTCTGTCACACACACACTCGACGGGAATTTTCACACGACTTGGAATGTAATACTGTTTTATTTTCCGCCGTGATATGTCATGCGGAGATGAATCTTCTGCTATGATTCGATCATCTTCATGAACAGCGCCTGGTCATCCTCGAAAACTCTTGCAAGCTGCACTGGTAAGAAGAAAGCGAATTCTCCATTGACCTCAGCGATTACTCTTTTCCCGAATTTCGTCGCCACGAATTTTAGATTGCTGATCGGATGTTCTTGTTGAATTTTCAGCTCGATCGGCTTCTTCGTTGGAAGGAATTCCGGCATCTTGCCCACCTTGTTGATGGCTGATAGATCCATTTTCTTGGACTTTGACGACAGCGAATGTCTTCAATATTAAACGCAAGTCTGTTCTTGTACGAATCAGATTTTGTACATCTTTGATATTCTTCAAGGGTAGTTTGGTGCGTAGTTTTAGCTCACGATGACGATTGCTTTGCATCCAGTCTTTACTCTGCATTACGTATTTGAATGGTACAATTCAAGCTGCTGCATTAGGTTTTGTATTATTGCACCGTAGCACCGCTTTAGAACCACACTTTTCACATTGCAATCGACGTGGAGCTGGCCCATCAACGTGGGTTCTCATATCAGGTTTATTCCAATGCTCCATGTATGGTCGATATAATGCTACTTCAGGATCAGCACGGAGATGTTCGGGTAACCGAACTCACAGGAGATGAATTTGCGTTCCACAATATTTGAGAAGCATAGACTTTGAAATAGTCGTCAGCTCCGCCTTAGATACCTCCCACGGATTTTTAACATTACACATCACGAACGTAGCCTTCGTTGTATTCATCTTGCCGTTCGATTGCAGACTGAACTATAAACGTAGCCCATCGAGAATATTTGAAGGGCAACAACGGGTGTAGGGTGCGTAAAGAACAAGGGTCCGACTCACGATGCATTCATTGGCTATGACTGCTCTATTCGGCATTTTTTATATATGTTTATCAGTCATACATTTTCAAGAGTGACGAGTGGTGCAAGGGACTTGACGTGTTTGTATATACTATCGTCTAAATATCTACTTGGTGATCTGCCTTGGAGTATCAGCAAGCGATACATTTCATGAAAAAAATGCTACCATCCACCCACCCGTCAACCACCTCCCACCTCCCACATCCTATCAACCCATTGCATGCTGCTCACTGACTCGCGCGCAAAAAAAAAATTTCGTCCGCCCCCCGCCCCTCCTGCCCGACTATTCCACCACCTTCTATCTTCTTCTCCACCTCACCAACTACATGCCGTTCGCCGATTCTGAAGTGTAGAGTGCAGGATCGAGCGCGTATTCGAGATATCGAAGCGCTGTGCACGAGGCGTGACGGGCGAACCGAGTATCGCGCGAGCGGCAAGCGTTGCTAGGCAAGCCGACTATATAGTGATAGCGAGCATCGGGAGAAGCCTCTCGATCTCACGAGAAGTGGCGGTTGATCGGCGCAACCGTCGTGCGCGTGAGAGTGCGTGAGAGTCAGTCGTTGCCTGGACGTGCAGCAGCGAGGATGTGTGCCTGAGTGTGCGAGCTTTCCTTTATGCATACTATTAATAAAACAATAAAGCATTTTTCATACTACACATCACCGAGTGTCTTCTTGCTTCCGATCCCACATCGTTAGAGTGTTAAACATATGTACACACGCAATGAATGTTTGGCGCGAGTTCAACGTAAAAAGTTTAGGCGAATAGTCAGACCTTTACTTAAAAACAGATGTACTTCTCTTGGCCGACATTTTCGAAAATTTCCGACAGACATACTTTAAAACATATAATTTAGATCCGTTGCACTACTATACAGCACCGGGCCTTGCATTCGACGCAATGCTCAAGTGCACGGGAATCGAGCTTAAACTATTTACCGATGTAGATATGTTATTGTTCATTGAGAAGGGCATTCGAGGAGGTATCGTGCAGTGTACAAATAGATATGCAAAAGCGAACAATCGGTATATGTGTAAAGATTTTGACTCGAGCGTAGAAGAATCGTACCTCATGTACTATGATGTTAATAATCTTTATGGTGCAGCGATAAGCCAATACTTACCATGCAGTTCTTTTGAATGGCTGGAGAATTTTGATAACCTCGATATAGAGAGTATCGAAGATAATGCTCCAACGGGATACATATTCGAGGTGGATTTAGAATACCCGCGAGAACTCCACGAGGAGCATAAAGACTCACCGCTATGCGCTGAGCACTTCGTACCTCCCCTCCCCGGATGTAACCAATCAAAGTTGATGACAACTTTATTGCCGAAACGGAAATATGTAATTCATTATCGTAATTTGAAACAGTGTCTCAGTTTTGGTCTGAAGTTAGCAAAAATTCATAGAGTATTAAAATTTGAACAAAACCCGTGGATGAAGCAATATATTGATTTAAATACAGACTGCCGCAAAAAATCGACTAACGATTTTGAAAAGAATTTTTACAAACTTATGAATAATGCCGTCTTCGGCAAAACAATGGAAAATGTAAGAAATCACCGGGAAGTAAAACTTGTCACCAAATGGGCAGGGAGGTACGGGGCGCGAGTCCTTATAGCGAAAGCGACGTTTCATAGCTGCACCGTATTCGATGATGATATGCTTATAATAGAATTAAATAAAACATCAGTCAAGTTCAATAAGCCGATATATACATGCTTCACCATTTTGGACGTGTTAAAGATTTGTATATATGATTTTCACTATAATTATATGCGGAACAAATTTGGTGAAAGTGCAAAAGTAATGTATACCGACACTGATAGTCTAATCTATCATATCAAAACCGGGGATGTATATGAGACGATAAAGCAGGATTTGCACAAATTTGACACGTCGGATTCCCCTTTAAATAATTTGTATGGAATACCGCAAGCGAATAAAAAAGTTCTCGGGTTAATGAAAGACGAGAACAGTGGTAGAATTATGACTGAGTTTGTGGGTCTAAGAGCAAAATTATACTCATATAAGGTTAGAGATGATCCGAAGGATAAAAAACGCGCAAAGGGTGTCAAAGCATCCACATTGACAAAAATTACATTTGCTGACTACAAGAAGTGTTTGTTGCAGCATGATAATCTCGTGAAATCTCAATGTTTAATACGTAGCCGAAGGCATGTGGTAGAGACTATTACTAGAAATAAGTTAGCTCTAAGTTGGGATGATAATAAGAGGATGCTGCAGCGTGGCTCCACCGATACTTTACCGTGGGGTTATAGGGGATAAGGCAGAAATAATTGTACTTATATGTATTGTGAATATTGTATATAGTGTTTTATAATATTATGTGTGCGTGTGTATTGATCGATAGACAATAGAAAATATATATTCAGTGCATAAAAATGTATATATTGTATTATAAAAAAGATACATTGGCGATTAAAATGTGTATATATCATATCATATTCTTATAAAATAAAGTTCCATTGTTTTTTCACATCATTTTATCACTTCTCAATTATCACTCTTCCGGCACTATATTAATTTCATATTCCTCCTCGTCGTAGTTGTCCTCATCATCATCATCATCATCATCATCATTATATGTATCGTGATTTTCATCAACATATTCTTCTTCTTCTTCTTCTTCTCCTATATCCTTGATGAGGCAATAGAGTTTGAATCTCTCTATGTATTTCGCGCTTTTCCTTTTAACTCGCTCATGGTCCTCCGGTCGCAAGCGTAGACTCGAATCGGAATCCGAATCCTCCAGCACATTATGTTCCGCGCTTCCTCACTCAACCGTTCCATTTCCTCCGGTGGGGGCCAGTAATATCGGCGATTGATGCTCGGTTTTATCATAGGCTGGTACTTTGGATCATCATCATAATAGTCGTATTGTCCCACTATCGAGCTACGAAACTCTAATGCAGCGGCAGCGGCATCGCGAATATCACCACGGATGTATCCATTTTTTACGGGGTCGAAAATTTCATCAGTCTTTGCCACGAAAAAAACTCTTTCGAGTTCACGAAAAACTGCATCGTAGGACATGTTTTTTAACGCGCGCCGTCTTTCTTTTGGCCATCGACGATTTATAAAATCATTCCTCCGTACGAGGAACTTGAAAAGCGCGTGCACAGTCGAACGGTTAAAGCTGCCCCGAGTCATGGCGATAGAAATGTAGCTCTTACACGAATGGAAAAAGAACTGAGCTCTGCTACTTTTCGAAAAACTAAGCCAACCCTCACGAAAAAGGTTTTTTCTTTTTTCAAAGAGTGGGAGGATGCGAGTGAAACTAAGAAGTTTTTGAATTATGCACAATTTTTAGTCTGCGAGGATTGGCACATGCTTTAAAGTGAGAGCGAGGATTATGTGAGAAGACAATGCTTCCACAGGTTGTACGCAGGCCATGTGCATGCTGTTAGGATTTCGTAAGAAAGGACCTATCGCACTTTCCCGCGAGAAAGGGTCTTTCTTTTCCAGGAGCATAGAGTACGCAGGGGTCATCCGAAATCTTTATGGGGGGTGAGCGGAAAAAATACTTCCAGAGCCGGTGCATAGGCCATGTGCATCGGCCTGAGCTCGAAAAGAACAATCTCACTCTCTCACCTTTACTCTTTCTTTTCCTCAAGACAATGATTTATTTACAAGTCCGATTTATTAATCCAACTATTGTGCGAGTTATCATATCCGAGCCATTTTACATAATGTTTGTCGAGCCGTTTTTTCAACACTTTTTCAACTAGATAAATATCGGGGTGTTTGACGGCGAGTAGCTCTTGCTCATAGAAACTGCCGGCAATCGGTTTATTCTCATAGTCCATTAGCCTGTACATCACAGGTGAAGTATTCATTATTCGTGATATCGTAAATATTTCAGTTGTCCAGTTGGGTGTATAGCCTTTCGCAAAAATATTTTTATATTTACTAACTCGAACTTTTTCGCCAACTTGAAACTTTGGGTTCCTGGTATATTTAATTTTTGGCCAATCATACACTGTATGCAGAAGATTTTTCTCATGTTTAGCGCATACGTCTTTTGGCTTCATTCTAATAGTGCGATGTATTGTGGCGTTGTATTCGAAAAGCAACTTCTCTATAATATCAATCCACTTATAACTTCCGCGAAGACTAAAATGTTTCCACATTTTATTTTTTATTGTCCGATTGAAACGTTCGCAAATCGATGCTTTCAAGTTGCTAAATGTTGAATACAAATGAATTTTATACTGCTCCATGAGAGATTGAAAACTCGCCGCCATTATCCACCTGTAATTTTGATGGTGTTCGCCCTTGAATAAGTACGGACTTCATTGCAGCTGTTGTATCTTTTCCCGTCTTGCTCTTCATCGGTACAGCCCAAGCGAATTTCGAGAATATATCAATGACGGTAAGGAGATACTTGTATTGATTGTTTTGACTAGCATAAGCTGACATATCGACGAGATCGGCTTGCCAAGTCTCATCGAGACACCGTATATCCACATGACGACGAGGATAGTTCCGTCTAGCTGATTTATGTAGCTCCTCCACTAGTGCTTCTTTGTGCGCTCTCATTTTCAAGAACGTTTAGTCTAACGTCCACATTGGCAATGGCCTTTGAGTTTCGAGTAGCCAAGTCTTGTACTGTTTTGAGGTTAATATTTACAGTTCTCATGATATCATGCATTGTTGTCTCAAGCCCTTGAACCAATAGGAGATTACTATCATTCATTTCTTTTCGTAAAATCTTCACGTTGGTATGTACTTTGCGATGTAAGATGTTTAAGGTTGCAGCATCGTCTTGTTGTTCCGGAGCGGCAACATTGCGGAGTCTTTTGTTTTCCATATCACAATGGCCATCCTCGGTTAATTTAAATCCAATGCCGGGATTACCGGGAGCGCCGGGACGGCCGGGAAGACCGCGATTTTTTACACCTGCGCTCTTATCGAACTGTCGTCCAAACACATCGACACTCATCTTGCAAATGTTCAAAATCTCTATAGGTGGCGAGTTAATATATTATCTGGGCCTCACGTAGTTCCTCCATAATTGACATAATTTCGTTTCTATGAGAGGAGTTGCCAGCTGTTTGTGATGCCAAGAGTAGACGAAGCCGATTAGTAGATAGCTAGTAATTACTAGCCGATTACTAGCTATCTAGTAATCGGCTTCGTAGTAATCGGCTTCGTCTACTCTTGCTTGCTAGTAATCGGCTTCGACGAAGCCGGCTACTAGCTAGCTAGTAATCGGCTTCGTTTACTCTTTGGATCTATCTGGATCAGATCTGGATCACTAGCTCATTTGGATCATCCCAATAAACATAATCTACTTTGACATCTTTTTGCGCAACTTTATATTGAGATATACCTTTTCCGGTGTATTCAACATCATTTAGAATTTTTGCGATATAATTAATGAATTTGAAAGATTCATTCACGCGGATCGCTTCTCTATTTTTGTAATACTTCTTGTGCGCATTTGTTCTGGTAATTATATCCTTATAATTTTTCATATCATCAACGCTAATATAAGCAACATTGGGTTGTTTTTTAAACAATAGTTCCATGAGACCAATAGTTTTTCCATAGCTTACACCCCCTATTTCTATAGAAGTAGCGTTGAAATTTATCGGCGAGTCTCTTATCATTAACCTATTATTAGCAAAATTTCGCACTCCATAAGAAATATCTAAATCGGACGTTCTATTTGATTGTAACAATGCGAGATATTCATTTATTAATTCATCTACTTCAGCGTTTGTCTGCACGATTTTATTATCATCGTCATCGCTTATAATGTCCTCAGTATCGTTGCCTATTGCTGACTTAAACGAAGCATCTTGCTCCTCATCATCGCTGTCGCTAAATTCACGTTTCACTATTCCCCTCGTTCCAGCTCTTTCGACAATATTATCTCTAGCCGCATCATCATCATCATCATTTATTTCTTCCTTAATTTTATCTCTAATTTCATCCTCAATTTCATTCTTAATTTCCTCTTTAATTTCTTTCTTCACAAGTGCCGTATCGCGATTTTTACTTGTGTGAGACACATTCGCTAATTTTTCCAATGGATTCACGAGTGGTTTGAAGACTTCTTGCATCGCCTGGTCATCGGCCTCGCGACCAGTTTTCAACATTTTATATTTCCGTCGAATTGCATCGCTGGCTTTGACGATTTTACGCAAAACGTCTTGTTCTCTAGAAATATTTTCACTCTTCATGTTGCCACAGCTGAGTCGCGGATACTACTGTTGCAAGATCAGCTAGTAATAGAATATTTATTACTTATCGATGCACGCGAAACAGTCAAACCCTTTCCTATATCTACCTCTATCAAGATAACTATCCTTGTCAATCATAATAAATCCACACTTATCGGCCCAGCATGCCGAGCATAAATTTTTTAACTCAGCGTAAGGCATATCGGTGTTTACATGATCATTGTATATATGCTCGAGATTCATCTCATCTTGCTTAAATAGTACTAGGAGGTTGGCATTATCACGGACGAGATATTTTGGAATGCGTGCATATGTCTGACAGAGATAGAATGAATCAACGTGCTCGTGTCTACTCATTGAAAAATATGCTCGAATATTATCCTGTTTCTCACATGCTACATCATCGAAAATAAATATTGAGTTCGGTCGAGCCTCGCTTGGTGGCACCACTTGTTCATTCTCGTTGAAGGGAAAATATTCAACACCGTCCACAGACTCAAGCAGTTTTTCTAATAACTTATACTTTGGCTGCTTAAGAGATTTCGAGTATATATAAATAAATAGTAAAAACATTTTTCTACAAAAATGTAAAAAAAAGACGCCAAGTGGTTTAAATAATGTTTGCGAAAAAAAAAATAAAAAATCATAGAAGCCAAGTAAAAATAAAAATAAAAAAACTTTGCTCGTCCTTTCTTTCATTCCTACTACATTTATTTGTGGTCTAAGGACTCGCCAAGTTTTTTTATTTTTATTTTTACTTGGTTTCTATGATTTTTTATTTTTTTTTTCGCAAACATTATTTAAACCACTTGGCGTCTTTTTTTTACATTTTTGTAGAAAAATGTTTTTACTATTTATTTTATTCTTTTTTTTCATTTATTTTATTATTATTAATTTGAATTATTTATTTTTAAAGATTTTTTTTTGTATTACACGCGTAATATTTATTAATTGAAATTACCACTAGTCTGCAATTAGTTAGGATAATTTTTTCACACAGGTATCCCTTTTTTTTACCACGAGAGATTTTTTTATTAGTACCTTTCGCGATAGTAAAATTATAAATAACCTCTTAGTATTTAACCTCTATTTCGATGACTGAATGCGAGTGCACTATTCGCGGATCGCGGATACGGATATCACAAGTTGCTGTGTTCACGAACTGACACTTGGAATCGGTAACAGCTAACCGTTCGTTCCGCATATACCATTGTATATGCAGGGCGCACGCATGGACACACAGACGCAACACACAGGCATGATGGGACATCGGACAAACAACGGACAGACGAAAAAATCTCTGAAGAAAAATTTTATCGTGAAAGTGAGGATTTTTTGGGCGACATCGCGATATCTCATCATTTCGAGCACCGATCGGGCTGATTCCAGGCGCATTTTGAAGCTTGTATTCGAATTATATGATGAAAGTGTCTTTGGAATTCAGATCCGATGTCTCGTTTCAGAGAAAAAAAATGTCAAACTTTAGGGGGCACGATATTAGCGTATAAGTACACGGTAGCGCTCGACGCGCGCGGACTCACCGCGCGGACTTTTTACTTTTTAAACCACTTGGCGTCGAGACGCTACCGCGTCTCTTGATATTTTCGAATCGCAATCCATTGGGGTGAGTGATGAGCGTGAGCAACGTATTAGTTTTGCCGCAATTCGATGGCTCGCAGAACACTGCACGAACGGTATTTGGTAATAAATTACCATGACGTTTCGCGATCTTTTCCTTCTGCGCAAACTGATCAAAGTTGATCACAGGTAAATTCGTGGATTGTGTCTTGAACTTCATCCCAATGAAGACTAACAGGAAACCCTATAAATAATTGTTTATATATATAAATTTCGTCAGTAGCTCATGAGTCTTTCGATGGATAAGATCGCGAGCAGCGAGGTAGTTCGGCTTAGTGCCGCTGGGGCATTGTCCTGTGGTGAGGCCAGTATAGCTAAAGCTGTTACCGCTGCTCAGGCGGCAAAACGACAATTGGTGGAGAATAAGCGACATGATGAAACGATGGAGGCTATTGCATTGGGCAAAGGCTTGCATTTAAAGCCCTACAAAAAAGGTTTCGGTCTTCATATTGCGACAAAAAATGGAACGTGACGCTACCACACCGAGCACTAACTGACACCGACCTATAAAAGTATGCAAAAATTATGGAAATTCCACACTTTCGCGGAGTTTTTATGGGAAATGGTTTACCGAAGAGTGGTCCATTCAAACAGGAGTCCGCAATTGTCAATCTGGATGATAACAATGGAGCTGGTACGTACTGGGCCGCATACAAAAAGATTCATAACAATGTTATATACTTTGATAGTTTCGGCGATCTTCAACCACCGACAGAATTTGTCAGTTATGTGGGTGTTGGTAGCGTGAAATATAACTATAAATAATATCAGACATATGATAAGGTAGAATGCGGGCATTTATGTCTTAAATTTCTTTGCAATCAACTGAATCGTAAAGAAAAATATTGTCTATATAAACACTAACCACGATGCTTCACACTCAGTTCTATATCAGCCTGCATCATGAATGATACTCTTACATTAACCATATCTGGAACTTCTTCCATTCTCGAAGCTCAATATTTTCCTCCTATTGAACTTTCCACGGATAAAAACCTTATGCTCTAGGACTGGTTGAATTGCTAATCTTCAACTCAATTCCCAATATAGACGTTGATAATAATAAACTTCACATTGGCGGAGAAGTAATAAGTATTCCAACTGGTAGCTATGAAATTGAGGATATTGAGAATTATGTGAAGCCCATCCTGATTGGAAAGAATATTAATATCGATATTAAACCAAATAATAATACTCTACGCAGTGAAATTAGGTGTGAGCATGAAATAGATCTTACACCTGAAGATTCTATTGGCCGATTACTAGGATTTACACAGCGTATCTTGCCAGCTAATAAAAACCTCGAGTCTGATCTTCCAGTAGCCATTCTCAAGGTAAACGCTTTGAGAGTTGAATGTAGTCTTACAACCGGCGCTTATATCAACGAGCAAAAAGTACATACTATTCACGAATTCTTCCCATTTGTCCCACCGGGATATAAAATGATCGAAGTACCATCGCACGTCATTTACCTCCCTATTCTCCACAAGGTAATTGATCATATTCAACTGCGAATAGTAGACCAGGACGGAAATTTAGTTAATTTCCGCGGGGAAGTGATAATAATTCGGTTGCATATTAAATCTCAATAATAATAATAATAATAATAATGGCGATAGTTTTTAACCGGAAGCCTGCCAATTGTAATAAGCCGTCATGTGCGAGGCAGATCAGTCATCGACTAGCTCCCAAGGTGCTAACACATCAGAACATCCAACTTCTAAAAAGTCTGGGTCTCAAGGTCAAGCAATGCGGAAAACAATTGTAAAACGATATTTACTCCGTGTATTTTGTATCTGCTGCTGGCGAATACGATGGACGTTGAAATAGTGAATATTCAAACACCCATCATCTTTGATGAATCCATAACACACTGCGAGATTCATGCTCATCAGCCTTACGCGTCATCATCTTTCAACAACAGTGATGAGATACGTATTGCAGTTCAACATCAAGATCTCAGTTTGCTCCCGAGCAAGAGTTCGCTTCGCATAAGTGGAAAGCTAATCAAAGGTAATGGATCCGCGGCAACTACTGCTACAACTCTCATGAACCATGCAATTTGTCATTTGTTTGAGGAAGCTCGATATGAACTGAATGGTATTGAAATCGATCGAAACAAAAATGTTGGTCTCACGAGTCTGATGAAAGGATTTGCATCTCTACGTCACAGTCAAACTTCAGTAATGGAAAACACCGGTTGGCTCGATGTCGAAGAAACAAAATCTTCAACTAATTCGGGTTACTTCGATGTCTGCATACCACTCAGCTTCATATTTGGCTTCGCTGAAGATTATCATAAGATTGTCATCAATGCCAAACATGAGTTGATTCTCGCTCGATCAAAAAATGATCTCAATGCAGTTATTCAAACGGCAGCGGAAGAATTTAAAATTGCTCTACATAAAGTAGAATGGCTTGTACCATATGTGTCAATTTCCGATCAGCGGAAAATACGACTACTCAATTTCATAGCCAAAGATGCTCCAATCCCCATGAGCTTTCGTACATGGGAATTGTACGAGTATCCCCTACTCCCCACTACTACGAAGCATGTGTGGACCGTTAAGACATCTTCTCAGTTGGAAAAGCCGCGATATGTTATTCTAGGCTTTCAAACGAAGAGAAAAAATAGTACTAACAAAAATGTTAGTCATTTCGATCATTGTAACATCAGCGATGTAAAATTATATTTGAATTAGCAATGTTATCCCTATTGCAACCTGAATCTCGATATTAATCAAAACCAGTACGCTTTGCTATATGAGATGTATGCAAATTTCCAAACTAGTTATTATGGTAAAGAAGCTGAACCATTGCTAAACAAGGAAAATTTTATAAAGTATGCTCCACTCATTGTAATTCATTGTTCAAAGCAGAACGATACTCTCAAGTCTGGACCTGTTGACATTTGTCTTGAATTTGAAGCTAAGAGTAATTTTCCCGCCGGAACATCAGCATACTGTCTAATATTGCACGATCGAATAGTCGAGTACAATCCAATCAGCGGCGGGGTAAAAAAGTTGGTATAAAAGCCTCCTCCATATGGGGAATCAAGTTAGTATTAATGAAGATGGACTTCGTCGTCGACGTTCAAGGTTCAAGAAACCGATTGATTAGTTTGTGCTGAAAGAAATATCCATCCTTGAACTTACTCGAGACATGACAGCTGATCCTATAACGTTGCTCGTTAAACCACCGTGCTCATGGGCCGATCTACCAGCGAAATACAAGTGTATGAATTCGTGGCTACAACGCAATTTCCACGGAATGCCCTGGGAGTCTGGAGAAATATCCTATGCCGGGGCTATAAGTTTCATTCGCGCTATCTTGAAACTTGGAACGACTGTTTTCGTCAAGGGTTTGGAGGAAAAAAGATGGCTGGATCGCATCATGATTGGTACATCGGTGTCCGTTGTCGATTAGGAAACGCTGGAGTGCCCATCGCTGCGTAAACTATCAACCGCAATACCCGCCATAAGATGTTCACATCATCCGAATCTTCTAATGAAATATAACTTTTCCGATGGGCATGTGAAATCTCTGAAGACTTGGATAATGCATATAAGGCACAATGTAGACGAATGAAGGTGTTTTGTAAAGAAATAAAATAGATTTACATATATGAGTTTTTATTTTTTTTACGTAAAAAACCTTTTACAATACAAATGAAAACTTAAGTTATTAATACTGTATTATACAATAATATTTGAAAACACTTATTCAACATAAAGTTCGATTTGGCTGTCACACAAACATGATTGGAATTTTCACACGACTTGAAATGTGACACTGTTGTATTTTTCGCCGTGATACGTCATGCGGAGATGATTCTTCTGCGATGATTCAACCATTTGCGTGAACAGCGCCTAGTCGTCCTCGAAAACTCTTGCAAGCCGCGCTGGTAGGAAGACAGCGAATTCTCCATTGACCTCGGCGACCCTTTTTCCGAATTCCGTCGTCACGAATTTTAGATTGCTGATCGGATGTTCTTGCTGAATTTCCCGCTCGATTAGCTTCTTCGTTGGAAGGAATTCCGCCATCTTGCCCACCTTGTTGATAGCTGCGAGATCCATTTTCTTGGATTTTGGCGTCAGCGAATGTCTTCAGTATTAAACGCAAGTCTGATCTTGTGCGAATCAGATTTTGTACTTCTTTGATATTCTTCAAGAGTAGTTTGGTGCATAGTTTTAGCTCACGATGGCGATTGCTTTGCATCCAGTCTTTGCTCTGCATCACGTCTTTGAATAATACTATTCGAGCTGCTGCATTAGATTTTGTATCATTGCACCGTAGCACCTCCACCACAGAATCTTATTCATCGACTCCGCCTTTTTCGTCTCTAACCCTATCGGCATCGAACATTTAAAACTGATCGAATCACACGTTTCGCTATTGTTTCTCTATGACGCACCCGTTGCATGAATCTCCGCTTTAGAACGACACTTTTTACATTGCAATCGACGTGGAGCTGGCCCATCAACGTGGGTTCTCATATCTGGTGTATTCCAATGCTCCATGCATCGTAGGTATAATGCTATTTCGGGATCAGCACGGAGATGTGCGGATAACCGATCCCACAGGAGATGAATTTGCGTTCCCCAATATTTGAGAAGCTTAGACTTTGAAATAGTTTTCAGTTCCGCCTTAGATAGCTCCCACGGCTTTTTAACATTGCACATCACGAGCGTAGCGTTCGTTGTATTCATCTGCCGTTCAATTGCAGACTAAACTATAAACGTTGCCCATCGAGAATTTTTTTCTTTGAATATTCAATGAAATGCATACACAATGTTTTGTTTATATGAGTTTTCCCCCTCTAATAAATTCTGAGAACAACGATCCGATTCATTGCTCATGTTTTGGATGTGAATGTTTTGTTTATAAATTCTTATCACCGCAATAAATATCAAAGGCTGCGTAAAGAACAAGGGTCTGACTCACGATGCATTCATTAGCTATGACTGCTCTATTCAGTCATAAATTTTCAGGAGTGACAAGTGGCGAAAGGGACTTGGAGTGGTTGTATATATTGTAGTCTAAACAACCACTTGATGACCGATCTTGCAGTATCAGCAAGCGATACATTCCGAGAAAAAATGTCAACCACCCACACACCCTAGCCCCCCCCCCCCCCACCCACCCACCCACCACCCACCTGTCACTCACCGATTCGAAAAACTTTAAAAATGACAACCACTCACACACCCACCACCCACCTCCCACACACCTGCCACCCACACCCACCCATCACCTACCGATTCACTAAATACAATAAAATGCCAACCACCCACCCACCACCCTCTTCCCCCCCTCCTCCCACTCAACACGCCTCGCCAGCCAAGACGCCTCGGTCTGTTTCAAAACGCCCCGGTTGGATTAGAACCGACCTAGTATATCTACTATTTCCGAACCGCCGAACCGAGTTGCGGTAGCGCGGGATGCAATACAAGTATGCCTCGACGATGAGTCACGAGGGCAAGGCGGCTCAACCACCGAACGCAAAGACGCAATTCCGTCGAAAAAAATCACATACCTCGCGCAGAAGAAGTGCCTCCCTACGATCGGGAGAATGAAATAATGTGTAACAGGAGGTTCGCTCTTGACCACATTTAACGCGATCGACACCTCGAATGCCGAAAGTAGCCATTAGGATAGAGTATATTCGAAATAATATATCGTCGAAACATTAGTACCGTCGAAACATTCGAGATCATACCGATCACTATAACCATGTGTACTCTAGCGTCGAAGCCCACTTCGTCGAATCACGTACCTTATCGCGACATATCAGCCAATCACCATAGTGCTGAATTTCGACAAATAGACGAACGTTTCCCGAAAAGAGGAGGATAGGCTGATCACCGTAATTAACGGTGGAACACTTCCTGATTGATTGCGCTTGAGCAAGGAAGTGGTCTTCGAGGCGTCGATAATCATTGTCAAATTTATCGTCTATTGATTAATTATTGAATATCGGTGGATAATTGTATTTATTATTTCGTCAAATTAAATTTATTGTTTCAATTGTCTGTGTGTTGGTGTTGAAACGTTAATTTGTCAAAGTACCGAAAATACCTTGGATTTCGTCTTCGAGTAACCGAAATTTGGTTTTGTCGAGGAAAAGTCGACGTAAGTAAAATTCACAATTCTAATGGTTCTCTGTATTCGACAAAATTCAATTGGGTCCCCAACGGAACCCCCCGAGATCCTCAAAATATTTAGTTAAATACTTCACCAGTTATCACTGGTTGGCGCCCAACAAAATTTAGACGTCGTGAGCCTTGCCAGCTGAAGACCCCGGCCGCGGCAAGTGAAGGCCGAATAAATCGACCGTTCTCAAATGATATTTTAATATAACTATTATCCTTCCGATAATGTTCACCGTATAAGTTGGTATTAGGAGCAAAGATGTACTCCTGGAATTTCGTTTTCTCGGCTCAAGGTTGAAAAATTTATAAATCAATCAATATATCAAATTAATCAGGAATATTTTCTTATTCTTGTGTCGCAACTATTTTTTCCAAAATTTATGGGAAAAGTAACGTCAGCAACTACAAAGTACATGTAGCAGGAAAACGTACGTCGCATATAGTTGACTCCCCCCCCCCCCCCCCCCCCCAATTTATAGTATAAAAATAAAACATCGCAGGTTATATCAAAATGTTCAGGAACATTCCACCTTTAACATGGAATTATTAGTTTGTCAATATTATTTAACATTCGACCACGATTCACCTCCAAACACAGAAAATAAGTCGGAATCGGCGAACGGTAAAGAACGTAAGCTAAGCTGCATAGCGTCAAGGTTAGTTCACGACGATAGGGGAAGGTCTAGCAGGTACACCGAAAGAGGGGAGTCATACAGCTCGCCCGGGCAACGGAACGGTAGTTCCGGAATGACCATATAAGGGAATAAGACGATCGTACGACGTTGCTACCGGGCACGCTCAATAGTTGCTGCACGCCTCTTAGGGGGACAACGCCCAAAGATATCGGGCCGGTTATGCTACCGATACCTCGGAATATTTGGAAGATGCTGTTACTTTATAATAAAGTAATTTGTACAAGAGCCGGGAAATATTTTACCTTCAGGTATATAATAATTTGACACCCAACATCTAAAAGATGACAATGCTACGAAATTATTAGTAACAAAATATACATATCTCTCGACTTTTACCACCGCTCTCTGAATACGACTATATACCGGAGAATTTTACAAACAGCAGCTATCATTTTATTCTCTCTCTTATATGTTAAACATATCAAATCTTAATTATTTTAAATAATTTGTTTACGAATTATTAGTATTAAAATAACGAATAACTTAGGCAAATAATTAGACATAAGAAAGGAAATGGAATTCAATGGGAACGGGATAAATTTACAATTATCTCACAATACGAATATTCCAGAAATCCTGGAATCTCGAACAAGCCGAGAGGAGAATAGCGAAGGAGGCAACGTTACTCTTCAGGGGAGCAGAATGCCCGGGACACATGAGGGAGGGTTTTCTTCCCCCCTCTGGTTACCATTTTTTTAGTATATAATAATAATATAATAATAATAAGTTTATTACTCCTCTAGAATACATATGATTCTTATAGCAAGGGGGGAGGGGGTGGTATTCTGTACATAAAAAAAATATTCTTATATTTAAAAGATTCAAACTAGTTCGAGTGAACATGTAAACCGAAGAATCTTATTCCTAACGGTAGACTAACGTAATTTACAACAACTCGGGATTTATTGTTCGAGGGCGAACGCACGCAACATTAATGCCTTCGTTATAAAATAAAAGATGTTTTTGATGTCGACAATCCTGTTCGCTTCTAACATGTGTGCTAAGTTTTCTACAATTAAGGAATGGCCCAGATAATGACGCCTATATGGTTCGTAGATTGGGCAGCGCAAAAATACGTGTTCTAACGTTTCAAATTCCTTCAAATTGCAAACTTTGCATAATTGACCTGGGTCCAACTTATACAATAGTTTGTTGAAAGCCAAGAAATTAACATAAAAATTTGCCAGATGAACTTGCGCCATAACTCGCTTCATTGCCATAGGGTACCGTGCTTTTAGGTAGAAAGCCACGTCCTCGTTAGTATTTCTCGGAATCCAAATCTGTAACGACGTTGAATTGCAATAATCTTCAAAGCCTTCAGATACTGCTCATATATGGAAAAGAATTCTGGCTCCGCGCGCGTCCAATCAAAAACATTCGGTGCAATTAAAAGATCGCTAAAACCAAGCTCGGAAAGGAGACTTTTCAACTGCCAAACCCAGTTGTACTTTGGATTGCCAATGTTCTTGTTTGACAAATCAGCTAACCTTAAAAGGATTTTCTTTGGTAATCTATCATTGCCCATAGAGAGGACTTTCGTAACCCAAACCCAGATCAGACGCATGGCTTGATAAGAGATGTGAAGTATGCCCGTTTCTAATCGCAAAGCATATCCAGGAGTGTTCTTTGGCAGAAAAAGGAGTTTTTTGAAAAAACTGAGTTGCGCTTTTTCTAGTAATTCAAAGTAGCTTAAACCCCACGCAGGAACCGCATACAATAACGTCGATGTGACCATGCTATTATAAAGTTTTATCTGGTTAGACCATGAATCTGATTTGGATCTCGAGAGAATTGATAAAACTACACCGGAAGCAAATTTTGATTTTTCAATGGCAGAGTTCGCAGCCTGAAGACCAAGGGCGGAACTAGAAAAGGGCACACCCAAGTAATTGTACGATGATACGGTCTCTAGTTGAAGGCCCTTGTACCTAAAGTCAGTTGTCGCTATACGGCCACCGCGCTGAAAGGCAACCACTTTTGTCTTGGAGATATTGACCTTTAAATCATTTTCCTCGCAATATTCCTCAAGCGCACGGATTTTTCTTTTCAAGTCAGATGGCGAGTGTGCGAAAAGAGCCGCGTCGTCGGCATAGAGTAATAGTAACAGGTCGTCGAAACCATTTATGTTAAGGCCTGAAAGACCTTTTCTCCGAAAAAATATCTCCATGTCCGAGATGTACAAGATAAATAATAACGGACTTAAAATTTCGCCCTGCAAAACGCCTTCCGTGGCTTCAATCTCGCGGGATAATTTATCAAATACTTTGACTTGGACACACGCTTTGTCATATAAGTTTTTGACGACGTTAATTATCTTCGTACTCACTCCAAACGACCACAATTACCTCCAAAGCTTCTCGTGTGATATAGTGTCGAAAGCACGTTTAAAATCTACGAAGAGTGCATAAATCGTGTTGTTTTCGAACCTAAGCTGTAGTTGTATAGCGGCAAAAAGAGAAAAAATGTTATCTAAACAGCCTCGTCCCTACCTAAAGCCAGCTTGACATTCAGGTAACAGGTGATGTCGTTCGACCCAAACGCTAAGACGATCGCAAATGACTTGTGTGAATAGTTTAGGCGTGTTGTTGACTAAAGCTATGCCACGGTAATTCGCAGGGTCAGTTTTGTCGCCTTTCTTGAACAGCATAGTTACTGCAACTTTAGCCCAACCATCCGGAACCGAACCAGCCTCGAAAATTCTATTCATCATGACTTGGATATACAAAATCCAGTTTATAGGCAAGTGTTTCAAAAACTCGTTCGACACCTGGTCCAGTCCGGGTGCTTTGCCAGCTTTACATTTTTTTATGCAAGTAACTAATTCTTCAGACGTTATCTCAGAGTCAAGCCATGGGTCGACATTTCCAGCTAAGTACAGATCACGTGTGCTCTATGCGGATAGACGTTTTCATAGAAATTTTCCCATTGCTCTACAGTTAAACTGACCCGTGGCTTCTTAAAAACTAGCCATTCTCTGACTACTTTCCAGAATTCCGTATTTCGTTTTGTATCCGCAAGTTTATCTTTGACTTCTTTTTCGTGTTTGTTTTTCTTATTACGTTTCAATACCTCATACTTGTTTTTAGATTCCAGGTACGTCAGTTTGTCCGCGGCATTAAAATTATTTCGTTTGCAAATTTTTAACGCGTTTTTAGCCTCAGTTTTGGCTTGCTTGACTTCCTTGTCTATCCATGGCTTGTCTCTAGATTTCCCATAGCGCTCATAGCGACCTGTACTAGTCACGACCATATTACAACTTTTGGCAGCTTCAGATATAGCGATCAGAAAATTTTCGTATTGATCATTCATGGATGAATTATTATTAAAATCGAAGAAAACTCTATTCGAGTACTGGAGTGTCGTTTGAAAGGTTTCGGCTAGCTCGGGTTTCCATTTAAGTTTCGTTGCTACCGCGTGCTGTGCAAGATTATTGTTAGTGTCTAAATAAAGGTCAATATCGTCCCAAGGCAAATTAAGCTCGAGAGTGACAGGAAAATGGTCTGATGACGAAATTTCACTTACCACGCAGAGATCCGCTATCGCTTCTAGGCTCGGGACGTTAATCCAAACTAGATCGACTGTACTGTGTCCTATTTTACTGCTAAAAGTGTATTGACCAGGAGTATCGTTAGGTGCTCTGCCATTGACGAGAATATAGCCATTTGATTTCATAAAATCTGTAAGCCTAGCGCCACGCTCGTTAAAGATTCTATCGCACGATTTTCTCGTTGATTAAAGCACAGTGCCTTCGAAAAGTTCTTCAGGGATTCCGCCGTCTTCTTCGCCGACCCTCGCGTTGAAATCGCCGCCGATGACATAAAGAATAGCTCCATGTTTTTCTTGTACGTCCGAGAGAGTCATCTGCAGCAACTCCAGCAATGTTTCCAGATCCAAACTCGGTTTGAAGTAGACAGATCCCAGGATAAATTTGAAACTTTGATAGTTCACGATTCCGAAAATCCACCAGTTACTTTTTTCAATTACTGTCCATTTCAAATTTTTCTTTGTCAAAACGGCCAGACCACCGCTTGCTCGACCAATACTGTGCTCTCTCTGTGCCTCAGCCCAACAGGAGTTGTACTCATACAGATTCGTCGGCAAATTTTCTAGTTGGTTTTCTAGCCAGGTTTCGGAGGCGCAGATAATATGTGCGTTGTTTGGGAGTGAAGAGCTATCCAAATTTTTAAAACCGTGGACGTTCCAAAAGGCAACAGATATATTCTTCAGTTTACATTTTAATCGTTTTTTGCATTCGAGGCAGCACCGGTTTCCTCTACTCTGGCAGTTTCTTTACGCGATTTTTCAGCAACAGGGACGAGATTTTTTTCTTTGTAGCTCCATATGAACTCGTTGCCGTCGATTTGAAACTTACGATGGCTGGTCTTCACTTGCTTGTCGCTGTCTTTCTCGGCTCTAGCGCGCACTCTGATTTTATACGCGATTTATCTCTCCGCCGACGACAGGTCATTTTCGATAAAAACGCCGTCACCTGCTTTTTCCTTTTTGGCTCTCATTATAGCCATTTTAGTCTCTACTGAGTTAAATGTCACTAGCACAGTTTTGCTTGATTTTCCGAGAAGTCTAACCGTTTGGTTTTTTGTTTCAGCGTTCTCGAGATTAAAGTTCGCAATAAAGAACTGCTTGACATTCTCCTTGTAGCGCATGGCATCGAAACGGAGGCCTTTAATGACAACGTTATTCTGTCTCAATGATTTTTCCTGAGCTTCAACTTTCCGATTTAGTTTGTCGAGATTGGCGCGGATATCCGGAGCAACTTCTGATGTAATATTTGCCGGTTGCGAGGAAGAACTTTGTTGACTGTTTTTTAACGTGCGGATATCTTCTTCCAATGCCTCTATCCTCGAACTAAGCTTGGCTTCCATCGTAGCTTCTCTCATCATCGCGCTTTCTCTGTCGATTTTTATCTCGGACCTTAAATCTTCAATTTTCTTTTCCGTTTTAGCCGTGTATATCGCTAAGTTCGAATTTACTACCTGAAACTGCTTTTGGTTTTCATTTTTCATTCCAAGGAGTTGCTTAGCCAGCCATTCGAACTGTTGAGACGGAGAAATTACAGTAAAGTCGCTTTGTTCGACATTGTCGGTAACGCCGACACCTTCCTTACCGATGCCAGTGTTCGACTTTGCGGAGTGATCAGACATGTCAGCAGGCTTTATTTTACTAGGAGTGTGAAATTGTTCCTTCACCCCAGATGGAGACCCGTTTATGCTGCTACGTAGACTATTATCTTTATTAAGGACGGTGTCTGGAGAATTCTCTGGCGATCTACGAGTAATATTCGATCTTTTGAACGGATTTTGCGGATCGGTAGAAGATTTTTCACTCGTCAATATTTCAATTTCCCTCTTACGCTTGGCGTTAAAGAAGTCCTTCAGTGTACACTCTGAGTTGCTTCGTTCTCTGCTCAATTTGGCGACTGAAGACGGTTTGCCTCTCGCTGTTTTGACAGGTGTGCAACTGATGGGTTGCCTCTCGTTGGTCAAGTCGGAGTTTTTGTTATCTGTCGAGTTGAGATCTATTAGATCGATAGTTGACACCTGGGTCGGAGAGCCGCCAAGGGCGTTCGCGTCGGGCTTCTCGACGATCACAACATTAACCTCCATTTCGCTCGATAGATTCAATGTTACAAACAACCGTCCAAAACCAACATTTCACCAAACGATTAATACTTAAAATAGACCATCAAAAGTTCAAGTTTATGTTGCACACTCACAGTATAGAATTAGAGTCAGTAGTCACTTATAAAACAGCGTCAAAGCGGGCGTAAATAACTCCAGATGTTTACATAAATACTGCACCGCAGCGCCCCCCATTTTTCTAGTATATAAGAGCCCGCGAAAAGAGGGCACTAGAGTACCAGGACAGAGTAACTACGGTCAGGATTAGAGATCAAGAGTAGAGTTAGGAAGTCATCGGAAGCGCCGCAAACCGAGCGCGCAACCGGCGCATCCGATCGGTAGGCTGGTGCTCCGGCTGGGTGACCAGAGGGATAGAGTCAGAGACCGCGCACTCTGTTTACCACCATTAGACAGAGAGATCACGGGTACTTTTCGGACAACGAATAGAATTCAACCACTCTCCTATTGGAGAAGTTTGTTGATAATATTTTCCATCTCCAAAAATTGTACTCATTTTCACTGTGACCAAAGTCTTCTTGGTCCAGTCCAGTTCATCAAATTGTCACTCTCAATTCATCCGTTGTAACGAATTCAGTTTCGCTTCACCGTCAAAAATCCTCTCTTACTTTATTGTTGAAAGAGATTTCTGTACGAATAGCGGCCTTGGAATCATTTGTACTTTCCAAAAATCGCATTCTCTTGCATTTTTTGAATTTGCCTGAGATATTTCCTTTGAATTAAGTCTGAATATTACTAGAATCCCGCGTACAAAGTTGTGTTCCATCGATTTCATCGCAACGATCAACACCTCAACGAACAACGTAAGTACAATTTAATTCAACTTTTTCGATATTTCTATAATTAAAAGTGTGTATAATATCCTCTGTCATTCGACCTCCCCGATAATTCGCCTAGTCGTCGCCAGACATCATCTGCATTACTCACAGAAAATCATTCAGGTTACCAGATCGTTTGTACCGCGCTGAAATAATTCGACATAATTAAAATCACCTATGATCTGCATTCTATTTACGCGACAAATAACATATTTCGTAATACCTCTCAGACAAGTCAACGAATACCATTCCAAGCCCTATCCTTAGTAAATTTCCTCACGGTTAGACTAGAAAATGGGCAGTTGCGCCGATAATTGATGCCAGGAGTGGTAGAGGAGGGAGAGATCTCTCTTGACCAGTGCGTATTCAATCGTACTCGATGCAACCACGCGTTAAAAATTGGGCTGAAAAGAGAAACATCCACATTTTTGACGTAACAAAATTTTGGGGCCTCGTCCGCTATCAATGGAATGCTTGCTATAATAAATTATACTCAATAAATATTCGCGGTTAGAATTCCAAACGATTTTCCTGAAATAACATCGTACATACGCGCACACTCGCACAAAACGATAGGAATAAAGAAAAGAAAAAGTGTGGAAAATAAGTAACGATTATTCAATGCAAACGAGAATTAATTCCATTACGGTCTATAATTTTATATCATTGAGCTGCTACGTTAGTGCGAACCGCAACCTTTTATAACCTTGACTGGACACTGGGATTTGCGTGGTTTGCCACGCAACGCCACTCAAAAAACCCTTTCCTAAGTCGCTGCGCAGTTCGCTGTAAAGCTACGCATTCTTCCCTAAACCCCGGTTCGTACAGCATTAGCGGTGTCTTGGAAGAATTAATACGTAATTTTTAAATCACTGTGCCGATGTGTTAAGGGGGCTGAGTCACCTAAAAAGTAGAATGTTCATTTTTTTTTCTGTGTGAAAAAAATTGAAAATAAAAATTCGATTGTATTTTCATAATCTATATATGATTAACTACTTTTCAAATTTTTTTTGAAGTTTCCAAGTTTGTCGAAGAGAAAGCAGAGATGGTCAAACTTTTTTTACTTGTCGCAGGATTCAGACCGCAGGAGTGAATCAATTTTGACTTTTCATAGCTCATTGTCTTCGCTGGAGTATTTATTATGGAACGAGTTCAAGAATTTTTTTTTGAAGGTCCCCCGATGGAGCTATCGAATAAAATGTGGCAAAAAATGTCATTTTCACATGACTGCGATTCTCTTTTTCCAGATTTTATTTGATAACTCCATCGGGGGAACTTCAAAAAAAAATTCCTGAAATGTTTGCGGGGAGACGGTGTTATGTACTGTCGCGCGTCGCGCGCGAGGCAGTTACAGTTAATTCATGTGAATTCAAAAGGGAGTTTCAAGGTTTTGGCGAACGAATACCGATCACCAGTATTCGTGGAAATGGATGCCGGAGTGATTATGGTACATTGACAAAGATACTGAGTCGCCGATTCACTCCCGACTTATCAGCCTGGAGCTGAACCATCCCTCCGAGAATTTAGAGTATCGCGGTCCGTGCAGAGCGGCGTCTCGCTAATGGGGCTCGAGTGGGAAGGATGCAGCCGGGTGCAGTTGAATCTCGTACCGTGTGGACCCACCGTGAGAGAGAAGAAGGCTTCATACTCATGAAGGAGGTCTCCCCCGCTACAATCACCCATTGTCGGGTCCTACGAGAAAGATTTCCGAAAACTCTCAACCTTAAGTCGTATACTTGGAGCCCTGACTGTACTACGCGCGCGACCGCGCGCTCGGCGTGGCATGGCGCTCCTCGCTAACTATCGCTGTCTCTCTCTCCGTTTACCTATGCCTACTCGCGTAAGAGAAGGAGAGAAACATTACCTACTACCTATTGTGCGACTCGTACGACTTCGCCGAAGTCCAGGAATTCCTTTGCACATGACGCGCAAAGGTATCGCCTGAGAATTGGGGAAGAGAGACAACGGGTCGCGTCGATCACCGTAAAAGTGCGAATAATCAGTTCTGGACGTACCGACAAAGCGAACGCACGTCTTCTTCGATCGCGCTCTCGGCCGGACGGAATACGAGGTGAGCCCGAGTCCCTTTTCTCTCTGTGCGAGTCGATCGATTCCTCGCGGTTCGGTAATTAACAAGTGTTAAATAATTTGGCGAATCGGTTCGCGCATTATTTCATTTTCTCGTGCTCGACGAGAGTGTTGTATAGAACGCGAGGAAACCGATCGGCTCGACTCTGGCCGGTAATTTTGCGGATTAAATTTTTTTTTGTTACGTAAAGTTACGGTGACTTCCTATTAATGGGTAGTGACCATTGGGGTTGATAGGAGTAACGTGAGTACGTTAATAATTATTTCTTGGAGATTACTCTTTGGCAGTCGCAACGTTAGTTACCGTTGACGAGTTTTATTAGATAAATTTTTTTTTTGTGTGCTATCGCAATTACGCTTACCTAATAGTTTGCCTTCATTTATTATTTGTTCTTTTGGGGTTGCGACGTGACGATAATTTTGCGAGGATTCGCTAATAGGCTACCTATTCGCTATCGGGGGACTTCCGGTTTATCTACTAGTCTTATGCTACCTATCGCGTTTACCTACCAGTGGCTCTGTATTCTGTTCTACGATTTTCTGAATATTGTCGATTACCTACCTTTACTATTTCTACAGTCTCTTTGCTTATCACCTTTACCTACTCGTTGCGATTCTCCAATCATTCCGCAACGATATATTCTGATTATCTTTTTACCGTTATCATTTAGGTTTTGTGAGAATCGTAACGAGATTTATGAAGCTGAAGCTAGCCGCTGCGGCTAGTTTCGCCAGGGGTGAAGCTTGATGAAAAAGGGGGGCTATGGTGCCCCATGTGTTATGGACGTTCCGATAATGTTTAAATTCGGCAGTCGTCTTTACATTAATATACCAGACACGGAGAATGCAATTTTGCGAAGGGACGAGGTTATTAACTATTTTTTTAGCAATTGTTTATAACGAGCGAAAACAGTATATCGCCTCGCATAAACCGCTTGATTTTTTTTCGAAGTCGAAACTTGGTACAATAGTTACGGTTAATGCCCCCAACACGTAGAATATGATTTTGCGAGGGGACGAGGTTTTGAACTATTTTTTAGCAATTGTTTATAACAAGCGAAAACAGTATATCGCCTCGCAAAATTCGCTTGATTTTTTTTCGAAGTTGAAACTTGGTACAATAGTTAGGGTTAATGCCCCCAACACGTAGAATATGATTTTGCGAGGGGACGAGGTTTTTAACTATTTTTTAGCAATTGTTTATAACGAGCGAAAACAGTATATCGCCTCGCATAAATCGCTTGATTTTTTTTCGAAGTCGAAACTTGGTGCAACGGTTACGGATAATGCCCCCAACACGTAGAATATGATTTTGCGAGGGGTCGAGGTTTTTAACTATTTTGTAGCAATTGTTTATAAGAAGCGAAAACAGTATATCGCCTCGCATAATTCGCTTGATTTTTTTTCGAAGTTGAAAGTTGGTACAATAGTTAGGGTTAATGCCCCTGTTACGTTGAAGGTACGCGTGAAGCGCAGCTTCTACGAACAATTCCCGCGTGAAACGCGGGTTTATTTTATTTGTGGGCTGCTTGGCAACGTCCCGTACGGGCCCGCTCCTTGATGGTAATCGGATATAGGCTAAAGGAGTAGTTTTATCGCAATAAATGATTACGGGCAAATTCAGAAACACACAGTATCTTCTATTTATTAATCTCAAGATTTAAGGAAAAGAAAATGTAGAGAGAGATAATAATGGGCATGAGAGAATAATCATTTGAAAAACTATTACTATTGCTTAACGTACGATTATATGTTTATGAACTACTTACAAATTTCGTTGAGAAAGATCCTTATCTAGCACTTATTGTATAACCGCTCGAACACGAGCAAACACTAAAGTCTCTAAAATAGTCCAGTTATTATTTACGTATGAATCTATAGATAACAAAAAGTCATACGCGTTTCGTTTTACGTTGCGTCGTGCACACTCGCAAAGACACTATTCCGGCACTACGGCTTCTAACAGTGGAGCAATGACGGAGGTTTCATTACGAGATTTAACTGCTCTATACAACCACGTACGCGGAGTATTTAGACCGATCCAGCTTGAATCGTTGCTGTCGAAAAACTAAACTCTCTGCTCCGCTGGCCGAGAATTCTAGTTCTCGGACAGAGGAGAGGAAGATCGGTTTTCCAGGATTCAGCAGTCACGGGTGCGAAGTCCATGCCACGCGCAGAAATTTTGCTGACTTCTGAACGATGCAAGAAATTCGCGCCCCGTGATTCCAAGCTGGTATCGGATCATTTTTTCCTTATGCATCGCATCACGTGAGTGCAGCCGTGGTGTGAAATGGCACCCCGGCTAAGCTCACCGATGCGATGCCGTCGGGAAGAGTTACGTCTCGACGTTCGGGTTTTTTGTTTGTTTAACCCGAAAATAGGGACGTAACAGCCCCTAACACGTAGAATATGATTTTGCGAGGGGACGAGGTTTTTAACTATTTTTTTAGCAATTGTTTATAACGAGCGAAAACAGTATATCGCCTCGCATAAATCGCTTGATTTTTTTTCGAAGTTGAAACTTGGTACAATAGTTAGGGTTAATGCCCCCAACATGTAGAATATGATTTTGCGAGGGGACGAGGTTTTTAACTATTTTTTAGCAATTGTTTATAACAAGCGAAAACAGTATATCGCCTCGCATAATTCGCTTGATTTTTTTTCGAAGTTGAAACTTGGTACAATAGTTAAGGTTAATGCCCCTAACACGTGGAATATGATTTTGCGAGGGGACGAGGTTATTAACTATTTTTTTAGCAATTGTTTATAACGAGCGAAAACAGTATATCGCCCCGCATAATTCACGTGATTTTTTTTCGAAGTTGAAACTTGGTACAATAGTTACGGTTGATGCCCCGAACACGTAGAATATAATTCTGCGAGGGGACGAGGTTTTTAACTATTTTTTAGCAATTGTTTATAACGAGCGAAAACAGTATATCGCCTCGCATAAATCGCTTGATTTTTTTTCGAAGTCAAAACTTGGTACAATAGTTACGGTTAATGCCCCGAACACGTAGAATATGATTTTGCGAGGGGACGAGGTTATTAACTATTTTTTTAGCAATTGTTTATAACGAGCGAAAACAGTATATCGCCTCGCATAAATCGCTTGATTTGTTTTCGAAGTCGAAACTTGGTACAATAGTTACGGTTGATGCCCCGAACACGAAGAATATGATTTTGCGAGGGGACGAGGTTTTTAACTATTTTTTAGCAATTGTTTATAATAAGCGAAAACAGTATATCGCCTCGCATAATTCGCTTGATTTTTTTTCGAAGTTGAAACTTGGTACAATAGTTAAGGTTAATGCCCCTAACACGTAGAATATGATTTTGCGAGGGGACGAGGTTATTAACTATTTTTTTAGCAAGTGTTTATAACGAGCGAAAACAGTATATCGCCCCGCATAATTCACTTGATTTTTTTTCGAAGTTGCAACTTGGTACAATAGTTACGGTTGATGCCCCGAACACGTAGAATATGATTTTGCGAGGGGACGAGGTTTTTAACTATTTTTTAGCAATTGTTTATAACGAGCGAAAACAGTATATCGCCTCGTATAAATCGCTTGATTTTTTTTCGAAGTCGAAACTTGGTACAATAGTTACAGTTAATGCCCCGAACACGTAGAATATGATTTAGCGAGGGGACGAGGATTTTAACTATTTTTTAGCAATTGTTTATAACGAGCGAAAACAGTATATCGCCTCGCATAAATCGCTTGATTTTTTTTCGAAGTCGAAACTTGGTGCAACGGTTACGGATAATACCCCCAACACGTAGAATATGATTTTGCGAGGGGACGAGGTTTTTAACTATTTTTTAGCAATTGTTTATAACAAGCGAAAACAGTATATCGCCTCGCATAATTCGCTTGATTTTTTATCGAAGTTGAAACTTGGTACAATAGTTAGGGTTAATGCCCCCAACACGTATAATATGATTTTGCGAGGGGACGATGTTTTTATCAATTTTTTAGTTATTGTTAATTAAGTACAAACGGGCAAAATCACCTCGCATAATTCGCTTGATTTTTTTTTCGAAGTTGAATTTTGGTACAATAGTTACGGTTAATGCCCCGAACACGTAGAATATTATTTTGCGAGCGGACGAGGTTGTTAACTATTTTTTAGTTATTGTTAATTGAACACAAACGGGGAAAATCCGGTCATTTTTGCAAGCCTTGCAAGATTATAACTCGTTAACATCAATTACAAGTAAATAAATACCAGATAAAAATCAAGCGAATTGTGCGAGGTGATTTTCCCCGTTTGTACCTAATTAACAATAACTAAAATATTGTTAACAACCTCGTCCCCTCGCGAAATCTACGTGTTCGGGGCATTAACCGTAACTATTGTACCAAGTTTCGACTTCGAAAAAAAATCAAGCGAATTATGCGAGGCGATATACTGTTTTCGCTCATTATAAACAATTGCTAAAAAAATAGTTAAAAACCTCGCCCCATCTCGCAAAATCATATTCTACGTGTTGGGGGCATTATCCGTAAACGTTGTACCAAGTTTCGACTTCGAAAAAAAATCAAGCGAATTATGCGAGGCGATATACTGTTTTCGCTCGTTATAAACAATTGCTAAAAAAATAGTTGAAAACCTCGTCCCCTCGCAAAATCATATTCTACGTGTTGGGGGCATTATCCGTAACCGTTGCACCAAGTTTCGACTTCGAAAAAAAATCAAGCGATTCATGCGAGGCGATATACTGTTTTCGCTCGTTATAAAAACAATTGCTAAAGAAATAGTTAATAACCTCGTCCCCTCGCAAAATCATATTCTACGTGTTAGGGGCATTAACCCTAACTATTGTACCAAGTTTCAACTTCGAAAAAAAATCAAGCGAATTATGCGAGGCGATATACTGTTTTCGCTTGTTATAAACAATTGCAAAAAAATAGTTAAAAACCTCGTCCCCTCGCAAAATCATATTCTACGTGTTGGGGGCGTTAACCCTAACTATTGTACCAAGTTTCAACTTCGAAAAAAAATCAAGCGAATTATGCGAGGCGATATACTGTTTTCGCTTGTTATAAACAATTGCTAAAAAATAGTTAAAAACCTCGTCCCCTCGCAAAATCATATTCTACGTGTTGGGGGTGTTAACCCTAACTATTGTACCAAGTTTCAACTTCGAAAAAAAATCAAGCGAATTATGCGAGGCGATATACTGTTTTCGCTTGTTATAAACAATTGCTAAAAAATAGTTAAAAACCTCGTCCCCTCGCAAAACCATATTCTACGTGTTCGGGGCATAAACCGTAACTATTGTACCAAGTTTCGACTTCGAAAAAAAATCAAGCGAATTATGCGAGGCGATATACTGTTTTCGCTCATTATAAACAATTGCTAAAAAAATAGTTAAAAACCTCGCCCCCCCTCGCAAAATCATATTCTACGTGTTGGGGGCATTATCCGTAAACGTTGTACCAAGTTTCGACTTCGAAAAAAAATCAAGCGAATTATGCGAGGCGATAGACTGTTTTCGCCCGTTATAAACAATTGCTAAAAAAATAGTTAAAAACCTCGTCCCCTCGCAAAATCATATTCTACGTGTTGGGGGCGTTAACCCTAACTATTGTACCAAGTTTCAACTTCGAAAAAAAATCAAGCGAATTATGCGAGGCGATATACTGTTTTCGCTTGTTATAAACAATTGCTAAAAAATAGTTAAAAACCTCGTCCCCTCGCAAAACCATATTCTACGTGTTCGGGGCATAAACCGTAACTATTGTACCAAGTTTCGACTTCGAAAAAAAATCAAGCGAATTATGCGAGGCGATATACTGTTTTCGCTCATTATAAACAATTGCTAAAAAAATAGTTAAAAACCTCGCCCCCCCTCGCAAAATCATATTCTACGTGTTGGGGGCATTATCCGTAAACGTTGTACCAAGTTTCGACTTCGAAAAAAAATCAAGCGAATTATGCGAGGCGATAGACTGTTTTCGCCCGTTATAAACAATTGCTAAAAAAATAGTTAAAAACCTCGTCCCCTCGCAAAATCATATTCCACGTGTTGGGGGCATTATCCGTAACCGTTGCACCAAGTTTCGACTTCGAAAAAAAATCAAGCGATTTATGCGAGGCGATATACTGTTTTCGCTCGTTATAAACAATTGCTAAAAAAATAGTTAATAACCTCGTCCCCTCGCAAAATCATATTCTATATGTTAGGGGCATTAACCCTAACTATTGTACCAAGTTTCAACTTCGAAAAAAAATCAAGCGAATTATGCGAGGCGATATACTGTTTTCGCTTGTTATAAACAATTGCTAAAAAATAGTTAAAAACCTCGTCCCCTCGCAAAATCATATGTCGCAACTTTTTATCCGTTCGGCTTAAATAAATTCGAGACTCTTTGAGAAACAATAAATATATATTTCAAAAATGTTTGCACGGATTACGTCTTAGCTTTCTCCGATTCTGTCAAACTCTATTCTCCTCTTTTATTTTTAAACAACATCTTGACAACCACGTTGTCAGGGAATCTTCCTTCAATTCGGCTGTCCTGACGAACTTCGACGTCCTCGTCGACGATTATTTACAGGATGATACCGCTACTTCTGTTTCTCACTCTCGATATCGGCCTTTTCAGTTTTCCTTCGCACCTTCTCGCAGGATTAATATGCAAAGTCCTTTAATTCATTTCTTTGACTTCGGTTTTTAAGTCCACGAATATCCACAGGTTTAGTTTACTGCATTGGAAAGGTCCGTTTTCCCAATACAGCCGATGAATCCCGGATTCATCAATTTCGAAAACTCCACGCGTACTAATTTACTATATTGAGAAGGTCCGTTATCTCAATATAATCCATGAATCCCAGATTCATATCCTCAAAAACCTCACGCGCGTCGATTCACTATCCCACTTCTGATAAATTGTCGTAACTTTTTATCCGTTCGGCTTAAATAAATTCGAGACACTTTGAGAAACAATAAATATATATTTCAAAAATGTTTGCACGGATTACGTCTTAGCTTTCTCCGATTCTGTCAAACTCTATTCTCCTCTTTTATTTTTAAACAACATCTTGACAACCACGTTGTCAGGGAATCTTCCTTCACATATTCTACGTGTTGGGGGCATTAACCCTAACTATTGTACCAAGTTTCAACTTCGAAAAAAAATCAAGCGAATTATTCGAGGCGATATACTGTTTTCGCTTGTTATAAACAATTGCTAAATAATAGTTAAAAACCTCGTCCCCTCGCAAAACCATATTCTACGTGTTCGGGGCATCAACCGTAACTATTGTACCAAGTTTCGACTTCGAAAAAAAATCAAGCGAATTATGCGAGGCGATATACTGTTTTCGCTCGTTATAAACAATTGCACCAAGAATGCAATGCTTCATTACGAGATTTCATTATCGACTTATTTTTTTTTGTCTACCGCCATTTACCTACGCAGTTGCGCTGCTCTCATTAGCTTTCCGTTATTTTATCTAATTATCTTTGCGTTATCTTACCTACCTACTTTACTAGCTACCCGGTTTTGGAATCTCGTATTATAGTTTCAGAAAATTATCTAGTTATCTTTATTTATCTTTCGCTCCTACCTGCCCGAGTTTCGGGATTCACGTTGTTACCTTATTATTATCGCTTCTATTCCAATAAATTACACAGCGAACTTAATTTGGGACGTTTCGTTACTCTCCCCGTCAACCCCCCTCTGCTATTCTCCCAGGCGGGCTGAGTTAGCCAACTCTCGATTGCCGTACGCCTTGCCTCGCCGTACGGGGATCCTTCTTCGCATCTCGGGGTCTAAATTCAAACCGATCGTTGATCGGCGGTACGTAGTACCTGGCGCCCGGGTACCCCGGGGTACGAAAGTATCGTGATCTCGTCGTGGGTTCGTTTCGTATTCGCCCCGGCGGCGGGAACGGGGTTGTCGGGGCCATCACGTGAGGGGGACCGAAAAATCACCTCACGCAGTAAAGGAATTAAGAAATACGTGTACAAGAAAAACAGCAATAAAATCAGGAAAGAGAAACACGTTTATCTTAGGTGTCGCAAACCACTCGGACTTCGTCATTAAATTCGTATAATATTCATCTTGTACTAGAATTTGATGCGATTGTTCTTAAGATTGATATACGCTGTAGGGTCATTTATTATTTTTATACTCAAGAAATTACCGCAGAAGAAAATTTTGATAAAAAGAAAATAAGAAGTCGGAAGAGAACACGTAGATTTCGTTACTGTCGATATTCTAAAAGATTAAACCTTCGGGAAAATAGATAAAACAGAGAGGATAAATCCATATTAATAAAAATAAAAGAATGGAGTAGTAATCGATAAATTCAATATAGTGAAAATAATCGTGAAATAAATGCCGGCGACTCGGTCTCAATTAAAAATCCAAGGCGACGATGTTCTCAGGGAATACCCAGAGGAACGTAAAAGAGAGACGAATCCGAAAGCTAAAACTAAGGAAGTGAGTGGGCCATCGAAATACTGTGAGTCTCGTGAAGAAACTATCGAAGCTTTAAACCTCGGGAAACGATACCCGCTCGTACATTACGACTCGTGTCCTGTGTTGATAAATCTCGGTACTGTAAAGTTGGAGTTCAACTTTAAATCTAACGAGGAATCAAAGGTTCATTATAACTCGTCACCTGCTTTGATAAATTCTGAGGCAATAAAATGACCCACTCCTATAACCGTCGATATTGACGCTCATACAGAGGTAAAGATCCGCGAACTCGAGCGAAAATTTAATATACAGATCACATCGGTGCAAGCAATTTCGAACGAAGAAATCAAGGAACTACAGGATAGAGCAGGACACATTTTTACGGAACTTGAGACAATAGAAGCCAATATCCTTCGTACTGCCGATGAGGTAGCTCAGCTAACGGAAGAGGCGGAAAGTACGGGCGAATTCCCTGTTGTAGTTAAGATCGTGAAAACAACCGAACAAATACCGACACCTGTAGGAAAATCTCCCGTGAATTCTCCCGCGAAAGCTCCTATGGAAACTTTTGTCAAAACACCAGTGACAGCGCTTCGGAAAAAAATCACGTTTTCACCCGAATCTACGCCAAAACTCTCTCCCGATGGGATCTCAGACACAGGAACTATTATTATCTCTCCCAAATCAAGTCCGGAGAATACTTCCGTAGCGACTTTAAACCCGGGAACTGTAATTCCGTCTAGGAAAAATTTAGAGGGAAACCTTGAACGGAAAAAACCGGTAGACGAAGGCACTGCTCCGCCAGTAGAATTTAAAAGAACCCACGAAAACCACGCAGGAAACGAAAAAACAATAAAAATTATCGAGACCCCTCCAGGATCCCCTCACGAGTCTATTAAATTGGATGCAACCAGCACCGATCTTGATATATATTCTACACCACAAGGAACGATTTGTGACCTTTCCGCGAAAAACGGTCGATCTCTGAGACGCAAAATATTTGGAACTATAAGAACGACACAAAAAAAACATACAAGGGTAATTAATACAGAATTAAGTAAGTCAATAACGCGTACAGTCGTAAAGCCATTGGGACGCAACAGGAAAAAAGCTATATTAAGTCTTTTCAAGACAAAAGAGGAAAACCTTGACGAAAAAGATTTAATCGACGACGCAGATAAAAAACGGATTACAACCAAAGTTATTAACGTTACTCCTATAGACCGGGCCGAAGGAAATACACCGGGTAAATATAGTGAAAGGCCTCTCGACAGTAAGATAGGTTCTACAACGATGGTTAATCATAGCTAAGTTGTATCCCTTCGAGACGCACTCGCAGTAATACCAGAATACGATGGGAAAACCACGTCACTTGGGGCGTTTATACAAGGATGCGAGGAAGCGGTCGAAATGTTGGTACCCGAAAACGAGAAAAATCTAGTAAAAGCACTCAGAGTAAAAATTAAAGGCGAACCTCGACGAACAATTCATCTAAACACTTTCGAGACGGTCGACGAATTAACAGATTTTTTGAAAAGCATTTACTCTCCCGCTCGCAATATTTATCAATTGCAAGGAGAACTGGGAGCTACAGTCAATTTTCCGTATTCTTAAGTCCCCTTAACTTAACTGTTCCCTTACTTTAACTCGTTACCATGGTAACGAATTCCACTAACTGTATTTCTCCTCAGCTCCTTTTCCCCACTCCGAGCGCTACGTGCGCTACAAACGCTGCGCGGCGTCTATGCTAACAGTCATTCTGCGCATTCTACGCATTCTGTATTTATCAAAAGCCAACAGTAATTATCTTTTCAAACAGTAATTATTTATCTTTTCAAACAGTAATTATCTTTTCAGACAGTAATTACCTTTTCAAATCGACTACGCGAAATTGGTTACCAAATACTAGACGCATACGAATTCGGGAAAAACAGCGCAGCTCATGAGATTTTGAAGAAAAACACTACTGAGAGCCTTCCGCCGTGTTTTATAAACGGATTCAAACCCGAAATCGAACAAAGAATGAGACCGTGCGACACGATAGATGAAGCCATTAAAATGGCAGTAAAAATAGAGAGAGAACTAGCCGGCCGTGCCGCGCTCCGAGGTGAGACCACCAACCCCCCTGAAACGAAAGGAAATAAATCCGATAATAAGCGTAATGTTCATGTAGTAACCGGAGACCAAGTAAATTGTCAACTTTGCAAAAAAACAGGACACACTGCCGCAACGTGTTCATTAAATAAATCGGTTAACACACAGTCGCAAGGAACAAAGGAAAACGAAATCGAAAAGAAGAATGTCCCCGTATGTCAAGTATGCAATAAAAGCGGCCACACCGCGGAAAGGTGTTTTAAACTCTTTCCCCCTAAAAATAACGACAGTCAGTCGAATCAAATCGCGGCCCCGATGATAACTTTATGTCAGGTGTGCGATAAACGCGGCCATACGGCAGATCGATGTTATAAAATTTTTCCCCCTGACAAGAAAAATCAAGGGCAACCCTCTGCACTATGTCAGCTGTGTAAGCAGACAGGACACATAGCTGCGAACTGCCCACAACTACCGCGGTCCGCTCAAGCGCCAGGCAGCGGACGAGACGCACAGGTGCCTCAGGGTCTGAGGTATGGGCCGCAACCCTCTATAAACGGCCAGATTTGTAAGAAAGACGGCCACGGGGCCTATATTTGCCCCTATCGAACTATAATTCGCAGCCTCCGAACCGGAATCAAGCAACACCGCAAAAGTCATACGGAGAGACAAGTAATAATTTCATGTCATTATTGCAAAACCTCGGGACATTTCATTAGAGAGTGCCCCAAGAGACTGGCAAATGAAAGTAAAGCGCAAGATACGTCGGGAAACGAGAGTGGTCTCCCGAGCTCGGGTGCGATGAGAGAGGCCACAACGAGCTCGCACCCTGTCCGAGTGATCAGAGCAGTAGAATTCGCCAACCCAGAATTTTAAAAATCTTCACGATAAAATTGCATAACGAAAGTTCAGTGCCTTCCGTTTTATTACATAGTGAAGAAGTCGCGTCTCCTATAACCCTTATGGTTGACACAGGGGCCGGACCTAATATCATAAAAGAACGTTGCTTGTACCCCGAGACACGCGTGAACCGGCAAGAAATTGTACAACTCAACGGTATTACCTAATCTTCAATCTATACGTTAGGTCACGTTAAAATCCAGGCGTACGGGCATTATGCTACTTTCCATGTGGTTAGCAATGATTTCCCTATCACAGAAGAGGGAATACTAGGTTCAGAATATCTCGATGGCAATCGCGTTAAAATACATTACGAACAAATGTCTCAGCGCCCTGCGGGCGCAGATGCTCTTGTTGGTGGGCTTCGCCCCCCAAACCCCCCAAAAATGTCCCTTCGGGACATTTTTTAACGCACTCACAGGGGTACACGTCGCGCTACGCGCTCCGTATCGAGTGTATTTACACTTCGCGCTATGCGCTACGGATGATGTATGTTTATACGTCCCGCTCCGCGTTTCATTTCGAAAGCACGTATGAGGGAAAAACATTTATCAGTTACGTAAATTAATTCGTAGTGTTGAACCTTCGTCGAAGAAAAAAATTACTTGATCAAAATAATTTAACGAATCAAATCATGTCTAGTAACGTCGTTTTATTGGCATAAAACTTATGACCAGATTTAATTAATATAAAACAAACACACAAAATATTTACCAACACCATCACCATTACTATTTACCATTCGGGTCTAATGTCCCTTTTAAATGCCTCTGTTTAAATATTTTTTTCTTCCCTAAAACACGTGGAATCACTTTATTATTGCCTCTGAACAGAACCCGAATATTCAAAAAATGTCCTTTTTGTTATGATTATTAATGAAATTTACTCGATATTAATCGTTGTAGCAAAAAACAATTATAACTCAAGACCGAACATAAATATCGTCTTGGTTCTTATCGTGTATTGAAGAGGAAGTAGTACTTTGTTCAAATAAAAAGTTGTAGTGTCTTGGATAAGTAAAAAAAAAAAAAATTCAATTTCTCGATGAATTCGACGGGGAGGGCTTTTCGACTGTCGATGTATAAGAGAATTCGGTTACAACACTTTAAGAATTTTTTCTCTTCCCTATAATAGACAGAATCAATTCGTTATTGTCACTGTCCAAGAGTAAAAAATTTCAGACGAGAAATTCGAGAAATTTTATTTATCTATCGTTTTATTTTGTTTTGAGATAGGTATATTGAAACAATTGAAATAAAATAGAATGGTGGTTGGAAAAATATAAGGTAAAATTTGAATTTTTTTTTGTTTCGAAAAATTGTTAGAGATTTGAAAAAATTAAATTGCAGCTTCCCAATATTTACAGTTATATACTTTAATAATGAAAAACAAGCGTCTCAGCGCCCTGCGGGCGCAGATGCTCTTGTTGGTGGGCTCCGTCCCCCAAACCCCCCGAAAAATGTCCCGAAGGGACATTTTTTAAGGCACTCACGGGGGTGCACGTCGCGCTGCGCGCTCCGTATCGAGTGTATTTACACATCGCGCTATGCGCTACGGATGAAGTATGTTTATACGTCGCGCTGTGCGTTTCTTTTCGAAAGTACGTATGAGGGAAAAACATTTATCAGTTACGTAAATTCATTCATAGTGTTTAACCTTCGTCGAATAAAAATATTTCTTTTTTGTACCAATTGATTATTAATATTCACGACGGATATTTCCTTTTTGTTTGACGACAAATTGTCAAATATTGAGACACGCGTCAAATATAACGAATTGCACCACGTAGAAGTTGATCGAATTAATTTAACGAATCAAATCATGTCTAGTAAAGTCGTTTTATTGGCTTAAAACTTATGACCAGATTTAATGAATATAAAACAAACACACAAAACATGTACCGACACCAATACGATTACCATTTAGCATTCAGGCCAAATATCCCCTTTAAATCCTTCCCCTTCAGTGTTTTTTTTCTTCCCCATAATTGATGGAATCAGTTTGTTACTTTATCTGTAGGAAACCAAATCATTGTAGAAGAGAAGTTCAAGAAATTTGCTATTCTTTGTGATTTTCAATGAAATTTTGTCGATATTTATGGATGCTGCAAAAAAATGCTATCTCGAGAACGAAAAAATATATCGTTTTGGTTCCTGTCTTGTATTGAAGAGGAAGTAGTACGTTACTCGAATCAAAAATTTGTCATCTTGGATAGCTCCGAAATATTTTTTTACAAATTGATGAAATTCTTGAAAAATTCGACTTTGAAGGCTCTTTGACAGTCCTCTTATAACAAATTTCATTTCTACCATTTGAGATATATTTTTTTTCTTCTTCGTAATACATGGAATCAGCTCGTTATTGTCTCTGTAGAACAGACAAGTATTGGAGACGAGAACTTTGAGAAATTCGATAATTTTTTTCGTTTTTCAATGAAATTTTATTGATATTTATCGTCGCTTAAAAATATCAAATTTAGCATCATATCATATCGTATTTTTTTTATTTTATTTAATCACAAACGAGGATAAGTTTCTCGGTACGGAATAACTCGTAAAATCGACAAATTCAGTGTTTTTCACTTTCTTGATAAATAATTGTTTATAATTGTTCTTTTAGAGTACAATTGTTTGTTTTTTTTTGCAAAAAAAACTTTTCAAGACGTGAGCATATGAAAGAAATTCGTATTTCGACGAAAATTTGAAAAAATTTGAAAAAAAAAAAAAAACGTTGGAAATACGTCGATAGAATAATCATTAGCAGTTTTCTTATCAAGTGTAAACGAATAAATCCAGCGAACAAAATTGACAAAGATTTCGAATGTCACGAATCTCTGACGGTCGAAGTGTAAAAAATTAAATTTTTAAACATAGCACACTTTTTATCTGCGCAATAACGCGGAGAGTTAGTTTGTAAATACGATTTCTTTGAGAGGAAAGGATTAGAGACGGCAATTTCGAGAAATTTGAAAAAACGATTCGTTTTTTGACGAAAATTCGTAAAATTAGTCTTTGCTTAAAAAAAATCATATCTCGGCAGCGAAAAAAGATTTCGACTCATATTTTGGCTTGTTTTGAAGAGGAGGAAATACGTTACCAGAAAAAGAATTTGCAGTTTTTATTATTAACTGTAAACGAATTAATCGGGTGAACATAATTGACAAAGATTTCGGCTGCGATGAATCTTCGACGGTCGAAGGATAGAAAATTCTTTTTTTTATGATTGCACACTTTTTATTTGCGCTATACCGCGTAGAATCCATTTATATTTACGTAAAATAGGAACAAAGATTGAAACGAGATGTCGATTTTTTTTTATTTGAAAATCATCCGGCCACAGAGTACGCGCGCCGCGACGTATGAGCATCTGTGTATCGTCTGCTACGAAATTGTCATCTGCTTCCAAAGTTTGACAGATAGAATAAAACGAAAAAATATATACTCGCGATTTTTTTTAGTTCTATTTGGGAAATTTTAATTATTTTGGATATTCGATGAATCTTTTTTTGTGAGTTTACTACCAATTTTTTCAGTGAATACGTGAAATTTATCATTTTTATTACGAATGTGAATAAAATATGGTAAAATATTGCGAATGATTTTCGGTGATAATATATTGTTTCGAAATGAAAAACGCAAACATTTGTGAATCTGTGTATGATATTTCGTGTTTTATTTTTCACAACCGAAGTTTTTTTTTTAACACGATGAAAAATGGATTTTTGGCAAATCTAAATAACATAACCTTTGAAGCAAATCTAGTTATAACCACTGTTTTTGAATTATTTTATAATTAAAATTATATTTGTCAGAATGACTCAAAATTTGTTGTACATAGTGCTTTCGATGCAGTGAAATATTGTTGCGAAAGAGAAAAGAATTGGTTTCCAGGATTCTTAATTGGAGCACCGTACGGACATCAGATGTGAGAAAATAATTTTTTTATGGAAAATTATGATGAATAAATAGTTAGAGATGTAGGATTGTCTCCAAATTTGCTGTGCATAGTGCTTTTGATAAAACAAAATGATGCTGCGAACGAGAAAAAAATTGGTTTGTGGAGTTCATTATGATGGCACCGTACGGACATTTGACCGAAGGCAAATGCTAATTGTGGCCAATATTTTTTTAGAAAAAATACTTCAAGGTCTCAGATTGGTTTTAAAAGTGATGTGTATACTGGAAATAATGTAATAACAAAACCCTGCGACGAAAAACAAAATTGGTTCGCACCATCTAAAGTTACAGTGTGATACGGACGTCCGAGAAGAAAAATTCAGCCAAAAAGTTGTTTTCATTGCACCGCAGGTTACAAAAAATATTTCTATTCATCGCAGTCACTTCAAAGTAACTACGCATGATGTTGGAGGTACACCGAAGCAAATGGTGCAAAATAAAAATTTTTGGAGTATGCGCTGCGGAGCCTTCGACAGACTCCGAAGAGCAACGGATGGGCATTTTAATAAGCACGCTTTGCCTATTGTTATAGTGAGTGCCTAAAAAGGGCTCACGTGTTGTACATCCGAATCGGCTACGAAAATCACGGGTTCCTGCATCGTAAAACCAAAAGAAGAAAAAAAACCGTTAGACAAACAAATAAGATAAATGTTAATCTCTCCTTCGTGTTCCCCTTCCGATTGTTAGTTTCTCTCGCGTTCTCTTCCGGCTCGGTGCCAGGATAGGGAAATTCCGAAGGAGCTCCGGAATAAAGGAAAGCCCGATCAATGCAACGACAATTTTATTGTAATGGCGGCTAACGGCTCGCCGCAGTAATAGATTTAAGAGATTAAATAATTAATGAACACACACGAAATAAATAACTACAAATAACGTTAATATTCAGCCCGGATCGACCCGGCGCCGATTATTCGCGGCGGCCTCGTGCCGTTCGCGCACTCTCGTTCGATCGCTGCGAGATTCGCTTTCTCGCTCGCGGGTGTCTCGGACCCGCACGTTCTCTATCTATCTATCTATCGATTCTCTATCGCTCGGCTCGCGACACGTCTGTCCACGACCCCGTATCACTCGAGACTCCCGTCTCTCTCTATTCCTATCGCGCTCGCTTCCGTCTCGCTCGTGTCCGGGGGAAGGAGAGGGCGTTCGAGCTATCACGCGGCACTCGTTGCCACCGAAGCTCCCTCTTCTTCCTTCGCGGGATCATTCGATTTACTCGCATACGTCACACACACACAATGAATACATATAATCGTTAACATAAACTATTAACATCCTCGAATATTCACTATACCATCTCAGGGAAATTTACACACAAAAATATAGATACCTAACTAAATAAAAGGGAAGAAAAAGAGGAAGAGGAAAATAGATATATAGATACTGCGTGGGAATAATCCTACCTATTAAACGTACTCATATTTATGAAGTTTAAAAAAAAAAGAAGAAGAAAAAAAAACACAACAAGAAATCTCATATATATATAAGCAGAATATCAAGAAGCGCGGTAGCGCTTCGACGCCAAGTACTGAAAAAACAGTACAAGGCGTGTCGCTACTAAGAGTAACCTACGCCAATATACCGGATGTGTATAGTGCGTTGAACTTTCGATCGATATATCTTCGCAATAAGACAACGAATCGAATTTTCATGGACACTTTTATAATGTAATTTTGGGTCAATTTTTCGAAAGAGCCTAGTTACCATCCAATTGGTTTAGCCTATTTCGAGATCTCGAGGTCGGGAATTTCACAGGGTCCAAACGATTATAAAGTGTCCTGTTCCGTATATATATGTCTGCGTCTACATCAGTTCATCGAAAAATTTGCGTGGTGGCGCGCGCGTCGCCACAGCCGGCGTAGCTGTCAGCTGTTGTCGGTGGCAATGTTATACGCCGTCTACGTTTACATAAGTTCATAGAAAAATTCGCGTGGTGGCGCGCTCGTCGCCACAGCCGGCTCAGCTGACAGTTCTTATCGTCGGCACGTATTTTTGCGGCGTGAACATTTTTTTGAGTGTTTCCGAAAATAATAATTATGTATGGCGTATCGTGGTTTAGTGTCTCGACGCGAAGTAAAAAAGAAAAATTACGAGTTACGTGTTATACGTGTGATTTTATATCAATTATAACTTTTCTTTGCGATCTCGAACAACATAACCGGCAATCATCAAGTGGAATATATGCCATGCCGTTCGCCCGGTTTTGCATATAGAATTAATTTTGTTCGATCTAAATTTTCTGAGTTCGAAATTAATTTTAAAGGGAAAATTACAAAAAAATAGTAGCTTTTCAAAAAGAAGTGACATTTCCCAAAATATTTTTTTCAAAAAAAAAAAAAAGGTACGCCAAGTACTGAAAAATCCGATTTGCAAATATTGTCTAAAAAAAAAAATGAACAAAATTTTATAAGCCAAGCATATCAGGAAAATAAAGATTCTATATAACAAAAAATATATTTTTTTTTGCACAAAAATTGCTGTAAAAAATTGGCGTTCCGGTGTTTGCAAGCGTCACAATAAACTAGCATTGGAACGCTAATTTTTTTCAGCAATTTTTGTGCAAAAAAAATATATATTTTTTGTTATATAGAATCTTTATTTTCCTGTTATGCTTGGATTATAAAATTTTGTTCATTTTTTTTTTTTTAGACAATATTTGCAAATCGGATTTTTCAGTACCTGGCGTACCTTTTTTTTTGAAAACATATTTTGGGAAATGTCGTTATACGGATTTCCCAAAATATTTTTTTCAAAAAAAAAAAAAGGTACGCCAAGTACCGAAAAATCCGATTTGCAAATATTGTTAAAAAAAAAAAATGAACAAAATTTTATAAGCCAAGCATAACAGAAAAATAAAGATTCTATATATCAAAAAATATTTTTTTTTTGCACAGAAATTGCTGAAAAAAATTGGCGTTCCAATGCTAGTGGTTTATTGTGACGCTTGCAAACACCGGAACGCCAATTTTTTACAGCAATTTTTGTGCAAAAAAAAAATATTTTTTGATATATAGAATCTTTATTTTTCTGTTATGCTTGGCTTATAAAATTTTGTTCATTTTTTTTTTTTAACAATATTTGCAAATCGGATTTTTCGGTACTTGGCGTACCTTTTTTTTTTTTTGAAAAAAATATTTTGGGAAATTTCATTTCTTTTTGAAAAGCTACTATTTTTTTGTAATTTTCCCTTTAAAATTAATTCGAACTCAGAAAATATAGATCGAACAGAATTAATTCTATATGCAAAACCGGGTGAACGGCACGTCACATATTCCACTTGATGATTGCCGGTTATGTTGTTCGAGATCGCAAAGAAAAGTTATAATCGATATAAAATCACACGTATAACACGTAACTCGGAATTTTTCTTTTATACTTCGCATCGAGACACTAAACCACGATACGCAATACATAATTATTATTTTCGGAAACACTCAAAAAAATGTTCACGCCGCAAAAATACGTGCCGACGATAAGAACTGTCAGCTGTGCCGGCTTGGCCGACGAGCGCGCCACCGCGCGAATTTTTCTATGAACTTATGTAAACGTAGACGGCGTATAACATTGCCACCGACAACAGCTGACAGCTACGCCGGCTATAGCGACGCGCGCGCCACCACGCAATTTTTTCGATGAACTGATGTAGACGCAGACATATATATACGGGACAGGACACTTTATAATCGTTTGGACCCTGTGAAATTCCCGACCTCGAGATCTCGAAATAGGCTAAACCAATTGAATGGTAACTAGGCTCTTTCGAAAGATTGACACAAAATTACATTATAAAAGTGTCCATGAAAATTCGATTCGTTGTCTTATTGCGAAGATATATCGATCGAAAGTTCAACGCACTATACACTTCCGGTATATTGGCGTAGGTTACTCTTAGTAGCGACACGCCTTGTACTGTTTTTTCAGTACTTGGCGTCGAAGCGCTACCGCGCTTCTTGATAATTCATTGACACAATGTCGACACTTGAACAACCACCGCAGCCCGATTATCGTTTCGAAAGGGTCCGCCTACAAAGTTATCCAGGTCCCCCACGGTTTACGTTAGATGCCGCAAAGTTTGCCGCCGCTGGATTTTATTACACTGGTATAAAGGATTACGTTCGATGCTTTGAGTGCAAACTCGCCATAAGCCAATGGTCGGAAGACGATGATCCCATGCGAGATCATGCAAAGTATCAAGAGCTGTGACGATTCGTGAGGAATCTACCGTGTGGCAACGTCCCTATCGGTACGGACCCCACGACGATTCCTCCCCCTCGGCCGGAAAGGAAAAAGGCTCCGACCAACACAGAGGGAACAAGCGTCTCAGCGCCCTGCGGGCGCAGATGCTCTTGTTGGTGGGCTCCGCCCCCCAAACCCCCCGAAAAATGTCCCGAAGGGACATTTTTTAAGGCACTCACGGGGGTGCACGTCGCGCTACGCGCTCCGTATCGAGTGTATTTACACATCGCGCTATGCGCTACGGATGAAGTATGTTTATACGTCGCGCTCTGCGTTTCTTTTCGAAAGTACGTATGAGGGAAAAACATTTATCAGTTACGTAAATTAATTCATAGTGTTTAACCTTCGTCGAATAAAAATATTTCTTTTTTGTACCAATTGATTATTAATATTCACGACGGATATTTCCTTTTTGTTTGACGATAAATTGTCAAATATTGAGACACGAGACAAATATAACGAATTACACCACATAGAAGTTGATCGAATTAATTTAACGAATCAAATCATGTCTAGTAAAGTCGTTTTATTGGCTTAAAACTTATGACCAGATTTAATGAATATAAAACAAACACACAAAACATGTACCGCCACCAATACGATTACCATTCAGCACTCAGGCCAAATATCCCCTTTAAATCCTGCCCCTTCAGTGTTTTTTTTCTTCCCCATAATTGATGGAATCAGTTCGTTATTTTATCTGTAGGAAACCGAATCATTGTAGAAGAAAAGATCAAGAAATTTGCTATTCTTTGTGATTTTCAATGAAATTTTGTTAATATTTATGGATGCTGCAAAAAAATGCTATTTCGAGAACGAAAAAATATATCGTTTTGGTTCCTGTCTTGTATTGAAGAGGAAGTACATTACTCGAATCAAAAATTTGTCATCTTGGATAGCTTCGAAATATTTTTTTACAAATTGATGAAATTCTTGAAAAATTCGACTTTGTAGGCTCTTTGGCAGTCTTCTTATAACAAATTTAATTTCTACCATTTGAGATATATTTTTTTTCTTCTTCGTAATACATGGAATCAGCTCATTATTGTCTCTGTAGAACAGACAAGTATTTGAGACGAGAAGATAGAGAAATTCGATAATTTTTTTCGATTCTCAATGAAATTTTATTGAAATTTATCGTCGCTTAAAAATATCAAATTTAGCATCATATCATATCGTATTTTTTAGGCACTCACTATAACAATAGGCAAAGAGTGCCTATTAAAATGACCATCCGTTGCTCTTCGGAGCCTGTCGAAGGGGTTACTCCGCAGCGTATACTCCAAAAATTTTTATCTTGCATTATTTGCTTCGATGTATCTCCAACATCATGTGTAGTTACTTTGAGGTGACTGCGATGAATAGAAATATTTTTTTTAGCCTGCGGTGCAATGAAAACAACTTTTTGGCTGAATTTTTCTTCTCAGACGTCCGTATCACACTGTAACTTTAGATGGTGCAAACCAATTTTGTTCTCCTTCGCAGGGTTTTTTTATTACATTATTTCCAGTATGCACATCACTTTTAAAACCAATCTGAGACCTTTAAGTATTTTTTCTAAAAAATTATTGGCCACAATTTGGATTTGCCTTCGGTCAAATGTCCGTACGGTGCCATCATAATGAACTCTGCGAACCAATTTTTTTCTCCTTCGCAGCATCATTTTGTTTTATCAAAAGCACTACGCACAGCAAATTTAGAGACAATCCTACATCTCTAACTATTTATTCATCACAATTTTCCATAAAAAAATTATTTTCTCACATCTGATGTCCGTACGGTGCTATAATTAAGAATCCTGGAAACCAATTCTTTTCTCTTTCGTAACAATATTTCATTGCATCGAAAGCACTATGCACAACAAATTTTGCGTCATTCAGACAAATATAATTTTAATTATAAAATAATTCAAAAACAGTGGTTATAATAAGATTTGCTTTAAAGGTTATGTTATTTAGATTTGGCAAAAATCCATTTTTCATCGTGTTAAAAAAAAAACTTCGGTTGTGAAAAATAAAGCATGAAATATCATACACAGATTTACAAATGTTTGCGTTTTTTATTTGGAAAATAATATATTATCACCGAAAATTATTCGCAATATTTTACCATATTTTATTCACATTCGTAATAAAAATGATAAATTTCACGTATTCACTGAAAAAATTGGTAGTAAACTCACAAAAAAGATTCATCGAATATCCAAAATGATTACAATTTCCCAAATAGAACTAAAAAAAATCGCGAGTATATATTTTTTCGTTTTATTCTATCTGTCAAACTTTGGAAGCAGATGACAATTTCGTAGCAGACGATACACAGATGCTCACACGTCGCGGCGCGCGTAATCTGTGGCCGGATGATTTTCAAATAAAAAAAAAATCGACATCTCGTTTCAATGTTTGTTCCTATTTTACGTAAATATAAATGGCTTCTACGCGGTATAGCGCAGATAAAAAGTGTGCAATCATAAAAAAAAGAATTTTCTATCCTTCGACCGTCGAAGATTCATCGCAGCCGAAATCTTTGTCAATTATGTTCACCCAATTTATTCGTATACAGTTAATAATAAAAACTGCAAATTCTTTTTCTGGCAACGTATTTTCTCCTCTTCAAAACAAGCCGAAACAAGAGTCGAAATCTTTTTTCGCTGCGGAGATATGAATTTTTTAAGCAAACACTAATTTTACGAATTTTCGTCAAAAAACGAATCGTTTTTTCAAATTTTTCGAAATTGCCGGCTCTAATCCTTTCCTCTCAAAGAAATCGTATTTACAAACTGACTCTCCGCGTTATTGCGCAGATAAAAAGTGTGCTATGATTAAAAATTTGATTTTTTACACTTCGACCGTCGGAGATTCATCACATTCGAAATCTTTGTCAATTTTGTTCGCTGGATTTATTCGTTTACACTTGATAAGAAAACTGATAATGATTATTCTATCGACATATTTCCAACTTTTTTTTTTTCAAATTTTTTCAAATTTTCGTCGAAATACGAATTTTTTTTCATATGCTCACGTCTTGAAAAGTTTTTTTTCGCAAAAAAAAAAAAAACAATTGTACTCTTAAAGAACAATTATAAACAATTATTTATCAAGAAAGTGAAAAACACTGAATTTGTCGATTTTACGAGTTATTCCGTACCGAGAAACTTATCCTCGTTTGTGATTAAATAAAATAAAAAAATACGATATGATATGATGTTAAATTTGATATTTTTAAGCGACGATAAATATCAATAAAATTTCATTGAAAAACGAAAAAAATTATCGAATTTCTCAAACTTCTCGTCTCCAATACTTGTCTGTTCTACAGAGACAATAACGAGCTGATTCCATGTATTACGAAGAAGAAAGAAAATATATCTCAAATGGTAGAAATAAAATTTGTTATAAGAGGACTGTCAAAGAGCCTTCAAAGTCGAATTTTTCAAAAATTTCATCAATATGTAAAAAAAATATTTCGGAGTTATCCGAGATGACAAATTTTTGATTCGAGTAACGTACTACTTCCTCTTCAATACAAGACAGAAACCAAGACGATATATTTTTTCGTTCTCGAGATAGCATTTTTTGCAGCATCCATAAATATCGACAAAATTTCATTGAAAATCACAAAGAATAGCAAATTTTATGAACTTTTCTTCTACAATGATTTGGTTTCCTACAGATAAAATAACGAACTGATTCCATCAATTATGGGGAAGAAAAAAAACACTAAAGGGGAAGGATTTAAAGGGGATATTTGGCCTGAATGCTAAAGGGTAATCGTATTGGTGTCGGTACATGTTCTGTGTGTTTGTTTTATATTCATTAAATCTGGTCATAAGTTTTAAGCCACTAAAACGACTTTACTAGACATGATTTGATTCGTTAAATTAATTTGATCAACTTCTACGTGGTTCAATTCGTTATATTTGTCTCGTGTCTCAATATTTGACAATTTATCGTCAAACAAAAAGGAAATATCCGTCGTGAATATTAATAATAAATTGGTACAAAAAAGAAATATTTTTATTCGACGAAGGTTAAAAACTATAAATTAATTTACGTAACTGATAAATGTTTTTCCCTCATACGTACTTTCGAAAAGAAACGCAGAGCGCGATGTATAAACATACTTCATCCGTAGCGCATAGCGCGATGTGTAAATACACTCGATACGGAGCGCGTAGCGCGACGTGCACCCCCGTGAGTGCCTTAAAAAATGTCCCTTAGGGACATTTTTCGGGGGGTTTGGGGGGCGGAGCCCACCAACAAGAGCATCTGCGCCCGCAGGGCGCTGAGACGCTTGTTTAAATTTTATTTAATCACAAACGAGGATAAGTTTCTCGGTACGGAATAACTCGTAAAATCGACAAATTCAGTGTTTTTCACTTTCTTGATAAATAATTGTTTATAATTGTTCTTTAAGAGTGCAATTGCTTTTTTTTTGCGAAAAAAAACTTTTCAACACGTGAGCATATGAAAGAAATTCGTATTTCGACGAAAATTTGAAAAAATTTGAAAAAAAAAAAAAACCTTGAAAATACGTCGATAGAATAATCATTAGCAGTTTTTGTATCAAGTGTAAACGAATCCAGCGAACAAAATTGACAAAGATTTCGAATGTGATGAATCTCCGACGGTCGAAGTGTAAAAAATTAAATTTTTAAACATAGCACACTTTTTATCTGCGCAATAACGCGGAGAGTCAGTTTGTAAATACGATTTCTTTGAGAGGAAAGGATTAGAGACGGCTATTTCGAGAAATTTGAAAAAACTATTCGTTTTTTAACAAAAATTCGTAAAATTAGTCTTTGCTTAAAAAAAATCATATCTCGGCAGCGAAAAAAGATTTCGACTCTTATTTTGGCTTGTTTTGAAGAGGACAAAATACGTTGCCAGAAAAAGAATTTGCAGTTTTTATTATTAACTGTAAACGAATAAATCGGGTAAACATATTTGACAAAGATTTCGGCTGCGATGAATCTTCGACGGTCGAAGGATAGAAAATTCTTTTTTTTATGATTGCACACTTTTTATTTGCGCTATACCGCGTAGAATCCATTTATATTTACGTAAAATAGGAACAAAGATTGAAACGAGATGTCGATTTTTTTTTATTTGAAAATCATCCGGCCACAGAGTACGCGCGCCGCGACGTATGAGCATCTGTGTAACGTCTGCTACGAAATTGTCATCTGCTTCCAAAGTTTGACAGATAGAATAAAACGAAAAAATATATACTCGCGATTTTTTTAGTTCTATTTGGGAAATTGTAATTATTTTGGATATTCGATGAATCTTTTTTGTGAGTTTACTACCAATTTTTTCAGTGAATACGTGAAACTTATCATTTTTATTACGAATGTGAATAAAATATAGTAAAATATTGCGAATGATTTTCGGTGATAATATATTATTTTCGAAATAAAAAACGCAAACATTTGTGAATCTGTGTATGATATTTCGTGTTTTATTTTTCACAACCGAAGTTTTTTTTTTAACATGATGAAAAATGGATTTTTGGCAAATCTAAATAACATAACCTTTAAAGCAAATCTTGTTATAACCACTATTTTTGAATTATTTTATAATTAAAATTATATTTGTCAGAATGACTCAAAATTTGTTGTGCATAGTGCTTTCGATGCAATGAAATATTGTTGCGAAAGAGAAAAGAATTGGTTTCCAGGATTCTTAATTGGAGCACCGTACGGACATCAGATGTAAGAAAATCATTTTTTTATGGAAAATTGTGATGAATAAATAGTTAGAGATGTAGGATTGTCTCTAAATTTGCTGTGCGTAGTGCTTTTGATAAAACAAAATGATGCTGCGAAGGAGAAAAAAATTGGTTCGTAGAGTTCATTATGATGGCACCGTACGGACACTTGACCGAAGGCAAATTGTAGCCAATAATTTTTTAGAAAAAATACATAAAGTCTTAGATTGGTTTTAAAAGTAATGTGCATACTGGAAATAATGTAATAAAAAAACCCTGCGAAGGAGAACAAAATTGGTTCGCACCATCTAAAGTTACAGTGTGATACGGACGTCCGAGAAGAAAAATTCAGCCAAAAAGTTGTTTTCATTGCACCGCAGGCTAAAAAAAATATTTCTATTTATCGCAGTCACTTCAAAGTAACTACGCATGATGTTGGAGGTACATCGAAGCAAATGGTGAAAAATAAAAATTTTTTGAGTATCCGCTGCAGAGTAACCCCTTCGACAGACTACGAAGAGCAACGGATGGTCATTTTAATAGGCACTCTTTGCCTATTGTTATAGTGAGTGCCTAAAAAGGCATTCTTGTATGCAGTACGAAAGAATGTGCGGCAACGTAACGCCGAAACCGGGAAATTCGTCGTTGACTTTTCGGAGCTGGAAAAAGGCTGCGCATCCAGCGTTTCTCGATTTTAAGGATCACATGAAAACCTTTAAAGATTGGCCTAAATGGGCCCCTCAGACGGCCGAGGACCACGCCAACGCGGGATTCTTCCGAGAGGGAAGTGGCGATCGAGTAATTTGTCATTATTGTGGAGGCGGGCTAAAGGATTGGCAGCCCGATGACGTACCATGGGAGCAACACTCACGATGGTTTCCGCAGTGCAAATACCTCCTCTCTGTGAAGGGACCGGAGTACGTAAAGCAGATAAACGCACCTTCGGTAGTCACCACCGATACCCCTTCGGGCCCACCACCGTCACTGTATGCGCACTTGGGCGGCGTGGCGCTCATTCCCTCGAATCCGATGCCTGAGAGTTGTCTACGCGCCAAGAATAGTAAACCGATCCCTTGCGACAACGTCGTCGAAACGAAAAGTAAAAACAACAAAATTCCGAAAACAGAGAGAACGTCTATGACGCTTCGTAACTGGGAGGATATAGGATATCCAGAGTATCATGATTATTGTGAACGTCTCAAGACTTTCAAGGATTGGCCGAAGAATTCACCACAGACAAAGGAGAGTCTTGCTAGCGCAGGATTTTTCTGGCCGGGAACGGGCGACCTCGTGGTTTGCCACCATTGCGCGGGTGGACTAAAGGATTGGCTACCAAACGACAAACCATGGCAACGACACGCACGACTATTTCCGAAATGCAAGTACCTGCTTTCGATAAAAGGGCCGAGTTACGTAAAAGAAGTGAACGGAGGGCCAGTACAGGAGCCAACTGTTATTGACACTCAAGTAATCGAGCAACCGGAGTTCTTAAAGAAGGACCCCGTCGTTCGCCTCCGCCGTCTGGAAAATCTTACGGAGGCAATTAACGAGTTCCTCGTTAGTGAGACTACCTACAAGACCGATGATTCCGAGTATGAATCATTGAACAGAGCAGGGTATACGGTATACACGTTCGACGAGGCAATAAACGACACACCTAAGGAGGCTGGTGTAGCAACTCCCCCGTCCGGCAAGACTAAACCAAGAAAGACAAAGACATCCGCTAGTACATCGGATGACTTGATAACGCTGCTTGCCCCACCACTTCCAGGCTATAATGACCTAGAAATCAACAAGTACGGTATCGACAATCTTTGTGAGGGTTGCAGGTCGGCAGGTATCGATACTCTTACCCTGCCGACACGCAATTTACTGCGGGAAATGCGCCAAGAAGAAAGGCGACTGCGTAATCTGCGGAGCTTTGACATTCCGTTACACCAAGATCACGATAGTACACGATTGCAATTGTAGAGACCGGGGAATCTCAGTCGTTCCCAGTAACGTAACTGTACTTGAATGCACCCGGCCGCAAAAGAGGAAATAATGGAAGAAAGAAAAGAAATAAAAGAAAGGGGGAGGAAACGAAAAAAAGTATATATATATACACGTATAATTAACCAATTACGAGTAGGATGTAAATTAAGAATGAGAAAAGGGAAATGCATTGTTAGGACATTGCGAACAGTAAAATTTGCAGATTGCATTTGACGCGAAAAAAAAAAGAGACGAGAAGTTATAAACTAAAAAAAAACTAAACAAAAAAAATAATAATTATTTTACGAATAACATACAAATAATTAATAAATTAGATGTTACGTCAAAAATGCGGATGTTTCTCCTTTCACCCTAATTTTTAACGCGTGGTTGCGTCGAGTACGATTGAATACGCGCTGGTCAAGAGAGATCTCTCCCTCCTCTACCACTCCTGGCATCAATTATCGGCGCAACTGCCCATTTTCTAGTCTAACCGTGAAGAAATTTACTAAGGATAGGGCTTGGAATGCTATTCGTTGACTTGTCTGAGAGGTATTACGAAATATCTTATCTGTCGCGTAAATAGAATGCGGATCATAGGTGATTTTAATTATGTCGAAATATTTCAACGCGGTACAAACGATCTGGTAACCTGAATGTTGTTCTGTGAGTAATGTAGATGATGTCTGGCGACGGCTAGGCGAATTATCGGGGAGGTAGAGTGACACAGTATATTATACACACTTCTAATTATAGAAATATTGAAGAAGTTGAATTAAAATTGTACTTACGTTGTTCGTTGAAGTGTTGATTGTTGCGATGAAATCGGTGAAACACGACTTTGTGCGCGGGATTCTCGTAATATTCAAATTTTATTCAAAGAAAAATATCTCAGGCAGATTCAAAAAGAATGCAAGAGAATGCGAGTTTTGGAAAGTACAATTGATTCCAAGACCGTTATTCGTACAGAAATCTCTTTCAACAATGAAGTAAAAAAGGATTTTGACGGTGAAGCGAAGCTGACTTCGTTACAACGGATGAATTGAGAGTGACAATTTGGTGAACTGGACTGGACCAAGAAAACTCTGGTCACAGTGAAAATGAGTACAATTTTTGGAGATGGAAAATATTATAAACAAACTTCTCCAATAGGAGAGCGGTACAATTCTATTCGTTGTCCGAAAAATACCCGTGATGTCTCTTTCTAATGGTGGTAAACAGAGTGCGCGGTCTCTGACTCTATCCTTCTTGCCGCCCAGCCGGAGCACCAGCCTACCGATCGGATGCGCCAGTTGCGCGTTTCCGTTGACTTCCTAACTCTACTCCTGATCTCTAATCCTGACGGTAGTTACTCTGTCCTGGTACTCTCGTGCCCTCTTTTCGCGGGCTCTTATATACTAGAACAAGCGTCTCAGCGCCCTGCGGGCGCAGATGCTCTTGTTGGTGGGCTCCGCCCCCCAAACCCCCCGAAAAATGTCCCTTCGGGACATTTTTTAAGGCACTCACGGGGGTGCACGTCGCGCTACGCGCTCCGTATCGAGGATATTTACACATCGCGCTATGCGCTACGAATGAAGTATGTTTATTCGTCGCGCTCTGCGTTTCTTTTCGACAGTACGTATGAGGGAAAAACATTTATCAGTTACGTAAATTAATTCATAGTGTTTAACCTTCGTCGAATCAAAATATTTCTTTTTTGTACCAATTGATTATTAATATTCACGACGTATATTTCCTTTTTGTTTGACGATAAATTGTCAAATATTGAGACACGAGAAAAATATAACGAATTGCACGACGTAGAAGTTGATCAAATTAATTTAACGAATCAAATCATGTCTAGTAAAGTCGTTTTATTGGCTTAAAACTTATGACCAGATTTAATGAATATAAAACAAACACACAAAACATGTACCGACACCAATACGATTACCATTTAGCATTCAGGCCAAATATCCCCTTTAAATCCTTCCCCTTCAGTGTTTTTTTTCTTCCCCATAATTGAAGGAATCAGTTCGTTATTTTATCTGTAGGAAACCAAACCATTGTAGAATAAAAGTTCAAGAAATTTGCTATTCTTTGTGATTTTCAATGAAATTTTATCGATATTTATGGATGCTGCAAAAAAATGCAATCTCGAGAACGAAAAAATATATCTTTTTGGTTCCTGTCTTGTATTGAAGAGGAAGTAGTACGTTACTCGAATCAAAAATTTGTCATCTTGGATAGCTCCGAAATATTTTTTTACAAATTGATGAAATTCCTAAAAAATTCGACTGTGAAGGCTCTTTGACAGTCCTCTTATAACAAATTTCATTTCTATCATTTGAGATATATTTTTTTTCTTCTTCGTAATACATGGAATCAGCTCGTTATTGTCTCTGTAGAACAGACAAGTATTGGAGACGAGAAGTTTGAGAAATTCGATATTTTTTTTCGTTTTTCAATGAAATTTTATTGATATTTATCGTCGCTTAAAAATATCAAATTTAGCATCATATCATATCGTATTTTTTAAAATTTTATTTAATCACAAACGAGGATAAGTTTTTCGGTACGGAATAACTCGTAAAATCGACAAATTCAGTGTATTTCACTTTCTTAATAAATAATTGTTTATAATTGTTCTTTAAGAGTACAATTGTTTTTTTTTTTTTGCGAAAAAAAACTTTTCAAGACGTGAGCATATGAAAGAAATTCGTATTTCGACGAAAATTTTAAAAAATTTGAAAAAAAAAAAAAAAAACGTTGGAAATACGTCGATAGAATAATCATTAGCAGTTTTCTTATCAAGTGTAAACAAATAAATCCAGCGAACAAAATTGACAAAGATTTCGAATGTGATGAATCTCCGACGGTCGAAGTGTAAAAAATTAAATTTTTAAACATAGCACACTTTTTATCTGCGCAATAACGCGGAGAATCAGTTTGTAAATACGATTTCTTTGAGAGGAAAGGATTAGAGACGGCAATTTCGAGAAATTTGAAAAAACGATTCGTTTTTTGATGAAAATTCGTAAAATTAGTCTTTGCTTAAAAAAAATCATATGTCGGCAGCGAAAAAAGATTTCGACTCTTATTTTGACTTGTTTTGAAGAGGAGAAAATACGTTGCCAGAAAAAGAATTGCAGTTTTTATTATTAACTGTAAATGAATAAATCGGGTGAACATAATTGACAAAGATTTCGGCTGCGATGAATCTTCGATGGTCGAAGGATAGAAAATTCTTTTTTTTTATGATTGCATACTTTTTATTTGCGCTATACCGCGTAGAATCCATTTATATTTACGTAAAATAGGAACAAAGATTGAAACGAGATGTCGATTTTTTTTTATTTGAAAATCATCCGGCCACAGAGTACGCGCGCCGCGACGTATGAGCATCTGTGTATCGTCTGCCACGAAATTGTCATCTGCTTCCAAAGTTTGACAGATAGAATAAAACGAAAAAATATATACTCGCGATTTTTTTAGTTCTATTTGGGAAATTGTAATTATTTTGGATATTCGATGAATCTTTTTTGTGAGTTTACTACCAATTTTTTCAGTGAATACGTGAAATTTATCATTAGGCACTCACTATAACAATAGGCAAAGAGTGCCTATTAAAATGACCATCCGTTGCTCTTCGGAGTCTGTCGAAGGGGTTACTGCGCAGCGCATACTCCAAAAATTTTTATTTTTCACCATTTGCTTCGGTGTATCTCCAACATCATGCGTAGTTACTTTGAAGTGACTGCGATGAATAGAAATATTTTTTTTAGCCTGCGGTGCAATGAAAACAACTTTTTGGCTGAATTTTTCTTCTCGGACGTCCGTATCACACTGTAACTTTAGATGGTGCGAACCAATTTTGTTCTCCTTCGCAGGGTTTTTTTATTACATTATTTCCAGTATGCACATTACTTTTAAAACCAATCTAAGACCTTTAAGTATTTTTTCTAAAAAATTATTGGCCACAATTTGCATTTGCCTTCGGTCAAGTGTCCGTACGGTGCCATCATAATGAACTCTACGAACCAATTTTTTTCTCCTTCGCAGCATCATTTTGTTTTATCAAAAGCACTACGCACAGCAAATTTAGAGACAATCCTACATTTCTAACTATTTATCCATCACAATTTTCCATAAAAAAATGATTTTCTCACATCTGATGTCCGTACGGTGCTCCAATTAAGAATCCTGGAAACCAATTCTTTTCTCTTTCGCAACAATATTTCATTGCATCGAAAGCACTATGCACAACAAATTTTGAGTCATTCTGACAAATATAATTTTAATTATAAAATAATTCAAAAACAGTGGTTATAACAAGATTTGCTTTAAAGGTTATGTTATTTAGATTTGCCAAAAATCCATTTTTCATCATGTTAAAAAAAAAACTTCGGTTGTGAAAAATAAAACACGAAATATCATACACAGATTCATAAATGTTTGCGTTTTTTATTTCGAAAATAATATATTAGCACCGAAAATCATTCGCAATATTTTACCATATTTTATTCACATTCGTAATAAAAATGATAAATTTCACGTATTCACTGAAAAAATTGGTAGTAAACTCACAAAAAAGATTCATCGAATATAGAAGAAATAGAACAAAAAAAATCGCGAGTATATATTTTTTCGTATTATTCTATCTGTCAAACTTTGGAAGCAGATGACAATTTCGTAGCAGACGATACACAGATGCTCATACGTCGCGGCGCGCGTACTCTGTGGCCGGATGATTTTCAAATAAAAAACAATCGACATTTCGTTTCAATCTTTGTTCCTATTTTACGTAAATATAAATGGATTCTACGCGGTATAGCGCAAATACAAAGTGTGCAATCATAAAAAAAAGAATTTTCTATCCTTCGACCGTCGAAGATTCATCGCAGCCGAAATCTTTGTCAATTATGTTCACCCGATTCATTCGTTTACAGTTAATAATAAAAACTGCAAATTCTTTTTCTGGCAACGTATTTTCTCCTCTTCAAAACAAGCCAAAATAAGAGTCGAAATCTTTTTTCGCTGCCGAGATATGATTTTTTTTAAGCAAAGACTAATTTTACGAATTTTCGTCAAAAAACGAATCGTTTTTTCAAATTTCTCGAAATTGCCGTCTCTAATCCGTTCCTCTCAAAGAAATCGTATTTACAAACTGACTCTCCGCGTTATTGCGCAGATAAAAAGTGTGCTATGTTTAAAAATTTAATTTTTTACACTTCGACCGTCGGACATTCATCAAATTCGAAATCTCTGTCAATTTTGTTTGCTGGATTTATTCGTTTATACTTGATAAGAAAATTGCTAATGATTATTCTATCGACGTATTTCCAACGTTTTTTTTTTTCAAATTTTTTCAAATTTTCGTCGAAATACGAATTTTTTTTATATGCTCGCGTCTTGAAAAGTTTTTTTACGCAAAAAAAAAACAATTGTACTCTTAAAGAACAATCATAAACAATTATTTATCAAGAAAGTGAAAAACACTGAATTTGTCGATTTTACGAGTTATTCCGTACCGAAAAACTTATCCTCGTTTGTGATTAAATAAAATAAAAAAAAAACACGATATGATATGATGCTAAATTTGATATTTTTAAGCGACGATAAATATGAATAAAATTTCATTGAAAAACGAAAAAAATGATCGAATTTATCAAACTTCTCGTCTCCAATACTTGTCTGTTCTACAGAGACAATATCGAGCTGATTCCATGTATTACGAAGAAGAAAAAAAATATATCTCAAATGGTAGAAATGAAATTTGTTATAAGAGGACTGTCAAAGAGCCTTCAAAGTCGAATTTTTCAAGAATTTCATCAATTTGTAAAAAAATATTTCGGAGCTATCCAAGATGACAAATTTTTGATTCGAGTAACGTACTACTTCCTCTTCAATACAAGACAGGAACCAAAAAGCTATATTGTTTCGTTCTCGAGATACCATTTTTTTGCAGCATCCATAAATATCGATAAAATTTCATTGAAAATCACAGAGAATAGCAAATTTCTTGAACTTTTTTTCTACAATGGTTTGGTTTCCTACAGATAAATTAACGAACTGATTCCATCAATTATGGGGAAGAAATAAAACACTGAAGGGGACAGATTTAAAGGGGATATTTGGCCTGAATGCTAAATGGTAATCGTATTGGTGTCGGTACATGTTTTGTGTATTTGTTCTATGTTCATTAAATCTAGTCATAAGTGAATAAGTCATAAGCCAATAAAACGACTTTACTAGACATGATTTGATTCGTTTAATCAATTTGATCAACTTCTACGTGGTGCAATTCGTTATATTTGTCTCGTGTCTCAATATTTGATAATTTATCGTCAAACAAAAAGGAAATATCCGTCGTGAATATTAATAATCAATTGGTACAAAAAAGAAATATTTTTATTCGACGAAAGTTAAACACTATGAATTATTTTACGTAACTGATAAATGTTTTTCCCTCATACGTACTGTCGAAACGAAACGCAAAGCGCGACGTATAAACATACTTCCTTCGTAGCGCATAGCGCGATGTGTAAATACACTCAATACGGAGCGCGTAGCGCGACGTGCACCCCCGTGAGTGCCTTAAAAAATGTCCCCTAGGGACATTTTTCGGGGGGTTTGGGGGGCGGAGCCCACCAACAAGAGCATCTGCGCCCGCAGGGCGCTGAGACGCTTGTTTTTATTACGAATGTGAATAAAATATGGTTAAATATTGCGAATGATTTTCGGTGATAATATATTATTTTGGAAATAAAAAACGCAAACATTTGTGAATCTGTGTATGATATTTCGTGTTTTATTTTTCACAACCGAAGTTTTTTTTTTAACATGATGAAAAATGGATTTTTGGCAAATCTAAATAACATAACCTTTAAAGCAAATCTTGTTATAACCACTATTTTTTAATTATTTTATAATTAAAATTATATTTTTCAGAATGACTCAAAATTTGGTGTGCATAGTGCTTTCGATGCAATGAAATATTGTTGCGAAAGAGAAAAGAATTGGTTTCCTGGATTCTTAATTGGGGCACCGTACGGACATCAGATGTGAGAAAATAATTTTTTTATGGAAAATTGTAATGAATAAATAGTTAGAGATGTAGGATTGTCTCTAAATTTGCTGTGCGCAGTGCTTTTGATAAAACAAAATGATGCTGCGAAGGAGAAAAAAATTGGTTCGTAGAATTCATTATGATGGCACCGTACGGACACTTGACCGAAGGCAAATGCAAATTGTGGTCAATAATTTTTTAGAAAAAATACTTAAAGGTCTTAGATTGGTTTTAAAAGTAATGTGCATACTGGAAATAATGTAATAAAAAAACCCTGCGAAGGAGAACAAAATTGGTTCGCACCATCTAAAGTTACAGTTTGATACGGACGTCCGAGAAGAAAAATTCAGCCAAAAAGTTGTTTTCATTGCACCGCAGGCTAAAAAAAATATTTCTATTCATCGCAGTCACTTCAAAGTAACTACGCATGATGTTGGAGATACACCGAAGCAAATGGTGAAAAATAAAAATTTTTGGAGTATGCGCTGCGGAGTAACCCCTTCGACAGACTCCGAAGAGCAACGGATGGTCATTTTAATAGGCACTCTTTGCCTATTATTATAGTGAGTGCCTAAAAATGGTAATCAGAGGGGGAAGAACCCTCCCTCACGTATCCCGGGCATTCTGCTCCCCTGATGAGTAACGTTGCCCCTTCGCTATTCTCCTCTCGGCTTGCTCGAGATTCCAGGATTTCTGGAATATTCGTATTGCGAGATAATTGTAAATTTATCCCGTTTCTATTGAATTCCCTTTTCTTTCTTATGTCTAATTATTTGCCTGAGTTATTTGTAATTTTAATATTAATAATTCGTAAACAAATTACTAAAAATAATTAAGATTTGATATGTTTAACATAAGAGAGAGAGAGAAAAATCGACTGATAGTTGCTGTTTGTAAAATTCTCCGGTATGTCTTCGTATTCCGAGGACGGTGGTAAGAGTCGAGAGATATGTATATTTTGTTATTAATAATTTCGTCGCATTGTCATTGTTTGGGTGTCAAATTATTATATACCTGAAGGGTAAAAATATTTCTCGGCTCTTGTACAAATTATTTCATTATAAAATATCAGGATTTTCTTGAATATCCGAAGTATCGGTAGCATAACCGGCCCGATATCTTTGGGCGTTGCCCCCCTAAGAGGCGTGCAGCAACTATTGCGCGTGCCCGGTAACAACGTCGTACGATCGTCTTATTCCCTTATATGGTCATTCCGGAACTACTGTTCCGTTGCCCGGGCGAGCTGTATGACTCCCCTCTTTCGGTGTACCTGCTAGACCTTCCCCTATCGTCGTGAACTAACCTTGACGCTATGCAGCTTAGCTTACGCAACTCGTTCCTTGCCCGGGCCCCTTTTATTATCCTTACAGTGTGCCGATTCCCACTTATTTTCTGTCTTTGAAAGTGAATTCTGGTCGAATGTTAAATAATATCGATAAATTAACAATTCCATGTTAACGGTGGAATGTTCCTGAACATTTTGATATAACCTGCAATGTTTATTTTTATACTATAAATGGGGGGGGGGAACCGAGTCAACTGTATGCGACGTACGTTTTCCTGCTACATGTACTTTGTAGTTGCTCACGTTACGACCTTTTCCATGATTTTTGGAAAAAATCGTTGCGACATACGAATAAGGAATTATTCCTGATTAATTTGATATATTGACTGATTTATAAATTTGTGCACCATGAGCCGAGAAAACGAAATTCCAGGAGTACATTTTTACTCCTGATACCAATTTATACGGTGAACATTATCGGAAGGATAATAGTTACATTAAAATATCATTATTTCATTCTCCCGATCGTAGGGAGGCATTTCTTCTGCGCGCAGTATGTGACTTTTCTCGACGGAATTGCGTCTTCGCGCTTGGTGGTTGAGCCGCCTTGCCTTCGTGACTCATCGTCGAGGCATACTTGTGTTGCATCCCGCGCTACCGCAACTCGGTTCGGCGGTTCGGAAATGATTTACGACTCTCTTCCTTGAATTGTTTAGCTTTAGTAATGTAAATTTTCTGTTTCATTCGTTTGTTATTCCTCAAATTTTGACCATCTTTGCCCTTTCCTTCACCGTTACATATTGTGTTATCAAACATTATGGTGACTGCACGTGTTTCACGAAATCACAGACGTTTATTCGTCTCGACTATTTTTCGTGTCTTTGCGTGATTCGACTAATCAGCCTTTGTATGATCGTATTTGATTTCTTGCCATAAATGATATTTCACTCTTAACTAGTATCGAATAGCACTTCTAAGTTCAAAAATAATTTTGTTGTTTTGAATTTATTAATATTTTCATGGCATGAGTAGCGTTTGCCAATAACTTGCATCGATTATTCCTCCTGTAATTCTGGACAATTTTACCATCTTTGATTCATTTGATACCGTAATTTATAATTTAATTGCGAAGATTTTTAAAATGGTCATATTCATTAAATTAGTGTTAAATTAGAAAGCGTGTGGGAGTATGAAACCGTATTTCTTTTAGGATCGTGATTAAAGAAAATTATGTCATTATAATGATGAGTGGTTGGATGATGTGGGGGATGTTCTGACTCTCAATCGCGTGACTCGTATATTCAGGAATATTATGCAATGCTGTTCGGTGTCGAAATACTGAAACTATTTCGGTAGTCGGGGTTAATTTCCATACATAAGGTAATGTAGGTTCCCCTTTTTACGTTGGAGGGCCTTTTTGACCTTCAGTTAGAAAAACTTTAATGGTCTGGCCGCAGGGTAAAAGCTTAGATCTATACTCCTTGAGTCGATGCAGTAGTCGATTGTACCGACGTCGGCAGCGGAGTTCGCTGTTTCACCGAGGGTAGTGCGTGTGTCGAGGGGGATTGAGACCTCTGTCCGCATCTAGCTCGTGTGGTAGATAATTTTATCATCTATCTTTTACCCTGTTTTTAGCTTTACATGCTGTTTATTTTAACCTTCCTGGACATATTTTTCCCAATGGAAAATCATACCTGAAGTATCGTTCAACGATTGATGAGAGAAATCATTTCTTCTCGTGATTTTTATGAGGATGGGTGATATTTGGATTTTCCGTGAGATGTATTAATTGTTTTGGAAGGAGAAAGGTTTGCATAGTAAGAAAGTAAGCAGAAAAATGAGTTGCGAAAAACTGTTATTAATGAAAAAATGAAGAGAGTTACGTCAGGACGTAACACCTCCCCCCTTAAGATGATTGTTAGGGGAAGCCTAACGATCATCTCGATGGGTATGCATCCATATAACCTTATACATAATTTTTTTTTTATATTTTAACGAGTGTATATACTGTGGTTTTGTTACCATCGCTCGTTCGTTTCTTGGAATGAGATTTATAAATTGAATCAAAGATAATGAATTGTTACATTTTATATTTCTTTTCTCTTTCTTTTCCTAAGGTAAGTATAAGATTGTGGCTTTATTGTCTTTTATGTAGTTGTTTTCTCTCTGCTTATGCGAAACATTCGTTTCTATGTGAATATATGATTTCTTCCCTATCTCCTATGCTTTTGGCGGATATGCTTTATGAATAATATTTAAGTAAGGCACTACTTTGGCATTAAGCGAGATTAATAATTGTATAATTTTTAAAAATTAACCATAATACCCACTAACTATAATAAAATTCGAAATGGCTTCTCTCCTTTTTTTATAATTAGTCGCTAACATACGCGAGTTTTGTGAGGTTGTCTTGTTGCTTGTGATTGTCGACGTGAGGTCTTCTTCTTGATAATGCATTCCAGTTTATTATAGCCATTCTTCGACGCCGAAAGCGTAAACATCGCTAGTGGTGACTACGGTGTTGAAATCCTGGCCCAGCGGTAATAAAATGTCCTCCACCATTGTGTATTTTGTTCCGCCCAAAATGACGGATCGGCCTTGGCGTGGTAATTTACATGTCCATTCCGCGAGTACGCCGTTGGGTATGTCCTTCCACTCCGGTGGGACGTAACACCCGGGTTTCAAGGGCCAATAAAGTTGTTGTAGATATATTCTTCCTTCTCTGTTCTTTGGGTGGTTGATGGCAATCGACAGGATGTACCGGACCATCTGTGAATTTTGACAATGATTACATTAATTAGGTGCATATAAAGTTCTTATTCATTGTTAGAGGTTATTATTATTATTATTATCATTGTTATATCATTATCTTTTTATTAGTATAGGAGTCTATGGTATTTCAATTAAAAGGGAGGGGAATTTATCAAAAGGGGTAGACTCACTCGACCGTCGACATAACCGTTTACTTGTTATCCGGCGTCTCTTTATTCTCCAACTCTCTCCCTGCTAGACTTCTGGCGTATTCTAATTTCCTTATCTCCTCTTCGAGACCCGAAATGCTTCGAAGGGATAAATTCGAAGGTACCGCGCGGGTGTCAACTTCCAATAGTCCCTGCAGCGAATAGCGTTCTACTTCCATATCTTCGGACGTGGCTTTGCTGGAGAGATCGAGAGCATCGTTGGTGGCTTCTTCGTCGCTATTGCTCTCGTCCTCACTATTGCCTTCTGCAACTGTTACGTGACTGTATTGTCCTTTCCCCATGTATTCGATGAGTTCCGGCTTCTGCGTGAGGGGTGTCAGTGTGTCGAGGTAGCATCCGTACGTAGTTCCTCCGAGATGAATATCCTGGCCGAGCCGGACGGATGCTCGTCTTAACCATTGGTCGCGTGTTCTTTGGCTTCATCTACGCCATTCTGGCGGTACCCAAATGGATCGCTGTTGATAGCCAGGCGGGTCCAATGGCACTCGCCAATAACAGATGAGTTTTTCCATTCCTAGCCGAGGGCTTGTATATCGTCGGTTGACGGCATTGGGCAGGTGTCTTCCCAACCCTTGTAGTTTAAGTGGCTCGTGCCACTCAGGTACCGGTTCGTTGATCTCTGGCCATCCTCTCGTGCCAGGTATGGGGATCGTAGAGTATCGTTGTCCTTGTGGCATGAGGATATCGTTGCGCCACTCATATTGCGTTTGCCCTAGAGTAACATCTTCGAGCGGATTAGCTCGTAATTGAGCGATCCATTCGTTCAAACGGTTCTTCTCGACTTGTCGCCATTCAGGTGGAACGTACAAGAAGAAAGGTCTATGCACGATATCTAAGTATAAAGAGAGTTTCCAGTAACAGTAAATAACAGCAGTTCCTGGCACCAGGTTTGCAGGTGCCACTTCGTTGATTCTGATTTTCAGCGTTTCCGGCAGCGGTGCATGTTGGTCAGATCTGGTTTGTATTATCGTAGTAAATTCGCGTCCACATTTGCATCTCGCCATGTCTTCGGATTTCTGTTGTTAAATTTTAATTGTTGGTATTAATTATTTGTCCAATTTCGATTTTATTTCTAGTTAATAACCTACGATTGGTTGATTATAGATAATATGTTCTTAGTTTATAGATTATATAACGTATATTTCTTTCGTTATTATTATATATTCCTTACCCCCTTTTTTTTTCATTTATGTTTCTTTCCTCAAGAAATGAGTTGTTGAAAATGGGTTCTCGGGATATATCTATATATTTATTTCTCCTCTCTCTTTTTCAATTCACTTTCCTTTGTTTAGCCCTGGGTCGAAAATAGTAATCTTACTTCATATATTTCTTCCTTTCTTTTTCTTATCGTAGTCATTGATATAGCGTTTTTCCAAGCCCCCATTCCGTCATTTGTCGCGAGGCGTACGTATGCCGTTTTAAAACCGTGATCATCGATATCATTATTTTTTTTTCTCTTTTTTTTTCTTCTTTCTCCCTCTGCTTTTTTTTTCCTCACTTAAAATATAGTTACGTTTTTTATGGGTTTTTTTTAAATTTTTTTTTTATGTTTTTTTTTTTTTATTTTTATTTTTTTTTTTATTTTTTTTTTTATTTTTCATTAGGTCGTCCTTATGTAGCGACTATTATAGGTGTTTGAGTTTTTATATCTAATCTATTAATTACTTATTTTTTTGTTCGTAAAATGATAAAAAAAAATTTTTTATTTTTTTTTTTTTTTTTTTTCGTCTATAACTTCTTTTCTCTCCCCCTTTTTTTTCGCGTCTACTGCTATCTGCTAATTTTACTATTCGTAATGTCCTAACAATGGATTTCCCTTTTTCTCATTCTTAATTTGCATCCTACTCGTAGTTGGTTAATTATACGTGCATATATATATTTTTTTTTTCGTTTCCTCCCTTTTTTTTCTTTCATTACTTCCTCTTTTACGGCCGGGTGCCTTCAAGTACAGTTACGTTACTGGGAACGACTGAGATTCCCCGGTCTCTACAATTGTAATCGTGTACTATCGTAATCTTGGTGTATCGGAATATCAAAGCTCCGCAGATTACGCAATCGCCGTTCTTCTTGGCGCATTTGCCGCAGTAGATTGCGTGTCGGCAGGGTAAGAGTATAGTTTCGATACCGGCCGACCTGCAACCCTCACAAAGATTGTCGATAACGTACTGATTGATTTCTAGGTCATTATAACCTGGAAGCGGTGGGGCGAGCAACGTTATCAAGTCATCCGACGTACTAGCGGATTTCTTTGTCTTTCTTGGTTTAGTCTTGCCGGACGGAGGTGTTGCCACACCAGCTTCCTTAGGTATGTCGTTTATTGCCTCGTCGAGCGTGTATACCGTATACCCTGCTCTCTTCAATGATCCATACTCGGAATCATCGGTTTTGTAGGTAGTCTCACTAGCGAGGAACTCGTTAATTGCCTCCGTAAGATTTTCCAGACGACGGAGGCGAACAGCGGGGTCCTTCTTTACGAACTCCGGTTGTTCGGTTACTCGAGTGTCATTAACAGTTGGCTTCGGTACTGGCCCTCCATTCACTTCTTTTACGTAACTCGGCCCTTTTATCGAAAGTAGGTACTTGCATTTCGGAAATAGTCGTGCGTGACGTTGCCACGGTTTGTCGTTGGGTTGCCAATCCTTTAATCCTCCCGCGCAATGGTGGCAAACCACGAAGTCGCCCGTTCCCGGCCAGAAAAATCCTGCGCGAGCAAGACTCTCCTTTGTCTGTGGCGAATTCTTCGGCCAATCCTTGAAAGTCTTGAGACGTTCACAATAATCATGATACTCTGGATATCCCATATCCTCCCAGTTACGAAGCGTCATAGACGTTCTCTCTGTTTTCGGTATTTCGTTGTTTTTACCTTTCGTTTCGATACCGTTGGCGCAAGGGATCGGTTTATTATTCTTGGCGCGTAGACAACTCTCGGGCACCGGATCCGAGGGGATGAGCGTCACGCCGCCCATGTGCGCGTATAGTGACGGCGGTGGGCCCGAAGGGGTATCGATGGTGACTACCGAAGGTGCGTTTATCTGCTTTACATACTCCGGTCCCTTCACCGAAAGGAGGTATTCGCACTACGGAAACCATCGTGCGTGTTGCTCCCATGGTACGTCCTCGGGCTGCCAATCCTTTAACCCGCCTCCACAATAATGACAAATTACTCGATCGCCACTTCCCTCTCGAAAGAATCCCGCGTTGGTGTGATCCTCGGCCGTCTGAGGGGCCCATTTAGGCCAATCTTTAAAGGTTTCCATACGATCCTTAAAATCGAGAAACGCTGGATGCGCAGCTTTTTTCCAGCTCCGAAAAGTTAATGACGTATTTCCGGGTTTCGGCGTTATGTTGCCGCACATTCTTTCGCATTGTATACAAGAATGCCTTTTTCCCTCTGTGTTGGTCGGAGCCTTTTTCCTCTCCGGCCGAGGGGGAGGAATCGTCGCGGGGTCCGTACCGATAGGGACGTTGCCACACGGTAGGTTCCTCACGAATCGACACAGCTCCTGATACTTTGCATGATCTCGCATGGGATCATCGTCTTCCGACCATTGGCTTATGGCGAGTTTGCACTCAAAGCATCGAACGTAATCCTTTATACCGGTGTAATAAAATCCAGCAGCGGCAAACTTTGCGGCATCTAACGTAAACTGTGGGGGACCTGGATAACTTTGTAGACGGACACTTTCGAACCGATAATCGGGCTGCGGTGGTTGTTCAAGTGTCGACATTGTGTCGATGAATTATCCGTATATATTTATGAGATTTCTTGTTGTGTTTTTTTTTCTTTTTTTTTTTTCCTTCTTCTTTTTTTTTTATAACTTCATAAATATGAGTACGTTTAATAAGTAGTATTATCCCAAGCAGTAGCTATATGTCTATTTTCCTCTTCCTTTTTTTTTTATTTAGTTAGGTGACTATATTTTTCTTTGTAAATTTCCCTGAGAGGTTATAATGAATATTCGAGAATGTTCACAGTTTATCTTATTTGCTGTCTAACGGCTTCTTTTCTTCTTTTCGTTTTACGATGCAGGAATACGTGATTTTCGTAGCCGATTCGGATGTACAACACGTGAGCCCTTTTTTATCTTTATCCGCACGTTTCCCTTTTCCAACAGCTCCAATACCTCGTATGGTCCGACGTAATGGTCTCCTAGTTTTCCGGGTTTCGGTCCTTTAAGCAGAAATACTGGTTCACCTACTTTGAAATTTATTGTATTTATTTTTCGATCATGAATTTCTTTAGCTTTTTCTTTTGCTAAAATTAAATTCTCACGACCGATCTGTTGTATTGAATGTATTTGCGTTACTAGCTGAATTAAATAATCGTCGTAAGTGGCGAGTCTTTCTCTTGCAGCCAGCGGCATGCTGGAGGGAGTTCTAGCTATTTTGCCAAACACCATTTCATAGGGTGTGTGTTTAGTCCCCTCGTGTACATTCGTATTATAATTGAATATTGCCAATTCGACCCATTCGTCCCAGTTTTTTTCTCGCGTCGTGTATTGTTTTAAGTATTCTCCCAACACGTGGTGAGATCTCTCTAAAGAACCGTTTGACTGGGGGTGGAAAGCGGTCGTTCTAATTTTCCGGATTCTAAATAATTTAGCAATTTGTTGCATAAATTTGCTCAAAAAATTCGCCCCTTGATCGGTTAATACTGCTCTCGGTGCGCCAAATTGACAGATATAATGTTTCACGAACGCTTCTGCGATAGTTACGGCTCTAGCATTAGGGAGTGCTATTGCCATAGAAAATTTTGTCAATTGATCCTGAATTGTGAGTATGTATTCATTATCTCTTTTAGTTTTTGCTATGGGTCCTACTATATCCATGGCGATCTTGTCGAAGGCAGTGCCGGGTGTATCGGTAATTACGAGAGGTTGTTTAGTTTTAACTCTGACTAATTTTTTTAATTGGCACTGTAGACATCGCTGAATAAACTGTTGAATGTCTGCCTTTAGATTTTTCCAATAATACTGGTGGCGAATTCTATTATAAGTTTTGCTTACTCCACGGTGTCCTCCGATGGGTGAACAATGCATTTCTCGAATTATTTCGTCGTGTTCATCTTCGGGGGGTTCTCTAACTATCCCATTGCAGATTATTATCTTAAAATCACTTTCTTCAAATATTCGCTGAATTTCCGAATGTATTCTATCCCAAGGGACATTGCAAATTGTTTCGGATTTGGCGATGCTTAATGACTGAATGCCTAATCTTCCTGCCAGGTATTCACAGTTGTGTAATACTTCTGTAATATTTTCAAGTATTTGCGTCGGGCCTTCGGTCTCGTCGTCAGAGATCGGTAGGGCAATATTAAATTTATTACCCCGTTTCACGAAGGATTGTGGGCGCTTTAATCTTAAATTTTTTGTTTTTGGCAGTTCCTTTCTTTCTTGTAATTTTTTACTACCGTCGTCCAATGGTTTACCGGTCGTGGTTATGAAATATGCGAGGCTATCTTTCCGAGTGTGAAAGAGATCTCGAGATTGTTTAACGTTTCCGATGGTACCGCGATCAATGGTTGTATCGCGATTGTTTACTCGCGTGTTACCGTCGGGTTCTCTTATTCCAGTTGCATCGATATTCCTTTCTTCATCGCTTGCTTCATCAGCATTTTCATGTTCTTCGCTAGAATTTTCGGATTCGCTTTCCTCGATTGGCACCGGCCTGTGGTTTTTCCGTTTACGATGTACAATCTCCTCTTCCGTTTCTTCGTTTTCAGCTTCTAATATCCTTGGCGGTATATAGTCTCGTGACGTACCGGGCCCATAGGGGTCGGTGACGGGCGCGTGCCACGCTTCGGCACTGTCTTCAGGGTAGCATTGTTCGGCAGGGGTTTTATGGCACGATTCATTGGCTTCTCCGTCAGGTACTGCCGATGGTACTTCCTTTACCGTAGTCTCATCCATTGGAGTTCCAGTTGTCAACTCGACGTCGCGAGGATAATTATCATTCGTGTTTCCTTCTATTTCAACTGCGGCGGATGTTGCGTTGGGTGACTCGTGTTCCCAATCGCATTCCTCGAACTCATCATATACCAATGCATAATTATTATCTTCTTCATCGCTCTCTACGATGTCTGCTTCTTCATCGTCTGTATCGTGGTTGAGTATTTCTCTGATGTCTTCCTCCGTCAGTTGTCTTCTCTTTTTCCTTCTTGTTTCGGTGTCTTTATTGACACGAATTATAAAAATGTCGTCGCTGCCGTCCGGTTCCGGTATCGGGTTCCTTGACAATGCGTCTGCGTTAACATTCGTCTTTCCGGCTTTATACACGACATCGTACTCGTATTCGGCGAGTTTTAAACGCCATCGTAATATTTTCGCATTTCCATCGGTAGCACGCCGGAACCACAATAAAGGTTTATGGTCGGTTACTACCGTAAATCGCCGTCCATACAGGTAGGGGCGAAAATGAAGTATCGAATATACAATGGCCAATGCTTCTTTCTCGTATGTATCATATTTCTCTTCGGTCTTACTCAACGCTCGAGACGCGTATGCACACGGGTGATCGTGGTTAATCACTCCTTGTGATAATATGGAGCCGATAGCGACTCCAGAGGCGTCCGTTGTCAAAATAAATGGTTTCAAGAAATCTGGATATCGCAAAACCGGAGCGGTGCATAGTTTTCCCTTTAATATTTCGAACGCTTCGTTTTGTTCCTGACGCCACTCGAAAGGTATATCTTTCCGAAGAAGTTCCGTGAGCGGTTTGGATATTTTCGCGTAACTTTCTATAAATCTTCTATAGTAGCCCGTCAATCCTAAAAATTGGCGAATGTTTTTAACGTTTTTGGGTCGGGGGAATTCGCGAACAGCTACGAGTTTCCTTGGATCAGGACTAACGCCATCCTTTCCTATCACGTGCCCTAGATACGCTACTTCCTTTTTTAAGAATTCGCATTTGTCGGGTTGGAGTTTTAAATTGGCTATTTCTAGTCGCTTCATTAATTCCCGATAAGTGTTTTCGTGTTCCTCGAGGCTTCTTGCGTATATTACGATATCGTCAAGGTAAACGAATACGCCCTTTCCGAGGATATTTCCTAGTGTTAAATCCATTGTACGTTGGAACGTCGGAGGTGCGTTTCGTAATCCGAACGGCATGCGAACGAATTCAAAATGCCCGTGCGGCGTTGTAAAGGCGGTTTTATGACGGTCCCCGGCGTATACTTCAATTTGATGAAACCCTGAGGCCAAGTCGAAGACTGAGAAATATTTTGCTCCTCCTAATTGATCAAGTATTTCCGTAATGTTAGGTATAGGGTACGCGTCAGCGATTGTTTTTTCGTTGAGCGCGCGATAATCGAATACCACTCGCCATTTCTTATTGCCTTTGGAGTCGAGTTTCTTCGGCACGACCCATACGGGGCAATTATACGGCGAGGTGGAAGGGATTATAATCCCGTTTTTCAACATATCTTCGACCTGTCTTTCGATTTCCTTTCGCGTACACTCTGGCCATCGATACCCTCTTGTATTGATAGGTAGATCATCTGTAGTGGGTATTCGATGCTGCAGAAGCGTCGTACAACTCAAACTTTCGCCGGGTAAATGGTATAGGAAAGCGCTTTCTTTCAAAAGGTCCTCTATACTTTTCCTTTCACTATCGTTTAAACCATCGAGTCTTAATAATTCTTTTATCTGTTCAAAACGGGCGATAGTAGCCACCTCATTAATTGCATAGCAATATTCCTCTCGAATGATGGGATGGATTTCGCGAGAAATGGGGATGGCTCCGAGCCTCATTACTAACGCGATGTCCTTAATTTCGTACGTTCGTTCATTGTCCTTTTTGTTTACACTTTTCCCTCCCTGATTTCCTTGCAATGACTCTCGGATATTTTGCTCTTTAACAACAATTGAATCTTCTTCGAATATTTCTGTAATACACAATTTTGTTTCCTCTGTATTGTTACCGATTTTTTTCATGATTACTTTGTCCAAATCTGAATTTTCTCCTGAATTTTTACTTTCTTCATCTGAAATTATTAAATATAACTCATCGATATCGTCCGACCTTTTATCGCTCACCGTATTCGAACTGCAAACTGAATTTACTGAAACTTTATTATCAAGATCGCTTGCTCCTTCCATGAGCATTTGGTCTTTACTTATATATGATTCACACATAATCTTGTCAACATTTTCTGAACCGATTTTCTTTATAACGCCTGGCCTTTTGCGAGACACAGAGTCGCTCATCGTATAATACCTGGAACCCGAATCGTCTATGGCGCCTGGCCTCTCACAGGGCACAGAGTCGCTCACAGAACGAGAACTTGAAACTGAACCGTCTATGGCGCCTGGCCTCTCACGGGACACAGAGTCGCTCATAGAACGCGAACTTGAAACTGAACCGTCTATGGCGCCTGGCCTCTCACAGGACACAGAGTCGCTCATAGAACGCGAACTTGAAACTGAACCGTCTATGGCGCCTGGCCTCTCACGGGACACAGAGTCGCTCATAGAACGCGAACTTGAAACTGAACCGTTGATATCGCTCGGCCCTTCACTGGGTACCGAGTCGATAATCAAACACGTATCTTTCACCATATTAATTGGATTTCCTTTATTATTATAATCGATGGTGTTCGGCCCGGCGACGGGTCCAGTATTGCTATCTGCACGATCTTTATCAAAGTTTTCAACCGACTTCTCAGAATTACATTTTTTATCTTTTATTATCGCTTTGTCAATCATTGTCCTGGAGTCATTGCGTGATGTTAGTGTTTCCTTTCGATACCTGGAGTTTCCTGGCGTTGGGACGAGTCGAAGCGCCATTACAGGTACTTCTACCTCAACATTGTAGCTGTTACTGTTGGTAATAAAAATGTAAGCCTTTCCGTTATTGTTTTCTACAAACCCACTCTCGAGCGTAAGTCCTTCGCCTGCGTCGAGAGGCGGTAAATATCCTTCTCTGATATCTAAATTTTTAATCCGCACAAAACACAGTTTCTTTGTGTTGGCCGGTATAATCATTCTTTCCTGTGTCGAGAACGGTATCTTTGTATCTTGCATCTTTAATTGTCGTTTCTCGTAATCTATTTTAACGCGATTGCCATCGAGATATTCTGAACCTAATATTCCCTCCTCTGTGATAGGGAAATCATTGCTAACCACATGGAAAGTAGCATAACGCCCGTACGCTTGGATTTTAACGTGACCTAACGTATAGATTGAAGATTCGGTAATACCGTTGAGTTGTAAAATTTCTTGCCGGTTCACGCGTGTCTCGGGGTACAAGCAACGTTCTTTTATGATATTGGGTCCGGACCCTGTGTCAACCATAAGGGTTATAGGAGACGCGACTTCTTCACTATGTAATAAAACGGTAGGTACTGAACTTTCGTTATGCAATTTTATCGTGAAGATTTTTAAAATTCTGGGTTGGCGAATTCTACTGCTCTGATCACTCGGACAGGGTGCGAGCTCGTTGTGGCCTCTCTCATCGCACCCGAACTCGGGAGACCACTCGCGTTTCCCGACGTATCTTGCGCTTTACTTTCATTTGCCAGTCTCTTGGGACACTCTCTAATGAAATGTCCCGACGTTTTGCAATAATGACATATGAAATTATTACTTGTCTCTCCGTATGACTTTTGCGGTGTTACTTGATTTCGATTCGGAGGCTGCGAATTATTCGTTCGATAGGGGCATATATAGGCCCAGTGGCCGTCTTTTTTACAAATCTGGCAGTTTATAGGGGGTTGCGACCCATACCTCAGGCCCTGGGGCACCTGTGCGTCTCGTCCGCTGCCTGGCGCTTGAGCAGACCGCGGTAGTTGCGGGCAGTTCGCAGCTATGTGTCCCGTCTGTTTACACAGCTGACATAGTGCAGAGGGTTGCCCTTGATTTTTCTTGTCAGGGGGAAAAATTTTATAACATCGATCTGCCGTGTGGCCACGTTTATCGCACACCTGACATAAAGTTATCATCGGGGCGGCGATTTGATTCGACTGACTGTCGTTATTTTTAGGGGGAAAGAGTTTAAAACACCTTTCCGCGGCGTGGCCGATTTTATTGCATACTTGACATACGGGGACATTCTTCTTTTCAATTTCGTTTTCCTTTGTTCCTTGCGACTGTGTGTTAACCGATTTATTCAATGAACATGTTGCGGCAGTGTGTCCTGTTTTTTTGCAAAGTTGACAATTTACTTGGTCTCCGGTTACTACGTGAACATTACGCTTATTGTCGGATTTATTTCCTTTCGTTTCAGGGGGGTTGGTGGTCTCACCTCGGAGCGCGGCACGCCCGGCTAGTTCTCTCTCTATTTTTACTGCCATTTTAATGGCTTCGTCTATCGTGTCGCACGGTCTCATTCTTTGTTCGATTTCGGGTTTTAATCCATTTATAAAACACGGCGGAAGGCTCTCGGTAGTGTTTTTCTTGAAAATTTCATCAGCTGCGCTATTTTTTCCGAATTCGTATGCGTCTAATATTTGGTAACCAATGTCGCGTAGTCGATTTGAAAAGGTAATTACTGTCTCGTTTGGCTTTTGGTAAATTGCTCCCAATTCTCCTTGCAATTGATAAATATTGCGAGCGGGAGAGTAAATGCTTTTCAAAAAGTCTGTTAATTCTTCGACCGTCTCGAAAGTGTTTAGATGAATTGTTCGTCGCGGTTCGCCTTTAATTTTTACTCTGAGTGCTTTTACTAGATTTTTCTCGTTTTCGGGTTCCAACATTTCGACTGCCTCTTCGCATCCTTGTATAAACGCGCCAAGTGACGTGGTTTTCCCATCGTATTCTGGTATTACTGCGAGTGCGTCTCGAAGGGATACGACTTGGCTGTGGTTAACCATCGTTGTACAACCTATTTTACTGTCGAGAGGCCTTTCACTATATTTACCCGGTGTCTTTCCTTCGGCCCGGTCTATACGAGTAACGTTACTAACTTTGGTTGTAATACGTTTTTTATCTGCGTCGTCGATTAAATTTTTTTCATCAAGGTTGTCCTCTTTTGTCTTGAAAAGACTTAATATAGCCTTTTTCCTGTTTAGTCCCAATGGCTTTAAAACTGTACGCGTTATTGAGTTACTTAATTCTGGATTTACTTCCTTTGTATGTTTTCTTTGTGTCGTTCTTATAGTTCCAAATATTTTACGTCTCAAAGATCGACCGTTTTTCGCGGAAAGATCACAAATTGTTCCTTGTGGTGTAGAATATATATCAAGATCGGTGCTGGATGCATCCGATTTAATAGACTCGTGAGGGGATCCTGGAGGGGTCTCGATAATTTTTATTGTTTTTTCGTTTCCTGAGTGGTCTTCGTGGGTTCTATTAAATGGCGGAGCAGTGCCTTCGTCTACCTGTTGTTCTCGTTCAAAGTTTTCCTCTGAATTTTTCCTAGACGGAATTACAGTTCCCGGGTTTAAAATCGCTACGGGAGTGTTCTCCGAACTTGATGTAGGGGAGATAATAACAGTTCCTGTGTCTGAGATCCCACCGGGAGAGAGTTTTGGCGTAGATTCGGGAGAAAACGTGATTTTCTTTCGAAACGATGTCACTGGTGTTTTGACAAAACTTTTCATAGGCGTTTTCACAGGAGAATTCACGGGAGATTTTCCTACAGGTGTCGGTATTTGCTCGGTTGTTTTCACGATCTTAACTATAACAGGGAATTCGCCCGTACTTTCCGCCTCTTCCGTTAGCTGAGCTACCTCATCGGCAGTACGAAGGATATTGGCTTCTATTGTCTCAAGTTCCGTAAAAATGTGTCCTGCTCTATCCTGTAATTCCTTGATTTCTTCGTTCGAAATTGCTTGCACCGATGTGATCTGTATATTAAATTTTCGTTCGAGTTCGCGGATCTTTGCCTCTGTATGAGGGTCAATATCGACGGTTATAGGAGTGGGTAATTTTATCGCCTCAGAGTTTATCAAAGCAGGTGACGAGTTATAATGAACCTTTGTTTCCTCATTAGATTTAAAGTTGAACTCCGACTTTACAGTACCGAGATTTATCAACGCAGGACACGAGTCGTAATGTACAAGCGGGTATCGTTTCCCGAGGTTTAAAGCTTCGATAGTTTCTTTACGAGACTCATAGTATTGCGATGGTCCACTCACTTCCTTAGTTTTAGCTTTCGGTTTTGTCTTTCTTTTACGTTCCTCTGGGTATTCTCTAAGAACATCGTCGCCTTGGATTTTTAATTGAGACCGAGTCGCCGGCATTTATTTCACGATTATTTTCATTATATTGAATTTATCGATTACTGCTCCATTCTTTTTATTTTTATTAATATGGATTTATCCTCTCTGTTTTACCTATTTTCCCGAAGGTTTAATCTTTCAGAATATCGACAGAAACGGAATCTACGTTTTCTCTTCCGACTTCTTATTTTCCTTTTTTTTTTTTTTTTTTTTTTTAAATTTGTTTTGTGGTAATTTCTCGAGTATAAAAAGAATAAATGACCCTACAGCGTATATCAATTTTAAGGACAATCGCGTCAAATTCTAGTACAAGATGAATATTATACGAATTTAATGACGGAGTCCGAGTGGTTTGCGACACCTAAGATAAACGTGTTTCTCTTTCCTGATTTTATTGCTGCTTTTCTTGTACACGTATTTCTTAATTCCTTTACCGTTATATCGACTCCATAAAATTATGAAAATCAATACCATCCAATAGTGTAGCATTACTGTTTATTTCTTCGTATTAAATACCGATCTGCTCACCTTCGTGTGTTTTTTTTTTCTTCCCCTTTTTTTTTTTTTATTATTATTAGTGAAAGATTTTGAGTAGTCCTTCGTCGTCGAGCTCAATAATCTGAATTAATTTCCCTGTTTAATCAGTTTCTCCTGAAGGGATAGATTTTTCCCCCCCTTTTTTTTTTTTTTTCGTAATTTAGTCTATGTAGAAATTCAGGCTTCAAACTTACGCCGCAGAAGGAACACCGCGATACCTATGTTTGCTTTACGTATTATATATATATATTTTTTTATTTTACGGTTAGATCTTTAGCTTGATGAATTCGTTATGGTTAAAAATGTTTCACCGTTTCCTTCCTTTTGTTTTTATTAAATTTGTTTCTGCAAACTACCAGATTTAGTCCCAGGATGTTGGAGACTTTCTTTTCCTTTCTCACTTTTTTTTTGTTTAAATTTTATGCAAGGTGCCTTACCCCCTTCTCTTTTTATGTGACTGGATATTTATTATGAATTTTTATTATCTGGTTTCTTTTTCGTTATTATTTAATTACCCTTCTATTCGTCCGTATATTTTTTTGTCTTATTCTCTTTCGGTTCTGAAATTATTCTGGTTTTCGTAAAATTCCCGTCGCAGATCGTACCAGCTAATGTTTTCTGTGTCTACAGGTGTCGGAGTGAACTCGATAGGTTTCAATGAGTAAATGATCTGTGGCACAATATTTTCTTTATCGTTCTCCGAAGTCCGTGCGTTTCGTCGAGCTTCTCTCAAGACTACACCGTGTTCGTGCGGAGTTTGAGAGTTATTATTTCTCGCTTGTAACCCTTGTGTGTCCATAAGAAACGATTATTATAAAATACTAATAGAACAAAATTGAACGACTCGAACTTTGAATCTTGCAAAGACCGCAGAGCTGCAACTATCGCAATGCAAACTGGGGTTTAGACAGGAGAGCGTGGCCTTTGCAGCGAACTGCGCAGCGACTTAGGAAAGGGTTTTTGAGTGGGGTTGCGTGGCGAACCGCGCGAATCCCAGTTTCCAGTCAAGGTTATAAAAGGTTTACAGTTTGCATTAACGCGGCGGCACAATGCTATACAAATATAGATTTGATCAAATACGCCTCCAATTGTCGTTACACGAACTGGGGTTTAGACGGGAATGCGTGGCTTGGCAGCGAACTGCGTAGCGACATAGGAAAGGGTTTTTGAGTGAAACTGCGTGGCGAGCCGCGTCAGTTCCAGTTTCCAGTAAAGGTAGTTGTAGGTTACAGTTCGTGTTACCGCAACGGCGCAGTGATTTAAAAATTACGTATTAATTCTTCCAAGACACCGCTAACGCTGTACGAGCCGGGGTTTAGACAGGAGTGTGTGGCTTTGCAGCGAACTGCGCGGCGACAAAGGAAAGGGTTTTTTGAGTGAAACTGCGTGGCGAGCCGCGTCAGTTCCAGTTTCCAGTAAAGGTTGTTGTAGGTTACAGCTCGTATTAGCGCACAGCACAATGGTTCTAAAATTCGATTGATTCTCTTTTATATGAATTACAAAAAAAAATTATATTTTTCTCTTCCGACCTCAGAGATTAATTCTTGCGAGATACTGCTAACGCTGTACGAACCGGGGTTTAGACAGGAGTGTGTGGCTTTGCAGCGAACTGCGCAGCGACTTAGGAAAGGGTTTTTTGAGTGGGGTTGCGTGGCGAACCGCGCGAATCCCAGTTTCCAGTCAAGGTTATAAAAGGTTGCGGTTCGCACTAACGTAGCAGCTCAATGATATAAAATTATAGACTGTAATGGAATTAATTCTCGTTTGCTTTGAATAATCGTTACTTATTTTCCACACTTTTCCTTTCTTCTTTTTTTTTTCGTTTTGTGCGAGTGTGCATGTAAGTACGCTGTTATTTCAGGAAAATCGTTTGGACTTCTATCCGCGAATATTTATTGAGTATGATTTATTATAGCGAGCATTCCATGGATCCCGGACGAGCCCCCAAAATTTTTGTTACGTCAAAAATGCGGATGTTTCTCCTTTCACCCTAATTTTTAACGCGTGGTTGCGTCGAGTACGATTGAATACGCGCTGGTCAAGAGAGATCTCTCCCTCCTCTACCACTCCTGGCATCAATTATCGGCGCAACTGCCCATTTTCTAGTCTAACCGTGAGGAAATTTACTAAGGATAGGGCTTGGAATGCTATTCGTTGACTTGTCTGAGAGGTATTACGAAATATCTTATCTGTCGCGTAAATAGAATGCGGATCATAGGTGATTTTAATTATGTCGAAATATTTCAACGCGGTACAAACGATCTGGTAACCTGAATGTTGTTCTGTGAGTAATGTAGATGATGTCTGGCGACGGCTAGGCGAATTATCGGGGAGGTAGAGTGACACAGTATATTATACACACTTCTAATTATAGAAATATTGAAGAAGTTGAATTAAAATTGTACTTACGTTGTTCGTTGAAGTGTTGATTGTTGCGATGAAATCGGTGAAACACGACTTTGTGCGCGGTATTCTCGTAATATTCAAATTTTATTCAAAGAAAAATATCTCAGGCAGATTCAAAAAGAATGCAAGAGAATGCGAGTTTTGGAAAGTAAAATTGATTCCAAGACCGTTATTCGTACAGAAATCTCTTTCAACAATGAAGTAAAAAAGGATTTTGACGGTGAAGCGAAGCTGACTTCGTTACAACGGATGAATTGAGAGTGACAATTTGGTGAACTGGACTGGACCAAGAAAACTCTGGTCACAGTGAAAATGAGTACAATTTTTGGAGATGGAAAATATTATAAACAAACTTCTCCAATAGGAGAGCGGTACAATTCTATTCGTTGTCCGAAAAATACCCGTGATGTCTCTTTCTAATGGTGGTAAACAGAGTGCGCGGTCTCTGACTCTATCCTTCTTGCCGCCCAGCCGGAGCACCAGCCTACCGATCGGATGCGCCAGTTGCGCGTTTCCGTTGACTTTCTAACTCTACTCCTGATCTCTAATCCTGACGGTAGTTACTCTGTCCTGGTACTCTCGTGCCCTCTTTTCGCGGGCTCTTATATACTAGAAAAATGGTAATCAGAGGGGGAAGAACCCTCCCTCACGTATCCCGGGCATTCTGCTCCCCTGATGAGTAACGTTGCCCCTTCGCTATTCTCCTCTCGGCTTGCTCGAGATTCCAGGATTTCTGGAATATTCGTATTGCGAGATAATTGTAAATTTATCCCGTTTCTATTGAATTCCCTTTTCTTTCTTATGTCTAATTATTTGCCTGAGTTATTTGTAATTTTAATATTAATAATTCGTAAACAAATTACTAAAAATAATTAAGATTTGATATGTTTAACATAAGAGAGAGAGAGAAAAATCGACTGATAGTTGCTGTTTGTAAAATTCTCCGGTATGTCTTCGTATTCCGAGGACGGTGGTAAGAGTCGAGAGATATGTATATTTTGTTATTAATAATTTCGTCGCATTGTCATTGTTTGGGTGTCAAATTATTATATACCTGAAGGGTAAAAATATTTCTCGGCTCTTGTACAAATTATTTCATTATAAAATATCAGGATTTTCTTGAATATCCGAAGTATCGGTAGCATAACCGGCCCGATATCTTTGGGCGTTGCCCCCCTAAGAGGCGTGCAGCAACTATTGCGCGTGCCCGGTAACAACGTCGTACGATCGTCTTATTCCCTTATATGGTCATTCCGGAACTACTGTTCCGTTGCCCGGGCGAGCTGTATGACTCCCCTCTTTCGGTGTACCTGCTAGACCTTCCCCTATCGTCGTGAACTAACCTTGACGCTATGCAGCTTAGCTTACGCAACTCGTTCCTTGCCCGGGCCCCTTTTATTATCCTTACAGTGTGCCGATTCCGACTTATTTTCTGTCTTTGAAAGTGAATTCTGGTCGAATGTTAAATAATATCGATAAATTAACAATTCCATGTTAACGGTGGAATGTTCCTGAACATTTTGATATAACCTGCAATGTTTATTTTTATACTATAAATGGGGGGGGGGGGGGGGGGGGAACCGAGTCAACTGTATGCGACGTACGTTTTCCTGCTACATGTACTTTGTAGTTGCTCACGTTACGACCTTTTCCATGATTTTTGGAAAAAATCGTTGCGACATACGAATAAGGAATTATTCCTGATTAATTTGATATATTGACTGATTTATAAATTTGTGCACCATGAGCCGAGAAAACGAAATTCCAGGAGTACATTTTTACTCCTGATACCAATTTATACGGTGAACATTATCGGAAGGATAATAGTTACATTAAAATATCATTATTTCATTCTCCCGATCGTAGGGAGGCATTTCTTCTGCGCGCAGTATGTGACTTTTCTCGACGGAATTGCGTCTTCGCGCTTGGTGGTTGAGCCGCCTTGCCTTCGTGACTCATCGTCGAGGCATACTTGTGTTGCATCCCGCGCTACCGCAACTCGGTTCGGCGGTTCGGAAATGATTTACGACTCTCTTCCTTGAATTGTTTAGCTTTAGTAATGTAAATTTTCTGTTTCATTCGTTTGTTATTCCTCAAATTTTGACCATCTTTGCCCTTTCCTTCACCGTTACATATTGTGTTATCAAACATTATGGTGACTGCACGTGTTTCACGAAATCACAGACGTTTATTCGTCTCGACTATTTTTCGTGTCTTTGCGTGATTCGACTAATCAGCCTTTGTATGATCGTATTTGATTTCTTGCCATAAATGATATTTCACTCTTAACTAGTATCGAATAGCACTTCTAAGTTCAAAAATAATTTTGTTGTTTTGAATTTATTAATATTTTCATGGCATTAGTAGCGTTTGCCAATAACTTGCATCGATTATTCCTCCTGTAATTCTGGACAATTTTACCATCTTTGATTCATTTGATACCGTAATTTATAATTTAATTGCGAAGATTTTTAAAATGGTCATATTCATTAAATTAGTGTTAAATTAGAAAGCGTGTGGGAGTATGAAACCGTATTTCTTTTAGGATCGTGATTAAAGAAAATTATGTCATTATAATGATGAGTGGTTGGATGATGTGGGGGATGTTCTGACTCTCAATCGCGTGACTCGTATATTCAGGAATATTATGCAATGCTGTTCGGTGTCGAAATACTGAAACTATTTCGGTAGTCGGGGTTAATTTCCATACATAAGGTAATGTAGGTTCCCCTTTTTACGTTGGAGGGCCTTTTTGACCTTCAGTTAGAAAAACTTTAATGGTCTGGCCGCAGGGTAAAAGCTTAGATCTATACTCCTTGAGTCGATGCAGTAGTCGATTGTACCGACGTCGGCAGCGGAGTTCGCTGTTTCACCGAGGGTAGTGCGTGTGTCGAGGGGGATTGAGACCTCTGTCCGCATCTAGCTCGTGTGGTAGATAATTTTATCATCTATCTTTTACCCTGTTTTTAGCTTTACATGCTGTTTATTTTAACCTTCCTGGACATATTTTTCCCAATGGAAAATCATTCCTGAAGTATCGTTCAACGATTGATGAGAGAAATCATTTCTTCTCGTGATTTTTATGAGGATGGGTGATATTTGGATTTTCCGTGAGATGTATTAATTGTTTTGGAAGGAGAAAGGTTTGCATAGTAAGAAAGTAAGCAGAAAAATGAGTTGCGAAAAACTGTTATTAATGAAAAAATGAAGAGAGTTACGTCAGGACGTAACATAGATATAAAGATACAAACACCTATAATAGTCGTTACGTAAGGACGACCTAATGAAAAAAATAAAAGCAAAAAAAAAAGAAGAAAAAAATTTAATAATTTAAAAATAAAAATACACACATACTTATGTACGTTAAGATTTCGTAAGTAATGTTTCCAAAAACAGGAACGTGTGGAACAATGGTTCTTCGCACTGCTACTGTACGGAGTTCAGTTGGTGTCGACCACTTATGAACGACACCCACGAAGACACGCTTTGAATCTGTCTTAATCGAATAAGACCCCGAGTAATCGTGCCGAGAACAGAAGAGTTGTTCTGTTATTGGAAAATTGCATTCTATCTGGAAATTCCGAAAAGACGAGTAAATCTATATCTGCCCCCTGAGTGGCGAACGATCCAACCGGCAGTATTAGATGAATGGGTCGGTAAATTACGCGATAATCCATACGAAGATATAGTTCTTGGAGCTACTCTGTACAAATGGCTACCTGACGCACTCGTACCATTGGGACAAAGGCTATCGGACATACCGATACCAGGGTGCGATGGATGGCCGGAATCTCGGGAGGAAGTTCCTTTCTGGGGCGAACCCCGGCTTCAATATTCCGACGGAACGAATCGACCTGTAAGAATAAACCGACAGGTACCCCACGACATTGTAAATGGAATGGAAAAAATATTCTGTTATTGGAAACTCGAATTGCCCCTCGAAAACGGGCGCAAATTCATCCTGTGGGTACCCCCCGAGTGGAGAAGACTCAATATGGAGGGGCTAGCCCTTTACACCTCGTTGTTATGTCAGAATATGTATCAACCCATCATCCTCGGAGGCGTAAGATACACGTGGAGAGGCGATTCTCTCCTCCCCGAAGGTCAATGAGTGGAAACAACGGAAAGCCAAGACTACGGACTTTTCAATTACCATCCGCCCGAAGACACCGATGAAGACGAAGAAGACACGTTAGTGCCCTCGACACCGTACGAAACAGCCCCAGGTTCCGGTGATGGGAACGACGGGACTGGCACCCTGGACACTATGGAAAATGGATCGCAAAAAATAGACGAGAAAGAACTTTTCGAAGAAATATGCAGGAAATTGTACACCCACATAGAAGAAGAGGACGAAACTCTCGAAGAGAAGAATCTGCTAGAAACCCCTGTATAAAAAAAAAGAGAGAGGGAAGTATAGAAATAAAAAAAAAGGAGAGAAAAAAAAACAATAATTATACTGCAAGGAAAAAATATATATAAATAAACAAGGGAAACAACAATGACGCTTTCTTATGGTAAAATTGGAAATGATAAGTAAAAACATCTAGAGGAAATAAATATAAAAAGATGAGGAAATCGAGCAGTTCCAAGGAAAATGCAATTAGTAACATGATGGTAAAAATAAAATCTCTCTCTAAGAAATAAAAAAAAACAAAAACAAAAAAAAGGGAGAGAAGAAAATAATAATAATTATCATAATTAATTGATCGAAGGGAAAGAGAAAAGAAGAAGAAAAGGAAAAAAAATACATATAGAACAGAACCAAAAAAAATATATATATATTGTGACGTATTTTCCATCTATCGTTACGCGAAACTCGAAATCGAATCGGAACAGCAAAAAAAACGAAAATCGAAAACTCAAAGCCGCGGGAAAGCCGCAAAGACTTTAAGCGCGAAATCGAAAACGTCACCTTCGGCCGTTCACCCTCGCGGATGCATCGGCATCCCAGTGGGCGCCAGTTAATTTTGTTTCGCCGGTGTTAACAACCGGACTAATCGGGAGGCCGGTGGAACAACCCGACCTCCGTAAGGATGAAAACGAACGATAAAACACTAACTAAATCAAACACCGATATACCCGCGAGAGCGAACGGTAGCGGAGTGCTCGGTGCTCAGGATGCGGGTTGGGGTAGAAGGGTCGCGATCCGTCGCCAATAAAATAGCGCGCGAAAAATAATTATTATTGGCTTGGAGCCACGGGATCCCACGCACGTGCATCGCGAGTACTAACACAGATGCACCAGAACTCGAGAGCGTCAAACACTACGCATCGATTGAGTAATCGACTCGAAGAATTCCTTTCGGAAGACTCCGAGGATAGCACACACTGGATGGCACGAAACACACGATACTCGATCGCACTGACAGGTAGCGAGAACCCGTGAGAGCGAGCGAGACACGGATACTTCGCCGAGAGCGAACGATAGGCCGGCGTACGCGAAGCGCGACTCGAGAGAGACAAACTAGACGACGGTTAACGCTTAGCGTAGCGGGAGCGCGAGAGAGAGCCCGAGTCACCTCGAGGGCAGCTCGCGGTAGACTAATTTGCCTACGATAACGTACCGAAATCGTTATCATTATTATTACGGGAGCCTTGACCGAGAGCTACTGCCCTCGCAACCATTACAATACTTTCCCGAATTGAGGCGATACTAGAGCGGTAGTTTGAAGTGTCTTCGCGATCGCTACCCATAGTCAATGCGTGAGATACAAGGCTCTTCTCACTCTAATGCAGCGCGAGGTGTTCCGTCCTCGCCTGTAACTCAACCCTCCGCCTGATGTCAACGCATTGCACTTTGCTGTAGGGTGCCGGGTTTGCACCGGACTTTAACGTGTTCGGAAGACACTTCGTCGAGTCTCTCTTTCCCTTGGGCCTTTAATTTACTAACTTTATCCCACCAAGGGGGTTCGAGACTTCGACTAACGGAACAAAGCTAAAACGGTAACGGAATCTATATCAAAATGTTTAATTACTATTGTGCTGAAAGTATTTGAAGATTTATGAACTGCAATACTAGAGTACTAAATCGGAAAGAGACGCAATAACTCGACCGATATCTCACGAGAGTTTAACGGTATCTTTAAGTCGCTGGGAGAGGCAGAAAACGGGAACGAAAGCGTTAGGTATCGGAATTTCCTCAGAAATACGATGCTTTTTTATTGTGTGACGGTGATTCCGAAAAATCACGTCACAATATATATTGTGACGAGGCATTGTAACGCTCTCGCAGGCACACTAGCCGTTAGGAACGCGCGAGAGTCATAGGATAACGCGAATACCGAGTCGTCCCCCGACGATACCCGAGGACAGAAAAATCTAGAGGATTCGAGAGACTGCCGGCGCACATATTGTACGTTAGAGGTGTCCAGCTACGCGAAGACGGCCAGTGGGAGACACGAGAGGGGAACCACGAGAGGAGAGACGTCGCGAATATTCCAGCAATCAGGCGACTTTCGGCGACAAAGGGCTCGTTCCCCCTCCCACCGATTACCGAGACGCGTAACTGAGCACGAGCGAGAGGCACTCTCGCGCGACGCGTGGAAAAAAGTAGATCGATTAGCGTCATAAGCGATAGAGATTCGATTTGTTAGAAATTAGTGCAAAAGAAAAGTCCGTGACAGTTATTACGCCGTGCGAGCCACGGGAGTGAGCGAAATCATTGTACCCCGTGTCATCGGCTGAGGAATTAATTATTGTGAGGATTAACCGCCGTGACGACGGCCGAGGAATTGTCTGAGGGAATAGAGGATACCGGCTCGTAGCTTGAGGAAAGACACGAGGACGACCCGTGTAGGATAATGGACAGGGAAATTCAAGGTAGGTGCACGCAGTGCAGACCATCTTCGGTTCTTTTTGTGCCGTACACGTGTTGCCGTGGCTTTCTCGCTCGTGTCCGGTGTTTCCGAGACATTTCTCGGGTGATTTCCGCTCGCAGCGGGGAGAGACAAGATTATTCTTTGGCAAAGGAAATTTATATCGAATCTCGCGAGTCCGTTCGAGAAGTCGACAGTAGTCAGCTGTATTGAAGAATTTGTGTTGACGAATAAATCGAATGTTATTGTGATTTTTTATAATTGAAGACTTGAATCAAATTATTGTTCCCGGACTGCACCCCTCCTGCTAGCCGTAAGAGATAGTAGAAAATAAGGTCGGAAAGAAAACCCTTGCACATCGGGGTTGCTACGATGCGCTGGCGCCCAACGAGACGGTAAGGGGAAGAGAGTGTGCGAACGGGGCGTCATTATATTTTGGGCGGGGTAGCCGATTGTCGTAGTCTGAAAGCGACAAAAAGCCCGTCACAATATATATATTGTGACGTGATTTTTTCAATCATCGTCACAAATAACACAAGAAGTACAATTTTCTACGGATATCGATTCTTGTTGTTATAGTTCCGGTTTTGCTGCCTCTCACTAACTTTCGCATTACGGTTTTGTTCCCGTATGTTCTCGATTCAGGATTTTTGCCGTTATTCTAGGAATTTGGTTTTGATTTATTAGATTCAGTTTGTTCAGTCAAGTTTAGTTTGGTCGGCGTACTTGACTTTACTCGGTGGTGAATCGCGAAGAATTAATAGCCCGAGTAAAGGAGAGTCCCGACAAGGTATAGTTGCAAGACGGCAAAGTCCGGTGCAAACCCGGCACCCCGCGACATAGTGCAATGCGTGGAAGAACAGGTGGAGGTTTGGTTTGAGTCCCGGGCAAGGTTGGAGCACCTTGCCGCGGTTTTGTCAGTCGAGGTGAGTGCCTTGTTCTTCCGCATTGACTAGGGGTAACGATTGCGAAGATCCCTCTTAGATCCCCGATTACCGCTAAGGATTTCGACTCTCGTATCGATAACGTCGTGAAATAGTTGAGAGGGTAGTAGCTATCGATCGCGATCTCCGAAATAATAATGAGATTTCGTCGAAATAGTGTAACAGGCAAGTTAGTCTACCCAGAGACGCCCTCGAGGTACCTCGGACTTCTCTCGCGCTCCCGTGTTGTTGACGTTCGGCCTATTGTTCGCGCGCTCGAGTGAGGCTATCTCTCTCGCGCACACACTGTGGCCTAGCTGTCACATTTCTCGTTCGTGTTTCGTGAGTTGAGTGCAGCGAAAGAACTTTGTAATAAATTCTTCGCGATCCCGTCCGTGAGTGAAGCATTAGAAATAATGCTCTTTGTGCAGCGGTGATAGTCATTCGGTTCTCGGTGTATCGTGAGATACAGGTTCCTGCTCATTACAGAATTAATATGAAGTTTCGGTGAGTTTTGGATTATAAAACTTTGTCGATCGCTTATCGATCTGCTCTTGTTACGTTCTCGTTAGCTTGCTTCGATCGTCGATCAGCTGAGCGTTTTCGGTGCACTCGCGTGCGTTCCCGTGGCTTATAGCCAATAAGAAAATTACTTTCGCTCGCAAGGGCTCGAGAGTTCGATTTTTAGGCACTCACTATAACAATAGGCAAAGAGTGCCTATTAAAATGACCATTCGTTGCTCTTCGGAGTCTGTCGAAGGGGTTACGCATACTCCAAAAATTTTTATTTTTCACCATTTGCTTTGGTGTATCTCCAACATCATGCGTAGTTACTTTGAAGTGACTGCGATGAATAGAAATATTTTTTTTAGCCTGCGGTGCAATGAAAACAACTTTTTGGCTGAATTTTTCTTCTCGGACGTCCGTATCACACTGTAACTTTAGATGGTGCGAACCAATTTTCTTCTCCTTCGCAGGGTTTTTTTATTACATTATTTCCAGTGTGCACATTACTTTTAAAACCAATCTAAGACCTTTAAGTATTTTTTCTAAAAAATGATTGGCCACAATTTGCATTTGCCTTCGGTCAAGTGTCCGTACGGTGCCATCATAATGAACTCTACGAACCAATTTTTTTCTCCTTCGCAGCATCATTTTGTTTTATCAAAAGCGCTACGCACAGCAAATTTAGAGACAATCCTACATCTCTAACTATTTATTCATCACAATTTTCCATAAAAAAGTGATTTTCTCACATCTGATGTCCGTACGGTGCTCCAATTAAGAATCCTGGAAACCAATTCTTTTCTCTTTCGCAACAATATTTCATTGCATCGAAAGCACTATGCACAACAAATTTTGAGTCATTCTGACAAATATAATTTTAATTATAAAATAATTCAAAAACAGTGGTTATAACAAGATTTGCTTTAAAGGTTATATTATTTAGATTTGCCAAAAATCCATATTTCATCATGTTAAAAAAAAAACTTCGGTTGTGAAAAATAAAACACGAAATATCATACACAGATTCACAAATGTTTGCGTTTTTTATTTCGAAAATAATATATTATCACCGAAAATCATTCGCAATATTTTACCATATTTTATTCACATTCGTAATAAAAATGATAAATTTCACGTATTCACTGAAAAAATTGGTAGTAAACTCATAAAAAAGATTCATCGAATATCCAAAGTAATTACAATTTCCCAAATAGAACTAAAAAAATCGCGAGTATATATTTTTTCGTTTTATTCTATCTGTCAAACTTTGGAAGCAGATGACAATTTCGTAGCAGACGATACACAGATGCTCATACGTCGCGGCGCGCGTACTCTGTGGCCGGATGATTTTCAAATAAAAAAAAATCGACATCTCGTTTCAATCTTTATTCCTATTTTACGTAAATATAAATGGATTTTACGCGGTATAGCGCAAATAAAAAGTGTGCAATCATAAAAAAAAGAATTTTCTATCCTTCGACCGTCGAAGATTCATCGCAGCCGAAATCTTTGTCAATTATGTTCACCCGATTTATTCGTTTACAGTTAATAATAAAAACTGCAAATTCTTTTTCTGGCAACGTATTTTCTCCTCTTCAAAACAAGCCGAAATAATAGTCGAAATCTTTTTTCGCTGCCGAGATATGATTTTTTTTAAGCAAAGACTAATTTTACGAATTTTCGTCAAAAAACGAATCGTTTTTTCAAATTTCTCAAAATTGCCGTCTCTAATCCTTTCCTCTCAAAGAAATCGTATTTACAAACTGACTCTCCGCGTTATTGCGCAGATAAAAAGTGTGCTGTGTTTAAAAATTTAATTTTTTACACTTCGACCGTTGGAGATTCATCACATTCGAAATCTTTGTCAATTTTGTTCGCTGGATTTATTCGTTTACACTTGATAAGAAAACTGCTAATGATTATTCTATCGACGTATTTCCAACTTTTTTTTTTCAAATTTTTTCAAATTTTCGTCGAAATACGAATTTCTTTCATATGCTCACGTCTTGAAAAGTTTTTTTTTTCAAAAAAAAAAAACAATTGTACTCTTAAAGAATAATTATAAACAATTATTTATCAAGAAAGTGAAAAACACGGAATTTGTCGATTTTACGAGTTATTCCGTACCGAAAAACTTATCCTCGTTTGTGATTAAATAAAATTAAAAAAAATATGATATGATACTAAATTTGATATTTTTAAGCGACGATAAATATCAATAAAATTTCATTGAAAAACAAAAAAGATTATCGAATTTCTCAATCTTCTCGTCTCCAATACTTGTCTGTTCTACAGAGACAATAACGAGCTGATTTCATGTATTACAAAGAAGAAAAAAAATATATCTCAAATGGTTGAAATGAAATTTGTTATAAGAGGACTGTCAAAGAGCCTTCAAAGTCGAATTTTTCAAGAATTTCATCAATTTGTAAAAAAATATTTCGGAGCTATCCAAGATGACAAATTTTTGATTCGAGTAACGTACTACTTCCTCTTCAATACAAGACAGGAACCAAAAAGTTATATTTTTTCGTTCTCGATATAGCATTTTTTTGCAGCATCCATAAATATCGATAAAATTTCATTGAAAATCACAGAGAATAGCAAATTTCTTGAACTTTTCTTCTACAATGGTTTGGTTTCCTACAGATAAAATAACGAACTGATTCCATCAATTATGGGGAAGAAATAAAACACTGAAGGGGAAGGATTTAATGGGGATATTTGGCTTGAATGCTAAATGGTAATCGTATTGGTGTCGGTACATGTTTTGTGTGTTTGTTTTATATTCATTAAATCTGGTCATAAGTTTTAAGCCAATAAAACGACTTTACTAGACATGATTTGATTCCTTAAATTAATTTGATCAACTTCTACGTGGTGCAATTCGTTATATTTGTCTCGTGTCTCAATATTTGACAATTTATCGTCAAACAAAAAGGAAATATCCGTCGTGAATATTAATAATCAATTGGTACAAAAAAGAAATATTTTTATTAGACGAAAGTTAAACACTATGAATTAATTTACGTAACTGATAAATGTTTTTCCCTCATACGTACTGTCGAAAAGAAACGCAAAGCGCGACGTATAAACATACTTCATTCGTAGCGCATAGCGCGATGTGTAAATACACTCGATACGGAGCGCGTAGCGCGACGTGCACCCCCGTGAGTACCTTAAAAAATGTCCCGTCGGGACATTTTTCGGGGGGTTTGGGGGGCGGAGCCCACCGACAAGAGCATCTGCGCCCGCAGGGCGCTGAGACGCTTGTTTTGTTGTTTTGTTACCGTTCGTTATTTTATTGGCGAAGGATCGCGACCCTCTACCATAACCCGCATCCTGAGCAACCGCGCATTTCCGTAACCGTTTGTATTCGCGAAGGCGGTGAGAGTTAGGATTAGATTTACGTTTCGTTTTGTCCTTGCGGAGGTCGATCGTTCCGTTGATCGTTCCGTCGACCTGCAATTCCGTCCGGTTTGATAATTCCGGCGAAACAAAAATTATCCTTCGGAGGTTGGACGCTCCACCGCCTCCAGATCGAGTCCGGTTGTTGATACCGGCGAAATAAAAATTAACTGGCGCCCCCGGGATCTCGTTGCACTCGCGGAGGCAAAGGCCGAAGGTGACATAATTTTCGATTTCGCGTTTATGCTCCCGTGTGGTTTGAGCTTGAATTTCGTTTCGTTTCGTAAATTTGGTTTTTTTTTTGGCTTTTAGAGTTCGCGTTATCGTTTCGAAGAAAAATACGTCAGAATATATAGATATATATACTCATACATAGGAAGAGTATTTTAATCGATAATAAGGCCAAAACTAATCAGAATGAAAAAAAAGAGGGATAGGAAGTAAGGAAAAATAGTATAGAAATTGTGTGGAAATAGTCATTTAAGAATACGGACAAAAATGAAGGGATGCAATCAAGACGAAGTACACAAAATAAAAGGGAGTAATAATAATAGTAATGACCATAATAGCCAGAATAAGGAAACATATCTAAACATAATGTTAACAATAATAAAATCTAGATAGACAGTAATAGAAGAATGCAACCTGGAGTCCTCAAGGAAAAATAGATAATTAGAGATATTCCTATTAAAGAAAAGATGAGCTCACAAAGAACTCAATCGGAGAAAACACATAATCGACAACAGTAGCAATAAAAAAAACAAGCGCCTCAGCGCCCTGCGGGCGCAGAGGCTCTTGTTGGTGGGCTCCGCCCCCCAAACCCCCCGAAAAATGTCCCTTTGGGACATTTTTTAAGGCACTTACCGAGTATCGAGTATGATTACACTTTGCGTTATGCGCTGCATATTGAATATGTTTATATACGTCGAGCTGTGCGTTTCATCTCTGAAGAAAGTATGGCGGAAAATCATTTACCACTTATGTAGATTGATTCATAGTTTAACCGTCATCGAATATCAACATTTCGTTGCTATACGAATTGATTATTATTATTGACAACTGATATTTCCTTTCTGTTTTACGAACAATATAACGAATTGCATCACGTAGAACTTGATCAAATTAATGTAACGAATCAAATGATATCTAGTAAAGGTCGTTTTATTGGCTTAACACTTATGACCAGATTAAATGAGTATAAATCAACACAAAAAATATTTACCTACACGAACACCATTACCATTTACCACCAGGTCTAATGTCCCCTTTAAATGCATCTGTTTAAATGTCTTTATCTTCCCTAAAATACATAAAATTACTTTATTATTGCTTCTGGACGGGACCCGAAGTATTGGAGCTGAATATTAAGAAAAATTGCTTTTTGATACGATTTTCTATTAAATTTGCTTGATATTAATTGTTGTAGTAAAAAAATTATAACTCGAGAACGAACATAGATATCGTCTTGGTTCGTGTATTGAAGACGAAGTGGTACCCGGCTCAAAATAAAGTTGTAGTGTCTTGGATGCGTCCAAAATAAAAAAAAATCAATTTCTCGATGAATTCGACGGCGAGGACTCTTGGACTGTCGATCTATAAGAGAATTCGGTTATAACACTTTAAGCATTTTTTCTCTTCCCTATAATAGATAGAATCAATTCACTGGTTATTGTCACTGTCAGAGAGTAAAATATTGCAGACGAGAAATTTGACAAATTTTATTTTTCTATCGTTTTATTTTGTTTTGAGATAAGTATATTGAAACAATTGAAAAAAAAATAGAAGGGTGGTTGGAAACATACGAGCTAAATATTGATTTTTTTTTAAACTGCAGTTTCCCAATATTTAAAGTTATATACATTAAACAATGAGAAAACAATAAAATTTTTATTGTCGATTCAAATCATCCCGACACAGAATACCAACGTCGCGGCGTATGCAAACTTTATCACGTCTGCTATCGAATTATCGCCGGCTTCCACGGTTTGACAGATAGAATGAATGGAAAAAAATAAATGGCCACGATTGTTTTCAATTTTATTTGACAAATTGCAATAATTTTGGATATTCGATGATTCTTCTTTGTGGAATTATAACCAGGTTTTCAGTGCACCCACGAATTTTTTTATTTTTATTATGAATGTGAATAATGTATATAAAATATTGTGAATGATATTCGTTCAAAATATATTATTTTCGAAATAAAAAGGATTAATATTTGACAATCAATGTGTGATATTTCGTATTTCATTTTTCGCAACCAAATTTTCGTTTGTGACATGATAAAAAATTGTTTTTTGGAAAATTAAAATAATATAACCTTTTAAAATAATTTCTCACTAAAAATAATTGGAGAATAAAAATACTAAGAAATGTCAGAATGTCTTCAAATTTGCTGTGCGTACTGCTTTTCATAAAATAAAATAATGCTGCGAAAAAGAAAAAATTAGGTTCGTAGACTTCATAATTGGAGCACCGTATGGACATTTAGCAGAATAAAATTTAAAAGACCTCATTAAAGGCTTCGTAGTAGTTTCAAAATGATTGTGCACAATGGTGATGATATGATACATCACCTCAGCGAAGAAGAGAAAAATTTCTTCGCACAGTCCAAAGTTACAGCACCGTACGGATACTCGTCGAGGCAACAATGGATTTTTTTTGTTAAGCGAAAGTTGAAATGCTTTGCAGGGGCTTCAAAATGTATGTGCACAATGGTGATGATATAATACATCATTCCTGCGAAGAAGAGAAAAATTGCTTCGCACAGTCCAAAGTTACAGCACCGTACAGACACTTGTCGAAGCAAAAATTGTTTTTTTTTAGCATATATTCAAATACTTCGCAGGGGCTTCAAAATGTATGTATACAATGGTGATGATATGATACATCATTCCTGCGAAAAAGAGAAAAATTGCTTCGCACAGTCCAAAGTTACACTGTGATACGGACGTCTAAGAAGATAATTTCAGTAATAAAGGTATTTTCATTCAACCGCAGGCGAAAAAAAATATTACCAGTCACTGGAATCACTTCAAATTAATAACACATGATGTTGGCGATACGTTGAAGCAAATGGTGAAAAATACAAATTTTTGGAGTATTCGCTGCGGAGTAACCCCACCGACAGACTCCGAAGAGCAACGGATGGTCATTTCAATAGGCACTCTTTGCCTATTGTTATAGTGAGTGCCTAAAAATCATAAAATAAAAATCATAAATAAAAAAAATTGATTGAAAAAAAAACACAATAATAATAATAATAAGCAAATAAAACAAAAAACAAAAAAATTAATTATGAAAAAAAGGGGAGAAGAAATAGAAACTAAAAGGAAATTTTCTTGTTATAATCTAAATGTAAAATATAATAATAATAATAATGATACATTTTTCTTAAGCCAAGGAAAAAAGGAGAGAGAAAACCGGGGATTTAATAGAAGAAAATTGTTGGGAGTCGTAAAGACTCGGCCACCAACAACATTTTTTATATTAATAATAAAAAAAAAATAGTAATAATAATAATAAAATAATAATAATAATAATAAAAGTAGAATTTAATCAACACTCGGAAGTCGTGAAGACTCGACCGACAACACATTCTTCCCCTTTGTCAAAAAAAAAAAATATATATATATATATGTATGCGTAGGGTACAGTTTGAGGCCACCAAATATATGTTACAAACATCTATTGAATAATATTCTAAGGCCTAATACTGACCATATGCACTTATTTTCGGCTGATTATTCACAGTTGCTCTCATTATATTTCGGAATTTCAACAGATTGATTACTATGAAGACCTTTCATATATTGATGCATATCGGGACATGTTTAGATCTATTAAACGACTGCTATGAGGACATATCTCTATATATATATAAAGTTTCCGCCGCTGTCGCCGCCGCCGCCGCCGCCGTGTCAGGAATCGAGGGGAGGGCAAAAATATTCTAAGTCCCTCTAAGGAGGAAAAGAAAAATATTCTAAGTCCCTCTAAGGAGGAAAAAAAAAATATTCTAAGTCCCTCTAAGGAGGAAATGAAAAATATTCTAAGTCCCTCTAAGTAGAATATTTTTCTCTCCCTTTGGCCCCCTTAGAGGGACTTAGAATATTTTTCTCTCCCCTTCCCCCCCTCAGAGGGACTTAGAATATTTTTTTGAAAAACGGCATATTCGACGGTTCCCACAATTTCGAATGCTGTCTCTAACGTTTTCGGTTAGTTGTCCATTTTCTGCTACTTCCAAAGACTAACGCGACGCAAGACGAACGCGATAAATTCGGTGAAAAATTCAATTCATTTCGTAACATTAAATTTCGTTACCATGCCGGAAATACCTAAGGAAGAGTCTTTGGAAGTAGTAGAAAATGGACAACTACAACAGCAGCAGCCACCGGAAAGATTAGAAACAACATTCGAAATTATGGGAACCGTCGAATATGCCGTTCTTTACGACGGTTTGGATGAAGGTATCTTGGAGGCGGTGGCGCGGTACGAGGAAGAAGTGGAGCGGCGACGCGAAAGTAACGAAAGAGAATATGATTGTGGGTACATGACCGGAGTCGTACACCACGTCATCGATGAAGCGTTGCGACGAGCTGAAAGGAATGCGAAAGAAAAGGAGCGTACGGAACGGTAATTTTTTCATCTTTTTTCATTGGTTATTTTCGTTTTATATATGCGGTTTCATGGATTTCATCGCATAAATACCATTCTTTCCAGATTTTTTCGCGTCATTATCGGAAGGATTTTAAATCACATCTATGCACTAAATTATATTTCCATCTCCGAAGAATCCGCACATAGAAAACGGAATGCGCCAACGGAAAAACATGACGAAATCCCGGAAAAAAAATCAAAATTATGAGTACTAAGAATGGAACGATTTTTTTGGAATGATTTTTTTAATTTTTGCTATATTTTTTTTATAATAACAATACATGGTTTTTATAATAAAAATTTACTAACAATTATAATTTCGATTTATTAATTATTAACGAAAAAAAAAGAAATAATAAAACGACGACAAAAACAAACAAACGAAACTGACGATAGAAATTAAGAACGGCCATTCGCCATAGACCAAATCAACGCCAACAACAACAATTGTTGATTAGATGTCGGTTGTTGATTGTTAGTTATTTGTTGCTGTTGGCGTTGATTTTGGGGCCACGGCTGCCATCGCCGTTGCCATTGTGGCCGAAATTGGCGTGGCTGCCACTGTCGTGGTTGCCACTGACGTGGCTGCCACTGGCCATTTTGTTGCTGCTGCGGTTGTTGCTGATGCTGTTGTTGCTGCTGCTGCTGTTGTTGTTGTTGATGATGTTGCTGTTGCTGTTGCTGTTGCTGTAGCTGTTGCTGTTGCTGTTGCGTCCTTAATTGTCGTTCGAGTCGGTGTAATCGTCGTTGCAGTAGTTGAATTTGCTGAAATTAAATGGCTAAATTAAAAACAGTGATTTTTACAACATATTTATGTATATAAAAAAAACGAAATATAATAAACATTTATTCTGTTAAGTTATTATTTTCTTTTTTTTTTTGTATTTTTTTGGTTATTGAACTTTAATTTGGTCGTATTCGCCGTTGCGTCGAGCGATCGATACCGATTGGCGATACCGATCGATAACGACAAAACTGTTCGTTTTGCGTGCACCACCGGCGGCACGACCAAACGGAGCAGCGTTAGGGTGGGTCGTGCATGTAAAACAAACAGTTTTGTCGTTATCGATCGGTATCGCCAATCGGTATCGATCGCTCGACGCGACGGCGAATACGACCAAATTAAAGTTCAATAAACAAAAAAATACAAAAAAATTAAGAAAATAATAACATAAATAGATTAAATGTTTATTATATTTCGCTATATATTTTATTACTTACGCGGTGTTCGGGTTCGGGTGGTCCGGGCTGTTGTCGTTGTTGCTGTTGCTGTTGCTGTTGCTGTTGCTGTTGCTGTTGCTGTTGCTGTTGCTGTTGCTGTTGCTGTTGCTGTTGCTGTTGCTGTTGCTGTTGCTGTTGCTGTTGCTGTTGCTGTTGCTGTTGCTGTTGCTGTTGCTGTTGCTGTTGCTGTTGCTGTTGCTGTTGCTGTTGCTGTTGCTGTTGCTGTTGCTGTTGCTGTTGCTGTTGCTGTTGCTGTTGCTGTTGCTGTTGCTGTTGCTGTTGCTGTTGCTGTTGCTGTTGCTGTTGCTGCTGCTGCTCCTCTGCCTCCTTAAATAAACATTCATCCAGATCATTCATCATTCATAGAGATATAACTTATACAGATACGGGTTAAGATATCACTCACCTCCATTCGGTTTCCCATAATCTCGAAGACTGACATTGCATTTAAATCACCAATTTCATCGAGTTGCATCATAGTGTCGCTGTATTCACTTTTCGATAATCGCGTCGTCTGCCAGAAATGTTAATTTCTGACAGATGATTATTTCGCCGCTGCGCCGTTGCGTTTTAACCCTTACGATTAGTCAGAAAGATTTGATGAAATGATAGTGATTTGAGAGAGATTTGAGAGAGAGAGTGATTTTTAGAGAGCCAGAGTCTCTGTATACTGAGACAGTGAGTCAGGGACACCGCAAAAAGGCGAAATAAATCGCAAGAATCGGATATCCGACGCAGTAAGGATACGAGGATTTTTTTAAACGATTGGTTCGTAATTTATTTAATTTATTTATTTTTTATTTTTGAATTTAATTTAATTTACGTTTAATTTAATTACGTATTTAATTTAATAATACGTATAATACATTATTACGTAGAATTACGTATAATACGCAATATATTGTCGATTTTATAAAAACTATAAATATTCATCCTCGACATATAACAGCTGTATGAGATGAGAAGAAATAAGAAAAGACGTTACAGCGTTGGCTCTGCGTTCCGGATTGCCACGCGGTCGTCCTGGGTTCAATTCCCGAGTAAAATTTTTTTTTTATTTTTTTTTTAACAGCTGTAGTTTCTTATTTGCTATCATCACATAAGGCTTTTATATATCGAGAATGAATTATTATAGGATTTATACGGACATAGGTCTGGAAATGTACTGTGTATTAAAAAATGAAAAAAAATTGTTTAAATCAAAATTTATTGAATTTATTTTAATTCACGTATGTTTTTTATTTTTTCATTTTTTTATTCCTTAATCAATTTTATAAAAAGTATAAAAATTCATCCTCGGTATATAAAAGCTTTTTGTGATGATAAGAAATAAGAAAACACGTTACAGCGTTGGCTCTGCGTTTCGGATTGCCACGCGGTCGTCTTGGGTTCAATTCCCGAGCAAACATTTTTTTTTTTTTTTCTGACACCGAGTTCACACGTTTTTTGTCTTTATTGTATGTAGGACAACTGAAAATCGGATCGACGATCGGATTAAAAAAGCTGAATTTGAATAGAACAGCTGAAAAGACTTGAAAAAACGATTGACTGAAAGACGAAAAAAATTATCCCCTTTGAACAACTATTTTCGGGTAATTATTCCCATCAAAATTATTTAAGTAAGTGTGAATTCATTCATTTTCCGAAGTGTGAATTGAAGTGAAAATTCAGTGCAGTTTTTAAATAAAAATAATGAATATCGAAGAGCGAATCAAACCTGATGGAAATTGTTTATTCAGGTCACTTGCTCATTTTTTATATAATGACCAAGAAAAACATAGACAAGTAAGATTAAAGATTGTTTCAATCGTCATACAGAATTGGTCATTATACAAAGATTTTATAGTAGGCGACGAATCTTACGGTACGAATATAACAGATCAAAAATCTTACAAATTGCATATGTCACGTGACACTGTTTACGGAGGAGAGGTTGAAATTCAATCGTTCGTACAAATATATAACGTACAGGTATTGGTTTGTAGAAACGATAATTCAGCTCCAAATGAATTCGGACAATCTCTTAGCAATGGAACGTTAACCGTGTTATTATCAGGTACAATCGATGTAGGTCATTACGATGTTATAGAAACATCGAATCTTCTTTTTTGGTAAAATTATAAAAAGCAATCCAATCGTATTTATTACGAAAAAAATAAAGATTTTATCAATGAGAAAAGACAAGTAATTAATTTATCTGAAGCATCATTGGCTAAGAAACGAGAATCGGATAAAGTTGAAAGTATGAATGATGAGCGTTTGAGAAAAAAGCACGATAAGGACGTTGTGAAGAATATGAATGACGAACGTTTGAGAAAAAAGCACGATAAGCACGTTGTGAAGAATATGAATGACGAACGTTTGAGAAAAAAGCACGATAAGGACGTTGTGAACAATATGAATGACGAACGTTTGAGAAAAAAGCACGATAAGGACGTTGTGAAAAATATGAATGACGAACGTTTGAGAAAAAAGCACGATAAGGACGTTGTGAAAAATATGAATGACGAACGTTTGAGAAAAAAGCACGATAAGGACGTTGTGAAAAATATGAATGACGAGCGTTTGAGAAAAAAGCATGATAAGGACGTTGTGAAAAATATGAATGACGAGCGTTTGAGAAAAAAGCATGATAAGGACGTTGTGAAAAATATGAATGACGAGCGTTTGAGAAAAAAGCACGATAAGGACGTTGTGAAAAATATGAATGACGAACGTTTGAGACAAAAACATGATAAGGACGTTGTAAAAAATATGAATGAGGAGCGTTTGAGAAAGAAACAAAACAAGGATGTTGTAAAAAATATGAATATGGACCGTTTGAGAAAAAAACAAGACAAAGATGTTGTAAAAAATATGAATGAAGAACGTTAAAAAAAAAAAAGAAACAAAGATGTTGTAAAAAATATGAATATGGACCGTTTGAGAAAAAAACAAGACAAAGATGTTGTAAAAAATATGAACAATGAACGTTTAAAAAAAAAAGAATTAAAGATATTGTGAACATTATGAACGAGGAACGTTTGAAGAAAAAACGAAACAAAGCCATTGTCGAAAATTTGAATGAAGAGCGATTGAGAAAAAAAAGAAAAGATAATATTGTAAAAAATTTAAATGAAACACGTTTGAGAAATAAACGGAAAAAAGATATTGTAGAAAATTTAAATGCAGAACGCTTACACAAAAAAAGACAGAAAGATGTTGTCCAAAATTTGAATGATGAGCGTTTGAAAAAGAAAAAAGAGAATGACTTAGCGAAAAATTTGAATGAGGATCGTTTGAAAAAAAAAAAGAAAATAACTTAACAAAAAATTTGAATGAGAATCGTTTGAAAAGAAAAAGAGAGAATGATATGATAGAGAATATGTCGAATGAACGTGTTAAAAGGAAAATTGGCCAGCAAATTGATACACCGTGGCCTGATAAGATATCGTATTTGGATTTCGGAGATATGACTTATAGTTGCCCATACTGCTCTGCAGTTTTCTGGGATGTTGAATTTTCGAAAAAAAGCTGTTGTCATTACGGAAAAGTACAACTTTCACGTTTGAGTGATTATGATGAAAATTTGAAGGAATTGTTATTGCACGATCAGCAATATAGACAATTAATTCGTTATTATAACAGCTGGTTTTCATTTGCAACTTTCAATGCTAACGTGGTCAATGATTATGGAAGAGGCGTTTATAATTTGAAGATTCAAGGCCAAGTTTGCCATGTTACACCGAATACTCTTTACACAAAAACCGGTGAAACACCAATCGGTGGCCAAATTTATATTTATGATGATTACGCAACATGTGAACAAATATTGAAAGAAAATAAACATTTATCGAAAAAACATGTGAAGATAATATCACAAGTATTAAATAATATCAATCCGTACGCTAAAAAATATAAACATTCACATGAGTTATGTCAAAATGAAGAATTACCAGAGTACAATTTATATTTTATCCGAAACATCAATTTGGATAAACATCGGTACAATTTGCCATGTACCGCAGAATGTGCCGCATTGATAGTTTCAAAAGATGGTAACATTCCAGAAGTATTTGATTTATGTATTGTATTGTATTGTAGGTCTCTATTGTTCCCTTTCGGGTTTCAAGATTTTTGTCAAGGTTGTCTCCTTGTTACATTCCCCTCCCCTTCTTCCTTCTCTTCTATCCACTTGTCTTCCCACTCGTCCCATCTCCATCCGGTTCCGTCGATCACCACTCTTCTGTTGTCCATCTTCACCCTTCTTCCTTTTCTCCTCTCTTCCTCCGCCCTCTCTCTCAACTTGAACCTCGTCCTCCTTTCCCACCACGTCAAATCTTCCCTCACCTCTATCCCGTAATCGCCCATCTCACTCCACCGGTTCAATAACTCCTTCTTGTCCTCCTCACTGTCTAATTCCACTATTACTATCTCCTCACTCCCTCTTCTCTTCCTCTCCACTATCCTCTTCACCACCATTCTCCTTCCCAGTGCTTCCCTTATCGCCTCTTCCACGTGCTTTTCTTCAATTTCTTCTCCTTCCGCCTCACCCTTCATAAGCACTCTCCTTCTTCTCTTTTCCCTCTCTTCTCTCTCCTTCCTCCATCCCTCTTCTCTCGCCTTCTCCTCCTCTCTCTTCTTCCTTTCTCTTCTTGCCTCTTCCTTACCTCCTGCCACCATCTTCCAGCCTGTCCTTCCCTTACTTCTCTTCCCTTCTTTCATCTGTCTCTTCTCTCTCTCTTCCTTCATTCGAATCGTTTCCTCTTCCTCTTCCTCCTCCATCACCTTCGTCCAGGCTTTCCCTTTTATTCTCGCGTCGCCTCCGTCTGTTTCTTCTCTTTCTCTTCCATCCTCTTTCCTTTCCCTGTCTCCGTCCTCCATTCCGCTCGCTCCATCTCTCTCACTGTCCGTCTTCTCACATTCCGTACTCTCTCCCTCTTGTTTGCTGTCCGTCTCCCATCCCACTTCCATGTCCCCATCACTGCTGCCTTCCTTTTCATACTCACTCGCACTCTCACTTCTCCCTTTTCCTCCCTTTCCCTTATCACTTCTGTCTTCCCTTCTTCCCATCCTTCCTCTCATCTCTTTCAGTTCACTCCTCACTTTCCCCAATTCCTTCCTTAGTCCACTCATCTCCTGTGCCATTTCCTGGATCGCCTTCGTCAACTCCTCCATCTTCTCACCTGTTGCCTCACTATGCCACTCTCGCCTTTGTCCCGGTGCTGCTCGATTCTCCACGTGCCCGTGCCGGTTTTCACTGCCGCGCTCGCCGTCTTTTCGGCTCCTTCCGTCTCCCCTCGTTCATCTTCGTCTTCAGTCCTTCGCCACTTGACTCGCGCCGTCTGCCCACTGTCCCCTCGCTAGCCGCTTTCCTCCTTCTCTCTCCCTCTCACAGTCCGGCCGCGTCCTCGTCTGCTTCCTTCTTCTCCGTCGCACCTCTGCCTTCTTTACCCTCTCCTTTCCTCCTCTCTCTGCTCGACCGTCCTGTCCTCTCTCTTCTCGCGCCTGCGCCGTCGTCTCTTTCTTCCGCTTCTTTTGCACTTTCTAACCTTCCCATCGTCACGTTTTCATTCCCGTCTTTCTTTCTTTCCTTCTTCCATTCTCGTTTCCACTTATCACTTTCTGCCCCTCTCACTTCCCTCTTTCTCTTCCTCGCTTCCGCCCCATTTCCCTTCACTTTTTCCCACACTTTTCCCTCCTTCCTCGGCAGCACCACTTCCACCCAACCTTTCCCTCCGCCATCTTTCCTCTCCTATTTGATTTATGTATTGTGACGTGATTTTTTGGAATCGACGTCACAAAAATCCAAAACTACCGTTACTTGCATGGAAATTACGATTTTAGTGCTGAAGTTCGCGTTACTGCCTCTCCCAGCGACTTAAGATACCGTCACGCTCTCGTTGAGTTACCGATCGAGATTTTTGCAGTTTATTTTGTATCATTTTTTTGTAATTATTCCCAGTTAGCTTCATTATCGTTATTATTTTAGTTCAGTTCGAGTTTTGAGATTCCGTTTGCTTAGTTTGGTTCACGATTTCAGATTCCGTTTGCGTAGTTTGGTTCACGATTTCCGATTTCTTTTTTTGTTCAGTTTAGTCGACGTTCCCGACTCTATTTGGTGGTGTAAGAAGTACTAATAAAGAGCCCAAATAGAGGAAGGACTCGGCGAAGAGTCTTGCGAATACGTCAAAGTCCGGTGCAAACCCGGCACCCCAAGAGATAGTGCAATGCGTTGAGATCAGGCGGAGGTATCGTTTAGTCCAGGCAAGAGTGGTGGAACACCTTGCGCTGCGTTATAGTTGAGTAGAGCCTTGTATCTCACGCATTGACTAGGGGGAAGCGATTGCGAAGATTCGTTCAAGTTACCGCGTATAGTATCGGCTCTCGATTCGGTAAAGTCATGAGATGGTTGAGAGGGCAGTAGTTACCGTTCAAGCTCCCGAAAATAATTATCATAATTCGTTACGAATTTTCGTAGGCAAATTGACAGTCTACCGAGAGCTGCCCTAGAGGTAACTCGGGTCTCTCTCGCGCTCCCGTGTTGTTGACGTTCGGCCTATTGTTCGCGCGCTCGAGTGAGGCTATCTCTCTCGCGCACACAGTGTGGCCTAGCTGTCGGTTTCTCGTTCGCGTTCGGCTATCGCTCGAGTTTTGTGAGCTGAGTGTAGCGAAAGAATTTTGTAATAAATTCTTCGCGATCCCGTGCGTGAGTGAAGCATTAGAAATAATGCTCCTTGTGCAGCGGTGATAGTGATTCGGTTCTCGGTGTATCGTCAGATACAGGTTCCCGCTCATTACAGGATTAAAGTGAAGTTTCGGTGAGTTTTTGAATTATAGAAATTTATCGATCGCTTATCGATCCGCTTTTGTTACGTTCTCGTTAGCTCGCTTCGATCGTTCGATCAGCTGAGCGTTTCCGATGCACTTACGTGTGATCCCGTGGCTTCTTAGCCAAATTATTATTTTTCGGTCCCGCTTAACTTAACGTTGAGGTTTCGATCTCCGTTTCTCGTGGCTATTCTATTGACCTCGGATCGCGACCCTTCTACCACAACCCGCATCCTGAGCAACCGTGCATTTCCGCAACCGTTTGCTTTCGCGAATGTGTCGGCGTTAGTTCTCGTACCGTTTTCGTTCCGTTTCGTTTTGTCGTTGCGGAGGTCGTAGTTCCACCGACTTCCAGTTCAGTCCGGATTGGTGATTCCGGCGAAACAAAAATCTACCCTTCGGAGGTCGTTCCACCGGCCTCCAGTTCAGTCCGGATTGGTGATTCCGGCGAAACAAAAATCTACCCTGCGGGAGTCGTTCCACCGGCCTCCAGTTTAGTCCGGTTGTTAATACCGGCGAAACAAAAATTAACTGGCGCCCACCGGGACGCCGATGCATCCGCGAGGGTGGACGGCCGAAGGTGACGTAAGTTTCGTTCGCGTTTTGCTCCCGTTTGGTTTGAGCTTTTCGATTTTTGGTTTTTTTTTATTTTATTTATAGAGTTTGAGTTAGAGTTTCGTTAGGTGAAAAATACGTCACAAATGGCGCCCAACGTGGGGCCACGCCGATAGAATAGCCGTTCCCGTTAATTACGATTTTGTTCTCGTTTTGTTGCATCGATTTCGATCTTGATGCGATAAATAAAATATTTTTTTTTTTTTCGTCGCTCTCACGTTATTAATTTAACGCCTTCCCGTCGTGGATGTTCGCACGAACCCACGTTCTCGATGACAAATACGAACATTAAGCATTTTTTTTTGAAAATGTTTGTTTGACATTTGTCAGTTCTCGGATGTCTAAAAAAAAAAAAATTGTCAACATTTTTTTTTGTGACACATCAAGCTCTCGATAGGCCGTGAAGGCATGTTTTCGGCAATTTTCGTCATTTTTCGAATTTTCGAAAATGATGAATTTTTCTCACCCCTGATGCTCGCGCGTCGCACGCGCTAGAGTGGGGGAAGATACCGTTATCCGAGCCTCGGCGGCGATCGGAAGATACTCGAAATTGTGACAAACAATTTTGAGTTTGGAGGGCTCGCTTCTCCTCGCTCTTCGCTCTCGATCGCCGATCTCGAAGATTCCTCGATCACTTCGTCGGGGACACTTGACGTGAACAGTCGAGAGCCCCGTTCTTCGGAGACGCTCTCGATTGCGAAGACTCGTCATACGCTCTCGTGACAGCTCATTCTCGTGTGAATTACCTTGCGCTTCCGAATTAATTTTCGATGCCGAAGTGATTCTTGCTCTCGGAATATTTCTCGATTTCGAATTAATTTTCGATTCGATGAAATTTTCGCTCTCGCAATATTTCTCGATTTCGGATTAATTTTCGATTTCGACGAAATTTTCGCTCCCGCAATATTTCTCGATTTCGGATTAATTTTCGATTTCGACGAAATTTTCGCTCCCGCAATATTTCTCGATTTCGGATTAATTTTCGATTTCGATAAAATTTTCGCTCTCGCAATATTTCTCGATTTCGGATTAATTTTCGATTTCGATGAAATTCTTGTTCTCGCGATGTTTCCGATTTCGAATTAATTTTTGATCTCGATGAAACGTTGAGCTCGAATTAAATTTTGAGTTTTCGAATTAGTTCTCGATTTCGAGCTTGAACTAAATTTCGAGTTTCGAATTAGCTCTCGATTTTCGAAGTCGAATTAATTTTCGATGTTCGAATTTGCTCTCGTTTATTCGAACTCGAATTAATTTTCGATGTTCGAATTTGCTCTCGTTTATTCGAACTCGAATTAATTTTCGATGTTCGAATTTGCTCTCGTTTATTCGAACTCGGAATAATGTTCGATGTTCGAATTTGCTCTCGTTTATTCGAACCCGAATTAATTTTCGATGTTCGAATTTGCTCTCGTTTATTCGAACTCGAATTAATTTTCGATGTTCGAATTTGCTCTCGTTTATTCGAACTCGGAATAATTTTCGATGTTCGAATTTGCTCTCGTTTATTCGAACTCGAATTAATTTTCGACGTTCGAATTTGCTCTCGTTTATTCGAACTCGAATTAATTTTCGAGGTTCGAACATTTTTCAGTCCGTCCGTCTGCCTGTCTGTCTGTGTGTTGTTTTGTTCATGTTATCGTTTATTTATCTATTTGTTTATTGTTTGTTCGTTTATTTTGTTATTGTTTGTTCATTTATTTGTCTGTTTGTTTGTTCGTTATTCCCGTTTATTCGAACGCGAATTAAGTTCGACGTTTGAATTCGTTCTCGTTTATTCGAACGCGAATTAATTTTCGGCGTTTGAATCTGCTCTCGTTTATTCACACGCGAAGTTATTTTTGACGTTTGAATTTGTTCCCGTTTTTCGAACTCGAATTAATTTTCGACGTTCGAAATTTATTCTCGTTTTCGAACTCGAATTAATTTTCGACGTTCGAAATTTGTTTCCGTTTTTCGAACTCGAATTAATTTTCGACGTTCGAAATTTATTCTCGTTTTCGGACTCGAATTAATTTTCGACGTTCGAAATTTGGTTCCGTTTTTCGAACTCGAATTAATTTTCGACGTTCGAAATGTATTCTCGTTTTTCGAACTCGAATTAAGTTTCGACGTTCGGAATTCGTTCTCGTTTTCGAACTCGAATTAAGTTTCGACGTTCGAAATTTGGTTCCGTTTTTCGAACTCGAATGAATTCTCGATGTTCGAAATCTATTCTCGTTTTTCGAACTCGAATTAATTTTCGACGTTCGAAATTTATTCTCGTTTTTCGAACTCGAATTAATTTTCGACGTTCGAAATTTGTTTCCGTTTTTCGAACTCGAATTAATTCTCGATGTTCGAAATTTATTCTCGTTTTTCGAACTCGAATTAATTTTCGACGTTCGAAATTTGTTTCCGTTTTTCGAACTCGAATTAATTTTCGACGTTCGAAATTTGTTTCCGTTTTTCGAATTCGAATTAATTCTCGATGTTCGAAATTTGTTCCCGTTTTCCGAATTCGAATTAATTCTCGATGTTCGAAATCTATTCTCGTTTTTCGAACTCGAATTTATTTTCGACGTTCGAATTAATTCTTGGTTCCCGAACTTGAATTGATTTTCGAGGTGTCTCATCCCGTCCAATTCAAGTTGGTTCTCGGATCGATTGTGAAGTAGGATTCTTTTCCACTCCAATCGCACTGTTCCTCTCGGATGGATCGTTGGAGAAGATTTTCTCCACTCCTATTTCCCTGAGGCTCCGAATTTGATTCTCCGCTGCGAGCGGAGACACGTCAACCAGGCGATCTTGTCGGGATACGACGGATTCCCGACTCGCCAAAAAGGGTTGATTTCGGATGTAGCTCCCGTATAGGACCCCTATGAGGTCCTGATCTCGCCGTTCTCGCCTTGTAAGCCCTGGGTCTCGGCGATCGAACATTGGAGGTCCAGGTCCCGTACACGACTTTGGCCGTAGTTCTCGTTATGGGCCTTCGGGCCTCAGTTCCCGCCACATGGACGAAGGTCCAAGTTCTCGTACGCGACAGAAGTCGCAGATACCGTTTTGCAGGTCTTTGGGCCTCAGATCCCACCTTGTAGGCCTTCGGGCCACAGTTTCCGCCAATTGGAAGAAAATTCCAAGCTCTCGTACGCGACGCCAGTCGCAGCTTCCGCCTTGCAGGCCTCCGGGCCGCAAATCTCGACGGGTAAAGAGACCATCAGACCCCGCTACGGTGCCACCGACCGCCGGAATCTACGCCGAAGGATGTTGGGGTAACGTAGAAAAATTCTATGACTACTTGTGGTTGTCTGGAAAAGAGTGGTGGGTTGTCGTACCCGTTGGACAAACAAAAATTTAACTTCCCGTTCCACGATCGAGACTTTGTCCCTCGTGAGGTTCCCGTCTTACCCCAAACTTTAGTTACCGACGAGCAACAGGGGTAGGAGCAAGAGATCATGGCGACCGAATTACGGGCCGTGGGTCTCTTCCGATGATTCCCGTACCGAGAGGCAAACCCTCTCGTCCGCTCCTCCACGAAGAACTCGCGAGTTATTCGCTGAGGAACCGTGTTAGAGACGAGCCGCTACCGATACACGCTACGCGTGTCCAGATCCCGAAAAGTTCCCGCAACCTCATCAGGTTAACCTCAAGACCTAACGTTCTTGAGTTGTCGTTCCCGTAACCCCCTTGGATTAAATCCAGGGAAGAAGATACTGGAGTTAATTCTCGTATTCTTCGGGAACACTACTGTTTCGAACTCTAGTTCGAAACGCTCCCAAGAGGTGAGGAGTTGTGACGTGATTTTTTGGAATCGACGTCACAAAAATCCAAAACTACCGTTACTTGCATGGAAATTACGATTTTAGTGCTGAAGTTCGCGTTACTGCCTCTCCCAGCGACTTAAGATACCGTCACGCTCTCGTTGAGTTACCGATCGAGATTTTTGCAGTTTATTTTGTATCATTTTTTTGTAATTATTCCCAGTTAGCTTCATTATCGTTATTATTTTAGTTCAATTCGAGTTTTGAGATTCCGTTTGCTTAGTTTGGTTCACGATTTCAGATTCCGTTTGCGTAGTTTGGTTCACGATTTCCGATTTCTTTTTTTGTTCAGTTTAGTCGACGTTCCCGACTCTATTTGGTGGTGTAAGAAGTACTAATAAAGAGCCCAAATAGAGGAAGGACTCGGCGAAGAGTCTTGCGAATACGTCAAAGTCCGGTGCAAACCCGGCACCCCAAGAGATAGTGCAATGCGTTGAGATCAGGCGGAGGTATCGTTTAGTCCAGGCAAGAGTGGTGGAACACCTTGCGCTGCGTTATAGTTGAGTAGAGCCTTGTATCTCACGCATTGACTAGGGGGAAGCGATTGCGAAGATTCGTTCAAGTTACCGCGTATAGTATCGGCTCTCGATTCGGTAAAGTCATGAGATGGTTGAGAGGGCAGTAGTTACCGTTCAAGCTCCCGAAAATAATTATCATAATTCGTTACGAATTTTCGTAGGCAAATTGACAGTCTACCGAGAGCTGCCCTAGAGGTAACTCGGGTCTCTCTCGCGCTCCCGTGTTGTTGACGTTCGGCCTATTGTTCGCGCGCTCGAGTGAGGCTATCTCTCTCGCGCACACAGTGTGGCCTAGCTGTCGGTTTCTCGTTCGCGTTCGGCTATCGCTCGAGTTTTGTGAGCTGAGTGTAGCGAAAGAATTTTGTAATAAATTCTTCGCGATCCCGTGCGTGAGTGAAGCATTAGAAATAATGCTCCTTGTGCAGCGGTGATAGTGATTCGGTTCTCGGTGTATCGTCAGATACAGGTTCCCGCTCATTACAGGATTAAAGTGAAGTTTCGGTGAGTTTTTGAATTATAGAAATTTATCGATCGCTTATCGATCCGCTTTTGTTACGTTCTCGTTAGCTCGCTTCGATCGTTCGATCAGCTGAGCGTTTCCGATGCACTTACGTGTGATCCCGTGGCTTCTTAGCCAAATTATTATTTTTCGGTCCCGCTTAACTTAACGTTGAGGTTTCGATCTCCGTTTCTCGTGGCTATTCTATTGACCTCGGATCGCGACCCTTCTACCACAACCCGCATCCTGAGCAACCGTGCATTTCCGCAACCGTTTGCTTTCGCGAATGTGTCGGCGTTAGTTCTCGTACCGTTTTCGTTCCGTTTCGTTTTGTCGTTGCGGAGGTCGTAGTTCCACCGACTTCCAGTTCAGTCCGGATTGGTGATTCCGGCGAAACAAAAATCTACCCTTCGGAGGTCGTTCCACCGGCCTCCAGTTCAGTCCGGATTGGTGATTCCGGCGAAACAAAAATCTACCCTGCGGGGGTCGTTCCACCGGCCTCCAGTTTAGTCCGGTTGTTAATACCGGCGAAACAAAAATTAACTGGCGCCCACCGGGACGCCGATGCATCCGCGAGGGTGGACGGCCGAAGGTGACGTAAGTTTCGTTCGCGTTTTGCTCCCGTTTGGTTTGAGCTTTTCGATTTTTGGTTTTTTTTTATTTTATTTATAGAGTTTGAGTTAGAGTTTCGTTAGGTGAAAAATACGTCACAGTATTTATCCAAGAAATTTTCCCAATGGCATAAATCCCGAAACATATTTAAATAAATTATCATTTCATGTTGATCCAATGACTTTTCCAATAATGTTTCCTTCTGGAGATTTGGGACGGAGTCCATTATTTATGCAGAATGCAAACAATACTAAAAGACTTTCAACCTTGCAATATTATTCGTATCGCTTGGCTTACAGACCAAGTTGTAGTTTCAATCCAATATTATTTTGTGGTAGACTAACTCAACAATACGTTATTCAAGCGTACATTATGATTGAAAGCAATAGATTGAATTTTTTTAGATACAATCAAAAAAAATTACGAGTTGAGTGTTACCAGGGAATAGTCGATCATGTAGCACGAAGTGTTTTAAACGATTCAAACAATTGCAAATCAGAACGTTTAGGCAATATTTTTATTTTACCATCAACATATTTGGGTAGTCCAAGAAATATGCATCAAAATTATCAAGATGCAATGGCGATTGTAAGAACGATTGGTAGACCAGATTTATTTATAACAATGACCTGCAACCCTAATTGGCCAGAACTACAGAGAGTATTAAACCACTTTCCCGTGGGCACATCGTGCAACGATATTCCAAACATCACAGTGCGATTGTTTTATTCCAAATTACGCGCGCTTTTGTCCGATGTTCTAAATGGAATGTTGTTTGGAAAAATTTTAGCGTGGGTTTACACCATTGAGTTTCAAAAACGTGGGTTACCGCACGCGCATATGTTGTTCGTGTTAGATTATAAAAACAAATTAACAACTCCAGAAGCTATTGATAAATATATCAGTGTCGAAATCCCTAACTTAAATAATGAATTACAAGAATTAGTTATCAAGCATATGTTACATGGACCTCATACCGATTACTCTCCATGCTATGATAAAGAAAAAAATACATGCTCAAAAAAATTCCCGAAGGAGTTTCGCGATTTTACAGAATTTGAAAAAAATGGATTTCCCAAATATAAATGTAAAGATAACCGTAATGTCGGACATGTATATGATAGGAAAGTAAATGGTGACTTAGTATCAGTCGATAATTCGATGGTAGTCCCATACAATCCAGGAATTCTACAAAAATATAAATGCCACGTGAATGTTGAATATTGTGCTTCCATAATGAGTGTGAAATATATATATAAATACCTGCACAAGGGACATGATCGAGCGTATTTGAAAGTGAAAAGAAACAACGAAAACGTTAACTCAGAAAATTACGATGAAATTTCAGATTACATTGATAGTCGTTACGTTAGTCCTATGGAAGCAGCTTGGCGTATAGAAGAATTGCCCCTTTCGGATAGATCGCATCCTATTATTCGTTTAGAAGTACATTTAGAAAGTCAACAGCATATAATTTTTGAAGAAAATGCTGAAAAAGATGCTCTGGTAAAAAGCGAGACAATATTAACAGCGTGGTTCAAACTTAATAAAAAAAATGAGAGTGCAAGATAATTCCTTTACATTAATATTCCAAAAAATTATTCATTTGATTTGAAGAAAAAAATTTGGATAAAATGTCGTACATTTTCTAAAGCAATTGGTCGAATCGTAAGTGTAAGTCCAAAGGACGTTGAACGATTTCATTTAAAATTGATATTAAATTGTGTAAAAGAAGCAACAAGTTTCAATGATTTGAAAAAGTATGAAAATAAAACTTACAATACTTTCAAAGAGGTAGCAAATGCAATGGGATTGGTTGAATGTGACACTGAAATTTTTAAGATTTTCGAAGAAGCATGTACAATTATGATGCCAAACGAGTTGCGTAAATTCTTCGCATGGTTTATTATTTCTGATAATTTTGTATTTTCACGACAAATTTGGGATAAATTTAAAGAATATTTTTGTGAAGGATTTCCCGATAATAATGAAAATAGAACATTACAAGAAATAAATAAAATTTTTAACTTAGAAAACATGCAATGTTCAGATTTTGGGCTACCCGAACCAGATGAAAATCTAATTGACTTAGATATTGAAAAAGAAATTATCATGTTTCATAAAGATGAATCTAAAAAAATTATTGCTCAATTAAACGAAGATCAAACATTTATTTTTGATTCTATAATCAAAGAAGATAAAAATAGTATATTTTGCACCAAGGGCGGAAAGTTGAACATTCCTGACGAGTGTGTTTGGGGATGCCAGAGGTGGGTAAAGAGGGTCAGGGGCCCGAGGGCCGAAGGCCCGAGGGCTTCCCTGGGCCTCTTTGCTCACCGAGGGCAGAGCCAAACACATGCGTTGGAATGTCAACTCCGCCCGTGGTGCAAATACGATTTTTTCACACACCTGTAACGGAAAGTTCGTACTTTTGCTTCCTGATGAGAGTTAGAGAAAGTGAGCACTTTGCTCCCTTGGGAGTTACTTTGTTCCCTTGGGAGTTACTTTGCTCCCTAGGGAGCAAAGTGCTCACTTTCTCCCCTCTCATCAGGGAGCAAAGTACAAACTTTCCGTGCAGGTGTGTGAAAAAATGATTTACATTGATGGTCCTGGAGGTACAGGAATAGTACATTGTGATACGAGTGCAGAAAAGTGGCTAACCCTGCAGCTCGTACCACTGACAGCACTCGCCTTCGGCTCGTGCTGCAGTGGTACTCGCTTCCGGCTCGTGCGGCCAACTTCACGTCTGCGTGGTCTAGCCACTATTCTGCACGAGTATCACATACTATTTTTTGTAACGAATGCCAAAAAAGTACCATGTAAATGATTTGCCGCCACAATCCAATATACAGAATGAAAGACACGGTGCGACCCGCGGCGAAGCCGCGTCGGGGTCCGGGGCGGAGCCCCTTGTGGGGTCCAGGGGCGAAGCCCCGGTGGGGGGTTGGGGGGGGCGAAGCCCCCCACTTACAAAATAACATAAGTTTTGAAAAGTTTTAGCAAAGTACATATATCCATTTATTTAAAGAACATGTTTTATCACGAGTTATCAACGAATCTTTCAACTAGTTCTATAAGTATTGCGAACATATTTCGACTAGCAAAACTACGTATTTTCCATACTTTGACTCAAATCGGCTTATTCTAAGTATTTAATGAGATTCTTTGGATTTCAACTGTTGCAACCATAAAGACATCTTCTCGAAGAATCAAATCATAATACAAAAAAACCGCCAAAAATGTTTCCGTTCTTTCTATACTTTCTCGTACCTTCTCTTAACTTCCTTAACTCTTAACTTTTCTCTGTTCACATTTTTCTCGAAAAAATAAATCATAATAAAAAAAAATCGTATACAATTAACGAGATCATTCGAAATTTAACTGTTACAAATAAAAATATTTAATATTAATATTTTTTATATTCTTTAAATGTTTCTCAACAAATCATATGAAAAAAAAAAACGGTCGCCAACATAATTCGACTAGCGAAACTCTGTACTTTTCACACCTTTCGTGTCTTCTCTATCTATATTTTTTTCGGAACTTAGTATCATAATTAAGGGAAAAAAAAACAATTGCATACAATCAATGATATCATTCGAAGTTTAACTGTTGAAACTTCGACGACATTTATCTCGAAAAGTCAAATCATAAATTGGAAAAAAAACTGAATTGAATTGAAAATGAACTCAATAAGATAAGTTAAAGTTTGACTTTTGCAACTACCCAAACATTTTCCTCGAAAAATCAAATCAGAACTTAAAAAAAAAAACAAAAAATGCGAACAGGCTTTGAGTAGCAGAACTTTGAAATTTCAATACTCGATTGTCTTATTTCGCGAAATTAAATGTCACCTGGCAATTGTTCAGCTGAATAGAATGTTTGTCGTTATCATGCGATGATTTCATGGAATTTCCATTGTCGTCCATAACGTTTACTGATTGTTGCGAAGTAGATGCGTTAAAGTTTACGTTAGACTCAATGTTTTCTTTTTCGACACGCGACGCAAACTCAGGACCAATCGAACTTCCACTTGGTTGATTCAACTGCACGGATCCAGATATCTGCGCACATATTTTTTTCTTATTCGAGATCGAATCTTCGACGTAACCCATTGCTACTTTGTCCGACTTCCATCCTCCGTGCCGTTTAAGAGTAAGCAGATCCGCACCCGCATCAGCCAGCATCGTGGCAGACGCACGACGAAACGAGTGCCCTGTATATTTTTCAGCCTGTTCGAGGTGTAGATACTCCGCTATCAGTTTCGGTATAGCGCCAAAAGTGTTGATCCCGATGGGTTGTTTTGTACATTTACCATCTCGCATACTCAAAAAGAATCGATCGGTACCAGGATTTTGTGGTCGCAGCGCCTCATACTGCTTGAAGATTTTATAAAAATCCCCGTCGACAGTAAACTTTCGTGGAACACAATTTTTTGTGTGCGGAATCTTGATGAGAACCATGTTCTTGTGCTGCTCGATGTCACGAATGCTAAGGTTCTTGAGTTCTTCTCGTCTGCATGCACCCGCAACGCCAAGAACCAATGCGACCTAAACACAATATTTTTATTGTATTTTTATTTTGAGGTTATGCATGTTCGCAATCATAAAAACGTAAATGCTACTCACTTTTACTGCCAAGTACCGATTATCCGGAGCTTGCGTCAAAAACGTTTCAATGTGTTTAGGTTCCAAAATTTTCGATTTCTTACTCGCGAATCCTTTACTATTTTTCGTGAGTAAAGCAACCAGTTGGCGATATCGGCTCATGTCCACGCGATGTTTCACCGATACCACACTTTTCAGCATAGAATATTTTGACCAAGCCGTTGTAGGTTTAAACTTCTTCGTGAGCTGCTCAAAATAAACGAGCATAACGTCTTCCGAGAACGATGTAGTTTTTTGTTGTTTTTGCCATTCTACGAAATCGTCGTAACACTTCTCGTATTTTTCTTTAGATTTGTCGGGTAGTAAATTTTTTGCGACAAGTCTCGCCGCGTCACGTATTTCGACTGGTGTCGAGTCCTGATTATCACAATTACCTAAATCACTACGATTCACATTCATTTTTAGATTTTTTTCGCGGAATTTGATGAAGTTTTTGGTTCGAAATAGAGGCAAACACGGAAGCTAATAACGACAATGCTCGACCGGAATCTTCAGAGCAGTCTCTGTCTCTGTCTTTTATTCAGGCTGGCCAATGTGAAAACTCTCCGATCAACGCCGATCTGTGCTCGACTTTGATTCGATTTTCTCACGTCAGACGGCGCATCGACAGAAAAAGTGTCAGCCGGTTAGGAAATGTCGAGAGAAGCGTGCAGAAAAAGAAATATGCGACAGAAAAACAAGAATGCGGCTGATTGCACATGCGCAGAACATTTCTTAACTGCGTCTGACAATACGCTGTTTTGGACACCCTCCAGAATTCGGAAAACTGACTCTTTTTGGGCATGAGTTAAAAAAAAACATTTTTATACACAGCTCTAATTCATTATTTCTTAGGAATCGGAAATAAAGTATTATCAATGGCATGGACGGGTATTGCATCGATATTATTGCCAAAAGGAATGACAAGTCATAAAACTTTTAGACTACCATTAGACTTAACAAGTATAGAAACTTCATTTTTGAAATTAAATTCAGATAAAAAAAGATTGAGGGAATGTGACGTTATTATTTGAGACGAGGCATCAATGATACCAAAAAAAGCATTAGAAATTGTCGACAAAACTCTCCGTGATTGTTGTAACATTGAACATCTTCCATTTGCAGGCAAATTGATTATATTAGGTAGAGATTTTCGACAAATTCTACCATGAGTAAAAAATGCAATAAGATATGCTGTTGTCAACGAAACAATCAAATTTTCTAACATGTGGCATCAGTTTAAAATTATGAAATTAGAAAAAAACATGCGTACATGTGATAATTGTTTTTCGACATTTTTATTGGAAATTGGCAGCGGTCTTATAAAATCATTACAAATATCCGAAAATTGGAAAACGAATGATATTTGTACGATGATATACGGAACTGTAATTAACCAGAATGACGATTTATCAAATCGTGCTATATTGTCTTGCCATAACGAAGATGTTTATCAATTAAATGATAAAATTTTACAAAAAATAAACGATACAGAAAAAATATATTACAGTATTGACTATGCAAAACATAAAGGAGTCCATCAAGCTGATAGTGACGTCGATCTAAATTATCCAATAGAATATTTGAACTCTTTAAAATTTCCGGGACTGCCAGTTCATAAATTACGATTAAAAGTTGGTGCAATTGTTATGCTCATCAGAAATTTGAGTATAAATGATGGATTATGTAACGGAACAAGGATGAAAGTCGTTGAGTTATTCAAATTTAATATTAAAGTAGAAATAATAACTGGAACCCAAAAAGGTAAATGTGCATTTATTCCAAGAATCATGTCAGATACTGGAGAATTTTCTTCTTTACCATTCATTTTATATCGTAGGCAATTTTCAATCGTTTTAGCATTTGCAATAACCCTTAATAAATGTCAAGGTCAAAGTTTTGAAAAAGTTGGAATATATTTTCGGAGACCTTTATTCGCTCATGGGCAATTATATGTAGCATTGTCGAGATGTAAAAACCCGAATTAATTATTCATTGAAAACGATTCAGAAGATATTGATGAAATCAACAATGTTGTGTGGAATGAAGTTTTTAATTAACAAATAAAAAAATATAATATTCGTGCTAATAATTAATTATTATTATCACGCATATTTTACAAGTTGATTAGGCCTACTGGGGACACAACCTGCATTTGATTAATCAACTTCGGCTATAATTCCAATTCAAAATATCGTTTGAACGATTGATTTAATCTTCAACCAAATGTCGAAGTAATCAAATGAAAAAAAAAACGCGCCGTTTTATCTACTTCAAAGTGGTGTGGAAATGATAATCTAAAGAGTTTGTGTATCTACAAGGTATCGACTGTAATGATTAATTCGAATGAATATGCTAATTATGATTATCGGGATATAGAGAGCGCGATATTCGGCGACAATGACGATTTGTGTACTCGGCTTTATAATAGAGACGCGAGACTTGTATCTAATAGTTTTGACTAGGCTCTCTCTCTTCTTTCCGAACTCTCGTCCGGTGCGGACGTTTCGCCTATTTCTCGTGTCACATACTTGGAGCGGTTACACTAGTGGGTTACGTTACTCCAAGGAAATTTGATCGATCATCGAAAGGAATCGAACTGAAGCTTTTCTCGGCATCTAGTGTTGATTTTTTTTCGATTGCCTTGACGCCTACTACATCTGGAATCTTAAAAAGATAAGTAACCACTAACCGAGTGTAATATAAAATACGGAATTGAAAAGTGCACGAATAATGGAGTTTTTTTCTCCAATTAATTTATTTATCGGTAAAAGAAGAGCGAGTGATAAAATAATTTATTAAAGAAATATTATTAAACTCTGTTATATTTCGGAGTCCATGAATCGTCGAAAAGGGTTTTTAATATAAAAAGAATATTGTTATATTAATCATGCCATATATTTCAATTACAATTCATGTTGAATTATTTTGTGCAATTAGTTTTCTTTTATTAATTTTCGCCTATCTGAGACATTGTGTCATTTTCGAAACAATAATATATATCAAAACTAATAAGGCAACATAGTTAAAACGATTGTTCTTCATATAAATAAATTCCTACACGACTTTTTAAATTCATAAAACGGCCATTCTTATTTATATGCAGAATTCTCTTATGATTTTCATCGTTCGTTAATTCACCCGATTTAACGAATATAAATATTCGTTAAATTGAACAGCGAGCGCGCGTAGCGCGCGAGCCCGGGGAAACTCTAGTCTCTCTATATATATAAAGTTTCCGCCGCTGTCGCCGCCGCCGCCGCCGCCGTGTCAGGAATCGAGGGGAGGGCAAAAATATTCTAAGTCCCTCTAAAGAGGAAAAGAAAAATATTCTGTCCCTCTAAAGAGGAAAAGAAAAATATTCTAAGTCCCTCTAAGGGGGACTGACTAAGTAAAAATACAAAAAAAAGCGGCGGCGACCTCCATTGGTGAAAAGTTGCGGCGGTGATTAAACATTATTATAATGTTGATAAAAGAAATGCGAGCGCGCATAGCGCGCGAGCCCGGGGAAACTCTAGTATATATATATATGTATACACATCATTATCATATAATATGTCCTCATAGCATACGACGCTCAGAAAAAACGCAAAGTTCGTAAAAAACAAAATTGTGGTGAGCATTTTTAAGCATCATCCCCATATTTATTTAATACACAGGTGAAATTTCGATTATGATATTTCCTTGCTGTTTATAGTTGTTATCTACTATTTAATATGTTTTCAGATTTATGCCATTTACTAGAACATAATGTATTGCTAGTTGTTATTCTAAGTTCTCCACATACCGAGACCGAGAGATATCAAGTGAAATATCTCGAATTTTTCTGCAATTAAAAAAAAATCCAACAATAAAACAAATTCTACGGTACAAAATATTTATGATAAAGGCTTTGCGAGCAAACGTGTAAACAACACCATATTATTAAATTAGTCCCAGAAGCTAACAATTGCAGATCAATTATCAACATTTTGTTTACAAGCTTACTATATTTAACTGTTTTAAGCACATAACGTTTTGTTCAATAAAAAATGTAGCCCTTTATTCTTTTTCTTTGGAAATTCCACAAAATTTAAACGACAATTTTATTAAAAATACTATTGCAATGTATTCGCGGCGTTCCCTTTCTAACGAGACTCGAATTTTTTTCAGCGATGGTTTTTAATAACACTGTTGAATTCATTGATACATTGAATTTTGGATGTTGTTTGAATTTGAATTACCCGCCTTTTGCCTTGTGGCCTGGTATTCGCGCGGAAAACTCATGATCGACTTGTATATTTCATGGACAATATATTTCATTGACTATTATATTTCATGGACTTTTATATTTCATGGACTATTAGTTAAACCGGCATAAGCACGCACGGGCACGCTGTATCGCAACGTTACGAGAGACTCTATCCCGTAACCTTCAGTTCGTCGAATGACGCGGGGGCATCCCCATTTTGTGTCACGAGTGGTCAAAAAATGTTTATTCTGGTGCTATTTACCGATGATATATTTTTCATCTGTGAACCTGATGATATCAAGGTATTCGCGACGAAATGTCCTGCCGGTATGCACACGGATGGAAAAAAATATACAGCACGCATAATAGCTCTAAACGGTAAGTGCACTTCAATTGTTCCGTTAACCCGGTGTGTGTTCGATAGTTAAGCGAACAGATGTAAAGACGCACGATATGTCACATATGGGATCTTTTGAGGGTATATTCATTCATATGAATTCTGATTTCGGGACTTTGTCAGGACACACGATTTTTCACGTATGGGATCTTTTGAAGCCATATTCATTCATATAAAGTCTGCTTTCGGGACTTTTCGTTGTTTCCACTCGTATGCCGAGTATACGAATATTAACATCGAAAGTGTTGAATTTAGATTTATGAGAATACCATTACCAAATAATGATTATGTTTTTGAGTGAACCGTTTATTCATTTTGGGAACTTTTGGTTTCTTTGAAGACAAATATATATCCCGGATATCACATTTTTCCCGAATTGAGCCATAAGCCGTCGAAAAAGCCTTTGTTTAAATGAATATGTCCTTGTAGTACGCGATTTATAAAAATGATTGCCTAGTGCACTCGTTGAGGACAGTTTGGTGTATATAATGTCTATTTTGGAGACTTTAGTTTCTTCGAGGACATGTACTGCAACGTTCCGCCTTTTTAGCCGATCTGCTTCTTCGGCTTCTGGCTAACGTTGGGGTTCGGGGCGAGCAAATAAACTTACCGAGATGGTCAGTTAGGTAAAATCACAGATTTTATTCAATAAAGAGAGACAAAGGTACATGTGAGCTCATCACGTTTTCGCCCAGTATTCTTCGATCGGTTTCCGACTTTAATTGACTTTAGATCCCATGCACCATTTCGATCCATTGATCCAGCATCTATGCTCCAGGCCTGAATCTTCCGTTTCGTCCCGTTCGCTGTCGTCTATCTAACCCGCGGAAGCTAATCTCACGGGCACGTGTAGTCCTTGTCCACACGGCCGGTTCCTCGAAAGTACAAAGGCTTCCACGAGATCAGGATTTAGACAACGTCACCGAAGTCCAATCGCCACTCGCTTCCGGCTAAGTCCTCGGGTTAATATGCCCTGAACACGTTCTACTGACTCTACTCGCGAGCTACGGGAAGGTTCTTCGAGAATTTGATTGCCTTCGTCGCCGTCCCGCGTAGAAAAAATTAGTATGGGATTGACTCTGGGAGGACGATGGGCGAGAGGCTGGGGTTTGTTTGGGATTCAATCTGGGAAGCACTATGGGCAGTCATCTGGGTTTTGGGACCCGGCTGGATGGTTTCCCAGACCTTTTCCCATAGCTTCAGTGGACGGGGGGAATCCTCGTGCAATCAATCCCATACGCTTTTCCAGATTCTCTCCCAGCCGTCGCATACGAACGGGGATCCTCGTGCAATCAATCCCATATGTTTTTCCAGATTCTCTCCCAGCCATCGCGTACGACCGGGGGAATCCTTGCGCGATCAATCCCATACATAGAATCCCATGTTATGTGTAAGTGAAAGAAGATGAAAAAATAGATTTTGTCAAATGGAAGAAAAAAATAAAAAACGAAAAAATATGCCTAAAACCAATTTTTTTCGACGGATATGAGTTCCCCGAGCAAAGTTAAATGCTGCTGTACGTAATCGGCGTTTGAAATTCGATGTAGGTCCCAAAAATATTGTAAAGTATTGGATGAGTTTAACATAGATCTTTTAATTTATCTATCCAAGCTTTTCCCAGTACATCACATTATTTTTGGGGCCTTAAATGAAATTTAACCGCCGATTATGTACTACAGCGCTTAACTTTGCACGGCGAAATCATATTCGTTGAAAAAAATTAGATTTGAGCATATTTCTTCGTTTTTCATTTTTTCCTTCCATTTGACAAAATCTATTTTTCCTTCTTCTTTCATTTACACATAATATGGGATTCTATGTATGGGATTGATCGCGCGAGGATCCCCCCGGTCGTACGGTACGGCCGGGAGCGAATCTGGAATGGAAATACGTATGGGATTGATTGCACGAGGACTCCCCCGTCCACTGAAGCGATGGGAAAAGGTCTGGGAAACCATCTAGCCGGGTCCCAAAACCCAGATAACTGCCCATAGTGCTTCCCAGATTCAATCCCAAATAAATCCCAGACTCTCCACCATCGTTCTCCCAGAGTCAATCCCATACTAATTTTTTCTACGCGGGGTTGGCATCAAACTTCGGTAAGAAAGATAAGGAGAGTACACGAGAAATCGACGTCCCCGAAGATTTCGTCAGACCCACAGGAACACGAGTTTAAGTATGGTACATGAGGGACTAATGTCGCCGAAAGTCCCGTCAGACCGACAAATTTTATAAATGGTACACGAGAAATCGACGTCCCCGAAGATTTCGTCAGACCAGGATGTCATACGTACCACCAGTATCTTCTTCTTGATTCCCTTGCTTCGCCTCACCTGCTTACTGATATTGTTTTTTGATACCTTCGTCGTCTCGGCTAGCCTGGATATAGGGCTCATGGAGGTAGATTGCTTACGAGAAATGTATAATTCTCTATGCGACACCTAGCAGTCATATTGGGTGTTGCGCGACGGTTGACTACCGCGAGACTCTCTCTCGCTAGGCACCGAGCCCCTTCTCTGTGCCGCTGTCGGCTCTCTCTCTCTCTCTCTACACCTGCCCCGCGGACTCTCTCTCGCCCGTTGAGCTCTCGCCGTCCCGTGAGGTAATGAGTACGTTGCAGTACGTGAAAAGATTTGTGTACATATATCTGTCCCTAAAAGTATCAACAGTCCCCAGAATAGACTTTATATACCAAAACTGTCCTCAAAGAATACGATACGCAACCTTTCAACGTATGGTATTTTTTGAGGACACGATTGGAGTTGATCCTATGTAGGTTTCAGGTGACCCTGCGTTATTACGACTAATACAAAAGATTTTTGAAGAAGCGACAGACAACGTCTACTTTAAAAACATGGTGTGCACGGAGAAGTTATCTTAGTTTCTTCGAGGACATGCACGGGAAAATATTGATGTACATATCTCTGTCCTCAAAATAGACTTTACATACCAAAACTGTCCTCAAAGTATACGATACGCAACCTTTCAACGTTGTAAGGGGGAGAAAAGTATCCTAAATATGTAGGATCGAAAATGAGAATATCGATCCACGCAATGGATTATTAAACGGTCGATTCGAACGAATAAGAGGTGCGCACGCACCCGACACCGAGAAAAGCTCAGGTGATAGAAAAGGTTCTCACCTCGTTCTCTTTCGCTCTGGGGACGTCGAGTATAACGGACGCAGTGTGGACATCGTCGGAGAAGTCAAGGGATAACGTATCAAACCTCGGAATCCTCGTCAATGGTGCGATCGGCCAATTAAATTATCTGGAGGAATTTCTTGAGGAACTGTGCTTCTCCCACGTCTGCGAGCCCCAGAGACTATCGAAAGAGCCATCGATCTGCGAAATAAGTACCACTATTGTTCATTGGTACCGTTCTTGTGGAAACGAATCTGATTTTTATGTATATTTAACAATCCTCATGTGGAGACAAAATATTATATAATCTATCGCTGTGTGAAAGTAGGGAGAAATGAAATTGTTTATTGTGTGTGTGTGGAGTGGAAATAAAAAAAAGGAAATTATTAATTGTTCATCGCTGTGTGGAAAAAGGGAGAAATTGATATGGTTGATTGATAATATAAATATACGCGAATCAAGTTATAAGGATTCTGTCAGTATCTCAAAAAAAAAAACAATTTAGCGAGATCCATTCAATCCGTCAAATTGAGGATCCATACGAAGTTTAAAAATAAAATCATAAATTGAAAAGAAAAGAAGTATAATTTTACAACGTATGGTATTTTTTGAGGACACCATTGGAGTTACTCCTATGTAATTTTTAGATGATGCTGAAGTATTACGGCTATTACAAAAGATTTTTGAAGAAGAGACAGACGTCATCGCCTTCAAAAATATGGTGTGCACGGAGGAGAAGTTATCTTACAAACAAGTTCTCACAAATCATACTAATTATCAAGGTAATTTTACACGTTTAAAAATATGTCTCGCTTTTTTCGATTTTCGATTTCAACGTACAAATTATTAAAAAGTACACATATTTGCAGATGCCGAAAGATTGTATCTGGATTCAACGATATGTGCTCCAGGAAAAACGAATGTTAAGGACTTCGTACTGTACGGTGCGCTAGGACTTCGTGGCAGTTGACCATTCAGGGTTGTAAGGCCTGAATTCACGCTAGCGGTAACGAAGTCTCGCTGGCACAGAAATGCCGTCAGGGAAATTAATCACCGACGATCTTAATATTTATTCGCGAAAGATAGGAAGAGGAAAAATGTTGCACTGATGAATGTTTATTCATCAGTGCAACATTTAAAAAAAAATGAAATAAAATTTATTTTATTTTATTTTTTAGTGCAACATTTTTCCTCTGATGAATAAATATTTTAAATAAATATTATTGTCACCGACGAGGAAGAGGAAGAGGAAAAATGTTGCACTGATGAATGTTTATTCATCAGTGCAACATTTTTTTAAAAATGAAATTGTTATACCGCCGAAACCCAGTTAGCTACTCTGAGTCCGCGGTTTCGAAGATCTTCTTCAAATTTATGTAAAAAGGAATACCAGTTAAGGGTTGGAACCCAAGTAAGGATTGAATCGGAGAGTAAATTACAAAAGAATACTTTATTCGTTGAAAGTCTTACACGTAGATACAGTTTGTGTGTTCCAATATCCCCTTGGAACAGTCGTATAGTTCGCACACGTTGCGTTCACACAATTCACACAGTTCACCCAGTTCACACAGTTCTACGTGTATCAATTAACAAGATTGTTACCTTAAATCTTGCCGGACCAAACGTACAGTTCACGAGTCGATTAACAACTGCCTGACACTCGATCTCTGTTCCCTTTATATGAACGGAGATCGATGTCAGCTCGTATATTTTATGTTATTGTTTACCGTGAGCTCGCGCCCACATTTTACCGAGCGTAAAGTGGAGCGTTCGACTCAGCGGATTCCCTTGATGATGGGCATCGTCTCGATGCTCTCATTTCATCATCTTTTGTTTAATAATATTTTTACTCCAATCTCTGTATGAATTCGGAGATCCGAGTTACCTCGATTTGCGTAAAGCCGACTCAGGTGTTTGACGAGTTTCGCAATCGGACGCTCGCCGAGGAGGCCTCGCTCGCGAAAATGCTGACTATGCGTTTGGCGCGACGATGGCACGCTTAAGCGCGTGCCACTCGAATTCCTTGTATTTCGTCAGTGCATATGTAGTACACATGTCGCAAGGAATTCGATACTTACTTACTTGTATTTTTATTCCACTTTCCTCTTTGTAGAGTTTTATTTCCCATTTATGCCTTTACTACTACTAACTACCATTACGAATTCCCGTGTACCGAGTACCGGGGTTACGCGGTACAACATCCCTCCCCCCTGGGGGAAAGAAGTATGGTGATTCATACTTCTTTTCCTCTATACGTCTTTTGAGTACCGCGTTTCCTCTCTTTTTTTTTTGTATTTAGGTTGCCGAAAAAACTGTCCTTCGAAATATCCATAAACTTTTCGAACTATGATAAAAACGACAATCAATATTATTATTGCTTCGTCCCATGACGTAGAAATTATTGCGACCAAAAGGTGTGCGTGTTTTTTTTTTTTTTTTTTTTTTTTTTATGATGTGGAATGCGTTGTCCACGAACCCGGTGCTGTTCGCGTGGAGCAACGACCGCATGGTCATTCCCCTTGCAGCGTCAGCTACTTTTCCCTTATTTAGTCTCATTGAATTAGTGTATAGTGTTTATTCTAACTTTTGTGCTACGCGACTTCACTCCACCCGTTCTCATCTTAAGAAGAAATGGCTCATCCAGTGAAGGTAAGTTTCCTACTTTTATTATTATTTCGCTATTTTTGTCATTACTTTTATTTCCTTTATTGGATTGCAAATCCCGTTTAACTCGAACAACCACCCCTTGATTATTAAACCTGTTACCTCTTCGAGAACCTTAGAATACCTGTCAAATAAATCACCTAATTTTATAACCTCTCGGAATTCATTAGCCCGTTAATTTGCCCATTAGATTAATTTATAAAGTCTCACTAATTTTTTTTTTACTTTGTGTTATTCCGAACCGACCTTTTCCCCGTTGGGTTTTTCTTTTTTAATTACGTTCACCTCATACTCTCTTGCAGAAGCCACGCTACGATGTAGATGTCATCGTCATCAGTGACAGCGAGGACGAATCCATAGATACCCGTCAAAACGATGACGTGCCGACCGATACCATCGGTGCCGAAAGTAGTGGCATTGAAGACAGCGAAGACTATGAAGACAGCGGCAATGCCAGTGCCAGTGTCGACGACAGTGCCGTCAGTGACAGCGAAGACTCCAGCGATGAGGAGATCGTTGTGCTGGCGGTCCGCCCCCCGCCCCCGAGGAGTCCCTCGCCGACTACGGGGTTACCAATGGCAGTCGGACGTGCAAGAATACGGCTGCTCGGTACTGGTGTCATTCCACCTTGTCCAAGGGCAGTGCCGGTCGGTGTCATTCGACCTCGTCCGAGGGCATTGCCGATCGCCGCACCCGCCGGCGATCTCTCCCCCTCCCGACGACTACCGTAACCCTCCCCGTTGTTATAGTCGTTGCGCTTGATGTCGAGGTTGAGATTCGTTAAAAATAAATTTATTTTACACAAGATGTTTTCTGGCCTTCCGTGTTTTACTTATGTATCGTCGTTCCATCACATCCTCTGTTCCGCGTCCTCGTCGCTTGCTCAATCCGATTACCTTTTTTTTATTTCCCCCTGACTCATCGTCGGTTCTTCGCTGGCTTGTGCTCGTTCGCGAGTATTCGGTATCGCTTCGTTCGACGTTACCTGCTGCTTCTATGTATCGTCGGAGAACGTGACAATGTGCTGCGTGTGCAATTCCTTACGCACACTTCGTTTCCCGCGGCATTCGCGGCTTTGCATGATCGCTACGTATGTGATCTCCACTGAGTTCGATGTTCGGGCTGTTGCCGATTTTTTTCCCTCGTTGCGAGGGGGTTTACTACCTCGCCCCGGCTGTGGTGACGGAACCCCTCTGTACGCACAGATTTTTTCTCCTTATCTGTAGATTGCCATTGGGAACCATTTCCCCTTTTTTTTTTTACTTCGTTGATCCCGTTGAAATTATTCCGACTTCCGGGGATCTTTTTGTCCCGTGATACAGTTTTTTTCCACCGCACAAATATTCATTTTCTCGATTCTGTTATATTTGTTGAAATTCCCGCTACTTCGTTATGGTTGTGAAATTGCGTCACTTCTGCACTATTTAATTTATATGTTTCCTCGTACCTTTCCGCAGAATCTTCGAAATTATTTCGGTACAACAATTGACGACGGTTTTTTTTTTTCCGAAAAAATTCAATAACTCGTAAATGGTGGGTCCCAGGGCTTTGAAGGTCCTAGGATCTCCCATCCAATAGCGTGATTGAGTACATTCCTGCAGTTTCTTGTCGTTGATGCGTTACGTAGCCTTTGCTGCTGGTACTGCCAGTAAGCCCCGGCTTTGATTGGTTCACAAATGGATCATTCGCAAATGTGCTCTCACCAGCTCACGCGAGATGTACAGCAATATAAATCATAGGCACACATGATGGGTTTGATTGCGTGAAATCCATCGACTGTCTTCTTCCGACACGCAAGTTGCGTCGGATATACGCATCTCCATACGCTTTTGACTGTACCTGTAGTCATACCGTACAGGCCGTTGGCTTCTTGCTAATCAATGGCGCGTCGTCGCCAAGTTGTTCTCACGGTGTTCATAACATTGTCGCCGTTATGGTGTGGTTGGTTTATCCACACCGATTATTGGTTAATCGTCAGTTGCGCACGTTCCGACGTGCCTTTTCCCATATGCATGGGCCGTATGACTCCCGGTACACTCTTCCTCGACGTCGCATTCGTCATCACCAGTGGTGTTCCCGCGGAGATACTCTAGGTGATTCCCATTGCGTGTATTTATTGCGTACTCACTGTTTATCGGTCACAATGACTTTACCGCGTACTTATCGCCCATATACTCTTTTACCGATTTCGTCACGTTGTTTATTCGTATAATTTGCGAACCTGAGCTCGCCGATGTTGCCTCCCGAATGCCAATTTTTTCCTTCCCAGAGCTTTTTAACTGAGAATGTGCTTTCGCATATACGAAACTCAATGATGCGTTTCGATATTATCGACACACTTGAACTTTACGGTAACCACGAGACACTACTATGACGATTCACCGCCATGTGATTACGTCGACTGGTCGTCTTTGATCCGAAACGACTCCGTGCAAACAAATTTGGTAAATTTATCTATTGCAATCCATTTTCCGTGCAGCACTCAGTATCATTCATACGCAACCGTTACACAGTTGCCCACTACTCTGTGCGCATTCATTGCACACGAATTGTTAACTTAATGCGCGCCCATTGCGCATTCATTATTTGCTTATCGCGCACCCATTGCATATTTATTATTCTCTTATCACTTGTCATGATCCACTTAATTGCATACTTCTTCTCTACCTCGTCCCTTCATCGAAGTATGGCATCTGTATACACTGTATGAAACCTGTGAGGTTTTACACTGTAGGGGATACACCGTGTGATTTTTTGCTAAGTGCTTCAGGGGTCCCGTCCCTGAGCGTAAAACAAATGTCGCTTTCCCACTCTTTGCTTTTCCTCCTATCCAGTATCATCTTTCTGTCACACATTTCTCCATCTCCACATCTCCTTGCATGCCCCGGTCTAACTGTAATGCATCGGTGTCCATTTTAGCATGCGTATTACGCCCTGCCGATTGCTCGAAGATGAATCACGCTATTCGCATGATACTCCCTGTCTTGACACGTTGTCGATCATACCAGGCCTCCCTGTTCTTTGTGCAACTTCGAATTTGTGCTCAGACAATTTCGATTTCCAGCGCATAATTCTCGCACCCGAATCCTTGGTATCAGACAGCCATGATAGGTTTTCGCAGTCTGCTACTACCATGAATTTCGTCCCATATATGTACGATCGAAATTGCGATATTCCCCATACTATCGAGAGTATCCCTTTCTCCCTTGCCGAACCATTCCGCTCAGCTTTGCTCAATGCCCGACTGGCATGGCATATCGGTGTATCCTTGCCGATCGTTCCTTGCGACAAGGTTGCTCTTACCGTCCCGTTGCTCGTGCCTACCGTCACAATAAACGGCTTCGAAAAATCCGGACTTCCCAGATCCGGTGCCGTTGTTAATGCCTTCTTGAGCGCTTCGAATGCCTGCGCGTGCTCCAGCGTCCACTCAAAGACTTCATCCCCTCTCAAGAGCTTCGTTAGAGGTGCCACGATGTCGGAAAAATCCCTAATGAATTTTTTGCAGTGTCCGGCAGATTTCAGGATCGACTGGACATCCTTCACGTCCCGAGGTGTCGGAAAATTCCTCGCTTCTTCTTGTCTCTCTGTAATGGTTCGTACTTCCCCAAGGGACGTCCCTCTTGAATGTTGCAATCGTAAAATGTTGCGTTCGGCGGGTGTCGCTCTGGTTGTCATGCTACCAACGTAGCTTCTGTTACATTCCGCCTCATCAAAACGCGCCGCCTTACCGTTCGTTCGCTCATGGAACGTCGGTGTCGCGTTCTTCACTTCGAGGGGCGTTCGTGTATACTCATGATGCCTCCGCCATATCGAAAATGCTGTTTTTTCCTCGCTTTCCTCTGCAATGAACGTCCGCCCAGGCCCGAGATCGAGCGTTTCGTGATTCCGAGCTCGTCCCGTCCGATCTCGAACATTCGTCGTGATTGGCAATGGACACGAGCCACTGATTGTAGACTCATTCGGTTCGCAAAAGTCCATACTGACCCGCATCTTAATTTCCCCCGCTGTGTCGGGTTTCTTCGTTGCATCGAGCGTCGGAGCGTCCCATCGACTCCGGTTCGAACGCATAGTTGCTTCACCCAGCATCCCTGCAGTTTGCTCCTTCATCCCTTGGCTATGAGCCTCCAGCAACCTGCAGAGGTTTCTCTGTATTGTCTGCGTGTCTTTCTCACGCGGTATCCCATCTCTGATGACCCGCGTCTCGTAATCCTCGCGTACTTCCTGTAGCGAGCGTATTCCCTTGCCGTTGAGGCGCGAGGCTTCGACCTCGCTTTGTTGCCTTGTGTAGCTCACGACACAGATTTTCCTGCTGTCCGTGTTTTCATCGTGAATCGGGCATTCGGCTTCGCCTCCTTCTTCGTTACCTGCTGACACAGGGGTCTCGGGTGTCTCCGTAGATCGGTTAACCGCGAGTTCCTCGTTCGTTGTTTCTATCGTATTTTCGACACAGGGATTTCCACGTCGGGTGACGCTAGTTCCGTCTCTCATACCCTCGGTAACGCCGTCGCACCCGAGCGTCGCGACGCGTTGGATATTTTCCCCTTGCAACGGTGATTCCATCGTTGATTCCCCATTTACCAATCTCATACTGTGCCCGTATATTCTAATGGTTTTTCCGCCAAGAATATCTACCTCATGCGTCCTGATAAAGTCCATTCCCAGGAGTCCTTGCGCCCCGAGAGGCACGCCGTCAGGTACCACGTGGAATTCATGCTCGATTGTCGCCTGTGGGGTTTTAAGCTCGATAATTGCCGTGCAGGTCACTTTCACTCGTGCACCACCAATCCCCGTGATTGCGACATTCGTTGCCTCGCGTCTTGTTCCCCCCTTCACCGCGCCCTCACTTATCAAGCTGATCTGGGCGCCGGTGTCAACTGACATCGTAAGTGTCCCATTTTCCGCCATAGGGGATTCCATGCGGAAGCTATTGGCTGCCCCGTCTGTCCCGTCATCCGCGATCGTCACGGTGTTCACGCAGATCGGTACTCTGGTGGTTATTGTTTGAACTTGCCTTTGGCTTTTCCTGATGCCGATTTTTATTCTGCTCTTCACCGTTGCTCGCGTTTGGCTTAGGATGCTGACGCTGTTGCTGTAGGTTCTGCCTTTGCCGACGTAACCTCACCCCACACGTCTTCCAAACATGTCCGACTCTCTTGCAGTAATGGCAGGTAATACCCACTGCGTTCACCTCATGTTCAACGTTCGGCTTCGGTGAGCTGGTTGTTCCTGGTTTTTGTCGACAACCTCGAGCGAGATGCCCCATGTCACCGCATGAGTAACACCGTCTTTCTTGAAGGTTTGCCGACGTGGGCTGGTGGACTCCCCACTCCCCTTTCAGCATTTTTTCGACCACTGCTGCGCCCACAGCCGTGTCGTAGAGGCTGTGATACCGTCGACAACGTATGACCGCTCGGATCTCCCGATGCAGACCGTTTATGAAAATCTTCTGCGCGTCTTTCTGCAGTGCCTTTCGCACAGCACCAACTTCGTCCATCCCGCATCCTTTGCAGTACTTCGCGATTGCCTCCGCAGTCAATCTATCAGTTCGTGCCGCGTAATACGCCACTGTCTACTCCTGTCCTTGCTTCAGTGCATAGAACCTGTTCGGCAATGCTGGGAGCGATTTCACAATCCTGAGGGGAGCTTCTACCTCCGCCTCTATATCCCCACGATCCTTGTATCCATGACCACGTGTGGTGGACCTGACATCCTCGTGATGTGATTCCCCTGAACGTCGTTGCCTTGACGTACGTTTTGTTCGTTTAACTTTTTTGTCATCCGTCCCCTGCATAGCATGCACTTCAGTTGGCTCCCCTATGTCATCCCCGTTATCGCGGAGGCTACCATCCACCTCGTCGGGTTCGTCGCAGATGGTGTCCCACCTCAGGTTCATCCCGAACACCGGGCTTCGCCGTTCCGAATTTTTCCCCTTACCAGAACGTGAGTACGGCGCATCGGGTGCCTTGAAGGTTCCTGTTACGTAATCCTCAAGCTCTGTTTTCTGTTCAGGTCTCTCTACCCCCTGGGTTGTGGGGTACTGATTTTTCACGTCGACCTCTTGCCGCAATACGTGCGACGATCCTTCCGGTACCGCCGGAAGCTCTGTGTGGCCCTCACTGGCGTTCATCTTCGCCCTTTCGCTTATGTCGCCTATGTCTCTCCGTGAGTAGCGTATACACCGACTCTAGCGAGATTACCTTTCCTCTGGTGAGAGTACAAACTGATTCTATAGCAGCCACTTACGGTGTACTGCCTGGCCACACGCTGGGATGCCTTCACCTCCTCGGTGTGGAACTCCGATCGTTCCTTCGGCCCCCTAGTGAACTGTAGGTTGTCACTTGCCTTCGTGACGTCCCGTAGGAGAATCTGCAGCTTTCTCCCCCGTTTGGTCCGTTGTTGGTCGCTCGCCCGACGACCTTGTTCCCCGGTACGCTACTTCCGGTTGCTGGAACGTGAACCACGACTCCGGATGTCGTATTATAGTTCCTCTGGTGCCTCACCCACCTTGAGAGCACTCACGTTTACCGCTACACTCGTCGTAGGGTTTTACACTTTTCACTTCTCTTTGGTGACTTTAACGGTGTATTCTATTGTCTCCGGTGCCTCGGAAGGCGTTCTTACTCTGGTATCCCACCGCTGCCACCAATGTTATACCGCCGAAACCCAGTTAGCTACTCTGAGTCCGCGGTTTCGAAGATCTTCTTCAAATTTATGTAAAAAGGAATACCAGTTAAGGGTTGGAACCCAAGTAAGGATTGAATCGGAGAGTAAATTACAAAAGAATACTTTATTCGTTGAAAGTCTTACACGTAGATACAGTTTGTGTGTTCCAATATCCCCTTGGAACAGTCGTATAGTTCGCACACGTTGCGTTCACACAATTCACACAGTTCACCCAGTTCACACAGTTCTACGTGTATCAATTAACAAGATTGTTACCTTAAATCTTGCCGGACCAAACGTACAGTTCACGAGTCGATTAACAACTGCCTGACACTCGATCTCTGTTCCCTTTATATGAACGGAGATCGATGTCAGCTCGTATATTTTATGTTATTGTTTACCGTGAGCTCGCGCCCACATTTTACCGAGCGTAAAGTGGAGCGTTCGACTCAGCGGATTCCCTTGATGATGGGCATCGTCTCGATGCTCTCATTTCATCATCTTTTGTTTAATAATATTTTTACTCCAATCTCTGTATGAATTCGAAAATCCGAGTTACCTCGATTTGCGTAAAGCCGACTCAGGTGTTTGACGAGTTTCGCAATCGGACGCTCGCCGAGGAGGCCTCGCTCGCGAAACTGCTGACTATGCGTTTGGCGCGACGATGGCACGCTTAAGCGCGTGCCACTCGAATTCCTTGTATTTCGTCAGTGCATATGTAGTACACATGTCGCAAGGAATTCGATACTTACTTACTTGTATTTTTATTCCACTTTCCTCTTTGTAGAGTTTTATTTCCCATTTATGCCTTTACTACTACTAACTACCATTACGAATTCCCGTGTACCGAGTACCGGGGTTACGCGGTACAACAAAATGAATAAATATTTTAAATAAATATTATTGTCACCGACGAGAAAGAGGAAGAGGAAAAATGTTGCACTGATGAACAAACATTCAAATGTTGCACTGATGCAACATGGAATTATGGAAAACTGTTAAGGTGAAAAAGGTCAAATGAAGGTCAAATGAAGGTCAGGTGAAGGTCAAATGTTGCACTGATGAATCTCTTTCTCGTCGGTGACAATAATATTTATTTAAAATATTTATTCATCAGAGGAAAAATGTTGCACTGATGAATAAACGTTCAGTAAAATAGTGTAATTATTATTGTTGTTTCCTTTTAAATAAATATTATTGTCACCGACGAGGAAGAGGAAGAGGAAAAATGTTGCACTGATGAATAAACATTCATAGTGTAATAGTGTAATTATTATTGTTGTTTCCTTTTAAATAAATATTATTATATTAAAAATGTTGCACTGATGAATGTTTATTCATCAGTGCAACATTTTTCCTCTTCCTCTTCCTCGTCGGTGACAATAATATTTATTTAAAAGGAAACAACAATAATAATTACACTATTTTACTTATGTTTACAATGGCGATTGAACTTGATGAATTATGTGAAAACTGTTAAGGTGATACTATCACTGCACTTTTAAGAAGAGTCTCTCGTGACACGCGTTTGGTACTGGTTTCCAAGACGCGTCCGGCTGTTGCGTCAGTAGTTCGAAGACTGCTTTTTGAAAAATGATATATTCTACAGGTAAAAAAGATAGGAGTGTCTTAGATATTCGGAGAATGAGTCAAATCAATCGATTGGCTGTTGGAAAATGCAGGAAGGGTTTGTCGGCTAACGATTGCAACTCGACGACTGTAAGTGGGGGGTAAGACGCTGCTCGCTTGTGTTTTATGCAGGTAAAAAAGGTTTTCGCGCTCGACGCTGACCCTTGCCTGGTGACACCTCGTCGCTTGAAGTATGCGGGCTCATAAAAGACTTATAGCATTTTAAAATTACTTTTTCGTGATTGATTTTAACTCGAAAGGATTATTTTTCTGCATCTAAAGAAACTGAGTTGTATTGCAGATGTTTGATGGTTATTGCTCTCGAAGATCTAAGACCTTGAATTTTCTTGAGGGTCGGTTAACCCCTACGTCAAACGAAATTTCCTTTTTATTTCGTAAATATTAAATACGTTCACGCGACGGAACACGTAATTCAGTTTCAAGAACAACGTCAAATGAAGAAATTCTTTAGTGAGAGACATTACATATTTTCGAAACCGATTTACTTCCCAAACGTGCATAATTTACCATGGTTTCATCCTTCCAGAATGTCAGAGTCAATTCATTCGGTGCGAAATTTCAAAAACAGAGTTTCGAGTTTCTACTGAGGAAAGTCAAACCGAATGTACCGCGATTGCGAATCCCGGTAACAAAGCACAGGATTCCGATATATCGATTGCAGATATATCGATCGAACACGCATCAGAAGTTCCAGCTGGCGTGGAGGAAAATGCGATCGATTGCGAAAATGCGAAAAAAATATTCAGCGAGGAACAATCGTTTCAACACGTTCACGTAGTTCGGGTTTTCGTTGAAGAGAATAATATGAATCCTCCGTCCAGAAATCACGAAGTTTACGAAAATAGTTTAATTTTAGCAACGAAGGTTACAGACAGAGAGAACACTGAATATGACTCGATTACTTTGCATTCCAATGATGAAATCACCAATCAGCAAATCCATGGACGTAGGGTTTCCGACAAGCAGGAGTTTTTCAAGCTCCCGCAAAACTACAGATAACAATAAAAACACCGACAAAAATACAACGACTAACGAAAATTGCGAGAATAAAATATGCGACAATGGAAAGTCGATTCAAAATGTTAACGAAGATCGAGCTGTCGCAGAAAAGGAAACGACTAACGCCGAAAACACCGACAAAAATACAACGACTAACGGAAATTGCGAAAATAAAATATGCGCCAATGAAAAGTCGATTCAAAGTGTCACCGAAGATCGAACTGACGCAGAAAAGGAAAATCAAGCGTCCGAAAATCACGTACAAGGCGACACTAGTTTGTTTCGACAGCCAAAATTTCCGAAGAACAGCAAAAAAAAGACAATGATCCGAAGAGTGAACTTATTGACGATAAGACTATAAAACAGATACTCGGCCAATCTAAAGAAATAATGGAAAATGTTAACGAAAATAATCGATCTCTCGATGTTCGAGGCTTCGACGAGAACTGCAACTGGGTATCGAATGACTTGAACACTATCGAGTTTGTAACTGTAGCGACCGACGAAGTTTTTGATGAACCGACTAACGAGTCAGCTAACGGACTAGCAATCGGAGAAGATATTGTTTCCGTCAACGAAAATGATTCATTCGTGGTTAACGCTGCAAACGAGGTTTTGGAACCGAATGCCACCTATACGTTGTGTTATACCCCCGAAAAATGAGAGCACCGCCGAGGTTACGCTTACGCAATAACCGAGGCGTGCGATCATGAAATATTGCGCCAACTGCACAGTATCGCATACTGGAACGACGATAAGGTAAACATCATTACCAAATCTCGTAAATATGCTGAATCGCTCGCTCCACTTTATCTCCTATAAAGTGTGAGAGTGAGCGCAAGTCGGGGAGTACAATTGGACATCCGATACTGCGCGGTTGGTTGCGTGTAGAGAGACTCGTGCAAAGGGTCTGTAAGTAGTACTCCATAAGTTTGGTCGGACAATAGTCCATATTCTGTGTAATATAATTCTGTGTGATATTTGAGTTTGCGTATCAACGCATTAATAAAGAAAGACACTTTCGCTTACATCTCCTGCATTCGAACATTCACTGGGGTTCCAACCCTTTTCCGATAAACATCCCAAAAATAATAGAAAATATTCATTACCGCTAACCTCGGCGTAGCTAACCGGGATTCGGCGGTATAACAGTTGGATTTAATGGATTTAGATATAAACCAATATAAAAATATATAGGATACGAGTCAACAGAGAAAAGTATACTTAATTCCAATCTGTAATTTCAGACTTGTCACATAATCGAATCGTTAACGATATGATGTTGGGCAGCGCGTCTGACCAATGACAATATTTTGCTACCTGATAGTTTGACATTGCCGAATCCTATCAGCAAGTCAACAGCAGTAGACCACTCTGGTACCGATGTAGAACCTGGTACTCGTTATGATACCGATAGTAGCGACGAAGGTGAGTAGTTTCTTTCACGAATTTTATCTTTACATAATGAGAACTTCAATTCTTATCTGCACTTCGGTAATATAATCTAATATGAAAATGCAATTTAACATAGATTTAGAGGATGAACAGCATTCGCGTAGTGACGATTACGTTCCATCTGCGAAAGAATCGACAGATACGGATGCAGACATCGACGACGATAAAGTAGCGGAAACATCGAACAACAGTGAGGGGAAACAGAAAAAAAACAAATCATCGCTCAATATAACTTTGGGACTTAACCAACCCGGCACGTCAGCACCGGATGATGCCGATTTACACGTAACAACTTCGGCATCTGGGTCACAGACAAAAAAACAATTTTGTTTCTATTGCCAAAAATTTCAATCTAAATTAGCCCGTCATCTAGAGCTCGTTCATAGAGACGAAGAGGATGTCAAAAAGTTCTCGGCATTACCACCAAAAAATTTGGAGCGTATGCAAATAATTTCGGCAATCAGAAAAAACGGAAATCATTTGTATAATACTGATCGGAGGTTAAATCAGGGTCAGATGTTTGTAGTTCGACGCCCGCAAGAGAGGATGAAGAAAATCGCCGAAGAGTTTATTGCATGTGGGTCATGTAAAGGGAAATATGCAAGATCGGTCATAAGACATCACTTTGCAAGATGTGTTAAAAGAAGTGGCAAAAAAGAACGACTTGTAATGGTAAAGGGGCGTAAAATATCTGCACGAGTTCACGAAAAAGCGAATAAACTAGTCAGAAAACATATAATGCCGTATCTACGAGAAGACGCCGTAGTTCGTGGGATTCGCTACGATAGATTGGTAATTTTATTCGCAAATAAACAGTGCGAGAAGTACGGTTTACATCACCGGTACATCATCAGTTGTCGAGCACCGGTAAAAGCTCATGTCCTTCGTTTCGTTACGTGCGCACGGCAGCGAGGACTTCGTGCTCAACAACTGATGGGACAACTACCGATGGCTAGAGTCTCACCATGAGACCATTCACGCACACCGGCATTGACTATGCTGGCCCACTCACCATCAAAACGTGGAAAGGCCGTGGAGCAAAATTATCAAAGGGTTGGATCTGCGTGTTCATCTGTCTCACGACCTCGGCGGTACATCTCGAAGTCGTGAGCGATTACTCAACCGACGGATTCATTGCCACGTATCGACGGTTTGTCTCACGACGAGGAATCCCCGGCACGCTCTACTCCGACTGCGGAACGAACCTCATCGGAGCAGATGCAACTCTACGGAAGATGTTCACGCAGAGCACTCAAGAACATCATAAGATTGCCTCACTACTGTCAAATGACAGCACTCAGTGGCAATTTAATCCACCCGCAGCTCCACACATGGGCGGTAAATGGGAAGCCGCAGTGAAATCAGTCAAATTTCACCACAAACGCACCATCGGCGAAACGCAACTTACGTTCGAGGAACTCACCACGCTTCTCACGCAAGTCTAAGCAACTCTAAACTCACGACCTCTCGAACCACTCAGCGACGATCCAGATGACGCATCAGCACTCACACCTGGACACTTTCATATCGGAAGCGCCCTCACATCTTTACCTGAAGCGTTACTCGTGGATCTCAACGTCGCTCGACTCGAGCGATGGCAACTCATACAACAGAAATTTCAATGCTTCTGGAAGCAATGGAGCACTCATTACCTGCAACAACTGCAGACAATCTCAAAGTGGCATCATCCTTCGCACGACATCCAAGTGGAAACGCTCGCACTCTTAACCGACGAGCGTTTCCCCCCAAGCAAATGGCCGCTGGCTAGAATCACAGCTCTACACCCTGGCAAGGATGGACTCACCAGAGTGGTTACGCTGAGGACAGCAACAACCACACTCACCAGGCACCACTTCCACCACTTCCACACGCACCACTTCCAGTGCGACTCAAGGATCACCTCATATGAAGACATCATCAACCCTGTGATGATGGCGGGAGAATGTTCGGGATTCCGTGTCGCACAGCAGCGGCACGAGCGACTCTCCACGCAGCGCGAACGATCCGTTGCGCGGCAGCACCTCACGGGCACAGCCGGCTGGCAACGCGAGGCATCGTGGAAGGATCTAGAATCGACCACGATGTTCTCGGAACGGCTCGCCGGCCGGCGGCAGCTATCTTAGCTAGTTAGTCTCCATCGATACATGCCACGTGCTACCTCGCTGCTGATTGTTTTATAATTCTTTGTCTCTTACGCGCTCTGTTACTAATGTAACAGCACTCAAAAAACTCAGGAAAACTCACTCTCAACGGTTGTCGCACCGGGCGCAATCGCAAATTTATAGTGCATCCTCATTTGAACGATCTCATTCTCAGCACGTGGACTCGCCAAACTCGTGCATACAATCGTGTACTCATCGGCGCGATCTCAACGGTGCTCGCTACAGATTAATATAATCTCGTAGCAGTTATCGTTCACTAAAAACTCTCACCTGTGGAATCTCTCATTGTATTAACTCTCAAGTGTAATTTCTCACGTGTGCAACTCATTGTATTTTATCATTATTGACAGTACTGTGATTTTACGCGTTAACTTTTCGCCATCTTTACTCATTGACTTTTCGCTATCTTTATTTTGACTATTTTTCATCGGACATCTTAAATAAAGACGTGTGGTTTTTTCCACATTTTTTCACGAATAGTGTCGCGACAATTATTTAATACCCGCTTCAACAACCCGGCAACTTTCGGCAATTCTCAAACAGTATCGATATTGATAAATGGGTTTAAACGCTGAAAAAGGCGGAGAATGGTGAAATCGAAAAGATTATTAAACCAGAAATGATGAAGCGGGTAAAAATCAACGTAAAATTACCATTTAAATTCCTACAGAAAACTCAAGAATCCGTAAAGAAGATCGAAGAAAGAATAAATAACAAATTTGATAACATTGTTTAATCAGAAAAATAATTAACAAATCCATAGCATAATATTAATAGCCTAAGAAGGAGTGGGGGAAATGCATCGAAGGTGTCAAAGGACGAGGTGCGACAATAACGCAAAGGAGAAACCTGCGCCAATGATGAGCCACAGGCTCTTATCAACTACTCTCCCCATCTTCTATTGTCAACTTGGACAGCACGACAACGGAATTAATTCACTCCATCGACGGACTTTTAATCGAGAGAATCAACCGAGAGTCTTGTCACCTTTCATCAGGAGAACTAAATCTCTGAAGAACCATCAGTTCGAAATAATTTCAAATTAACGATTGCATCTGGAAAAATTTAAGAGTTATCGAGCAAATATACTCAACGATTGTAAATTCCAATCTTTTCAAAATATATTGTATCCAGTTTCATTTCAATTTAATAAAAGGAAAAAGAGCATATTGCCAACAAATCTTCGAGTTGCTTCGTTATTCGTTTAATCGTTTTGGCGATCATCTTTATCGGTAAAACAATTCATTCAACATTCGCCTTCTGTCAATTATCTCATCCAGGGATATTTGAGGAAGATTATCATCAGTCGGTTTCCACGCGAACATCAGTCCACACCTTTATATTCGAAACCGATCTATCAACCTCCTATGGCAAGTCGAGGGTGTTCTTATCGACTACAAATTTTCTGGACAATTAGTCCCTTGATTTATTTCCGCATTTCATTGAATCTCATTCAATATCCTTAATCTCATTTTATATCGAAATCTACATTCGCTAATTCAAACTGTGTCATTATAAATTAACGACGAAAGAGAAAAGTGTAGTGTAGAGAGAGATAGAGAGAGCTAGATATTGTGCGCGTACATTCGCTAATTCAAACTGTGTCATTATAAATTCATGTCATTTGATTGGTCGCGCGTGACGTTTGAGACAGAGATAGATTAGAAAGAGAAAGAGAGAGATTACCACGTAAGTAGAGTGTCCGGAGTAGAGCGAGAGAGAGAGAGAGAGAGAGAGAGAGAGAGAGAGAGAGAGAGAGAGAGATAGCGATATTTATTTAGCCACCAAAGCCGCTAGCCACCAAAATACAATCTTCGTATAAATTAATTGACATATATTAGATTAGATTTCGCCCCATCGTTCATGATAAATACTATACTATAGATACTAAAAACTTAATACTAAACACTCCGGTAGTGTAGGTAGAAGTAATAAGATGTAAAAAGAATAGCAGAATACAGAAGATAAATAATTGATCAGCGATTAAAAACTATAGATCTCGAGATAAAATAAAAATTAAAATCACAGAATTTAAAATTCAAAATACATAACAGATGAGCAGCAACACGGTCAGCGCATCCTCACAGCCTGCCGGCGATCTACTCGCAAATCTCTCTCTTGCAGTTCGGAGGCTGGAGCCAATCCTTCGGTTGTCGGGTTGTGCTCTGCCGATTAGTATTTTGTTGGCGCAATCTGTCAAATAAAAACTTAGGCGTGTGTGAGGCTAATACTTGATATGCAAGGCACCCAAGGAAATAGAGCCTTCTGTGTTTAACTTTAAGCCACTTCAATTGTTTGTAGTACTCGGTGATGTGCGCGTCTCGTCTCACATCGAGTGCGAAACGGATGCAGGCGTTTAGCGAGCGAGTAAGAATGAGATCTTGTTCTTTCGTTATGTCTAAGTAGGACAGGCAGCAATAATCGAGGTGAGGAAAAACGAGCGTCGAGATCAGCTGTACCCTAAGTGTCTGCGGTAGAAGGTTTCTACTTAGTTTGAGCTGATAGAGGGTGCTATTAATTTTCTTTGCAATCCGCGTGGTGTTCGCACTCCATGATAGCGTGCGATTAATCGTAATGCCGAGACAGGTTACTTCTTCAGAAATTGGAATGCTGATGCCGTCAACAATGATAGACGGGAAATTGTCAAAGTCTATGTTTGCAATGAAGCGTCGCGTCCCGACAACAATCGCCTTTGTATTTTCCCTGTTGAGGACAAGCCCCAGTTCAGTGGCCCAGTGAGTGATTGCATCGATGTCAGTGTTGATATTTGTGACTGCCACCCCGAGGTCTTCTGGCTTGCAGTGGTGCCAGATTTGTAAATCGTCTGCATAGAAATTGTAGCTACAGTGTCTTAGTAAATTTTTGAAACTATTCAAGTACAAGACGAAGAGAAGTGGTCCCAGAACGGAACCCTGCGGAACCCCATTTACAATGTCAATCCAATTTGACTCGTTACCCGTTTGACTGTCTTTAGTCGCCTGCTGTCTGCCCGTGAGATACGAGCAAAGCCAGTGCAGTGTCGTTTGCGAGAAGTTCAGCTGACGAAGCTATAAGTTTGTCGTGCCGCACCCGATCAAAAGCCTTTGAAAAATCAAACAAGACGAGAATAGTGATCTTCCGAGTGTCACTTGCCTGTCATAAATCGTCTAAGACTCTTATGAGGGCCGTTTGCGTGCTATGGCCCGATCGATATGCTGATTGACAAGGATCTATTAGTCCGTACTTGTTTAAATGATCCATGATCTGGTCAAACAGTATCTTTTCTAGCAACTTCGATAGCGGGCATAGGATCAAGATACGACGATAATTGCTTGGGCCTGAGGGATTTTTGACTTTGGGTAGAGGAGTGACGAGTGCATACTTCCAGAAAGTAGGAAAGCAACCAGACATGAGGGAGTACGAAAAAATATGATGTATGACCGGTCGAATGCAAGGCAATGCGAGTCTTATTACAGCAATCGAGAGTCCGTCTACCCCGACCGCAGCGGATTTCGAAAGAGCCAGGACTTTATCAAGTTTACCATATTCGATGTTATTGAAATAAAATTTGTCATCGCTGTACTCGCTTTCTCCGAGATAATATGCTAGGGGTTGTGTGTATGATCCATTTGAGCCTGCAGATGAGAAATAATTGTTCAAGCTGCTTACTGTGACGGCGAGCGGTTGTGCGTTTTTACGTGTTTTTATGAGACCTAAGGTGCGAAGCTGTTTCCAAATGAAGGTTGTTGTACCCCGTGCCGAAAAAATGCTGTTGTAGTTGGCTTTCGCATCTCTGATCAGATATTGCACAGAGTTTCTTAGTTGTTTAAAACGTTCGTACGCTGAGTGCGTCCTTCTCCTGCGCCATTCTCGACGGGCTCGATCACGATTTCTCATTTGAGCTTTAATTTCTGCGGTAAGCCATGGTGCTGGCGCCGCTTTTGTCTTGACCGTCATAAGCGGGGCAAGTCTATTGTTATACCCCCGAAAAATGAGAGCACCGCCGAGGTTACGCTTACGCAATAACCGAGGCGTGCGATCATGAAATATTGCGCCAACTGCACAGTATCGCATACTGGAACGACGATAAGGTAAACATCATTACCAAATCTCGTAAATATGCTGAATCGCTCGCTCCACTTTATCTCCTATAAAGTGTGAGAGTGAGCGCAAGTCGGGGAGTACAATTGAACATCCGATACTGCGCGGTTGGTTGCGTGTAGAGAGACTCGTGCAAGGAGTCTGTAAGTAGTACTACGAACTTTGGTCGGACAATAGTCCAAACTCTGTGTAACGTTATTCTGTGTGATAATTTGAGTACGCGCATCGACGCATTAATAAAGATTGACATTTTCGCTTACATCTCCTGTGTTCAACCATTCACTGGGGTTCCAACCCTTAACCGATAAACATCCCAAATAATAATAGTAAGAGAAAATTCATTACCGCTAACCTCGGCGTAGCTAACCGGGATTCGGCGGTATAACATTGGTGGCAGCGGTGGGATATCGGAGTGAATAAAACGAACCAGAGTGTACCGAAAGTGTGTCACTCGCTGTACACCAATACAATTGTGAGTAAAACCGTCACCAGGGGATCGACGGGACAGCCAACCGCGAGGAGGGACTGCAGACCTCCATTAGTTCGTCACCTAGCAGAAAGGGACGTGGAAACAGTATCGAAGAGGGAGCCTGAAGGTTACACAGCGCAGAGGCAACCTGAGATGTGGCAGATAAGCACCCTGTAAGTGCAAGAGTAATCTATTCACGAAACTAACACCTGTACGGGAATAGAAAACCAGTAGCCGCGTTACTAACCCCGTCAGGGCGTGAATAAAGGGCTAAGAGCCAAGTAGAAGCCACATGAGCGATAGAGAGGTACCGGAGGAGCAGGCTGCGGGGTTTTCGGGACAGCAACCACCCCCGCAGGATCCTTCGGCATCCACGCAAGAGGACCAGCGTGTAGCAGCTGGTCTAGGGGCTGCGTTACAGGAGATAGCGCTGAAAAATATTAAAACATTCGATGCAATAATCCCAACAGATTAGAGGAATTCTTGTCATCCTGTGAAGCAGTATGGGAGAGAGTGAAACCAACGCAGAGGGGAACACTCCTGGCGCTCGTACGAAGCGGAAAACTAGAAGATCGCGCAACGCGAGAATTACGACATAAGGTGATACGTAATATGTCGGAACTACGTAATGAATTGGAAGCGCTGTACGGGAAGCGAAAACCTCTCGCTGCCCTGCAGTATGAATTTTGCCTGTTGAAGTAGGGTCCGAAGGAATCGGTAGCGGCATACGCCGCGCCGGTGGAAAGACTAACGGGGGAGGTGTCGGAAAAACTTTGCGAAGATACCGAACCCCATGGTGCGCGATATATTGAAGCGGCTGTGCGACGAAGCGCGCAAATGAACTTTGAGAATGGTTTACAGCCCGATATCCGTATGATAGTGCGCTCCCGGAATTACGGAAGTCTACGGGACTCCGTAGTCGGAGCAGCTGAAGTAGAAAAAATGCTCGGATCACAGGGCAGTAAGGGAGCACCAGGGGGTAGTCAACCTCGACACTCGGTGGGAGGAGGGGGTGCAACACCCCGAAAATGTTTTACTTGTGCGCAAACGGGACATATCTCTCGTGATTGCACGAGAAAATCGGGACGTCCGAGTCTCCCCGCACCAGGACCGGGGAAGGAAGTGAATCAAGTGAAAATAACGTGTAATTACTGCGGGAAAGTTGGACATCTGTGAAGAGAATGTAGGAAGCGACTGCTGCAGAGCAGTCAAAAGCGGCAGCAGTCAGGAAAAAACAACGGCAATGAGCAACCTCCTCCGAAGCTACAGGGGACCGGGAAAACTGTTAAAGATTTCCTGGGAACCGATCAGCAGCGGGCGGAAAGAAAGGGACAACAGCACGAGGTCTACGTTGTCAACGTCACGTCTGCGGGGATTGCAAGCGATTTCCATATCAAATCACCTGAATGCAAAACCGAAATACTGACTCTGAAAGCCGATACGGGAGCACAGGTCAGTTTGATAAGTCCTGAGGTTCTCGGGGGTGAAATACAAGCCGAAAAATCCGAGTCAACCGAGTGCGGTATGCATAAAAAAAACCACCTGCGAAGAAGTCGAAATCGAGCGACCGACAGTGACACTCGAGCCGTTTGAGTCAGCAGAAAAATCGTGTCACAACAAGAGCGCACGCGAGGTAAACATCGCGCGCGTGGCGAGCAGCAATGAAGGGGAAGATAGCGGCACGCGACTCACACGCTTACGTGAAGCAATCGTCGTGTGAAATTTAAACTCCGAAGAAAAAGAAACTCTACTTGAAATATGCGAGGATTTTGCAGAGATCTTTCACCTTGAGGGGGACTGGTTGCCGTGTACAACAAAAATTGAACATGAGATTCCCCTTCGCGAGGGCGTAAAACCGATTAAAGTGCAGCCGTATCGTTTACCGGAAGCGCATAAGAAGGAAGTTGCGAAGCAAACGGAACAGATGCCGAAGGACGGCATCATACAGGAGAGCCGAAGCCAATGGAATGCACCGCTGCTCGTGGTTACGAAAAAACCTGACGCAGCAGGAGTGGTAAAATTACGAGTCGTTGTAGACTTTCGTAAACTCAACGAAGAGACGATCGGTGATTCGTATCCATTACCGAATATCACCGATATATTAGATCAGCTGGGGAAGGCGCAATACTTCACCACCCTCGATTTAGCATCGGGTTTCCACCAAATTCCGATGGCGGAAAAGGATAAAGAAAAAACTGCATTTTCCACACCGCAGGGGCATTTCGAATATACTCGAATGCCCTTCGGGTTAACGAATGCCCCTCCAACATTCCAAAGGCTTATGAACACCGTATTGGCGGGACTCGACGGAATAAAATGCTACGTTTACCTTGACGACATCGTGGTATTCGGGTCAACGCTGACAGAGCACAACAAGCGACTTCGCGAGGTATTTACGCGCCTGCGAGAGGCGAAATTATCGCTGCAACCGGGGAAGTGTAGTTTTCTGAGGAAGGAAACGCAATATTTAGGGCACATAATTTCCGATGAGGGAGTGCGACCGGATCCCTCAAAAATCACGGCGGTACGGGATTTCCCGGTACCGAATAATATGAAGGGAGTGCAGTCCTTTTTAGGGCTTGCCGGGTATTATCGGAAGTTTATAAAGGACTTCTCGAAAATTGCGAAGCCGTTAACGGAGTTAACGAAGAAAGAAATTCCGTTCGAGTGGACGGCAAAACGGGAGCACGCATTCGTAGAATTGAAGAAAGCGCTGACGTCGGCACCGGTGTTACAATACCCGGACTTCACAAGGCCGTTCGTCGTGACGACGGATGCTTCGGATAAAGCGATCGGTGCGATCTTATCTCAAGGGGAGATAGGGGACGATTTACCGATTTGTTACGCAAGTCGTACACTTAACAAATCGGAACAAAATTATTCTACGATAGAGAAGGAATTAATTACTATCGTCTGGGCAGTCGAACAATTTCGTCCATATGTATACGGTACGAAATTTACAGTGGTTACGGATCACAAGCCCTTAACGTGGCTTTTCAATGTAAAAGATCCGGGATCGAGACTCATGCGATGGAAAATAAAGCTATCGGAACATGAGTTCAATATAGTATATAAAACGGGGAAAAATAATACAAATGCCGATGCGCTGAGTCGAGTATATGTAACGACGCGCTCACATGCACGACGGGCGGAGAAAGAGACAGCCAACGACAGCAACGAGCACGAGGGAGAGAGCGATAGTGGCGAGCGCGTGGACACTCCATCGCGACGCAGCGAAGACGCGAGTGAGACAGCGCGAGGCAACAGCGGTGACTCGAGTGCGACGGATGACGCAACAGCCATCGTGCCAGGTGAAGCGGCAGTCAGCAACGAGCGCGAGGGAGATAGACGACGCGATAGCGACAGCCACTCGGACGATGGAGATAACGGCGGCCATGCGAGCTACGGTGATAAGGACCGTAGCGATGGCGAAACTTTAAGTAAAGAGGAGAGAAGAAAAATTCTATATGAATATCACGATGCACCTCTCGGCGGCCATCAGGGCGCAACACGTATGTTAAATAGAATACGACTCGCATATACCTGGCCCGGTATGCGAAGAGAGATAGAAGATTACGTTGCGGCATGCGATAAATGCCAACGTAATAAAATTCGTTCGACGTCAAAAGCTCCGATGGTGATTACCGACACACCATCGAGGGCATTCGAAAAGGGGCCGCTCGACATTGTGGGGCCCTTAACTCAAACGGAAACGGGGAATAAATATATTCTCACGTTTCAGGATTTATTAACGAAATACAGCATCGCGATACCTCTCTCCTCGCAGACAGCAAACTATGTCGCTCGTGCTCGTGTAGCTGTATAGCTGTGTAGCTGTATGTAAAAAAAAAATGTATTGCGAGGAATAACACTGTTGCAGGGTGTTATGCATGCTGGTGATGGTCAGCGGCGACAATGGTTACGACATACAGGAATTTCGCAATGTGCCCGGAATTTATTTCGAACACATTGGCACGTTGAGTTTATATACGGATGTCTGGACTTTGGCTGTACGGATGGATCTTTCGAATCTCATGGCACTGGAGGAATCAATTCAATGGCATCTGAGCGTGTATCAGGACCGATGCAAGGAGTCAAGGAGTTCCGGAGGTCACTGTGCGGAGATGTTGGTGCATCTGGAGCGTCTCTCCAAGAAAGTCGAGGAAGAAATCGGCGTGATACACGATCTCGTGGGAGGAGAGCATCGGGGTGAGCGCGGATTGGTCGATGAATTGGGTTCTGTGCTCAAATCCATCACGGGAAATCTCGATGCATCCGATGGCGAACGTATCGAGAACGAAATTTCGGCGGTACGTGATACGCAGGAATCAATGAAAGATGGGATGCTGCGACAGCAGCAAGTGGTCGAGTCGTCACTCGACATGTTCAATCGCTCGTCGCACGCGTCTGAGCGGAATTTCCATAAGTTAAATGACATGCTGCGGGAGGTCAATGGATACTTTCACAACAGCACCAATCGCCTAGCCAATCAACAGCAATTCGACGAGAGTCTGGGGCTTTTAGACTCGTACATGGAGGTATTTCTCGGCGAAGTAAGGGATATCGCGAATTTATTCACAGGAATTGCGTCAGGGACGGTGAATCCGACGATCGTCTCGCCAGAGAAGATGACGAAATATCTCTCCGAGGTATTCCCGCATGTGCCAAAGGGATATAGCTTCCCTCGACCAGTGGCTAGAGAAAATGCAGCAGCGATCCTGCGTTTGGCCACCACAAGGGCCTATCGCGTTGGGGGGAACGTTACACTCCTCATCGAGATACCCCTCGTCGGTGCAACGGAGTACAGTGCCAGTCGAACATATCCTCTCCCAAGGCGGGGGGAGAACGACACGTACTACTATCTGGAAACGACGCCGGAACCAGTAGTAGTGGACTGGGAAAATTGGAATTTTCTACGCATAACGGAACAGGAGCTAGAGGAGTGCAAGAAGGATGGAACGAGGTATTATTGCAATCCTCGACATCCCACATTCGCAATAAACGAAGACGCACCATGCACTGTGCGAACCTACGTGGGAGGTGCGGTAGGTCGGGAACAAAATTGCCCGAAACGCATCGTTAAATTGACCAGCACACTCATCGTGAGTTTACGGCAGCCGGGACGTTGGCTATACGTTGCGCCGCGCCCCGAGACAGTGGCAATAGCCTGCATTGGAATGCCGAGTCAGCAGGCCATCCTCAGCGGAACTGGATCGCTCGTTCTCACCGGGCGTTGCACCGCTACAGCGAGGAATTTTCGCGTCGAAGCTATGAAACGCATGACACAAGAAATTACCGACAACGACTTGGTGCCAACGTATAACCTTACGTTGACACCCCAGGAAGCAGAATGCATACCGGTGGTAGCTGGGCAACAAGGGGGCATCACCTTCGAACACGTAGTCAGCACACCACAGGAGCTGAACGACCTCGGAGTGCGCCTGCGGCACGTCCGAGACAGCTTGGGAAACCGGGTATCACGCGCGCAGCAGATCTATGAAAAAATCGGCCACCATTCGGTTGGCGCGTTTACGCTACTAATAATAATAATCTTCGCCCTATATTGGCTGACGCAAAGACGATGCCAGACACCGCAACCGACGATAGAAGCCCCCTGTACGAAGGTGACGGCTCATAGATGCGAGGAGACGCCAACGGAAAGGCGGAACCAGCGACGAGCATCCACGACAGAAGAGCCGAAAAGGACGCAGCAGCAGCAACAACAGGTGGACCAGGGAAGCCCCGGGATGCCATAAGCGAAAGGGAAGGAGAAACCGAGATACAAAAGATATCTCGAAGAAATTCATTTATTCAAAATAAAAAACGAATACACGAAGAAATGGCGGTCACTCGCTCTTAGCGTACAAACTCCCATACGTCATCGTCGTCCTCGCTCTCACCAGCAGGGCGAATACCGGACGACCCCGAAGGGAGGGATATCCGGTGTCTCTGGTAGGCCGGGTAGGCTCGCCGATTTCCGCGTCGTCTCGAGATAATTTGTAGCCGAGACGAGCCTCGGGCGTAAGGCCGATCATCGAAGACCGGAACCACGGGCGGCGGGACAGCAGGAACCGAGGGTGCTTCCGACGGCGACGACTGGACCGGAACTACGACCGAACCGTCAACCACTTCCTCCTCCAGGGTCAAACGCATTTTCTGCGTAGTGATAAGTGGAAAACGGGAAACAAAGACAATAGAAATTATATAGGGAATAAAAAAAAAAAAAGAGAGATAGAAGTGAAAAGAGTTCCGTACCTTGGCCGGTGGCGACGACATGTCGACGATAGATTTTTTTTAGTTGTTCTGGCGTAGAGTCCAAACAAAATTTGCGAGGAGAACAACGCTCCGCGGCGAACGCGCCGGCTTATAGACCGGAAGAATAGCCGACGCAGCAGAAGCGTGCAACCACCGGGTTCAATGAACACAACACCAGCAAATTCCAACAGAGGGAAAAAATTGTAACGCTTCGAATCGGAGAATTTAGTGTAACTTTGGGATAAAACGAAAAGAAATCTCCGGATTTCTTTTCTTTAAGGGGGGAGGGATGTTATACCCCCGAAAAATGAGAGCACCACCAGTGCGATCATGAAATATTGCGCCAACTGCACAGTATCGCATACTGGAACGACGATAAGGTAAACATCATTACCAAATCTCGTAAATATGCTGAATCGCTCGCTCCACTTTATCTCCTATAAAGTGTGAGAATGAGCGCAGGTCGGGGAGTACAATTGAACATACGATACTGCGCGGTTGGTTGCGTGTAGAGAGACTCGTGCAAGGAGTCTGTAAGTAGTATGTTATACCCCCGAAAAATGAGAGCACCGCCGAGGTTACGCTTACGCAATAACCGAGGCGTGCGATCACGAAATATTGCGCCAACTGCACAGTATCGCATACTGGAACGACGATAAGGTAAACATCATTACCAAATCTCGTAAATATGCTGAATCGCTCGCTCCACTTTATCTCCTATAAAGTGTGAGAGTGAGCGCAAGTCGGGGAGTACAATTGGACATCCGATACTGCGCGGTTGGTTGCGTGTAGAGAGACTCGTGCAAAGGGTCTGTAAGTAGTACTCCATAAGTTTGGTCGGACAATAGTCCATATTCTGTGTAATATAATTCTGTGTGATATTTGAGTTTGCGTATCAACGCATTAATAAAGAAAGACACTTTCGCTTACATCTCCTGCATTCGAACATTCACTGGGGTTCCAACCCTTTTCCGATAAACATCCCAAAAATAATAGAGAGTATTCATTACCGCTAACCTCGGCGTAGCTAACCGGGATTTGGCGGTATAACAAGTACTACGAACTTTGGTCGGACAATAGTCCAAACTCTGTGTAACGTTATTCTGTGTGATAATTTGAGTACGCGCATCGACGCATTAATAAAGATTGACATTTTCGCTTACATCTCCTGTGTTCAACCATTCACTGGGGTTCCAACCCTTAACCGATAAACATCCCAAATAATAATAGTAAGAGAAAATTCATTACCGCTAACCTCGGCGTAGCTAACCGGGATTCGGCAGTATAACACTATCGATGCAATACGTGAGATATGTGTTTAAGATTGATACTTTATGATCGAGAATATCGGTGTTGTAGAGAGCTTGCCAATTCATGCTATTTAGTAGAGTTAGAAAGGAAGAAACGTTAAAGTTAGGGCAGGTAGCCTCTCGATTTTAATTTGATATTTGACGTATATTAAGTCGTGTGCTGAAAGGAAAGGAACTGCGTACTGTCCGTATTCTATGACTTTGCTCGCGTCATCTGTGATGCAAAGGTCGAGCAGTGTAGAAGAATCCCGTACATGATACGTGGGTGCATAGGGTACAATATACAGATTTGACGCTTCTACAAAATTCAAAAGATGTGTGTTATCGTGGGAAATGACTTGTAAATCTGAGTTGAAGTCTCCGAGAATGAGAGAATGTTGATACAACATGCTGTATTGAAGAAACTCTTCTTCAAATTCGGACATAAAACCAGAGTAGATAAGCTAGGCCGGTCCCCCCCCCCCATGTCGATAAGCAGATTCCTACCTTACCAACAGTCGGTAAAAAGGGGTTTGAGTCCGGGCTAAAAGATTTCTACTTACCGACATTACCGACATTGCCTACTTACCGACTTACCGACAAGAGGAAGAGGGAGAAGGAAAAAAGATGTTAAATTTACCGACCAATGACTATTTGACCCTTTTTATGGAAAATAGCCAATTTTACCGGCCGACCAACGATCGGGATAGCAATGATCAGGATACCAACGGTTATTTGACCCTTTTTGCGGAAAATAGCCAGTTTTATCGGCCGGCCAACGATCGGGATAGCAACGATCGGGATAGCAACGATCAAGATAGCAACGATCGGGATAGCAACGATCAAGATAGCAACGATCGGGATAGCAACGATCGAGATAGCATCGATCATGATATTTCGACATCAGTATCCGGTTTGCCGCGAAATTTGAATTATGCTATCGAAATTACCGACTCGTAATGTTGACATAGCAGGAGATTTGAATTTTTTGGCGGGAAAATCGACCTTACCTAACCTTACTTATCGACTTGCGATATTTATAGTTTGAGATCAGGATATTGGAACTAATCTACGGAGCTTATTTATTAGAATATATGAACTCAATTTAATACGAAAAATATTGTTTTATTTTAGCAAATTCGCTTTACAGACTAATGATTATTATTATTGATACATTGAATGCACTCTCTCTTCATTGGTGCAGATAATTCGTTTTCCATCGCGGTTCATTATCGACTTTTTGAAGAGTATATTGACGACTTTCGCGGAAAGTAAGTTTTTTTCAATACGTCAATCAATTCTGCGATCGATACAAAGATTCGAGGTAACTGTTAAAAAAAAAAAAAAATAGAACTTTTTCACTATGACGACTTAGTCTGTGTATCACATAACTTTGAAATTAATTTCTTATAAAATGGGATTAAAAAAAAAAAACACTTGTGTATATTATCATCTTTAAACTTTTATTCGAGCATAGTATCTAAGGTGAGAATTGACATTGAGCGTAGTAATCATTAAGTGTCATAGGGTAATCGGGTATACATTCCGTACTAGCATTCTTGACTTCTTTCTCGGTTGTCTGGAGAAGCCACGTTTTCAAATTGCGCGCGTTGTAGGCTGCGCAGTGCGGATTCCAAGTGCGTTTGTGATTGGTGCACGAAATATCCGCAATGTGTTCCAATTTTTGCAAGGATGGACAACCCAGATCTTCAAGATTGTACACGTTGGGCAGAATTTTCTCCAACCAGCGTTTCTTCTCTACACGCTTGACATGGACTTTGCTGGCGTCTCGCAGAAGATTCTGCAGAGTCTCGGTGACTTCTTCGTACGGTACGTCACCGCTGTCCCAGGAGATGCCGTGATAGTTATTCTCCAAACAGGTGTTCTCGCTTTTGTATTTAGCGGGGAGGAAACTCCACTTGTGAGGCCGCAGTTCGACGACCGCTGCAAGCTCTTGTACACCGACACCGACAGCTTGCTCTACGAAGTGCGCTGCCCCGACATTTACGACGTCATGAAGCGCGATATCGACAAGTTTGATACGTCCGATTATCCAGCTGAAAACCAGTTTGCTATCCCGAAAGTGAACAAGAAGGTCGTGGGACTCATGAAAGATGAGTGCAACGGTCGTATCATGACGGAATTCGTTGGATTGCGCAGCAAAATGTACAGTGTACGAGTCGACGGCCAAGATCGCATGAAGAAGGTGAAGGGTGTGAAGACGCGAGTCGTGGAAACGACCATCACCTTCGATGACTTCGTGCAGTGTCTCCGTGAGAAAATCATCCAGCATTGAGAGCAGCGCGTTATCAGATCTCGTATGCACAAAGTTTACACGGAGAAACAAGTCAAGATAGCGCTCAGTCCTCACGATGACAAACGATATTTGCTACCCGATAGCACGGATACGTTGCCTTGGGGGCATCGCGAGATACCCGATGTGCCAGAACTCGTTCGAATCCCGTCGGAAATTATGATTGAATAATAGACGACCAATCGGAGCGTTACGGAGAGTTACACTCCCAGGTCGCGAGTGGAGGGGATACGAGTATATGAGTAGCGAACTCGCAGTCAATTGTATCATTGCAATGCTGAACCCTTCTCAATGGCATATGTAAATAAAAGATCAATGCGAAATAAACGCAACGAGCTCAAAGCTCGGATCGAACTGTTTATGAAACATATTCAACAAGTACAAAATCTCATTGAAACAAGATCGGATCTACGTCTCATCACTGAAAGATTCAAAAATCTCGGACGATCGGATCTCACGCACCAATCAGAGCGTTCGGCCTCCCACCTCTTTCTTGCTGGTGGAGGGGATTCGGGTATATCAACGGCAAGCTCACAGCCTTTCACATCAGACGCTCGCAGTCGTTCTCACAATGGACATTGCAAAGCTCAACAAAATCGCTCTTTTGGAGGATTTCCTCCCGACGAAGCAGCTCAGCGCATTGAAGATCAACGAGACCTACAAGGTCACTGACTTGCGACAAGTCACAACAAAGTATGGACTGAAAGCCGTCGCCAGTCTCGATGACGACTGCCAGGTTTTCCTGCCGAAACGCATCTCGGAGGCATTCGAGAAAGACCAGATCATGTTTGATCGAATGGTACAGACGGTAGCGGAAGGAGAATTGTTCCTAAAGTACCTGGGTGGCGGAGCATACAAGCATCAGATTCAATTTAACATCGGCAATAAATAATTTTGTATATCTTTATTAATTGCTAATATATTATTGTTTTATAATAAAAATTGTGTTTTACAAATCAGACTTATTTATCCAACTATTGTGCGAAGTGTCGAATCCCAGCCACTTGACGTAAACTCGATCTCCACGTTTCTCGAGCACTTTCTCCACGAGATAGACATCGGGATACTTGGCTTTTAGAAGCTCCTCCTCGTAGAAACCACCGGCGATGGGCTCGTCTTGATAGTCCTTTAGCTTGTACGTCACCGGCGTCGTTGGCATCACGCGATTCACCGTGAAAATTTCCGTTGTCCAGTTTGGGGTGTAGCCTTTCTCGAAAACATGTTTGTTCTTGCTCACTCGTACCTTGTCACCAACACGAAATCTAGGAATCTTACGACGACGACGACGACGAGGATCGTGAGAAAAACGCTGCATCAACGTTTCAACGTTGGCTGCAGTGACTTCCTTCGGTTTCATTCCGATCGTGCGATGCTTGGCATCGTTGTAGGCTTTTACGAGATCAGGCAAAATGTCGAGCCACTTGTACGTGCCTTGCAGACTAAATTTAAGCCACATTTTATTCTTGAGTGTGCGATTAAAACGTTCCACAATTGATGCCTTGAGGTTGCTATATGTCGAGTAGTGATTGATACCGTATCGTGTCATGAGGTTCCGGAAATTCGTATTGTAGAATTCTTTGCCTTTATCCGTTTGAAGATTCGATGGTACGCGTCCTTGCCGGAGCACGGATTCCATAGCTGCAGTGACATCTTGCGCTGTTTTTCGCTTCACGGGAACAGCCCAAGCAAACTTTGACAGAACATCGATGATTGTGAGCAGGTATTTGGTATCTTTGTTTTCGCGAGCGTAAGGTTGCATCTCCACGAGATCAGCTTGCCACGTTTCATCGAGACCTCGCACAACGAATTTGCGGCGAGGATAATTGCGCCGAGCGGGTTTGTGTAGCTCTTCGACTAGTCTCTCATGTTCCATGCTGTGTCCAATGCGGCAATGGATTTGGAATTTCGTATCGCCAAGTCTAGATTCGTTTCGACGTTTATCTCGATTGCCTTCAATCTCTTCTCCACCTGATCTTGCACAATTTGTATCTTCAGTTGTAGATCATCCAAATCCTCTCGTTGCTTAGTCGTGATGTGGAAAAGTCCGCTCAATTCTTGTCTTATGAGGCGTTTCGTGAGACTCAGATTGACAGCGTCATTTGGCTCCCTTGACTCGGCAACATTGCACAGTCTCTTATTCTCAATGTCGTATTCGTTGTCGGTGGTGAGTTTGAATCCGAAGCCCGGGAGCCCTCATGTACTCTCGTTTCGTCCTAGTTGTCGTCCGAACACGTCGACGCTCATTGTTCAATTGAGGTGTTTGCCACTCGTTCACTGCTATTAATAAACTATTCCAGCTTCGCGCAATTCCTCGATGATCGATACAATCTCATTGATGTGACTCGTATTGCCAACTGATCGTTCGGCAATCAGCAGACGTAGTCTATCCACGAGTTCGTTGGGGTCGTCCCAGTACACGTAATCCATTCGCGTACCTCGCATCGCGATTTTGTATCCGGGTATCCCTGAACCGAGTGATGCTCTCTTTCGGGTCGCTGTGGCACCGACTAACGGCGCTATATACGTTTTATACTTGTTGCTGTTTTGTTTGTGGATGACTTCATCCGGACTGTAGTGTTTCCTGTATGCATTCGTCGATTGGAGGATTTTCGCGTAATTATTCTTATCTTCGGCGCTTATAAGATCCGCATCGGGTTGCTTTCGGAAGAGCAATTCGAACAAGCCGACACTCGGATGATACTTCTCATCACCCACAATCACGTATTCCTTCCCAAAACTTATCGGTGAATCTCCAATCATCAATGTACCGTCTGCCAGCTTTCGAACTCCGTAAGTCATGTCGATATACTTTTTTCGATTCATATTGAGTAGGTGAATATATTTATCGACAGTTGTATTTCCTTTGGGTATTCCCATTGATTCGTTAGCTTCCTCGTCGTCATCGTCGTCGTATGCAGTCTTGAAAGATAAAGTTTCCCAGTCTTGATTCTCCTCCTCCTCCTCCTTCTTCGGCATCAAGCTTTTGATTTCATCCTTAATTTCACGTCTGTTTGTGTCGGTCGCGGTAACGAGTCGTTCCAGCGGATTAACAATTGGTTTGAACGTGTCGTCCAGAGCTTTTTCCAGTGTTCGCTTGCCCTCTTTGAGAAGTTTGTATTTCCGTCTAACTGCATCCCGCGCTTTGTCGATCTGACAAAGTGTTTTTTTCTTTCGGCGGAACTCTGCCGCAATATCGTCGCCTCGCCCTTCCATGATACACTGACAGTTTCACTTTGCGCGCGATATATTTATAGCAAAGCAGTCAAAACCCTTTCTGTATCGACCGCAATCGAGGCCCCTACGATCTTTGTCGATTACGAGGAATCCATGATCATCGTCGTTCCAGCATGTCGAGCACAAATCTTTGAACTGCGAGTACGACATGTCCGTATTCACATGGTCGTCATAGACGTGTTTGAGATTTACATCGTCTTGTCGAAAAATCACCAGCAAATTGACGTTATCGCGCACCAGATGTTTAGGAATCTGTGCGTAGGATTGACAGAGATAGAAACAATCAATGTTTTTGTGTCTGCCCATACAGTAGAAGGCTCTGACATTGTCTTGTTTCTCGCAGGCGATATCATCGAAAATCATGATAGAATTGGGATGAGCGTCGGCGGGTGAAACGACTTGATCATGTTCACCGAAGGCAAAATATTCGATACCCTCTAGGGGTGTGAGGAGTTTTTCGAGAAACTTGTACTTTGATTGATTCAGGGACTTGGAATAGACGTAGACATTTTCGAATCTCAGTCCATTGGGATGCGTGATGAGAGCGAGCAGTGCGTTAGTCTTGCCGCAATTCGATAGACCGCAAAAAACTGCGCGAATACTGTCAGGCAGCAATTCACCATGGCGTGTGCGAACACTTTTTTGCTCGGTAAGAGCATCAAAGTTCGCCACCGGAAGCTTGTGCGATTGCTCTCTGAACTCCATGACGACTGAGCCGCCAGGGTATAAATAGCGCGCTTATATACCGTCGGATTCATTCATCGACTGGCCGCGCTAGCGGGATGATCGTACACAAGGGCCAAGGTCTCCTTAACAAGATTATCAACAATCTGCCTATCGAACTTCATCTACCGGGCTACCAATACTGCGGACCGGGCACGAGAGTAGCGAAACGTGTCGCTCGCGGTGATCCCGGTATTAATCCTCTGGACGCAGCCTGCAAGGAGCACGATATTGCCTATTCGAAGAATCGGGACAACGTTGAAGCGCGTAACGCAGCTGACAAAGTTTTGGCGGATAACGCTTGGCGACGCGTCTGGGCAAAGGACGCTGGTGTGGATGAGAAGGTTGCCGCTTACGCTATAACAAACGCGATGAAGCTAAAATCCAGGCTCGGTATGGGGCTGAAGAGAAAGACGAAGCCCACGATCATGCTCTCCAAGATCGTGAAAGCTGCCTCGAAATCGACTGGGAAAAACTCTCGAGAAGTTATTCGATCGGCATTGAAAAAGGCTCGCGATGCCGTGAAGAAAGCGGGTGGAAGAAAACACGTTCGTGTACCGCGCATACTACCAGTCCCCGAAAAAGTTGGTGGATTTTTGCCTTTTCTCATACCCCTGTTTGCCGGCTTGAGTGCAACGGAGGCGCTGGCAGGTGGCGCTGCGGGAGTGGCAAAAGCTGTGAACGACGCTAGCGCCGCGAAGCAACAGTTGGCAGAGAGTCAGCGACACAATAAGACGATGGAAGCTATCGCTCTCGGCAAAGGTCTCTACCTCAAACCACACAAGAACGGGTTCGGTCTGCATTTGACATCCGTCTGCCCAAACGCGCTCTAACGGACGCTGATCTTCTCAAGTACGCACGTGCTGCAGGGATTCCCCATTTCCGCGGAGTATTTATGCGAAACGCCTTACCGACTGGTGGACCTCATTATCGCGAGTCAGCTATAATTAACCTAGATGACGAAGATGGACCTGGAACCCACTGGGTGGCATATCGAAAGAATGGCAGTAATGTCGTTTACTTTGACAGTTTCGGAGATCTTCAACCACCTCGAGAGCTGATGGAGTATCTTGGAGTTGATGAGGTTCGGTACAATCACGCGCGATATCAGGATTACAACACGTACGAGTGTGGCCATCTTTGTCTGAAATTCCTATATAAGAGTTTGTAGTGCGTGCATTGAATCGAGCAGTGTTCATCGTCATTGAATCGAGAAGTCGAGCAGTGTTCATCGTCATGGAAGATTCATTGAGTCTCAGCTTATCTGGAACGTCATCTACACTAGAAGCCCAATATTTTCCACCAATTGAACTCTCGGCCGATAAACACTACGTTCTTGGACTAGTGGAATTACTAACATTCAACTCTATACCCAATATCGATATTGGTAAAAACAAGTTTTACGTGGGGAACGAGGTGATCGTGTTGCCGACCGGAAGTTACGAGATCGAAGATATCGAACAATATTTGCAGGAAGCTCTTGCGCCAAAAGGCGTATCCATCAATCTCAAGCCCAACAACAATACGCTGCGCAGCTTCATAAAGTGCAATCAAAACGTCGATTTTCGACCGCAAGACTCAATCGCTCGTCTGTTAGGTTTCACTCAACGCGAGCTATCACGAAATAAGACTCACAGCTCGAAATTACCTGTAGCTATCCTCAAGGTCAACGCATTGCGAGTAGAGTGCAACATCACTTCAGGAGCGTACATCAACGAACGTAAGGTGCACACGATTCACGAATTTTTTCCAGCAGTGCCGCCAGGATATAAGATCATCGAAGTTCCATCGCAAGTCATTTACCTTCCGATCGCCGTCAAGGTCATTGATCACGGACAATTACGCATAGTTGATCAAGACGAAGAACCTGTGAATTTTCGGGGCGAAATTATTACCATCAGAGTGCACATCAAGGAAGTCAAGTAGTTATCATGGGTATCGTCTACAACAAAGTTGGCCGGGGCTATAAAAGAGAGTCAACATGGCGCCCACCAATCAGTCGTCAACGAACACTGAAGACACTAACACGTCGCAACGTTCAATTTCTAAGAAGCCTGGGACTCCGAGTCGCTGGTGGAAGAAGAAAGTAACCTGTCTGATATTTTGTTTTTGCTGGAATGGAAGAGGTTCTGCACGTTCAGTCGAACGTGGTATTCGACGAATCCGTAACGCATTACGAGATTCATGCGCATCAGCCCTACACTTCATCAACCTTCAACAATAGCGATGAGATTCGAATATCCATTCAACATCAAGATCTGTGCCTCTTGCCCGCACGAAGTTCGCTGCACGTTTGTGGAAGATTGACCAAAGCGGATGGGACTGTCGCCGCTTCGACGAAGTTGGTGAACAATGCCATCGCCCATCTATTCGAGGAAATTCGTTACGAGATCAATGCCATAGAGATCGACCGAAACAAGAATGTTGGTTTGACGTGTCTCATGAAGGGTTATGCATCGTTGAGCCCTGGTCAGACTGCACTAGTTGAAAATGCCGGCTGGCTCGATGTCGAAGAGACTAAACAACTGGCGGATGACAGTGGGTACTTCGATGTATGCATGCCTCTCTCTATGATTCTCGGCTTCGCCGAAGACTATCAGAAAATCATCGTCAACACAAAGCACGAGCTCATTCTCACGAGATCGAGGAGCGACACGAATGCAGTTGTGCAAACGGCGCTCGAAAATCGAACTTTTGAGGAATTCAAGATTGGGCTTACGAGAATTGAGTGGCTGATGCCGTACGAGACGTTGTCGGACAAACGTAAGATACGTATGCTCAGCCATATTGAAAAGGACGTCACCATGAGCTTTCGCACCTGGGAATTGTACGAGTATCCCATGCTCCCAAACACGACGAAACACGTTTGGACGGTGAAAACGTCCAATCAGTTGGAGAAACCACGCTTCGTCATTGTGGGCTTCGAGACGAATCGAAGAGTAGTCAAAACGGCGAACGCTAGCCGCTTTGATCATTGCAAAATCACCAACGTGAAACTCTTCCTCAAGTCGATGTTCGTCTCGAATTGGAGGCTGAAACAAATTTCCCCGTGGGAACTACGGCCTACTGTTTGATCTTGCACGATCGAATTGTCGAATATAATCCGATAAGTGGGGATGTGAAAAGACGCCTATAAAAGGCGCGTACGGAGCGGACTCGCAATCAATTGCCATGGAGTACGTGGTGGATACACAAGGGTTCCAGCAGCCCATCAACGACTTTGTCATTAAAGAACTCGCAGTGATCCCGCTCAACTGTGACCTCCCACCTATGGTCTTCCTGTTCAAACCTCCGACACAGTGGAATGATCTTCCGGCTAAGTACAAGAGCGTGAATCTTTGGTTGGAACGCAATTATCACCATCTCTCCTGGTACTCTGGAGAGTTGCCATACGACGAAGTAGAAAACGTGCTTCGATCCGTGTTGCACAACGCAAGTACCATCTACGTGAAGGGGGAGCAGAAGAAAAAATGGCTCGAACAGTTTGGATACAATGTACGCGATGTCCCGGATTGTCCGTCGCTGAAGAAGCTACACCCCGAGATAGTGAAGACATCATGCCCCCACCACAACGATTTGGCAGTTAAAACGCGATGCGCACTTCGAAACGTACAGCTGTTGAAGAAATTTCTTCGAAACAACGTTCCATCTCTGGGACGATCGCTCAAGCTATTCCATCGCATCGGACTACTATCGTTCATGGAACCTAGAGATATTGCGCAGCTGCCCAAAGAATTCATCATCACCTTCGCTGCAAAAAGTGTCGAGCTTGCGTGGGATAAATTGCCTGATTTCCTCAAACGAGACCCTGAAGTCGCCGAGTGTTTGCGATGTCGAGAACACTTTCCCATGGAAAACGAATTATCTGCACCAATGAAGAGAGAGTGCATTCAATGTATCAATAATAACAATCATTAGTCTGTAAAGCGAATTTGCTAAAATAAAACAAGATTTTTCGTATTAAATTGAGTTCATATATTCTAATAAATAAGTTCCGTAGATTAGTTCCAATATCCTGATCTCAAACTATCAATATCGCAAGTCGATAAGTAAGGTTACGTAAGGTCGATTTTCCCGCCAAAAAATTCAAATCTCCTGCTATGTCAACATTACGAGTCGGTAATTTCGATAGCATAATTCAAATTTCGCGGCAAACCGGATGCTGATGTCGAAATATCATGATCGATGCTATCCCGATCGTTGCTATCTTGATCGTTGCTATCCCGATCGTTGCTATCTTGATCGTTGCTATCCCAATCGTTGCTATCCCGATCGTTGCTATCCCAATCGTTGCTATCCCGATCGTTGCTATCCCGATCGTTGGCCGGCCGGTAAAACTGGCTATTTTCCGCAGAAAGGGTCAAATAACCGTTGGTATCCTGATCATTGCTATCCCGATCGTTGGTCGGCCGGTAAAATTGGCTATTTTCCATAAAAAGGGTCAAATAGTCATTGGTCGGTAAATTTAACATCTTTTTTCCTTCTCCCTCTTCCTCTTGTCGGTAAGTCGGTAAGTAGGCAATGTCGGTAATGTCGGTAAGTAGAAATACTTTAGCCCGGACTCAAACCCTTTTTACCGACTGTTGGTAAGGTAGGAATCTGCTTATCGACATGCGGGGGGGGAACCGGCCTAGCTTATCTACTAGTACGTATGAGGGAAAAACGTTTATCAGTTACGTAAATTACTTCATAGTGTTTTAACCTTCGTCGAATAAAAACATTTCTTTTTCGTACCAATTGATTATTAATATTCACGACCAATATTTCCTTTTTGTTTGACGATAAATTGTCAAATATTGAGACACGAGACAAATATAACGAATTCCATCACGTAGAACTTGATCAAATTAATTTAACGAATGAAATCATGTCTAGTAAAGTCGTTTTATTGGCTTAAAACTTATGACCAGATTTAATGAATATAAAACAAACACACAACACATGTACCGACACCAACACGATTACCATTTAGCATTCAGGCCAAATATTCCCTTTAAATCCTTCCCCTTCAGTGTTTTTTTTCTTCCCCATAATAGATGGAATCAGTTCGTTATTTTATCTGTAAGAAACCAAATCATTGTAGAAGAAAAGTTCAAGAAATTTGCTATTCTTTGTGATTTTCAATGACATTTTGTCGATATTTATGGATGCTGCAAAAAAATGCTATCTCGAGAACGAAAAGAATATATGGTCTTGGTTCCTGTCTTGTCTTGAAGGGGAAGTAGTACGTTACTCGAATCAAAAATTTGTCATCTTGGATGGCTCCGAAATATTTTTTACAAATTGACGAAATTCTTGAAAAAATCGACTGTGAAGGCTCTTTGATAGACCATTATAAAAAAATTAATTTCTACCATTTGAGATATATTTTTTTTCTTCCTCATAATACATAGAATCAGCTCGTTATTGTCTCTGTAGAACATACAAGTAATGGAGACGAGAAGTTTGAGAAATTCGATAATTTTTTTCGTTTTTCAATAAAATTTTATTGATATTTATCGTCGCTTAAAAATATCAAATTTAGCATCATATCATATCGTATTTTTAAAAATTTTATTTAATCACAAACAAGGATAAGTTGCTCGGTCCGGAATAACTCGTAAAATCGACAAATTCAGTGTTTTTCACTTTGTCAATAAATAATTGTTTAAAATTGTTCTTTAAGAGTACAATTGTTTTTTTCGCGAATAAAAACTTTTCAAGACGTGAGAATATGAAAAAAAAAAAAATCGTTTTTCGACGAAAATTTTTAAAATTTGAAAAAACGTTGGAAATCCGTCGATAGAATAATCATTAGCAGTTTTTTTTATCGACTGTAAACGAATAAATCTAGCGAACAAAATTGACAAAGATTTCGAATGTGATAAATCTCCGACGGTCAAAGTGTCAAAAATTTTATTTTTCAACATTGCACGCTTTTTATCTGCGCAATAACGCGTAGGATCAGTTTGTAAATACGATTTCTATAAGAGGAAATTATTAGAGACGACAATTTCGAGAAATTAGAAAAAACGATTGGTTTTTTGACAAAAATTCGTCAAATTAGACTTTGCTTAAAAAAAATCATGTCTCGGCAGCGAAAAAAGATATCGACTCTTATCTTATTTTGTTTTGAAGAGGAGAAAATACGTTCCCAGAAAAAAAAATAGCATTTTTTTTTTATCAATTGTAAACGAATAAATCGAGTGAACAAAATTGACAAAGATTTCGAATGCGATGAATGTTCGACGGTCGGAGGATAGAAAATTCTTTTTTTTTATGATTGCACACTTTTTATCTGCGCTATGCCGCGTAGAATCCATTTGTATTTAGGTAAAATACGAACAAAGATTGAAATGAGATGTCGATTTTTTTAAATTTGAAAATCATCCGGCCACAGAGTACGTGCGCCGCGACGTATGAGCATCTGTGTATCGTCTGCTACGAAATTGTCATCTGCTTCCAAAGTTTGACAGATAGAATAAAACGAAAAAATATATACTCGCGATTTTTTTAGTTCTATTTGGGAAATTGTAATTATTTTGAATATTCGATAAATCGTTTTTGTGAGTTTGCAACCAATTTTTTCAGTGAATACGTGAAATTTATCATTTTTATTATGAATGTGAATAAAGTACGGTAAAATATTGCGAATGATTTTCGGTGATAATATATTATTTTCGAAATAAAAAACGCAAACATTTCTGAATCATTGTATGATATTTCGTGTTTTATTTTTCACAACCGAAGTTTTTTTTTAACATAACCTTTGAAGCAAATTTAGTTTTAACCACTGTTTTTGAATTATTTTGTAATTAAAATTATATTTGTCAGAACGACTCAAAATTTGTTGTGCATAGTGCTTTCGATGCAATGAAATATTGTTGCGAAAGAGAAAAGAATTGGTTTCCAGGATTCTTAATTGGAGCATCGTACGGACATCAGATGTGAGAAAATCATTTTTTTATGGAATATTGTGATGAATAATTAGTTAGAGATGTAGGATTGTCTCCAAATTTGCTGTGCATAGTGCTTTTGATAAAACAAAATGATGCTGCGAAGGAGAAAAAAATTGGTTCGTAGAGTTCATTATGATGGCACCGTACGGACATTTGACCGAAGGCAAATTTAAATTGTGGCCAATAATTTTTTAGAAAAAATACTTAAAGGTCTCAGATTGGTTTTAAAAGTGATATGCATACTGGAAATAATGTAATAAAAAAACCCTGCAAAGTAGAACAAAATTGGTTCGCACCATCTAAAGTTGCAGTGTGATACGGACGTCCGAGAAGAAAAATTCAGCCAAAAAATTGTTTTCATTGCACCGCAGGCTAAAAAAATATTTCTATTCATCGCCGTCACTTCAAAGTAACTACGCATGATGTTGGGGATACATCGAAGCAAATGGTATATGCGCTGCGAAGTAACCCCTTCGACAGACTCCGCAGAGCATCGGATGGTCATTTTAATAGGCCCTCTTTGCCTATTGTTATAGTGAGTGCCTAAATACAAAATAAAAATCGAATAAATATCTGTTGCGATAAGCTTAGGTCGTCAGATTTCTAATTATAAAGTGTATCGTATACCTTTTAGCAGCTCGTTCTCGATTGACTTTGTGATGTCGCTTCCATTGCCAATCTCACCGGTGCTATCCATTAGATCGGAAAAATCTTTAAAGATATCGTGATCTGGACAATCGAGAATAATCAGGTAATAATACTCGTGTACATATTTGAAAAATGCCCCGATATATTTTTCATAACCTGACGTTATGATTTTTCCGGAATCGCTTAAGGGGGCTGAGTCACCTAAAAATTATTTTTTTATTTATTTTTTTTTAATTCTTTTTCTGAATGTACATGCGGTGTACTACATACACACCAAATTTTAGATCGGAATTTAAAAAATTACCGAAGTTAGAAGCATTTTAGTAATGTTAGAAATAAATAATGCGTGAAAAAAAAAAATGCCGAAATGCAACACGAACAATGCCGGAATACCGCATCTCCGCATGTTTTTTTTTCTTCTAATAAGAAGAATAAGAAACATCGAGAAAGGAACATAAAAAAAAAACAATCGATGTCGAAACTGCGTTCGGTAGGTAACGATTTACCGACCAAAGGGTCGTTACGTCTAATCGATGCGACTCAGATTATCGCCGCTACCGCGCTTTGTTTTGAGTCTGCGATACACCGGCGTAATGTAGCAGCGATGATTTTTACTCGATTTTGTCAATCGGGTAAAAAACTGAGCTTGTAAACTCAGTGTATTAGTTATGTGTCAGTGTTTACAGTTTTTCCGAATGAACGGAATATATTCTGTATTTTTGCCCGCAATAGTGTAAAAATGTTTTTCACAGTGACAGTGTCGCAAAGCGAAAAGTCTCGCAGACTTAACCTCTTTTTTAAACGTCACATTTGACGTAAGAGTATTTTTTTTATGTTTTAAACATTTTTTTTGTATTTACGAGATTTGTGAAGTGAAAAAAAAAAAAAAAACCAAAAAAGAAAATCTGATTTTTATGTCATAGAAAAAAAAAGTGTACATTTTTATGCGACAAAAAAAAATTTTTAAATAATTTTTTTTATTGCGGATCACCCAAGTTGGTTATTTTCATTAATCTGTGAAATTCATTTTTTTCCATTTTATTTTTCTTCGCTTGCCGCAGGTTTCAGAGAGAATGGCCCCACCAATTTTGGATTGCGACGGCTCATTTTCTTCGTAACAGTCAGTGTTACGGAACGAGTGCGGGGATTTTTCATGCGATCAAAAATGGATTTATCGCAAGCCATTATGTGAGTGGTTACAAGACAAAAAGTGGAAAAAGTGAATTTTTTGGTAGTTTTTAACTCTTAGCTTCGCCAGCAAAGCTTCAAAAAAAAATCCCCGCACTCGTTCCGCAATAAACTCTCTAACGAAGAAAATAAGACATCGCAAGCAAAGATTGATGCTTTCGTTCAGTCCGAAAGCTGCGGCAAAGGAAAAATGTTTGACCATTGCGCATTACACCGGAATACACTGTAGGTCTCCAAGAAAATTCACAGCGGTAGTCTAACATATATATATTATGGAGGTAAAATGGAATTTTTCATTAAACTTATATATACTGCAAAAAAAAATTTTTACTTTTCGATTTTTTAGGTGACTCAGTCCCCTTAATATAGCCGGCGCCGGGCTGGACTTCTCGCGTGAAACGGCTTGAAACTCCCCGTCATTTTCTTCGACTGAGAAAACGTAACCCGGGTTTAAATCACTTTTTTTATTCTAATAATAGAAACATTTTTCATTGATAAATTGAATTTGCGTACCTTCGTTTTTACACTTTTCTTCTGGATCACACTTTTTGCGATCAGCCATCGTAGTATAATATCGATAGTAACTATGGCTCGTCGTGGAACGACATACACGATGTAAAAGACCGCCAACCGGAAGACGAAAAGACGGATGTATTGACCAACGAAGTGAAGATTCTCGTACACACGCAATATCATTGGCTCACGGAGAAAACAATTTTCCCGCGGAAAAAAATATAAAACGCAAAATAAAAAAAAATTAATAAATAAATAAATGTACGCTGCGAAGTAATTTTTCTCTCGATACGATAAACAAAACGTGCAATACAAATGTGTAAAAACAACAATGTTGGTATACGCGCGCGAGTCGAGTACTCGAGACATCCGGTGGAGTGAAAGTGTACTAGCTACGCTCGCATTGTGCACATGCGTGTGATCGGTCGTCACCGACCAATCCTGAATGAAGCCCGAGTGCGCCTCATGCGCACGCTCCCCACGCGAACTTTGAACGTAATTTATAAATTCAAACTTTCGCGGTTCCAGATAAAGGTGAAATTCCGAGTGAATTTCGAATATATCTCAATGGATTAAAAACCTGAATACGATAAACGTATAGAAGATCTTCAGAAGATTATTTTCGCATAATAATAAAGCCAAAGAGTTATTAACAAATTAGTTTTAACAAAATTGTTCAACGAAAGATTCGGTAACCTAACTTTTTATCGAACATATTTGCAAATATCAATACCAGATTTCTTCAAAATTTTTTGAAAATAAGAAAAAAATCTGTAAAAAATTACTATGTATGACGATAAATTAATGAATCAAATTCCGCAAAAAAATTAATTTACCGGATAATCCATTGATCAATTGTTTGAAAACTAATTTGTTTATAACGTTTCGACATTATGGCCTTACGGTTGATTTTTCAGATTTTTATCCCATCGGGATGTCTTCGAAATTCGTACTACCCGAAATCATCCGAAATTAGTATTTGCAACTATGGTGTACGTCGTATAGGCAGCTTCCAGGACCTAAAATTTTGGACGTATCGTCGATTGTCGGGACTTTTGATATATCGGAAAGCCGACCTTGGAACTACCGATTTGGTAACAATCTACAACACCTTTCGGCAGTTTCATGGAGTTATACTCCAGGACCGGCAATACCAACCCTATCAGTAACTTCCAGAACTTTCGGTAATACCGGGGCTGTTCCTAAAGCTACCATTGACAGGATAGGTTCGACTTTATACGGGCATCTTTGAAGCCCTTCTTTACAGTCAGTACAAATCAAGTAAAAATCGCCAATTAATGATTTTGGCGAAGTAAACAACCGTCTTTAGAGCTGTCAATGTAGCAATACGCTCGCAGAACCATTGGCAATAATCAGGAGATGTAGCTACGACTACATTAATACTCTTAGGAGCCGCTGCTGATAGAGAGTGATTCTTAAACATTCCGTAGTATTCTGAACACAGGAAACGGATGATATTTTTACGATTTGATGACATGAAGAAACTTAAAGCTTGACATTAACTAATCGTGAATCTGATGTCTTCTGTAAGGTGTTACTGACAATATATAGAAACAGTACCACCCGAAGAGATCTCTAAATTAGCTGTTGCAATCATCGTGTTAAAGTCACATAGGCAGCTTCCAGGACCGGCCATCCCGAACGTATCGTTGGTTTTCGGGACTTTCGATATACCCAAAAATTGTCCCTGGAACTGCCGATTTGATAATAATCTATAACACCCATGGGCAGATTCAAGGACCGTTCTTCCTGGACCACAAACACCAGATTTATCGGTTAAATACAGGACTCTTGATGATACCAACGCGGTTCCTGAAAGTGCCAATGTAGTATTAATCAACAATACTCATTGGCAGTTTCAAGAACAGTCTTTTCGGAACCGGAAATCCCAGAATCCCGGAAACAAACGTAACTTGGCAGTCCTGGTAAACATAGAGTCCTCAAATCAACCATTAGTATGTAGTCCTCGAAGATCCAGAGTCCCAGAAAACGACGTTACTTGATAGTCCTGTTAAACGTAGAGTCCTCAAATCAACCATTAACACGATGAATATGAAGTCCTGGAAAATCCAGAGTCCCAGAAACCGACGTTACTTGATAGTCCGGGAAAACGCAGTGTCCTTGAATCAGTAAGCATTGACAAGTGCTATAAAGTGGAGTCCCCAAATAAGCCATTAATCTTAAGACCTGGAATACACTGAGTCCCCAAAGGAACCGCTTATCGGCAGTCCTGGAAATTGCAGAGTCCCCGAAACAACCCTTAATAAAAAATTTTCAATCACGTCGTAACTCTATTCCAGATGATAATATCGAGTCTTTGAAAAGTGCAATGTCCCCAAATCAACCGTTAATTCGAAGTCCTGGAACTCGTAAGGTCCTTGTAATAATCGTTCATTGGATGACCTGAAAGAGGCAGTGTCGTCAAATGACTCAATATTTTTAAGTCCTGGAACACGTTACAGTCCTGGAATCGGCCGTTATAAGGGTGCCCTCGTAACAACCCATAGCTACAGAATCCGTCGTATATTTATTTCCTTGAGGTTTTTGGAAAAAATGTTGGTGCCTACGTATTCGTAATCAAAATTGCCATCAAATGGAGTGGGTGGGGGGACGTGTCACCAAATATGCCCGATAACATATATATATTGTGACGGGCCGTTCTAACTTAATCGGGCGAATTAAAACCACAGCCGCCCAATAATAATGACGCCCTTGGGTAACCGTAATTCCTCTACTCCTTACCGTTGAGCGCCAGGAAGTTGTTTCTACTCCCAACTTCCAAGGAGATTCTTTTTCTTCGATATTCCGTCCCTCTGTCCCACGTGACAGGGGTGCAGTTCGATGACGAAAAGAAAATGAAAAATACAAAATATATTAATTCCTTTCTTGGAAATGAATCGCAAAAATACTCGCGCGGTAATCAACTTATTTACCGAAGAGGCCGGCACGGCCGAGGAAACGATAACATGCCTTTATTAACCCGGAAGAGACACTGCTCGTCCACGGAAAATTATGCAAAAGAAACAATTCGGCTCTGCCTACCTTTACAATTTTACGCCGCTGGACTTCGCGTCTATCCTGATCCCGAGTACTCGGCTCTCACTATCCTCGATTGTCCTCGTGGCTACGCCTCGCTCGGCGATTACTTTTGCCCCGGAAAATCGGCACGGCCACTAATTTCCACGCGAACTATTTCTACTTTAAACTCAATACTGGATTTACTACCAGCAATACTATAGCCACTTTCGGCTCTAACTCGCGAGAATACAATTCTCCTAGTTATTCTCTACTAATAATCGACTCTCTCGACTACTGTCTCCACTAGACTCTCGTCTCCCTTCGACTACTTTCCACTACTCTCGTCTTTCGACTGCTGTCGATGATCGACTCTCTTCTCGCGAAAATCGCTCATCGACCATCGACGTGTCGCGTGCCGGTGAGGAGAGGGGGCAACACTCTTGATTATCGAGCGTCGCTTCAGGTAGATCCTTCGTCTAACGCTTCTCACGCTGTCTCTCCTCGCGTGGTTGCCGAATTTACCTGTAACGAATTCGAATAAACGGCAGCAACGCGCTCAATGCTTTTCGCGTATCTCTCGGCGCTCGGCGGGAGAGACGATCCAGCGGCTTAAACTATAGTCTAACTCGACGGTGGTAACGCCTCGTCACAATATACATATACATATACATATACATATATATATGTCAAAGGGTGGTTGTCAGGACTATTTGAGTAATAGATTGGTATTTATGGGGACACATGGTGCTTAACAGGACTGTCCTGACAATTTTTTATTAATTAAGTATGATACGGGGACTGTTCTTACAAAAACCTTTATTCGTATAAATGCGGTCATGCGGACTAGCGATGTTTGCCAGGACAGCAGTGCTAAGCGTATCTTATCAACAAGGCCTTTTCATATACATACTTTACAAAAGCTTGGTATTTATCAGGACAGTTTTCAGAATTACATCAAACAATACTCCGAGGTGATTGTTTTCAAGTCAATGACAAAATAAATTTTCGAGACCCCCTTTTTAGTATTCCAAACTTGCAGTCATTTCAAATCCTTCAAATTTATAGATATATACATATTTTTTTTTCAAGATTGATTTGATACACTCATACATCGGTACTTGTGAGGACTGTGGTAGCGGCTTTATGTTATCGCTATTGAATTAATTATATTTATAAGTCAGTTTTGTAAGGACTTTCTACCTCGCGTGAAGGTATTCAACGTTATAAATATCATTAAAGCAGTTGTGCAATCTTTTTCGATTCGCAAGAGATCTGTGTAATTAATGAATTGTTATTTCGCCACAGGCCACTTGTCAGGTCTTTATACATTGAGTACTAACAAAATCGTTCTAAAATTCAGAAACACGGAAACCAGTGTTTTTGGATAGATATGATACAAATGTATTCTTAAGAACTTCCTAAGAGTTTGTCAATACATTTTTGATTGGGATACATCAACGTTTCAGACTGAATTACTTAGACATCTTTCAGAAGAACGACGATCATCGAAGTTTCTACGAACGTTCGACTTTGATTCGTCTAACACGACAAATATTGGACTGGAAGTATATGCTTTTGGTGTATAATAATGTCCCAATGAATAAACATGTTCCACTTTACAGAAATTCTCATGGAAATATCATAATCAAAATCGTGTATTTACTTTGTTAGTACTCCATATCGCAACGAACAAGCGCTAACAATGCGAATCATGTTGACATAACCATAACCAAAATATTTGAAAAAGAATAGCTCTTTCTTTTCATTTAGATCCTCACGTTATTTGGAAACAAATCGTTTCAATTATCAAAATCAAACCAATCGATATTTCAATTTATCCTATGTGATGTACATTCATTTATTACACGGTAGGGTACTTGCCAGGTCATTTTTAGGCACTCACTATAACAATAGGCAAAGAGTGCCTATTAAAATGACCATCCGTTGCTCTTCGGAGTCTGTCGAAGGGGTTACTCCGCAGCGCATACTCCAAAAATTTTTATTTTTCACCATTAGGTTCGGTGTATCTCCAACATCATGCATAGTTACTTTGAAGTGACTGCGATGAATAGAAATATTTTTTTTAGCCTGCGGTGCAATGAAAACAACTTTTTGGCTGAATTTTTCTTCTCGGACGTCCGTATCACACTGTAACTTTAGATGGTGCGAACCAATTTTGTTCTCCTTCGCAGGGTTTTTTTATTACATTATTTCCAGTATGCACATTACTTTTAAAACCAATCTAAGACCTTTAAGTATTTTTTCTAAAAAATTATTGGCCACAATTTGTATTTGCCTTCGGTTAAGTGTCCGTACGGTGCCATCATAATGAACTCTACGAACCAATTTTTTTCTCCTTCGCAGCATCATTTTGTTTTATCAAAAGCACTACGCACAGCAAATTTTGGAGACAATCCTACATCTCTAGCTATTTATTCATCACAATTTTCCATAAAAAAATTATTTTCTCACATCTGATGTGCGTACGGTGCTGCAATTAAGAATCCTGGAAACCAATTCTTTTCTCTTTCGCAACAATATTTCATTGCATCGAAAGCACTATGCACAACAAATTTTGAGTCATTCTGACAAATATAATTTTAATTATAAAATAATTCAAAAACAGTGGTTATAACAAGATTTGCTTTAAAGGTTATGTTATTTAGATTTTCCAAAAATCCATTTTTCATCATGTTAAAAAAAAAATTCGGTTGTGAAAAATAAAACACGAAATATCATACACAGATTCAGAAATTTTGGCGTTTTTTATTTCGAAAATAATATATTATCACCGAAAATCATTCGCAATGTTTTACCATATTTTATTCACATTCGTAATAAAAATGATAAATTTCACGTATTCACTGAACAAATTGGTAGTAAACTCACAAGAAAGATTCATCGAATATCCAAAATAATTACAATTTCCCAAATAGAACTAAAAAAAATCGCGAGTATATATTTTTTCGTTTTATTCTATCTGTCAATCTTTGGAAGCAGATAACAATTTCGTAGCAGACGATACACAGATGCTCATACGTCGCGGCGCGCGTACTGTGTGGCCGGATGATTTTCAAATAAAAAAAAAATCGACACCTCGTTTCAATCTTTGTTCCTATTTTACGTAAATATAAATGGATTCTACGCGGTATAGCGCAAATAAAAAGTGTGCAATCATAAAAAAAAGAATTTTCTATCCTTCGACCGTCGAAGATTCATCGCAGCCGAAATCTTTGTCAATTATGTTCACCCGATTTATTCGTTTACAGTTAATAATAAAAACTGCAAATTATTTTTCTGGCAACGTATTTTCTCCTCTTCAAAACAAGCCAAAATAAGAGTCTTTTTTTCTCGGTTTTATAAATAAATAAATAAATAAATAAATCTTTTTTCGCTGCCGAGATATGATTTTTTTTAAGCAAAGACTAATTTTACGAATTTTCGTCAAAAAACGAACCGTTTTTTCAAATTTCTCGAAATTGCCGTCTATAATCCTTTCCTCTCAAAGAAATCGTATTTACAAACTGACTCTCCGCGTTATTTCGCAGATAAAAAGTGTGCTATGTTTAAAAATTTAATTTTTTACACTTCGACCGTCGGAAATTCATCACATTCGAAATCTTTGTCAATTTTGTTTGCTGGATTTATTCGTTTACACTTGATAAGAAAACTGCTAATGATTATTCTATCGACGTATTTCCAACGTTTTTTTTTTTTCAAATTTTTTCAAATTTTCGTCGAAATACGAATTTCTTTCATATGCTCACGACTTGAAAAGTTTTTTTTTCGCAAAAAAAAAAAACAATTGTACTCTTAAAGAACAATTATAAACAATTATTTATCAAGAAAGTGAAAAACACTGAATTTGTCGATTTTACGAGTTATTCCGTACCGAGAAACTTATCCTCGTTTGTGATTAAATAAAATTAAATAAAATACGATATGATATGATGCTAAATTTGATATTATTAAGCGACGATAAATATCAATAAAATTTCATTGAAAAACGAAAAAAATTATCAAATTTCTCAAACTTCTCGTCTCCGATACTTGTCTGTTTTACAGAGACAATAACGAGCTGATTCCATGTATTACGAAGAAGAAAAAAAATATATCTCAAATGGTAGAAATGAAATTTGTTATAAGAGGACTGTCAAAGAGCCTTCAAAGTCGAATTTTTCAAGAATTTCATCAATTTGATGAAAAATAGAAAAAAATATTTCGGAGCTATCCAAGATGACAAATTTTTGATTCGAGTAACGTACTACTTCCTCTTCAATACAAGACAGGAACCAAAACGATATATTTTTTCGTTCTCGAGATAGCATTTTTTTGCAGCATCCATAAATATCGAAAAAATTGCATTGAAAATCACAAAGAATAGTAAATTTCTTGAACTTTTCTTCTACAATGATTTGGTTTCCTACAGATAAAATAACGAACTGATTCCATCAATTATGGGGAAGAAAAAAAAACACTGAAGGGGAAGGATTTAAAAGGGATATTTGGCCTGAATGCTAAATGGTAATCGTATTGGTGTCGGTACATGTTTTGTGGGTTTGTTTGATATTTATTAAATCTGGTCATAAGTTTTAAGCCAATAAAACGACTTTACTAGACATGATTTGATTCTTTAAATTAATTTGATCAAGTGCTACGTGATGCAATCGTTATATTTGTCTCGTGTCTCAATATTTGACAATTTATCGTCAAACAAAAAGGAAATATCCGCCGTGATTATTAATAATCAATTGGTACAAAAAAGAAATATTTTTATTCGACGAAGGTTAAACACTATGAATTAATTTACGTAACTGATAAATGTGTTTCCCTCATACGTACTTTCGAAAAGAAACGCAGAGGGCGACGTATAAACATACTTCATCCGTAGCGCATAGCGCGATGTGTAAATACACTCGATACGGAGCGCGTAGCGCGACGTGCACCCCCGTGAGTGCCTTAAAAAATGTCCCTTCGGGACATTTTTCGGGGGGTTTGGGGGGCGGAGCCCACCAACAAGAGCATCTGCGCCCGCAGGGCGCTGAGACGCTTGTTTGTTATGTATTGTATGTTGCCGGGACACATGGTGCTTACAGGGACTGTCCTGACAAGATCGTTTTGGTATTTGGGAAAACCGAGACCGCTATTTTCGACGTATTGCATCATTTTACTTTCGATGAGTGTAGGTTTGAATGATTAAATATCGCAGCCAAGCGTTTTGAACTCAATTTTTGTATGTATCGCAATCATGTCGCCAACCACCAAATTTTCGCGAACGGCTTGATTTACGTTCATCTGACGAGAAAAACGTTGCGCTAAAAATGAATATCTTCGGTCCGTGATATCGAGCTGAAGAATGATAATTTTTTATTCATTGAGAATTCGTGAAGACATTTTTTTTTAAATTTCATACGTTAATATTTGCTACGCTTACAATTACGTGTCGTACACAGTACGAATAACGTTGAAGTATAAACATTGCACCAACGGAAAAAAATTGAAACTGGAGTGAAACCGGTCGTTCTTTTAAAGATAATACCCGCGCTATATCTACTATGAGTAATTAAAGCTTGTCAATGATTGAATTCGAACCGATATATTTAGATCCATCCTCTACAATGTACGTTTCATCCATTTCACCGGGCGGTACTTGTCAGGTCATTTTTTGTTATGTACTGTATGTTGCCGGGACACATGGTGCTTACAGGGACTGTCCTGAGAAGATCGTTTTGATATTTGGTAAACCCGAGACCGCTATTTTCGACGCATTGCATTATTTTACTTCCGACAAGTATAGGTTTGAATGATTAAATGTCGCAGCCAAGCGTTTTCAACTCAATTTTTGTATGTATCGCAATCATGTCGCCAATCACCAAATTTTCGCGAACGACTTGATTTACGTTCATCTGACGAGAAAAACGTTGCGCTAAAAATGAATATCTTCGGTCCGTGATATCGAGCTGAAGAATGATAATTTTTTATTCATTGAGAATTCGTGAAGACATTTTTTTTTAATTTCATACGTTAGTATTTCCTACGCTCACAATTACGTGTCGTACACAGTACGAATAACGTTGAAGTATAAACATTGACCCACTGAAAAAAATTGAAACTGAAGTCGAACCTGTCTTTCTTTCAGAGATAATCCCCGCGCTGTATCTCCTATGAGGAATTTAAGCTTTTCAATGGTTGAATTCGAACCGATACATATAGATCCATCCTCTACAATGTAAATTTCATCTATTTCACCGGTCGGTACTTGTCAGGTCATTTTTTTGTTATGTACTGTATTTTGTCGGGACACATGGCGCTTACGGGGACTGTCCTGACAAGTACCATCTTAAATACAGTAGAACTGAGACCAATATTTATGACGTATTACAACATCCATTACTTTCGGTAAGAATGAATTTAGGAGGGAAAACTTGCTTTTTTTCCAAAACATAATTTTCACGTTACGTATCTTTTGTATCCACAAAGTCGTTTATAGATGAAATTTAAACAAGTCGATATTTAAATGAATAATACTACGAGTTATGTTTCATCTATTCGGTCAAATGGCACTTGTCAGGTCGTTTTGAGATACGTATTGTATGTTATCAGGACATATGGTGCTTATGGGGACAGGCGCAAGATTGTTTCTTAATTGTTAATTTGCAAATTGAAGCATAACTTTAACAAGAATATTGTTAAAAAACGTACAAATAACATCGAAACTTTTCTTTCCGGTTTGGAACGTTTCATCGATGAATGAGAACCGTTGTCACGAAACACAATGTTGTTTTCGTTGTATTGATAGTGTCGGAAGAAGGTGAAACAATGTCAGAAAAAACCGTTGAGCCTAACCGACGAATAACAACAAACATTCAGTCGACGCTGGGCGAGCGAATGAGCAACATCATCGGAGTTGCGAACGAGCAGAAAATGTTTCATCTCGTGCTTTTTGACGATGGCATTTATTTTATTTGTCGAGAAAACCGTGTTAGTAATATTCAAGGTGCGGAGTCCAGCGTGAAATATAAGGATGGCGGGAGATATCCTGCACGGATTTTGGCTCGAAACAGTAAGTACGATCAAAGTCAGTAAATGGTGGAAATTGAGGTCCATCTATTATAAAATAGTACATTGAGTGCGTTGAAACTTTTTCTGACGAGTGTAATTTGCAGCACGAGCCGAAGGCGAGTGTTGCAATCACACAAGTTGAGAAAAAGTTTCTCTAACGAGTATCGTACAAAATTTTATTTTACGAGTGCGAGAAAGGCGATTTCAAGCACGCACAGCGCACGGAGTCAAATAAATAACGTTATATAGGAATTGAATAAAAATGAACATTTTTTTTTACGGTAGATTGTGATAAAATTTGTAATGCAGTAGCATGATTTGTTCAAAATTTTGCAAAGATCTCGCGCTAATACTTATATAGAACTGTCTCGATAAACACCATTATTTCGTTTGTTCTCGATAGATGACCTTGACGCTTTACTGGAGGTCATATATTGAAATGCAAAAAAGTGTGTTTATATGAAAGAAAGAATATCATTATTACAGTCGATCGGAAGGTGTTGGAAATCTTAAAAGAAGAAGCGGAATCTAAAGATGATCAAAGTGATGCAAGCACAGAAAATAATAATCCACGTTATTCAATCAACACAAACGAAAAACACGCAGTCAATTCAGACGGTCCACCGGAACGTGATGGAAGTAACAAAGATGTTGTCGAGGAAAATTCGACCAGTCAACGAATTACTTCAGCTGAAATATCTACACGTCGGAATATCAAAAAAGCAGAAATTCCTGAAGAATGGAATAACGAAAAGAGTGAAGGGACGAAAAATACGCAATTCACGGTATGCGTTGAACGTTTTCTGCCCACTCCGCAGGCGACGCACGATGTTTTGCTGGACAAAACTGTAGACGACATAGGTATGATTTATTTATTGAATACGGTAATTTTCTCATTTCCGAAAAATTGTATTAGTTCAGTTATTTTCATTTAGTTATTACAGATGATGATGATATTTCACGAAAAGTGTCGGTGGCAGAACAAAATAAAGTGGACGATTTTTACGATCTCCGAAAAAAAAAATGACGTCGCTGAGTGTGCAAACACTGAGTACTATTCAATGTTACCGGCCGGCGATAGACGAGGTCCTGAAGATTGGAAGAACGAAGAAAATGAACAAACGCTGACTGAAAAAAATGATTTGCCGAGAAATCTTCAGAACACGGAACCAGATGAACGTTTGCTGCCCATTTCGGAGCCGGGCAATGACGTTTTTCTCAATAAAACTGCACACGAAATAGGTGTGATATTTTTCATCAATTGTGACTTATTTTTTGCATTTCCGAAGAATTGTATCAATTTATTCTATTCACTTTATTGCAGATGAGAATAGTATTTCAGCAAAGTATCGATGGCCAAACAAAAGGAAGTAGACGATTTGAACGATCTCGGCAAAAAAGACGAAGTTGCTAAGACTGCTAGCACTGGCGATTATATAGTTCCGATCGAAAAAGTGAACGATAGACAAGGTTCGGAAATATCAAAAAATTTCTCAGCATGTTCACAAAATTTTAAATCGAATAATAGACAATATTGTTCTTTTTCATTATTGTAGAAGTTGAAACAGATTCAAATGTGGTTGTTATGGACGAAATGAAAAAAGAGACAAAGCATCCAGATAATCCGCAAGAACGTGATGTAATCAACGAAGGCGTTATCGGCGAAAATTCTTTCACTCAACCAATCTCTACGGCTGAAATATCTATACGTCGCAATCACAAAAAAGAAGTTCCTGAAGAATGGAAGATCGAAAAAAATAATCAAACGATGACTGAGAAAAACGATTTGCCGAGAAATCCTCGAGACACGAAAATAGATGAACGTTTGCTGTCCCTTTCGGATCCGCCAGATGCTGTTTTGCTGGAAAAATCTGAGCACGAAATAGGTGTAATATTTTTCATCGAAAGCGATAATTTCTTGAGTTTCCGACGAATCGGATCAATTTATTTCATTTAATATATTCCAGATGATAATAGTATTTCAAAAAAAGGGTCGGTTGCCGAACAAAAGGAAGTGGATGATTCAAACGAGCTCCGCATAATAAAGGGCGTTGATGAAACTGCAAGCACGGAATTCTATTCCATGTCTATGTCAACGGATCGAAATGAACGATACGGCACGGTGTTTACCGAAACTCTGGCACCTAATGACTCGGATTGCACAATACATGCTTCGGAATTGAATGAATTGCATAACAATGCAACTCCCATCAATATTAACAGTGCAAACTTGCGAATGTTTGATGAGAAGAAAAAACCTGCAATACGTAGTATTGAGATTGTGAAGGCTTGTGATAAATACGATGTAGCGAAGATAGTACCGTTTAGAGTACGCAAGAAACTACCTGACGTATCGGCTCTTGATAAAACTTACACGATTCAATCAACGAATCTTGAATCCGAAAGTGGGCTTGCGCGGTCTCCGGCCAAAACTGATATCTCTTCGACATTACATTTCCGCAACTGCCAAACTGTAAAGCGTGATTTTTCGGTTGAAAATTCTCGCAACGCCTCTCGCGGAACATCCAGCTTTAACGCGTCGTTTGCATCTAACGAATCGTCCGACCCACCAACTCTCGATCCCATTTTCACCAACTCAGTTATGGATCAGTTGTTCGACGAAATCATACCGGAAAAGCAATACGAAGAATTCAGCACGACTTATCCGTTACCGTCTAATGCGGTAGCTACGGGCGCACAAATCACCGGATTGCAAGATACAACTATTATAATATCCAATGGCTTCGATAATGCAATGACGGTTGCAGCTGAAATTAGCGTCGATGCCTCCATCAACAACACCGAGCTATTAGAGGCCTTCAAACAACCTGTGGTGTTTAGTACACCAAATGATACAGGTAATCGATTCTTCTGAACATTTTATTCAAGGCAATGAATGCGATTCGTTACATTCATATTATATACATTTACACGTGGCACATAATATTTTATCTGTTGCTCGATAGGGGAAATAGAAAACAATGTCGATAATTTGGTTTCCGGAAACGATTTGGCCAACGCAACTTTCATCGCTGGGGATCCGACGACAAAACCTGTTGTCCAGGCCAATGCACTTACCGAGTATACCGAAATTGTAGATCAAATAAACGCGGATACTCCACAGTATAGCGGTCAAAGTAGTCGCGCCTCTAGCCCTTCAGGTATAGCCCTTCAGTTTCCGAAGTTGTGATCTTATGGTCGAAGACCTCATCTTCGTCGATATTTATTGTTTAAGTAATTCTTTTCGCAGTCGAAAGTGAGGATGGGTCTCACTACGAGCCCTCCGCAAGTGATTCGTCGTCTCACGATAATTCTGCAGATGAAGAAGAGAAAAGTTTCAACAGAACGCGATCGCTTAGTCGCAGATCCAACCAAAATTCGTCGCTGGAGATATCGCTTTCAGCTAACGTTCCAGGAAAGTCAACCCGTGACGATAGAGAAATGTTTATAACGACCGCTTCAGGGAAAAAAGGGTTTGATCGCGGATCATATTGCATGTATTGCCGAAAAATGCAAACGAAATTCGCACGCCATCTCGAGACCAAACATAAAGATGTACCCGAGGTACAAAAATTTGCAAAACTTCCGAAAGGCAACGCCGAACGTTTGAAAATCATTGATACAATCAGAAAAAATTGTATGTTCGAATTCAACACAAACAGCGCAGTCAACGACGGCGAACTAATGGTGTGTCGACGACCGAGTGCAAACGCACATAGGCCAGCAACGCACTATAAGACCTGCCAAAATTGTAAAGGATTCTTTTCCAAAAGCAATCTTAGACACCACGCAAAAAAATGTTTTGGATACAACGGCAAAAAAGGTAGAACATTGCTCGTGTTGGGTCGAAAGATTCTGGGGCGCATCCACGCAGAGGCATCGGATATATTGCGAAAAGAAGTATTTCCGGTGCTGCGAGAAGATGAGGTTGTTCGGCAAATCCGATACGACCGTCTCGTAATTTTATACGGCAATAAGTTGTGTGCGAAATATGGTGCACAGCTAAGACTCCTTGGCCGATTTTTATGCGCTCTCAAGACCATCAATGATAACGTCGAAGAATTCGCATCAGTTTATCAACCGAAGATCTACGATGATGCAATTTTAGCCATTAATGAAGTTGCAGGTTTCGACGAAAAAACAAAAACTTACCGATCCCCTTCGACGGCGTACTCGATGGGTGCTCTGCTAAAAAAAATTGCGAATTTGTATATTTTTGACTGCATCAAACGCGAGGACGTTGAACAAAAGGCAAAAACCGAAGATTTTTTGAAACTTTTGACGGAAGACATCGCGATCTCTGTAAATAAAAATGTCATGGAAACACAAACGCTTCAAAAAAGACGAAAAAAGGTGGAGCTACCGTCAGATAAGGATATTCAGACCTTAAACAACTACCTGAAAGACAAAAGAACGTCGGCCTATCGAGCGTTAGAAAAAGGTTTCGAGAGTTCGGAATGGTTGAAACTTGCGCAAAGCACGATGACGTCTGTTCAGCTTTTCAATCGTCGTCGAGCGGGAGAGATTGAACGTATCCTCATCGAAGATTTTCAGAATTGGGAAGGTATTAACAGGGAAGAGTTGAAGAAAATGTCGAAGGAGAGTCAGGAAATCGCAAAAAATTACGTCCGGTTCACCATTCGCGGCAAACTTGGGCGCACGGTTGCGGTACTTCTGACAACGGATCTTTTAAGATGTATGGAGAAAATTTTGCAGTATCGAAATGATGTAAAAGTTCCTTCCACAAACCGATATGTATTCGGCATCTGCGGTGCCGATAAAACACGAAATTGGTATCTCAGAGCTTGCATACTGATGCGGAAATTCGCGAACGAATCCGGAATCGAGTTCCCTCATAAAATGAGAGGCACAACACTTCGAAAACATATTGCGACGAGTTGCATTCAACTCAATTTGTCGGAGAACGAGGTAGCGGATGTGGCAAATTTCATGGGTCATGCAGAAAAAATCCATCGTGATCATTACCGCCAACCCATCTTGAGTCGCGAAATTATGCGAATGTCGAAAATTCTCGAGAAAGTTCAGGGTGGTAATGAAGACGACGATGACAACGACTGTGAGGACGACGAAAATGAACAGGAAGAAAGCGAGCGTAGTTCTCGCAGCGAAGACGAAGCGCCTGCTTTGGTTGAAAAAACAAAAAAAGTGAAAAATACGAATCAACGTGAGAATATTAACGTTAATAATTAACATTCACCGATAGTTCGTTTTGTTCAATAGCCATTATATAATCTTATTCTTTTAGGTTGTAAGAAACAATCGGGTATTCTTATAACCACTCAGAGAGCAAAAGACTCAAAATCATCAACACGAAAAAGAACGCACAGTCAGATGACTGTGAAGACACCCGCGCGACCGTCATCAAAAGACGATGGCAATTATTCAGACGATTCTGAAAATGATGAGAATTTTCGGAAGCCTACAGCTCCATCGAGGAAAAAACAGAAGAAGCGTTCGAGTATGTTGTTATTATTAATCCTTTCGATTATACGATTTATACCTTTTTTTTAATATATTCATCTTTTTAGCATCGCCTTATGGCCCTATTGGCACTAAACAACGTTGGACCGCTGAGGACAAAGAGATCATTATGAGAGTTTACGCGTCACACTGCAGACTGCGGACTTTCCCCTCGTCGAAGCAAATTACGCAAGATTGTTCGAAGTACCCATCTTTGGCAGCTCGCGGTGCGGCTGTAATTAAAAGTTGGATGTCCAATCAGTATAAAAAAATGAAAAAATAAACGTGTAACAAAAAAAGAACACGTTACAAGTAAGGCTTGTTAAAAGATTATTGGATGCATTAGATAGATGCATTAGGTTCTTAAGAAAACTGGTGTGTTTTATTTTTAATACTTATAATTTGATTGAGCTACTACCTCAGTTATGAAAAGTACCATGTAAAGGGTTTGTTTCATTTTTCCGTTCATTTTTCACAAAATTGATATCATTACAAGTTTCTAAGTTCCTCGAATAAAACGAAATTTGCACATACTGTACTTGTATTAATTTGACGATACATCCCTTCTTAACCTTTCAAAACGTTATCTTTATTGTTATAAAGTAGAAAAAATGCAGAACACAATCCTTATTTTCACAAAAATCTTGTGATGCACCATAAAGTTCAATTTAAATTTATACAGCACTGGGAAATTTGTAAATCCCCTGCACTTGCATGTCCCCATAAAATACCAATACAAAAAAAGTCTTGGTAAATACCATTCAATTGAATATGCGACGACTAATTTTGAATTGGCCGACTATTTTTAACATTATGTGCGGAATATAAAGAGCTGATGAGTTACACCGAATAATATGTTTTTAGAAAATATTTCGTATCCACCAAAAAATAGTTTTACTCGCAGACCAATAACGATGATGCGTTAGAGTCTGACAACCACAAAGGGTCAAAGGGTGTTTATCGGGACATTATTAACGGGGTATTTTTAATATTAGAATTCATTACGAAAAAAACCCAAAAGTGAATTCTAATGCTATCAAGAGACGCGGTCGCGTCTCGAGACAAGTACATTTACGTTCTACTTTACCGACGACGCTCGATAGACGCGACAAGACTCCTATACGCGAAACATCGCTGTTTTCGGCCTCTCGAAAAACATTTTTATTTTTTTATTAATACACGAACGTTTTACGTAATAAACGTTTGAACATTAATTTTTTATTTATTTTTATCTATCAAATCCGATTTATTTCAAGCCTGTAGGATACCGGCGTATAAGAAATATCGGTTTGATTTTTTTTGAGCGACCCGAAATACGAATTCAGTGGTCGTCTCCACCGCACACAACATGGCGGCACCCATCACCGTAGTGTTCGCCGCCATATTGCTTTATATATATAGGTATATAGGTAGATATCAGCGGCGTCGTCGGCGCACACTGTGCACTATATATATATATATATATATATATATCGCTGCAAATTGCAGCGGACGCTGCATTTACTTTTGTTTGCTGCTGCTAAGTTCGTATGTATATATTATAAACATATGACTGGAAGTATTCAAAAAATATTACAAAAATAAAAAACGCAAATATTTTAAAGAAAAATTATGATAAATCAACATTTAAAACGGGACATTAAAATATTTCAATCAAATCTTTGCAAAAAGATATGAAATCCCACAAAAACACCAATAATGGTGTACAAAAAGTTGAGACAAGTACATTTACAGTAGTTGTTTTGACAACACACTAAAATATAAAAAATAGTTCTTTAAAAATTAAAAAACATATGTTCGATCTTTGCAAAAAGTTATTAAATAAATTAAAAGCTTCTTAGGGTTCGTGGCCAAGTACATGTACATTTTGACTCACTTAGTAAAAGGTCAGTCATAGCAGCATACGAGTTATGAATTACAGTCGGATCATTTTGTAAGTCAAAGTATATTTTAAAAGTAACTTGTCTGGCCATTATACTGAACAAATCAATATGTGAATGCGTAATTAGCTAAAAAAACTTCTAATAACTTTGTAATCAATTATTATGTGACGATTACGGCCAGACAAGTTACTTTTAAAATATACTTTGACTTACAAAATGATCCGACTGTAATTCATAACTCGTATGCTGCTATGACTGACCTTTTACTAAGTGAGTCAAAATGTACATGTACTTGGCCACGAACCCTAAGAAGCTTTTAATTTATTTAATAACTTTTTGCAAAGATCGAACATATGTTTTTTAATTTTTAAAGAACTATTTTTTATATTTTAGTGTGTTGTCAAAACAACTACTGTAAATGTACTTGTCTCAACTTTTTGTACACCATTATTGGTGTTTTTGTGGGATCTGATATAAACAGTGGATGAGTTATGTCGAATAATATGTATCTAGAAAGTATTTCGTATGCACCAAGAAATAGTTTTACTCACAGAACAGTCACGATGATACTTTAGTGTCTGACAACGACCAATACAATAAAAAAAGTCCTGATAAATATCAATTTCCATGAACAGACCTGTTACCTACCATTCCGCATGGAAAGTCCTCATAAGTACCGTTAGATAATATTTCAGTCATATTTTCATATAGAAGCAATATAAAGATCAGATCGCATTAGAATTTGATTCTGGGCTTTCTTTTTGATGGATTCCGACATTAAAAAATACCCCTTTAAAAATGTCCCGATAAACACCCTCTGACATCAAGAGACGCGGTAGCGTCTCGACGCCAAGTGGTTTAAAAAGTGAAAAGTCCGCGCGGTGAGTCCGCGGGCGTCGAGCGCTACCGTGTACTTATACGCTAATATGGTGCCCCCTAAAGTTTGACATTTTTTTTCTCTGAAACGAGACATCGGATCTGAATTCCAAAGACACTTTCATTATATAATTCGAATACAAGCTTCAAAATGCGCCTGGAATCAGCCCGATCGGTGTTCGAAATGATGAGATATCGCGATGTCACCCAAAAAATCCTCACTTTCACGATAAAATTTTTCTTCAGAGATTTTTTCGTCTGTCCGTTGTTTGTCCGATGTCCCATCATGCCTATGTGTTGCATCTGTGTGTCCATGCGTGCGCCCTGCATATACAATGGTATATGCGGAACGAACGGTTAGCTGTTACCGATTCCAAGTGTCAGTTCGTGAACACAGCAACTTGTGATATCCGTATCCGCGATCCGCGAATAGTGCACTCACATTCAGTCATCGAAATAGATGTTAAATACTAAGAGGTTATTTATAATTTTATTATCGCGAAAGGTACTAATAAAAAAAATCTCTCGTGGTAAAAAAAAAGGATACCTGTGTGAAATAATTATCTTAACTAATTGCAGGCGAGTGGTAATTTCAATTAATAAATATTACGCGTGTGGTACAAAAAAAAATCTTTAAAAATAAATAATTCAAATGAATAATAATAAAATAAATGAAAAAAAAGAATAAAATAAATAGTAAAAACATTTTTCTACAAAAATGTGAAAAAAAGACGCCAAGTGGTTTAAATAATGTTTGCGAAAAAAAAATTCAAAAAATAAAAAATCATAGAAGCCAAGTAAAAATAAAAATAAAAGAACTTGGCGAGTCCTTAGACCACAAATACATGTAGTAGGAATGAAAGAAAGGACGAGCAAAGTTTTTTTATTTTTATTTTTACTTGGCTTCTATGATTTTTTATTTTTTGAATTTTTTTTTCGCAAACATTATTTAAACCACTTGGCGTCTTTTTTTCACATTTTTGTAGAAAAATGTTTTTACTATTTATATATATACATATACATATACATATACATATACATATACATATACATATACATATACATATACATATACATATACATATACATATACATATACATATACATATACATATACATATACATATACATATACATATACATATACATATACATATACATATACATATACATATACATATACATATACATATACATATACATTGTGACGAGGCGTTGTAAACGTTCTCGCATCACGCTATAGGTAGGGCATGCGCGAGAGTCTTTGTTAGCGCGCGCACAGAGTCGATCCCCGTGGTACCCGAAGGAATAGAAAAATATAGAACATATGTCTGCCGGAGAGCCGTCTTATATTTTTCAGATACGCGAAAAGTCGTAGCTACGCCGGTTACCGCGCGAGGAGAAGACAATAGGAGAGGAGCCGCGAGGAACCAATAAAAATTGCGGAAGTACGGCAAGGGAACCGTCGCGACCCCCTTCCCCTCAGCTATCGGTCCGCGTAACAAAGTACGGGCGAGGAAGCGTCACTCTCGCCGGAAGCGTGCTAAAAGTTAGACGCATTATTATAACTCTCGCCGGAAGCGTGCTAATAGTTAGACGCAAAATTAGAACTCTCGTTAGATGCGTGGAAAAAGTTAGACGCATAATAGTAGAATCGATCAGTAGTGAATCGAGAAATATAGTGAGCTAATAAACGAGCGATAAGGGATTCCGTGAAATTGTATCTCCGTGAGGGAGAAGTATCGAAAATCAACGTCCGCCGAGGAGAATTAACGCCGTGTCGACGGCCGGTAGAAGACCGTTGTCTTGAGGAAAGCTGAGGGAAGCTAGAAGGTCGATCGCATCGCGTCGCGGATAATTAAACAGGTAGGTGCACGTGGTGCCCACCATCTTTGGTTTTCTGTATGCCGAGAGCGATACGCGGATCGCAGAGTGCTTTCTCGCCCGTACTCGGCAAATTAGCGGTTAAATTCTGAATAATTCTCGCCGCGTCGACGAACGATCGAGAAAATAATTTACGTTGAGTCCCGCGAGTCAAAGATCTTGTATTGTTGCGAACGAATCGTCGTTCGGAGAGAGCCCGTCGAAGAGGCTGGAATTTTGTGTTCAACTACGGGAAATAATTGAATAAATACCGTTTTATTGCTTTTATTTCGTGCGTAGTGTGTGAAACGTTATTAATTTGTTGAATTTACTTCGCGCCCGAACTGCACTCCCTATCCCGCTAGCCGTGTAAGTTAGTTGTAAGTTTGAGATAATAGAGGATCTGAGAATACCCTGGATATCGGGTGATAGATATCCTGGCGCCCAGCAACAATTCGGCGTGAATCAAAGGGAAAGGTAAGGGAATTGAAAAACAAGGGCGTCATTATATTTTGGACGGGTCGCGGATCGAAGTAGAGTCCGAGACTTCGAGAAGCACGTCACAATTTTTGGCGCCCAACGTGGGGCAGGCGAAGTAAAAAAAAATTTGGTTAATAATTAAATTCAAACAATTTATTTCTTTCGTAAAAATTCTTTCGAGAACAGTCGAGCGAGAAACTGTCTCGAAAATTTTCTTTGTGTGAATACGTGTGCGGGAACAATAGATTCGCGAGCCGAGCTCGAGCGTCGAGGGTACACGCGAAACGTAAACAAACGGAACGCGAGAGTCTCGAAAACGTTCGCTTGGAAATTCGAGAATTAAAATAGCATTGACTGAAATATATTTTTCGAGAAAAATTATCAGCCGTGCTCAACCGCGGAGTAAAAACACGTAAAATCAGTGTACGTAATAAACCGATGAGAACACTTTCGGGTACTCGTGTACCGAGCGACTCATCGGGGGTCTCGCGCGTCGCGAGAGAGAGACAGACAACGTAGTGCGCGAAGTTCGGGTACGCGTGCACCGAGGACTCCGAGTGATAGACTCGATGCAGTGACAGCTCGCATATCGAACGTTCGCGATATTGAACAATTAAACAGTGCGCGTGATAATTCGAATTCACTTTCGCGAATAAATAAAAAACAATATTTGCGAATAAATTAGTAGTGAATTATTCGATTATTCGGGAATAAATACGCGAATTTTTCGTCGATTATTAACGCGATATTTGGTGTTGAAAAAAATATTTTTTGTTAGTCCGCGACAATTTGTGAAAAAAAAATCTTTGCAAATTGCGCATCGATAATTTCGAACATTTCCGAAAAACAATTTAAATTAATTTTCCGTTGTTGAGACCGCGTCTCGCGAAAAAAATTCCGTGAATCGTTCCGTGAAGTTACGCGTATCGTGAAAAATTCTCCGTGAGTATCACGATCGATAACGCGTCCCGTGAATTAACAATTCCGTGAATTTCGCGAATAGGTTTCGTGATTCGAAAACATTGATCGCGCGGTTCGGAAAAATTAATTCGGAAAATTATCGTAATTAATTTTCGCGTACGACGAAATAACTCCGTGAGTTTCGCGATTTATACCGCGTTTATATTTGATTCCGCGATTTCTTAGTAACTGTTGTGCGTAACCACTCATTTTGAGATGGATCCGGTAAATCCCAACGAGGAAACATTGCAATCGATCGATCCGCTGAAAAGCAGCGAGAGTGAACCAAGTGTTGACGAACACGAATTAACATACCAGGATCGAGCCTCTACGTTGGATCCGTTGCAATGGGTAGATTTTCGCACAGAAACCGAACTTAGTAACATATTACGTGCGGCACGCATGGACGATAGGGGAGGTCTGTGACGTGATTTTTTGGAATCGACGTCACAAAAATCCAAAACTACCGTTACTCGCATGGAAATTACGATTTTAGTGCTGAAGTTCCGCGTTACTGCCTCTCCCAGCGACTTAAGATACCGTCACGCTCTCGTTGAGTTACCGATCGAGATTTTTGCAGTTTATTTTGTATAATTTTTTTGTAATTATTCCCAATTAGCTTCATTATCGTTATTATTTTAGTTCAGTTCGAGTTTTGGGATTCCGTTTGCTTAGTTTGGTTCACGATTTCAGATTCCGTTTGCTTAGTTTGGTTCACGATTTCAGATTTCTTTTAGTTTAGTTTCGTCGACGTTTCCGACTCTATTTGGTGGTGTAAGAAGTAATAATAAAGAGCCCAAATAGAGGAAGGACTCGGCGAAGAGTCTTGCGAATACGTCAAAGTCCGGTGCAAACCCGGCACCCCAAGAGATAGTGCAATGCGTTGAGAACAGGCGGAGGTATCGTTTGGTCCAGGCAAGAGTGGTGGAACACCTTGCGCTGCGTTATAGTTGAGTAGAGCCTTGTATCTCACGCATTGGCTAGGGGGAAGCGATTGCGAAGATTCGTTCAAGTTACCGCGTATAGTATCGACTCTCGATTCGGTAAAGTCATGAGATGGTTGAGAGGGCAGTAGTTACCGTTCAAGCTCCCGAAAATAATTATCATAATTCGTTACGAATTTTCGTAGGCAAATTGTCAGTCTACCGAGAGCTGCCCTAGAGGTAACTCGGGTCTCTCTCGCGCTCCCGTGTTGTTGACGTTCGGCCTATTGTTCGCGCGCTCGAGTGAGGCTATCTCTCTCGCGCACACAGTGTGGCCTAGCTGTCGGTTTCTCGTTCGCGCTCGGCTATCGCTCGAGTTTTGTGAGCTGAGTGTAGCGAAAGAATTTTGTAATAAATTCCTCGCGATCCCGTGCGTGAGTGAAGCATTAGAAATAATGCTCCTTGTGCAGCGGTGATAGTGATTAGGTTCTCGGTGTATCGTGAGATACAGGTTCCCGCTCATTACAGGATTAAAGTGAAGTTTCGGTGAGTTTTTGAATTATAGAAATTTGTCGATCGCTTATCGATCCGCTTTTGTTTCGTTCTCGTTAGCTCGCTTCGATCGTTCGATCAGCTGAGCGTTTCCGATGCACTTACGTGTGATCCCGTGGCTTCTTAGCCAAATTATTATTTTTCGGTCCCGCTTAAATTAACGTTGAGGTTTCGATCTCCGTTTCTCGTGGCTATTCTATTGACCTCGGATCGCGACCCTTCTACCACAACCCGCATCCTGAGCAACCGTGCATTTCCGCAACCGTTTGCTTTCGCGAATGCGTCGGCGTTAGTTCTCGTACCGTTTTCGTCCCGTTTCGTTTTGTCGTTGCGGAGGTCGTAGTTCCACCGACCTCCAGTTCAGTCCGGATTGGTGATTCCGGCGAAACAAAAATCTACCCTGCGGCGGTCGTTCCACCGGCCTCCAGTTTAGTCCGGATTGGTGATTCCGGCGAAACAAAAATCTACCCTGCGGAGGTCGTTCCACCGGCCTCCAGTTTAGTCCGATTGTTAATACCGGCGAAACAAAAATTAACTGGCGCCCACCGGGACGCCGATGCATCCGCGAGGGTGGACGGCCGAAGGTGACGTGAGTTTCGTTCGCGTTTTGCTCCCGTTTGGTTTGAGCTTTTCGATTTTTGTTTTTTTTATTTATTTTATTTACCGAGTTTGCGTTAGAATTTCCGTAGAAGAAAAATACGTCACAAATGGCGCCCAACGTGGGGCCACGCCGATAGAATAGCCGTTCCCGTTAATTACGATTTTGTTCTCGTTTTGTTGCATCGATTTCGATCTTGATGCGATAAATAAAATATTTTCTTTCGTCGCTCTCGCGTTATTAATTTAACGCCTTCCCGTCGTGGATGTTCGCACGAACCCACGTTCTCGATGACAAATACGAACATTAAGCATTTTTTTTGAAAATGTTTTGTTTGACATTTGTCAGTTCTCGGATGTCTGAAAAAAAAAATTGTCAAATTTTTTTTTGTGACACATCAAGTTCTCGATAGGCTGTGAAGGCATGTTTTCGGAAATTTTCGTCATTTTTCGAATTTTTGAAAATGATGAATTTTTCTCAACCCTGACGCTCGCGCGTCGCACGCGCTAGAGTGGGGGGAGATACCGTTATCCGAGCCTCGGCGGCGATCGGAAGATGCTCGAAATTGTGACAAACAATTTTGAGTTCGGAGGGCTCGCTTCTCCTCGCTCTTCGCTCTCGATCGCCGATCTCGGAGATTCCTCGAACACTTCGTCGGGGACACTTGACGTGAGCAGTCGAGAGCCCCGTTCTTCGGAGACGCTCTCGATTGCGAAGACTCGTCATACGCTCTCGTGACAGCTCGTTCTCGTGTGAATTACTTTGCGCTTCCGAATTAATTTTCGATGCCGAAGTGATTCTTGCTCTCGGAATATTTCTCGATTTCGAATTAATTTTCGATTTCGATGAAATTTTCGCTCTCGCAATATTTCTCGATTTCGGATTAATTTTCGATTTCGACGAAATTTTCGCTCCCGCAATATTTCTCGATTTCGGATTAATTTTCGATTTCGACGAAATTTTCGCTCCCGCAATATTTCTCGATTTCGGATTAATTTTCGATTTCGATAAAATTTTCGCTCTCGCAATATTTCTCGATTTCGGATTAATTTTCGATTTCGATGAAATTCTTGTTCTCGCGATGTTTCCGATTTCGAATTAATTTTCGATCTCGATAAAACGTTGAGCTCGAATTAAATTTTGAGTTTTCGAATTAGTTCTCGATTTCGAGCTTGAACTAAATTTCGAGTTTCGAATTAGCTCTCGATTTTCGAAGTCGAATTAATTTTCGATGTTCGAATTTGCTCTCGTTTATTCGAACTCGAATTAATTTTCGATGTTCGAATTTGCTCTCGTTTATTCGAACTCGGAATAATGTTCGATGTTCGAATTTGCTCTCGTTTATTCGAACTCGAATTAATTTTCGATGTTCGAATTTGCTCTCGTTTATTCGAACTCGAATTAATTTTCGATGTTCGAATTTGCTCTCGTTTATTCGAACTCGGAATAATTTTCGATGTTCGAATTTGCTCTCGTTTATTCGAACTCGAATTAATTTTCGACGTTCGAAATTTGTTTCCGTTTTTCGAACTCGAATTAATTTTCGACGTTCGAAATTTATTCTCGTTTTTCGAACTCGAATTAATTTTCGACGTTCGAAATTTGTTTCCGTTTTTCGAACTCGAATCAATTCTCGACGTTCGAAATTTATTCTCGTTTTTCGAACTCGAATTAATTTTCGACGTTCGAAATTTGTTTCCGTTTTTCGAATTCGAATTAATTCTCGATGTTCGAAATTTTTTTCCCGTTTTTCGAATTCGAATTAATTCTCGATGTTCGAAATTTGTTCCCGTTTTTCGAATTCGAATTAATTCTCGATGTTCGAAATCTATTCTCGTTCTTCGAACTCGAATTTATTTTCGACGTTCGAATTAATTCTTGGTTCCCGAACTTGAATTGATTTTCGAGGTGTCTCATCCCGCTCAATTCAAGTTGGTTCTCGGATCGATTGTGAAGTAGGATTCTTTTCCACTCCAATCGCACTGTTCCTCTCGGATGGATCGTTGGAGAAGATTTTCTCCTCTCCTATTTCCCTGAGGCTCCGAATTTGATTCTCCGCTGCGAGCGGAGACACTTCAACCAGGCGATCTTGTCGGGATACGACGGATTCCCGACTCGCCAAAAAGGGTTGATTTCGGATGTTCGGATGCTCCCGTATAGGACCCCTATGAGGTCCTGATCTCGCCGTTCTCGCCTTGTAAGCCCTGGGTCTCGGCGATCGAACATTGGAGGTCCAGCTCCCGCACACGACTTTGGCCGTAGTTCCCGTTATGGGCCTTCGGGCCTCAGTTCCCGTCACATGGACGAAAGTCCAAGTTCTCGTACGCGACAGCCGTCGCAGATACCGTTTTGCAGGCCTTTGGGCCTCAGATCCCGCTTTGTAGGCCTCCGGGCCACAAATTCCGCCTATTGGACGAAAATTCCAAGCTCTCGTACGCGACGCCAGTCGCAGCTTCCGCCTTGCAGGCCTCCGGGCCGCAAATCTCGACGGGTGAAGGAACCATCGGACCCCGCTACGGTGCCACCGACCACCGGAATCGACGCCGGAGGATGTTGGGGTAACGTAGAAAATTTCTATGACTACTTGCGGTTGTCCAAAAGGGGGTGGTGGGTTGTCGTACCCGTTGAACAAACAACATTTTTTTAACTTCCCGTTCCACGATCGAGACTTTGTCCCTCGTGAGGTTCCCGTCTTACCCCAAACTTTAGTTACCGACGAGCAACAGGGGTAGGAGCAAGAGATCATGGCGACCGAATTACGGGCCGTGGGTCTCTTCCGATGATTCCGGTACCGAGAGGCAAACCCTCTCGTCCGCTCCTCCACGAAGAATTCGCGAGTTATTCGCTGAGGAACCGTGTTAGAGACGAGCCGCTACCGATACACGTTACGCGTGTCCAGATCCCGAAAAGTTCCCGTAACCCCCTTGGATTAAATCCAGGGAAGAAGATACTTGAGTTAATTCTCGTATTCTTCGGGACCACTACTGTTTCGAACTCTAGTTCGAAACGCTCCCCAAGAGGTGAGGAGTTGTGACGTGATTTTTTGGAATCGACGTCACAAAAATCCAAAACTACCGTTACTCGCATGGAAATTACGATTTTAGTGCTGAAGTTCCGCGTTACTGCCTCTCCCAGCGACTTAAGATACCGTCACGCTCTCGTTGAGTTACCGATCGAGATTTTTGCAGTTTATTTTGTATAATTTTTTTGTAATTATTCCCAATTAGCTTCATTATCGTTATTATTTTAGTTCAGTTCGAGTTTTGGGATTCCGTTTGCTTAGTTTGGTTCACGATTTCAGATTCCGTTTGCTTAGTTTGGTTCACGATTTCAGATTTCTTTTAGTTTAGTTTCGTCGACGTTTCCGACTCTATTTGGTGGTGTAAGAAGTAATAATAAAGAGCCCAAATAGAGGAAGGACTCGGCGAAGAGTCTTGCGAATACGTCAAAGTCCGGTGCAAACCCGGCACCCCAAGAGATAGTGCAATGCGTTGAGAACAGGCGGAGGTATCGTTTGGTCCAGGCAAGAGTGGTGGAACACCTTGCGCTGCGTTATAGTTGAGTAGAGCCTTGTATCTCACGCATTGGCTAGGGGGAAGCGATTGCGAAGATTCGTTCAAGTTACCGCGTATAGTATCGACTCTCGATTCGGTAAAGTCATGAGATGGTTGAGAGGGCAGTAGTTACCGTTCAAGCTCCCGAAAATAATTATCATAATTCGTTACGAATTTTCGTAGGCAAATTGTCAGTCTACCGAGAGCTGCCCTAGAGGTAACTCGGGTCTCTCTCGCGCTCCCGTGTTGTTGACGTTCGGCCTATTGGTCGCGCGCTCGAGTGAGGCTATCTCTCTCGCGCACACAGTGTGGCCTAGCTGTCGGTTTCTCGTTCGCGTTCGGCTATCGCTCGAGTTTTGTGAGCTGAGTGTAGCGAAAGAATTTTGTAATAAATTCCTCGCGATCCCGTGCGTGAGTGAAGCATTAGAAATAATGCTCCTTGTGCAGCGGTGATAGTGATTCGGTTCTCGGTGTATCGTGAGATACAGGTTCCCGCTCATTACAGGATTAAAGTGAAGTTTCGGTGAGTTTTTGAATTATAGAAATTTGTCGATCGCTTATCGATCCGCTTTTGTTTCGTTCTCGTTAGCTCGCTTCGATCGTTCGATCAGCTGAGCGTTTCCGATGCACTTACGTGTGATCCCGTGGCTTCTTAGCCAAATTATTATTTTTCGGTCCCGCTTAAATTAACGTTGAGGTTTCGATCTCCGTTTCTCGTGGCTATTCTATTGACCTCAGATCGCGACCCTTCTACCACAACCCGCATCCTGAGCAACCGTGCATTTCCGCAACCGTTTGCTTTCGCGAATGCGTCGGCGTTAGTTCTCGTACCGTTTTCGTCCCGTTTCGTTTTGTCGTTGCGGAGGTCGTAGTTCCACCGACCTCCAGTTCAGTCCGGATTGGTGATTCCGGCGAAACAAAAATCTACCCTGCGGCGGTCGTTCCACCGGCCTCCAGTTTAGTCCGGATTGGTGATTCCGGCGAAACAAAAATCTACCCTGCGGAGGTCGTTCCACCGGCCTCCAGTTTAGTCCGGTTGTTAATACCGGCGAAACAAAAATTAACTGGCGCCCACCGGGACGCCGATGCATCCGCGAGGGTGGACGGCCGAAGGTGACGTGAGTTTCGTTCGCGTTTTGCTCCCGTTTGGTTTGAGCTTTTCGATTTTTGTTTTTTTTATTTATTTTATTTACCGAGTTTGCGTTAGAATTTCCGTAGAAGAAAAATACGTCACAGGTCACGAGGAGCTTCGCCAGCGAGTGCGCGCGTTGCTACTCGGACAACGGGAACCCGATAAAACGCTCGATATATCGAACGTAAATACACGCGATCGTGGAAAAAGGGTAGCAGACCCGTTTATCTGGATCGAGACGCTGAGCGATCTCGAAGTTCGACAATTGCTGCGAAGTGCCGAGGCTAGCGTCGAGGGAAATGGCGAGCAAATTCGCGATCGACTGCGTCGCAGCAAGTATCGAGAAAAAGGGTACAAGAATATTCGCTGGGATGAGGACGACGTCGTTCCGGTAGGCAGCGAACCTCTTGCGCCTTTATTAACGGAGATCGACGAGATGACGGTAGAGGACGTACGCCAAACACTCGCAGCTTTAATGATAAGCTCGGACGGCGTACCGGCTGTAGTGAGAAACAGGCTGAGGCTTTGGGTGGCGCAACCATCGAGCGTAACTCGCCAGCTGGCTTCAGCACAATCGACACCGGAACAGGGATTGGCACAATCGACACCGGAACAGGCATCGCAGGGAGCGATACCGAAACATTCACGTGACCGGAGAACTTCTCCGCCCCCGCGGAAGACAGCCGAAGACACCGGCGAGGCGAAAAGTCGGACGAATAAGAGCGCGAAAAACCGGGATGCGCAAAACCTGGGCGATACCTCGAGAAAAGTCCAGGGGGACAAGCCAGAGGACACGTCAAAGGGTGCTGCGCATCACGGCGAATCATCGGCTCGGAAGACCGACGAGAAAACCGAGCAACCGGAAGGCAGACCGAGTCAACAGCAAAAGGGGGCAAAGAAAAAAGCGGAGAAGACCGGAAAATCAACCAAAACGGTACCGGTAAGGCAACCGGAAGTAATCGACGAATCGAGCAGCAGTGAGTCGGATCTCAGCGAGACTTCGGAGAGCGAAGCCGAGTCGGTAGAAGGATCGAGAGGGACCGTGTCAGAGCGGTCGCACCGAAGCAATCGAAGCTCGCAGCACCGGTCGTCGAGACGACGAACCGAACGGGATGTCGGGGAAATCGCGAGAAAATGGTCCTTAAAATTCACAGGCGAAGACGATTTTTCGGGAGAAGAATTTTTGGAAATTATACTCGAGAAGATCGCCGCAGCACATATCCGATATTCGGATCGTTTGCAGACATTGCCGGAAGTGTTGAAAGGCGGTGCCCTCCTATGGTACCGAACAAATCGCAAACAATGGCAACACTGGCATGAGTTCGAACTTGAGTTCAAGAAATGGTTCGGAGTCGATGTGGATCAACAAGGACTCAAGGACGATATTCGAAAACGGACGCAAGGTTCTGGCGAAACCGCGAAAAATTACCTGATTCGTTTGCAAGGACTCTTCAATCGACTTCATAAACGAAAGAGCCTCAGGAGTCAATTGGATCACGCATACGCAGGACTTCGTCCAGAATATTGGGATAGACTCGAACGGAGTGATATCAAATCGTATTCGGATCTCGTAGAAAAAGCAACGAAGATCGAACAACGATGGGCTCGAGCGAAGACTCGACGTCCACCGCCAAGTCGCAACGAATGCAACTTGAAGGCCTACGCTTGGGATGGCGGAAAGAAAGATGAACCGAAATCTCAAGGGGGGTATAAACAGAGTGGGTATCGGCCGCGTTCCTCGAATGTTAGCGCCGTGTCGACGGAAAAGCCGTTGAAGAAGAGTAACGGGAATACGGTCGAACCGTCTTCTCCGAAGAGAAAGAGAAATCGGAGAAAATCTGCAGAAAATTTAGAGGCGTCAACGGTCGAACCGAAGGCAGTTACGAAAACGTACGCGCAGACAACGGCTTCGAATCCTCCAAGACAAGCGGTGCAACGGCAACAACAGTCTAGTGGGGGGAGGCAATCGCCGACGAATGGGAAGAACGACGCTCGTTCATCCTCGCCGCAACAGAAAAATTTCGTGCGACGATCGCCGTTATTCTGTTTTAATTGCGGTGATTTAGGGCATTTCAGTCGAGTTTGCGAGAAGCCGCAGGCTACGTTATGTCTCGGCTGTGGCCGTAAGGGCGTGAATACCGACAATTGCGGTTGTGCGTTTGCAAAAAACGCCAATCGGGCCTGGCAACCGCGGGGCGGCCAGCGTACCGATTAGAGACAAACCCGCGAGAAAATACGATTCCTGTAGAAATAAATTCCCCTGTAATAGAGAGTGCAGTTCGCGTAGAGGACTCGACAGAATTAGTACGCGTAGATGTAAGCGCAGGTCCATCGAGCTCTCCGTGTATCGCTGATAGGGAAAATACAGTAGAAGTCGTAGATAACGGGAAAATTATCAACCGATCGATTGGGATATGGACACTCGACGACGACGTTGAGTCGGACGAGGAGATAATAGAATCGCGAATTATCGGTGAAACAAACGAAACCGATCGTCCTCCGGCAGCGAATCGCGCCGACGATGATCGGAATACCGAAAGCGAAAAAACGGTACATTTTGATTTGGACGTAACGACGAGACAATTCGATCCAATAAAGTTCACAATGGCTTTTCCCGCTCCTCCGGAGGAGTGGCAGCGAGAAAAAGGCCACGAGCGTATTTTCGCGCAATTAATCATTGGGGGAAAGTTGCTCGAAGCATTGCTCGATACGGGTGCGACAATATCGGTTTTTGGTAGAATAGGAGGCGTTATCGTAGTCGAACTCGGAATACCTCACCGGAAGTATCCAAGATCGAGAAATGACTATGTTACGATGGCGAACGGTACACCCGAACGAGTTCTCGGAGAGGCCTTATTCCCGATTGAACTCGACGGGATACAGAAATGGTTCCCAGCAATTATTGTCCGTGACTTAAAATCCAATTGCTTATTAGGGATGGATTTCATAAACGCGTTTGGGATTAATATCTATGGCAGCCGTCATACTTGGTCGGTAGGGAGAGGTGGTGTCGAACACCCGATTGTTAGTAAGTGCGAAGAGATCGCGACAGTCGGCGTGTGTTTCGGGATCCAAGAACCCGCTCGTGATGAGAGGAAACGTTTAGACGATCTACTCGCGAGAATTAAACCGACGATGCCGCAAGATTTCGATGTGCCAGTGACGCTCACTGAGCACGTGATCGATGCGCCATTGGATAAAGCCGTAAAACAGCGTATGTACCGACGTTCGCCGGTTGTTGTAGCGAAACTTCATGAGGAAGTTGATCGAATGTTAGAGAAAGGAATTATTGAGCCTTCGTCAAGCGAATGGGCGAGTCCACCGGTAATGGTCGCGAAACCCGATGGTAGTTGGAGATTTTGCGTAGATTATCGGGAGTTGAATAAAGTCACGCGAAAGGATGCTTATCCATTGCCGCGAATGGATACGATATTAAGTAAGCTGCAAGAAGCCGTGTACATTACCACGCTGGACATGAGTGCCGCGTACCATCAAATAATGATGGCCGAGACTAGTAAACATTTTACCGCATTCATAGTAGAGGGTAAAGGGTTGTTTCAATTTCGGAGGATGCCGTACGGTTTGTGTAACGCGCCGGCAACGTTTCAGAGGCTAATGGATCGTCTAATCGGTCCCGCGCTCGAGCCGCACGCGTTTGCTTACTTAGACGATATCATTATCGTAAATCGTACTTTTGAGAGACATCTCGAATGGATCGAGAAGATTTTGGGAATAATCCGAGAAGCCGGTCTCATATTGAATTACGAAAAAAGCGCGTTTTGTCGAAACGAGGTACGTTACCTCGGCTTTTTAGTAAATCGCGATGGTTTGAGACCAGATCCGGAGAAAATTCGACCGATTATCGATTATCGAAGTCCGCGGAACGTAACAGAATTACGTCGTTTCAACGGTATGATAAATTGGTATCACCGTCATCTCATTAATATTTCGCGCGTCGCAGGTCCGTTGAACCGATTAACGAGTAAAAACGTAGAATGGGATTGGACAGAGGTAGAGGAAGCCGCGTTTAGAGCCGTAAAAGACGAGTTAATAAATGCCGCGATACTCACGTACCCAGACTACGAACGACCGTTTATAGTTTATACGGATGCAAGCGATAAGGGAATAGGCGCGATACTCACCCAAAAGTACGATGATGGGGAGAAAATGATAGAGTGCGCAAGTCGCGTGATGACTGGTCCCGAAACGCGATACACAGTCACGGAAAAAGAGTGTCTCGCGGTAGTTTGGGCCGTACGGAAATTTCGACCATATTTAGAGGGGTACGAATTTACTGTCGTCACGGATCACAGTAGTCTTCGCTGGCTTTATAATCTGACCGATCCGATAGGTAGACTGGCCAGATGGGCATTAGAATTATCAGGGTATAACATGAAAGTCGAATATCGAAAGGGTACAGAGAACGAAGCACCGGATGCTTTATCGAGAATGTATTCGGACGTTGAACCGGATTGGAGCGCAGAAGTAGATTCGTTGGGAGATTTCTTCGAATTAGATTGGTACACCGAAAGGCTCGTAGCCATACGCCGTAATCCGCGAGAATTTCCTGATTGGAAAATTGATGGAGACGCTCTCTATTTTTATCGGCCGGACGCGTTAAAGGAAGCAACCGGAGAGGACTTAGAGGCGTGGAAATTAGTAGTACCGACAACCGACCACGAAGTAATATTGCAGCGAGCGCACGATAGCGAACAGGCCGGACACCCGGGTGTCGAACGAACGTACCGCCGTGTCGCTATGTATTATTATTGGCCGGGAATGTATCGAGACGTAAAAAGATACGTAGGGAAATGCATTACGTGCGCGTGGCATAAGTCAAATCAGTCGCGACCGATGGGGTTAATGGGACCACGAGTGATCGCGCAACCGTGGGATACCGTTGCGTCTGATGTAATGGGGCCGTATCCGAGATCGAAGGCGGGAAATCGTTACTTAATAGTGTTCGAAGATCTTTTCACTCGATGGATTGAGTGCGTACCGGTCGCAGCGGCGAACGGTAAGACAGTAACAGATGCGTTTCGGTCGAGAGTACTCAACCGATGGGGTACACCACGACGTTTACTGACGGACAACGGAACAGAATACGTGAACCGGACAGTAAAATCATTGACAGACGAATACGGAATCGAACGGATAACAACGCCACCGTATCACGCACAGGCAAATCCCGTGGAACGGGTAAATCGAAATTTAAAAACAATGATAGCAAGCTATGTGTCCGCTGACCATAGCGAATGGGATATGCACATTGGCGAATTTCAGTTCGCCTATAATACTGCGATCCATTCGTCACTCGGTGTGAGTCCGGCGTTCTTAAACTTAGGTAGGGAACCGAAACCGGCGCACTATTGGTCGCGGATGATCGAGAGCGACATACCGAATGCGCCAGATAAGGCGAAATGGGCAAAACGAATGAGTAAACTTGTCGAGCTAAGAGATCTCGTTACGAGAAAAATTCGAGAGGCTTCAGAAAAGCAAGCGAAGTACTATAATCGTAGTAGGAGGGACGTTCCCCTACACGAAGGTGATTTAGTTTTCCGCAAATACCGTGTATTGTCGAAAGCCGCGAATAACATGACGTCGAAATTTGCTAAGCGATATGCAGGTCCGTTTACCGTGTCGCGCGTCGTATCGCCGAGCGTTGTAGAATTAACCGATGCAGAGGGACGATCGGCAGGTCGTTGTCACGTAAAGGATTTGAAATTCCATAGCAGTGCGACAAACGCGGAGAGCTCGATGATACATTAGTTCTAAGCGATAGGACTGAACGAATGTGATGGGATGAAACGAATTTTTAGTTACTTTAGATTTTTGGTGATAAGCGACCGTGTCGTCGCGAGAAGCGCGAGGTCGCAGATTTTTTTGTATTTTTAATAAGTTGTAATAAAGTTTCATTTGGTTTTGGGTAAATGAGTGTGAGATTGATTATGATAATCATTTGTAGCTTTATGGATTGCCGGGTGCGCGGGGGAAGGACTCTGTGATAAGGCGTGATGGTGTGTATCGGCGTGTGCCTACCTGCGATAACGCAGGAAGTCAGGGCCTAGTGGGGGGATGTGACGAGGCGTTGTAAACGCTCTCGCATCACGCTATAGGTAGGGCACGCGCGAGAGTCTTTGTTAGCGCGCGCACAGAGTCGATCCCCGTGGTACCCGAAGGAATAGAAAAATATAGAACATATGTCTGCCGGAGAGCCGTCTTATATTTTTCAGATACGCGAAAAGTCGTAGCTACGCCGGATACCGCGCGAGGAGAAGACAATAGGAGAGGAGCCGCGAGGAACCAATAAAAATTGCGGAAGTACGGCAAGGGAACCGTCGCGACCCCCTTCCCCTCAGCTATCGGTCCGCGTAACGAAGTACGGGCGAGGAAGCGTCACTCTCGCCGGAAGCGTGCTAAAAGTTAGACGCATTATTATAACTCTCGCCGGAAGCGTGCTAATAGTTAGACGCAAAATTAGAACTCTCGTTAGATGCGTGGAAAAAGTTAGACGCATAATAGTAGAATCGATCAGTAGTGAATCGAGAAATATAGTGAGCTAATAAACGAGCGATAAGGGATTCCGTGAAATTGTATCTCCGTGAGGGAGAAGTATCGAAAATCAACGTCCGCCGAGGAGAATTAACGCCGTGTCGACGGCCGGTAGAAGACCGTTGTCTTGAGGAAAGCTGAGGGAAGCTAGAAGGTCGATCGCATCGCGTCGCGGATAATTAAACAGGTAGGTGCACGTGGTGCCCACCATCTTTGGTTTTCTGTATGCCGAGAGCGATACGCGGATCGCAGAGTGCTTTCTCGCCCGTACTCGGCAAATTAGCGGTTAAATTCTGAATAATTCTCGCCGCGTCGACGAACGATCGAGAAAATAATTTACGTTGAGTCCCGCGAGTCAAAGATCTTGTATTGTTGCGAACGAATCGTCGTTCGGAGAGAGCCCGTCGAAGAGGCTAAAATTTTGTGTTCAACTACGGGAAATAATTGAATAAATACCGTTTTATTGCTTTTATTTCGTGCGTAGTGTGTGAAACGTTATTAATTTGTTGAATTTACTTCGCGCCCGAACTGCACTCCCTATCCCGCTAGCCGTGTAAGTTAGTTGTAAGTTTGAGATAATAGAGGATCTGAGAATACCCTGGATATCGGGTGATAGATATCCTGGCGCCCAGCAACAATTCGGCGTGAATCAAAGGGAAAGGTAAGGGAATTGAAAAACAAGGGCGTCATTATATTTTGGACGGGTCGCGGATCGAAGTAGAGTCCGAGACTTCGAGAAGCACGTCACAACATATACATATACATATACATATACATATACATATACATATACATACAGGGTGTAAATTAACCTCTAGTTGTTCGGTAATCATTAGATTCGTAAAATTGCGCTTGTTGAAAAGTCACCCATCAAAAATTCGGCAAAAATGTATTGCTCGGGTTATTAATGATTTAAGTTGGACCAATCAGAGTGCAGCAATAGAAGTTCAGGGAGAAAGAAAATTTAACGTTAAAGAAAAGACAATCGGCAGTGAAATCGCTTCGCGCGTGGTCAGACGAGTTATTCGGCGGATTTTTTTTTTTTTTCTGAAATGACTACAAGATACCTTCGCTCTCGACCTCGTCAACGAATGCATTGTCACGAGTCGTTATCAGCGATTTCCTGACTTGACCGCAGCTGAGAAAAAAAAATGGAAATTCGTATGCAATACATTCGTTAGAGGAAAAAGTTCCCCAGTATCCTACGAAGCATAGGCTCAGGTTGAGCAGTTAACAGCCCGTAGCGTCGTGATTTTGAACCTGCAGCTTCAAAGCTCCATAGTTTTTTATTCACGCCCATCGCTCCATAGTTTTTCGAGTCCAGGTTCATGATTTCATGTTGCTGACTCGTTTACGTCTATCGCTCCATAGTTTTTCGTGTCCAGGTTCATGTTTTCATATTTCTCATCCGTTCACTTCCATCGCTCCATAGTTTTTCGTGTCCAGGTTCATGATTTCGTGTTTCTGACCCGATGACGTCTATCGCTCCATAGTTTTTCGTGTCTAGGTTCATTATTTTATACTTCTCGATTGTTCACGTCTATGAGCAGAAAAGGTTTTGAAATTATCATTGTATTAAAAAAAATATATTACTATCCTTTTTTTCGGCATTAAAGATCTGATCTTGTAATCGTTCTTCATTAATTTGTGAAATTTGTTAAAAGTTTACATTGCGTTGAGCTCTAAAGGACGTTTCTGAACAACACCAATCCACGATCCGAGCTCTGAAACTGACGCAGCGATAAATATTTTAAAATATCTGGCTTTTCATTGCCTTAATCAATGTTGCTTCATGTTTGATTTTTTACAGAATCAAGATCAAAGACCCTTCCAGAAAGCTAAGCCTATGTCCTTCATGTTTCTCCGAACATGTCTTACGAACGACGGAACAAGACCTTACTGCGCTTACTTTCTTATCAAATCCTGAAAGTTCCGAAATGAAGTAATTACATTTGGCATGTAACCGTGCATGAACTTTGATTACAAAGAATGTACGTCCATTCCACGCGCACGATTACAAAAATGTGAATATTTATTGAGTTTGCAAACTAATGAATTATTTTTTTTGCTTATTTCATCTCATAGTTTCACAGCTTTCAATACCGTTTCGATAAATATTATTTATGTATGGTGACTTTACTATTTAATAAAAAAAAACTGTAAAACATTATCCCAACAGGTTATTCACATTGCTTCAAGAATCTTGAGTTTCGAAGTTTCGCATTATGCACGGTAAGTTTACGGTGAAATTGAAACTAAAGCGAGCGATGAAGTTCCGAGCGTGAAGTTTCTGTAGGTGTCTAACATTTCATACAGTTTTTCACCAACACTATCGGCAACTATTTCTAATCTTCGTCGCTCATTTTCATCAAACCGAAATCGTGAGACATTCATACCATAGCATCTCTATCCGGTCACTGCATCACATGCGATTCACGAGAGGTTCACAATAGAGCTCAGCGAAAACGCGAAAATTGAATACGAGACAACCGAGACCGATGAAGGCTCTGAATGTAATCTCTCGGGATGCAAATAAAATATTATGAGGAATTCAGACCTTTTAATATTTACGAATTGAGAACTTAAGTCAAAATTTCAGGCTGACGATCTAAAACGTATCCTTTCTCGTTTCGGCGTCGGATATGCGATTACTTTCGCTGAAGCGACCTTGGAGTCAACTTGACTCCCGTGTGCAACGAAATCAACCGTATCTCCTCTATGTTCGACGAAAGGATTGAGAAATTGAGTGAAATTTTCAGGCTCACGGTACGAATCGGCGTGGTTCTCGTCGTCGCGTCAAATACGCGATTACTTTCGCCGAGGCGACCTTCGAATTAAGTTGAGTCTCGAGCTCGACGTAACCTGCCGCATCTCCGTTACCATCGTCAAATGAATTGAGAAATTTAGTAAAATTTTCAAGCTCACGGTACGAATCGTCGTGGATCTCGTCGTCACGTCAAATACGCGATTATTTTCGCCGAGGTGACCTTCGAATTAAGTTGAGTCTCGAGCTCGACGTAACCTGCCGCATCTCCGTTACCATCGTCAAATGAATTGAGAATTTGAGTGAAATTTTCAAGCTCACAGTACGAATCGGCGTGGTTCTCGTCGTCGCGTCAAATACGCGATTACTTTCGCCGAGGCGACCTTCGAATTAAGTTGAGTCTCGAGCTCGACGTAACCTGCCGCATCTCCGTTACCATCGTCAAATGAATTGAGAATTTGAGTGAAATTTTCAAGCTCACGGTACGAATCGGCGTGGTTCTCGTCGTCGCGTCAAATACGCGATTACTTTCGCCGAGGCGACCTTCGAATTAAGTTGAGTCTCGAGCTCGACGTAACCTGCCGCATCTCCGTTACCATCGTCAAATGAATTGAGAAATTTAGTAAAATTTTCAAGCTCACGGTACGAATCGTCGTGGATCTCGTCGTCACGTCAAATACGCGATTATTTTCGCCGAGGTGACCTTCGAATTAAGTTGAGTCTCGAGCTCGACGTAACCTGCCGCATCTCCGTTACCATCGTCAAATGAATTGAGAATTTGAGTGAAATTTTCAAGCTCACGGTACGAATCGTCGTGGATCTCGTCGTCGCGTCAATTACGCGATTACTTTCGCCGAAGCGACCTTCGAATTAAGTTGAGTCTCGAGCTCGACGTAACCTGCCGTATCTCCGTTACCATCGTCAAATGAATTGAAAATTTGAGTGAAATTTTCAAGCTCACGGTACGAATCGTCGTGGATCTCGTCGTCGCGTCAATTACGCGATTACTTTCGCCGAAGCGACCTTCGAATTAAGTTGAGTCTCGAGCTCGACGTAACCTGCCGTATCTCCGTTACCATCGTCAAATGACTTAAGAAATTGAGTGAAATTTTCAGGCTCACGGTACGAATCGGCGTGGTTCTCGTCGTCGCGTCAAATACGCGATTACTTTCGCCGAGGCGACCTTCGAATTAAGTTGAGTCTCGAGCTCGACGTAACCTGCCGCATCTCCGTTACCATCGTCAAATGAATTGAGAATTTGAGTGAAATTTTCAAGCTCACGGTACGAATCGGCGTGGTTCTCGTCGTCGCGTCAAATACGCGATTACTTTCGCCGAGGCGACCTTCGAATTAAGTTGAGTCTCGAGCTCGACGTAACCTGCCGTATCTCCGTTACCATCGTCAAATGAATTGAAAATTTGAGTGAAATTTTCAAGCTCACGGTACGAATCGTCGTGGATCTCGTCGTCGCGTCAATTACGCGATTACTTTCGCCGAAGCGACCTTCGAATTAAGTTGAGTCTCGAGTTCGACGTAACCTGCCGTATCTCCGTTACCATCGTCAAATGACTTAAGAAATTGAGTGAAATTTTCAGGCTCACGGTACGAATCGTCGTGGATCTCGTCGTCGCGTCGGATACGCGATTATTTTCGCCAAGGTGACCTTCGAATTAAGTTGAGTCTCGAGCTCGACGTAACCTGCCGCATCTCCGTTACCATCGTCAAATGAATTGAGAAATTTAGTAAAATTTTCAAGCTCACGGTACGAATCGTCGTGGATCTCGTCGTCGCGTCAAATACGCGATTATTTTCGCCGAGGTGACCTTCGAATTAAGTTGAGTCTCGAGCTCGACGTAACCTGCCGTATCTCCGTTACCATCGTCAAATGAATTAAGAAATTGAGTGAAATTTTCAGGCTCACGGTACGAATCGTCGTGGATCTCGTCGTCGCGTCAAATACACTATTATTTTCGCCGAGGCGACCTTCGAATTAAGTTGACTCTCGAGCTCGACGTAACCTGCCGTATCTCCACTTCGTCGACAAGAGATCGACAAGGGACCGACGAGGGAACTACGAGGGATCGACGTGCGATCAGATTTCCGTTTTGGTATATTTCCGTTTTGGTATTGATTTTTCTAGATTTTATTATTTATTATTCTAGTATAAAATAGATTAAATAATTTGTAAACAAGAAATGTATAGATTTTATTACGATGTTTTTTAAATTAATTGTTGCTATAAACCGAATTGTATTTGTAGTGTTTTGCTTCTTCGACGAGAACTTCAAATTCGCGTCTCCGGCGACGACGATTTTTCTTTTTTTTTTCAGCTTCGTATTTGCAAATTCTTCGCTCTTATTGCTTTCAGTCCGACCTTTTTCTTTTTCATTCTCGCCTTCTTTTTCACCCTCTTCCTCTGTTTCAGTCGCTTCTTCATTCTCTCGATTATTTTTACCCTCTTTCTCCTCTTCATTCGGTTCTTCATACCCTCGGTCATTTTTACCCAATTTCTCTCCTTCATTCTCTCGATCATTTTCACCCTTTTTATACTTTTCACCCTCTTTTTCTCCTTTATTCGCTTCTTCATTCACTCGATTATTTTCACCCTGTTTCTCCCCTTCATCCGGTTCTTCATACTCTCGGTCATTTTTACCCACTTTCTCTCCTTCATTCTCTCGATCATTTTCACGCACTGTCTCTCCTTCATTCTTTCGATAATTTTCATGCACTGTCTCTCCTTCATTCTCTCGATCATTTTCACCTTTTTCACCCACTTTCTCTCCTTCATTCTCTCGATCATTTTCATCCTTTTCACCCTCTTTTTCTCCTTTATTCGCTTCTTCATTCACTCGATTTCGGTCTCTTGCATTCGCTTCATCATTCTCTCGGTTTTCTTCTGCATCCGCTTCATCATTCTGTCGGTTTTCTTCTCCTGCTTCCGCTTCATCATTCTCTGGGTTTTCTTCTCCTGCATCCGCTTCATCATTCTCTCGTGCATTTTCTTCCATTCTTTCTTCTTCCCTTCTTCCTTCTCCCCTTCTTTCATCTTCTCTTCTTTCTTCTTCACTTTCACCGCCATTTGCAATTTCGTGTCCATTCCCGGCACCATCGTAATAATAATCAATTATTGCTCGGGCTGCCTTTCCAATTTCTTTGAAACTTTGACTATAAATAAGAAAATTTATTAGTTTTTCTGTAAATACTTTAAGGCAATTTAAACATTAATTAACAGTTAACTTGCAATTTATATCCGGGTGTCGTGTTTTTCTGTACTGCATTCGCGGTGATAAAATGCAGCAGAAGCTTCTTTTTCTGCCGAATCAATACGCGAATATACTCCTTTCTTCTCGATGATTGATCGCGTACGTATACGAAATCGCAGATCGCGGCGATGTCCGAGTTGCGAAGATTTTCATGCTCCTTCAAGTAATCTGCATAGTCGACGAGAGCGACTATTAAACGTCCGAAAATTTCGGGCACGTCGATGATTCTTTTCATAAACGTCTTGATTTTTTCTCGACGATATGGATATTCTTGGGCCATTTTTTGTATGTGGTGCGAATGTCAAGCAGTTCGTGTCTCACGGGATTTCAAAACAAAATGCAATAGCAACGCTAGCGCGATGTTTCCGCTGCTTGCATTTTGTTTTGAAATTCCGTGAGGCACGAAACGTTTTAACACTTGCATTATCATCGACAGATGGCGCAGAAAATCGAATATCCGTATCATCGAGAAAGAGTCAAGACGTATATGAAAATAATCATCGATATGACCGAAATAAATTTTCAGACATGTTATAGGCTAGAATTGTCTACCATGTGGAGTATTTGAAAGAGCATAAAAATGTTCGGAGCTCAGATCGCCACAATCTGTGATTTCGTACACGCATGCGATTACACGAAAAGAAGGAAGAACTTGTTTACCGTTTTTATTCGCTAGAAGCATAGTTATCTACGGTCTTCTATAACTACGAATGAGGTTGAAAATAAAACTAAACAGGAATATAAATGTAATTGTACTGTTGAATTTCGTTTATTCTAATTGGACATCTATTGAGATAGTAGATATTTGTTGACTACATTAAAAGTTTCGGGGCATTTGGGAATTGTGCAAGTTAAAATATCGGTGACTTTTACGAATCTTCGAACAACAAGGCTGAAAAAAACAACAGTAATTTGCTCGCTATTTTATTAAAATAAGTTTCGTTTAATTTTGAGAATCGCTGGAATAATTTCTTCAAACGTGGGATCGAAGCATCGGCCTGGGTTCGACGTGGGATGGACGTTCATTACAATAAATGCTCAAAATGGCCACCATTTACTTCTACGCATTTTCGTAAGCGCACGACCAGATTTTGTTGCACGCGAGCTAACATGTCATCCGTGACGGTGTACGCCGCCTCATCAATTCTTCGGCGGAGATCGTCGATGTTCCGAGGTCGAGTACGACTGTATACGTGGTTTTTAATATTTTTAAATTTAAATCGATTAAATAGATTTAAATCGGGCGATCGGGCGGGCCAGATTATCGCCCTCCCGCGGCCGATGCATCTATTTGGATATCGCTGGTTGAGCCAATCACGGACTCTTCGCGTATAATGTGCAGGTGCCCCATCATGTTGGAACCACATTTCGCGTCGAATGTCCAAGGGGATGTCTTCCAGCAATCCCGGAAGTTGATCCTCGAGAAACTGCAAATATTCTTCACCGTTTAAGCGCATTGGCAGCTCGAATGCTCTTGTCTGTAATAAAGATGATCCAATTATTTTTTAACAGGCCTTCCCGATTACTTTTACTTAGGAATGAAAGAAAACGGAGAAAAGAAAGACGAAAAGGATGAACTGAAAGAATAAATGTACCACGCGTGTTCCGATAATGCCACACCAAACGTTAACGTTGTACCGCACTTGGTGACTCCGACATCGCATAGCATGAGGATTTTCTTCGGCGTAATAATGTTCGTTGTGACAATTTCGAGCTCCACTTTGATTGAAATTGCTTTCATCCGAAAATAATATACGCGAGAAGAAGTTTCGGTTTGCCTCGTATTGAGCAAGCATTCTTCTGCAAAACGCTAATCGCTGAACCGGGTCTGCGTCGTGAATTTCTTGAACTGGGGTTTTATGAAACGGGTACAACCCCTCATCGCAAGTGATTTGATTCACGGTGGTATGGCACATCTGAAGCGCACGGCCAACGGGTCGAGAACTCGTGCACGGGTCTCTCGCGAAAGCTTCTAGAACTGCTTCTTCATTTGCTGGTGTTCTTATCGTGGTCCTTATTGGTGGTCCACCATTCTGTCCAGGATGTGGTTGCACGTTTCCTGTTTCTCGCAAACGCCGTGCGGCCTGCAGTATAACGGGTGCACGCGGAAATCGATTTCTTCGCGGATACAATTCTTGGTATCTGCGAGCCGCAAGAGCACCGTTGCCTTCCGCCCACGCTAAACATTCTGTCATGTTTGCGTACTTTTCGTTTGTATAAATCATTGCGTTCATGAATTATCGACAGTAAACTGACCAAGCCGAAGCTTTGTGAGATACTAAAAGAATATGACAGTTGTCAACGAAAACAAATAATAAAAGAAGCAAGCAATGAAAAAAAAAATAACAGTCTTTTATTTCGTGTAATTTTTCAATCCGGGAAATTATATTGAGAGGTCTATACAGTCGGGAAAGTTAGGACGGAAATGTTTTGTTGTTATCATTTTTATACAGTACTTTATTGAAGTTTTTGTTTTACGCAAAAACATGTTTTACAGAATATTGTGTTTTACAAAATGTGCATTTTGCATCAAAATGGTAAGTAACGAGGTAAGTATAATTATGTTGCGATATAAGATTAATTTTCATTTTGTTCCAGGTTTCCTGAGAGACTTTCCGCAGGAGTTTCACCGAGAGATCGACATCGAGGCAAGTTATTCATTAGGAGAATTAATAATATACCCTTCTTTTTCAGATTCATAGCCAAGGAGCACTTCCGTAGTGCACGGTATAGACGGTGATATGTATTATGAATTTCACATATTTGAAAAGCATAAAGTAATAGCTGGTTTTCTTATTTGATTTATGAGAACGCAGTCCGAACGAGCGAAAAGAGTGCATCACTGGGAGGAGGTGTACGACATAGTAAATATACACAAAATAAAGTTTTGACCACGAAATAAAAACTCTTTACTGTAAATGTTCTCTTGATTATTCACAATTTATTTTTCACTATAAGGATAAACCGAAATATACTCGTAAATTTTCGATCCATTTGACGATGGTAACGGAGATGCGGCAGGTTACGTCGAGCTCGAGACTCAAATTAATTCGAAGGTCACCTCGCGAAAGTAATCGCGTATCCGACGCGACGACGAGATCCACGACGATTCGTACCGTGAGCCTGAAAATTTCACTCAATTTCTTAATTCATTTGACGATGGTAACGGAGATACGGCAGGTTACGTCGAGCTCGAGACTCAACTTAATTCGAAGGTCACCTCGGCGAAAATAATCGCGTATTTGACGCGACGACGAGATCCACGACGATTCGTACCGTGAGCTTGAAAATTTTGCTAAATTTCTCAATTCATTTGACGATGGTAACGGAGATGCGGCAGGTTACGTCGAGCTCGAGACTCAACTTAATTCGAAGGTCGCTTCGGCGAAAGTAATCGCGTAATTGACGCGACGACGAGATCCACGACGATTCGTACCGTGAGCTTGAAAATTTCACTCAAATTCTCAATTCATTTGACGATGGTAACGGAGATATGGCAGGTTACGTCGCGCTCGAGACTCAACTTAATTCGAAGGTCGCCTCGGCGAAAATAATCGCATATTTGACGCGACGACGAGATCCACGACGAATCGTACCGTGAGCTTGAAAATTTTGCTAAATTTCTCAATTCATTTGACGATGGTAACGGAGATGCGGCAGGTTACGTCGAGCTCGAGACTCAACTTAATTCGAAGGTCGCCTCGGCTAAAGTAATCGCGTATCCGACGCGATGACAAGATCCACGACGATTCGTACCGTGAACTTGAAAGTTTCACTCAATTTCTCAATTCATTTGACGATGGTAACGGAGATACGGCAGGTTACGTCGAGCTCGAGACTCAACTTAATTCGAAGGTCGCCTCGGCGAAAGTAATCGCGTATTTGACGCGACGACGAGAACCACGCCGATTCGTACCGTGAGCCTGAAAATTTCACTCAATTTCTCAATCCTTTCGTCGAACATAGAGGAGATACGGTTGATTTCGTTGCACACGGGAGTCAAGTTGACTCCAAGGTCGCTTCAGCGAAAGTAATCGCATCTCCGACGCCAAAACGAGAAAGGATACGTTTTAGATCGTCAGCCTGAAATTTTGACTCAAGTTCTCAATTCGTAAATATTAAAAGGTCTGAATTCCTCATAATATTTTATTTGCATCCCGAGAGATTACATTCAGAGCCTTCATCGGTCTCGGTTGTCTCGTATTCAAATTTCGCGTTTTCGCTGAGCTCTATTGTGAACCTCTCGTGAATCGCATGTGATGCAGTGACCGGATAGAGATGCTATGGTATGAATGTCTCACGATTTCGGTTTGATGAAAATGAGCGAAGAAGATTAGAAATAGTTGCCGATAGTGTTGGTGAAAAACTGTATGAAATGTTAGACACCTACAGAAACTTCACGCTTGGAACTTCATCGCTCGCTTTAGTTTTAATTTCACCGTAAACTTACCGTGCATAATGCGAAACTTCGAAACTCAAGATTCTTGAAGCAATGTGAATAACCTGTTGGGATAATGTTTTACAGTTTTTTTTTTATTAAATAGTAAAGTCACCATACATAAATAATATTTATCGAAACGGTATTGAAAGCTGTGAAACTATGAGATGAAATAAGCAAAAAAAATAATTCATTAGTTTGCAAACTCAATAAATATTCACATTTTTGTAATCGTGCGCGTGGAATTGACGTACATTCTTTGTAATCAAAGTTCATGCACGGTTACATGCCAAATGTAATTACTTCATTTCGGAACTTTCAGGATTTGATAAGAAAGTAAGCGCAGTAAGGTCTTGTTCCGTCGTTCGTAAGACATGCTCGGAGAAACATGAAGGACATAGGCTTAGCTTTCTGGAAGGGTCTTTGATCTTGATTCTGTAAAAAATCAAACATAAAGCAACATTGATTAAGGCAATGAAAAGCCAGATATTTTAAAATATTTATCGCTGCGTCAGTTTCAGAGCTCGGATCGTGGATTGGTGTTGTTCAGAAACGTCCTTTAGAGCTCAACGCAATGTAAACTTTTAACAAATTTGACAAATTAATGAAGAAAGATTACAAGATCAGATCTTTAATGCCGAAAAAAAGGATAGTAATATATTTTTTTTTAATACAATGATAATTTCAAAACCTTTTCTGCTCATAGACGTGAACAATCGAGAAGTATAAAATAATGAACCTAGACACGAAAAACTATGGAGCGATAGACGTCATCGGGTCAGAAACACGAAATCATGAACCTGGACACGAAAAACTATGGAGCGATGGAAGTGAACGGATGAGAAATATGAAATCATGAACCTGGACACGCAAAACTATGGAGCGATAGACGTAAACGAGTCAGAAACATGAAATCATGAACCTGGACTCGAAAAACTATGGAGCGATGGGCGTGAATAAAAAACTATGGAGCTTTGAAGCTGCAGGTTCAAAATCACGACGCCACGGGCTGTTAACTGCTCAACCTGCCTTAACTGCTCAACCAAGCCTACGCTTCGTAGGATACTGGGGAAGTTTTTCCTCTAACGAATGTATTGCATACGAATTTCCATTTTTTTTTTCTCAGCTGCGGTCAAGTCAGGAAATCGCTGATAACGACTCGTGACAATGCATTCGTTGACGAGGTCGAGAGCGAAGGTATCTTGTAATCATTTCAGAAAAAAAAAAAAAAAAAAAATCCGCCGAATAACTCGTCTGACCACGCGCGAACCGATTTCACTGCCGATTGTCTTTTCTTTAACGTTAAATTTTCTTTCTCCCTGAACTTCTATTGCTGCACTCTGATTGGTCCAACTTAAATCATTAATAACCCGAGCAATACATTTTTGCCGAATTTTTGATGTGTGACTTTTCAACAAGCGCAATTTTACGAATCTAAGATTATCGAACAACTAGAGGTTAATTTACACCCTGTATACATATTGAGACGGTGTCTCAGTTTCCGAGGACACCACTCGTTCTACCGATTCGATTATTTTCTCGTGAACGAAGTATCCACGAGTAGTTAGCGAAGTGACCGCGAGATTTCGCATTTGAAAAACTTTCTCGATAACGAAGGGACACCGGGATGTATGTAAAAAGGCGACTGTGAAGCAAATTATTATCAGTTCATTCGGCAACGGGGAACTGATCACACTTTCCTCTAACACCTCCGGGTCCCCAGAGCCTTCGGTGACGTTGGCTCTAGGTGTACTCAATCTCCCGAACCAGGGTGCACACATCTTTGGTGACGAAGTAGTTGGCTACACTGTTACCAGTCATCGCTAGTAGGGAACCGCCGTAGGGGAGGTAACCCGGACAAGAGTGAGCCGGAATCGAGTCGCGGATCGACCAAGTGGCGACACGGTTGGTTCACGATCTCGTGGAAGCCGAACTCTTCGACGAGGGCCCTGCACCACCACGTGGGCACGGCAGAGTAGCTTCGATATTAAAGTCACGTTTCAAAATTATTTCTTTTGCGATTAATAACCTCAAAATTCAACCAATGCATTTCATTATAAAGTCATGTCGATAAGTGAAGCTTGTGACGTGATTTTTTCAATCATCGTCACAAATGACACAAGAAGTACAATTTTCTACGGATATCGATTCTTGTCGTTATAGTTCTGGTTTTGCTGCCTCTCACTAACTTTCGCATTACGGTTTGGTTCCCGTATGTTCTCGATTCAGGATTTTTTTGCAGTTATTCTATGAATTTAGTTTGATTTATTAGCTTCAATTTTGTTCAGTCAAGTTTAGTTGGTCGGCGTACTTGACTTAACTCGGTGGTGAATCGCGAAGAATTAAAAGCCCGAGTAAAGGAAAGTCCCGACAAGGCATAGTTGCAAGACGGCAAAGTCCGGTGCAAACCCGGCACCCCGCGACATAGTGCTATGCGTGGAAGAACAGGCGGAGGTTTGGTTTGAGTCCCGGGCAAGGTTGGAGCACCTTGCCGCGGTTTTGTCAGTCGAGGTGAGTGCCTTATTCTCCCGCATTGATTAGGGGTAACGATTGCGAAGATCCCTTTTAGATCCCCGATTACCGCTAAGGATTGCGAATCTCGTGTCGATAACGTAGTGAAATAGTTGAGAGGGCAGTAGCTATCGATCGCGATCTCCGAAATAATAATAAGATTTCGTCGAGATAGTGTAATAGGCAAATCAGTCTACCGAGAGACGCCCTCGAGGTACCTCGGACTTCTCTCGCGCTCCCGTGTTGTTGACGTTCGGCCTATTGTTCGCGCGCTCGAGTGAGGCTATCTCTCTCGCGCACACAGTGTGGCCTAGCTGTCACTTTTCTCGTTCGCGTTCGGCTATCGCTCGAGTTTCGTGAGTTGAGTGTAGCAAAAGAATTTTGTAATAAATTCTTCGCGATCCCGTGCGTGAGTGAAGCATTAGAAATAATGCTCTTTGTGCAGCGGTGATAGTGATTCGGTTCTCGGTGTATCGTGAGATACAGGTTTCCGCTCATTACAGGATTAGTATGAAGTTTCGGTGAGTTTTGAATCATAAAAATTTGTCGATCGCTTATCGATCCGCTTTTGTTATGTTCTCGTTAGCTCGCTTCCATCGTTCGATCAGCTGAGCGTTTTCGGTGCACTCACGTGCGTTCCCGTAGCTTATAGCCAATGAGAAAATTACTCTCGCTCGCTAGGGTTCGAGAGTTCGATTTTTTTGTTGTTTTGTTACCGTTCGTTATTTTATTGGCTAAGGATCGCAACCCTCTACCATAACCCGCATCCTGAGCAACCGCCCATTTCCGTAACCGTTTGCATTCGCGAAGGCGGTGAGAGTTAGGATTAGATTTACGTTTCGTTTTGTCCTTGCGGAGGTCGATCGTTCCGTCGACCTCCAGTTCAGTCCGGTTTGATAATTCCGGCGAAACAAAAATTATCCTTCAGAGGTTGGACGCTCCACCACCTCCAGATCGAGTCCGGTTGTTGGTACCGGCGAAACAAAAATTAACTGGCGCCCCCGGGATCTCGTTGCACTCGCGGAGGCAAACGGCCGAAGGTGACATAATTTTCGATTTCGTTTCGTTTCGTAATTTTGGTTTTTTTTTGGTTTTTAGAGTTCGCATCATCGTTTCGAAGAAAAATACGTCACAAATGGTGCCCAACGTGGGGCCACGCCAATAAAATAACCGCTATCGAATATATTTTTTTTGTTTTATTTTTTTTTTTGCTCTGTTCCGATCCAGATAGAATTTTTTTTCTTCGTTTTTTTATTTTCTACTTCCGCGCGTTATTATCAACGCTCTCCCGCTGTGGATGTTCATACGAACCCACGGGTTCCCGATAAGGTCTCGCAGAGTTGAGAGATAGAATTTCTATTATTAATTACTCTAAATTTAATTTTTTTTCTCTCCTTCTTTTTCCTTTCTCTCTTATCCAACATTTTTTTTTGTTGTTCTTTGGGTCTCTCAACATCGGCTCGAGCGTCCGTTCCCGTATCCTGAAAATTCAAATATTTTCAGTCCGTTTTCGGAAATATTCGCATTTTTTCGAATTTTCGAAATTTACGAATATTCTCCCCTGACGCTCGCGCGTTGCGCGCGGCGGGGAAGGGGGAGCTACCGTTGAGCGAGCCTACGCTCGTAGGCTTCGTGCGATAGTGCGAAGGTTCTCGAAATGAGACAAACGATTTTTTTTTTTTTTCCCAAATTTCGAAAAGGGCCCTCCCCTCGCACCCCTGTTCACGACAGCCGGAATAAGCGCGTTCGCCGATCATTTCATCGTGAGTAATTAAAGTGATCAGTGCGAGCGTGCTCTCGAATTATTTCGAAAAATTAAAAATTATCTGGGGACTTAGAAAATTCTACCGAACCGTAAGTACCCTCGGCTCGAGGTATACGCCGCTTCATCGGGATTTTTCGAGCGATCGCCCATCAACTTCTGCGGTTCCGAATTTTCTTTATTTATTATTATTATTTTCGCTTTTCGAACCTGAATTAATTTTCAAAGTTCGAAAATTTGTTTTCGATTTTCGAGCACGAATTAATTTTCGTCGCTCGAAATTTTCCGCTCTTCAAACTTGAATTAATTTTCAGAGTTCGAAAATTCGCTTTCGATTTTCGAGCGCGAATTAATTTTCGCCGCTCGAAATTTTCTCGTTTTTCGAACTCGAATTAATTTTGAAAGTTCGAAAATTTGTTCTCCATTTTCGAGCGCGAATTAATATTCGCCGCTCGAAACTTTTCCGCTTTTCGAACTTGAATAAATTTTCAAAGTTCGAAAACTCGCTTTCGATTTTCGAGCGCGAATTAATTTTCGCCGCTCGAAACTTTTCCGCTTTTCAAACTTGAATTAATTTTCAACGTTCGAAAAAGTCCTTTCCGATTTTCGAGCGCGAATTAAATATCGTCGCTCAAAACGTTCTCGCTTTTCGAACTTGAATTAATTTTCAACGTTCGATAGACTCTTTCAGATTCTCGAGCGCGAATTAAATTTCGTCGCTCGGGACGTTCTCGCTTTTCAAACTTGAATTAATTTTCAACGTTCGAAAGACTCTTTCAGATTCTCGAGCGCGAATTAAATTTCGTCGCTCGGGACGTTCTCGCTTTCGAACTTGAATTAATTTTCAACGTTCGAAAAATTATTCCCGATCTTCGTGCACGAATTAAATTTCATCGCTCGAGACGTTCTCGCTTTTCGAATTTGAAGGAATTTTCAAAGTCCGACAAATTCGTTCCCGATCTTCGAGCACGAATTAATTTTCGTCGCTCGAAATTGTCCTCGATCCTCCGAACGCGAAGTAACTTTCGACGCCCGAGAGTCGCTTCCGGCTGCTCCGTCCCTCTAAACGTCGCTACCGTCGATCGCTATGGCGGACGACGGCGCGGTGGGTGGGCTTGACCCCGGGGACGACCCGCAAAAGGAGAACCGGGCAGGGCGAGCCACCCAGGCAGAGGACGACGACGCACCTCTCTCGGACTCCTCTCCCGAGGAGGGCCCGGCGCCTAGACCCCGAGGTACCCCGTAGCGGTATCGGGGCCAGTTGCGGAGAGGGGATGCTGAGCGGGCGGCTCGACATCGGCGTAGAGCCGGAGTTCGGAACGCCCAGCCGACCAACCCCGTACCACCCATGGTCCAGCAAGAGGGGGAGGCAGATCCCGTTGTCATGCCGATACCGGCCCATGCTCCCGTTCCCCAGGTAATGCAAGGGGGCATTCCTGAACCTCCGGCCCCACAGGCTGTAGTTCCCGTCGACCCGGGAGGCGGTCGAGTGAACCGACAAGGCCCGCTGGCCGAAGAGGTCCGACGCCGCGTGACGTTGGACCGGGAGGGTTTCGCAGCGCTCGAGGACTGGGATGCACCCGGGTCTCGACCACGCTGGCTCTCGCCTCATCGCGTCCTCCAGGAGGTTCGACGATGGGGCGCGACGTTCTCGGGCCAACCGCATGAGGATGTGAAAGATTTCCTTGCCCTCATCGAGGAAGGCCGTTCACTGATCCCGATTCAGGACGAAGATCTCTTAAAGACGATCACGTTCTGCCTAACCGGTCTCGCCCGGATGTGGTACCGGGAGGAGCGCCGTCTGTTACAGGACTGGGAAGCGGCCAAGGCTGCATTCCGAGAGCGCTTCTCCGATCCCGACTATCAAATCGCGCTTCGCGAGGAGATAGCCTTCCGGACTCAGGGTTCCCATGAGTCGGTTCGCGCCTATTTAAGCTGCATGAGCGGCTTGTTCTCGCGTCATAGCCCGCCATGGACAGAGCAAGAACGCGTGCGGTACGCATATCGCAATATGCTACCCCCGTTCAAGATCATGATCTCGTATCACGATCGGCTACCGATGAAGGATCTCGTGAGGGAAGCTGGTCGCCCAGAAGAACAGGTGATAAAAAGCCTGGACTCTCGCCGACCGCCCCCGAAACCAGAGGCCTCGCTGTGCCCAGGTTTCGCGTATCGTGACCCCCGGCACTCGACACCGCAAGCTCCTCGACGCGAACGCGTATGTGCCGCTCAGGAGCAGGAGATCGAGGCGAGGGATAAACCCCTGGGGGAGGAAGGCGAAGAACCCTTCGACTTCCTCAACGTTTTCGTTCCGCCCCGCAATCCGCGGAGACGAGCTACCGAAGGAGGATCGAAGCCCTCCAGTTCCCGTGCGACTGCGGGACCGCCGCAAGCTTCGAGAACCCCGCGTGGCAATTCGCCCCAGCGGGAAGCTACCGCTGGAACCTCCCTGGCTCCAAAACAGGAAGCTAACGCTCCTAAAGTTCCCGCAAGTGATCACTGCTGGAATTGCGGCCAGACAGGTCATCGCCATCGGGATTGCAAGGGGTCGCGACGACTCTTTTGCTACCGATGCGGGCTCTCGGGGGTGACCTCGGCTCGTTGCACCCAGTGCAACCGGGGAAACGCGTAATGAGGCGCGTGAGCGATACGCCCGCGCCTCCACAGAACTCAAGCCTCGCCTCAAGACCAACGATCCCGTCAAGCTCCCGCACAAAAAGGCCCTGTCGTCGCGCAAAAACTCGCAAGAGGAGACAGAGGCCACTACCGGACGTCGGCCCCGTTCCCGATACGTCGCTCGACGACGTGGTCGTTAATGCAGCCAGCGATGGCCGCGTTATCGCCTTTCGGGTCGAAGTCACGATTTACGGTCGTACCGTAAAAGCTCTCGTCGATTCGGGTGCTACCAGGACGTTCCTCGGGTCGAACTTGATCAAGTTCCTCGCGGATTTCGGCTTGGAAACCAAACGAATTGCACCCCGCTCGGTAATGACTGCGAATAGTCAAATGGAAACGATCAGGGCAGCTTCCGAGGTACCAACGATCCTAGAGGGTCGTTCCACTACCGTTCTCGCACTCCACCTAGCATCGCTCTCGGAAGAGCTGATACTTGGGTTGGATTATTTACGGTCTGCGAAAATGGTCGTTGACTTTTTCGGGGAATCATGGTTCTTCCGTGATGCTCCCGAGATCCGACACACTTTCGTTCCCGAGGAGAGAGTATCGAACCTAGCTTTGTGCTGTGGACTACGAACTCCGGATTCCGACGAGGGCGCACGGTTGCGCGAATTCCTCGATGCTCACGTACCGGATATCCCTGCGGACGGGGCAGTCACTACTCTTGTGTCGCACCACATTGACGTAGGTGACAGCCCCCCAGTGAAGCAGAAGTCGTATCCTGTTACCCCGGTCATTCGCGACATCATGTGTGCAGAGGTCGATCGAATGTTGGCCACCGACATTATCGAACCCTCCAGCAGTGACTGGGCGAGTCCCGTGGTCATGGTTAAGAAACCAAACGGCAAATACCGATTCTGCATTGATTACAGGAAGGTCAATGCCGTTACGAAGAAGGATTACCCCATCCCGAACATGACCGGTGTTCTCGACGAGTTGCGACAGGCCAACTATATCTCGACGTTGGACTTAAGTCAAGCATATTGGCAAGTTCCAATGGATCCCGCTTCCCGTGAGATAACCGCTTTTGTGGTACCAGGTCGAGGTCTGTTCCACTTTAAGCGGATGCCGTATGGCCTCACGAACGCTCCCGCTACGTTCCAGCGCATGCTGGATCGGCTTATCGGTGCAGAAATATACCCACATGTGTTCGTCTACTTAGACGACATAATTATCGTAACTTGGACATTCGACGAACACCTAGTGTGGCTTCGGAAAGTCCTCGAGAAGATTTCGATGGCGGGACTCGCGATCAATCGCGAGAAGAGCGAGTTTTGTCGCTCAGAAGTCCAATATCTCGGGTTCCTTGTGAATAGCGAGGGCCTGAAGATTGATCCCGCGAAAGTCGCTCCTGTCATCGACTTTCCGATTCCGCAAAATATTCGACAGCTACGCCGATTCCTCGGCATGGCGTCGTGGTACCGACGTTTTATAGAAGAGTTCGCCACGATTGCGGAACCTCTAACGCGGCTCACGAAAAAGGGTCAGCCATGGGAATGGGGTCCCGACCAGCAACGCGCTCTCGATGAGTTGAAGCTGCGGCTAACGAGCTCCCCAACGCTCGCCCGCCCAGACTTCTTGTTGCCGTTCACGCTACAAACCGACGCTAGCGGGGTTGGCCTAGGTGCCGCCCTTACGCAAGTGATCGAAGGTCATAAGAGGGTCATCGCATATGCGAGCCGCGCTCTGACAGCTCCAGAACGGAAATATTCCGTCACGGAACAAGAGTGTCTCGCCGTACTATGGGCGATACAAAAGTTCCGTTGCTATCTCGAGGGGTACTCGTTTACCGTGGTAACGGACCACAGTAGCCTACGTTGGCTACACAACTTGAAGAACCCACAGGTCGACTTGCCCGGTGGGCTTTGGAACTGATGGAGTACGACTTCAGCATAGTACACCGCAAGGGCGCGTTGCACCACGTTCCCGACGCGCTCTCGAGAATTCCTGAAGGTCAAGCTGAGGCTGCCATGTGCGCCCGCGACACCCAGGGCGCGTGGTATCGCCGTCGCTTCCGCGATGTGTTGCGAATACCCGCTAAGTTCCCGGATTGGAAGATAGTCGATAATCGACTATACTTCCATCGACCAACAGATCTCGCGAACCTCGAATTCGAGGATCTCGACGTCTGGAAGCTGGTGCTTCCTCGCGAATCCCGACATGTCGCTCTCGAAGAATGTCATGCGCTCCCGCAAGCCGGCCACTTGGGTGTTGAGAAGACGTACCGACGTCTATCCACCCTTTACTATTGGCCTAGCATGTTTAATAATGTTGTCGCCTACGTTCGGCAGTGTGAAACCTGCCAACGTTGTAAGGTCGAACAACAGGCTCCCGCCGGCCTCATGGGTCATCGCGTGGTCGACGGTCCTTGGACCGTGATCGCTGCCGATATCATGGGACCGCTTCCGCCGGCCTCCACAGGACACGCATACGTTCTCGTCATCCAGGATCTCTATACGAAGCGGATAGAGATCTGCCCTCTTCGGAAGGCAACTGGAAAAGCGATCTCGAAGGTCATCGATGAGACAATCGTTCCTCGATGGGGCGCACCCCGAGTACGGGGTGCTCACGGAACGGGTCGGGTCGGGATGCGGCATCAAACGACGCCGCCGTACCATCCGAAAGCAAACCCTATCGAGCGCGTGAATCGGGTTGTTAAAACCATGATCCGCGCGTATCTCGAAGGAAATCATCGTAAGTGGAACCACCACTTACATGAATTCCGGTTCGCGTATAACACCACGTTCCATAGCTTGCTACAGGCCACCCCGGCCTTCGCGAACTTTGGGCGCCACCCGCGCTTTGGGACCCGCCACCTCGTTGCGACGAGAGGTTGAAGGGGATCTCGAGGTGATACCGCGTCCCCCTGAGGAGTGGATGAGGCGCATGGCCCGTTTTGACACCCTGAGGACAGCGTTCACTCACGCTCTCGACGAAGCTTTCCGCAGGCAATCCGAACAGTACAATCTCCGTCACCGAGATCGTGCGTTCAAGGTTGGCGATCTCGTTTGGCGGAAATCGCACACACTCTCGAACGCAGCCCGACATGTTTCAGCTGCGTTGAACGCCCCGTTTGACGGGCCATTCATGATCTCGAAAAAGTTATCCCGCGTAGTTTACGAACTATCCGATCTCGATGGGCGATCTATGGGAAAAATTTCGGTGAAGGACTTAAAACCATATCGATCGCCGGAGGTACCGGCCTAACCATTGTTGCGAGTTGCAGGTTTCATCATGCGTACCGCCAACAAGCCACCAACACCCGGGCGTACCCCACCCGCCGAGGACGACGACGTCCTAGTCACGGCGGACTACGAGGAGGTCGCGTGGTTTGACGCCATGGTCACGGAGGCCTACGGGGTGGAAGACCGGAAGGACTTCTTCCTCCGGCCTCCCATGAGCGAGATGGCGCAGGCGTGCGCCGCCGCGCTAACCGGCTCGGGCCGGCTGGATGACCGGTCGACGGAGGCATTGGTGCGGACGATCGGGGAATTGGCCGTTGATGCGGACGATCGAGACCCCCGATCCCCGCGCCTGCCCTACGTCGACTTGGGCCACCCAGTCGATGCTCCGATGCCGCTGGCACCGGCGGTGGCGGACAAGCCGGCGGGAGTATCCGCGGCGGAGCCCTCAGCGGCGGGTAGCTCGGGGGGGGGGGGGGGGGGACGATCAGAGAGGGAGGGGCCAGTCCGCTGACTCACTCTCCCCGATCTCCGAACCCGGTCCCCGCTGAGGAACCAGTGGCGGGATGCTCCGGCTGGGTGACGCCTAGGCCGATCCCGACCGACGTCCCTATGGCGAGTGGCGATCCCCCGAAGGACCCCCGCCATAAAAGGACGACTCGGCGTTCCCGCAATCGTCGGCCAAATAAGGGAATGAGTGCACAAGGGGTGCTCCCCTTGGTCGCACCTCCCGCGGCACCGACGACGTCTCGCCCGGTGCAGCCTGTGCCGCCACCGATACCGAGCTACGCGGCGGTCGCTGCGGCCGCTGTGGTAGCGCCATCGACGCCGCGCCCGATGCCGTCAAAAGCTCGGCCGGCGCCATATAAGATCCCGAAGGTGGCCAGACCACCCCCGGGTCCGAACCCCACGGCGGTCGGAGCGACCATCGCCGAGGTGATCGGCACGCCGACACCTGAGGCTCGACGCACGGTGGGCCCCATCCGCCCACTGCCGCGCTCGATCGCCCGGGCGTGCTGGAGTTGTGAGGGGGACGGGCACCGATACTCGCAGTGCCCGCTCGGACCCCCGACATTGACATTCTGCCGGTGTGGTCGCAAGGGTAAAACCTTGCGCACATTCCAGGCGTGCCAGGGGCAATGGCAGAGGGAGGGACCCTACATCCCACGAGCGGGTCGTTGCGTACCCCGGGCGGAGCTGAAGGCGGCGGCACGGGCCCACCGGCTACAACCGATGGACACGGATCGACCGAGGACGGCTCCCCCTAGGGAGCCCACTGCGGTACCGGCCCCCGCACCACCCGCGGCGACCAGCAGCAGGCGTCGGAAATGATCGAGAAGGCGGTCAGAGAAATCTGCACCGGCCCCTCAAGTTCCCGCATATGGCCCCAGGAGAGCTCTGACCTCGCGGTTCTCGCCTTGCAGGCTTAGGCTTCGGCGATCGAGCTGCTAGAGGTCCAGCTACCGCACGCGACAACCGTCATTGTTTCCGCTCTGTAGGCTCTCTAGCCTCAGTTCCCGCCACGTGGACGAAAGTCCAAGTTCTCGTACGCGACGCCAGTCGCAGCTTCCGCTTTGCAGGCCTCCGGGCCGCAAATCTCGACGGGTGAAGGGACCATCAGACCCCGCTACGGTGCCACCGACCACCGGAATCTACGCCGAAGGATGTTGGGGTAACGTAGGAAAACTCTATGACTACTTGTGGTTGTCTGAAAAGGGGTGGTGGGTTGTCGTACCCGTTGAACAAACAAAAATTTAACTTCCCGTTCTACGATCGAGACTTTGTCCCTCGTGAGGTTCCCGTCTTACCCCAAACTTTAGTTACCGACGAGCAACAGGGGTAGGAGCAAGAGATCATGGCGACCGAATTACGGGCCGTGGGTCTCTTCCGGTGATTCCCGTACCGAGAGGCAAACCCTCTCGTCCGCTCCTCCACGAAGAATTCGCGAGTTATTCGCTGAGGAACCGTGTTAGAGACGAGCCGCTACCGATACACGCTACGCGTGTCAAGATTCCGAAAAGTTCCCGCAACCTCATCAGGTTAACCTCAAGACCTAACGTTCTTGAGTGGTCGTTTCCGTAATCCCCGGATTGGCTACCGTTTCGAACCTTAGTTCGAAACCTCCCGTAAGAGGTGAGGAGTTGTGACGTGATTTTTTCAATCATCGTCACAAATGACACAAGAAGTACAATTTTCTACGGATACGGTTTTGCTGCCTCTCATTAACTTTCGCATTACGGTTTGGTTCCCGTATGTTTTCGATTCAGGATTTTTTTGCAGTTATTCTATGAATTTAGTTTGATTTATTAGCTTCAGTTTTGTTCAGTCAAGTTTAGTTGGTCGGCGTACTTGACTTTACTCGGTGGTGAATCGCGAAGAATTAAAAGCCCGTGTAAAGGAAAGTCCCGACAAGGCATAGTTGCAAGACGGCAAAGTCCGGTGCAAACCCGGCACCCCGCGACATAGTGCAATGCGTGGAAGAACAGGCGGAGGTTTGGTTTGAGTCCCGGGCAAGGTTGGAGCACCTTGCCGCGGTTTTGTCAGTCGAGGTGAGTGCCTTGTTCTCCCGCATTGACTAGGGGTAACGATTGAGAAGATCCCTTTTAGATCCCCGATTACCGCTAAGGATTTCGAATCTCGTATCGATAACGTAGTGAAATAGTAGAAAGGGCAGTTGCTATCGATCGCGATCTCCGAAATAATAATAAGATTTCGTCGAGATAGTGTAATAGGCAAATTAGTCTACCGAGAGACGCCTTCGAGGTACCTCGGACTTCTCTCGCGCTCCCGTGTTGTTGACGTTCGGCCTATTGTTCGCGCGCTCGAGTGAGGCTATCACTCTCGCGCACACAGTGTGGCCTAGCTGTCACTTTTCTCGTTTGCGTTCGGCTATCGCTCGAGTTTCGTGAGTTGAGTGTAGCGAAAGAATTTTGTAATAAATTCTTCGCGATCCCGTGCGTGAATGAAGCATTAGAAATAATGCTCTTTGTGCAGCGGTGATAGTGATTCGGTTCTCGATGTATCGTGAGATACAGGTTTCCGCTCAATACAGGATTAATATGAAGTTTTGGTGAGTTTTGAATTATAAAAATTTGTCGATCGCTTATCGATCCGCTTTTGTTACGTTCTCGTTAGCTCGCTTCGATCGTTCGATCAGCTGAGCGTTTTCGGTGCACTCGCGTGCGTTCCCGTAGCTTATAGCCAATGAGAAAATTACTCTCGCTCGCCAGGGCTCGAGAGTTCGATTTCTTTGTTGTTTTGTTACCGTTCGTTATTTTATTGGCTAAGTATCGCGACCCTCTACCATAACCGGCATCCTGAGCAACCGCGCATTTCCGTCATCGTTTGCATTCGCGAAGGCGGTAACGGTTAGGAGTAGATTTACATTTCGTTTTGTCCTTGCGGAGGTCGATCGTTCCGTCGACCTCCAGTTCAGTCCGGTTTGATAATTCCGGCGAAACAAAAATTATCCTTCGGAGGTTGGACGCTCCACTCCCTCCAGATCGAGTCCGGTTGTTGATACCGGCGAAATAAAAATTAACTGGCGCCCCCGGGATCTCGTTACACTCGCGGAGGCAAACGGCCGAAGGTGACATAATTTTCGATTTCGTTTCGTTTCGTAATTTTGGTTTTTTTTTTGGTTTTTAGAGTCCGCGTTATCGTTTCGAAGAAAAATACGTCACAAGCTCTGTCGGTAATTCAGTATAAAATTCTATAAAATGATAAAATTGGATTCTTTTCCATCGATCGATCGGGAATATTTGTTTATAAATGTTCTTTCAATGATGTTCGAAAGTTAAGAGGAAAAACTTTCTAATTCACAAATGACCGACGAACGGTCGGTAAAATTTGGTTCTTTCGCTCCTTCAGTATAGGATGCAAACTTTAATTTCATTTCAACGTAAATTTGTCCTCACAATGAAAACCGCGATAATTTAAGTTAAGCGTCGATAATATAGGAATTCAAACATTGTATTGCATTTTTTGTGTTATTTTAATAAAAACTATTATTTTCACCAAAATGACAACATCAAACGATTATTCGCTCGCCCTGAACTCCTAACGTGAGCCTTCGAACCGTGTGCGTGGCACCGGCGAGAAAGGTGAACGTTACAATATACATTGTGACGAGGCGTTATAGACGCTCTCGCATCACGCTATAGGTAGGGCACGCGCGAGAGTCTTTGTTAGCGCGCGCACAGAGTCGATCCCCGCGGAACCCGAGAAAACTGAAAAATATAGAACATATGTCTGCCGGAGAGCCGTATTATATTTTTCAGATACGCGAAAAGTCGTAGCTACGCCGGTTACCGCGTGAGGAGAAGACGATAGGAGAGGAGCCGCGAGGAACCAATAATAATTGCCGAAGTACAGCAAGGGAACCGTCGCGACCCCCTTCCCCTCAGCTATTGGTCCGCGTAACGAAGTACGGGCGAGGAAGCGTTACTCTCGCCGGAAGCGTGCTAAAAGTTAGAAGCATTATTATAACTCTCGCCGAACGCGTGCCATTAGTTAGTCGCTCTGCAGTAATTTCTTTAGTGTGAGAACAAAGGCATTAGATAATCGAATAAAAGATTCGATAAGTAGTTGAGACTAGTGAGCTAATAAACGAGCGATAAGGGATTCCGTGAAATTGTATCTCCGTGAGGGAGAAGTATCGAAAATCAACGTCCGCCGAGGAGAATTAACGCCGTGTCGACGGCCGATAGAAAACCGTTGTCTTGAGGAGGAGATTCGAGAAAGTAGAAGGACGATCGCATCGCTGCGGGGATAATTTACAAGGTAGGTGCACGTGGTGCACACCGTCTTTGGTTACTTTATGCCGAGAGCGATACGCGAAATCGCAGAGTGCTTTCTCGCCCGTACTCGGCAAATTAGCGGTTAAGTTTCGGATAATTCTCGACGCGTCGACGACAGATCGAGGAAATAATTTACGTCGAGTCCCGCGAGTCATATTAATAGTATTGTTGCGAACGAATCGTCGTTCAGGAAAAGCCCGTCGAAGAGGCTAAAATTTTGTTTTCAACTACGGGAAATAATTGAATAAATACCGTTTTATTGCTTTTATTTCTTGCGTAGTGTGTGAAAAATTATTTGATTTCTGAGTTACTTCGCGTCCGAACTGCACTCCCTATCCCGCTAGCCGTGTAAGTTAGTTGTAAGTTTGAGATAATAGAGGATCTGAGAATACCCTGGATATCGGGTGATAGATATCCTGGCGCCCAGCAACAATTCGGCGTGAATCAGAGGGAAAGGTAAGGGGATTGAAAAACAAGGGCGTCATTATATTTTGGACGGGTCGCGGATCGAAGTAAAGTCCGAAGACTTCGAGAAGCACGTCACAACATATACATTGTGACGAGGCGTTACAACGCTCTCGCAGGCATGCTAGATATTAGGTACGCGCGAGAGTCGTAGATAGACGCGTATACAGAGTCGTCCCCCGACGATACCCAAGGAGAGAAAAATGTATAGTATTCGGGAGACTGCCGGGGATTATATTATACATTACAGGTGTTCAGCTACGCGACGACGGCCAGTGGGAGATACGAGAGGAGAGACGTCGCGAATATTCCAGCGATCAGGCGATTTTCGACGACAAAGGGCTCGTTCCCCCTCCCACCGAATACCGAGACGCGTAACCGAACACGAGCGAGAGGCACTTTCGCGCGCCGCGTTGTACAGGATAGATCGACAGGCGAAATAAGCGATAGAGATTCGATTAGTTGATATTAGTGGAAAGAATAAGTCCGTGGCAAATAGTTAACGCCGTGCGAGCCACGGGAGTAAGAAAATCGTGATACGCCGTGTCATCGGCCGGAGGATTATTATTTGTGAGGAATAACAGCCGTGACGACGGCTGAGGAATTTTCCGAGAGGAATAGAGGATAGAGTCTCGCAGCTAGAGGAAAGTCACGAGGACGACTCGTGTAGATCGCCGGACAGGGAAAACAAAAGTAGGTGCACGCAGTGCAGACCATCTTCGGTTCTTTTCTGTGCCGTTCACGCGTTGCCGTAGCTTTCTCGCTCGTGCCCGGTGTTCCCGGAATATTTCGTGTATGATTTTCGCTCGCAGCGGCGGGTGTTATAATTATTTTGTTACGAAGACGCTAATCTTGAGTCTCTCGAGTCAGCTATATGAAAGAGCACTGTTAAAATAAAGGGTGTGATGGTTGTTCTTTTATTTTAATCAGTGCGTTGTAAATACTATTTTATTGTTTCCCGAATTGCACCCCTCCTGCTAGCCGTAGGATTGTTGATAAGAAGGAACGATTGAACGAGAAAACCCTTGCACATTGGGGTTGATACGGTGTGCTGGCGCCCAACAAGACGGTTAGGGGAATAGAGTGTGCGAACGTGGCGTCATTATATTTTGGACAGGTTAGCCTATCCCCGGTACTCCGAAGCCGGGGAAAAGCACGTCACAACATATACATATACATACTAGAGTTTCCCCGGGCTCGCGCGCTCGCTTTTCTTTTATTAAAATTATAAAAATGTTTAATCACCGCCGTAACTTTTCACCAATGGCGGTCGCCGCCGCTTTTTTTTTGTATTTTTACTTAGTCAGTCCCCCTTAAAGGGACTTAGAATATTCCCCCCCCCCCCCGACTCCTTCGACTGAAAATATTCTGTCCTGAGCGAGCGGCATCGAGGCGGCGGGGGTCTCGATTCCTGACACGGCGGCGGCGGCGGTGACAGTGGCGGTAACTTTATATATATAGAGAGATATTCGGGGAAAATATTCCGCCGGAAAAAGTTCGCCTTAGAGGGACTTAGAATATTTTTACCCTCCCCTCGATTCCTGACACGGCGGCGACGGCAGTGGCGGCGACAGCGGCGGTAACTTTATATATATACTGTTACGTCCCGGCAGGTTTCGTTAATTATTTTTCCGCCGATGTTCGTGACACGTTAAAGGGGTTTTTACGCTCCTGTTTGGGGCTTGGAATCTCAAGCCGGGGATAGGAGCAAGTGCCTGTGCACGTTCGCGTAATTTTTATCGAAAACCACTAACGTACCTTTGCTCTTGAGCTATTGTCGCAGTGGACAATTGTAGATCCTTTGCGTTGCAGATCCTCGTGGGTTTGTCGTTGCCGTCGGCACCGCGTATCGCTGATACCGGAATCTCGTCTCCTCGGCACTTTATCCTTCGCGTACTTAAACGTAAGGGAAAAGGGTAACCTCCTCCCCACTCACTTCAACACGATGGTTCGAAATTATTAATTTTTTTATTAAAAACAATCGACGATGATTATCTCGAGTCACAATAAAATCACAAAAACAAACACACCAAAGGAAAGAGTTTGCGTTACTCCCGTAAATCGGTGAGATAACGTCACTCGCACTCCGCGATTATTCTCGTTACAAAAGGAGTTTGAATTCGCGTTTTGACCTGTCGTTTTGAGGTCCGGAGAGAGACTACTGCGCTGCCCTTCGAGATGCGAATCGTGAGTGCCGTTCCCCACCTTCATCACCTCTAAAAGTGCTGATTGTGCAGGAACAGCATCTCACGGCTCTCGGGCTGATGCAACGTCTCATTCTCGGTACTTCGCTACTGCTATCGCGAGTTTAGTCTTCGACTTTGTTTCGCGACGCTTGATAAAATTATCGGTGTGGGACTCGGACTCCGTTTCGAGTCTCACAAGTTTCGCATTGCAAATGCGACTTAGAAATAATATATAAATTCCTCTTTTTTTTTTATATTCCTGCGCTGCCTTATTGCTAAGCGCGAGACAACGAGTCATTGGATATTCTAATAAGAAAAAAAAAATTTAATGCGTAAAAAAAATCGATTATTAATAGTTAAAATAACGTAGCGGCGGAGACCCGGACGTAACAATACTGTAACGTTAACCTCTCTGACCGATGCCTCGCACTCGGTCTCGAGGATCACGTTAGGGATTCGGGGCGAGCGAAAAATCGTAAGACGTTGTCGAATTGGTGAAATAGTAAATTTTTATTGAAAAGCACACATAAAATTTGCAATACAATGTTAGATTTCCTCGATGTCGTTGCTTACCTTATTTTGTCGCCTGAACGTCTAGTGAAACACACTCGAGTTTTCGTAAAGCTACAATTCTTTTCTCAAAATCAAATTCAATATTAGTTAATTAGTGTCTCGCGGATGGCGCTGAAAACTAAGTAAATATCGAAAGGACGGAAATTTTCCTTCTAATTCCTTGTGTGAACCAAATATTTAACTCCTTCTAGAAAAGTAAATTGCAATACTCGAATTTATCGACAGAATGTCGGTAAATTCCGAAAAGACACGATTCGAAAAATAATTCCCCTTAATACTATGAAAGAACAGAATTTTATCTTGGAAGTCTCGACTTCCTCGATAAACAATTGCAATACTCGAATTTACCGGTGAAATATCGGTAAAACAGAAAGATGATTTATCCTAAATTTTTCCCTTAATTCCTTGTTTTGTACACAGGAATTAATTTTAAACAAGACTCATCGAAATTCGATGAGGATAACAAATTTCCCCTGTTTTATCGGCCGAGCATCCCTTCTCGATACAAATATCGGTGAAGCGCGTAGAGTTTAAATTTTGAATTATTTTACGCGGGTGAATCGACTTTAAATCATGAATTTTAAATATCGTAACTACTCTGCCGTGCCCACGAGATACCCCACGGGGATAACGTGAGAAACTGTTCTCACGTTCTCCCGGCACTCGTGAAACAGGGCCCTCCTCGGAGAGTCCGGCTTCCACGAGATCGTAAACCGACAAGTGTCACCACGTGGCCGGTCCGCGACTCGCTTCCGGCTCGCTCTCGTCGGGGATACCTCCCTATCGCGGTCCCTACTTGCGTGGACGTGGGGTACAGGAATGTGGGAAGCTACGTCGCCGATAGCTTCCCGCACCCTGGTTCGGGAAGATTGAGTACTCGTAGAGCTAACGTCACCAAAAGTTCTTCGGACCCGGAGGATTCGAAGGAGAAGTCACCTGTTCAGCGTCGCCGACAGAACTGGTGGCGAGTCTTCTCGCGCTCGCTGATTTATACCGTTTTTCATCCAATCAGAGAGCTCGAATGCTTCTGATTGGCTTTTACCGAACGGCCAATAAGAATGCCCGATTTTTGAATTTGAATGAACCAATAGATTTTGAAGTTCCCCGCGGGAGAAAAGCGCGGGGAATTCAAACGCCAAAAATGACAAAATTTAGTAAATTCAAGAAAAATCGCTTAATGGATAGAAATATTTTAATAATATTCACTGAGTGGGAGCTGTATATGCTTCCCGTCTCAATACAGAGTGTAACGGTCCCCTATTCAAAAAATTTCATTATTTTATTATAATCATAATATTTCGTAACGCTCGCTGCTCCTTTTGAGAAGCGCGATAACGCATATTTTGGCTGTCATCAGTGTTGCCGTGAGAGCAGCAATTAGATCGCTGTCTCGCGGCAACGGTCAAGACGCCGCGCGACCAGCATCCGCGCGACGGTCTTTATCAGCGCGCGGAGGTATACTTCACGCGCGCAATAATACAAGTTACCGGCGTCGAAGCCCTTTGCTTCGACACCTGATTATTCAGTTTATCTCAGACCACCAGCAGTGTTAGACGGTACACTCTCCCTATTCTCTAATATATTCTACGACTAATAAATATTCACTTATTAGATAGATAGATATTTATTATGCATATATAGGAATACATAGATTCATAATGCAGGGAGATTGTATACATACATATTCAGGAGAACTTAAACAATAAACAAGATGAGGCACGAGTTGGTTATACATCCATTAACGAAGCCCTAAGGCTAAAGCAATTAGACAGAAAATAGAAAAGAGCTTTCGTAGTAGTCATATCCCTGCTATTTAGTAAGGAAACAATGTTTTCTTCAGGACTGATGTTGTTGCAAAATTTATTGACAAAAAAATGCGCTCTAAGCGGCTCATATATTGGGCATCTCAGCAGTAGGGGGATTAAGGTTTCTTTCTCGCTGACCTGGCAAAGAGGACAAACTTTCGATGGGTCATATTTATAAATTGTATTGTTTATAACAAATCTGCGCATATATTTGGTGGCCAGCCGTAACTGTATTTTCGTTCGGATGAGACTGACCGTACAGCGTACAGGGTAGAAGTTAAGGTAGCTGTCGGACACACTCCTGTGCAACTGAAATTGGTACGAGCTCGAATCGGAGAAATCGCGTACATCCGCAGCTGATAGGCCATGCTGAACCTCCTGGAGTATCGTAGACTTATGCGAAATCCAGTTTTCCACCGTAAGGTTAGTCCACAAAATATCTCTGTTAGCCATGCCCAACAAGAGCTTAAACCCAGTTGTACAGGGGCGACGGATTTATTGCGTCCAACTCGACTAACCGAAACAGACATATTTTAGGTAGCCGAGACGCTTCCATCTTAAGAATTTTTATTATCCACCCATACGCAAGATGATAATGACACCAAGGGCAATGCTTCTGGCACCTAACTCGAATCTAATGGCACAACCCGGAGTGCATTTGGGCAATCGGAAGAAACGCTTGAAAAATTCTAGCTGCGCTTTTTCTAGAAAGTGAGTGTATCTTAGACCCCAGATCGGCGTAGTGTACTGTAACGTGGAGGCCACAATGCTATTGAACAGTTTCGTAGTTGCGTCCCAAGAGTCACACTTAGAGTAGGCTAGTATTGATAAAACAGACAACGAGGCTATCCTGGTTTTCTTAACTGCCGAGCTCGCTGGACTTAGACCCAATGAAGAACTAGACAGTGATACCCCTAAATACTCATACTTGTTAACCACCTCGACTCTATTCCCCTTGTATGAAAAATTTTGTTCAGCAGCATTCAGTCTACCCCCTGCTCTGAATACCACAATCTGCGTCTTCGTTATGTTCACTGTGAGACCGTTATTGTCACAATAGCTAGCCAGGAGTCGAAGTTTGCGTTTTAAATCCACAGGAGAGTGAGCCAGTATAACCAAGTCTATAATCTGCGTACAAGAGCATTAACAAATCAATTCTGCTATTCAGATCGATGCCTCTGACATTTCCAGCTCAAAAACAAGAAATCATGTCGGAGATGGAGATGATAAACAATAGTGGACTAAGGACCTCGCCCTGAAGAACACCCTCGCTAACTTCCGCAGACTTTGAAAGTCCAGAGTGGGTTTTTATTTGCAAGGTAATTATAAAGATTCCTCAATATCCGGATGGTCTTTGCACTGATGCCAAGCCTATGCATTTTTTCCCAAAGTTTGTTCTGCGGGACAAAGTCAAAGGTTCGTATAAAATCAACGAACAAAGCATAAGTTTTACCCCCAGCTTGTCTCAATCTGAGCTGAATCATGGTTTGCAACGTAAACAAATTGTCCATTACCCCTCTACCCTTTCTAAACCCTGCTTGCTCCTCGGGGATGAGACTCATGACCATGACCCACTTTTCTAACCTGTCATGCAAAATCTGCGTGAAAAGTTTCGTGATGGTGTTCACCAGGGCTATGCCTCGATAATTTAACGGATCAGTCTCTGGACCTTTTTTGTGCAACATACACACTGCAACCTTTGACCACATTTTCGGCAATTCTTCGGTACTTAAGATTTTGTTAAACAGGGCCAATAGATAGTCAAACCATTCAGCAGACAATGCTTTATAAAATTCACGTGAAATGTCATCTACACCAGGAGCTTTTCCCGCCTTCGCTTTTATGATACAACCCGAAAACTCGTCCGAGGTAATAAAACCGTCCAACAATGGAACGAAAGGACCATCCAAAATATCGTTAGTCGGAATTCTCGCCGGATAGACAGTCCTAAGTAATTCGTTCCATGTATCTAGTGAAGGAGCTTCGGGTTGTCTAATTCTAGGCTTGCAACCTTTCACAGCACTCCAGAAGAGCTTCGGATTGTTGGCATTTGCAAAAGCTTCAGTCTTAACATTTATATATGCCGCTTTTTAGGCACTCACTATAATAATAGGCGAAGAGTGCCTATTAAAATGACCATCCGTTGCTCTTCGGAGTCTGTCGAAGGGGTTACTCCGCAGCGCATACTCCAAAAATTTTTATTTTTCACCATTTGCTTCGATGTATCTCCAACATCATGCGTAGTTACTTTGAAGTGACTGCGATGAATAGAAATATTTTTTTTAGTCTGCGGTGCAATGAAAACAACATTTTGGCTGAATTTTTCTTCTCGGACGTCCGTATCACACTGTAACTTTAGATGGTGCGAACCAATTTTGTTCTCCTTCGCAGGGTTTTTTTATTACATTATTTCCAGTATGCACATTACTTTTAAAACCAATCTAAGACCTTTAAGTATTTTTTCTAAAAAATTATTGGCCACAATTTGCATTTGCCTTCGGTCAAGTGTCCGTACGGTGCCATCATAATGAACTCTACGAACCAATTTTTTTCTCCTTCGCAGCATCATTTTGTTTTATCAAAAGCACTGCGCACAGCAAATTTAGAGACAATCCTACATCTCTAACTATTTATTCATCACAATTTTCCATAAAAAAATTATTTTCTCACATCTGATGTCCGTACGGTGCCCCAATTAAAAATCCTGGAAACCAATTCTTTTCTCTTTCGCAACAATATTTCATTGCATCGAAAGCACTATGCACAACAAATTTTGAGTCATTCTGACAAATATAATTTTAATTATAAAATAATTCAAAAACAGTGGTTATAACAAGATTTGCTTTAAAGGTTATGTTATTTAGATTTGCCAAAAATCCATTTTTCATCATGTTAAAAAAAAACTTCGGTTGTGAAAAATAAAACACGAAATATCATACACTGATTCACAAATGTTTGCGTTTTTTATTTCGAAAATAATATATTATCACCGAAAATCATTCGCAATATTTTAGCATATTTTATTCACATTCGTAATAAAAATGATAAATTTCACGTATTCACTGAAAAAATTGGTAGTAAACTCACAAAAAAGATTCATCGAATATGCAAAATAATTACAATTTCCCAAATAGAACTAAAAAAATAGCGAGTATATATTTTTTCGTTTTATTCTATCTGTCAAACTTTGGAAGCAGATGACAATTTCGTAGCAGACGATATACAGATGCTCATACGTCGCGGCGCGCGTACTCTGTGGCCGGATGATTTTCAAATTAAAAAAAAATCGACATCTCGTTTCAATCTTTGTTTCTATTTTACGTAAATATAAATGGATTCTACGCGGTATAGCGCAAATAAAAAGTATGCAATCATAAAAAAAAAGAGTTTTCTATCCTTCGACCGTCGAAGATTCGTCGCAGCCGAAATCTTTGTCAATTATGTTCACCCGATTTATTCATTTACAGTTAATAATAAAAACTGCAAATTCTTTTTCTGGCAACGTATTTTCTCCTCTTCAAAACAAGCCAAAATAAGAGTCGAAATCTTTTTTCGCTGCCGAGATATGATTTTTTTTAAGCAAAGACTAATTTTACGAATTTTCATCAAAAAACGAATCGTTTATTCAAATTTCTCGAAATTGCCGTCTCTAATCCTTTCCTCTCAAAGAAATCGTATTTACAAACTGACTCTCCGCGTTATTGCGCAGATAAAAAGTGTGCTATGTTTAAAAATTTAATTTTTTACACTTCGACCGTCGGAGATTCATCACATTCGAAATCTTTGTCAATTTTGTTCGCTGGATTTATTCGTTTACACTTGATAAGAAAACTGCTAATGATTATTCTATCGACGTATTTCCAACGTTTTTTTTTTTTCAAATTTTTTCAAATTTTCGTCGAAATACGAATTTCTTTCATATGCTCACGTCTTGAAAAGTTTTTTTTTTCGCAAAAAAAAAACAATTGTACTCTTAAAGAACAATTATAAACAATTATTTACCAAGAAAGTGAAAAACACTGAATTTGTCGATTTTACGAGTTATTCCGTACTGAAAAACTTATCCTCGTTTGTGATTAAATAAAATTAAAAAAAATACGATATGATATGATGCTAAATTTGATATTTTTAAACGACGATAAATATCAATAAAATTTCATTGAAAAACGGAAAAAAAAATCGAATTTCTCAAACTTCCCGTCTCCAATACTTGTCTGTTCTATAGAGACAATAACGAGCTGATTCCATGTATTACGAAGAAGAAAAAAAATATATCTCAAATGGTAGAAATGAAATTTGTTATAAGAGGACTGTCAAAGAGCCTTCAAAGTCGAATTTTTCAAGAATTTCATCAATTTGTAAAAAAATATTTCGGAGCTATCCAAGATGACAAATCTTTGATTCGAGTAACGTATTACTTCCTCTTCAATAGAAGACAGGAACTAAAAAGATATATTTTTTCGTTCTCGAGATTGCATTTGTTTGCAGCATCCATAAATATCGATAAAATTTCATTGAAAATCACTGTTGCGAACGGTCGCTCATTTTCCGGACTGCCGCGCTCTCCTAGCGCGGCAGCACGCTCCGGCATCGATCACTGATCGATACTCGCGCACGCGCGGCTCCGTCGTCTTGCCGCTGCTCGACGAGAAAGAGACGAGACTACCGGCACGGGACGACGGCGGCCATTATCAGCATCGGCATTGTGCGATCTCCACGTGCGTTCTCGCGTCTCTACGGTTTTCGGATATTCTCGGACGTTCTCTCGGTTTTCTCATCAACGGAATATTCTCGCGATCAGCTCAGTGATAGTGGAAGAGGTGTGTGCGACAACTCAGCGCATATTCGCGACCAGGAGCGCTCATCAGGAATATTCTCAGCGACTCAGCTACTCTCGGCATCGCCAACGGACATCTCAACGAACGACTCAACGGCGTCGCGTCTCACCGTCGATTTATTATCACACGGAGCGCTCAAGAACTCGACAGGTATTTTTCACGCTACACGGTACTCTCAAATTGTAAAGTGGAATAAAGTCAACGCTCAAATACCTGAAATGCATCTCTCAGAATAAAATTATTTAATTGCCCTGACCCCTCTCCCGCGCATCCATCTTGCTCTCGATCCCATGCTACGCGTGTTTCACGGTCATACGAAACATTTTTTGGTCCTTCGAGCCGGATCGAGAGCTCGTGGGTGGAGTGGTCAGTGGTTTTGTGTGGACTTCTCAAGACTTTTGTAAACGGGCACTCGTGAAAAATCAGCTCGGTGTTTTTCTCGCGTGCGACTCTTTGTGTGCGGGTGCATCGGAGAAATTGACAGGGCAATTTCTATCTCGCGGTACTCTTGCGAATTGTCTCGGAAAAAACTTGGATATTGTGCGCGTGTGGCGTTTCGCGGGCATAATATAATAATTTTCGCGGTATTCGCTCTCGCGTGGGGAACAGCGTGAGACATCGAATATTCTCGGCATCTCTCTCTGGCTCGTGAGGGGAACAGCACGAGCCGTCGTCTTTCTCTCTCTTTCTCAGTCTCGCGCGCGAAACAACGGCTTTCTCGTCGCGTGGGCTCTCTCGCGGCGGTTGAGCTCTCGGTCTCTCTCTCGTGCCTCGTGCGCACTTCGATCAACGGTCGATCGGTGCGTCGAAGTCTCCGGGGTATTATACGTGTGGTAGTGCGCGTCGGTTGGGTGCTCGTGTACCGACTTTGTCTCGCGTTCGAGCGTGCAGTGCGGCGTGGTGGTGCGCTCTCACTCGCTCTCTCGCGTTGTAACGGGGATTCGGTGCGTCTCGCTCGCACGGTATACCTCAAGCTTTACGCCTATCGGACTTCTCTCTCTCGCGCACGGTGACAGATAGGCGTAAATGTTCGCGCGCTTCGGGTATCGGCTCACGGTTCGGTTGCACGATTTTTAACGTTCGGATTCGCTCAACTTTGTGCAACTTTGTGTTATCAAGAGTGCAGATAATTTTCGGGCAATTGTTTGAAGAATTTTCTCTTTTTTGGACAATTTATTGTGCGCTGTTGCTGTTGCCGTCTGTGTCTATCTCGTCTTCTTTTATCCTCTGACATTGCGCTCATATACAATGAACTCGACAGGAGGAGCTCAAGACTCTGGGAATTCGACAGCTCAGGATACGATGGAGGATAAAAAGAGACCGGCTCCTCCCCCGCCCATGAGTTGGGCCGATGACGTCTCTCCTAACGAGAGCATTACCAAGGAATCGGTGACGGCAACAGCTCAGGATTCAGCTCCGGAATTAGCTCACGGGACGACTCGCGGTTCGGATCAGGAGGCGTCTCTTGACGGGAGTCAAGGGGCCTCTTCCTCCGCAGTGGAAACACTCAGCGTACCTCTCTCTCAAACAACAAATCGTCGCACTCGCTCGGCATCTCCTGCGAGGATAACCGGACCGATCTCATCTCGCATCTTCCAGCAGGAAGAGAGGTTGGAGATGCTCGGAGAGTTCGCGCAGTCCGTCGCGCAGGCGCATGATCGGGAGTCATCGCTCTCGCATCTCGCTATGTGGGAAGCGCGAATCGAGGAGCTTTTTAACGACGCGAAGGAGGCCAACGAATTCATTTCGGATCATTGGCCATCAGGGAATCTAAATCATCCCTACTTTACGGAAGGGTTGTTCCGCAGGATCACCAGCACTCGGAACAACACTCTCATGGCGATCTTGGGGCTCAAGCGCAGTCTTGGGTTAACGGAATCGGCTCTCTCGGGCACCTCGACGGCGGGCGGCTCAAAGGTTTCGGCGGCAGCCAAGCTTCCCAAGCTTGACTTGCCGACCTTCTCGGGGGCATATTACGAATGGCCGCGTTTCTCGCAGCTATTCAACTCTCTGGTGCTGGAGCCAGAGAGCATCTCGGAGGTGCATAAGCTCCAGTACCTGAAGCTCAGTCTCGAAGGGGAGCCCGCTCAACTCATCTCGGCAGTCCCTCTCCAGGAAGGGAAACTCAAGGAGGCCTGGGAAACTCTAACGGCTCGATACGAAGATAAGGGACGAGTCATCGCCTCTTATCTCGAACGGGTGCTCTCTCTCTCGCCGTGCACTTCGTCGAATCAGGCGGAGTTGAAGAAAATATACGGTGTCGTGTCGGAGGCGGCAAGGACCGTCAAATCTCTTGCGGCCGAACTCGACATCGGTGATATTTTCTGGGCGCATCTCATGGTGAGAAATTTGGATCCCTCGCTCAGGAGAGATTTGGCCTTCGCTCTCGGAAGCACTAAAGTTCCCTACAGCTATGATAAGGTAGAGGAATATGTGCGAGGAAAACTGCGCGCTCTCGAGACGACGGAACAGCCTCAAGGTGTTGCAGCTCAGAAGAAGACTCACGGATCGACTCAATCGGCAACTCAGCAGCGGGGATCGGCTCTACAAGCATCGGCTCAGGCATACGGCGCTTCTCGATCGGCCTACGCATGCGACTGCTGTCAAGGGTCGCATTACATCACGGCCTGTGCCTCGTTCTTGCACAAGAACGCTAAGGAAAGACGCTCTCTGGTCGTCGAGAAGCGGCTCTGCTTCAACTGTTTGGGGAGGCACAATGCTCGTGCCTGCAGAAATGCACAATTGTGCAAGACCTGCAAGGGGAAACATCACACCCTTCTGCACGAGGCATCCGCATCAGCTCGACCAGCAACAACTCAAGGAACATCTCAGCAAGGAACGAGCTCGACCTCTCAATAGGGAGGTTATGCGGTCGTCGCTCTCCAGGATTCAACTCGTTCACTTCGCGCGTCGCACTCGATTGGAACAACTCGATCGTCTCTTAGCCAGGACGAGGTTGGAAATTCTCACTCGGACACAGCTCTCGCGGAAATATCTCACGAATCATCAGCTCTCTCAGTGACTCAAGCTCTCGTGCTATCGTCTCAGTCGTTGCTTGCAACTGCCATCGCAGCTGTACGCACGCCATCGACGACTCATCAGGTTCGACTTCTCGTTGATCCTGGATCAGAGTTCAGCTTCATCGCTGACGAGCTTGTGTCAGCTCTGCATCTCTCTCGACAATGGTCTCCGCTCATCGTTACGGGCATTGGAGGCACTCACACGACAAAGACCAAGGGGGTCGTTCAACTCTCCTTGGCTTCGGTATACTCGTCGGAAAGTGTAATGGTTCGAGCTCACGTGCTTAAGAAGATCGCAACGGCATTACCATCTGCCGACGTGATCGTAGATGCATGGCCTCATCTGCAGAATCTCGAACTTGCTGATCCGCTGTATTATCAATCTCGAGCAGTGGACGTGTTGCTCGGAGCAGACGTCTATGGACAAGTCATCAAGCCCGAGGTGATAAGGGGATCTCGCTCAATGCCAGTGGCGCAATGCTCAATTTTCGGATGGTTAATTCTCGGCCCAGTGACAACTCAAGGGGTAACTGCTCATCAGAACGTCTCGCTCGTTGGAAGGATCGACAATGACTCTCAAGCTCTTCAGGATCTCCTCGCGAAATTTTGGGAACAAGAGGAAGTTCCAACAGACGAGACGGCGATTCTTTCGCCCGAGCAACAGGAGTGCGAAAATCATTTCCGGTCGACTCATACGAGGGATGAAGAGGGACGGTACATCGTGCGTATCCCTCTCAAGGCTCCTATCTCATTGCTGGGCGACTCGTATTCAACGGCGCGTCATCGTCTCCGCAAAACTTTGCAACGGCTTGCAAGGGATGACGTGTACAAAGAGTTGTACACGCAGTTTCTGGGGGAATACGAGAAGCTCGGGCATATGGCTCGCGCTCCAGTATCGGCTCAACGCTCGGAGGACCCGGTGGCATACTATCTGCCGCATCATGGGGTGTTACGACCTGAGCGAACTACAACAAAGCTTCGGGTTGTGTTCAACGGATCTAGCGCCTCAGCATCAGGATACTCGGTGAATGATCTCATGCACACTGGTGCCAATTTGCTCTTGGACATCTCGGACGTTCTCATATGGATTCGGCATCATCGACATCTCTTCGCGACGGATGTGACGAAGATGTTTCGTCAAATAAGGGTGCACGAAGGGGACCAAGACCTTCAGCGCATCCTCTGGGTCGATGAAAAGCTCAACGAGGTACCGTATCGTCTCACCACCGTGACGTACGGCACGAAATCAGCGCCGTTCTTGGCGGTGCGAACTATGCTTCAGCTCGCTGAGGATGAGGGGCACAACTTCCCGTTGGCAGTGCCTTCTCTCTTGTACGGAAGATATGTTGATGATATCTTTGGCGGTGCTGATACGGAAGCAGCTCTTTTGGAAACGGCTCAACAGTTGAAGGGACTCTGTCACGCGGGAGGATTCCCGTTGGCTAAGTGGCATGCTACGAGTCCTTTGGTTCTCGCTCAGCTTGGGTCATCTGGTGATCAGCAAACCATCCAGTTCGACGACTGCACAACCAAATTACTCGGGGTTCAATGGTCGCCAAAGGATGACAAATTCACGTTCGTTTCTCGGTCAAGCTCGCCTACCGGCAAGGTCTCAAAACGCGTGGTTCTCTCGGAGGTCGCGAAGATCTTCGATCCTCTCGGCTTTATCTCACCGGTTACCATTCGCGCCAAAGCATTGATCCAGGAGCTTTGGCTGCATAAACTCGGATGGGATGAACCACTCCCAGCTCTTCTGGCGGAAAAATGGCAGGCGGTAAGAGAAGAATTCACACAATTGGCTAGTCTCTCTGTTCCAAGGTGGTTCAACACATGCCAGGGGGCACGTGTTACTCTGCATGGCTTCTCGGACGCGTCACAGCTTGCCATGGCGGCCGTGGTGTATCTCACGGTCGACTCACCGTCCACGGGGAAAGTGACGTCACTAATCTGCTCGAAAACGAAGGTCGCACCCTTGAAGCGACTAACCATCCCGAGGTTAGAGCTCTCTGGTGCTCTCATTCTGGCGAAGCTCGTGAGTCATATCAGGAAGAAAGAGGGTCTTGATATCGACGAGGTATTTTTGTGGACGGATTCGAAGGTTGCTCTTACCTGGATCAAAGCTCATCCCTCTCGATGGAAGGATTACGTGCGGAACCGAGTCACGCAAATCCAGGATCTCTCAACGGATTGCTCGTGGATGCACGTGCCGGGAACGTGCAATCCCGCTGACTGCGCGTCGCGCGGGGCGACAACGCAAGAACTGGCAGCTCTCACGTTGTGGTGGCAAGGGCCATCATGGCTCACTCAGCCCCGGGAAAAATGGCCTTCTCAGACAGACGTGTCTGAGGTGGCTAGCGGCTCAGAGGCGAGGCCAGGAGTTTCGCTTGTGGGGGCTCTTCCGGAACCTGATTGTCAATGGGATCTGCTCTTCAGGTACTCATCATATTTTAAACTTCTGAGAGTAACGGCTCTGTGTTTCAGGGTGATTGATCGGCTAAAGCGCCTACCAAATGCACCCATCGGACGACTCTTGCTTCCCTCGGAACTGCATCGTGCACAGCAGTTTTGGGTTAAAGCATCTCAGGCGGCATCGTTCGCCTCGGAGCTCAGGATGCTCTCGAAAGGGGATACTCTTCCGCCAGGTCATCCTCTGAGCAGGTTGACGGCCTTTATCGACGCAGATGGTGTCCTCAGAGTCGGTGGACGGCTCGACAATTCTGCTCTCAAGGAAGAGAGTAAACATCCGGCAATTCTCTCACGGCATTCGCACTTGTCGTCGCTGATAATCGACGAAGCTCATCGGAGAACTCTTCACGGCGGTACTCAGCTCACTCTATCACATACTCGACAACGGTTTTGGATTCTTGGAGGAAGGAATACGGTACGAGCTCATGTGCTTCGGTGCGTGATGTGCGCTCGGCAGAGGGGGATCCGTGCCCGTCAATTGATGGGCCAACTACCTCTTTGCCGGGTTACACCATCTCGCCCGTTCATGCACACAGGCTTGGACTACGCTGGACCACTCATGCTCAAGTCGTGGCAAGGTAGAGGAGCTAAAACTCACAAAGGATGGCTTTGTGTGTTCGTCTGCCTCAGCACTTCGGCGCTTCATCTGGACGTTGTCACGGACTACTCAACGGAAGCGTTCCTCGCAGCCTTTCGGAGATTTGTCTCACGGAGAGGCATCCCCACGGCAATGTATTCGGACTGCGGAACGAATTTTCTCGGAGCCGACGCAACTCTCAAACAGATGTTTACGGCAAGCGCCCGTGAACATCGGACGATGGCTCTGGAACTCTCGAGGGAAGGAATCAGCTGGGTATTCAACCCCCCAGCAGCTCCGCATATGGGCGGAAAATGGGAAGCGGCCGTAAAATCCGTTAAATACCATCTTCGGCGAACGGTACGTGATGCATTGCTCACGTATGAACAGTGGGCTACGCTGCTCACGCAGATCGAGGCTCTGCTCAACTCAAGGCCGTTGGAACCTCTTCGCGATGATCCAGAGGATGTCTCAGCTCTAACACCCGGACATTTTCTTGTCGGCTCTGCTCTGACGACGATACCTGAGCCTTCAGTATTCGATCTCAGAGAGGCTCGCCTCTCTCATTGGCAACTACTCCAGCAGAAGACGCAGCAATTTTGGAAGGTTTGGTCAACTCATTACTTGCATCAACAACAAGCGATCTCGAAATGGCAGCACTCTCAAGATGCAATTCAGATCGGCTCTCTGGTTCTCATCAGTGACGAGAGAGCCCCTCCAGGGAGATGGCCTCTCGCTCGAGTCACCGCTCTTCATCCAGGGCGCGATGGACTAACTCGGGTTGTTACCCTGAAAACCGCAACGACCACACTCACTCGACCAATTGTGAAACTCGTCCCTCTGCTTACAGAAGGGACCAAGGGATAACATCTCCGCGGAGGCGGAGATGGCGGGCGGGAATGTTGCGAACGGTCGCTCATTTTCCGGACTGCCGCGCTCTCCTAGCGCGGCAGCACGCTCCGGCATCGATCACTGATCGATACTCGCGCACGCGCGGCTCCGTCGTCTTGCCGCTGCTCGACGAGAAAGAGACGAGACTACCGGCACGGGACGACGGCGGCCATTATCAGCATCGGCATTGTGCGATCTCCACGTGCGTTCTCGCGTCTCTACGGTTTTCGGATATTCTCGGACGTTCTCTCGGTTTTCTCATCAACGGAATATTCTCGCGATCAGCTCAGTGATAGTGGAAGAGGTGTGTGCGACAACTCAGCGCATATTCGCGACCAGGAGCGCTCATCAGGAATATTCTCAGCGACTCAGCTACTCTCGGCATCGCCAACGGACATCTCAACGAACGACTCAACGGCGTCGCGTCTCACCGTCGATTTATTATCACACGGAGCGCTCAAGAACTCGACAGGTATTTTTCACGCTACACGGTACTCTCAAATTGTAAAGTGGAATAAAGTCAACGCTCAAATACCTGAAATGCATCTCTCAGAATAAAATTATTTAATTGCCCTGACCCCTCTCCCGCGCATCCATCTTGCTCTCGATCCCATGCTACGCGTGTTTCACGGTCATACGAAACAATCACAAAGAATAGCAAATTTCTTGAACTTTTTTTCTACAATGGTTTGGTTTCCTACACATAAAATAACGAACTGAATCCATCAATTATGGGGAAGAAAAAGAACACTGAAGGGGAAGGATTTAAAGGGGATATTTGGCCTGAATGCTAAATGGTAATCGTATTGGTGTCGGTACATGTTTTGTGTGTTTGTTTTATATTCATTAAATCTGGTCATAAGTTTAAAGCCAATAAAACGACTTTACTAGACATGATTTGATTCGTTAAATTAATTTGATCAACTTCTGCGTGGTGCAATTCGTTATATTTGTCTCGTGTCTCAATATTTGACAATTTATCGTCAAACAAAAAGGAAATATCCGTCGTGAATATTAATAATCAATTGGTACAAAAAAGAAATATTTTTATTCGACGAAGGTTAAACACAATGAATTAATTTACGTAACTGATAAATGTTTTTCCCTCATACGTACTGACGAAAAGAAACGCAGAGCGCGACGAATAAACATACTTCATTCGTAGCGCATAGCGCGATGTGTAAATACACTCGATACGGAGCGCGTAGCGCGACGTGCACCCCCGTGAGTGCCTTAAAAAATGTCCCGTAGGGACATTTTTCGGGGGGTTTGGGGGGCGGAGCCCACCAACAAGAGCATCTGCGCCCGCCGGGCGCTGAGACGCTTGTTTGTTCTTTAACGTTAGTTTGTAGGCTTTTTTTGAAAGCAGATATGTATTTAATTCAGCGAACGAGTATCCTGATTTTTTGGCATTGTGACGTGGATTTTTTGCTCCCGTTACACCCGTTAAACCCGACAAATATACGGGTTTAAGGGACAGCACGGCACAACGGCCAACGTTCTGGCTCTCGGTAGAGTCCCTCTCGGCAATTCAACATGGCATTAGGTAGCTTTTCGAATTTTATTTTGATTATTTTGATTTTTCTTTTCGGCAAATGAGCGACGGTCTCCCGGCATAGTCATCGAAAGCATCGACAACGCCGGAATCTTCGCTACCGACGCGCAAGGGAGCGTCATCGCCGCCTCAACATTGGCAAAGGCAACGGCGAGTCCACGCCAGCTACGCTCTCGCGGACAGCATCGGTCGTCGGCGAGAGAGTCGAGAGCCGTACGAGCGCTATGGCCTCGCTGCAGAAACGGAGAGCGCGTCGTCGAGCTACCGCGCGCTCCAAAAGCGACTCGGATGATCGTCGATACGGATATCGATTTCGTGATAGCGGACGGAGGATCGACTCGAAGCCTCACCCCTCGCTGTACTTCAACAGCGTCATTCCCGGAGAATAATCGCATCTTTCAGCCTCGTTCTCCGGAGAAAGAATTGTTTCCGGTCTCATCTGGACCCCAGCAGCAACAGCATCGCTCTCGTCGTGGATCGTCAACTAGCGACCACGGCAGATTTATCGATATCGCGCGCTCTCGCTATTAAATTTGCGCGCGATGCGTTACCGGAGCGTCTCAAAATTCGGCTAGTGGGCCAAGCGTTAGAGTAGGCAGGGGTGGGGGTCGTAGTCCGTTTCCGCGAAATCGCTAATCGTTTCGAGGACTCAAGCGTTAACCACCGAAGAACAGGACGTTGCTCCCGTTGCCGACCATGCTGTCCAGCGAGAACCGACGCCTACCACCCGCAATCTCGAAGACTCGACGAGGAATTTCCCGAGGGGCTTCGTTTACGGCATAAATTAACCGGTAAGGCCGTCGTTCGTTTCCGGACAGGCTTTTCTTTAAAGTTCCGTACCATCTTAGTTTTGGGCCAAAAAGATCCCGAACTATATTGCCGGGTGTTGCGTTATCGTGCATGGCAATCAGTGTTCTGCAGGAAATCCGCGAATCGAAAAGCTATCGCCGGTGTCGATCGTAATTTTATTTTATTCTATTGCTGGGAAAGTAAAAGAATCGCCGAGAGGGATTCAAATAGCTGTTGATTATTCTGTTCTTTTCATAAAATTACAAACCGCGCGAGAGTCCGTAGTTTTAGTTACTTTAATAATTTCGGGAAGACCGCTAACTTCCATCGCTCTCGAGAGCCGTTTCTATTTTGTTCGTCCGTTTTTGTTTATACTCGAGTCAACACGCGTTTCCGTATTTTAATCATTTCCTTTGGACTACTTTTCTATTAACTTCCGACATTTTCATAATTGTTTATACGTAGTGACTTATCTTTATTGTACTCCGTGACGTTATTTAATTTTATTTTGTGACCACGAGACGCGGGTCTTTTCCATCGATTTTAACGGACTTCGATATTTTCGCTCTCGAGAGCCCGCTTATTGAAAGGTCGAATCGACCTCTATCTGTTTGCCGCGCGATCACGCGTCGCAATTCGACCACCGCTACCGAGAACAACGATTTAAGTTTGACGCGTCGAATAGTTATTGTATTGTTTCTTTTTGGCTACCGAAAGTTGTGTTGAACAATAAAAATTGTTAAATTCGTTGGCTCGAATTTAGAGTGTTGGTTCCTTCGCATTTGGCACCTGAACCACCCCCTCTACCATTTCCCCATGGCTGCTTGCTAGCCGAGCGAATACCTCGTTCCCGACTCCTCGATAAAACATTTGTATCGAGAGCTTAGCTCTCGAGACTGGCACCCAGAGAAGTCGTACGGTCTTGCGGGTATTGGTTTGTGCGCGGGAATTCGCGTGACAGCATTTTTTAATAAACTTATTAGATTTCTTCTACTGTCGTTACACTCTTTATCAAACCATGGCTTATTATGCCAGCAAGAGCGCGAACTATTTACCACCACATGCATATCAGCCTTCGTGGCTGCTTCAGTAATAGCAAGTCGCATATTTTCGTACAGAACATCGATATTGGAGAACGCAAAATTCATAAAAATTCTCGGAGATAGAACAAGATTAGAAAGAAAATCGTCGCGCCTCAGGTTTTTCCATTTTAAATTCGTTATTTTACCAACAGGCAATTCACGAGCTGCTCGTGCTGCGTCGTTGAATAGATCATCCCTGTATAATTCAAGTGTTACTGGAAAATGATCAGAGGTGTGAATACTTTCTTCGACCTTGAAATCTTTTACCGTTTCGAGCGTAGAGGCTATAATCTATACTAGATCAACTGTACTCGATCCATTTAGGCTAGTGTGAGTATAATGCGCCGGTCTGTCACCCGGCGAACGCCCATTTAGCAGAACAAAGCCATTAGATGTCATAAAATCGAGCAACGGGCGCCCTCGGTCATTAACAACTACATCGTAGCTTACCCTGTTTGCGAAAAGTCACGTGTTATCAAAAAGATCTGAGTCTAATTCGTCCAAAGTGTCGTCCCGCGCATTAAAATCACCGCCTAGGATTATAATATCATCAGGAAAACTTTCAATAATATCGTCTAAAATAGGTTGCAAAAGGTCTAGTAAAATCTTTAAGTCTAGCGCGGGACTAAAATAGAACGACCCGACGATAGCATGCCATGATTCACTTGTAATACGTATTAAACACCACCAATGCGACACATCAATTATTACGGCTTGGAAATTGCACTTCACTAGGCTCAATAGACCCCCACTAGCTCTTCCCATATGGCTCGTCCTCGTTGCGTCGGCCCAGACGTTGAATGCGTTCCGAAGATGATGAGGTAGAGCTTCTACGTGCAGCCGCTCACTCCAGGTTTCGTAGAAACATCCGACATCAAAGCATTCTTGTAGGACGTCGGTGGATAGGTTGGCAATCCATTGCGAATTCCAGAAGAAAATTCTCGTATACCCTCGTTTTTTGATGACTGGCCTCGATTAACTGCAGAAGCAGCTGAAGCAGATCTTTCTTGGCCTTTTTCGAGTTCTTGCCTCTTACGATTCCAAAAATGCCAAACTCCGTCTATGCAAAGCTTGCGATAACTGATTTTTACTGTTTTGCCGGTGTCCCTGAGTTCCTTTGCTTTGATTTTAATTTGCTTATATACATCCATCTCCGCCGCGGACAGCTCGTGCTCGATATAAATTTTCCGGCGACCCAGCTTCGATTTTTTACTCATAATTTCTTCCTTTATATATCGACTATGCAGTTTGACAATCAGTATGTTCAGATTATTATATTTTTTTTTGTTTCGATGACGTCTGAGATCGCGTTCAGTATGTCAAATTCATTGCTAAGAAATTCTTCAACGCTGTCCATAAGAGGCAGTTCGCCGCGCCCGAGACCGTTGATGATGATGTTGTTGGCGTGAGAGGCCCTTTCCTGTTTTTCTAAACGTCTTTTCAACTTAAGTAATTCAGCGTTCTGAGCGGCAGCCGGGGTGGGTCCTTGAGATTCTAAATGGGAAACCCTTTGGTTTAAAGCAGCGATTTCCTCTCGTGCGTTGGATTCTTCAATTTTTGCCTCTACGACAGCAAATTTATCGTTGACCTTGCGTTCTAGTTCCTTCAGAGAGTTTTCATAGCGCAGTGAATTTATCTGAACCTCGGCACGTATTTCTTCTTTAACACCAATCAGCTGCTGCTTATTGAGTTGCGAAGCTTTATTAAGTTTCGTCTCGATTCTCACCATGTTTTGCTGATTTTCGAGCCTCATGTCGGCGAGTCGTTTTAAAATTAGGCCCATGTAAGCATGCTCGCTCGGTGGAGGTGGTAAGTCGGCGGGCTGTTCACCGAAGCTGGTGTCGATAAGAGTGTTAACTACCGTAAACGGGACTGCGAATCCTCCGAGCCCCCACCAGAGGACTTATCAGGATCTAATTTTTGCGACAGCTGTTTCTTAGGGGAATGCGCGATAAGGTTGCTCCGTTTGAAAGGCAAGTCATCAAGAAATTTATCTAGCAGTCCCTGATCTGTTTCCTCTCTCTTGCGTTCGAGAAACTCTTTGAAATTACCCTCAGAGCCGCTTCTGCCTCTAAGGCGTAGCGAATCGGCGTTGGCGGGTCTACCTACTTTCCTCTTTACCTCAATCGAACTGCCAGATAACGGCATTCTGTAAATTTCATCATTAGATAACAGAGTCTTGTTGGATATAGGCGTGCTGTTGCCGGATGATTTTATCTCGCTGAAATCTGTTTTACCATCGGATACGTCAGTCATTGACGTTAGATCCTCACCCATAAGTGGTGTCGGACGGGCTGACGTGTGTCCAGCGCCGCCTGGCGGACGAGTAACTTCAACCGAGCGAACCCCCTCGCCATCGATAATTTGGCTTCCATTGAGCATTTTTGCAAACAAACTTAACTTCACTTGCTACTGGGAGCAATTAAAAACAGCCTAGTAAATTACTTTAATCGCCATAAAACGGCAGAATTAAATAATCCAGGCGTGGGTAGACGCCTTAATTACGAGATGCACCGGCACTGTGCACGAATTAAGCCCTAACTACAGCGAAATCACAATTTATCACAGGAGATTAATGACGTACGTGTTGTATACAAATAGTCCAGAACAGAACCCCATATTCACTTATTAGTAGTTCAACCATTTTACGACTTTTCATTTCACGATAATAATCCGCGTACCTGGCTATCCATTACATGGTGTCAGAAGTGTTCGAACTAAAATCTACGTCCGCGAAAAGTGAAATTTCGATATTTTTTTTTTCTTTACCCCTTTGTTTTAGATACCGCGTTCAAAAAAAAAAAAAATACATACAGCGAGAAAAATCAGCGAAAAAAAAACACACACCCAAACACAACCGTTGAAAAAAAAAGTGTTCGACACAAAACAAAAATCAGCAAAAAAAAAAACAAACACAACAGTGAAAAAAAAAGGGCTCGACGCGAAACAATAACCAGTGAAAAAAAAACAGAACAGTGAAAAAAAAGTGATCAACGAAAATCGAACGAAGGAAGAACAAAAAAAAATCAGCCAATAGAAAGAAGGAAGGAAGACGACCGAAAACCATCGATCCGAAAAACGCAAACTTATGCTAATTTCCACCCTTCTCTACGTGGCAGCAACGTAAGTACTTTAAAATTTCTAAAAAAAATAAGTGTGAAAAAAAAAAAAACGAGCTTCGAAAGCGAGTAATGAGCGCCGACTCGCAAAAAGCGTGTAGCGCTATCTTTGTCGCGCACACAGCTCAGTCGAAGGCGTACGACCGCTGCATGCGATACAGGGGAACTTGGCTTATATATGTTACCAAATTGATACTAAATATCAAATAAATTCAATAAAAAGACCTTACGATCTCGCGTTCGTTAAAAAAAAGGGAAAAACAGTAATAATAATCAAGTTAATAGCCATTAGCAATGCGCGACTCCCGATTGGAGTACGCAGCTGTATACCGCCGATAAAATTATCACAGTAACAACGCATAAAATCTTCCCTTCAACTCCTTAACCCTTTCAAATTTCTTCAATTTTTTCTAATTTACAAAACTTTTAAATTTTTTCAAATCTTTCAATTTTTTAAAATTTTTCAACTTTTTCCAATTATTTCAGATTTTCCAATTATTTCAAATTTTTTGGAATTTTTTCACATTTTTCAATTTTTTTAAACTCCCCAAATTTTTCAAATTTTTAAATTTTTGTTCAACTTTTTGATTTTTTGCAATTTTTCAGATTTTTTCAAATTTCTCAATTTTTTTTCTTCAGCAACTTTTTCAATCTTTACAGTTTCTTCAATTTTTTCATATTTTTCATACTTTTCGTTTTCTTCATATTTTTCAATTTTCGTAGTTTTTTCAACCTTCCCAATCCCTCAAATTTTTTTTTAATTTTTTTTTTTTTATTAAACTTTCTAATTTTCTCCAAATTTGTCAATTTTTTGATATTTCACATATTTTTTCAATTTCCTCACATTTTGCAATTCTTTCGACTTTTTCCATATTTTTCAAATTTTTTCAAATTTAAAAAAAATATAAAAATAAAAAATTCTCCCGATTTTTTTTTTTTTCATTTTGCAATTTTTTAAAATTTTTCAACTTTCCAACGTTTTAACCATTTTTCAATATTTTCATATTTTTTAATCCATTATTCCTTTTTCACTTTTAAAATTTTTCCAATTTTGACAACTTTCTTAATACTTCAAATTAAATATGTATAAACAGTTTTTCCGTTTCCCGTTTATAAAATAAATTTCTTTTCTCTCACTCTCTTTTACCACTTTTCCTCTCATCCTTCGGAGAAAGAAGAGAGAAAACAACCTTCTCTCTCCCGTGTAGACCAGATTGCGCCTCATAAACGCAACCTTGACGTGCAAACAGTTACTATAGATTACTATTGACTGACAAAGCGCGAGCCGAACGCCTGTTGCAAACAGAAGCGCAATGGCAACCGCAAATACCAGTACAAGTGAACTCGAAAACATTTCGAATTTCGTAACGTTTCGCGATGTATTTAATAACATACCGTTCTTTGATGGAAAAAACATACCGCTGGAACAATTCGCGCGACCCTGCCGGTACGCAGCAAAATTGATTCCCGCGGAAAATATGACCACCTTTCTAAGTATGCTGCACCTGAAGTTATCAGGTGAGGCAGCAGACGTAACGGAAACAAAAACGTACACAAATATGGACACACTCTTGAAAGACCTAAAAGATTACTTCGAAAAACCATTCGAATTATCTGATTTAGAACTAGAGTTAAAAACAAACATTCAAAACTACAACGAACCGGTTAAAACTTAGTCAGCACGTACTCGCAAAATAGCTAAACGCATACACGACCGCCTAGGTGAGGTCTATAAGACCGCCGCACAACAGACATATTTAGCAAACAGAATTAGCGAAGTCGATAAAGCAGTTATCAAAGCTTACATCCGCGGACCTTTAGATCAAATCGGTAACCTATTAATGCATAAATCATGGCAAACAGTAGACGAAGCAATCGCAGCAGCGGAGTCAATCGAGCTAGAATTGCTCCGCAGACAAGAGATCCATCAAGGAAAAAAAATCGACGTAGAAGCACAGGCCAAGGTAAGGTTCGCGTTCATCACCGACGAACTCGATGAAATCATTGAAAAAAAAACCAGATATTAAATATTGTGAGGTTCTCGGCGAAAACCGTAGGCATGAAACCCCCGAATGTTACACGATAAAGCGCACTCGCGAATACGTCAAAGATCGTTGTAGAAACGGACGGTCAAGTGACAATTCGCAAAATAGAAATTCGAGAAACCGTGATCGCTCAAACTCGCGAAACAATTGGCACGATAGACGCAGTTACGACAATTCGCGAAGTCGTTACTATAGGAGCGACTCGCGTGATTCGCGAGATAGTTCGCGCAAGAGATACTCGCGCAACAACAGTAGGGATAGATCTCGCAATTCAAACGACTCGCGTGGTCGACAACGCGGTCAATATGAACCTGGTCATTCTGGAAACCGAAACGACTCTCGAGATCGCAGCGATTCGAGAAATCGAAGCGGTTCGCGAGACCGCGGAAACTCTACTCAACGAAGCAACTCTCGAGACACAGATAGTCGCGATAACTCTAGAGATAGAGGACATCGCAACTCAAGAAAGACTGACTATCTCAAATATCCTGTCTCAAATAGAAGAGGCATTGCAAAATATATTTGAAAAAAACCCAAAATCTACCACCCGGAACAGCGCGACGGGAGGTTAGAATTAAGCGCGCTCAACACGGAGACGATAAAAACAGGGGATACCTCCCTCTCAAAAAATGTAAATAATGTAAAAATAATAGTTAAGGAAGCTAGGATTAATTTAGGTTTAACAAAAAGACATAAGCCACCAACGGTGAAAATACTCTCGCCCGATCTACGCACGAAAGAAACACTGTTTCTCGTAGACACCGGTGCCGAGATAAACCTCGTGAAAAAGTCCAGCCTTGCGCGAAACACCGAGGTCGATGAAACCATGATATATGTACTCACGGGCATCACCTCAGGGCAAGCACGCGCAATAGGCCGATGTTACATTCGCATAGAGGAATTCACTATCGAATTCCATGCAATCGAGGACAATTTCCCGATTTTGCAGGATATTGCTATCCTCGGTGATGTGTTCTTCAGAGACACTCCCGCGGATCTCCTTTATAGCGAATCGTGCATCAAATTCGCAGATCATGGTCGAGACATTAGCGTTCGCAGATCATGTTCGAGACATTCGAATGAGTAACTCTACCACCTCGATCCAAGGTCGTCTGAGGCCGACAGATCTTGAGGAAGGATATATTTCGAGAATCGACGCAGGAAAAAACATATATATGGGTCACGCAGTTGTCAAAAACAATAATGGCATAGCGTATCTTTGCGTCATAAACGCCAATACGTGCAAAATCAATTTAATCCTTCAGCCAATACATTTGCACCCGTTTGAACAAATTTCGTTGGCGAGATCGTTTTAATCACGCGCACAATCTCGACGTGCTGACGTGGAAAAGCGCTGATTTTTTTTTCAACAAACTGCGAACTCTATCCGGGACGCTATGCCGGACTCTATGCGGGACCCTTGCTAAGATTCCTTGTGGGAATCCGGCAGCACTTGAAAAAAAAATCAGCGCTTATTCACTATAGAGTCTAAAATTGCACGCTGCATGCGAATTCGTTGCCGGAATTTGGTTCTGGGCAAATTTCTACGTTTTTTATTTTCGCCTTCTATTTGACTAATTCTAATTTTTTTTCTCTTTCATTTTCCACACGAACGCGAAGAAGCACGCCAAGAAGCACAGCGCGAATGTGTGAGAGATTCTTTGCCGAGATAAACATGAATCTTGCGAAGAAGCACTGCGAGATTGTGCGCTCGATTTAAACAATCTCGCCAAGAAACACGGTGAGATCGTGTGCAGGGTGTTCCGGTCGAGTTAAAAAGAATCTCGCGAAGAAGCACGGCGAGATTGTATAAGAATCACGGTCCGGGACACATGCAGCATTTTCAGTGAGATCTCGCTTAGATTCTCGGCGGAATTTCGCCGAGATTCTCGCCAAAAATCTCGTTGAGATTCTTTTTTTCTATACGGGCTGAAATTGGTAATAAAAATAGGCTGGAAGAACTGAAAAAACTATTACATCTCGAACACCTTAACGAAACAGATAGGGATCACGTACATCAATTAATCGGTGAATATCAACATCTATTCTGTCTTCCCGGAGACACTCTCGGATCCACGAAAATCATGTCACGAGATCCATACAACAGACGAGAGACCGATAAACACCAAACAATATCGTTTTCCCCAGACTCAAAGAATCAAGTTACAGAGGCAAGTCAGAAACTTGCTCGATAAGGGAATCATCATACCCTCTCTCTCTCCGTACAATTCCCCAGTCTGGATAGTACCGAAGAGAGAAAATTCAAAGGGGAATAAACAATGGCGATTAGTAATTGACTTCAGAAAACTGAACAAAAAAACAACGCCAGACGCGTACCTACTGCCGAATATCATAGATATTCTGGATCAGTTGGGCAACGCGACATATTTTTCAACTTTCGATTTAGCATCTGGTTTTCACCAAAGACCAATGCAACCAAGAGATAAACAAAAAAACAGCCTTTTCAATACCACATGGACATTACGAATATCAACGCATGCCGTTTGGACTCCGCAATACTCCAGCAACGTTCTAAAGACTTATGGACGTAGTGCTGTCCGGAATCCAAGGCACAGACCTATTCGTATATCTCGACGACATAGTGATCTATGCGATCGATATCGAAGATCACGGAAACAAATTCAGAGGATTAGCAAAACGACTGACTGCAGCAGGACTAACTCTCCAAACCTACAAGTGCCACTTCCTCAACAGAGAAGAGACATACTTGGGTCATGTCATTTCAAAAGACGGAATAAGTCCTAACGAGCGAAACATATCCGCAGTGTTGCGCTTTCCGCCACCCACGAACAGAAATGCGATAAAGCAATTTGTAGCACTTGCAGGTTACTCTCGACGATTCGTTCAGGATTTCGCAAAATTCGCGATCCCATTAACGAGACAACTACGCAAAAACGAGAAGATCAATTTGACGGACGAATGTCAAGACGCATTCGTTCTCCTAAAACAAAAAATCTCAGCTCGACCAATCTTGATCTACCCCGATTTTGACAAACCGTACACACTAACGACCGACGCGTCCGATTACGCGTTAGGTGCGGTTCTAAGTCAAGTCAAGGACGAATTCGATCACCCGGTCGGTTTCTTCTCGAGAGCTTTAAAATCTTCTCAGCCTCGGTATCGTTCATCAACGGACGAAAGCTCTGGCAATCCAGCTCCGAAGAAGAAGCCAACACTTCAACAGGGTGTTGATAACTCGGACGATAATCAAGTCACACATCAACAACCGCAAAGCGAAGGAGAAACAAAAACTTCGAAACAACCGAACGTTGCTCCTAGTGAGCCCGAACAAAAAATGACCTTGCAACCACCGGAAGAAACTACGTTAAAAACCAAACAAACAGAACAAACACCAACAAGCACAAAAACTAGGGAGAGTGGACCAATAATCGATTCGTCCATTGACGACGAGACACCACAATCAGAACCGTCTGACAATGAAATAGAACTCAGGAGTTCCATACGAAAGAAACTAATGGAACGATGGACATCATCGCAAAAAACGCGAGCACAGGATAGACCCAGAGAGAAAACTAGGGTCTCATCAAAAAATGAGCGAGCCAAAAAACGGTCTGGCAAGAGATCCTGGAAAAGTGAAGGAATAACTGACCGATATTTCTTAACTGTAGAAGAAGATATCTCGACGGAGCTAGAGGAGGAGGAACAAGTAGAAAGTACAAATAATAAACAAAATAGCCCAAAGCGGCTTGGATACAGCCCAAAGCGGCCTGAAAACAGCCCAAAGAGGCGGGAAAATAGCCCAAAGCGGCCCGAATATAGCCCAAAGAGGCGGGAAAATAAGGATCAGGATAAATACACGAACTAACATGGAACTAACTACGGAAAACGAATTGATAATAGATATGGAATCGACTGACAAAATCCCGACGGAACGCGAAGCCGAACTGTTATCAATGATTATACAGGACTCAACTGATGACGAGATTGGTATCAAACCGCAACCGGAACCAACATTTAGGTCACCTTCAGACACTCAACAGGACCTACAACAAAATCCACAACCAACAACATAAGATTTTCGCGAGGTTGCCCAACCTCAAACATCGGAGATACGAGATAAGGCAACCAGCAAGGAGGTAGTGACTCCAACATTTAGATCTCTAACAAAAAACCCCTTAAAGAAAATAGTTAAAGGCACCAGAAAACGAAAGTTACACTGCGAGCCAACAAAACGCAGCAAGAGAATAGCCGAATAAACACAAAAAATTGCCCAACCCGAAACCATAACAATTTCGGATTCCGAAACCTCACAAACAATTATAGATTTCCCAACAGAATAAAAAACAACCCAACCTGAATCCACAATAGTTCCAGATCCCGAAACCCCTAAATAATCATACATTCCCCAGTAAAACCACACCCAACGGATAAGGCATCAAAATCGAAAAAATCACCTCTAGCGCCAGCTCATAAAGGAGGCAAATAAAAAATAACCAAGCGACCAAAACAACAGCGTTCAAGCCAGAGTAAAAAATCACGGCTACGGCAAGAAATTTATCCGCCAAAACATCCTCCACCTGTAGTAAACACTACGGAACAGGTAAATAAACCAACGACTTCCAAAAATCAATCACCGATCATCCAAGCCTTGCCCGACTATACTCAGGGATTTGACGATTTCGCAGGCCCGTCCGGCATTCAAAATAACCAACCTCCAAATACACGAGACAACGATTCGGTAACGTCTTCTGATTACGAATCAGACAGTGATTCGAACTACCAACCAACAGGGTACCATAGTAAACAGTTAACATAAAAAAACAGAGGACTGACAATAACGGAAGACGTACAAATAGAGAATATCATCACCGTAACACAGGAAAACATCGTGGCTAGGAAGGATACATTGGCACAGTTTTTGTCCGCCGAAAAAAGCAAAATCGATAAAAATATGTTTCTACAACAACAACCACGCGCCGAAAACATAATAATAACCGAAATCGGTGCAGAACACTACATTTCCATGTTCTGCAAGGAGAAACAATCAGATACGACAAGCGCAATCATGATTGAAAAGTGTTTGAAAACACTGATGAAAATTCTATAACAGAGGAAAATTACATCTTGCACGATCTCAAAAGATCCAGGGATCATGGATGCATTCCAATGGAGCAGCATCAAAACATACATCCGTTTGAAAGGTTCAATTCGAATATGGCGTTCACTCTTTGCGAAGGTATCGTGACAGTTCCGCCAGTCGAACAGCGAAAAAATATCATAAAAGAACTCCACGAATCAGCAGTAGGTCACCAGGGCGTCGCGAAAACATACAAGGGCATTGTATCGCAATACTTCTGGCAAGGACTGAGAAGCGATGTCAAAGAGCACATCAAATATTGCATAGTTTGCCAAAAAGACAAATTGGTTAGAGTAAAAAATAAAGTACCTATGATCATCACAGATACACCCGCGGTACCGTTCGACAAAGTGGCAATCAACATAGTAGGACCATTGCACCTGACGAAAAGTGAACACGGTTACATATTAACAATGATCGATCTATTCAGCAAGTTTAGCATCGTAGTCCCACTAAAACACCAAACATAAGTAGATGTAGCCAAACCGCTTACAGCATCATTAATATCAACTGTTGGTGCGCCACGCGCAATACTAACAGATCAAGGTACTAATTTCATGTCGGATACAATTAAAAACGTAGCACAGCTTTTCCAAATCGAACAACAGAGAACAACAGCATATCACCCACAATCTAATGGCGCCATCGAACGCAGTCACCGCACACTCAAAGAGTACATAAAACTTTTTGTAACAACTAACCGAGAATGGGACGAGGTAGTAGCTCTCGCAACATTCTCATATAACAGTAGCGTTCCCGAAAGTGCAGGATTTACTCCGTACGAATTAGTTTTCGGTAGGAAGGCCCGTACACCGGCAGAATTTCCACCACCCGAAAAGACAATAACATACGACGACTATATGATAGATTTGAATCGAAACGTGAGAGAGTCAAGTCAATTAGCCTTCGAAAAGGCGATACAAGCGACAGAACGCAATAAAAAATATTACGACAAAAAATATTACGGTAACGAAACCTACCTACGAGATAGGCCAACTCGTATTTTTACAAAACGAAAAGAAAGTAAATTTGACAAAGACTGGTTAGGCCCATATAAAATCATACGGATTCACGAAAACAATCATAACGTCACACTACAGATCAACAAAAAACCTAAAACAGTTCACGTAGATAAGATTAAAATAGCGTATATTGCAGATGTCACGTCACTCTCGTGAAGGCAACCCCAAACGACGCTTTCAGGATTACTCCATTTACGGAAAATGCAGGCATATATTCGGAACCATTGGGTAGACTTCGTTCATACCACACAACATGGACACTAATTATCTACATCAATACATACGGACTTTCAACCAGACGCCTACAAATCCGAGAAAATCTATTGGCAGCAGTTCGATTCTGCTCCGCGCTGGAAAAGCGATGCCACATAAAAGGACAATTATCATCTATGATCATCTAATAAATATTCACTTATTAGTAATTCAACCATTTTACGACTTTTCATTTCACGATAATAATCCGCGTACCTGGCTATCCATTACAAGAGATATTGAGTAAAAGTTAACATATTGCATAATCAAAACGATGTAATAAAAATTTTATTTGATTCCAAATTAATTTCATCTTAATTTTTATCGATTGATACAATACACACGGTAAAAAATCCTCTTATTGACTTTCCACATATGGATCAATCTATTTTATCAACATATAATAAAATTCTACTAAATTAATAAAGAATACTCTAGTTTGTTGACTTCTCACATATGAATCAATCTGTTTTATCGACATATTATCAGATGATAAATGAGCAAGTCATGATGGTAACTTTTTATAATACAAGCGTATGCCTAGTTATCTAACTAGCATTTTTATTCATTTATTAACTTCTCACATACAGATCTGACAGTTTTATCAAATTATCAACCTTTTTAACACATGCGCACTGGTCGATCGATTGAATGTCAATCAAATCATGAAACTTTTAGCGCATGCACACTGTAAACTTCTCGAATGTCAATCGAATGCCGATCTAATGCCGAACGGACCGATCCAATAATCAAAATTTTAGTGCATGCGCACTGTATACCTCTCGTATGTCAATCGAATGCCGATCGAATAATGAACCGTCATGCTAAATTTCAGACAATATCATTGAGTTTCTTATGGTGAACCCATGTATAACCTCACTTTTTACGACAAAATGTACACAATGCTAATCTCAGCGGGCTATTCTAGACCTTGTATAACCTCACTTTTTTTCGCCTATACCAACCGTGTATTTTTGAATTAGAATCGGCTTAGTTACACTACTCCCTTCCCCTCCCCTCCGACAAACATACATCTCAACAAAATACTAACTTCACGCCATCAACAATTTGGATGAGAAAGTCACGAGTTGCAAAACGTCATTAGCAACTGCTTGGTGTGCAATTTTTGAATTTGGCAATTGCAGATTACAAAGTCACCCTGGGCGTCGATCTTTATTAAAAATTACACGCGCATGTCAATATTGTATTTTACACCTTACAAATGTTCATTCACTTATCATGGAAATCAGAATACGTATTCAATCTATCGAACGATTAAAGTTCACATCGCGAACAGAGAATTATGCGGGTGTCGAACCCGTTATGTGCCAGGATTCCACACCGACAAGTCATTAAATATTTTTGCAGCAATTCGAATCGGTGCACTAACAATAAGAAGCTAGGGAGAAATCTAATACGCAAAATTCATTGTTTGCAATGGGTCGGGTCATTCTGGGTACCGTTCCCGAGTCAACATTATTTGTGAATTTCAATTTGGATGTATAAATTAATTTCTTTACTTTTCCCGTATTATTGTTGTTTTATCTATTATTTATTGTCAAGAGTAAGAGTAAGAGTGTCGTTAGGCCGCCGCTCGACCTTTGTCACTACAACTATTCGAAAATATTATTTTCATTTTCCGATAACATCTAGATTTTCGGATCTGTTGAGCGAGATACTTAACTAGTACCTCAAAATAAAATAAAACCATCGAGACAAATATTATGTGGCGAATGAAGTTTCGGGTAGAAATTTTCGTCACGACACATACACAGTTTAAAGTCGTTCATTTAAAGGATTAAAATAAATGTAGACAAATCGTGTATTTTCCAAGGCTACCGCATAGCAAATTGTGCGTCCAGCGGGAATTTCGGCCGAAAACGTTTCCAAAATCCAATAACAGAGTTTGGCTTCATATTGGCGAGAGTCTTAGCATATTCTGTTATAAAATCTGTATATTATCTCGTATGGGAGCGCGAGGCTTTTTGCACAAGCTCGTCAGTAAAAATTCGGGATTCTTGTCCGAGTATCGATCGAATTGAGAGGAGAATTAAAGTGAAAAAAGTCACCGTTTCATCATTATATAGTCCAAGTTCGCTCGTTGAATGTGAATTTAGTACCAGAATTCTGTTCCGAATAAATGGATTCACGCGGGTGGACAGATGAAAATGACGTTTGTAGTGTTCAATTTCACGTTTTACAGCTTTTGATGTCGTTTTTTTTTGTTTAAAAATTTGGATTATAAATTAACGCTTCGCGCTTCGATGAAGCAAATAACATCACAAGCTGTAAATGTAAGAATCCCCTCCGAGGATAAAAAAAGATAAACAAGGGCAGTTGTTAGCACGAGGCAAAATTCCAGCCCGTTGTTTCCAGCTCGCTTCAGCACTCATAATGCGATTCCTTAGGGCCAAATTGTCAGATTAGAATTATTTTTAATTATTTAAAAAAAAAATATTTCAAGCTCACGCGCATCGGACGCGAGAGTCAGTCACAACCAGACAGCGAGGGAGAGAAGACATCGAATTTTATCGGAAATTTTCGGCATCGCTACCGTTGACACGCCAACGTCGGCAGAGGTTCTTGTCATCTCTCCCAGTCATCGCGGACGATCGAGGAAATCCTCGTGCAATCCATCTCATACGCTTTTTCAGATTTTCTCCCAGCCGTCACCTGCGACCGGGGGAAGCCTCGGGTTGAGAATAAAAACAATATTTTTCGGCGAACTCCGAGTTCGACGGTTCCCGTGGCAACCGTTTTTTTGAGGTCGGCGAAAATTGTTTTAATCGCGTGATCAGAGCCGCGAAACGTGCTCGTCTTTCCTTTAAACTATCGTAAACGGTGGCCGTTATATTATTTTCAAAATTGAGATTTTCTATAATTATTTTCTTGATCGTGCCATAGGGATACATAACACGGGCAGTTGCCGTTCGTTACCATCTGCGACGTATTTTTCACCTAACGGAAACTCTAACTCAAATTCTATAAAAAAAAAAACCAAAAAATCGAAAAGCTCAAACCAAACGGGAGCAAAACGCGAACGAACTTACGTCACCTTCGGCCGTCCACCCTCGCGGATGCATCGGCGTCCCGGTGGGCGCCAGTTAATTTTGTTTCGCCGGTATTAACAACCGGTCTAAACTGGAGGCCGGTGGAACGACCTCCGCAGGGTAGATTTTTGTTTCGCCGGAATCACCAATCCGGACTAAACTGGAGGCCGGTGGAATGACCCCCGCAGGGTAGATTTTTGTTTCGCCGGAATCACCAATCCGGACTGAACTGGAATTCGGTGGAACTACGACCTCCGCAACGACAAAACGAAACGGAACGAAAACGGTACGAGAACTAACGCCGACGCATTCGCGAAAGCAAACGGTTGCGGAAATGCACGGTTGCTCAGGATGCGGGTTGTGGTAGAAGGGTCGCGATCCGAGGTCAATAGAATAGCAACGAGAAACGGAGATGGAAATCTCAACGTTAAGTTAAGCGGGACCGAAAAATAATAATTTGGCTAAGAAGCCACGGGAACGCACGCGAGTGCACCGAAAACGCTCAGCTGATCGAACGATCGAAGCGAGCTAACGAGAATGTAACGAAAGCGGATCGATAAGCGATCGACAAATTTTTATAATTCAAAAACTCACCGAAACTTCATATTAATCCGGTAATAAGCGGGAACCTGTATCTCACGATACACCGAGAACCGAATCACTATCACCGCTGCACAAAGAGCATTATTTCTAATGCTTCACTCATGCACGGGATCGCGAAGAATTTATTACAAAATTCTTTCGCTACACTCAACTCACGAAACTCGAGCGATAGCCGAACGCGAACGAGAAACTGACAGCTAGGCCACACTGTGTGCGCGAGAGAGATAGCCTCACTCGAGCGCGCGAACAATAGGCCGAACGTCAACAACACGGGAGCGCGAGAGAAGTCCGAGTTACCTCTAGGGCAGCTCTCGGTAGACTGTCAATTTGCCTACGAAAATTCGTAACGAATTATGATAATTATTTTCGGGAGCTTGAACGGTAACTACTGCCCTCTCAACCATCTCATGACTTTATCGAATCGAGAGCCGATACCATAACGCGGTAACTTGAACGAATCTTCGCAATCGCTTCCCCCTAGTCAATGCGTGAGATACAAGGCTCTACTCAACTATAACGCAGCGCAAGGTGTTCCACCACTCTTGCCTGGACCAAACAATACCTCCGCCTGATCTCAACGCATTGCACTATCTCTTGGGGTGCCGGGTTTGCACCGGACTTTGACGTATTCGCAAGACTCTTCGCCGAGTCCTTCCTCTATTTGGGCTCTTTATTATCAAGAAGCGCGGTAGCGCTTCGACGCCAAGTACTGAAAAAACAGTACAAGGCGTGTCGCTACTAAGAGTAACCTACGCCAATATACCGGAAGTGTATAGTGCGTTGAACTTTCGATCGATATATCTTCGCAATAAGACAACGAATCGAATTTTCATGGACACTTTTATAATGTAATTTTGGGTCAATCTTTCGAAAGAGCCTAGTTACCATTCAATTGGTAACCATTCATTGGTTACCATTCATTGGTTTAGCCTATTTCGAGATCTCGAGGTCGGGAATTTCACAGGGTCCAAACGATTATAAAGTGTCCTGTCCCGTATATATATGTCTGCGTCTACATCAGTTCATCGAAAAATTTGCGTGGTGGCGCGCGCGTCGCCACAGCCGGCGTAGCTGTCAGCTGTTGTCGGTGGCAATGTTATACGCCGTCTACGTTTACATAAGTTCATAGAAAAATTCGCGCGGTGGCGCGCTCGTCACCACAGCCGGCTCAGCTGACAGTTCTTATCGTCGGCACGTATTTTTGCGGCGTGAACATTTTTTTGAGTGTTTCCGAAAATAATAATTATGTATTGCGTATCGTGGTTTAGTGTCTCGACGCGAAGTAAAAAAGAAAAATTACGAGTTACGTGTTATACGTATGATTTTATATCAATTATAATTTTTCTTTGCGATCTCGAACAACATAACCGGCAATCATCAAGTGGAATATGTGACGTGCCGTTCGCACGGTTTTGCATATAGAATTAATTTTGTTCGATCTAAATTTTCTGAGTTCGAAATTAATTTTAAAGGGAAAATTACAAAAAAATAGTAGCTTTTCAAAAAGAAGGGAAATTTCCCAAAATATTTTATTCAAAAAAAAAAAAAGGTACGCCAAGTACTGAAAAATCCGATTTGGAAATATTGTTTAAAAAAAAAATGAACAAAATTTTATAAGCCAAGCATAACAGGAAAATAAAGATTCTATATAAAAAAAAATATATTTTTTTTTGCACAAAAATTGCTGTAAAAAATTGGCGTTCCGGTGTTTGCAAGCGTCACAATAAACCACTAGCATTGGAACGCCTATTTTTTTCAGCAATTTTTGTGCAAAAAAAAATATATTTTTTTTTATATAGAATCTTTATTTTCCTGTTATGCTTGGCTTATAAAATTTTGTTCATTTTTTTTTTTAAACAATATTTCCAAATCGGATTTTTCAGTACTTGGCGTACCTTTTTTTTTTTTTGAATAAAATATTTTGGGAAATTACTTCTTACACCACCAAATAGAGTCGGAAACGTCGACTAAACTGAACTAAAAGAAATCTGAAATCGTGAACCAAACTAAGCAACGGAATCTGAAAACTCGAACTGAACTAAACTAATAACGATAATGAAGCTAATTGGGAATAATTACAAAAAAAATGATACAAAATAAACTGCAAAAATCTCGATCGGTAACTCAACGAGAGGGTGACGGTATCTTAAGTCGCTGGGAGAGGCAGTAACGCGAACTTCAGCACTAAAATCGTAATTTCCATGCGAGTAACGGTAGTTTTGGTTTTTTGTGACGTCGATTCCAAAAAATCACGTCACACATCGTACGAGGGAGGCTATCATGCGCTAGAGTGAATGTGAGAGCGAACCGGGGAAAAATCGAATCAAATTCGTGTTATTTTATTTTCGCGCGATATCGTTGTCTTTTGAACAATTCATTTATTCGAATATTCGTTCCTTTTCTTTGTTTTTCTCGGGACTTGAACTGTTACCGTGTATGTGAGAAAAATGTTAAAACGCGAGAGCCTTTCCGTCACGCGGTGATTTGCGTGTGAGATTGCGCGAGTGCGTGACCGCGACAGCGAGACCCCGAGCGTCAGGAAAAATATCCAAGCTAAATTATTGTCAAATTTCGTTAACTGCAGGACAAGAGATTTCCTTCCGAGACCTTCGGTTTTCCCTTCCTCGATCGAGTCTTTAATTCCAAATATATATGATTTTCTCTGGTTCCCACAGATATTGTGTTGATTGAATTTATTTTGTTTTGTTTTTCGTGATACCGACGTTAGTACACTCAGCTCCTCTCCGGTTCTCATAATCTGCGGCTGGCCGGCTGCTAATCAGCCTCGTTGAATTTTTCGTTGGCGCGTTCGCATGTCTGACAACCGTCCCGCGAGGGTAAATAAAAAAGCGATTACAAAATTCGAGCGACTACAAAATTCACTGTATTATCCATTAATCATAAACGTTGTTCAATATATACAGAAATTCTTGTATTTGTAATAAAACAAATGTGTACTGTCATATTTATTTTCTTTCTTTCAAGAGGAGGTGAAACACCCGAGCGCCCAAATGGAATTTTTCGAACAACTTTTCTCGAAGAATATTGAACGGAATGCAACGAAATTTTGGAAATAGATTACAAAAATGTGAATTTAGAAGATGTTGCTTTCAGAATTGACAATTTCTAAAAAAATTTTTTTTGCAGATTTCTGTGATTGAAAATTGTATATTTTTTTGCTTTTTTCGACAAAATACGCAAAAACAAAAAGCAACATGCCCTAGGCAATATGGAATTATATAATGCACATCAGGTCCGATGCAGATCCGTAAACAAAATTAGGAGAAAAATTGTTCCGAAGCAAGTGTCGGTAATCTGCAGAAATTTTCGGTACATATAGTCACGATACGGCCATTGAAGCGTTCACGGTAGAGGTCGCTAGTGGCATGTGGCTTGTGCGGAGGACCGCCCGTATGGTCTCTTTCAAGTTAGCGGATCGTATATCACGCAAACGATGGAGCCATGGAGGCTAGACTTTTTCGAATCACGCGTCTTTTCTGAACCGTGTTTTTGATGCTTCTTTACGCTACGCAATATATTCTTTGGAAAAGTTTAACGAAGTTACGCAAATTTCGCAAGAAAATTTATTGACTGAAATTGGAGGGGACGTAATGACAGTTATTGGGATGTAAGAGAAGTTTTTTTCTAATGGACTCTCGATTTGAGCGGTCACCCATCCTATTAATGGATTCTCAATATAAGCGGTCACCCATCCTATTAATGGATTCTCACTTCGAACGGTCACCCATCCATCTAATGGACCCTTGATTTGAACGGTCACCCATCCTACTAATGAATTTTCATTTAGAACGGTCACCCATCCTACTAATATATTGTTAATATAAGCGGTCACCCATCCAACTAATGGATTGTTAATATAAGCAAGCACCCATCCAACTAATGGACTCTTAATATAAGCGGTCACCCATCCGACTAATGGACCCTTGATTTGAACAGTCACCCATCCTATTAATGGATTCTCACTTCGAACGGTCACCCATCCATCTAATGGACCCTCGATTTGAGCGGTCACCCATCCATCTAATGGATCCTTGATTTGAACGGTCACCCATCCTATTAATGGATTCTCACTTCGAACGGTCACCCATCCATCTAATGGACCCTTGATTTGAACGGTCACCCATCCATCTAATGGACCCTTGATTTGAACGGTCACCCATCCTACTAATATATTGTTAATATAAGCGGTCACCCATCTAACTAATGGATTGTTAATATAAGCAAGCACCCATCCAACTAATGGACTCTTAATATAAGCGGTCACCCATCCGACTAATGGACCCTTCATTTGAACAGTCACCCATCCTATTAATGGATTCTCAATATAAGCGGTCACCCATCCTATTAATGGATTCTCACTTCGAACGGTCACCCATCCATCTAATGGACTCTCGATTTGAGCGGTCACCCATCCTATTAATGGATTCTCACTTCGAACGGTCACCCATCCATCTAATGGACCCTTGATTTGAACGGTCACCCATCCGCGTATCGAATTCTCAATTAAAACGGTCTCTGAACGGAAAATTATAACATCTCGAGTTACGGGAGATCCACGAAGTTCGAGCGGGAGAGTGACAAAGATGCAATAATAACAAACATCTTTCTTCTTTATCTACTCTGCCGCGCCGCCAACGCCGCCGGGTAACAATAAGAAAAGCTCACGAACGTCTCTACGGAATCACACGTCAATAGAAATCGCAAGATCTCAGTGTCTTCATTAGCGTCTCTACGAAGTGTCTCATGTCGATATTTCGTAGTCTATTGTGAGTACAGTGATAAGTGCTTGTTAGTACAATAATAAGTGCAATAATAAGTGCAATAATAAGTGCAATGGGGAATTCGAAGAAGAGAGAACGAGCAAGCCGATCTCGACGAAGAAAATGGATTGAAAGGTACGTTTCGTGAAAGTGTATAGTGTATGATACCGGTGAACAATGGGAAAGGAAAAAAATAAAAAAACTTGAGGAGAAAACGTTAATAACATCAATAACAACAGGCACGTGTAAAAAACAATTATCATTGCTTTTTCGTAAAGGAAGCTTTGTTTTCGCGAAAAAAAAAATTATCCAGATTTTTTTGTCAGGATATTTAAAATGCGATAAAACGAAGAAAGTGATTTTTACGACCTGTCTGTATGTGTGTGACTGATATCACACTGAAATTAGATTTACAAGTAGATTATTATAAGACAAGGTTTGTAATTGAATTCGGCGTAAATCCGTTGAGTTATAAAATTTTTATTGAATTACGAATTTTTTTAATAACGCTTGTTTTCTTCACTCTAACTCGCACAGATTTAAAATATCGTGCTGAAAGTTGGCGCAGTATTGAATTTGTAGCTAAGAACACAAGAAAGCTTCTTTTGCGAGAAAGTAAAAAAAAATCACTCAGTAAACAAAAAGCGACCGTTATGAGAAATCCATGTTTTTTTATTTACTGAGGGACTTTTTTTTTCTTCGGACATATTAATTGATCGATTTCTCTCGAGATCCCAAACGATAAAGCTCATATGACATTTTTGATAAAATTGCAACCGTCTCAGTAGGCACACAAAAATGATAATAATTCTTTTCGATTCGACTCAATGCCCAAAATGGCGTAAAAATAATGCGAGTTGAAAGTCATTATTTTTGAATTGTTTAAACTAATTTGACATTTTTTTAGTTGTAATTTTTTTTCGTTTGCCATTATTTTTCCTTAACTCCTTGCGAGATTCCAAAGAAAAAAGCTCAGACAAAATTTTTGATAAAATGCAATCCTCTGACAGTAATATATACGTGGCCGAATGGAAATCATATAATCAATCCGAATTCAAGGAAAGGATACAATACACTTCGTCTTTCAAATCGTTTGCGAAAAAAACCAAAATGTAATTTAAGCATAAGTTTTCCAAAAATCGAACATCTTCAAGGAACGCATACGGCGGAGATAATCATATATGATCTACTGTTCTCGTAAAATCACGGATTATTTCCTTATCGTAATCTTCCTTTTGCATTGAGCTAGCAGACACATCTGACAAAAGAGAGAAAAATACAATTTTTTCCACGACCGTAGCTGGGTTATGAAAAAGCGATTTGCGGCGTTTGTCTCCCCGACACTCATTTTACCGCATGGCTATTGGTCGATTTCAAATTTACGGCAATGCGATTGATCGAAGTATTACATTCTGTACACGATAGTCGAGAACGCCTTTCAATGAAATAATTTTGTTCGCGGAGATAAGGGTATTTTTCTCTCTTTAGTCAGATGTATCTGCTAGCTCAATGCAAAAGGACAATTACGATAAGAAAATAGTCCGTGATTTTACGGGAGCAGTAGGTTGATATATGTCAATTTCTGCCACATGCGTTCATTACAAATGTTAGATTTTTGGAAAAGTTATGCTTAAATTACATATTGGTTTTTTTCGCAAACGATTTGAGAGACGAAATATAGTGGAGGCTGTCCATTATTTCGGATTGGTCATTGTACATGATTTCTATTCGGCCACCTATATGTACCCCCCTCTGGTCAGTATGCACCCCGAATGAGTGATGACCGTGAATATTTCAATACCTGTATCTCTTGAAGGATCGGTTCACAGAGAAATGATAGCCTTTTCGATTCGACTCGATACCGAGAACAGGGTAAAACAAGCGTCTCAGCGCCCTGTGGGCGCAGATGCTCTTGTTGGTGGGCTCCGCCCCCCAAACCCCCCGAAAAATGTCCCTAGGGGACATTTTTTAAGGCACTCACGGGGGTGCACGTCGCGCTACGCGCTCCGTATTGAGTGTATTTACACATCGCGCTATGCGCTACGAAGGAAGTATGTTTATACGTCGCGCTTTGCGTTTCGTTTCGACAGTACGTATGAGGGAAAAACATTTATCAGTTACGTAAAATAATTCATAGTGTTTAACTTTCGTCGAATAAAAATATTTCTTTTTTGTACCAATTGATTATTAATATTCACGACGGATATTTCCTTTTTGTTTGACGATAAATTGTCAAATATTGAGACACGAGACAAATATAACGAATTGCACCACGTAGAAGTTGATCAAATTGATTAAACGAATCAAATCATGTCTAGTAAAGTCGTTTTATTGGCTTATGACTTATTCACTTATGACTAGATTTAATGAACATAAAACAAATACACAAAACATGTACCGACACCAATACGATTACCATTTAGCATTCAGGCCAAATATCCCCTTTAAATCCGTCCCCTTCAGTGTTTTTTTTCTTCCCCATAATTGATGGAATCAGTTCGTTAATTTATCTGTAGGAAACCAAACCATTGTAGAAGAAAAGTTCAAGAAATTTGCTATTCTCTGTGATTTTCAATGAAATTTTATCGATATTTATGGATGCTGCAAAAAAATGCTATCTCGAGAACGAAACAATATAGCTTTTTGGTTCCTGTCTTGTATTGAAGAGGAAGTAGTACGTTACTCGAATCAAAAATTTGTCATCTTGGATAGCTCCGAAATATTTTTTTACAAATTGATGAAATTCTTGAAAAATTCGACTTTGAAGGCTCTTTGACAGTCCTCTTATAACAAATTTCATTTCTACCATTTGAGATATATTTTTTTTCTTCTTCGTAATACATGGAATCAGCTCGATATTGTCTCTGTAGAACAGACAAGTATTGGAGACGAGAAGTTTGATAAATTCGATCATTTTTTTCGTTTTTCAATGAAATTTTATTCATATTTATCGTCGCTTAAAAATATCAAATTTAGCATCATATCATATCGTGTTTTTTTAAATTTTATTTAATCACAAACGAGGATAAGTTTTTCGGTACGGAATAACTCGTAAAATCGACAAATTCAGTGTTTTTCACTTTCTTGATAAATAATTGTTTATAATTGTTCTTTAAGAGTACAATTGTTTTTTTTTTTGCGTAAAAAAACTTTTCAAGACGTGAGCATATGAAAAAAATTCGTATTTCCACGAAAATTTGAAAAAATTTGAAAAAAAAAAAACGTTGGAAATACGTCGATAGAATAATCATTAGCAATTTTCTTATCAAGTATAAACGAATAAATCCAGCGAACAAAATTGACAGAGATTTCGAATGTGATGAATGTCCGACGGTCGAAGTGTAAAAAATTAAATTTTTAAACATAGCACACTTTTTATCTGCGCAATAACGCGGAGAGTCAGTTTGTAAATACGATTTCTTTGAGAGGAACGGATTAGAGACGGCAATTTCGAGAAATTTGAAAAAACGTTTCGTTTTTTGACGAAAATTCGTAAAATTAGTCTTTGCTTAAAAAAAATCATATCTCGGCAGCGAAAAAAGATTTCGACTCTTATTTTGGCTTGTTTTGAAGAGGAGAAAATACGTTGCCAGAAAAAGAATTTGCAGTTTTTATTATTAACTGTAAACGAATGAATCGGGTGAACATAATTGACAAAGATTTCGGCTGCGATGAATCTTCGACGGTCGAAGGATAGAAAATTCTTTTTTTTATGATTGCACACTTTGTATTTGCGCTATACCGCGTAGAATCCATTTATATTTACGTAAAATAGGAACAAAGATTGAAACGAAATGTCGATTGTTTTTTATTTGAAAATCATCCGGCCACAGAGTACGCGCGCCGCGACGTATGAGCATCTGTGTATCGTCTGCTACGAAATTGTCATCTGCTTCCAAAGTTTGAGAGATAGAATAATACGAAAAAATATATACTCGCGATTTTTTTTGTTCTATTTCTTCTATATTCGATGAATCTTTTTTGTGAGTTTACTACCAATTTTTTCAGTGAATACGTGAAATTTATCATTTTTATTACGAATGTGAATAAAATATGGTAAAATATTGCGAATGATTTTCGGTGCTAATATATTATTTTCGAAATAAAAAACGCAAACATTTGTGAATCTGTGTATGATATTTCGTGTTTTATTTTTCACAACCGAAGTTTTTTTTTTTAACATGATGAAAAATGGATTTTTGGCAAATCTAAATAACATAACCTTTAAAGCAAATCTTGTTATAACCACTGTTTTTGAATTATTTTATAATTAAAATTATATTTGTCAGAATGACTCAAAATTTGTTGTGCATAGTGCTTTCGATGCAATGAAATATTGTTGCGAAAGAGAAAAGAATTGGTTTCCAGGATTCTTAATTGGAGCACCGTACGGACATCAGATGTGAGAAAATCATTTTTTTATGGAAAATTGTGATGAATAAATAGTTAGAAATGTAGGATTGTCTCTAAATTTGCTGTGCGTAGTGCTTTTGATAAAACAAAATGATGCTGCGAAGGAGAAAAAAATTGGTTCGTAGAGTTCATTATGATGGCACCGTACGGACACTTGACCGAAGGCAAATGCAAATTGTGGCCAATAATTTTTTAGAAAAAATACTTAAAGGTCTTAGATTGGTTTTAAAAGTAATGTGCATACTGGAAATAATGTAATAAAAAAACCCTGCGAAGGAGAACAAAATTGGTTCGCACCATCTAAAGTTACAGTGTGATACGGACGTCCGAGAAGAAAAATTCAGCCAAAAAGTTGTTTTCATTGCACCGCAGGCTAAAAAAAATATTTCTATTCATCGCAGTCACTTCAAAGTAACTACGCATGATGTTGGAGATACACCGAAGCAAATGGTGAAAAATAAAAATTTTTGGAGTATGCGCTGCGCAGTAACCCCTTCGACAGACTCCGAAGAGCAACGGATGGTCATTTTAATAGGCACTCTTTGCCTATTATTATAGTGAGTGCCTAAAAATGCGAACTCAAAATATGGAATTTTTTTTGTCAGTTTAAAAAAATTTATAATTTTTTAACTTTTTGTACAGACGTAATGATAAGATCGTCCCGAAAACGGCAGAAGTCGTTGATGCATGTGGTGATTCACCCATTATATCCGTGGAAAAGTTACTCACAACGGCAATCGAAAAGGAAGACGGTAAAGATATTGTAGAAATAGTAGATATAATAGAATTACGTGATAGTGAAACAGTCTCTGAGTTTTCCGAGATCCGAGAATCTTACGGTTTAGTCGAAAATGAGCTGTTGGTTGAAACGTCCGTTCATAAAATGGACGACATGCAAATAGAGCTGCCAGTAGAAACCCAAGTAGTTTCGGATTTATTAAACACCAGTTTATTGAGTGCCGGTGAAGAAATTCTCGTTTCGGAAGAATCTACATATTCAGATTCGAACGATGATGATTCTCCAAACTTGGAAAATCTCCCGGAGGTCAAAATAAATGGTAGACGTATAGTTGATTTGAACTTTATACTTGAGCAACTTCGTGAGGAGTTTACTAAACATAACAGGTCTCTTGCGTGTCCTTTTACTTCGCTAAAATTGAGAAATTTTGTGGATCGTGGATTACGGACACAATTGTTCTTTCAATGTGATGACTGCCAATACGTAGGCAGTATATGGACTGATCGCGACCAATTGACAGTTATGGGTATCAACGAAGGTGCTGTATGTGGTACGGTTTCTTCTGGTACCGGTTATAATGCCCTGGAAGAGATGCTGGCAACAATGGGAATTCCGTGTATGTCTCATGTTACATATCGCAAATATCGTGATAAGCTTTACGAAAAATTCGTTGCATGTTCTGAAGTAGAAATGCAGAAAGCAGCAGCAGAAGAGCGCGAAATAGCTGTCAAGAAAGGACACATTATCAATGATATCCCGTATATCAATGTTGTCGCAGATGGCTATTGGGCTAAGCGGTCGTACCACGGAGGGAAACACGATTCGCTGTCTGGTAACGCTCTGATAATTGGCGTTGAGACTAAAAAGGTTTTACACGTGGGCGTAAGGAACAAATATTGTTCTATATGTGCGAAAGCTCTGCAATTGAAGAGAGAAGCGCCCAAGCATAAATGCTATAAAAACTGGGGACGTGATCAGAGTTCGACTGCCATGGCGGCTGACATTATTGTCGAAGGCTTTAATGAAAGCGTTGATAAACGAGGGCTCATTTATAAAGCTCTTATAGCTGATGGAGATGCGAGTACGTTTCAATCGATTCGAGACGCTAATCCATATGCTGAGTACGGAGTAACTGTCAACAAAATTGAATGTAACAATCACTTATTTCGTAACTTTTGTAGAAAAATTCGAGATTCCGCCAAGTCCAAAATGACGTGCCATCCTGATAAAGAAGTGATCAACAAAGGAAAGTTTCAAAGTTACGTTGAAGCTAGCGCTTTGCCGATGCGTAAGCTGATTACGAATATACGTGATATTCGCAAAGACGAAGCCATTCCCAAAGTGGAACAAGCAGTGAAACTGCAAAAAGATATTTTTATTATACTCGATCACATTTTCGGTGATCATTCTGGATGCGCAATATTGCCGATCGAGTGCAATCCCAATGCCAATGAAATCAATTTACTACCGCAGCTTCATAGAACTGGGGCGTACGGCGCAGTGTTCGAGGCAGTCCGTTATTTAAGTTGTCATGCTGACAGTCTGCTAGAGAACGTTACAAACAATGTAGCTGAAGGTGCCAATTCTGTTGTCAATAAATTGAATTCCGGAAAGCGAATCAACCATTGCGCGTAAAATTCATTTCAAATGCGCAGTTATGGCGGGGCTGTCCAACATAACACGCAAGAACTCGTCTCACGCGTTCATCTGTCTGCCGGAATGGAAGTGCCAGTCGCTGTTTCTAAAATGGAAGAAAAACGGCAAATTCACGCTTCCACAAACAGGGATGTGCGAGGTGTACGCAGACCTCGACGATGGCGGGGGACGGACAAAGACTACGGTCCATCGGCTAAAAAACCAGACGTGACTGGGGATGCCTATGATGTTTGCGTTGAAAATCATTTTCATAAATTGAGAGAATATCAAAATAACCGCAACCAAATCGAGCGCGACACTGTATTGCAAAGCAATTGTGAAATTTGGCATTAGTTGCGAACCGACATAATCACTGCGTCCAAATTTGGAGCGATATGTCGCATGCTGGAGTCAACTTCGTGCTCGAAACTTGTTTCAAGTATTCGTTACCCGAAAGTCCTCAACACTGTAGCCATGCAGTTTGGTATAAGTAACGAGCAGCTTGCAATAAAAGCGCTTGAGGTTAAAGTTGACAAACGGATTGCGGCGTGTGGGCTTTTCATAGATGCAGAAATTCCTTATTTAGGAGCGTCACCGGACGGTCTCATCGATGATGATGGCATCGTTGAGGTTAAATGTCCCCATTCCGCTAAAGACATTGCTCCTGAAGTAGCCATACAGCAGATTCCGCATCTCAAGTCAATCTTTGACAAACGAAATAACGAAAAAATGAATAAAAATCATGCGTACTATTATCAAGTACAAGGACAACTGCATGTTACAGGACGACAGTTCTGTATTTTTGCCCTCTGGACGCCAGTAGACGTAAAATATATTAAAGTAATCAAAGACGATTAGTTTTGGGATTCCAAAATGAAGCCGTTCCTAATCCGATTTTACTTGGAATGTTTGCTTCCGGAAATCGTGGATAGTCGGCGTAACAGAAGTATGCCAATACGGGAACCGGATTATATTTTGCGGGCCAAGGCTAAACAAAGTCTGAAAACAGTGGAAAAAGGAAAGCGTGCACGTGAACAGGTACCGTATGACATAGACGGACATTGTGGTATAACTTCGGATCCGGCAACGATCGAAGTCGATCTAGACGTAATAAAAAGACCATGCTCCGATGGTAATTGGGTAACAATCGATATGAACAATGATATTGAATGTTCGGAACAAGATCGCGGCGTTCTTAAAGTGGTACGTCAAAATATCAGTGTACAAGAAGTTGTAGAGGATATATTGCCATCTACTAACTTATTGAATGACACAAGCATCGATTTGTTTCAAACGATCGTACATGAAAATTCTAATTTTTGTTTTCACCCCACAAGTTACTTCGCGTACCATACTTTCATCAAGCCATGTACATCGGATAACGATATGCATATAATTGGTGGAAATGTTACTAGGCACTGGTGCTGTGTCTATTACGACGGTTCTAATGTCTTCATTTATGATAGTCTGTGTAGGCAAGAGTACCATTTCTTACACGAAGAAAAAAAGCGATACCTTCACAAGCGTTATCCCCATGTCGAAGTCAACAATATCGTTTTTCAGCCAGTTACGCATCAACCCGATCAGTACGCTTATGGGGTCTATGCCGCTGTTTTTGCTACCACAGTTGCATTAGGAGGCGACCCTGCTTATGTGACGTACTCGCGCGAGGCACGGAAAATGCGAGAGCATCTGATTTCGATTATTGTAAGTCGAAAGTTGTCTCCATTCCCAACGGTATAGATGTGTATCCCAATTACCGTATTGCTTCTTGATTGGTGTTGATTGATGACTACTTAGCTATCTGCACCTTCTATCGAAACGTCATGGAAACGTGCTTACACATGATAGTATGAGTGGGTAAGTGCGGGTGGGCGTTTCCTTGGCGTTTTTCAAAACGCAGTACGCACTTGAAACTAGTGATAATTGTACAAAAACTACAGCGTCAGCCAGCGGTATTGCTAAGGATATGAAGCAGCATTACTTAGGTCTGCGGGACCTGTAAAATGTTCTATAATTTGCTATCAAATTGAATTTTGATAAGGCAATTCACAATGTATGTAGTTGTTTTTTCTTGATTGGTGTTGATTGATGGCTACTTAGCCATCTGCACCTTATATCGAAACGTCGCGGAAACGTGCTCATACACTAGTATGAGTGGGTAAGTGCGGGTGGGCGTTTCCTTGGCGTTTTTTAAAACGCAGTAGGTCTTCAGTTACTAGTTTTTAGTTGTCTTACTAGTAGTAACAATTGTACTGATACTGCAGCTAGGCAGCAATAGTGGTAGGTAAGTGAAACAGCCTTATGTAGGTATTTCACGACGTCACAGCAAATTCTTTCTCGTGTCTCTTTCTCTCTCGCTTTGTCTCAAGCGACGGAATTGCACGAGACAAGCCATGGAGAAGAGGATACTGAAGACGACGAGAGAGGAAAAGAGAAGCCGAGAGTAGACGGGAACAGCTCAAGAACGACGAATAGCGACGAAGGACAGCACAGGTGGTCGGGGAGCACGTGAGAGTGGATCGCAGAAGGAATGAGAGAAGATAGAATGAGTAGAGAGAGAATATGAGGGGAAAGCAAGTGCGTGAAGGAACTGGCAAAAGCGATAAAAGAAATGACAGAAAAATAAGAGAGATAAGAGGGATAAGGGAAGAATGAAAGCAATGAAAGAGCAAAGATAACAATGAATGCACCAGCGACCAAGAGGCAAGAAACGAAAGTACGAGTGAAAGAGAAGATGGGAGGGAAACAGAGACTGAAAGTGAAATAGACAACGTGAAATAGAGAGAACAAACGAAGAGAGAATGGAGACGGAAATGGAGAAGGAAAAAGCTACGAAAAGAAGCAAAGAAGAACGAGTAAGAGGAGGCAAGAGGAGGCAAGAGGAGGAAGCAAATGATGGAAGATGATGCGAAGGAAGCAGGACGAGGAGAAGCAGTGAAGGAAGAGAAGAAAGAGACAAGCAACAGAAGTGGAAAGAAGAGCAGCAAGCAGAGAAGGAAAAGAAGAAATGTGTGTATGATTGAAGTGGAGGTAGACGAAAACGAAATAGAAGACGGAATAAGGAGGAACCTAGAAAGGTATAGAAGATCGTGAAAGAAGAAGGAAGAAGAGGGGGGAGGGAGAAAAATGATGTAAGTGAATGTATACAAAGTGAGAGGAAAAAGGGAGAAAATCTAACAGGGAGATAAGCTTGAAATTCTTCGTAGACTAATAAATCATTCCGTAACTACAATGGTTTTATTTATTTGTTTACTCGGTAAAAAGTGACAAAAAAAACTAAACTAGAAACTATTAAGGTTTGATATTTTTTGCCGTTTATGTTTTTTTTTTTTTTATTGTCGCCAATAAGTAATCGGTTGCATCGATGGCATCGATGGCGCGTAGGTTGCTTGAGCTCCCGCTACCATCGATGGCATCGATGGCGCATAGGTAGCTTGAGCTCCTGCTACGATCGGTGCCATCGATGGCGCGTAGGTAGCTTGAGCTCCCGCTACCATCGGTGCAAAATACAGTGGAGCCGGTGGTGCCTGCGTCGTTAACGCGGCTTTAACTGCTTTTTCTATTTTCTGAAACAAAGAAAATTATATGTACATTGAAACAAAGTTTTATGTTATTTATCTTCATTGTCAATTAGTATTATACTTGACATGCATTTTTATTCTTACCTCGTTCAGCGACAGGTTTTGACCCGGTTTATGCTGCCGCGGTTGCTGTTGCCGCTGTTGCCGTCGTTGTTGTTGTTGTGTTGTTGTTGCTGCCGCTGATCCTTTCGGATTTGCCACCAGGCCCGACCAGGAGCAGATTGCAGTGACGGCCCCGATGCCTCCGACTGCTGTCGAAGCTGCCGCTGCAAATCTGCGATGGTCGCCTCATAATTGCCGATGATTATCTCTTGGCGATGCACCGTCGATTGCAAATCTGTAATTTGCCGATGCAAAGCCAAGAGGTAATCATCGAGGCCTGGTGGCGTCGGCTGCAGTTGTTGTTGCGGCGGTGTTGGCTGGCGCTGTTGCGGCGGCGGCTGCTGTTGCTGTTGCAGCGGTGCCGGCTTGCGCTGCTGCGGCGGCGGCTGTAGTTGTTGTTGAGGCGGTGTTAGTTGGCGCTGCTGCGGCAACGGCTGCGGTTGTTGTTGCAGCGGTGCCGGCTTGCGCTGCTGCGGCGGCGGCTGTAGTTGTTGTTGCGGCGGTGTTAGTTGGCGCTGCTGCGGCAACGGCTGCGGTTGTTGTTGCAGCGGTGCCGGCTTGAGCTGCTGCGGCGGCGGCTGTAGCTGTTGTTGCGGCGGTGTCAGATGACACTGCTGCGGTGGCAATTGTTGCTGCGGTGATGGCAGTGGCTGCTGTTGTTGCTGCTCCGGTGGCGGCGGCTGCACAAGCGGCGGTGGCAGCGGCGGAAACGGCTCACGCACCGCTTGCCGTGTGGGCGATGACGGCGACCGGTATCGCGGCGGCACTTTCTTTTGCCGCTGTGTCCGTGGCCGTGGCGGGGGAGGAGAAACATATTTTTTTTGACGCCCTACAAGTAAATAAATTGATAAGTAAAAGTAGTCTTTGCGAATGGTGTTCATTTCGCATAAGTTTAAGAAAAATGAGAGAGAATTGCAAGCAAGATTAATTTTGCATAATAATAATTCCAAAATGTTATTAACAAATTGATTTAAAAAAATGGTATATCAAATTTCCCGGACAGCCAATTTTTTTTTCATGCAAATTATTCAGTAATTTTTCTGAATACGTATGAATTTTTTCCGATTTTTAAATTCACTTTGATATTTTTTTAATGGAAAGAATATGTGGAAAATCATAAAATTAAAAATGAATTTAAAAATCCGAAAAAGTGAATATGTATTCGGAAAAATGAACGAATCATTTTCATGAAAAAAAAATTACTTTCCGGGAAATGTATTGAAGATTTTTTTTTTAACCAATTTGTTAGCAACATTTTTTCGGTTTTCATACCATCGAGAAGTGCTTGAAATTCTCTCTCAAATTTGTGAAACTTATGCGAAATGAACACTGAAACTATTCGCAAAATGTCGAACATTTAAAATTATGTTTTCGCGCGGTCGATGTCGGTAACGTACGGCCGGATTGCCGTGTCGTCGATCGCGATATTTTTTGATATATAGAAAATATTAATTTCAATCTGCGTTGTGCACGAGTGATTATTTCAATGCGCGAGTCAATTTATCAATGTTTTGTGTGTGAACTACGGCGTGTCATGTATGTGTCACGCCGTAATAATTGAAGTTATGTCGCCAGTGACACTTCGAGGTTACGTTCGCGACGTCGCATTTTTCAAAGAATTCTCGGAATTTTCTTGTCGCGCCGAAGAAAATCTCCAATTTCGATAAGTATATTCATATTATTGCATGTTATTTAATTTGTCTTTTTATTATTTTCAGGTACACAAAGGGTCAGAAGACGATAGAATATATCGACTACGAAGGACAGCGGTGGATCCTCCAAGTCTCCGACAGGTGAGTATTTGAATCTAATAGTTTCACAAAAATATATCAGAATATTTTTCAATATTCTAATATATTTTTGTATTTTTTATTTATTGAATTATTTGTACACTACCTCCTCGCGTACACTCCTTCCACTCGTTTTGCTTGCACACCTGAAATAAAACGAACATATTAACAAAAAAATTGTGAAGTAACTAAAATTAGTCTTAGGCTAAGTATTCACCATACCGATGTACAAACTCTCTGCGGAAGCTTCGTCAGCGTATCTCCAACTGCGGGGACTTTCCTCGTTATCGCTGTATCATTTGTCGTTATCCTATTTTGGACTCTGACGCAGGGATCTCCGACACCTGAAAAAGATAAGAGACGTATTAACAATTCATTTGCACAAATTAACTTATCGAAGTGATTCTTACCTATCGTCACTCTCCGTAGATTCATCTTGCCAAAGTCCTTGGTTGACTTCGGTGAAACAAGTCAACGGAGAGTGGCGATATGTAAAAATCATTCTGATAAATTAATTTGTGCGAATGAATTGTTTATATGTCTCTTATCTTTTTCAGGTGTCGGACATCCCTGCGTCAGAGTCCCAAATAGGATAACGACGAATGACACAGCGACAACGAGGGAAGTCCCAGTAGTTGGAGATACACTGTCGAAGCTTCCGCAGAGAGTTTGTACATCGGTACGGTGAATTCTTAGCCTAAGACTAATTTTAGTTATTTTACAATTTTTCTGTTAATATGTTTTTTTTTCTGTCAGGTGTGCAAGCAACACGAGTGGAAAGAGTGAACGCGAGGAGGGGGTGTACAAAAAATTCGAAAAATAAAAAATACAAAAATATATAATAAATAAAATATTAGCAAATATTCTCATATATATCCTGTGACTGATGATTCAAAAAAATTACGTCACAATCCCTAGTAGACAGTGACACGAAACGCAGCAGATACCAGAATATTTGCGGCACGTACGGCACATGTCGTAATTATTGCAGTATTTACTGCATTTTGTTCCGTTTGTCTATCAGGGATAATATCAATGATTTTACAATGATTTCGGCAAGGTTACGAAGAAAGAAGCGGCAAAGTACTTACGTGTACGATTCGGTGCCATGTTTTCCACTTACCGAACTCGCCTTCGGAAACACACTTTCTTCTTTATCACGTTTGGCGGGATTTACGGGATATTCTAATTCTAAAGGCGCTTTCTGTTTGGCGTTTTTCGTTACGATAATATGACTGCGTATGCGCACAGCCGTGTTTTGGTAAGAATTTAAATCAGAATACGACCGTGCGCATGCGGCGCCCGTGCGACATAACGAAAAACGCCAAACAGAAAGCACCTTATTGTTTCGTTTTCGCGGTTACCGGCATTGCAGCGCCAGAGTCGCACGTATCACGGCCACGTGAGCGCGACATTCGCGCCAGTGTCGTTGAAATTCCAAGTGACAGATTGGTATAAAATTGCAACGAAAGGGCTATATCAAGAGGCGCGGTAGCGCCTCGACGCCAAGTACTAAAAAAAAATTTTTTTAGCGTGGCGCTACCGCTCCTCTTATACTCGAGAATGCCGGAAGTCAATCTTTAATCGATGATTTCTCGGCAATTCGGGTTCGGAGAAGATTTTTAATGACACTTTTAAGATATAATTCGCACTCAAGCTTTCCAATGCGCCTAATTATAATTGAATCAGTTCCGGCGAAGCCGAGATCTCGGCATCGTGACCGTCGAAGGGTCCGATTTACGATTAAAATGTGTCCTGTTACGCTCGATCTATACGTACGATCAGCTGTTCTTGTACTCTGTGTGTGTATATATATATATATTGGTTAGTTATATATAAAATAGTCAGATATATATGTCTACGTCTACATCAGTTCATCGAAAAATTCGTGCGGTGGCGCGCTCGTCGCCACAGCCGGCTTAGCTGTCAATTGTTATCGTCGGCACGTATTTTTACGGCGTCAAAATTTTTTTGAGTGTTTCCGAAAATAATAATTGTGTATTGCGTATCGTGGTTTAGTGTCTCGACGCGAAGTAAAAAAAAATACGTGTTACGTGTTATTTTATATCGATTACAACGTTTCTTTGCGATCTCGAACAATATAACCGGCAATCATCAAGGGGAATATGTGACATGCCGTTCGCCCATTTTTGTATATAGAATGGAATTAATTTTGTTCGATCTAAATTATTCGATTCTTGTAATTAATTTTCAAGATAAAATTTTTAAAAAATATTAGCTTTTCAAAAAGAAGTGAAATTTCACAAAATATTTTTTTCAAAAAATTAAAAAGGTACGCCAAATACTAAAAAATCCGATTGGCATGTATTATTAAAAAAAAAAAAGAACAAAATATTACAGGCCAAGTGCAACAGAAAAAAAAGATTCTATTTGACAAAAAATATTGTTTCTTTTGCAAAAAAATTGCTGTAAATATTGGCGTTCCAGTGTTTGAAAGCGTCACAATAAACCACTAGCATTGGAACGCCAATATTTACAGCAATTTTTTTGCAAAAGAAACAATATTATTTGTCATATAGAATCTTTTTTTTCTGTTGCACTTGGCCTGTAATATTTTGTTCTTTTTTTTTTTTAATAATACATGCCAATCGGATTTTTTAGTACTTGGCGTACCTTTTTAATTTTTTGAAAAAAATATTTTGTGAAATCGACGATTTACACATATTTTTTTCCAGTGTACGATAAGTATTTTATTTGTTTAACATTTACAGGTGCTAGAAATAGAAAACGACGTCGCGCGAAAGGATATCGTCATCATCATCATCGTCATCGTCGTCGTCGTCGTCGTCGTCACATGATCGTCATTGTCATCATCACAAAAAAACTAGGTAAGAAATCATTCACCGAGCTGAAAGGCATTTGAGTTTTGTATTGTGTGGTTAGTGACACTATTCATTCAGTAGCGTACCATTGTTATTTGCCATTTTCTATAAAGGTGACATTTTCCGGAGTCACTGAACTTTATTAGCATTTTTTTCATCAAAGTTGAGCCAGCGACTGCAGAGAACATATTTTGAGTAGAATATTGCGCAGAGCAGTGGTACAATGTGGAACAAATCGTATCGTAAAATACAAAAAGCAAAATCATTGCAGTCTCTACGCACTAAGTTCTTCAGTTCATAATTTTTTGACTCGATAGCTTTTACGATTTACGATAGTATGTAAAGAAATAACAGAAGTAAGTAAAAAAATTATGAACTGAAGAACTTAGTGCGTAGAGACTGCAATGATTTTGCTTTTTGTATTTGTCTATACGATTTGTTCCACATTGTACCACTACTCTGCGCAATATTCTACACAAAATATGTTCTCTGCAGTCGCTGGCTCAACTTTGATGAAAAAAATGCCAATAAAGTCCAGCGGCTCCGGAGAATGTCACCTTTATAGAACATGGCGAATAACAATGGTACGCTACTGAATGAATTATGTCACTAACTACACAATGGAAAACTATCTCAATCTCTATGGACAATGGTCTATGTTCTTTGTATCGACGGACTACTGCCGAATTAGCGCGATTATCGTCGGGCAAGAGCTCGAAGTTCGACGACAATATTTAATCGAATGAAGATTTTTTAAAATTCAATCGATAAAATATATCCACGTATCATCGAGCTCTTGCGCGACGATAATCCCGCTAATTCGACAGTAGTCTGTCGATGCGCGGATATATTTTATCGAGCGAATTTTTTAAATTCTTGTCTCGATAAAATATCATCACCGAGCTTCGGGCTCTTGCGCGACGATAATCCCGCTAATTCGACAGTAGTCTGTCGATGCGCGGATATATTTTATCGAGCGAATTTTTCAAATTCTCGGCTCGATAAAATAATGTCGCCGAGTCCGTGGCACTCTTGCGCGACTTATATCAACACTTGTAGAAACAATACTCATAAATTAATTTATTTTCTAGATTTCGCAAGATACAGGGGACATAAGCGCAGGAACAGCAACAGTAATCAGCGAGGGAACAGCAACAGGAACAAACGGCGTGGGATCGACATCGGCAACAAACGGCGCGGGAGCATTAGTAACAACGAACGACGAAGGACACAGCCTCACCTGTCACCGCCGTCATAACCACCGTTGGAGTGTGTGAGTTGAACGAGTCACAGAGTTCACGAACTCTAGCGCGATAAATTCGCCGAGTTCGTGAGCTCTTGTTCGACTTCAATCGGCGGATGCTGTGCCGAGAACTTAGAAATCTCAAAGCAGCATTCGTGAATTGAAATAAAATCGCCGAGTCCGCGTACTCTTGTGCGATGACAGTTGTCGAAGCAATTCGATAAAATATTGTTGCTGAGCTTCTTGCTCTTGTGCGACAATATTCCGCTAACTCGAAAATAACAGTCGATGCGTGGATATATTTTATCGAGCGAATTTTTAAAATTCTTGTCTCGATAAAATATAATTGCCGAGCTCTGGGCTCTTGCGCGACGATAACACCGCTAGTGCGACAGTTCTCTGTCGAAACGCGGTTATATTTTATTATCGAGCGAATCTAAAAAATTCTTGACTCGATAAAATATCATCGCCGAGCTTCGGGCTCTTGCGCGATGATAATCCCGCTAATTCGACAGTAGTATGTCGATGCGCGGATATATTTTATCGAGCGAATTTTCAAAATTCTAATTTAAAATATCATCGCCGAGCTTCGGGCTCTTGCGCGACGATAATCCCGCTAATTCGACAGTAGTCTGTCGATGCGCGGATATATTTTATCGAGCGAATTTTTAAAATTCTTGTCTCGATAAAATATCATCGCCGAGCTATGGGCTCTTGCGCGACGATAACACCGCTAGTGCGACAGTTCTCTGTCGAAACGCGGTTATATTTTATTGTCGAGCGAATCTAAAAAATTCTTGACTCGATAAAATATCATCGCCGAGCTTCGGGCTCTTGCGCGACGATAATGCCGCTAATTCGACAGTAGTCTGTCGATGCGCGGATATATTTTATCGAGCGAATTTTTTAAATTCTTGTCTCGATAAAATATCATCGCCGAGCTTCAGGCTCTTGCGCGACGATAATTCCGCTAATTCGACAGTAGTCTGTCGATGCGCGGATATATTTTATCGAGCGAATTTTTTAAATTCTTGACTCGATAAAATATCATCGCCGAGCTGCGGTCTCTTGCGCGATGATAATACCGCTAATGCGACAGTACTCTGTCGATGCGCGGATATATTTTATCGAGCGAATTTTTCAAATTCTCGGCTCGATAAAATATCATCGCCGAGCTTCGGGCTCTTGCGCGACGATAATCCCGCTATTTCGACAGTAGTCTGTCGATGCGCGGATATATATTATCGAGCGAATTTTTCAAATTCTCGGCTCGATAAAATAATGTCGCCGAGTCCGTGGCACTCTTGCGCGACTTATATCAACACTTGTAGAAACAATACTCATAAATTAAATTATTTTCTAGATTTCGCAAGATACAGGGGACATAAGCGCAGGAACAGTAACAGTAATCAGCGAGGGAACAGCAACAGGAACAAACGGCGTGGGATCGACATCGGCAACAAACGGCGCGGGAGCATCAGTAACAACGAACGACGAAGGACACAGCCTCACCTGTCACCGCCGTCATAACCACCGTTGGAGTGTGTGAGTTGAACGAGTCACAGAGTTCACGAACTCTAGCGCGATAAATTCGCCGAGTTCGTGAGCTCTTGTTCGACTTCAATCGGCGGATGCTGTGCCGAGAACTTAGAAATCTCAAAGCAGTATTCGTGAATTGAAATAAAATCGCCGAGTCCGCGTACTCTTGTGCGATGACAGTTGTCGAACCAATTCGATAAAATATTGTTGCTGATCTTCTTGCTCTTGTGCGACAATATTCCGCTAACTCGAAAGTAACAGTCGATGCGTGGATATATTTTATCGAGCGAATTTTTAAAATTCTTGTCTCGTTAAAATATTGTTACGTCCCGTAAAAATCCATATATTGGGAATTAAAATTTTAATAGATAATCTTAATAATTAAGTAGTAATTTAGTAACAATAAAATAATAAAAGGAAAGAACAGAGATATTAGGCCAGGACAGCATGAGGATAATAAATAAGGGAAAGTTAATAACGAAATTCCAGAAATAATGACACCGGAAATATCGGAATAAAGAACAGGAGTATAGTTACAATCAGATAGACATGGAAAAGAAAGAAAACGAATATGGTATAGAGAAACTCGAGCAGTAAGAGATAAGAAAACATATGTATGATACGCGAATTTATGTGTCGATGCAGCTCCCGCTTGAACGGTGCGTAGCGCGAGGAGAGTAACGCCTAAATCGCCCGTCAACGGTATTGAGAGCAGCACCTCACGGACAGCAAAAATATCGATATCGATAGATGGGTTTAAACGCTGAAAAAGGCGGAAAACGGTGAAATAACAGAGAAAACGCATAGGAATGAGTTAATCAAGAGTGAATACGTAAATAAAGGGAAATAAATAACTAAGCAAATAATAATTAATCAGGGAAAAATAAAATAACCATAAATAATAAGCAAGTGGTAAAACAGAATAAATGGGAAAATAGAAATGTTAAACATGAGAAGTAAAATTGTCAAAATAAACGAACATGGAAAATATTGAAAAATTATTAAAGTTATAAATAATGAATCGAGTAAAAATCAACGTAAAAATACCATTCAAATTTCTATAAAAAACTCAAGAATCCGTAAAGAAGATCGGAGAAGAAAAGAAAAATAAATTAAATAATATTGTACAACCAGAGAAATAATTAACAAATCCAAAGCAGAAAATTAATAGCCTACGAAGAAGTGGGGGAAGAGCATCAAAGGTGTCAAAGGATGAGGTGCGACAATAACGCAACTCGCACCAATGATGAGTCGGAGGGTCTTATCAACTACCCACCCCGCCTTCTATCGTCAACTTGGACAGCACGACAACGGAATTAAATCACTCAATCGACGGACTTACAACTGAGATAATCGAACGGTAGTCCTGTCACCTTTCATCAGGAGAACTCAATCTTCGAAGAACCATCAGTTCAACTATAAATTCGAATTAATTTTGCATTATTTCAAAATTTAAGAGTTATCGAGCAAAGATACTCTTCAATTAAATTCAAATTTTTGTTAAAAAGTTTATTGTATCAAGTTTCATTATAATTCAATAAAACGAGAAACAACGTTCTTCCACCACAACTTCGTGTTATTTCGATATTCGTTCATTCGTTTGGGCGATTATCATAATCGTTTAAGCGCTTCATTCAACATTCGCATCCCGTCATTCATCTTATCCAGGGAAATTTGAAGGAAGTTTATCATCAGTCGGTTTCCACCCGAACATCAGTCCACACCTTTATTTTCGAAATCCATCTTTTAACCTCCTATGGTAAGTTAAGGGTGTTCTTATTACACTACAAATTTTCTGGACAATTAATCTATTGAGTTATTTTTGAATTTCATGAACTCTTCTTCTTTCTGAATTTTAATTCCATTTGTTTTAATACAGTTGTTCATTCCTTAATTTCAACGATTTCAAAGTAAGTTAACCTCAGGAGTGGGTAGTATAGTGTAGAGAGAGAGAGAGAACAGGATAGAAAATATGCGCGTACGGCCATTGGTCGCGCGTGAAGTCTGAGACGGAGATATATTAGAGGGAGAAAGAGAGAGTTTACCACGTGAGTATAGTGTCTGGAGTAGAGCGAGAGAAAGAAGTTAACTAGTGGGATAATTACGAGTAAATTAACCGGTAATTAAAGACTCTTTGCATTTCATTGGCTAATTCTGTTCGCCGAATGCACTCGACGCCCTATCCCGAGTTTATTTCCGAAAGGTTAGGCTCAAAACGGGGCAAAATTCCCGATAAAGCGTCACATCTGAAAAACGTGTAAAGGAAGGGTTCTCGACTCTTCTTGACCGAGATAGAGTGAAAATTGCTAATCGGGACGTAACAAAATTTGAGGGCTCGTCCGGGATCTCAGAGTGCATAACGCATAAAATCAAACTTTATATAAAAATCGTTAATAAAAAAAAAAAAAATAAATAAATTGTTATGTTAAATTCGTCACAAACAGAAATGAGAATAAAAATTAGCATCAATGCCTTCAACGCGTTCACAAGTTAAACTTTCTGATAAAGTTATACATAATATGAATACCCAAATACATGACCCATACATGATAAAGAATACCCAAAAGAGCGGAAAATACGAACACAGAAAAAATTAACAGAGGAAGTCGAAAAAGTAACAAAATTCACTAATACCTCGGAAATCAACGATCCAAGTGGACCTACCACATCCACACCTATTTCCATAGAGTCGTCGGTAAACGTAGGGGTAATAGAAACAATAGTAGACGTGCATGTAGAAGGAGGAGATAATCGGAGGGAAAGACAATCTGGAGAAGATAGTAATGATCGTATTGGTCAAATCAGAAAAGATTTGGCAAGTTTATATCAGGGGGATGAAATAGAGGAATTAGAGACTCAAGTGGAAGAACAATCTTCAACTAACGAAAATTCAGAGTTTGCAAATTCATTCGCTTCAGCAGAAGGTCCACCTACACCAAGGGTACATAGAGACGGACGAATTGTTACACCGTTGAGATCGAGATCCTCAGGGACAAGTGCGAAATCAGGGAATAAGAGAACTGTTGCAAAACCTTGTTCGAGATCTTTGTCACCGAGAAGGAAAAGTGCTCCTGCTGTTAGTGGGAAATTATTCGGGAAATTATTCGGGCTGTTTGGAGATAGGAAAACAATTTTAGAGAAATCATTAGAGTTTTCAAAAACACTTGGAACTAGTAAAAGTAGTAGTGCGAATTCGGACGGATTGCGACTTTCTCGATCCTTTGCGAGTTTCAGCCGATTGGCATCGTTAACAGAAAAAAGGAAAAAACCAATAACATACACTGTTCAAAAGATTCGATTGAGTAAGGGAATAAGGGTAAAACCAGCCATTAAAAATAAAAAATCGAGAAATTTCTCTGAAAATCTTTCAAAAATTATGGCACCAGTTACTCCGAAAAATAAAAATAAAAATCGAGATAGTTCTGAGGAAAGAGAGAGACAACAGGGAATTAACGATGGAGGGGATGACGACGGCGACGGCGACGGTAACGGAGACGACGATAGAGGAGATAAGCACAATCGCGATAAAAATTCCAGACCTTCGCGTCGAACGACCACCCCTAACGCAACTCGACCTATACTCAACCTGAGCTCAGGTGGAATGGGAAACCTGAGAGACGCATTGAGACTGATACCTGAGTTTGACGGTAAACGGAGTTCGTTGAATCGTTATATTGCAGGACTGGAGGATAGGTTGGAAATGGTTGGTGAAGAATATGAGAGACATTTGTTGAAATTAGCCAAGTCCAAACTGGTAGGAGAGATATGGGATAGAGTAGCAAGGAACGAGTTTGAAAGCCTTGATGAATATATCGAGTATTTGAGAACTACTTTCGATCCTCCAAGGGATATTTATCAGTTACAGGGAGAATTGGGTAGCAGTGCACAGTTGGATGAAGATACAGTCGATCAATTCGCACATCGTATTCGGGAAATTGCAGAGAAAATCAGGGAAGCTCATTATTATAGATCTGGGTATTTAGACGATGGGGATAAGGAAGCAGTTGATAATATGGCTTTGAGCTGCTTTAAGAGAGGATTAAAACCGGAAATACAGGATAAAATGGGGAAAAGAGAGACTACACTTCGAGAAGCAATCAATGAAGCAAAAGCCATAGAACGGGAACTTGCCGATCGAAATCGATTGAGAAACGACGCCAAGGCTAAAAATAAACTACAAAAGGATAGTGAGAAAGGTACTAAGAAGGCAAACGTTAAGGTCGTAGAGGTAGCAAAAGAAATCAGATAGCAGTAGGGAAATCAGATAGCAGTAGTGAACAATAACGCTTCGGGTGTAGAGGCATGTCAGATTTGTGGAAAAAAGGGTCATGTAGCATCCAAGTGTTGGCAAGCTCCGGGAGCAAATCCTCCCAAATGTCAGACATGCGGAAAAATAGGCCATACAGCCGATCAATGTAAATCAAATGGGAAAAATACAGGGGTACAAGCACAGGTAACTTGTCAAATCTGTCAGAAAACCGGACATTTGGCAAATCAGTGCTTTAAGCTCAAGGGTAACGTAACTCCCAACGGACAGACGGGATTAACAATTTGTCAGATCTGCGGAAAACGCGGACATACTGCCGATAAGTGCTATTCAATTCCGTGTCGAGTCTGTGGGCGTACGGGTCATTTGACCGAAACTTGCCGTCAGGCGCAACAACTCGCACCAGTACAGAGCGGTCAATCAGGCCAGCAGAATAACGCACCTATACAAGCGCAATCAGTACAATGTCAATTATGCAATAAATGGGGACATCCTGCCGCGAAATGCTTTCAGCTTACTCGAGGATTAGTAGGTCAGGGAAATCCGAATAATGCAGGGATAAATCCACAAAAACCAAATACAGGATCCGGAGGTCAGGTGACTTATGCGCAGGCGACATCACAACAAGGGGTGCAAAACAATCAGCTCACTTGTAATTATTGCAAAAACGCTGGCCATTTGTTGGTCGATTGTCAACTACGTATAGCCAACAACAACAGACGTGCTGCTGGACAGGGAAACGGAGGTGGCCAACCGGCGCAGGGTGCTCAGGTGAAGGCCATGGAGAGTACGGAAGTGCACCCAACTCTTACTGTCCAGGCTTCAACCAGTACGGGTTCGGGCCAGAAGTAATCGATATATACGTAATTAATCCAGAAAAGGAGATAATTGCTCCAACTATTCTGTTTCAAAGCAAGGAACTTTCGAGAGCTGTGGTAATGATGTTGGATACGGGTGCCAGTAAAAATATCCTAAAAGAGGAAAATTTGTCGAGTAAAATGGTTCTGTATCAAGATAAAATTCTGAGATTAAGTGGAATAACGGAGGAATACGTGTACACCCTGGGATATACGCTGATTGATACCCTGGGAAGAGCAACCGTATACCACATTGTGCCCAATAATTTCCCCACGAAACAGAGTGGAATATTGTCAACGGAATATTTTCGAGATAATTTAGCAAAGATTGACTATGAAAACAGTACATTTGAAGTTCGAGAAAATAAAATTCGTTTCCATACTAGAGAAAGTATGTTGTTTCCACCAAAAACCCGAAAACTGTTCTATATCCGTTTGAAAAACGACAAAGTACTCGAAGGATATTTGCCGGATCTTGAAATAGGAGAAAGTATAGAGATTGAACAGGGGTTGGTGAGGAATACGGAAGGTAAAGCCTACGTATATGTTACAAACAATCGAGAAATTCCAGTAAATATTGAAATTCCGGTAATGGAGTTACAAGCACAACCAGTAAGAAAAAGAGAAACCAAAGTAAATGTGGAAGAGTGTAAACTCGCTATAAAAGAAAATTGTGAATTGAAAACTAATTCCAAATGTATTCTAGGTGAAACTGAGATAATCAATCCAGCAACAAAAGGGAACTACGAGGGACTAAATCCCAGCAAACTAGATCCAGAAACACGTAACTCGAAGGGCGAGGAACAGATCCAGGGAGCATCAGGAGAAAAAGATCCGGGTAAAATCAGGAGAGGACAGGAAGGTAAAGTCAAAGAAATAAAAACATCTGTGAAAAACATAGATGATCCAGTTAAAAAGAAGGGACAAGAAAGTAAGGAAAATTCTGACTCACACAAAGAGGAGAAACCTAAACAAGGAAAAATAAATAAAAGTCTCTTGGAAAAAACTATAAGAGATATTAAAAATACCAAAGAATCAATAAACAAAAGTAAAAATTCAGTTCGGGAAAAAACGGAAAAAGTCGGAAAAGAAAAACGAGTTAAAACAAAAGAAAATTATGCGGCTTGTGAATTCGCGGATCCGTTAGTAGGGGTCAGGTTTATGAATGCAAGCTGTTTCATTATGGAGGCAGAGATTATAGATCGCAAAAGTAAAGTTATAGAGCTGCTCAGATTAGAACATTTAGATGCTGAGGAGAGAGAAGCTGTTTATACGATAATTGAGTATGGAGCGGATAGATTTCATCTCAAAGGTGAGAAACTGGGAGCGACAGACGTAGTAACACATCGGATACCTACTACAGATGAGCTACCAGTAAACTCGAAACATTATCGGTTTCCTCAGGTTCATAAAGAGGAAATACGTAAACAGATAGCTGGGTTTCTTGAATCGGGATTAATTAGGGAATCGGAATCACCATATAATACACCGTTATGGGTAGTGCCGAAAAAGGCAGATTCACAGGGAAACAAACGATGAAGAGTGGTACTTGACTTTAGACAATTGAATGAGAAAACAATCGGAGACGCTTACCCGCTACCAAATATTGTAGATATATTGGATCAGCTGGGGGGTGCTCGATATTTTTCTGTGTTTGATTTGGCTTCAGGATTCTATCAGATAAAAATGCATCCGGATGACTGTCATAAAACAGCTTTTACGACACCATATGGACATTACGAGTACGTTAGAATGCCTATGGCGTTAAAAAACGCTCCACCCACGTTTCAAAGGGCAATGGACATGGTATTAATGGGATTACAGGGACAAGAGTTATTCGTTTATTTAGACGATATAGTCATTTACGCGAAAACTTTAAAGGAACATGAGCAAAAGTGTAAAAGATTCATAGATCGATTGAAGATGGCAAATTTGAGCTTACAACCAGATAAATGTGAATTTTTGAAACATGAGGTAGCATATTTGGGACACGTGATTAGTGAAGAGGGACTTAAACTCGATCCGAAAAAGATAGAAGCGGTAGAAAAGTTTCCGAGACCCAAGAATGTCAAAGGAATACGACAGTTTTTGGGATTAATCGGGTATTATCGACGGTTTATAGAAGGTTATGCAAAATTAGCCAAACCATTGACAAATTTACTGAAAGACGAGACTCCTTTTCTATGGGATGAGGAACAGGAAGAGAGTTTTCAGGAATTAAAAGACAGATTATGCACGGAACCAGTTCTAATCTTTCCAGACTTTTTCAAAACATTTATTGTAACTACAGACGCATCCGGGTATGCAATAGGAGGAATTCTTTCACAGGGACCAAAAGGAGCAGATAGACCGGTAGCATATGCGTCACGGACACTGCATGAGACAGAGACACGATACGATACATACGAAAAAGAAGCGCTAGCTATAGTCTACAGTGTTCTACATTATCGACCGTATTTATATGGGAGAAAGTTTACTTTAGTAACCGACCATAAGCCTTTGGTATGGTTTAGGACCTGTAGAGATGGAAACGCAAGAGTACTCAGATGGAGACTCAAGTTAGCGGAATATGAATACGATGTAGTATACAAAGCGGGAAAAACAAACGTGAAGGCAGATGCGTTGTCCAGAAATCCAGTAGACGAAGAAAATAAACAAACAACGGGAGACGAAGAAATCTTCATGGTTAAACTCAAGGAGAGAAGGGAATTAACCGAAGAAGAGATACTAATAATCCTGGAGAATGAAGAAGACGATTTTGATTTCGAAGAAGAGGAATATCCAGAAGAAGAAGAAGATCCGGAGGAACTTTGGTTGGAATCATTAACCGTGAAACAGAGAGCGGAAATCAGTGAAATAATTGAATCAGATGAATCAGTCAAGGAATATATGTACAATCTGGATGGAGAAGAAGAATCCAATGGAGTTAACAACAATGAACAAAATTCGGATCTAGAGGAGCCATCTACATCCAAGAAGAAGAAGAATCGAAAGACACCTGTCAAACACGCGATGATTACACGACAACAAGTGAAACTTCAGGAGGAAAAGAATAAAAAACTAGAAGAAAAAGAAGAACCAGATAATATTGGGCAAAATAAAACAACTCGAAAGAAAAGTCCGCAAAGAAAGAACAGAATAGACAGCACTGATGAAGAAAAAACGGAAGAGGAATTAATGGAAGCAATAGACAACAGGGAGAAGGGAAATATAACAGCGGAATCGGAGGAAGAAGAGATCTCTAGTGGAGAAAAAGTAGAGAGCAATTACGACGTAGATGATGACTTTGACGAAACACAAGAAAATAAACAGACAGAGACAGTAAACGAGAGGATTAGAAAAGGAAATTTAATTCAGAGTAGAGACTTGTTTTTCACACGAAAGGATGCACTGAGTTATTTTTTAAGCACTAAAGGAGAACCATTAGATACAGGATCAAAGAAATTAGCAGAACGAAGTGAACTCCCACATTTTTCGGATTTGGTATTAGGAGAAGTAGCAGTAGTTAAAAAAGGGACTAGATATCACATGGCATTGCCAATCAGCGATGAGTCAGGGGAAGGACCCTCATTGATTTTACAAAATATCAAGGGAGCAATCCGTAGTTTGCATCAAAAAGCAAAGGAACTAGGGATTCAAAGTATCAGTATAGCAAAATCGGATTCCGTAGAGAATGTTCCTTGGGAAAATATAGCAACGGAATTGAGAATGGGGTTCATGGAAGGTGAAAACAAGATAATCGTTTGTCATGGGATAATTCGGTATCCTAGCAAAAAAGAACGCGAAGGGATAATTCAGGAAATGCATGGTTCAGCTGTAGGGGGACACAGGGGAGTCACAAAGACTTTCAATAGAATTCGACAACATTATTATTGGGAAAAGATGAAAGTTGACATTCAAAACTACATTCAAAGATGTTTACCTTGTCAGCTTAAAAAGTGTGATCGACACAAGACAAAGCAACCAATGGTATTAACAGACACGCCAGGATCGGCATTCGACAAAGTTGCAATGGATATAGTGGGACCATTACCAAAAACAAAAAATGAAAATGAATACATATTAACGATCCAAGATCAATTGACGAAATTTTGTCTTGGAATTCCGCTTCCAAATGCAACATCAATAACAATTGCAGATGCGATGGTCAAAAACTTTATCAGTATCTTCGGTCCGCCAAAATCAATACTAACTGATCAAGGTCGAAACTTTCTTAGTGGATTGATCAGGAGAGTAGCAAAAAGGTTCAAAATAAAGAGACTTCGAACAACCGCGTTTCATCCACAATCCAATGGCTCATTAGAGCGTTCACATCACGCGTTAGGTGAATACCTGAAACAATATGCTAATAAAGAGTTTGATTGGGACGAATGGGTACAATTAGCAATTTTCAATTACAATACCAGCGTCCACGAGGGAACGAAACATACACCGTATGAATTGGTGTTTGGGAAAATGGCTCGAGTGCCATCTAGCGAACCTTTGGGTGAGGAGGACGAACTTCCCACTTACAGGGATTATTTGACAAAACTCGTGACACGGTTACATGAAATAAGAAAAACCGCGAGAGAAAACTTGATAAACGCAAAAACTAAATCCAAGGAGAGGCATGATAAGAAATTAAACGTAAGAACTTTCAAAGTAGGTGATTATGTTTTCCTGCAAAATGGACCAAAGCCTAAGAAATTGGCTGATTTATACACAGGACCACATGCGGTTGTAGAAATAATGAACAATCAAAATATAAAAATAAAAACCAAGAAACATACGCAGGTGGTGCACGCTAATCGACTGAGACTTTCACACATAACACCTGAGTAAATGTTGTCATTTTCTAACCATTACAGACACTATACGATGCCAAGACAGAAAGTAAATCAACCTGAGAGTATGGGAAGCAGGAAAATCCTGAAATTCAAAGAGATAACGGACGGCAACGATGCCGGGAATTCATTTAAAATAGAAGCAAGATATGCAGGACTTAAAGGGACGGGATTAGGAGCTACTCGAGATATGGCTCAGAAAGGAGCAGTGAAGGAATTGTTAGAGAAAACAGGAAAAGAAGCGGTGTGGAAAAGACAAGCGGAAAGATGGGAAGGGATTGCACTTAAAGTGGGAATTCAGTTAATAAACGATTTGATATTGAAAATTGACAGTTACGAAGAGTATATTGGGGATTTTGACGGGATAGACCACATGAAATCATCAATAAAAGTATTGGGTGAATTTAAAATACGATTGGAAGAAAAAGAGTATCAAGGGGAGCATGAGAGAACGATTGCTTTGGTTGCGATTTGGCCAGAAGAAGAGCCATTCGTAGCCATTGAATTTGGATCCCTAGAGCGGATGACAGCCATAGCAATGAAGGCATTGGTGGCTGTATTGTACAACGCTCGCAACCGTTTCCAAGGGAAGTTGGATGAGCTGATAGTGCGATTTGGGGGAATGGAAGGGCTTAATGAGGCCAATTAAAAAAAAAAAAATAAATAAATATATAATCCATGATAAAATAATCAAATCGGGGAAAAATTGTTAAAATAACAATGTTAAAAAAAAATATATATATATAATAATAATCCATTATATAATAATCAAGTCGGAAAAATTGTTAAAACAACAATGTTAAAAAAAAATGTAATCAACACTTATGAAAAACAAATATCTATAAAAATCAATAACAACGACAATAACTAAAAATATGTCATGTTAAAACCATGTAATCAATATTACTTAATAAATACTTAAATGCTAAAGTTAGCTATTTTCTTTTTTTTTTAAACACAGATGAGAATGAGAGCGAAAATACCCTCATCCATATTAGGGGTGTTACTGATAACAGGGTTATGTGCGGGGATGATCGGATACGATTGTGGGACAGCTAAGTCAAACGTCACAACGTTATCGCTTCTGGGAATCGAGGAATGCGATGTTTCATCACCAACACTGAACATCACCGCGGTTCGAATCCAGTTGTTGCAGATAAACGATTACGCCTCTGTACATGTACGACAATGTAAGGTAGAAATAGCTAGGGATGTTAGAAAATGCGGAATGTTTTCGCATACAAGCGATGTAGCAAACGGAAAAGGTTCATATGTCTATGAGGTATCCAGGGATGTATGCATTCGAATGTATGAACATGGATCACTACAAGTGGAAAAAACGTTAATTGCCGGTATCATAGGAAATCACAGTATAAGTCATGCAGTAACAATAGCAGGGAAAGTAGGACAGGATGGTGCCTGTGAAGGTGCCTCCTACTCTAATCCTTTCGGTAGTTGGGATGGCGTAATAGTGTTAGCGGAAGTGAAAATCACCTTGAGAGACTATCGTGCAGCAGTGGGACTGAAAAACAACAAAGTATATCTAAAATCGGGAATTCGGTGTGAACTTAGTGAAGGACAATGTTTGGATCTGGAAGGGGGACATACCTTTTGGAATACCGTACCAGTTGGAAATTGTGGCAGTGGACAATATGGAGTATTATATTCGGGAATGGCTGAAAAGGGAGTGGACCAGGATTCGCAAATGTTATACACGGTAACCACCGCAGACGTAATCTTCGCGTTGGTAGTGCGTGGAACAGTGGCCGTGTGTGGACAGAACATAGTGCGAACGGAACATCCTAAGTTGTTTATTTACGAGGTGGAAAATGGACAAATATTCTTACAAGGAAAAGAAATGGAAGTGTTAAACATGGATATGTATACTTATGTGAACTCAAAATTCGTGTATATCGAAAGGCATATACAGACTCAAACGCAACAAGTGTATCACGATTTATTAGTGCACAAGTGTGAATTGGAACGAGAAATGTTGAAAAATCGTTTGGCAATAGCTACGGAATTGCCTGACGAATTCGCGTATCATCTCATGAAGGGACCAGGATATATGGCCGTGATATCAGGGGAGGTAGTACACATTATCAAGTGTATACCAAAAGAGGTGCAAGTACAGCAGAAAGAAGAATGCTATACACATCTACCTGTCACGGAGGGCAACAACAGCTACTTTTTGGCGCCAAGGACTCACATACTGATAAAAACGGGAATGCAGATTACATGCAACAAAATGGTTGCACCAATGTACTACATCGACGGAGATTGGTATGGGATGATGCCTGGACCAATACCTGTATATCCACCAGAGATGATAAAACCAAATACAAAACCAACATGGACGTATAAACGAACGAGATCATTGGCAACAAACGGAATTTATTCAGCAGCGGAACTGGAATAGCTTCGGGAGCACATTATGTTTCCTGCGGAGCGACCAGCGGTATTGAACACTGTGGCCAGAGGAATACTGGGAAAACCGACCGTGAAACAAGGGGGTTCGTTTGCTAAATTAATAGACGGCCCTGAACTACAGGAGATGATGGAAAATGCATGGAAAAGAATGTTGGAAAAAATAGTTGCTTTCGGAAATATTAGCGCAGGGGTGATAGGAATAATAATGATAATAAGAGTTATAAAGTTAATCATTGACACGATAATACATGGATATGCATTGCACACTGTATACGGGTGGTCATTATTCTTAATGGGAGCAATTTGGGATTCGGTAACCAATCTGTTAATACATCTCAAGAAGAGAGCGACTGATGCGGAAAAAGAGAAAAGTGAAAGTCAGATAGATCTTGAAAAGGGAGAAACGGAGTCACGGATGGAATCTGACTCGGAGGATGAGATAGAGAAAAGGGAAGAGAGAAATGAAAATAAGGATAAAAGTAATCAAACCGAAACAGTAAAAACTGGAACAATATATCCGCGTCTAACATAAAAAAAAAAAAAAAAAAAAAAAATAAACATTATAAACGAACAATATATAACAAGCGTCTCAGCGCCCTGCGGGCGCAGATGCTCTTGTTGGTGGGCTCCGCCCCCCAAACCCCCCGAAAAATGTCCCTTCGGGACATTTTTTAAGGCACTCACGGGCGTGCACGTCGCGCTACGCGCTCCGTATTGAGTGTATTTACACATCGCGCTATGCGCTACGGATGAAGTATGTTGATACGTCACGCTCTGCGTTTCTTTTCGAAAGTACGTATGAGGGAAAAACATTTATCAGTTACGTAAATTAATTCATAGTGTTTAACCTTCATCGAATAAAAACATTTCCTTTTTGTACCAATTGATTATTAATATTCACGACGGATATTTCCTTTTTGTTTGACGATAAATTGTCAAATATTGAGACACGAGACAAATATAACGAATTGCATCACGTAGAACTTGATCAAATTAATTCAACGAATCAAATCATGTCTAGTAAAGTCGTTTTATTGGCTTAAAACTTATGACCAGATTTAATGAATTTAAAACAAACACACGAAACATGTACCGACACGAACACGACTACCATTTAGCATTCAGACCAAATATCCCCTTTAAATCCTTCCCCTTCAGTGCTTTTTTTCTTCCCCATAATAGATGGAATCAGTTCGTTATTTTATCTGTAGGAAACCAAATCATTGTAGAAGAAAAGTTCAAAAACAAATTTGCTATTCTTTGTGATTTTCAATGAAATTTTGGCGATATTTCTGGATGCTGCAAAAAAAATGCTATCTCGAGAACGAAAAAAGATATCGTCTTGGTTCTTGTCTTGTATTGAAGAGGAAGTAGTCGTTACTCGAATAAAAAATTTGTCATCTTGGATGGCTCCGAAATATTTTTTACAAATTGATGAAATTCTTGAAAAAATCGACTGTGAAGGCTCTTTGACAGTCCTCTTATGAAAAAATTCATTTCTACCATTTGAGATATATTTTTTTTCTTCCTCTAATACATGGAATCAGCTGGTTATTGTCTCTGCAGAACAGACAAGTATTGGAGACGAGAAGCTTGAGAAATTCGATTATTTTTTTCGTTTTTCAATGAAATTTTATTGATATTTATCGTCGCTTAAAAATATCAAATTTAGCATCATATCATATCGTATTTTTAAAAATTTTATTTAATCACAAACGAGGATAAGTTTTTCGGTACGGAATAACTCGTAAAATCGACAAATTCAGTGTTTCTCACTTTCTTGATAAATAATTGTTTATAATTGTTCTTTAAGAGTACAATTGTTTTTTTTTTTGCGAAAAAAACTTTTCAAGACGTGAGCATATGAAAGAAATTCGAATTTCGACGAAAATTTGAAAAAATTTGAAAAAAAAAAAAAAAAATAATCATTAGCAGTTTTCTTATCAAGTGTAAACGAATAAATCCAGCAAACAAAATTGACAAAGATTTCGAATGTGATGAATCTCCGACGGTCGAAGTGTAAAAAATTAAATTTTTAAACATAGCACACGTTTTATCTGCGCAATAACGCGGAGAGTCAGACTGTAAATACGATTTCTTTGAGAGGAAAGGATTAGAGACGGCAATTTCAAGAAATTTGAAAAAACGATTCGTTTTTTGATGAAAATTCGTAAAATTAGTCTTTGCTTAAAAAAAATCGTATCTCGGCAGCGAAAAAAGATTTCGACTCTTATTTTGGCTTGTTTTGAAGAGGAGAAAATACGTTGCCAGAAAAAGAATTTGCAGTTTTTATTATTAACTGTAAATGAATAAATCGGGTGAACATAATTGACAAAGATTTCGGCTGCGATGAATCTTCGACGGTCGAAGGATAGAAAATTCTTTTTTTTTATGATTGCACACTTTTTATTTGCGCTATACCGCGTAGAATACATTTATATTTACGTAAAATAGGAACAAAGATTGAAACGAGATGTCGATTTCTTTTTATTTGAAAATCATCCGGCCACAGAGTACGCGCGCCGCGACGTATGAGCATCTGTGTATCGTCTGCTACGAAATTGTCATCTGCTTCCAAAGTTTGACAGATAGAATAAAACGAAAAAATATATACTCCCGATTTTTTTAGTTCTATTTGGGAAATTGTAATTATTTTGGATATTCGATGAATCTTTTTTGTGAGTTTACTACCAATTTTTTCAGTGAATACGTGAAATTTATCATTTTTATTACGAATGTGAATAAAATATGCTAAAATATTGCGAATGATTTTCGGTGATAATATATTATTTTCGAACTAAAAACGCAAACATTTGTGAATCTGTGTATGATATTTCGTGTTTTATTTTTCACAACCGAAATTTTTTTTTTAACATGATGAAAAATGGATTTTTGGCAAATCTAAATAACATAACCTTTAAAGCAAATCTTGTTATAACCACTGTTTTTGAATTATTTTATAATTAAAATTATATTTGTCAGAATGACTCAAAATTTGTTGTGCATAGTGCTTTCGATGCAATGAAATATTGTTGCGAAAGAGAAAAGAATTGGTTTCCAGGATTCTTAATTGGAGCACCGTACGGACATCAGATGAGAGAAAATCATTTTTTTATGGAAAATTGTGATGAATAAATAGTTAGAGATGTAGGATTGTCTCTAAATTTGCTGTGCGTAGTGCTTTTGATAAAACAAAATGATGCTGCGAAGGAGAAAAAAATTGGTTCGTAGAGTTCATTATGATGGCACCGTACGGACACTTGACCAAAGGCAAATGCAAATTGTGGCCAATAATTTTTTAGAAAAAATACTTAAAGGTCTTAGATTGGTTTTAAAAGTAATGTGCATACTGAAAATAATGTAATAAAAAAACCCTGCGAAGGAGAACAAAATTGGTTCGCACCATCTAAAGTTACAGTGTGATACGGACATCCGAGAAGAAAAATTCAGCGAAAAAGTTGTTTTCATTGCACTGCAGGCTAAAAAAATATTTCTATTCATCGCAGTCACTTCAAAGTAACTACGCATGATATTGGAGATACACCGAAGCAAATGGTGAAAAATAAAAATTTTTGGAGTATGCGCTGCAGAGTAACCCCTTCAACAGACTCCGAAGAGCAACGGATGGTCATGTTAATAGGCACTCTTTGCCTATTATTATAGTGAGTGCCTAATAATCATATAAATTACTATTGTTAAAGAGCGATGGAGAACGAGCAAGAGGGAAAAAGTGGCTCTACGACTCGTTGGGTTTTCAATTGGCCATGCGTACCTAGAGAGGAAAGATATACGTTGAAAGTGACCGTAAATAGACCGACCGTAACAGACATATTAGAGAAACGGCAAGATGAATGCGAATATTGGAAAGGACCAGGAGGAGTATGGGTACCACCGGAGTGGAAGGAGTTGGATTTTGCACGATTGGTGTTTTGGACAAGAGAAGCATTCGACAGAAAGCAAGGAGTAGCGTTAGGAGGACACAAATACTTACGATGGGGAACGACCATCGTCCCTTTCGGGCAAAAACCCGAACAAATTCGTTATAAAACAGAAAGTTAAAGAAAAATATTATCAATAAAAACTAATAATGAAGGGAAAATATATATAATCATTTATAAAATTATAATTAATATCACAATGTAAAGGGAAAGTGAATAAAACAGCGAAAAAAGAGAGTTGAAAGAATGATGAATGCATGCAAGGTCGATAAAAGAAGAGCAGAGAAACGGGTAGCTGGAAGAAATAAGGTAAAGGGAACGAATGCTCTGCTATACCCTGAGGTAGGGAAGGCAGAGTACGCCAGGAGTCGATAAAAAAGGGAATAGTATAGAGTTAAGGTAAAGCAGTGGAGGCGAGCAGAGCGCGCGAACTGCTATACCCTAGGGATTGGAAGTCAGTAAAGGGACGAATAGCCGCACAAAGAGGAACGGCCGAGAAGCGTGAGTCGCGGGCATCTAGCTGCCGCGTGAGCCACCCTCGGAGGAGTCGAACCTCTGCGGGAGATAGAGAAGGATGGTTGCAGCATAGGCGCCGCCACAACCAGTGGGATGGGATGAACAACCCCATAACGGGAGTTGTAGGAGGATAAAATGAAAGGAAAAAAAATATATTAGAGGATAGAGAGAGTAAGTTAAAAAAAAAAAAAACACAATAAAATTAGCAACAAATACGGTATATATTTTTTTTTATTATAAAATCGGTGAAAAAGATTAAAAATACAAAAAAAAAAATATAGTATAAAAGAAAAAAAAAAATTTTAAATATAAAATTATTATAAATCATAGAAAAAAAAAAAAAAAAAACCTTATTAAAAGTAAGAAATTAAACATAATTATATTAAAGAAAAAAAAAAGGAAAATTAATGAAATAAAATGATTAAATTTAAAAAGAAAAAAAAAAAGGGGATAATTAATTTTTTTTTTGCCATAAGGGCAACGCGAAGATAATTACTCGCACGTACACTCGGGGTCAGGACCCCAACACTTCGCGCAAACTGGGGGCCAATTAATGGAGGGGGTCGGTGACGGAGCGGGTAAATCACAACAATTTTCGCATAAATGATGTTCGTAGAGAAAGCGATTGTCCGGGGTGATGAGGAGTCGGGGCCCGGTGAATCCCGAGTAACCTCCTTCCGGGTAGCGAGAGGTGCGCAGAGCCATCCTCTCATAGGCGCACGTCGAAAAGAGGATTTGCAGCCCGAGGAAATCCGGCACGAATTCGATTTGCAGGGCCGGATCCTTGACGTCTCCCTACAAAACGTCGACGCTGCGACGGCGAGAAATTCGTGCTGAACGCACGTTACGCCGGCGGCCGGCTTCCCTGTCCTCCTTGGTAGAGCATTTTAACAATGCCATACGATCCTATATACATAAAAAAAAGGAAATAAAACATAAAGAAAAAACATAATTTAGAAAAAATAAAAAAAAAAAAAAAAATTTTTTAGAAAATAAAATAAATATTATAACAATACGTACCAACAAAAAATGATTTTGGAAGCACCAGTTGCCTCCCCGCGCCAGCAGAACGACCCAAGGGAAATAAATGTAGACGAATCCACACACCATATCTAAGAAAAAAAAAAAAAAAAGAAGAAAGAAAAGAGGAAATTAACAGAAATAATTAATTAGAAAAAAAAAAAAAAGGAAAAATAGTATGAGGAAAAGTACTTACCGAATAAATTCAAAAACAAAAACGATGAACTAAACAACGATCAGAAAACAACGATGAACAAATAATACAGAACAAATAGCAACGGATAAAAGAGGAAAAAAACTGACGGAGATGTAACTTGGAACGAAGTCACAAAGCGAGTGACGAACAAGGGAGTAGTCGCGAAGAGTTCGGCAGATTGTTTAAAAACACTTGAGATAGCCGAAGAAACCCGAAGGAAGGGGAATGAATGGAGCCGAACTCTATAGGACGTTTGAAAGGGCATATCGTTGGAACCACCAGATGAATTAAAATAAAGGTTTAGTTAATTTTTTTTTTTTAGCAATTATGCAGCCTCTACCGAGGTTTCGCGCTCTTTTTCAAAGTAGCGTTCGTCTTAGGGGGGAGGTGTTACGTCCCGTAATAATCCATATATTGGGAATTAAAATTTTAATAGATAATCTTAATAATTAAGTAGTAATTTAGTAACAATAAAATAACAAAAGGAAAGAACAGAGATATAAGGCCAGGAGAGCATGAGGATAATAAATAAGGGAAAGTTAATAACGAAATTCCAGAAATAATGACACCGGAAATATCGGAATAAAGAACAGGAGTATAGTTACAATCAGATAGACATGGAAAAGAAAGAAAACGAATATGGTATAGAGAAACTCGAGCAGTAAGAGATAAGAAAACATATGTATGATACGCGAATTTATGTGTCGATGCAGCTCCCGCTTGAACGGTGCGTAGCGCGAGGCGAGTAACGCCTAAATCGCCCGTCAACGGTATTGAGAGCAGCACCTCACGGACAGCAAAAATATCGATATCGATAGATGGGTTTAAACGCTGAAAAAGGCGGAAAACGGTGAAATAACAGAGAAAACGCATAGGAATGAGTTAATCAAGAGTGAATACGTAAATAAAGGGAAATAAATAACTAAGCAAATAATAATTAATCAGGGGAAAATAAAATAACCATAAATAATAAGCAAGTGGTAAAACAGAATAAATGGGAAAATAGAAATGTTAAACATGAGAAGTAAAATTGTCAAAATAAACGAACAGGGAAAATATTGAAAAATTATTAAAGTTAAAAATAATGAATCGAGTAAAAATCAACGTAAAAATACCATTCAAATTTCTATAAAAAACTCAAGAATCCGTAAAGATGATCGCAGAAGAAAAGAAAAATAAATTAAATATTATTGTACAACCAGAGAAATAATTAACAAATCCAAAGCAGAAAATTAATAGCCTACGAAGAAGTGGGGGAAGAGCATCAAAGGTGTCAAAGGATGAGGTGCGACAATAACGCAACTCGCACCAATGATGAGTCGGAGGGTCTTATCAACTACCCACCCCGCCTTCTATCGTCAACTTGGACAGCACGACAACGGAATTAAATCACTCAATCGACGGACTTACAACTGAGATAATCGAACGGTAGTCCTGTCACCTTTCATCAAGAGAACTCAATCTTCGAAGAACCATCAGTTCAACTATAAATTCGAATTAATTTTGCATTATTTCAAAATTTAAGAGTTATCGAGCAAAGATACTCTTCAATTAAATTCAAATTTTTGTTAAAAAGTTTATTGTATCAAGTTTCATTATAATTCAATAAAACGAGAAACAACGTTCTTCCACCACAACTTCGTGTTATTTCGATATTCGTTCATTCGTTTGGGCGATTATCATAATCGTTTAAGCGCTTCATTCAACATTCGCATCCCGTCATTCAACTTATCCAGGGAAATTTGAAGGAAGTTTATCATCAGTCGGTTTCCACCCGAACATCAGTCCACACCTTTATTTTCGAAATCCATCTTTTAACCTACTATGGTAAGTTAAGGGTGTTCTTATTACACTACAAATTTTCTGGACAATTAATCTATTGAGTTATTTTTGAATTTCATGAACTCTTCTTCTTTCTGAATTTTAATTCCATTTGTTTTAATACAGTTGTTCATTCCTTAATTTCAACGATTTCAAAGTAAGTTAACCTCAGGAGTGGGTAGTATAGTGTAGAGAGAGAGAGAGAACAGGATAGAAAATATGCGCGTACGGCCATTGGTCGCGCGTGAAGTCTGAGACGGAGATATATTGGAGGGAGAAAGAGAGAGTTTACCACGTGAGTATAGTGTCTGGAGTAGAGCGAGAGAAAGAAGTTAACTAGTGGGATAATTACGAGTAAATTAACCGGTAATTAAAGACTCTTTGCATTTCATTGGCTAATTCTGTTCGCCGAATGCACTCGACGCCCTATCCCGAGTTTATTTCCAAAAGGTTAGGCTCAAAACGGGGCAAAATTCCCGATAAAGCGTCACATCTGAAAAACGTGTAAAGGAAGGGTTCTCGACTCTTCTTGACCGAGATAGAGTGAAAATTGCTAATCGGGACGTAACAATATCATTGCCGAGCTATGGGCTCTTGCGCGACGATAACACCGCTAGTGCGACAGTTCTCTGTCGAAACGCGGTTATATTTTATTATCGAGCGAATCTAAAAAATTCTTGACTCGATAAAACATCATCGCCGAGCTTTGGGCTCTTGCGCGACGATAATCCCGCTAATTCGACAGTAGTCTGTCGATGCGCGGATATATTTTATCGAGCGAATTTTTAAAATTCTTGTCTCGATAAAATATCATCGCCGAGCTTCGGGCTCTTGCGCGACGATAATCCCGCTAATTCGACAGTAGTCTGTCGATGCGCGGATATATTTTATCGAGCGAATTTTTAAAATTCTTGTCTCGATAAAATATCATCGCCGAGCTGTGGGCTCTTGCGCGACGATAACATCGCTAGTGCGACAGTTCTCTGTCGAAACGCGGTTATATTTTATTATCGAGCGAATCTAAAAAATTCTTGTCTCGATAAAATATCATTGCCGAGCTGTGGGCTCTTGCGCGACGATAACACCGCCAATTCGACAGTAGTCTGTCGATGCGCGGATATATTTTATCGAGCGAATTTTTTAAATTCTTGTGTCGATAAAATATCATCGCCGAGCTTCGGGCTCTTGCGCGACGATAATCCCGCTAATTCGACAGTAGTCTGTCGATCCGCGGATATATTTTATCGAGCGAATTTTTTAAATTCTTGTGTCGATAAAATATCATCGCCGAGCTTCGGGCTCTTGTGCGACGATAACACCGCTAATTCGACAGTAGTCTGTCGATGCGCGGATATATTTTATCGAGCGAATTTTTTAAATTCTTGTGTCGATAAAATATTATCGCCGAGCTTCGGGCTCTTGCGCGACGATAATCCCGCTAATTCGACAGTAGTCTGTCGATGCACGGATATATTTTATCGAGCGAATTTTTTAAATTCTTGTGTCGATAAAATATCATCGCCGAGCTTCGGGCTCTTGCGCGACGATAATCCCGCTAATTCGACAGTAGTCTGTCGATGCGCGGATATATTTTATCGAGCGAATTTTTAAAATTCTTGTCTCGATAAAATATCATCGCCGAGCTGTGGGCTCTTGCGCGACGATAACACCGCTAATTCGACAGTAGTCTGTCGATGCGCGGATATATTTTATCGAGCGAATTTTTTAAATTCTTGTCTCGATAAAATATCATCGCCGAGCTTCGGGCTCTTGCGCGACGATAACACCGCTAATTCGACAGTAGTCTGTCGATGCGCGGATATATTTTATCGAGCGAATTTTTAAAATTCTTGTCTCGATAAAATATCATCGCCGAGCTGTGGGCTCTTGCGCGACGATAACATCGCTAGTGCGACAGTTCTCTGTCGAAACGCGGTTATATTTTATTATCGAGCGAATCTAAAAAATTCTTGTCTCGATAAAATATCATTGCCGAGCTGTGGGCTCTTGCGCGACGATAACACCGCCAATTCGACAGTAGTCTGTCGATGCGCGGATATATTTTATCGAGCGAATTTTTTAAATTCTTGTGTCGATAAAATATCATCGCCGAGCTTCGGGCTCTTGCGCGACGATAATCCCGCTAATTCGACAGTAGTCTGTCGATCCGCGGATATATTTTATCGAGCGAATTTTTTAAATTCTTGTGTCGATAAAATATCATCGCCGAGCTTCGGGCTCTTGTGCGACGATAACACCGCTAATTCGACAGTAGTCTGTCGATGCGCGGATATATTTTATCGAGCGAATTTTTTAAATTCTTGTGTCGATAAAATATTATCGCCGAGCTTCGGGCTCTTGCGCGACGATAATCCCGCTAATTCGACAGTAGTCTGTCGATGCACGGATATATTTTATCGAGCGAATTTTTTAAATTCTTGTGTCGATAAAATATCATCGCCGAGCTTCGGGCTCTTGCGCGACGATAATCCCGCTAATTCGACAGTAGTCTGTCGATGCGCGGATATATTTTATCGAGCGAATTTTTAAAATTCTTGTCTCGATAAAATATCATCGCCGAGCTGTGGGCTCTTGCGCGACGATAACACCGCTAATTCGACAGTAGTCTGTCGATGCGCGGATATATTTTATCGAGCGAATTTTTTAAATTCTTGTCTCGATAAAATATCATCGCCGAGCTTCGGGCTCTTGCGCGACGATAACACCGCTAATTCGACAGTAGTCTGTCGATGCGCGGATATATTTTATCGAGCGAATTTTTTAAATTCTTGTGTCGATAAAATATCATCGCCGAGCTTCGGGCTCTTGCGCGACGATAACACCGCTAATTCGACAGTAGTCTGTCGATGCGCGGATATATTTTATCGAGCGAATTTTTTAAATTCTTGTGTCGATAAAATATTATCGCCGAGCTTCGGGCTCTTGCGCGACGATAATCCCGCTAATTCGACAGTAGTCTGTCGATGCGCGGATTTATTTTATCGAGCGAATTTTTTAAATTCTTGTGTCGATAAAATATCATCGCCGAGCTTCGGGCTCTTGCGCGATGATAATCCCGCTAATTCGACAGTAGTCTGTCGATGCGCGGATATATTTTATCGAGCGAATTTTTTAAATTCTTGTCTCGATAAAATATCATCGCCGAGCTGTGGGCTCTTGCGCGACGATAACATCGCTAGTGCGACAGTTCTCTGTCGAAACGCGGTTATATTTTATTATCGAGCGAATCTAAAAAATTCTTGTCTCGATAAAATATCATTGCCGAGCTGTGGGCTCTTGCGCGACGATAACACCGCCAATTCGACAGTAGTCTGTCGATGCGCGGATATATTTTATCGAGCGAATTTTTTAAATTCTTGTGTCGATAAAATATCATCGCCGAGCTTCGGGCTCTTGCGCGACGATAATCCCGCTAATTCGACAGTAGTCTGTCGATGCGCGGATATATTTTATCGAGCGAATTTTTAAAATTCTTGTCTCGATAAAATATCATCGCCGAGCTTCGGGCTCTTGCGCGACGATAATCCCGCTAATTCGACAGTAGTCTGTCGATGCGCGGATATATTTTATCGAGCGAATTTTTTAAATTCTTGTGTCGATAAAATATCATCGCCGAGCTTCGGGCTCTTGCGCGACGATAATCCCGCTAATTCGACAGTAGTCTGTCGATGCGCGGATATATTTTATCGAGCGAATTTTTAAAATTCTTGTCTCGATAAAATATCATCGCCGAGCTGTGGGCTCTTGCGCGACGATAACATCGCTAGTGCGACAGTTCTCTGTCGAAACGCGGTTATATTTTATTATCGAGCGAATCTAAAAAATTCTTGTCTCGATAAAATATCATTGCCGAGCTGTGGGCTCTTGCGCGACGATAACACCGCTAATTCGACAGTAGTCTGTCGATGCGCGGATATATTTTATCGAGCGAATTTTTTAAATTCTTGTCTCGATAAAATATCATCGCCGAGCTTCGGGCTCTTGCGCGACGATAACACCGCTAATTCGACAGTAGTCTGTCGAAACGCGGTTATATTTTATTATCGAGCGAATTTTTTAAATTCTTGTCTCGATAAAATATCATTGCCGAGCTGTGGGCTCTTGCGCGACGATAACACCGCTAATTCGACAGTAGTCTGTCGATGCGCGGATATATTTTATCGAGCGAATTTTTTAAATTCTTGTCTCGATAAAATATCATCGCCGAGCTTCGGGCTCTTGCGCGACGATAACACCGCTAATTCGACAGTAGTCTGTCGATGCGCGGATATATTTTATCGAGCGAATTTTTTAAATTCTTGTGTCGATAAAATATCATCGCCGAGCTTCGGGCTCTTGCGCGACGATAACACCGCTAATTCGACAGTAGTCTGTCGATGCGCGGATATATTTTATCGAGCGAATTTTTTAAATTCTTGTGTCGATAAAATATTATCGCCGAGCTTCGGGCTCTTGCGCGACGATAATCCCGCTAATTCGACAGTAGTCTGTCGATGCGCGGATATATTTTATCGAGCGAATTTTTTAAATTCTTGTGTCGATAAAATATCATCGCCGAGCTTCGGGCTCTTGCGCGACGATAATCCCGCTAATTCGACAGTAGTCTGTCGATGCGCGGATTTATTTTATCGAGCGAATTTTTTAAATTCTTGTCTCGATAAAATATCATCGCCGAGCTGTGGGCTCTTGCGCGACGATAACATCGCTAGTGCGACAGATCTCTGTCGAAACGCGGTTATATTTTATTATCGAGCGAATCTAAAAAATTCTTGTCTCGATAAAATATCATTGCCGAGCTGTGGGCTCTTGCGCGACGATAACACCGCCAATTCGACAGTAGTCTGTCGATGCGCGGATATATTTTATCGAGCGAATTTTTTAAATTCTTGTGTCGATAAAATATCATCGCCGAGCTGTGGGCTCTTGCGCGACGATAACATCGCTAGTGCGACAGATCTCTGTCGAAACGCGGTTATATTTTATTATCGAGCGAATCTAAAAAATTCTTGTCTCGATAAAATATCATTGCCGAGCTGTGGGCTCTTGCGCGACGATAACACCGCCAATTCGACAGTAGTCTGTCGATGCGCGGATATATTTTATCGAGCGAATTTTTTAAATTCTTGTGTCGATAAAATATCATCGCCGAGCTTCGGGCTCTTGCGCGACGATAATCCCGCTAATTCGACAGTAGTCTGTCGATGCGCGGATATATTTTATCGAGCGAATTTTTAAAATTCTTGTCTCGATAAAATATCATCGCCGAGCTTCGGGCTCTTGCGCGACGATAATCCCGCTAATTCGACAGTACTCTGTCGATGCGCGGATATATTTTATCGAGCGAATTTTTTAAATTCTTGTGTCGATAAAATATCATCGCCGAGCTTCGGGCTCTTGCGCGACGATAATCCCGCTAATTCGACAGTAGTCTGTCGATGCGCGGATATATTTTATCGAGCGAATTTTTAAAATTCTTGTCTCGATAAAATATCATCGCCGAGCTGTGGGCTCTTGCGCGACGATAACATCGCTAGTGCGACAGTTCTCTGTCGAAACGCGGTTATATTTTATTATCGAGCGAATCTAAAAAATTCTTGTCTCGATAAAATATCATTGCCGAGCTGTGGGCTCTTGCGCGACGATAACACCGCTAATTCGACAGTAGTCTGTCGATGCGCGGATATATTTTATCGAGCGAATTTTTTAAATTCTTGTCTCGATAAAATATCATCGCCGAGCTTCGGGCTCTTGCGCGACGATAACACCGCTAATTCGACAGTAGTCTGTCGATGCGCGGATATATTTTATCGAGCGAATTTTTTAAATTCTTGTGTCGATAAAATATCATCGCCGAGCTCCGGGCTCTTGCGCGACGATAACACCGCTAATTCGACAGTAGTCTGTCGATGCGCGGATATATTTTATCGAGCGAATTTTTTAAATTCTTGTGTCGATAAAATATCATCGCCGAGCTTCGGGCTCTTGCGCGACGATAACACCGCTAATTCGACAGTAGTCTGTCGATGCGCGGATATATTTTATCGAGCGAATTTTTTAAATTCTTGTGTCGATAAAATATTATCGCCGAGCTTCGGGCTCTTGCGCGACGATAATCCCGCTAATTCGACAGTAGTCTGTCGATGCGCGGATATATTTTATCGAGCGAATTTTTTAAATTCTTGTGTCGATAAAATATCATCGCCGAGCTTCGGGCTCTTGCGCGACGATAATCCCGCTAATTCGACAGTAGTCTGTCGATGCGCGGATTTATTTTATCGAGCGAATTTTTTAAATTCTTGTCTCGATAAAATATCATCGCCGAGCTGTGGGCTCTTGCGCGACGATAACATCGCTAGTGCGACAGTTCTCTGTCGAAACGCGGTTATATTTTATTATCGAGCGAATCTAAAAAATTCTTGTCTCGATAAAATATCATTGCCGAGCTGTGGGCTCTTGCGCGACGATAACACCGCCAATTCGACAGTAGTCTGTCGATGCGCGGATATATTTTATCGAGCGAATTTTTTAAATTCTTGTGTCGATAAAATATTATCGGCGAGCTTCGGGCTCTTGCGCGACGATAATCCCGCTAATTCGACAGTAGTCTGTCGATGCGCGGATATATTTTATCGAGCGAATTTTTAAAATTCTTGTCTCGATAAAATATCATCGCCGAGCTTCGGGCTCTTGCGCGACGATAATCCCGCTAATTCGACAGTAGTCTGTCGATGCGCGGATATAATTTATCGAGCGAATTTTTTAAATTCTTGTGTCGATAAAATATCATCGCCGAGCTTCGGGCTCTTGCGCGACGATAATCCCGCTAATTCGACAGTAGTCTGTCGATGCGCGGATATATTTTATCGAGCGAATTTTTAAAATTCTTGTCTCGATAAAATATCATCGCCGAGCTGTGGGCTCCTGCGCGACGATAATCCCGCTAATTCGACAGTAGTCTGTCGATGCGCGGATATATTTTATCGAGCGAATTTTTAAAATTCTTGTCTCGATAAAATATCATCGCCGAGCTTCGGGCTCTTGCGCGACGATAATCCCGCTAATTCGACAGTAGTCTGTCGATGCGCGGATATAATTTATCGAGCGAATTTTTTAAATTCTTGTGTCGATAAAATATCATCGCCGAGCTTCGGGCTCTTGCGCGACGATAATCCCGCTAATTCGACAGTAGTCTGTCGATGCGCGAATATATTTTATTATCGAGCGAATTTTTAAAATTCTTGTCTCGATAAAATATCATCGCCGAGCTGCGGGCTCTTGCACGACAATATCGTATATTCCGTCGAACGAATTTTAAAAATTGGTTATTCCATAAAAATAACTTCGCCGAACTTCAATCTCTTGCGCGAAAAATATTTCGCTAATTCGACAATAGTTTGTCGATGCGTAGTTCGAACGATCGACATATTGTTCGAACGATCGAAAAATATGTCGATTCGAAGCCAGGCTTAGATGTAAGTATATTAGCGTTGAGCAGATGCGTCGGGCGGCCTCTAGCGGTACGCGGCAGAGTTACCGATTCGGTACTCTGCCTTACTGCGGGAGCCGGGCCGCGGCGCGTCATTCTGGCGTGTTTCACCTCCTCTTAAGAACCTTCACCCTTTCACAGGTGTCAACAATCCGGGATTGTATGGACCGGACGAATGCGCCCATGGAAAAATATATATAAAATAACTCCGCTTCACACGGAGATTGATTTGCGGCGTGCTAAAACGAGTGTTTTTCTACGTCATATGTAACAGTATTGACCGTTACATGCACGTGATTAAATATACAGACACATTTCAGATACTTTTTCTATAGATTTTATTCCAGATACGAAACACAATGACCGCATGTATTTCAATTAAATTTAGAGAATGCATTCAGACGGTCTCTGGATATTCGTAATAAATTTCCGTTTAAACATACTTATAAGATAAAAAATTTAATTTGAAATAATTCATAGCAACTGTAGTTTTGATAAGAGCTTACCTGCGGTATGATTACACTAATGACGATTGTCATTGAAATGGTGCTTTTTACGTATCTTTCAATACGAGAACTGCGAGGCCACTGTCCAAACGTATGGAGTATTCGTTTATTCCAAATAAAATACTTCGATTCAAAGAAAGCCTCATCGTCCATTGTTGAATCATAACTTCTTTCCTTAGCGACTTCTATTAGGTTCTTCATGAGTGCTCGTCAAACGTCACGCTATGTGTTTTTGCTAAGGGAGCTGAGCACCCACTGTAATATGTTCTAAAATATCTTTATCTCCGTCATATAGGACATATCAACGAGGTACGATAGCGACTCGATGTTAGGTATATACTTACGATAATATCTTAAGAATAGAGAAGTGGAAAAAACCTTGCATCAAATGATAGAATAATTTTGTTCTTGTGAGGGCCACTTGGACGTACCTCTGTGACAATGGGTGATAAGTAGAGGCTATTTGCATAGTAGAGTGGAGCTGTGGATTTAAGGCTTTAGTTGAGACGGGAGGCAGGTGGTCGCCAGCACGAGCAGCGGTAAGAGGGATACTATCGTTGCGCGTTCAGTCACGTGCTTGCAAGATGCGATCGAAACTGGTGCGTAGCAATGTTTTCAATCACTAGCCAACAAGCGATTGGCGTCTGGTATTCAGTCTCATAGCCTAAAAACTTACAAGTTAGCGAATAACAATACTTTAACTTGAACATTAAAAACGGGTTAGCGTCTCAATGCCTAGAAACAAAAACTAATTGCTTGAGGTAGCGTAATGCTGCCATATATACTGTGGCGCGTTTTTTTAACTCCGACTACCGGGAGGGGAAAAAGATGGGAGAAATGTGTTTCGGTCCGTAATAACGCTCGCACCTCCAATGTTACTAGCCGGTGTTTGTTAAAACGACAAAGAAACATTCGGTTTATGTCTACGAATTCTTGAAACGTGTTGTGTCCCCAGGGAGATAAAAGAGTTCAAAAACATGTCACAAATATGCCTATTGATAAATATCGCATAAGCGATATATACACACTACATTCTAAAAATGTAATGTACGTGTAAGTGCTTAAATTCGCGATCTTGAACGATCAGTTCAAGTATTTTTCTTTTCGGATGTCCGTATCATACTGTAACTTTGGATGGTATAAATCAATTTTTTTTAATCATATTACCACAAGTATGCACATCACCTTTCGAGCCAATTCGAGGCCGTTAAATATTTTATATAAAAAAATATTTCTCCAAATGTTCCTTCTCATTCCTTCAAATGTCCGTAAAAAGCACTATAATAATGAATAAACAATTTTTTTCTCCTTCGCAGCAATATTTCATTCCATCGAAAACACTATGCACAGCAAATTTAGAGACAATTCGGCATCTCTAATTTTTTTTTTCAATTTTTTTCCTTAAAAAATAATTTTTTATCGTTGGATGTCCGTACGGCGATCCAATTAGAATTCCTACGAACCAATTTTTTTTTCTTTCGCAGTACTATTTTATTGCATCAAAACACAATGTGCACCAAATTTCGAATCATTCTGACATCAACTTTTTATTCTAAAATAAAAAAAAATCCTTTCTGATTAACAATTACTTTAAAGGTTAGGTAATTTTTTATATCTATATATAAATAAAGTTGAAAAAAAAAACAAGGAGCTATATTTTTTTTCGATGTTATGCGATGTATCAAACTTTGAAAGCCAGCGACAATTTCATAGCAGACAAAAAATTAAACGCTGAAATAATAGATGAATTATTATCGGAATCGTAACCATGTGGTAATTTTTAGGCACTCATGATAATAATAGGCAAAGAGTGTCTATGAAAATGACCATCGAGGCCTCTTCACACAGTTTACGATGTGGATTCTCCACAGCGTATACTCCAAAAAATGTACTTCTTCAGCATTTACTTCGATGTACCCCTAACTTCATGTGTTGAGAATATGAGATGTCGTTGAGGATCGAGGCAGGAAAATTGAATAAAATGCACACTCGATGTAGTTAATCGTAACAAAATATTAATAACTAGTTTATTTGGTTATTTTTACACGATATTAGTGCACTCGAATCTTTTTTCTCTCGTGCTTAGTCGATTCGTCGTGATTCGCGTTAGAAATAACACGAGTTTTCGAGTAGAGCGTGAGTGAGACCGTTGTAGTGAGTTTTCCGGTGGTGTGAGAGAGAGCGTGATACCGAGTGAGTTCGTTAGAGTGAGTGAGACCGATAGAGAACATCCAAAGCGAGAATACAAGCTTTTCGTGAGCGCACTTTATTGCAAGATTACACCGTTTTCCGCCCGATGAAATGACACAAATGTATAATGAGCAGATGCAGAAAACCGAGAGCAACCGAGTTGACCGCTAGTGAGATGACACCGAGAGTATTACACCGCGAAATTAGTGAGAGAACACCTGTTGCGTTAGCCGCGTGTGCCGGTTGAGACGAACAATGGCTGCCTCCCGTGAAGCCTCGTGGTCGAGCGAGAAGAACAGGGCTGTGCCTCGAGGGGTTCCGTGGGGCCCCTCGCGGCAGTGCCGTGTCAAGAGTTTATTTTTTGAGCTTCGAGTACGTCGCGGGAGGAAATTATTTGTGATGAGTGATTTCTCGAATAAAGTTTCGATGATAATCGAACATTCTCCCCGCCATCAGCAACAGCGTTGATGATTGAGTTATGGTTCCGCTTCTTGAGTTGTCACTGGTAGGATTGCCAGCTTGGCAATCGGCCTGGTGAGAGTGGTGGTGGCAGTCTTGAGCGTGACTACCCTCGTTAGTCCATCCTTGCCAGGATGTAGATGAGTGACTCGAGCCAGTGGCCACTTGGATGGCGGGAATCGCTCATCCGTGAGTAGAACGAGTGAGCCAACTTTTATCTCGTGAGTCGGATGATGCCACTTAGAGATGGAGAGATGCTGATGCAGATATTGAGTCGACCAATGATTCCAGAAGGATTGGAATCGTTGTTGAATGAGTTGCCAACGATCGAGGCGAGTAGTGTTGAGATCGGTTAACGAAGGTTCGACTAACGAATTGAGAGGCTGTCCGATGAGGAAGTGTCCTGGTGTGAGTGCTGAGATGTCGTCGGGATCGTTGGTGAGTGGTTCCAAAGGCCTGGAGTTGAGCACTGATTCAATCTGAATCAGTAGAGTTGTCAACTCCTCGTAGGTGAGCTGAGTCTCCCCGATTGTTCGACGGAGATGATATTTCACAGATTTCACTGCTGCCTCCCACTTGCCTCCCATGTGAGGAGCAGCTGGTGGTATGAATTCCCACCTTACTCTGTCTTGAGTGAGTGAGTTGGCCAGAGCGAGATCTTCCTGAGTTCCTTGAGTGAAAAGCCTCTTGAGTATCGTCTCTGCCCCGATGAATGTTGTTCCGCAGTCACTGCGGAGAGTATGGCAAAGACCTCTGCGTCCACTGAACCGTCTGAACGCGGCGAGAAATGCTTCAGCTGAATAGTCGCTTACATTTGGCATTTTCTTGAGTCTATTAATGACTTGACGACATGTTGCAGTAACGCGCAACAATCTCGTCAAGCTTGAGTATCTGTAGAGTAGGTCCCACTGTTCTACAGGTTGAGCGGATGCCACAGTTAGAGAGAGCCCCGGTCGCTCCTCTTGGTGAACCTGTGAGTCTGAGAAGTGTCGCTGAGCGGGCCATGAGCGCGTTGAGTTGAAGAGCCATGGCGGTCCAGACCACCAAAGGTGATGAGTTTCCAGTTGGGACATGGTTAAGCCTCGAGTAGCGCAGTCTGCTGGATTTTCTTTGCCGGAAATAAATCTCCATACGCAGTTTGGAGTCAGTTCTTGTATTTGCGACACTCGGTTTCCAACAAAGTCTTTCCAGCGTGATGGGTGTGAGGTAATCCAAGTTAGCGTTACCGATGAGTCCGTCCAGAGGAAGATTGGTACTTGAGATAGTGAGAGAGTTCGTACAACGTATTGTGTGAGTCGAGCCAAGAGTAGAGCAGCGGTGAGTTCCAACCGAGGTATTGTGAGCTTCTTAAGCGGAGCAACACGAGATTTTGAGCGCACTAGGGTGCATTTCGCTGATGAGTGGTGAGTGCTAACTCGGATGTAGATGACAGCAGCCATTGCAAGTTGCGATGCGTCGGAGAATCCATGAATTTGGATGTTTGAGTTGTCGTTGAGCCCCAGCCATCTTGGGATGTGAAGACAGGACACTTGAGCTAATTCCTTTTTGAGTTGAAGCCATTGTTGTTGAGTTGCGTGTGGGAGTGAATCATCCCAGTTAAGTTTGAGCAGCCAGAGCTCCTGTAGAAGAACCTTAGCCCTCACTATGAGTGGTGAGAGAAAGCCGAGTGGATCATAGAGTTGAGCAATCTCCGATAGAATGATTCTTTTGCTGAGCTGTGACCCCTTGACAGCGGGATTCCAGTGAAATCGGAACGTGTCTGAGTACGTGTACCATGTGAGGCCGAGTAGAGTGGTGCTGTTGTCATCGAGTGGTCGTTGTTGAGTATTTTCGGAGTCTTCGTTGATCCCTTTGAGCAGTTGACGATGGTTGCTTTGCCACTTCGCTAATGGAAAGCCGCCAGCGGTGCAGATGTTGCGCACTTGGTGTGCTACGTTGATGAGATTCTCCAAGTTGTTGGAGCCGCCGTAGATATCATCTACGTATCCGCCTGCGGTGAGTGGTTCAGTTGCGAGAGGGAATTGAGTCCCTTCGTCCTTGATGAGTTGTATCAAGGTGCGAACTGCTAAGAACGGAGCTGATCTGGTGCCGTACACTGCCGTTCATTAATGCCTGTTTTGACATTACCCGCGAAAATTGATAGTGTTTTGTTGTCTGGTGGATTTCTGGTTGCGAGCGAGATTCACATCGATGTGTCGTAACGTAACGTCTTTGAAGGGTAAATGACAGAACCTAAAAAACGTTTGACATCGGTGCGGTGATGTGAACTAAATTGGCTAATGGCCCGCCATAATGAAATATTTTTTATTGGGGTTAGCCCGCGGCAATTTCAAATGAAGAGTCGTGATGTAATATATAATGTGTTTCAGAATAAAAATTGAATAAAAAAAAATGTTTCTCTTATTTAGAATTTAGAAGTTAGCGCTGTCCAGGTCACCCTAATGATTTCTCGACATCGTGTGACTTTGGCTCCGTAGTTTTTAGTTGTCCGGCACATGAAAAACATTCTCCAGAGTATCGCGCCAAAGCACGTCAATGCCCGCGACGTCCAGGTCACGCTAATGATTTCGCGACATCGTGTGACTTTGGCTCCGTAGTTTTTACTTGTCCAGCACATGAAAAACTTTCTCCAGAGTATCGCGCCAAAACACGTCAATGCCCGCGACGTCCAGGTCACCCTAGTGATTCCGCGACATCGTGTGACTTTGGCTCCGTAGTTTTTACTTGTCCAGCACATGAAAAACTTTCTCCAGAGTATCGCGCCAAAACACGTCAATGCCCGCGACGTCCAGGTCACGCTAATGATTTCTCGACATCGTGTGACTTTGTCTCCGTAGTTTTTAGTTGTCCGGCACATGAAAAACATTCTCCAGAGTATCGCGCCAAAGCACGTCAATGCCCGCGACGTCCAGGTCACGCTAATGATTTCGCGACATCGTGTGACTTTGGCTCCGTAGTTTTTACTTGTCCAGCACATGAAAAACTTTCTCCAGAGTATCGCGCCAAAACACGTCAATGCCCGCGACGTCCAGGTCACCCTAGTGATTCCGCGACATCGTGTGACTTTGGCTCCGTAGTTTTTACTTGTCCAGCACATGAAAAACTTTCTCCAGAGTATCGCGCCAAAACACGTCAATGCCCGCGACGTCCAGGTCACCCTAGTGATTCCGCGACATCGTGTGACTTTGGCTCCGTAGTTTTTACTTGTCCGGCACATGAAAAACTTTCTCCAGAGTATCGCGCCAAAGCACGTCAATGCCCGCGACGTCCAGGTCACGCTAATGATTTCTCGACATCGTGTGACTTTGGCTCCGTAGTTTTTAGTTGTCCGGCACATGAAAAACATTCTCCAGAGTATCGCGCCAAAGCACGTCAATGCCCGCGACGTCCAGGTCACCCTAGTGATTCCGCGACATCGTGTGACTTTGGCTCCGTAGTTTTTACTTGTCCAGCACATGAAAAACTTTCTCCAGAGTATCGCGCCAAAACACGTCAATGCCCGCGACGTCCAGGTCAGCCTAGTGATTCCGCGACATCGTGTGACTTTGGCTCCGTAGTTTTTACTTGTCCAGCACATGAAAAACTTTCTCCAGAGTATCGCGCCAAAACACGTCAATGCCCGCGACGTCCAGGTCACCCTAGTGATTCCGCGACATCGTGTGACTTTGGCTCCGTAGTTTTTACTTGTCCAGCACATGAAAAACTTTCTCCAGAGTATCGCGCCAAAGCACGTCAATGCCCGCGACGTCCAGGTCACCCTAGTGATTCCGCGACATCGTGTGACTTTGGCTCCGTAGTTTTTACTTGTCCGGCACATGAAAAACTTTCTCCAGAGTATCGCGCCAAAGCACGGACGCGGGTTCGGAGTTGATTTCATCGGTCCAAATGTAATCGTATAATCATTTTCTAGCTTTGCAATGCGCGATCGACGGTGGCGAGCTTATGACACAGGTTTCGCATAGATTTAAAGAAAAACCAGATGAAAACGATGATTCCGCTTTGACTATCGAATCGTCATGTTCGATCCGATGGCATTGGACGCGGGCTCGGAGTTGATTTCATCGGTCTAAATGTAATCGTATAATCATTTTCTAACTTTGCAATTCGCGATCGACTGTCGCGAGCGTATGACACAGGTTTCGCATAGATTCAAAGAAAAACCAGATGAAAACGATGATTCCGCTTCGACTATCGAATCGTCATGTTCGATCCAATGGCATTGGACGCGGGCTCGGAGTTGATTTCATCGGTCTAAATGTAATCGTGTAATCATTTTATGGCTTTGCAATGCGCGATCGACTGTCGCGAGCTTATGACACAGGTTTCGCATAGATTCAAAGAAAAATCAGATGAAAACGATGACTCCGCTTCGACTATCGAATCGTCATGTTCGATCCAATGGCATTGGACGCGGGCTCGGAGTTGATTTCATCGGTCTAAATGTAATCGTATAATCATTTTATGGCTTTGCAATGCGCGATCGACTGTCGCGAGCTTATGACACAGGTTTCGCATAGATTCAAAGAAAAATCAGATGAAAACGATGATTCCGCTTCGACTATCGAATCGTCATGTTCGATCCGATGGCATTGGACGCGGGCTCGGAGTTGATTTCATCGGTCTAAATGTAATCGTATAATCTAGCTTTGCAATGCGCGATCGACGGTCGCGAGCTTATGACACAGGTTTCGCATAGATTCAAAGAAAAACCAGATGAAAACGATGATTCCGCTTTGACTATCGAATCGTCATGTTCGATCCAATGGCATTGGACGCGGGCTCGGAGTTGATTTCATCGGTCTAAATGTAATCGTATAATCATTTTCTAACTTTGCAATGCGCGATCGACTGTCGCGAGCGTATGACACAGGTTTCGCATAGATTCAAAGAAAAACCAGATGAAAACGATGATTCCGCTTCGACTATCGAATCGTGATGATCGATCCGATGGCATTGGACGCGGGCTCGGAGTTGATTTCATCGGTTTAAATGTAATCGTATAATCATTTTCTAGCTTTGCAATGCGCGATCGACGGTCGCGAGCTTATGACACAGGTTTCGCATAGATTTAAAGAAAAACCACATGAAAACGATGATTCCGCTTCGACTATCGAATCGTCATGTTCGATCCAATGGCATTGGACGCGGGCTCGGAGTTGATTTCATCGGTCTAAATGTAATCGTATAATCATTTTCTAACTTTGCAATGCGCGATCGACTGTCGCGAGCGTATGACACAGGTTTCGCATAGATTCAAAGAAAAACCAGATGAAAACGATGATTCCGCTTCGTCTATCGAATCGTCATGTTCGATCCAATGGCATTGGACGCGGGCTCGGAGTTGATTTCATCAGTCTAAATGTAATCGTATAATCAGTTTATAGCTTTGCAATGCGCGATCGACGGTGGCGAGCTTATGACACAGGTTTCGCATAGATTCAAAGAAAAACCAGATGAAAACGATGATTCCGCTTCGACTATCGAATCGTCATGTTCGATCCAATGGCATTGAACGCGGGCTCGGAGTTGATTTCATCGGTCTAAATGTAATCGTATAATCATTTTATGGATTTGCAATGCGCGATCGACTGTCGCGAGCTTATGACACAGGTTTCGCATAGATTACTTTATAACTTCAACGGAAGACGATGACGAGGGACGACGAGGAACTTCAACGACGGAGGACAACGAGGGACGACGACGGACGACGAGGGACGACGAGGAATTTCAACGACGGAGGACAACGAGGGACGACGAGGGACGACGAGGAACTTCAACGACGGAGGACAACGAGGGACAACGAGGGACAACGAGGGACGACGAGGAACTTCATCGACGGAGGACAACGAGGGACAACGAGGGACGACGAGGAACTTCATCGACGGAGGACAACGAGGGACAACGAGGGACGACGAGGAACGACGAGGGACGACGAGGGACGACGAGGGACGACGAGGGACGACGAGGGACGACGAGGGACGACGATAAAGAGGATAAAGAGGATAAAGAGGATCTTCGCGGCGAATCGACGACTCGCAACAGGTAAGTATTAGGTAAGTATTAGGTTAGTATTAGGTAAGTATTAGGTAAGTATTAGGTAAGTATTAGGTAAGTATTAGGTAAGTATTAGGTAAGTATTAAGTAATTAATAAACAGTAAACGCGGCGGTTATTATTATTTTATTAGCAGATAACACAGAGAATTTTGTGACATCGCCGAAAATTTAGGTACTGCTGTACGGCGTGTGATTATAATTTGTCTTATAATTAAAGTTTTGCTGATTTTCTAATAAAAAATCGAGCTGTCGTCTCCTTTTCCTTTTCGGCTTTTCCGTCATTCCTTCTGTATTTTGTCGCTTCTTCTCTTGATCTTTGTCTTTGTTATTTTCTCGCTCTTTTTCTCTTTCTGTCTGTTGTTCTTTCTCTCCTTCTTTCTCTTGATCTTTGTCGTTTTCTAGTTCTTTTTCTCTTTCTGTCTGTTGATCTTCCTCTCGCTCTTTCTCTTGTTCTTTCTCTTGTTCTTTCTCTTGTACTTTCTCTCGTTGTTTCTCGTGTTCTTTCTCTCGTTCTTTTTCTTGTTCTTTCTCGTGTTCTTTCTCTCGTTCTTTTTCTTGTTCTTTATCGTGTTCTTTTTCTTGTTCTTTCTCTCTTTCATTCTCTCTTTCATTCTCTCTTTCATTCTCTCTTTCTTTCTCTCTTTCATTCTCTCTTTCTTTTTCTCTTTCATTCTCTCTTTCTTTCTCTCTTTCATTCTCTCTTTCTTTTTCTCTTTCATTCTCTTTTTCTTTCTCTCGTTCATTCTCTCTTTCATTCTCGTTGGCATTCTCTCGCTCTTTCTCTCTTCTCTCAAACTCTCTAACATTCTCTCCACGACTGTCTTTTTTGTTCGTTCTTCCAGTGTCTCTTCTACTTTCGTCTTCGCTCTCCGTGCCGACATCTTCTCCTCTGTCGTTTTCATTCGCACTGCCGTCCAAAATTTCGTTTTCATTGGCGCTGAAATTAAATAATAATCCTGATTATTAATCTTTTTTCTTTTAACTTCTTGGCGTACACACCATTTAGCTGGATCGTTGGCTTTCGTCAATTTCTTGGCGTTGGCGTAAAAACTCTTCATCTCGTCGTGTGCTGCGTTCCCGATATCTTCAAAGGTTTGACTGCAGTAAACGTTTTTATTAATATTTATTATTTAGAATTTACCCAAATATACGAAGGTTTAAACGTTATACTCACAATTTATAATTTTCCCACGTTTTCGTCCTAATGCCGTGCTTCTTTAAAAAATTCAACAGAAATTCCCGCTTCCGTTGAATTAATCCTCGGATATATTCTTGTCTTTTGACGCTCGCTTTCTTGTCATAAATAAAATCGCAAATTTTCTTCATATTTGGCGTCTTAAACGCATCGTATTTCGTCACATCGACCACATAATTTACTAACGCGACTATTAAACGTCCAAAAATTTCGGGCACGTTTGTTATATTTTTTTCGAACTTATCAATTTTTTTTCGCGCGTATTCGTACTCGTTTACTTCCGACATAGTTTTATAAATCTTCACTGTGTTTAAACTTTCGTATCCGCGATTGACGTTGCAATGAATATGGCGGTGAAGCTCACGTGACGCTATTTTGTTCCTTGACGCTCTTAGCGACAAGCGACTTAATGACGTGACGTGAGCCGCACACCGCGAATATATTGCCGAATTTTCAATGAACGGTCAATCGCGGTTACAGAAGTCGAAACACGGTGGAAATTTATAAAACGATGTCGGAAGTAAATGAATACGAAAACTCGACGACGAGTCATTAAATTCGAAAATAAATATAACAAACGTTCCCGAAATATTTGGACGTCTAATAGTCGCGTTATTCAAATATGTGGTCAATTTGATTAAATTCGATGCCTTCAAGGCCCTAAACATAAAGAAAATATGCCACTTTATCTCAGACTATGAGCCAAGGGTCAAAAGACAGGAAAGCATAAGAGGCTTGATTCAACTCAAGCGTGAATTACGCCTTTTTGCAATTCCGTTTCTCTTCCGTTTTCCATCCACCTCTCCGTTTCCCTTACGTTTTCCATCCCCTTTTCGCTTCTCTTTCGTTTTCCATTTCCCTTTCCATTTCGCTACTGTTTCCGATTTCCCTTTCCGTCTTCCATTCCTCTTTCCGTTTTCCATTCACCTTTCCATTTCCCTTCCGTTTTCCATTCTACTTTCGGTGTCCCTTCCGGTATTCAATCCGTTTTCCGTTCCCATACCTCTTTCCATTCCCGCAAAGGGAAACGGAAAGGGGAATAGAAAGAGGAATGAAAACGGAAAACAGATTGAATACCGGAAGGGACACCGAAATTGGAGTGGCAAACGGAAGGGAAATAGAAAGGTGAATGGAAAACGGAAAGAGGAATGGATGACGGAAAGGGAAATGGGAAACAGTAGCTTAATGGAAAGGGAAATGGAAAACGACAGAGAAGCGAAAAGGGGATGGAAAACGTAAGGGCAACGGGAAGGTGGATGGAAAACGTCTTCCGTCTTCCATTCCTCTTTCCGTTTTCCATTCACCTTTCCATTTCCCTTCCGTTTGCCATTCCACTTTCGGTGTCCCTTCCGGTATTCAATCCGATTTCCGTTTTCATTCCTCTTTCTATTCCCCTTTCCGTTTCCCTTTGCGGGAATGGAAAGAGGTATGGGAACGGAAAACGGATTGAATACCGGAAGGGACACCGAAAGTGGAATGGCAAACGGAAGGGAAATGGAAAGGTGAATGGAAAACGGAAAGAGGAATGGAAGAGGGAAGACGTTTTCCATCCACCTTTCCGATTTCCCTTTCCGTCTTCCATCCCCTTTTCGCTTCTCTTTCGTTTTCCATTTCCCTTTCCATTTCGCTACTGTTTCCGATTTCCCTTTCCGTCTTCCATTCCTCTTTCCGTTTTCCATTCACCTTTCCATTTCCCTTCCGTTTGCCATTCCACTTTCGGTGTCCCTTCTGGTATTCAATCCGTTTTCCGTTCCCATACCTCTTTCCATTCCCGCAAAGGGAAACGGAAAGGGGAATAGAAAGAGGAATGAAAACGGAAAACGGATTGAATACCGGAAGGGACACCGAAAGAGGAATGGCAAACGGAAGTGAAATGGAAAGGTGAATGGAAAACGGAAAGAGGAATGGAAGACGGAAAGGGAAATGGGAAACAGTATCTTAATGGAAAGGGAAATGGAAAACGAAAGAGAAGCGAAAAGGGGGATGAAAAACGATAAGGCAAACTTTCCCTTTCCATTTTGCTACTGTTTCCCATTTCCCTTTGCGAATCTGTTCCTTTCCGGAGGAACTTCTTGCGGAGGAACCGCTCGAAGATTTTCTTGCGGAAGAACCGTTCGACGATCTTCTTGCGCAGCCATTTGCAGAACGATTATTGTCAGATCCCTGGGGAGAATAAATTAATCGCATTAAACAGTCGACTATACATACCAATACATCGGTTATTCGAGATACTCTTCAGACTGAACAGGCTAATGAGGGTGGCGCCACAGACAGAGTTAGCAATGTTATCACATTGAAATTCTTTTCTGGTCTGTGGCGCCACCCTCATTAGCCTGTTCAGTCTGAAGAGTATCTCGAATAATCGATTTATTGGTATGTGTAGTCGACTGTTTACTGCGATTAATTTGTTCTCCCCGGGGATCTGACATTAATCGTCCTGCAAATGGCTGCGCAAGAAGATTGTCGAGCGGTTCCTCCGCAAGAAAATCCTCGAGCGGTTCTTCCGCAAGAAAATCCTCGAGCGGTTCCTCCGCAAGAAAATCCTCGAGCGGTTCCTCAGCAAGAAGTTCCTCCGGAAAGGAACAGATTCGCAAATTATCCGCCAACCGTGCGTGGAAGAATCGTCGGCATGTCGATGGCGGGCCTAGACGAGCGAGAAATTCAGCGCGCTGTCGGATGTGATATTAGGACTGTACGGCTATGGATACGACGATACGAAGAGGGGAATGATGCTGCGCTCGCCGATCATCGTAAGCACAACAAGCGGCCGAAAAAATCTACGCCGGAACAGGATCGGCAATTATTCGAGTGCGTTGAAGAAACGCCATTCATCACGGTACCGGAAGTGCTGGCGCAAACAAATTTGCCCGTTTCCGTGAGCACCGCTCGACGTCGTTTGAAAGCCGTTGGCATTACCGCTCACCGGCCAGTCAAGAAAACTGCGCTGACAGATGCGCATCGAGAGGAGCGACTGCAGTTTGCCCGAGACCATATTAACTGGCAACCGGAAGAATGGGCACCGGTGATATGGTCCGATGAAAAGGTTTGACCTTAGCATCATTTTCTAACTTCCTCTCCTAAAAAGTTGGTGGCGATATATATCGATTTTCGAGTTTTCACTATCGAAGGTTCGATATTTGTATTGTCGGTTTATTCGTGCTGTGATTGGTCGACGATAAGTGAGCGCTGCGCGCGTGTCCGAAACCTCCTAGTAGAATCAAAATTGCACTTATTTAAAAATTGTTATTAACGCGTGTAAAACATGAAGGGGGATGAAAATGGAACAGGCACGTTTGACATTACATTTTTTTATATAGAATTTCGCGATACATTCTTCAGTTCAATAATTCAATCAAATAGGTTTTCAAGTCGTCTGATGACGGGCGTCGAATTGTGTATCGACCACGAGGCCGAGCATTCCGAACGAATCCGCGATATACGATTCAAAAACAGCTTAGTGGTCGTATATCTTGCGGATTCTGGGGATGTATGTCTGCTGCTGGTGTAATGGCGCTCCACGAAATCACACCTCATATGAATTCCGAAGAATACATCGATATTTTGGAGAATGTGATGTTACCGTGCGCGCGAGAGAGGTTCCCGGCTGACCGATTCCCAGTGATCCGCTTTATGCAGGACAATAGTTCGGTACACACATCACGGGTAACGATGGCGTGGTTCGCAGAGCACCCGGAGATCGAGCTAATGCGTTGGCCGAGCAAGTCGCCTGATATGAACCCGATCGAAAATTTGTGGAGTAAGTTCTTCAAATTCATCTCTAACCATAACTATCGTCGATACTTTTCAAGTACACATTGAGTAAATACGGGTTAAAGGATAAAAAATAAAACCGTGGATCGAATGACAACTTGCAAAATACTGTTTATTTCAAAGGTGTAATGGTCCGAGAGTGGCGCTCTGGCGCAGACCGTAACCGTGAAGATCTCGCTGCGCATGCAAACCGTGTGTGGCAAAGTTTAAGAGGAAAGCCTGAGCTTACTCTTCAACTCGTCAATTCCCTGCCCAATAGAATGCGATGCGTTATTGAGAACGAAGGTTATCCAATCGATTATTAACATAAAGGCGTTTTCGTAAATTACAAAAATCGAACTGCGCAAACAAGATCGAAGATCATCTCGTGTGAACTGTGCGAGCTTTTGCACGCCATACATAACTGGAAATAATCAGAAAGAGAGAATTAGCAATTATTCGTAAATTATCTGTGAATGGAAATATACCTACCTCGTTGTCCTCGGCGAAGTTCCTTCGGCGTCGATCCCCGTAATCCATTGGCGATGATCTATTTTCGTCCCTCGGTGCCTTCCCTCGTCGTCGATGTTTTCGCGTCACCTGAAACAGAAAAAGAGAAAAGATGAAAACAAAAATATAAATCAATCAAAACATTGAAGCTGTATTTACCTTGCTCACGGAAAGTCGCTGCGTTGACCGATTTCTGGCGTGTCCTGGAGTATCCTTCGCTGGATCATCCGCTTCGGCTGAAAGACGCCACTCGCACCGTATATTCCGACTCGCAAGACGATGAAGCGTCGGTGTACTCTCGCGATTCCGCGTGGAAACCTACCTTTTACGGCTCGGGTAACGATCCCTCGTTCTCCTCGGCGAAGTTCCTTCGGCGTCGATCCCCGTAATCCATTGGTGATGATCTGTTTTCGTCCCTCGGTGCCTTCCCTCGTCGTCGATGTTTCGCGTCACCTGAAACAAAAAAAGTGAAAAAATGAAAACAAAAATATATATCAATCAAAACATTGAAGCTGTATCTACCTCGCTCACGAAAAGTCGCTGCGTTGACCGATTTCTGGCGTGCACTGGAGTATTCTTCACCGGACATCCGCTTCGGCTGAAAGACGCCTCTCGGACCGTATATTCCGACTCGCAAGACGATAAAGCGTCGACGTACTCTCGCGATTCCGCGTGGAAACCCGCGGACAATCCCTCGATTTCACACGATTTGTCGCGATTTTTCGCGTCATTCTGAACACTTCTTCGTCGTTTGTGACATATAACACACAGCTAACAAGATAATACTTTGAACTCGGAAACCGTTATTTTGCGTCGTTCATTTATATAGTGACAATCACAAAACTCTTGAAGAAAGTGTATTTCGATTATTTGAATAAATGCATTTAACGTTCTAGCGACTAAAAAATTGCACTTACAGAATTTTCTTACCAATTTTCCTATCTTTATGTATCTTATTGCCAACCTGGTCGGTGGATTGGCCGGTCTTAATTCTTAAGACCGACCCGAACGTAAATTTTGATCCTCAATGGCACCCGAAGAAAATCCTTCGAAACAGCGATTGGATAGAGACTAAACCAGATTTATCGTATATTATCGTCATAAGCTCGACAGAATCGATCGCGCATTGCAAAGCTAGAAAATGATTATACGATTACATTTAAACCGATGAAATCAACTCCGAGCCCGCGTCCAATGCCATCGGATCGATCATCACGATTCGATAGTCGAAGCGGAATCATCGTTTTCATCTGGTTTTTCTTTGAATCAATGCGAAACCTGTGTCATACGCTCGCGACAGTCGATCGCGCATTGCAAAGTTAGAAAATGATTATACGATTACATTTAGACCGATGAAATCAACTCCGAGCCCGCGTCCAATGCCATTGGATCGAACATGACGATTCGATAGTCAAAGCGGAATCATCGTTTTCATCTGGTTTTTCTTTGAATCTATGCGAAACCTGTGTCATAAGCTCGCGACCGTCGATCGCGCATTGCAAAGCTAGATTATACGATTACATTTAGACCGATGAAATCAACTCCGAGCCCGCGTCCAATGCCATTGGATCGAACATGACGATTCGATAGTCGAAGCGGAATCATCGTTTTCATCTGATTTTTCTTTGAATCTATGCGAAACCTGTGTCATAAGCTCGCCACCGTCGATCGCGCATTGCAAAGCTATAAACTGATTATACGATTACATTTAGACTGATGAAATCAACTCCGAGCCCGCGTCCAATGCCATTGGATCGAACATGACGATTCGATAGACGAAGCGGAATCATCGTTTTCATCTGGTTTTTCTTTGAATCTATGCGAAACCTGTGTCATACGCTCGCGACAGTCGATCGCGCATTGCAAAGTTAGAAAATGATTATACGATTACATTTAGACCGATGAAATCAACTCCGAGCCCGCGTCCAATGCCATTGGATCGAACATGACGATTCGATAGTCGAAGCGGAATCATCGTTTTCATCTGGTTTTTCTTTAAATCTATGCGAAACCTGTGTCATAAGCTCGCGACCGTCGATCGCGCATTGCAAAGCTAGAAAATGATTATACGATTACATTTAAACCGATGAAATCAACTCCGAGCCCGCGTCCAATGCCATCGGATCGATCATCACGATTCGATAGTCGAAGCGGAATCATCGTTTTCATCTGGTTTTTCTTTGAATCTATGCGAAACCTGTGTCATAAGCTTGCCACCGTCGAGCGCGCATTGCAAAGCCATAAAATGATTATACGATTACATTTAGACCGATGAAATCAACTCCGAGCCCGCGTTCAATGCCATTGGATCGAACATGACGATTCGATAGTCGAAGCGGAATCATCGTTTTCATCTGGTTTTTCTTTGAATCTATGCGAAACCTGTGGCATAAGCTCGCGACCGTCGATCGCGCATTGCAAAGCTAGAAAATGATTATACGATTACATTTAGACCGATGAAATCAACTCCGAGCCCGCGTTCAATGCCATTGGATCGAACATGACGATTCGATAGTCGAAGCGGAATCATCGTTTTCATCTGATTTTTCTTTGAATCTATGCGAAACCTGTGTCATAAGCTCGCGACCGTCGATCGCGCATTGCAAAGCTAGATTATACGATTACATTTAGACCGATGAAATCAACTCCGAGCCCGCGTCCAATGCCATTGGATCGAACATGACGATTCGATAGTCGAAGCGGAATCATCGTTTTCATCTGATTTTTCTTTGAATCTATGCGAAACCTGTGTCATAAGCTCGCGACCGTCGATCGCGCATTGCAAAGCTAGAAAATGATTATACGATTACATTTAGACCGATGAAATCAACTCCGAGCCCGCGTTCAATGCCATTGGATCGAACATGACGATTCGATAGTCGAAGCGGAATCATCGTTTTCATCTGATTTTTCTTTGAATCTATGCGAAACCTGTGTCATAAGCTCGCGACCGTCGATCGCGCATTGCAAAGCTATAAACTGATTATACGATTACATTTAGACTGATGAAATCAACTCCGAGCCCGCGTCCAATGCCATTGGATCGAACATGACGATTCGATAGACGAAGCGGAATCATCGTTTTCATCTGGTTTTTCTTTGAATCTATGCGAAACCTGTGTCATACGCTCGCGACAGTCGATCGCGCATTGCAAAGTTAGAAAATGATTATACGATTACATTTAGACCGATGAAATCAACTCCGAGCCCGCGTCCAATGCCATTGGATCGAACATGACGATTCGATAGTCGAAGCGGAATCATCGTTTTCATCTGGTTTTTCTTTAAATCTATGCGAAACCTGTGTCATAAGCTCGCGACCGTCGATCGCGCATTGCAAAGCTAGAAAATGATTATACGATTACATTTAAACCGATGAAATCAACTCCGAGCCCGCGTCCAATGCCATCGGATCCATCATCACGATTCGATAGTCGAAGCGGAATCATCGTTTTCATCTGGTTTTTCTTTGAATCTATGCGAAACCTGTGTCATAAGCTTGCCACCGTCGAGCGCGCATTGCAAAGCCATAAAATGATTATACGATTACATTTAGACCGATGAAATCAACTCCGAGCCCGCGTTCAATGCCATTGGATCGAACATGACGATTCGATAGTCGAAGCGGAATCATCGTTTTCATCTGGTTTTTCTTTGAATCTATGCGAAACCTGTGGCATAAGCTCGCGACCGTCGATCGCGCATTGCAAAGCTAGAAAATGATTATACGATTACATTTAGACCGATGAAATCAACTCCGAGCCCGCGTTCAATGCCATTGGATCGAACATGACGATTCGATAGTCGAAGCGGAATCATCGTTTTCATCTGATTTTTCTTTGAATCTATGCGAAACCTGTGTCATAAGCTCGCCACCGTCGATCGCGCATTGCAAAGCTAGATTATACGATTACATTTAGACCGATGAAATCAACTCCGAGCCCGCGTCCAATGCCATTGGATCGAACATGACGATTCGATAGTCGAAGCGGAATCATCGTTTTCATCTGGTTTTTCTTTGAATCTATGCGAAACCTGTGTCATAAGCTCGCGACCGTCGATCGCGCATTGCAAAGCTAGAAAATGATTATACGATTACATTTAGACCGATGAAATCAACTCCGAGCCCGCGTTCAATGCCATTGGATCGAACATGACGATTCGATAGTCGAAGCGGAATCATCGTTTTCATCTGGTTTTTCTTTGAATCTATGCGAAACCTGTGTCATAAGCTCGCCACCGTCGATCGCGCATTGCAAAGCTATAAACTGATTATACGATTACATTTAGACCGATGAAATCAACTCCGAGCCCGCGTCCAATGCCATCGGATCGAACATGACGATTCGATAGTCGAAGCGGAATCATCGTTTTCATCTGATTTTTCTTTGAATCTATGCGAAACCTGTGTCATAAGCTCGCGACAGTCGATCGCGCATTGCAAAGCCATAAAATGATTATACGATTACATTTAGACCGATGAAATCAACTCCGAGCCCGCGTCCAATGCCATTGGATCGAACATGACGATTCGATAGTCGAAGCGGAATCATCGTTTTCATCTGATTTTTCTTTGAATCTATGCGAAACCTGTGTCATAAGCTCGCGACAGTCGATCGCGCATTGCAAAGCCATAAAATGATTATACGATTACATTTAGACCGATGAAATCAACTCCGAGCCCGCGTCCAATGCCATCGGATCGAACATGACGATTCGATAGTCGAAGCGGAATCATCGTTTTCATCTGATTTTTCTTTGAATCTATGCGAAACCTGTGTCATAAGCTCGCGACAGTCGATCGCGCATTGCAAAGCCATAAAATGATTATACGATTACATTTAGACCGATGAAATCAACTCCGAGCCCGCGTCCAATGCCATTGGATCGAACATGACGATTCGATAGTCGAAGCGGAATCATCGTTTTCATCTGATTTTTCTTTGAATCTATGCGAAACCTGTGTCATAAGCTCGCGACAGTCGATCGCGCATTGCAAAGCCATAAAATGATTATACGATTACATTTAGACCGATGAAATCAACTCCGAGCCCGCGTCCAATGCCATTGGATCGAACATGACGATTCGATAGTCGAAGCGGAATCATCGTTTTCATCTGGTTTTTCTTTGAATCTATGCGAAACCTGTGTCATACGCTCGCGACAGTCGATCGCGAATTGCAAAGTTAGAAAATGATTATACGATTACATTTAGACCGATGAAATCAACTCCGAGCCCGCGTCCAATGCCATCGGATCGAACATGACGATTCGATAGTCAAAGCGGAATCATCGTTTTCATCTGGTTTTTCTTTAAATCTATGCGAAACCTGTGTCATAAGCTCGCCACCGTCGATCGCGCATTGCAAAGCTAGAAAATGATTATACGATTACATTTGGACCGATGAAATCAACTCCGAACCCGCGTCCGTGCTTTGGCGCGATACTCTGGAGAAAGTTTTTCATGTGCCGGACAAGTAAAAACTACGGAGCCAAAGTCACACGATGTCGCGGAATCACTAGGGTGACCTGGACGTCGCGGGCATTGACGTGCTTTGGCGCGATACTCTGGAGAAAGTTTTTCATGTGCTGGACAAGTAAAAACTACGGAGCCAAAGTCACACGATGTCGCGGAATCACTAGGGTGACCTGGACGTCGCGGGCATTGACGTGTTTTGGCGCGATACTCTGGAGAAAGTTTTTCATGTGCTGGACAAGTAAAAACTACGGAGCCAAAGTCACACGATGTCGCGGAATCACTAGGCTGACCTGGACGTCGCGGGCATTGACGTGTTTTGGCGCGATACTCTGGAGAAAGTTTTTCATGTGCTGGACAAGTAAAAACTACGGAGCCAAAGTCACACGATGTCGCGGAATCACTAGGGTGACCTGGACGTCGCGGGCATTGACGTGCTTTGGCGCGATACTCTGGAGAATGTTTTTCATGTGCCGGACAACTAAAAACTACGGAGCCAAAGTCACACGATGTCGAGAAATCATTAGCGTGACCTGGACGTCGCGGGCATTGACGTGCTTTGGCGCGATACTCTGGAGAAAGTTTTTCATGTGCCGGACAAGTAAAAACTACGGAGCCAAAGTCACACGATGTCGCGGAATCACTAGGGTGACCTGGACGTCGCGGGCATTGACGTGTTTTGGCGCGATACTCTGGAGAAAGTTTTTCATGTGCTGGACAAGTAAAAACTACGGAGCCAAAGTCACACGATGTCGCGGAATCACTAGGGTGACCTGGACGTCGCGGGCATTGACGTGTTTTGGCGCGATACTCTGGAGAAAGTTTTTCATGTGCTGGACAAGTAAAAACTACGGAGCCAAAGTCACACGATGTCGCGAAATCATTAGCGTGACCTGGACGTCGCGGGCATTGACGTGCTTTGGCGCGATACTCTGGAGAATGTTTTTCATGTGCCGGACAACTAAAAACTACGGAGACAAAGTCACACGATGTCGAGAAATCATTAGCGTGACCTGGACGTCGCGGGCATTGACGTGTTTTGGCGCGATACTCTGGAGAAAGTTTTTCATGTGCTGGACAAGTAAAAACTACGGAGCCAAAGTCACACGATGTCGCGGAATCACTAGGGTGACCTGGACGTCGCGGGCATTGACGTGTTTTGGCGCGATACTCTGGAGAAAGTTTTTCATGTGCTGGACAAGTAAAAACTACGGAGCCAAAGTCACACGATGTCGCGAAATCATTAGCGTGACCTGGACGTCGCGGGCATTGACGTGCTTTGGCGCGATACTCTGGAGAATGTTTTTCATGTGCCGGACAACTAAAAACTACGGAGCCAAAGTCACACGATGTCGAGAAATCATTAGGGTGACCTGGACAGCGCTAACTTCTAAATTCTAAATAAGAGAAACATTTTTTTTTATTCAATTTTTATTCTGAAACACATTATATATTACATCACGACTCTTCATTTGAAATTGCCGCGGGCTAACCCCAATAAAAAATATTTCATTATGGCGGGCCATTAGCCAATTTAGTTCACATCACCGCACCGATGTCAAACGTTTTTTAGGTTCTGTCATTTACCCTTCAAAGACGTTACGTTACGACACATCGATGTGAATCTCGCTCGCAACCAGAAATCCACCAGACAACAAAACACTATCAATTTTCGCGGGAAATGTCAAAACAGGCATTAATGAACGGCAGTGTACGTAACGGTGGTGAGGTCGTAGGGCATCACTTCTCCCGATGAGTCGATCCACAAGATTCTCTGATACTTCCAGTCATCTGGGTGAACCTTGATCTGACGGAACATCTTACTGATGTCCGTAGCGAAAACGTATTTGTGTTTTCTTACCCAGAGAAGAACGTCGCTGATGTCTCGTTGAATCTTCGGACCCGTATGGAGCAAATCGTTGAGTGAGACTCCAGTTGATGATGCGCTTGAGCCGTTGAACACGACTCTGAGTTTCGTCGTTGAGCTGGTCGGTCTGAGTACTCCATGGTGGGGCAGATAATAAGCGGTTGAGTCTAACGATGAGTGAGTTGTAGGCTTCATGTGGTTGAGTGTTTCGTATTCCTCTAGGAAAGATGAGTAGAGTTGTTTGTATGAGGAGTCGTTCGACAGTCGCTTCAACAGCCGACACAACATCCTTTGAGCCGTTACGAACGAGTCACCCAGTTGACTCACTGATCCTTTGAAGGGCAATCGCACGATATATCGTCCTGAGCTGTCCCGTTGGTGAGTTGTCGCGAAGTGATTCTCACACTCCTCTTCTTCTGAGGTGTACGTTTGTTAGGAGGTCGTGAAGTCGTTGAGTTGGCTCGTCGACTTTTGTGTGAAGACATACTCCTGTGGTTAGGCTATGAGATGAGGAAAACGGCCCGAGTACAATCCATCCAAAGAGCGTGAGTTGTGCAATTGGTGAGTAATCGTCGAGTTTTTTCAAGCCGGGCTTGATTATTCGACCATATGCGTCGGCTCCGATGATAAAGTCAACTGGCTGAGGTGTGAGAAATTCCGGATCTGCGAGTTGCAAGCCGTGTAGATGAGTCCAATCCTCGTGAGGTGCAACGAACGTCGGCAAAGTCGACGTGAGTGTGTTGAGTACGTAAGCGTGGAGTGATACCGAATCCTCTGAGTATAAAGATCGTAAGGTAACCTGAACCACTCCCCGCGTGGAAGTTGATGTTGCTCCTCCAATTCCACTGATAGGGATTCTTGAGTGTTGACGTCTGAGATTGATGAGCTTCGCTTGCTGATCCTTGATGAAGGTTAACTCGGATCCTGGATCGATAAGTAGTCGAACATGATAAGTGCCGAAAGGTGTGATAAGTAGAGCCTGGCTGGTCGCGAGTATGACCGATGGAGTTGCCCCTTGAGTGATTCTCTGATGAGTATCGCCGAGTCAGGCCGTAGAGGTAGACGGTTTCGTGGTCTCCGCGTTGCTTGGCCTCGGGTTGAGGTGAATCATCGTGTGATGTTTCTCGCCGCAAGTGCGACAGGTTTTACTGCTGTTACACGAGTGAGCAGAGGGATGACCAAGGCAGTTGAAGCAGAGTCTGTTCTCCTCGACGAGCTTCCTTCACCTGAGAGCGAGTCTTCACACTAGAGGCAGGTTTTTTGACTTTTCCCATTGTTCGTGAGATACGCTAATGAGTAATAAAGCGACGAATTCACTGAGCTTATATCGCGAGTAGAACGAGAGCGAAAGAGCGCGCCGATTTGCCGCGATGCGAGCCCTGAGAATGAGAGAGAACACCGAGTTTCCGCGCGTCGCGCACTACGAGTGAGAAACCGCGAGGACTGTAGCGTCGTGCGTCCAGCGAGAGAGAGAGAGAGAATACCGCGTTGCCGAACTGAGTCGAACTGAGTCAAGAGTGAGAGACAGAGCACTGAGTTACACTGAAGGTTCACCACGTTGAGTTGTGAAAGATGAACACCGCACGTTTGTGAGCTCCCCGATGACTTGTCACTGAGTTTTACACGATTCACTTCTTCACTAGCACGATAGATCCGGCTCGAAGGACCATAAAATGTTGAGAATATGAGATGTCGTTGAGGATCGAGGCAGGAAAATTGAATAAAATGCACACTCGATGTAGTTAATCGTAACAAAATATTAATAACTAGTTTATTTGGTTATTTTTACACGATATTAGTGCACTCGAATCTTTTTTCTCTCATGCTTAGTCGATTCGTCGTGATTCGCGTTAGAAATAACACGAGTTTTCGAGTAGAGCGTGAGTGAGACCGTTGTAGTGAGTTTTCCGGTGGTGTGAGAGAGAGCGTGATACCGAGTGAGTTCGTTAGAGTGAGTGAGACCGATAGAGAACATCCAAAGCGAGAATACAAGCTTTTCGTGAGCGCACTTTATTGCAAGATTACACCGTTTTCCGCCCGATGAAATGACACAAATGTATAATGAGCAGATGCAGAAAACCGAGAGCAACCGAGTTGACCGCTAGTGAGATGACACCGAGAGTATTACACCGCGAAATTAGTGAGAGAACACCTGTTGCGTTAGCCGCGTGTGCCGCTTGAGACGAACAATGGCTGCCTCCCGTGAAGCCTCGTGGTCGAGCGAGAAGAACAGGGCTGTGCCTCGAGGGGTTCCGTGGAGCCCCTCGCGGCAGTGCCGTGTCAAGAGTTTATTTTTTGAGCTTCGAGTACGTCGCGGGAGGAAATTATTTGTGATGAGTGATTTCTCGAATAAAGTTTCGATGATAATCGAACATCATGCGTAGTAAATTTAAAGTGACTCCGATGACTGGAAATATTTTTTTTAGCCTGCAGTTGAATACAAATAGCTTTTTCACTGAATTTATATTCTCGGACGTCCGTATCACACTGTAACTTTGAATGGTGCGAACTAATTTTGCTCTCCTTCGCAGGATTTTTTATGATATTATCCCAGGTATGCGCATAACTTTTAAAACCAAACTGAGATCTTTAAGTATTTTTCCTAAAAAAATATTCGTCAAAATTTGCTTTTGACTTTCGTCAAATGTCCTTACGATGCCATCATAATGAACTCTACGAACCAATTTTTTTCTCCTCCGCAACATCATTTTGTTCCATCAAAAGTACTATGCACATCAAATTTGGAGACAATCCTCCATCTGTAACTATTTTTTCATCACAATTTTCCATAAACAAATTATTTTCTCGCATCTGATGTCCGTACGGTATTCCAACTAAGAATCCTGTAAACCAATTCTTTTCTCTTTCGCAACAATATTTCATTGCATCGAAAGCACTATGCATAAGAAATTTTGGGTCATTCCGACAAATCTACTTTTAATTAAGAAATTAAAAAAAAAAGTGGTTACAACTAGCTTTTCTCCCAAGGCTATGTTATTCACATGTGCCAAAAAACAATTATTCATCATGTTAAAAAAAAATCGATTGCGAAAAATAAGACACGAAATGAAAGAGAGCACTTTTACCTTTATTTTTACAACCACGAATTATAATAGTACTTGTGCGGATAGCCTTAATACTACAAACTTTTGATTTGCAATTTACAGTGAGCTTTATCCGTAGACATTTACAAAAGTTGTAAAAGGATTGTTTGTTTTATCATTAAAACAGAGATATTTTTTTTTGTTTCTGAACTCGCCATTCCGTGAATTATCTTTAAATATATTTCTTTTCAGGTTCAGTCAATAAAGCAGGATGTTGGGAACAACTTTGCTCTTATAGATATAAGACGAATTATCTGTTTTTAGGCACTCACTATAACAATAGGCAAAGAGTGCCTATTAAAATGACCATCCGTTGCTCTTCGGAGTCTGTCTAAGGGGTTACTCCGCAGTGCATACTCGAAAAATTTTTATTTTTCACCATTTGCTTCAGTGTATCTCCAACATCATGCGTAGTTACTTTGAAGTGACTGCGATGAATAGAAATGTTTTTTTTAGCCTGCGGTGCAATGAAAACAACTTTTTGGCTAAATTTTTCTTCTCGGATGTCCGTATCACACTGTAACTTTAGATGGTGCAAACGAATTTTGTTCTCCTTCGCAGGGTTTTTTTATTACATTATTTCCAGTATGCACATTACTTTTAAAACCAATCTAAGACCTTTAAGTATTTTTTCTAAAAAATTATTGGCCACAATTTGCATTTGCCTTCGGTCAAGTGTCCGTACGGTGCCATCATAATGAACTCTACGAACCAATTTTTTTCTTCTTCGCAGCATCATTTTGTTTTATCAAAAGCACTACGCACAGCAAATGTAGAGACAATCCTACATCTCTAACTATTTATTCATCACAATTTTCCATAAAAAAATTATTTTCTCACATCTGATGTCCGTACGGTGCTCCAATTAAGAATCCTGGAAACCAATTCTTTTCTCTTTCGCAACAATATTTCATTGCATCGAAAGCACTATGCACAACAAATTTTGAGTCATTCTGACAAATATAATTTTAATTATAAAATAATTCAAAAACAGTGGTTGTAACAAGATTTGCTTTAAAGGTTATGTTATTTACATTTGCCAAAAATCCATTTTTCATCATGTTAAAAAGAAAAACTTTGGTTGTGAAAAATAAAACACGAAATATCATACACAGATTCACAAATGTTTGCGTTTTTTATTTCGAAAATAATATATTATCATCGAAAATCATTCGCAATATTTTACCATATTTTATTCACATTCGTAATAAAAATGATAAATTTCACGTATTTACTGAAAAAATTGGTAGTAATCTCACAAAAAAGATTCATCAAATATCCAAAATAATTACAATTTCCCAAATAGAACTAAAAAAAATCGCGAGTATATATTTTTTCGTTTTATTCTATCTGTCAAACTTTGGAAGCAGATGACAATTTCGTAGCAGACGATACACAGATGCCCATACGTCGCGGCGCGCGTACTCTGTGGCCGGATGATTTTCAAATAAAAAAAAATCGACATCTCGTTTCAATCTTTGTTCCTATTTTTTATTTACGTAATTTACGTAACTGATAAATGTTTTTCCCTCATACGTACTTTCGAAAAGAAACGCAGAGCGCGACGTATAAACATACATCATCCGTAGCGCATAGCGCGATGTGTAAATAATACACTCGATACGGAGCGCGTAGCGCGATGTGCACCCCCGTGAGTGCCTTAAAAAATGTCCCTTCGGGACATTTTTCGGCGGGTTTGGGGGGCGGAGCCCACCAACAAGAGCATCTGCGCCCGCAGGGCGCTGAGACGCTTGTTTTTTTTTTTTTTCGTAATCGCGAAAATAAGTGAAAAGTGCTTGTTTCGTATAGACAACAATAATTATATAGTTGTAAATAATATATAAATTTTGAATTTATCCTCCTATTAAATTATGGTGACATACATACGCACTATCAGGAAAAACATTTACTTTCCATTTTAGTCCTGTTATACGCAATGTAACATAACTAAATTTTCCGTCGGGCAAACCTCCCTGCTTACCTTAATAGAGTGGGATCATAATTCATCAAATGTAAGATTGAAAGTTTGATAAGTTGTGTGATGACGTCACAGCTACTCCTTAATACAATACTTGGACGGGTGACCGACCGAATTGACGAAAAGTGTATAACACTAGGCATGTGTGAAAGTGTTATATGATGCTACCGTGAACGTATAAACATGTTCATTCCAGAATTTCACTGCTAATTTGTGTAATCAACAGCAATTCACTACTAATGTGTTCAAACCATAGAAATTTCCTACTGATTACCTTAAATAATTTAAATTCACGACTATTTTATTTAAACAATGGAAATTCATTACTAATTTAAGTAAAAAATCGAAAAACATTTCCAACTTGTTTTAACAATGAAAAATCACTACTAGTCCGATTAAAAATTCGAAATACATTTCTAATTTGTTTAAATCATAGATATTCTGTGATTTTATCGAAATTGCCGTTTTGTTAGGTTCGCGATTTCGATTACAAAAATTTTCTTAATTTTCCAACCGGGGTCCGGCTACGGGGCCCTACTCTTTTTCTGTACGATGTTAGATAGAGGAAGCTTCAGAGTATTGGTTCTCACCTGGTTTGTTGACCCAGAACTACATTCATCATAAGCCTCCCTACGTAATGATGAAAATTATGATGTCAAGTTTTCGTTTGTTTTGATGTTAACCTTCTTGCTCTCGAGTCGTATTTTCGGCTAGATATAAAAAAAACTGGACTGTCTCCATAATAACGGCAAGTGTGCGGTCGGCAGTAGCTCACGCTGGCGTTCCGACTGCTCGTCCGATAACCTGGATTTGCGCGTGGCCGCCTTCTATGTCTGCCGCTGCGATAGCCCGGGATAGAGGTGACAATAGACGAATTTCTCCAAAATTTTAATACCTACGATTCTCGAGCGTTGGAAATACTTAAGGGATCCGGCTCTTTAATTCCTGTGTTGATATTCATCGAACGGTTTCGTGATCGAACGATTAAGTCCCGCGTTACGAAACGGTGCGAATCACGAGGGAACGCGTTTGTTGTGGAGTCGCCGGTGTTCGCGCTTCTCGAATAAAAGGAGTTGAAAAGAAAATAATAATGAACCATTTCGTGCGCTGAGCGGACAATGCTCGTGTCAACGCGACTTTGGTTTGATAACGCAGATTGAGAATTAATTGATGAAAAATATGGAAAAATATAGAAATATAGAGAAGTAGTAAAACAAAAGTAAACACGGCAAATGAGCGCGTAATTCGAGAGTTTACTTAACAAAACTATTCAACGACTCCGCACGTCGTAACTGTCGGCAGTTAGGAGGCTCGCGAGCAGGATCGACGAGTTTTATTGAGAAGGCCGGGGGTTGCCTAGCAGATCGTATGATCAGGACGGCGCTATGCCGTATGCTGACCACGCCGATCGGGTTTAGTTAAATTGAGGGGTGCTAAGCACGATTAAACAATGATATGTGTTGAGCACGTAAGTAGCTTACTGAGTGATATGATAGAATAAGTCGCGAGATTTTGAGGTTCGGGTTTTTATACCCTCAGATCCGGTATCATGTGACGTGCATTGGGAGACGGACGTTTACGTCACTTTACCGAATTTTTATCGTAACTTTTGAGTTTCAATTGAAATTTGTAACGCCGTCGTCGTCTTATCTCTCCACTGTATTTGTCGGTTCAAGAGATCTAGGGGCGCGCGGGGCGTTTCTGTTTCTCTTAACGGTCTCGAAGGCTTATCTCTGCGTGAGATTGCTTGGGCCCGACGACGCTAAGGCGTGCCCAATTTAAATTTAATTCGAACGTCGCCCGAGCTCGGTATACTATATCGGTGGCTGTTTAGAATAAGTCGAACGATAGAATAAGTCGACGGATATTTGTTCTTAACTCGGAGGTAAAAATGTCCCGTCACAATTCACTACTAATAAGTTGAAAAAAAAGCATATTTCATTATTAATTTGTTTAAAGAATAGCAATTTGAAAACATTTTTCTTTTTTTTTTCCTGAAAAATTTTTTATTTGAAATTAAAATTCTTTTTTTTTTCTTTGTATTAATAATTAAAAAAATACGCATCAATTGAATGCTCGTGAGTCGCGCCCCTGATTTCTCTTATCGGTAATTTGTCCCACCAGGACGTTGCAGGCACAAAAATATGGTCAATTTTTAGCAACATCGGACAAAAGTATCTTATGCTATACGGGAGAAGCGGATTTTCACCTCGTGTGAGTGCTGCCCTCACACTCGGTAACAATCACGCCCTTTTCTCTCCGGTAGCACAATGTACTATTAAACAATAGCAATCCCCTACTAATTAGTTATATAATAGAAATTGACGACGAATTTATTTAAACATTTAAACAATGAACTTTCACTACTAATTTGATTAAAAATTCGAAATACATTTCTAATTTTTTTAAACAATTGTAACGTTCACCTTTTTGGCCGGTGCCACGCACACGGTTCGAAGGCTCACGTTAGGGGTTCGGGGCGAGCGAGTAATCGTTAAACGTTGTCGATTCGGAGATATTGTTCTTTTTATTATAAAATTAGAAAATGTGTTACATAGGAATCTGTAATATCGACGCTTACCCTTTTCGTCGTTTTCTATTTATTCTAAAGATTTCGAAACACATTCGAGTTCTCGGCGAGCTGTAATTATCAATTTCTGTACAATATAACGTTTATTAGTTGCCTTACACGCGGATGGCGCTGGAAAAACGGAAAGCGTTTTGAGTCATGCGAAATTCTCTTTTTACGCATCGATTCATACTGATTTAACTGATTTTATTCTTTGAGTCGTGATTTTACCGAAAAAGAAAGACAGGAAAGCGATTTATCGACCGAGCGTCGGTAAATCGTTTAAAATTTAACTCTACTAGATTTTCCCCTTTCTATTCTATCGTCTTCCTTTCGTTGCAGTCCTTTGCGCGTCACGAGTCGAAGCTCAATACGAGAGACAATGTATTTTACAATTGATACCGTTGTATCGATGAAGTTTCTTCGTGAATTTTTACAAGTTGCATGATTTAAATTTTTGTTTAAGTTTGGGAGTAAACTATTATTAAGAGTGAATTTTACTTTCGTTTCTACTCTGCCGTGCCTACGGAGTATCACACAGGAATATCGTGCGAACCTGTCGACAACGATTTTCCGATACCCGTAGAACAGGGCCCTCGTCGGAGAGTTCGGCTTCCACGAGATCGTGAACCACCCGTGTCACCACTTGGTCGATCCGCGACTCGCTTCCGGCTCCCTCCCTTTCGGGTTACCTACCTACTCGCGACCCTACTAGCGGTGACTGGTTACAGGAATGCCCACTACTTCGTCACCAAAGATGTGTGCACCCTGGTTCGGGAGATTGAGTACACCTAGAGCCAACGTCGCCGAAGGCTCTGGGGACCCGGAGGTATTGATGGAATTCGGTGACAATTCGACTCGCGCTCGCCCTTTTACGCGCGCGCTGTCGCTTATCCGTTCGCGAGAAAATGCGGCATCTAGCGGCTGCCTTGCCGACTACCGGCGCGTACTATACATTTTGAGGGAGTCGGGGCCCCCGCGCTCTCTCGCGCTATACTCTGTACACTTTCCTATAGTGTGCTGCCTATGAGACACGTCTCACAATATATATTCACTACTAATTAGTTACAAAAAATACAAATTCATTATTAATTAACCCTTTGAGGTACGGTGTATCGTCGGTGATACACCTCTTTAAAATCAAAAAAATGCATCAATTACGAACCGATGTATTTGAAGCATTATACTTCGGGGTATTTTAGATCGCTGAATTCGAATCTGGTGTCAAAATTTCGAAATTCAAAATGGCTGGTTTATATCGAGACCCAAAGTCCGACTATTTTTTGGTTATAATCTATTCATTCATCGAAGTATACACCTTTCCTTACATCCAATCTACTTGAAATTTGGACTTGGGGGTTTTTGAGGATGCTGATTACGAATCCGAACTCGAAATTCAGAAATTCAATATGGCGGATCCAAAAAGGTTCAATTGCAGGGAAATTGATATTTGAAGATTTAACAGAACATTGATTTCTAATTTGACGTGAAAAAAACATGCCTTCATGACTGTATACGATGGTTTCAAGAAACCCGCTGCTTGCATCAGGAATGCGCCTAAAGATCTGTTGCACCTACAGATACATCCAGGATGCGCCGCGAGGAGGCCCATTAGAACGACTTTGCAATTAATTTTTTTTTTTATTTTCAATTTCCAATTTTTTAAAAATTTCTTAAAATTTTTTTTTTTTCAATTTTCAATTTATAACTAAAATTTTTTTTTGTATTTTACAATTTTTTCTTCGATTTTTATTATAATTTTCTTCTCTTTGTCTACATGCACGTCCATCATATGTTAGGGGTATTTCATAATTTATTCAGGATGGAGAGAGAGCTGGGTACGATTGAAATAATATCAACATGGCACAACTATAATAAAGTTCGTGTATTTCGGACGATGGTCAGAGATGGACTGCCGGTCACTCTCGTCAATAGTGGGCTCTTTCGTTAGAATTATATACTGTGACGTGCTTCTCAAAAGTCTCGGACTTTACTTTGATCAGCGACCCGTCCAAAATATAACGACGCCCTTGTTTTTCAATTCGCTACTCTCACCTGTATTTTTCCTTCCGCCGAATTGTTGCTGGGCGCCAGGATATCAATCTCCCGATATCCAGGGATTTTAACGTTTTTCTTACTCTCTAATTACTACTATCTTACACGGCTAGCAGGATAGGGAGTGCAGTTCGGGCGCGAAGTAATTCAGAAAACAAATACATTTTTCGTACAGTACACATGAAATAAAAGCAATAAAACGGTATTTATTCAATTATTTCCCGATGTTTTAACACAAAAATTTTCAGCCTTCACGATCGGCTACTCAAAACACCTTTCGTTCGAAAAACACAATGTTAATGACTCGCGGGACTCAACGTAAATTATTTTCTCGATCTGTCGTCGACGCGACGAGAATTATCCGAAATTTAACCGATAATTTGCCGAGTACGGGCGAGAAAGCACTCTGCGATTTTGCGTAACGCTCTCGGCATAAAGTAACCAAAGATGGTGTGCACCTCGTGCTCTACTTCCTCGAACTATTCCTCAAGACAACGGTCTCTCTATCTCGGTCGTCGACACGGCGTTAATTCTCCTCTGCGGACGTTGATTTTCGATACTTCTCCCTCTCGGAGATGAAATTTCACGGAATCCCTTATCGCTCGTTTATTAGCTCACTATTCTCAACTACGTCTCGAATCTTTTATTCGATTATCTAATGCCTTTGTTCTCACACTCAAGAAAATACTACGGAACGTCTAACTAATGGCACGCGCTAAACGAGAGTGACGCTCGCTCGCCCGTACTTCGTTACGTGGACCGGTAGCTGAGGGGAAGGGGGTCGCGACGGTTCCCTTGCTGTACTTCGGCAATTTTTATTGGTCCCTCGCGGCTCCTCTCCTATTGTCTTCTCCTCACGCGGTAACCGGCGTAGCTACGACTTTTCGCGAAATCTGAAAAATATAATACAGCTCTCCGGCAGACATATGTTCTATATTTCTCTGTTCCCTCGGGTTCCGTGGGGATCGACTCTGTGTGCGCGCTAACAAAGACTCTCGCGCGTGCCCTACCTTTAGCGTGATGCGAGAGCGTTTACAACGCCTCGTCACAATACATACATATATAGATGGGCTTTTCAAAATTTCAAGTACTACAATCGGTCAGGCTGACCACTGTTCATCCTCGAACAGTTCATCACAGATACATTACATTTTCGTATAAAGAAACACATATCACAATGATTATGTGATTCTCGTAGCTTAAACTATTTACTTATTACTATCCGCACGTTAGAGTCGAAGATTGGCTGGTTCCCAGACACCCTTGTATGGTTTTTGTGTCACTTGGAAACCGGCGATTTCAAACACGACGTATCGGTCATTATGTAATTCGCGTACGATCTCGTAGGGTCCTTTAAATTGCGGTATCAATTTTCTCGAAATTCCCGGCGTACTTTCGAAGTTTCGAAGCATTACGTAATCACCGACTTGAAATTTGTGACGTTGTTTTGACGCTTATGTCTGACAGTTTCTGACAGGACTCTAGCATTTATTCGATATTGGCTTTTGCTTTTTCTCTGAGGGACGAAAAGTTTCGATCGCTTGTTTCGTTCTGTTCTTCGAGATATTCGCGTACTAAATCTACATATTTTTCTCGCTGCATTACGTCAAACAGAAGTACGCTCGGTGTCTCACCAGTTGTTTTATTAACAGTGTTGTTCATCGCATATTCGACGTCTTGAAGTATGTGATACCAATACTTTCGCGTATTGTTATCGACCATTTTTGCGAGCATTGGAGTAAGAACGCGATTCACACGTTCCACTTGATCGTTTGCTTGGGGTGATCCTGTAGCGATCTTGACGTGATTAATTTTCATCTCGGTGTAACGGTACCGAGGTTACAGGAAATTATCGAAACAAAAAAGGGAACAAAATGACAAATAATAAAACACGAAGCAAAGCGAAATTATTTTATTTATCATAGTACCGCATAATACCAGGGTAGGGAACCTGAAAAAGAAGAATTACATTAACAATAATATTTAAAAAAAGAGAAAAATTAGTTTGCCAATAGTTATACCTAGCCACTTACCTGTTGACGGAGAAATTTATTTATACACACGAGACACACCGGGTGGGAAAGCTGAAAAGGAAAAGAGATTGAATTAACGAAAGATAGATACTTACCTGGTGTTAAATTAATAAACCTGGAATTTGGATAATATCAAAAAGCGCGGTAGCGCTTCGACGCCAAGTACTGAAAGAACAGTACAAGGCGTGTCGCTACTAAGAGTAACCTACGCTAATATACCGGAAGTGTATAGTGCGTTGAACTTTCGATCGATATATCTTCGCAATACGACAACGAATCGAATTTTCATGGACACTTTTATAATGTAATTTTGGGTCAATCTTTCGAAAGAGTCTAGTTACCATTCAATTGGTTTAGCCTATTTCGAGATCTCGAGATCGGGAATTTCACAGGGTCCAAACGATTATAAAGTGTCCTGTCCCGTATATATATGTCTGCGTCTACATCAGTTCATCGAAAAATTTGCGTGGTGGCGCGCGCGTCGCCACAGCCGGCATAGCTGTCAGCTGTTGTCGGTGGCAATGTTATACGCCGTCTACGTTTACATAAGTTCATAGAAAAATTCGCGCGGTGGCGCGCTCGTCGCCACAGCCGGCACAGCTGACAGTTCTTATCGTCGGCACGTATTTTTGCGGCGTGAACATTTTTTTGAGTGTTTCCGAAAACAATAATTATGTATTGCGTATCGTGGTTTAGTGTCTCGACGCGAAGTAAAAAAGAAAAATTCCGAGTTACGTGTTATACGTGTGATTTTATATCGATTATAACTTTTCTTTGCGATCTCGAACAACATAACCGGCAATCATCAAGTGGAATATGTGACGTGCCGTTCGCCCGATTTTGCATATAGAATTAATTTTGTTCGATCTAAATTTTCTGAGTTCGAAATTAATTTTAAAGGGAAAATTACAAAAAAATAGTAGCTTTTCAAAAAGAAGTAAAATTTCCCAAAATATTTTTTTCAAAAAAAAAAAAAAGGTACGCCAAGTACTGAAAAATCCGATTTGCAAATATTGTTAAAAAAAAAAAATGAACAAAATTTTATAAGCCAAGCATAACATAAAAATAAAGATTCTATATATGAAAAAATAATTTTTTTGCACAAAAATTGCTGTAAAAAATTGGCGTTCCGGTGTTTGCAAGCGTCACAATAAACCACTAGCATTGGAACGCCAATTTTTTTCAACAATTTTTGTGCAAAAAAAAATAATTTTTCATATATAGAATCTTTATTTTTATGTTATGCTTGGCTTATAAAATTTTGTTCATTTTTTTTTAAACAATATTTGCAAATCGGATTTTTCAGTACTTGGCGTACCTTTTTTTTTTTTTGAAAAAAATATTTTGGGAATCGGTATTTTTGGGAAATGGCAAATCTGAAACAGCAATCATCATGATGAGAAAAATGATCCCACGACCTTAATGAGTTATCACTTATAGAATATATGTTAAGGGGTTACGAGTTCATCTAATTGTTTAAGAATAAACCAAGATAACGAGCATAGCCAAGAGCTCTAAAATTCATATACAGTCATAAGAGATTCCAACAAATCACAAACTACAGTTACACGAGTTGATATTTATTTAAACAACGAGCTATCTGAATGCGAATAGTGACGTATATCAAAGTCAATACACTTTGTTAACTAAGAAAAAACAATAGGAAGGTGTGATTAAAAAAAGGCTAGAATTATTTAAACAATGACCTATCATGAGAAAAGAAGATGGGAAATCAAAACTTCGTAACAATAGTTAATTAAGCATTTTAAAAAATTCAGAAAAAAATTATTAGCGAATAATTTGTTTAAACAATCAGTTTTTACTGCGCATGCCGATGCTCACCAAATTTGAACAGCAAGTCTATTATCAATCTAAAATTCGATATTTAAAATTTGGGAAAATTTGATACATAAATAAATAAGTTGAAATTTGATGGTGGGGACTCCCCGAAAAGCCTATTTAAAGCGTGCCTCCACAGGCCTCGGGGTCACTCGCTTCCTGCGAACATTCGAGCGCGTCTTGCTGCTCGATAAACAGTGGTACTCAACCTCATCACGCGTAGTAACTTTGAAATCCGCGACCGAGAAGTTGAAGTCAGTTAACAAGTCAGTTGACCCGTGGATACGTACGATAGTGTATTAAAATTATAAGTTTGCGAATCTTTTTAAAATCGTTTATTGTCTCTGACTGATCAGGAGAGACGAATTTGTGTTAAATTCAAGTGTGTTTAATGACTCATGTTCATCGTTGTTTGTCAACATTATAATCAATCATTCATCATATTCAAATAAAGTTTGTTTAATTTGAAATACATCTTGGTGTTTATGGATTAAAACACCTGGCGACCGGATTCGTTCAAGGCTTTAAGGCACACGGGAAATAATCAACAAGAGAAGAACCTGTAAAAGTAACCGTGGCATAGGGAATTCGCCCAAGCGATAGAGGCACCACTCGCGACAACAGCCCTTATCAGGATAGCTTGTAGCCATTGCGAGGGTATACGGTTACAGAATTGGCGACCGCGACAGGACTCACGGCACACGTGAGGGTAAACACAGTGCAAGACAGCAAACATTAAATTGACACAAGTGGATGTGGCTACATATAAATGACAAACAAAATGCCGGAGATAGCTAGAACTCCGCTCAGAGGAAGCGTTTCAAACAACGAAAACGACATCAGAACCGATGGAGTAGACAACACCCCAGTCGATGCCAACGTGATCGTGAACGAGAATAGGGAACAACAAAATAGGAGTCAGCCCCAGCAGCAGTATAGGCTACAACTAGCAGGCCAACAATTGGGCACACCGCTTAATACCGGAGGACAGCAGAATGTCATAGGGCAAATCCCGGGAACACAAACAGCGACTGGCCCAGTCCCTATATTCGGTTTACAGTAGTTAAACAGTGGGGGTTCTGGATCATTTTTCAAAGGAGCGGGTAATGCGGGTCAGGTGACGTCACGATGTTCTAGAAAGTTCTACGATGACGTCACAGGTGTGACAGCATCGTAGTGGAATGTGGATGGTGTCATTGAAAAGGGTGACGTCACCGTGTTCTAGGGGTGAGATTCTGAGAAATTGAGTTCTCAGAAAGATAATTGTTTCATGGAATAAATTCCGATGGGTGTAATTCTGAGAAGGTAAGTTCTCAGAAAGATAATTATTTCATGGAATAAATTCCGATGGATGTATTATGCGGAAGAGGGGGATGTTCTGAGAAATAGTATTCTGAGAAGGATCGTATTTCATAGGATAAAATCTTGTAGGTTAATGCGTATTACACCGAATATTCTAGAGAGTGGGGCAGAATGTTATAAAAGAGCATTTTTTATGTAATTCCCTCATTTCCGTGTCGATATTCAAAGAATTTTCAAGCACAGAATTTGTAAGACTTATTTAAAAAAAACAAAAAAAAAATGTCTGACACTGAATTCAATGAAAATACTTCCATTAGCGATCTACCGAGTATTCGATGGCTTCAAAATCTTGGACTTCCAAGTGATTATTTTAACTATTTAATTGAATTACGTCGTGAACGTCGTGAGCTGCTGAATGAGTATAAAAAACGTCAACGTGAACAACGTATTCTAAAGAGAAGACAACTTCATCAACAGAAACAACAGTTAAGGTTGGAAGCAAAAGAGGAAAAAAGACAGTTACGGGCTAAAATGAATGAAGAAAAAAGACAATTACAGGCTAAATTAAAAGAAGAGAGACAAACATTGCAGTCTAAGCTAAAAGAAGAAAAACAAATGTTGCGCATTAAGGCAAAGGAAGAAAAACGTCAACAACCAATGCAGAGAATGGATCCGGAATCTCAGAAATAAAATGTATATAACGAATTCAATAAAAAGGCTATATGTATATATATATATTATTGATTTTTTAATTTTATTTATAATACAGAAAGGTACATATATTTACATAGTTCATACTAATTTTTTCACTCCACCACTAATTGGATTATACTCAACTATACGATCGTGCAAAATCAAACAATATGCTGAAGTTTGAGGTGCAAATGCAATAGTTGATTCAAATTCCAAATGTATATCGACTGGTCCAGATTTCAGAAACTCGTTTTGTTTTGAACAATCTATAACAATGAGTGGTGCGTGTTGAATAAAATCAGTTTTGTTAAACAATGGTTCTGACTCTTTACCATAATACGACGCTTGAAAATTTGCATACATATCGTATAATAGGGCATATTGATTTTGGTTAATATCAAGATTTAAATTTCCGTAAGGATAACATTGAGAATTCAAAAAAAGTTTCATATCTCGAATATTACAATGATCGAAATGACTCGCATTATTCTTCAGAGAATTTTTTCGTTCAGTCTGGAAGCCCACGATGACATATCGAGGTTTTTCGAGTTGCGTTGATGTTTTAACAACCCACACATGTTTTTGGGTAGTTGGTAGTAACGGGTACTCATATAATTCCCATGCTCTAAAACTCATGATAATGGATGGATCCTTAGCAATGAAGCTGAGCAATTGGATTTTCCGTTGATCTGAAACCCTGATGTATGGTACCATCCATTCGATTTTCAGTAGTGTAATCTTAAATTGTTCTGCTGGAGCGTTACCATCAGGTTGTGTTTGTACAATAGCATTTATATCATTATTTGTTCTCGTGAGAATTAACTCATGCTTAGCATTAACGATGATTCGATGATAATCCTCGGCGAATCCTAGCAACAAGTTTAGTGGTATCGAAAGATCAAAATAACCATTTCCATCGGTTAATTTCTCATTATCATCATCATCACTGAATATCCAACCAGCATTTTGCATCAGATATTTTTGATTCGGACTCTGAGATATATAATTTTTCATGAGCGTTGTGAGACCAACATTTTTACATCGATCAATTTCAATAGCATTTAGTTCATAACGAATCTCTTCAAAAAGGTGACAAATGGCATTGTTAATTAATCTTGTATTTTGAACTGCTGTTCCATTCACTTTAGTCAATTTGCCATGTATGTGTAATGAACTTTTACTTGGCAACAAACACAAGTCCTGATGTTGTACGGCGATGCGAATTTCATCGTTATTATTGAAGGTTGCTGAGGCGAATGGCTGATGCGCATGAGTTTCATAATGTGCGATGGACTCATCGAATATAATGGGTTTTTGTATGTTTAGAATTTCTTCCATGGTACGAAACAGGCAATACAACAAATGCGGATTTTTAATTTCCCCTTGTTTGTGTCACTTGTAGACCAAGATTTTTCAAGAACTGAATGTTTTGACGTGTTAACTTCTTGAGAGGTACTTGATGAATGATCTGTTTTTGACATGTTGATTCACTTTTATAACTTCGGCCAACTTTAGTATCAAACACAATACCCATTATGATGATTTCACATGCAGTCTTATTGTTATGGTTTCTCCTCGAAAATTCACCAATTCACCATCCTGGTCGACAATCTTTAGTTGAAGATGATCTATTGACTGTACGGCAATCGGAAGATAAATGACATGTGATGGCACTTCAATGATCTTATATCCTGGTGGAACGACGGGGAAGAATTCATGAATGGTGTGTACCTGTTGTGCATTTATATAAGCACCTGTTGTAATGTTGCACTCGACTCTAAGAGAATTGACCTTGAGAATGGCTACCGGTAGATCAGACTTGTGTGTAACATGAGCTTCTAAAGTGCGTGGTGTGAAGCCCAACAATCGACCTATCGAGTCATTAGGTAGAAAATGTATCGGTCGATCACACTTAATTTCGCTGCACAGAGTATTATTGTTAGGTCTTAAATTGATGGAGATACCTTTGTGGGATAGTACATTCTCTAAATAATTCTCAATATCTTCAATTTCATAACTCCCTGTGGGTATCGTGACTATTTCATCACCGACATAAAACTTATTATTTCCTACATCAATGTTCGGTATCGAATTAAAGGTGAATAATTCCACGAGTCCAAGCGTGTAGTTTTTCGATTGTGATAACTCGATAGGAGGGAAATAGTAAGCTTCCAGTATGGAGCTCGTTCCCGATAACGTCAGTGTCAAAGAATCATTCATGATAGTCAATGTTTAACTGATGCTGCAAGTGTTAGGGTATACTTTTTATAGATATCCATCGAGAAATTTGAGACATAAGTGACCACATATAACTGTATCATAGTCTTGATATCTTTCATGATTGTATTTTACAGTGCTACCAACACCGAAATATTCCATAAGATCTCGCGGTGGCTGAAGATTGCCAAAACTGTCAAAGTAAATAACTTCATTGTTTTTCTTTTTGTATGCAACCCAATGTGTGCCAGGACCATCATTATCATCGAGATTTACAATAGCCGCTTCTCGTAGACGCGGGCCACTTTTAGGCAATTCATTTTTCATGTAAACTCCGCGAAAATATGGAATCTTCATAGCTTTAGCATACTTTATTAGATCAACATCGGTGAGGGCTCGGTGTGGTAGCTTTATACGTTTTTTGGTGGTTTTAAATATAAGCCCATACCCTTTTTGCAGGGTTTCAGGTAGAGTCCTTTACCTATAGCTATGGCTTCCATTGTTTCATTATGACGTTTACTCTCGTTCAATTGATGTTTAGCAGCACTTGCATCGTTAACCGCTTTCGCTATACCCGCTACACCACCAGCTAGAGCTCCGGTTGCACTTAGACCGGCAAATATTGGTATGAGAAATGGTAAAAAGCCTCCAATTTTCTGTGGTACAGGTAGAATGCGCAGAGATTTTACTTTACCTTTTCCACCTGCCTTTCTCACAGCATCACGCGCACCTTTAAGAGCTGACTTGATAACCTTTGAAGAATTACCGTTGAGTGCCATAGACTTTTTAGCAGCAGCAATAATATTCGTCAACGTTACTACCTTTTTAGCCTTTTTCTTCATACCCATGCCAAATTTCGTTTTAGCCTTCATTATATTAGCTACACCTAAGGCAACAGCTTTTTCTGCAAGACTTGCGTCTTTAGCGAGAACTCGCTTCCAAGCTTGTTCAGTCAAGACTTCATCAGCAATTTTTCTCGCCTCCGGATTCTCACGGGTTTTCGAGTATGCAATATCGTGTTCTTTGCAAGCCGCGTCAAGTGGATTAATGCCTGGATCACCGCGGGCGAGGCGTTTCGCTAATTTTGTGCCTGGACCACAATATTGATAACCTGGCAAGTGTAGCTCAATCGGAAGATTGTTAATGAGCGTATTGACTAAACCTTTACCGCTTATTTTATTTCCTTTATATTTAATACGTTTACGAATGATCATATCCGCCTGAAATATAACTCCCGACTGAACATTAGTCTAGCAACGATGTTATATTTGTAGAGTCAATTTTCGAATCACTTAGTATTTTTATTCTTATCTCCCACAGCACCGTATCGTCCAGGGTCAACTTTTCCATAATAAGGGGTACTTCCTGTAATATTTGAACGGTTATAATCGGTAGAAGGAGGAGGATATCGTCGATGCTGTTCTTTCACAAAATTCCTCAAACTGTAAGAAATCGCATTCTTTGAGTCTTCTTGCTTACTCATGATTGACGTCTCTGTTGTGTACTCTACGAAGGACACTTTTCAACTGAGACTAAAGTCCTTATAAGGACTGCATTTATGCGAACTTGTTTAGTTGTAATCTAGTTGATGGCCAGGATACGTTGCAATATGAAGTTCAAAGAACATTCGATCAAACTTCCTGTCACAAACTTTGATGCAATTGTACAAAGACATGTAGAGGAGAGGGGGAAACGTCATGGAGAGCTATTACCAAACAGTGTACGTGCAATTATTTGCGGTCCATCTAATTGTGGAAAGACTAATGTTCTCCTTGCTCTCATCGTACATCCACAAGGTCTTAAATTTGAAAATATTTGCGTTTACTCAAAATCACTCAATCAACCAAAATACCAGTTTCTGCAACAAATTCTTTCGACTGTACGAGGTGTAGGCTATTTCCCGTTCAATGAGCATGAAGAAGTGATTAAACTAGAAGATGCACGACCAAATTCTATTATGATTTTCGATGATGTGGCATGCGAGAAGCAGGACAATATCAGAGCCTTTTTCTGCATGGGAAGACATCGAAATGTCGATTGCTTTTATCTTTGTCAGACGTACGCTGGTATCCCTAAACATCTTGTGCGTGATAATACGAACCTTTTAATACTTTTTCGACAAGATGAAATGAACTTGAAGCATATTTACGATGATCATGTTAATACTGATATGACATATGCGCAGTTTAAAGATTTGTGTTTCACTTGTTGGAACCATGATAAATATAGTTTTGTTGTGATTGATAAGGACAGTGAATTGCACGAGCGTAGGTATAGAAAAGGATTTGATTGTTTTATAAATGTGTAACCTCGCACTAAATAGGCGCAGTTAAAGCTAGTACTTAAAGGTGTCAATATGAAAAGTTCTGAGTTTCATAAAGAAAAAGACGTTTTGCGTCAAATTGCAAACGCAAGCGATGCTATTCGTCGAAAGCACAAAATGTTGAAATTAGGTAAAATGACGACTGAGAGGGTAATGAGTGAAGTTTTCAAGCCTGTGGTAACGCCATTGGACAAGTTAGTGGATCAATCAGCGAAACAAGATGTAGTTGTAAAAAAAGAAGAAAAAATAAATAAAAAAGAGGAAGATAGTTACGATGATCAATTCGATCGTACCTTCGCAACTGCTTATGGTGATTCGTCGGACGAATTTGATACTACTATACGTGATGATGATTCAAAGGCAGAAAGTTTAGCCGTACCTTATCTTAAAATGTTTGATTCGAAGGAAAAAAAACATCTTGATCTTTCATACGGTATACGCAAGCTGCAAGGAAATCGTTTAATGATTGGTGATTCATCAATAACATTTGACAATAATACGATGCATATTGGTGATAAGGATTATCAACAAAGCACAGGTTTACTTGAACTACTCTTTAAAAAAGAACCTGATGAAACCCTTGTGAGTGCGAATGATTTGGAGAATTACCGTAAAATCATCAACTCGACCAACGCATATCGAAAATATTATGGTAGTGAACATCCCATCCGTGATGATAAAAGTGCTAAATTTAGGAATATAATTGCGACGATCGTGGATTCACCAACGAAGAGGACACCAACGAGACGATCGCAGCCATCTGGCAAAGGTTTACCACGTCACATGGTTGCTAGAAAAGGAAGTACAATGGATTATGTCTATTGGGATGATCCCAATGAACTAGTAGATCGACTACGATTACTGCTCGCCTCCCAAGCAGCTGGAAATTCAAGCCATTCTAATGAAATTATTTCCATTATTGAAGAATTGCGTGAAGCTGAAATCATTTATTAATGATGACTAAATACTTCAGAGCTCAGTCTTATTCTAACTATCAAAATGAGCGTTGACGTATTTGGACGACAGTTAACAAATAGAATTGGGATTAAGAGTGTTAATGGCAGTCGAGGGCCTCCTGGCAATGGATTTAAAATAACCGCTGACGGTCAGTACGATATGGATAATAAACGATTATGTAATGTTGCTACCCCGGAAGATCAACACGATGCTGTTTCTGCGCAAGTAATGCAGAATACTGTGCAAGAAGAAATTCGTCTTGTCTATAAAATTACGACTTCTTTGCGGAATAGTGTGGATGATCATGATATGATACTCCATAGCTTACAATCTCAGTTTGCAGATAAATTGATGAAGCAACGTATTGACTTTGAGACAGTACAAGAGCTAATAACTCACAATTCCCAGATTATTGCTCATCTGGAAGACCGAGTGAGAACATTAGAGAGATCCGGTACGAATGAGAAAAACAATGAGTTGATGATTCAAAGCCTCAAGTCTATTGTGAACGAACAAATTAAACAAGTCAAGGCAAACCATCAAATTGAACAGGCATTGATATTGCGCAATTCTCATATGATCGCCGATTTGGATGCACGTTTGAATAATCTTGAAAATGAACGAAGAAAAGAAAGCACTAGTGGATGAACTTCATAGACCTGCTAGAAAAAATTACGTACGACGTCATGTGAATATTCGCGGATTAGATGAGACTTGGCAGGCTGATCTAGTGGATATGTCTGCATATGCATCATATAATAATGGTTATAAATATTTACTGACAATTATTGACATTTTCTCAAAATATGCCTGGGCTGTGCCGATAAAGCGCAAAAGTGGTAAGGAAACTGCAAATGCAATGGAATCTGTACTTATGGAGGGGCGTGTGCCAACAAACTTGCACGTTGATCAAGGCAAAGAATTTTATAACAGCGAATTCAAAGGTCTCCTTCAACGTTATAACATTAAATTATACTCAACGTTCAGTAACTTAAAAGCATCAATCTGTGAACGTTTTAATCGTACGTTGAAGGGAAAAATGTGGAAGCAGTTTAGTTTGCGTGGTACTTACAAGTGGGTAGATGTTTTACCTGATTTGATATCAACTTATAACGATAGTGATCATCGTACTATTAAAATGAAACCAAAGGATGTCACAAATCGAAATGAGAAAAAACTCCTTCGTAGTGTATATGGAAAAAATCGAGTGAATCGTACTAGAAAAATTAAGTTTAAAATTGGTGATAAAGTACGTATTAGCAAGTATAAACATGTGTTCGAGAAAGGGTATACGCCTAATTGGACGATTGAAATTTTTACGATACGTGAAGTACGGAACACAGATCCTGTAACGTACAAGCTTACAGACTATCAAAACAAACCGATCGAAGGTGGTTTTTATGAAGAAGAGCTCACAAGTGTTAAGAACGGTGATATTTATCTTGTGGAAAAAGTTCTTCGAAAGCGAGGAAATAAGCTGTATGTAAAATGGTTAGGATTCAATGATTCACACAACAGTTGGATAAATAAATCTGATTTGTAATAAGGATTTTTTCAATAAAGATACATAGTATGAATAAATTCTGTTTATTTTTTATAACCCCATGGTACTGTATCCATTGTATTAGGTACAAGCATTCTCTTATCATCAAGCCAATTCAATGCCAACTTCGTTTGAAGGATCGTACGGACTATATGCTTTTTGCTCTGAATTAAATACTGCGATTTATATAAATCCTCATGTTCCAATAGACATTTTTTGTAATCATCAAAAGTGATCGTTTTCAACGTAGATCCTTTGATACCTTTCGCTTTCTTTTTATCATTGTCATTACCTAAAGTTTTGAACGCATACAATTTTGATCGCAGTTCAATAAATTCTGTCATAATTTTACCATTGTTCTCATCCTTCATTAAACCGAGAACTTTTTTGTTCACCAACGGTATATCATAAATATTATTGGCTGGATAATCGGAAGTATCAAACTTGTATAAATCGCGTTTGATATAATCATAAATATTGGGAACAGTGAAGTGATACAAAAGACTGTCGGTGTCCGTGTACATTAACTTTGCTCGATCACCAAACGTTTGCTTTATATAATTATAGTGAAAATCGTAAATATATATCTTCGATAGATCGAGTATGGAAAATCCTACATATATGGGTTTATTAAAAAATACTTTGACACGATTCATTTCTATAATTACCATATTATCACTGAAAACAGTACAACTATGAAAGTTTGGCTTTGCAATAAGAGCTTTTGCACCATATCTACCTTCCCACTTTGTTATTAGTTTAACATCTTTTTGTTTCCTCACATTTTCCATCGTTTTTCCGAATACGGCATTATTCATCAATTTAAAAAAGTTCTTTTCAAATTCATTATTAGAATTTTTTCTCAATTCAGTGTTCAAGTCAATATACTTTTTGAGCCATGGAGCTTGTTGAAATTTTAGCACTCTGTGAATTTTTATTAATTTCATACCTAGATTTAGACATTGTTTCAAATTTCTGTAATGAATGATATATCGGGTTTTCGGAAAAAGAGTTGTCATTAATTTCGTATTCTTACTGTGAGGAGATATGAAATGCTCCGGACAAAGAGGAAGATCTTTATGTGTTTTATGCAACTCTTCAGGATATTCCAGATCGGCTTCAATGATATATCCGTTCGGTGAATCATCAGGAATGTTAATAAAGTCTACTTGATCACGTTCCCACTCAAAAGAACCAACCGGAAGGTGTTGACTCATTGCAGCACCGTATAAATTGTTCACATCGAAGTACATTAGATATGATTCTTCCGTTTTTTCATCAAAATCCGCACCCATGTACTTATTGTTAGCTTTGGCATATCGATTCGAACATTGTGATACACCACCTCGGATACCTTTCTCAATAAAAAGGATTTTCTCAATATCAGTGAGGAGTTCGAGATTTATAGTGGTGCATTTAAGCATGGCATCGAAAGCAAGTCCTGGAGCTGTATAATAATGGAGTGGATCCAAATTATAAGTAGACGAACAGCTACGTCGGAAATTCTCAAATATATCAGCTAAAAGCAAGACATCAGTTTGTAAATAAATGTCTGAATATTCGCCTAATGTTTTGACATTGAAAGTTTCCCAAACTTTCATTGCGTGCTCGTAATCTTGCTGTGAAACGCCCTCAGCATTTAATTTTGAGTAAAAGCTATCTTTCGAAGGTAATTGCTTTTCATCGAGTTTGTTCCAAGAGTCGATGTATTCATAGGGAAATACACCCTTTTTCGTGAGCAGTTGAAACTCAGCTGCGTTTGTACAATGCTTGCGTGTAATTGTTTTATCAGCATCATTCAAGTAAGATGCTAGTTTTTCAAGGCTACTTGCCATAAATCTAAACGAATCGATAAAACGTAGATTCACCTTTGTGAAACCTGAGACGTGACTAAACGTGACAAATTTCGTATCCATGCAAAGTGGTAGATGGGCTGAAAATGTTCATCATCATCATCATCATTGACTTGCATTCCGATATTACTCTTCACCATAAGAAGATGAATTCGGGATTTCTCCGAAGGGTTTCGACTCAAGTAGAGTGGTACTATTTCACTTATCTTGCCAGATTCTACTCCATAGACATTGATCGATAAATTGTTAATTTTTTCAAACTTCGGAATATCTATTAAACTTATTGGGAATTTTATACCATCATGCTTCAACTCCGAGATGTGTTTACGGTATGAACCAGGCCTATCTGTATTAACATTAACTGGATGCAATGCTGCTGTCACAGCCCACAGAAAACACAATTCATCGTTATTTTTTATATTAACTACCGCCTTTTTTTCTGAATATAATTTGGCAGTGGAACATATGTAGAGAAACCTCCACGTAGGGGAGGAATTCTTGAAATTCTTCAATTTTTTTTAACAAAGGGTCTATCACGTTCTCTTCAAACCATTCTTTAATGTTCGTTGCGGGAAGGATCGCTTCATTTCTTGTATTAAAAAACTTTGTTTCTTCAACCATCTCCTCATTTTTCATTATGGAAAATTTGCATGCCAGTACAACGTTGACTTTCAAATTTCCATCTTTTTTTATAACGTTTGTCAACCTCTTAACCATGGTGGTTTTGGCATCATGCAAAAATGATTGTAGATCCTTGTGAATAAGATTTATAACTGCACCAGTTCGTATTCGCCCTTGAAAGCTGGATTCCAAGTCGGTCCAGCGAATTCGATCGGTGATCTTGCTTCGTACACCAATGCGCCCACCACGTCGCTGTTTGAATTGTACATATAAAGACTTCAAAAGAGAAATCGTCGTTTGTAATTTTGTTTTTTCACCACTAGTTAAATGTGGTTTTTTTAGGATCTTATTTAATAATCTGATATTTTGACAAGCGAAGTTTTTCCATTGTTTAACTTGATCGTTTGACGCACTTTTCAATAATTTATGAGCACGTTCCATAATGCTTATTAATTTCTTACACTTGTCTAATTCCATTTTTATATAGCTTGAACTATACTTTTACAAGGATTGAAAACGAATGCTAAGATTTCATTATCAGTCCTCTATATATGGGTGGATACTTCTAGAACTTTTGGATGATACAATCCTTCAAGAATTTCTGTGATGATGATGATGATGTCATCATCATTTACAAAAATAAGTCTGATGTCATATTAGTATATTCTAGAAATGGCTAGGGTGCTCTATAAAAGCGCACATCTCCTCACATCCACTCAGTCAATTATTAGTAGTCCGAATGCGAGACTCGAGAAAAGTCTATAAAAAACTATTAAAGTTGAGAATTGACTTATTGTTAAAAAATATTCAAGAAGTCAAACAGCTAATACAAACGAGGGACGAAATTAGAGATTTGTACATCAAATTCCCCCAATTAAATATTCAAGAAGATGGACTTTTCAAGAGTTAATAAAGTTGCACGCTTGGATGATTTTCTACCTACGAAGAAAATTTCAGAACTAGAAGTTAACAAAAACTACATGGTTTCTTATATCAAGACTGTTACCACCAAATTCGGATCTCAAGTGGTCATAGGACTTGACAAAGAGTTTTCCGTATTCTTACCTGCGAGGATTGTCAAAATGCTGCTCGATGATCAAGAATTGCATCAACAGATGGTTCAAGCTTCTGTAGAAAATCATCTTTGTATGCGTTACATTGGTGGAAAATTTTACAATTGCGAATTTTTGTATGTGTAAACTCATATGAAAATATTCATGAGAATGTATTTTTGCAGAAATAATAAAAAATCATTTAATTTAAAGTATTTTAGTTTTTTTCTTTTAAGGATGTCTAATCAACCCTGATTTTAACCGTCTAAGAATAAGTCGTATATAAGATATAGTATGATTAAGTGGCTATGGTACACGAATACTACACAGTCGTTCAGGGTTCAAGTCTCACTCGTGGTAATTTTTTTTCTCCCCGTATAGTTTGAATAATGGTTATTCGTATAATCATATTGATTCGAGTCGTTTAATTTTTATTCCATTTGTAGTTCTAACCATTTTAATTAATAAGTAATTAAAGCCGTTAAAAAGTGAGTGAAATTCAATGGGTGATATAGCTCAGGTGCTGTGGACTGGAACACCACGAGGCTGACCTGGGTTCAAGTCTCTATGCAAGCAACTATTTTTTTTTTTTTTTTTTTCTATTTCTATTTCTATGCAATATAAAAGAAAAAATAATTTATTCAAAAGAAGCATTTTCATTAAAATTTCAAAGAAAAAAATAGTTGCTTGCATAGAGACTTGAACCCAGGTCAGCCTCGTGGTGTTCCAGTCCACAGCACCTGAGCTATATCACCCATTGAATTTCACTCACTTTTTAACGGCTTTAATTACTTATTAATTAAAATGGTTAGAACTACAAATGGAATAAAAATTAAACGACTCGAATCAATATGATTATACGAATAACCATTATTCAAACTATACGGGGAGAAAAAAAATTACCACCAGTGAGACTTGAACCCTGAACGACTGTGTAGTATTCATGTACCATACTTTTACTCTGAATTGGATCGAACGAATTGGTCGATAATGATGGAGGCTGGATGATCGAAGGGGTTAGTCGATAATGATGGATATCGAGTAATCAACGCTTCTCAATTCATTTTTTTTTCTTAAGTCGATAATGTAGGGTGCTGAAAAATAATTATTCCTGCAACAACCATGTATCGACTACTCAATATCCATCATTATTGAAACAATGGAACGAAACTGAACGAATAATTTAATTTTCACTTTTTATTTACGTATTGATCATAATACATTATAATTGATATAAAAGAATATGATTCGATATAATTTTTTTTTTCTCACAGGCTGAGTTGCCACCGATATTTATAATAATAATAATAATAATAATAATATTCATCAATAATAATGATGTTCAATGCGATGATGATATGAATACATATGAATGATGATTTTATGGTCACCACCGTCATCTGGAGTATTTGCCACTGAAACATCTGCAACACAAAAAAAAAAAAAATAGCATTATTAATAAATTATTTGACTAATTAAATCCGTTAAAAAGTAAGTACAGTACAATGATTAATATAGCTAAGGAGCTATGTACTGGATTGTAACGCGGCTTGCTCGGGTTCAAGTCCCCATGAGAGCAACTATTTTTTTTTTCTCTTTTTCTATTTCTGTTGCTATATCAATATAGCATAAATGAAAAAATCACTCAAATTAAAAATTTTAATTAAAATAGAAAAAGAAAAAGAGAAAAAAATAGTTCCTCTCATGGGGACTTGAACCCGAGTCAGCCGCGTTACAATCCAGTACATAGCTCCTGAGCTATATTATTCATTGCAATAGATTGACTTTTAAATGGCTTTAATAAATAATATATGTCTTTTGTAAAATTACTCACCATTATTAACAATCAGCGGTGTCGTTCCCAGCGATGTCACAGGTACCGTTGGGTGTGTCAACTGGAATGAACCAGTAGGTACCGTGGCGGCACACCTCAACTCTCGTTTGTATGCCAAGAAGCGTGGCATACACGAAGGTTCCCACCTTCCGTGCCTGGATTGCGGCGATTACGAATCGTGTCAATTTCGGGATTGGAACTTCCTCCCTCCACAAAGGTGGTACGCACACCTTAATATGCTGGTACTCAACCGGCTCCGGGGATGCTGGTGACTCTACCGACGATGATGACATTTTACTAAAAAATAATTTTTTTAAATGATGACTTATAAAACTTTTTCAAACTTGTTCTCGCTTCACTTCACTTCACTTCAATTCACCTTATTTCACTTACGTCGTGGAAGTAACGGTGCGATGAGATGCGTGAGATGCAACTACGAATTGCAATATGCTCACTAGAGCGTTCTCTGCACCTTTTATATTGATGAAGGATGTTTATATTTTGATGTCAGAGACCGATAGTGCGAAGAAAGAATCGTCTCGAATGTTCATTAGTCTGAACGTTCGAGAATATATATTATTCAAAGAAAGTTTAACTAACAAAACTAAAAAAAAAATAGTTTTTTTTGCTTTGAAACGAATTTCAATAATTGTTATAACAAATAAGTTAAGATCAGTGAACTTTATTCAAACTTTAAGAATCTTTTTACAATTAACAATTATTGCGCAATATATTATAATGCGTAATATATAGTACTGCGATGAGCCCGCACGATCAAGACTCAAGTTACAGGTGATAAGATGCTCGCGAGGCTTGCCGCTCTTCAATACATCCGTACACATGAATATTTCTTGTTGCTTATTACGCTTTTGTAACCGAAATATTCGGCTACAATTATCAATATAGTCATTGGCCACTATAGACATTGGCAGGCTAAGAGCAGATAAAGTTATCTGATCCGTTCCGAGAAGGAACATATGCCAATAATACAGTTTCTTTGCGTACCATTATTTCTACCAGCACTTCTTAGAAGATCGATGTAGACATTCAGAACATTTTTTTTTTAACGGAATAGGTCCATCGAAATCATCAAAATTTACTTTTCGAAAATGTTCTCTGCACCGGCGATAACTAATAACTTCTTCATCCCTCTGCATATTCATGGGTAATTTATCCCATACATCCTCGATATCATTCCACGCAAACATTAGAATAAAATCTTTTGAGAGACATGCGATATCTTCAGCTCTCATTGGTTTTAGACTTCTTAACTCGTAAAATATTTCCATCGATTTTGAAAGCGATGGTTTTCCAATAGAACTTTCAAAGTACCATTTCTTTAGGCGCTGCATATTTTCAAAAGCGCATTTATAATTTTTCACTCCACTATGATGTTGGTGATTGTAACATTCCACAACATCATTTTGTTTTAGTACAGGACAACCCAGATTTTCTACATTTATAATAGGCTTTGAATTATTTATAATCTTTGCAATCCATTTCTTTTTTTCCAACCCTTTGACATAAATGCAACTAATATTTTTCAAAATTGTATCAAGAAATTTTTCCAGTTTATCATACGGTATATCACCAACATTCCATGAAAGACCGTGATAATTACGCTCACACCATAAATTCTGCCTCCTATATTCTACCGGTAGAATATCCCATTCCACGGGTGGTTTAAAGAGTGCGTATATAATATTCTCAATAACACCTTTATTATGCTCGATCGTGATGGCAGCGAGCTCCTTCACCACAAATTCGTTTATAGGTTGCTTGAAACCTTGAACGTCCAAAATCATTTCCATCTTTCGAATTGAGTTTTAATTTTGTTACTGTATAATCTTTGAATATCGACACGGAAATGAGGGAATTACATAAAAAATGCTCTTTTATAACATTCTGCCCCACTCTCTAGAATATTCGGTGTAATACGCATTAACCTACAAGATTTTATCCTATGAAATACGATCCTTCTCAGAATACTATTTCTCAGAACATCCCCCTCTTCCGCATAATACATCCATCGGAATTTATTCCATGAAATAATTATCTTTCTGAGAACTTACCTTCTCAGAATTACACCCATCGGAATTTATTCCATGAAACAATTATCTTTCTGAGAACTCAATTTCTCAGAATCTCACCCCTAGAACACGGTGACGTCACCCTGTTCAATGACACCATCCACATTCCACTACGATGCTGTCACACCTGTGACGTCATCGTAGAACTTTCTAGAACATCGTGACGTCACCTGACCCGCATTACCCGCTCCTTTGAAAAATGATCCAGAACCCCCACTGTTTAACTACTGTTTACCAATACCGAATATGATACAACAATTACCAACGCAAGGATTCGATCTACAAACCGTAATTAACCAAACAATAGCGGCAGTCATGGGAATGTGGCCTAACAATCAAGACATATCAAACCAAAACCAACCGTTGGGAACCGGACACACCAACCTTGGAGAAGGGAATCAAGGGCAACAGCATCAACAACAGCAGCCGAGGCAGAGCCGTCGGCATTAGTCATCATCGCGAACACCGGCGCATAACATGGCGAATAATACATTTAGGGTGAGTGATAATGATTTAAGGTCATGGGATCACCGCGATAATAACCCGCGAAGAGAAACCGAAAATAAAGAAGTTAGAGGGCGACAAAAGAAAATCGTAAGAGAATCTTTAAAGTTGACAAAGCCAACTTTCGACGGAAAACTCAGATTTGCCAACGCCCAAAAGTTTGTCCAGACTTATTACGAAATTGTAGAGCTTGAAGAGCTGTCACAAATCGAAGCAAGGCTCGGGTTTTTGGGGTGTCTCAAAGGGGAGGCTGCGCGTTGGGGTAACCTCTCAAGCGCACAGACATATGATTTATTAGTAGAATCATTTTTGCGTAAATATTGGTCACATCGCGTCCAACAGGAAGTAATGACTTATATAGTAACGGGAAAATTTGACCAAAAGGTAGACAAGTCAATGGAAACGTATTGTCTAACATGGGCAATACACGCACAGAATTTTGATTATGATATGGGAGAGGAGTGGTTTATTAAAAATATAAAGCGACATTTTTCTCAACGCGTGGCTGATCGTATTGACGGACGAGATGCGCAATCGATCGATGATGTTATCGAAATTCTGGGGGAATTAGATGGTGCAGGGCAAATATTCTCGAGAGGGAATGAACGCGATTTCCGAGACAATCGCGAAAATCGTTTTCGTCGCGATTTCAAGAAAGAGCCCGAAAATGCAGAAGGCGACAAAAAAGACAATGATAAGCACAATCGCGAAAAAAAGAACAATTGGAACGGGAGTAACGGGACACGGACGGAAGATAAAAAAAAGAACCCTACCGTTCGACAAATAACGCACACAAACGATCCGGATCCTATCGATCCGAATGAAGAAGAGGAGTCGGACAACGGAAGTTTGTGTGATATGGATTCAATTGCCACCGACGTAGATTTAAACGGTTACGACCTAAGTTATGATGAATCCGAAATAGAGGACGAGTCGTCGAATGAGTTGCCTTGGGAAAAAAAAACGACAAAAACGTAGCTATCGAAAAAAGCCAAGAAGATCCGGTAAATTCCGAGGTAGAAGACGACCGCCAACGTAATGGGGAACGCAAATACAACGACGAAGATAGGGAGGAGAGCGAACAAGATACTGAATTCCAAAATAACGTAAACAATAAAGACAACGACAAACCCGCGAGTTCCATCGCTCTTGTAAATAAAAAACAAGGGGAGATCATGGGAAATCAACAAATTATATATGGGGAGTTTGGTAAAGCCCCGTTAGTTAAAATAAAAATCGGCGAACGCGAATATACTGCATTGCTAGACACCGGAGCCGAGGTTTCTGATATTTCTGTAGGGGCTTATTTGGCGATCGTAACATCGAGGGTGAAATTACATGAAATACCGATGCCAAGCATGCAGATAAGAGGAGCCTTCGGAGACCGCAGCCAAAATGTAAGAATGCAGGTCTTATTAGAATTCAAACTTGGCGATCAAGAGTATAATTGCGTATGTTTGGTAATCGACAACTTGACAACACCGTTTATATTAGGTTTTGATTTTACAACAAAGTACAAATGCGTAATGGATTTTGCGAAAGGAAAAATCTATCTCAAAAATCAAAACTGTTGTGTGGAGCTGAAACCGGAAATAATAAAAGAACGTTCACCGGAACACAAGGAAGAAGAAATCTACGAACGGAGGATCTTAGGAATCGAAACGAACGAAAGTAATAATCAAGCGCGAGTAAAAAACATTATAAACAAATACGCAGAAATGTTTAACAAAAAGCTCGGGTCAATCAAGGGATATAAACAGAAAATCGAAATGCGCGATGAAAAAGCGTATAAAACAGCAAGCTACCCAATATCGGAAAAATACTTACCCGAAGCCAGTGAAATTATCAAAACAATGGAAGAAGAGGGCATAATATCAAAAGCAGCAACGGAATACATCAACCCATTAGTGGCGGTAAGAAAGCCAAATGGTAAATTACGCGTATGCCTAAATGCACGATCATTAAACTTACGAATGAAGGAAGATCATGCACAACCGCCAACAATTGACGAAGTTTTAGCGCGATTGGGGGAGGCAACGGTGTTTTCCGCACTCGATCTAAATAGTGCGTTCCATCAAGTATTATTAGACGACGATAGCCGAAAGTACACCGGGTTTCGTTTTCTTTCCCAAACGTACGTATTTAATCGATTACCTTTTGGTTTAAAAACGTCAGGGGCGTCGTTTACTCGAGCACTCGACACAGTTTTGAATCGAAGCTGCGAGGGATTCACGATTGTGTATCTGGATGACATTCTTATAATGTCACAAACATACGAGGAACATTACCAACACCTGGAGGTAGTTCTATCAGCATTACAAGAAGGGGGATGCGCGCTCAATCTCGACAAATGCGTGCTGGCAGTACAAGAAATCAAGTTTCTAGGCCACAAATTCGCGAATGGAAAGGTCCGAATGACCGAAGAGACAATAGAAAACATTAGAAAGTTTCCAACGCCGAAGAAACGACGAGACGTTCAATCTTTTCTGGGTTTGGTAAATTGGGATCGAAGATTTATCGAAAAGTTGACAGAACACACGCGTGTGCTCGAGAACTTATTGACAAAGGAAGCTAAATTCAAATGGGAAGTAAGCCATCAACAGGCGTTCGATACAATAAAAGATTTGTTCTTGAGCGCAGACGCTTTAATTATCATTCGAAAGGATCGGAATTTGGGAATACAGACGGACGCTTCGAAAATCGGACTCGGCGCGAGACTATATCAATTCGACAGTAAGGCGGAGTATTCGATCGCGTACGCGAGTAGATCATTAATAAATGCGGAAACACGATATACAACAACTGAACAAGAATGCTTGGCGGTTGTGTGGGCGCTTAAAAAATGGACGGTTCATCTGATTGGTCGAGAAGTCACCATAAGGACGGATCATAAGGCATTAAAATTCGCGCAATCGTGTTTATCGATAAGCGATCGGGTAACGCGGTGGTTACTTTTTATCGCCGAATTTGACGTAAATTGGGTACATATTTCCGGAAAAGACAATGCCATCGCCGACACGCTATCTCGTAATCCGGTTGACCGCATGAACAACGAAGAGGACAAGATGTATGTCCGTCTGATAGTCCACCCGAAGGAAGGGTTATCATCGCAAGGATGGAAAAAATAGATTCAAGAGGCACAACAAACTGACCAAATCATACAAGAACATTCAACACATTTCAAGGACGTGAATGGTTTCAAGTGGATCGATGTAAAAGAACAAGCGAAGCTTTACATATCCAAAACAATAGCGGTCCAATTCATCGAGCATATACATCAATTCTTAGCACACTCCGGCACCGACAAAACGGTGAGATGGATACAAGAATATTGTTACGTGCAAAACCTCGGTCGATTGACACGAGAAATCACAACATCGTGTGACGTATGTCAAAAGACAAAGATATATACGAGAGGATCAAGGGGAGAGTTATTTTACGATTTGCCCAACGGACCGGGAAAACAATTATCTATTGACATTTTTGGAGAACTACCAAGAGGCAAATTAGGCGTGAAATACATACTAGTAATTATGGACAAGTTCTCGAAATTCACGAAACTCTACGCGATTCGGAATCAATCCGCCGACGTCGTTTCGCGAGTACTGCAAGAAAAATATTGCAAAAATTATGGAATACCAGAAATCATACTTACTGATAGAGGCGCCCAGTTTACGGGGGATAAATGGCAGGAAACGGCACAAGAAATGGGTATCCAAGTTACGTGGACAACACCGTATAATCCGCAGTCAAATCCTGTAGAAAGAGTAATGCGTGAACTCGGGAGAATGATAAGGGTCTACGCAAATGAGAAGCACACCCGATGGGAATCGGTATTACCACGCATCGAAAGAACGATTAATGCGACACATCATTCGGGAACAGGTTACAAACCTTGCGTTATACAAGGAATAGAGAATGAACAGCTCCCGATTCCATCGTGGATGTGCGAAAAATCAAAACCTGAAAAAGAAGAACAGGAGATTAATGAAAAAACAAATAACAACAACAAAAAAACCGTACTTACAAAAAATGATGGAGAACGAGGAACGAGCAGCAGGTATCGCGAAGAGATTGTCGTTAAAGCTCGCAAAAATTTGAAAATTGCAGCAGAAAAACGATATCGCCAACTCAAAAAACAAGCAAAGGTAAAGATTACGCGATTGGCGATAAAGTATTAATTCGAGTACACAAATTATCCAATAAGGAAAAAAAACAGGCCAGAAAGCTATTTTTGTTATTCGACGGGCCGTATATAATAACCGGAATTATTGCAAAAAACGCGTATAGAATTGCGACGAGGGACGGAACGGAGATTGGGTCATATAACCGGCGACAGTTACGGCCGTACAACGAGCGTCCGCAAAGCAACGGTGGCGCTAGTGTCAACTCGGAGAAATAGGTTGGTAGTCCGCGTGACGCCATTTCGTCGACCATTTATCGCGGGAACGCCGAGACGAACGGTCGAAGTCTCGTTGTTTTATTTGGATATAAAAATAAAACAAAAAACAAAGACATGGATTCGACGATAGAGCAGCAAGTGTCCCACTTAATAAGGGTACGATGGAAAAAAAAAACCTTGATGAAGAAGAAACGCGAATCATCGAATGGATGATTAACAAACTGCGCGCCGACAACGAGACGGAACGATTTATTCACGGAATGTTTAATCGAAACGACGAGCAAGAAATGCTATCATGGTTGGATAATCTAACCACACCGGAGGAACCTGTTGCTGAAGGTAAATGCGTATTTAAAAAAAAAAAAAAAAATTCTAACCTATATTGAATTTTTTTTAAAAAGAAAAAAAATATTTTTTGTTGAAAAAAGATGCGTGGTTAGCAAACGAACAAGCGGATAGTACCTGTTGTGATACCGCAATTCGTCACTGGAGTGTGGTCCCAATGGACTACTCGCCAACACATTCCGACGTCCAACATGTAGATGCGCCGCAAGAAACTGCGAAGGATTTGGAAAGAGAGGTGACAGAAGAAAGCGAAGGGATTCAAGATGAGATATCTACAACGAACACTGCGACAGAGGATTTTCAAAACCCTCCGGAGGGTCCAACAAGGGAATTTGATAATACAGAGACAGCGGAGGACGAAGAAACGAGCGAAGAAGTAATATATTTAGATGAAATACACCACAGCTATAGGGAGAGCGAAGCATTTGAAGAAGAATTAATACGGATGAATCAAAACGTTGTAACACTGCGACGGCGTCAACGAGGATTGCGGGAACTGAACGTTCCGTCGTACCAAGACGGCATATCAACCAGTTCATCGGAGGCCATCAACGAGTAAAAAAAAAAAAAGAAAAAAAAAATATATTGTTTCACATACGTCATTGCATTAAACGTAGAAGGCCCGTTGGCCACAGTAAATTTTTGGTTTTTCTAAGAAATGACGAGTTGTCACGAAAGGCCAGTGGCCGTACGAAATTGGTTTGCATTTTGGTTAATTTAAAAAAAAAAGGAAAAAAAATATATGTCTATATATATATTTTATAAAAAGGGTTATAACGTAAGATCGTCAGTTATAAAATTTGATCTCAGTTTATTTTTTTTTTATTTAATTACTTAAAAATATATATATAAGCGTTATAAGACGATATATATGCGAAACGGTACATCTCGGGTCCAATTCGGAGCTTCCGTGGTACTTTTGGGGACATTTGTCACATATGGGGACGGTCCCCATATTTTTCTATATGCAAGGGGGTATCCTGGCACCGGTCCTCACAATTCCCTGTATATGTATTGTATGTTACGGGGACCGAGTTTAGCCGTGTGAAACGGATGTTACGGGGACCGAGTGCAATATGTATGAAACGGATGTTACGAGGACCGACTATGTGTGCAATTATAGTACAGTCCTATTATCGCAATTACGGTACCCAAAACCTTCACTACTATCGATATTAAATAAAATTGGAGTACACGTGTCCGCGAAATGCGTTCGTGTATTCGTGTGCGATCTAAAAGTATATATATAATTTTAAAGGGGCTTTCTAGGACCGTACGTAAAAGCAATATCTTTTCATCCCATTTTGTCGACAAAATTAATTGAACAAAAAAAACTTGATAATGCATATTCAGTGAATCATATTTCGTATTAGTTATCGTCGTCATGATAATACAAATATTTTTGAACGTCAATATCAACAGATATTCTCAGTATTTTTCGCATGAACCGTGTTACATTGTTGTCGTTCCACGTATTAGGTCGAGGCATTATTATCGTTTCGCGTCTCGGTCGTTAGTTTCTTTCCAATCGTTAGAGGAGTATGGTGTGTTGCTGTGCGATACTGCCAAACTCTGACTCAACATTGAGATTTTGAATATTTGTGATTATTCGTGGTTACGTGAAAAATGTTGGCTTTAGTGCTATTTGATGACGGGATTTATTATATCTGTAAGAAAACAGATATTTTAAAGAAAGGTGAATCGTTCAGCATTCGATACAAAGGTGGAAATCGATATGCTGGGACAGTCGTAAAATATAGTGGTAAGTGTAATTTATATACTATCATATCAATTTAAATTCTGCTGCCTGTAAAATCATAATGACAGTTTCAATTGATACGCGATGTAGACGATTTTTTTCTGCATGACATACGATTATAAAAGAGTATCTACTGTGCATTGATCACTTTTCCATTCGAGTAGTTCAGAATTTAGCAGAGCGTTCGTCTTTCACGTCAAGTTCGATTGACGCGACTCTTTGTTTTAAACAATATTTACCCTTCTAAGCGTCGGACCTCATAATCACCGTAACAACTCGGAGAACTGCTTTGTATAGGCGATCGCCGAGAACAGACGATTGTGTTGTAGTGGCAATTATGGGGACCGCAGCGAAAAATTTTGCTTGCGCGCTCATTTCGTTGTGAATGAAATCGTTTGCCGCGCTTTTTTATTTTATACCCTGTGACGTATTTTTCTTCTACGGAAATTCTAACGCAAACTCTGTAAATAAAATAAATAAAAAACAAAAATCGAAAAGCTCAAACCAAACGGGAGCAAAACGCGAACGAAACTCACGTCACCTTCGGCCGTCCACCCTCGCGGATGCATCGGCGTCCCGGTGGGCGCCAGTTAATTTTGTTTCGCCGGTATTAACAACCGGACTCGATCTGGAGGCAGTGGAGCGTCCGCCCTCCGAAGGATAATTTTTGTTTCGCCGGAATTATCAAACCGGACTGAACTGGAGGTCGGTGGAGCGACGACCTCCGCAACGACAAAACGAAAACGAACGAAAACGTTACGAGAACTAACGCCGACGTATTCGCGAAAGCAAACGGTTGCGGAAATGCACGGTTGCTCAGGATGCGGGTTGTGGTAGAGGGTCGCGATCCTTAGCCAATAAAATAACGAACGGTAACGAAACAACAAAAAAATCGGACTCTCGAGCCCTGGCGAGCGAGAGAATAATTTTCTTATTGACTATAAGTAACGGGAACGCACGCGAGTGCACCGAAAACGCTCAGCTGATCGAACGATCGAAGCGAGCTAACGAGAACGTAGTAATAACGGATCTATAAGCGATCGATAAATTCTTGTAATTCAAAAACTCACCGAAACTTCCTATTAATCCTAGACTGAGCGGGAACCGGTATCTCACGATACACCGAGAACTGAAACACTATCACCGTTGCACAAGGAGCATTATTTCTAATGCTTCACTCACGCACGGGATCGCGAAGAATTTATTACAAAATTCTTTCGCGACACTCAACTCACAAACTCGAGCGATAGCCGGAACGAGAACGAGAAACTGACAGCTAGGCCACCCTGTGTGCGCGAGAGAGATAGTCTCACTCGAGCGCGCGAACAATAGGCCGAACGTCAACACGGGAGCGCGAGAGAAGTCCGAGGTACCTCGAGGGCGTCTCTCGGCAGACTGATTTGCCTATCACACTATCTCGACGAATTTTGATTATTATTTCGGAGATCGCGATCGATAGCTACTGCCCTCTCAACTATTTCGCTACGTTATCGATACGAGACTCGAAATTCTTAGCGGTAATCGGGGATCTAGAAGGAATCTTCGCAATCGTTACCCCTAGTCAATGCGGGCGAACAAGGCACTCACCTCGACTGACAAAACCGCGGCAAGGTGCTCCAACCTTGCCCGGGACTCAAACCAAATCTCCGCCTGTTCTTCCACGCATTGCACTACGTCGTGGGGTGCCGGGTTTGCACCGGACTTTGCCGTCTTGCAACTACACCTTGTCGGGACTTTCCCTTACTCGGGCTTTTAATTCTTCGTGATTCACCACCGAGTAAAGTCAAGTACGCCGACCAACTAAACTTAACTGACAAAACTGAAGCTAATCAATCAAACTAAATTCATAAAATAACTGCAAAACAAAATAAGTCAAAACAAAATAAACAAATGAATCAAAACTAAATTCATAGGATAATTGAAAAAAAATCTCTTGAATCGAAAACATACGGGAACAAAACCGTAATGCGAAAGTTAGTGAGAGGCAGCAAAACCGGAACTATAACAACAAGAATCGATATCTGTAGAAAATTGTACTTCTTGTGTTATTTGTGACGCTGATTGAAAAAATCACGTCACAACCCTTGAATCATTGCATATTCGTTTATTTCTATAGATACCAAAAAAGAGCTTATAGCTTTAAAAGCAAAATTGGAAAAAGAAAATTCGGACAGCGAGAGCGATGACACCTCTTCGAGAACTGAGATCGCTGTTGAACCAAGTTCTAGTTACAACGCCAATACGACAAATAGAAATGCAGGTATGTATATACCTTATGCGAAATTTTCGATTACTGATTTCATCCTCAAAATCAAATATGGTCTCGACAAAAAACTATAATCCGGGTCGACAAAAAAAATCAGAAAAATTGTTTGAGGAAAAAAAAATTGCAAGAGATATTATTCATTATAATTTGAAAAAATATAAGCGAAAACCTACAAAATGAAACCTGGAGAATGTAGAGTGTGGAGATTTTAAACAAGATAAGATTTGATGTAAAATAGTCCTTTTATATCTGACGATAAAATTATGCTTTTTGAAAATAAAAAAAACTCGATCGGATTTACAGCGTTGCAAACAAAAATTGATCCTCAACCGACAGAGGACGAAGGAATTCCACAAAACAATAATACTCAAAAAAGCTGTCTCCCGGATTGTGCAAACTTGCCAGTCTATCCGACAGCCAAGCGTGACCGATCTTCTCAGTTTGTTGAACAAAGTTCTACGGGCGAGAAAATTCCACCTAAAGAAGATGCGGAAAAAAAATGTTCTTCAGATTGTTCAAACGACGAAATCTCTCCGACAGTCGAGAACCGTCTATGCATTCCGTCGATTGAGCAAACTGTCACGAACGAATCAAGTTTTTCAGTTCAGAACACAGGTGTGTTTCTAACAATCTTTTAGTTAATATGGATTAGAAATTTTATAAGCGGGAGGATGTTTATGTAAATACTATAAACACTTGCATTAATAAAATGATTAAATTTTGCTTCCAGAAATGAAAAAAAAACGCAAGTATTTTGACAGAGTCGCCAATGAAAATCATTTCTCCATTGATAAATGACGAAGGAATTGTGCCAAAGAGTGTTGTGCAAGAACTATGTCTCCCCGATTGTGGAAACAATGCCACTCAGCTCATCGAACGAAATTCTACAAACGAGAATGTCGCACCAAAGGAAGATGTGGAAAAGAGATGTATTCCAGACTATTTAAACGATCAAATTTCTCCAACATCCAAGAATTTTCGATTTGTCGCGCCGATCGAACAAGCTGGTCTGAACAAATCGAGTTCTCCAGTTCGAAACACAGGTGTGTGTTAAACCATCCGTCAATTGGGGTTAAACATTTTATCCGAGGGAATTTTTTTATGGAAATCATAGTATACCTATATTGTACGATGTAATTGTACTTATAGAACAGGAAACAAAATTCAAGTCGCCGAATGAGGAGTTACAAAAGGAGGGTGATTTTCAAAATGACGATGATGAAATCGCATCAAACGAGAAGACAAGAGAGAAAGGAACGGACGTAGGACAATTTGGAGGAAAAATAACGATACGGTCAATAGAAACGGTTGCAAAACCCTGGATTATAAAATGTAACGATGATGTAAGTACGAGCAGAGCTGCGAAAGAAGCGAGTGCAACCAAAGCATATTCAACTGCGAGTTTCAATCCAAAATCCTCGCCAATTGACTACTCGAAAATCACACGAAACACCTCCGAAAACTCCAATAATCCACAGATTAATATATCTAACGAATCTATTTCTAACGAAGGTTTGAACCATTTTTTTTTACACAAACAACTTTTTCTAATACATAGCAATTTGCAATTTTCTAACAAATTATTTTATTCATAGATATCATTTCCGCTTTAAATAATAATATTAATTGGAAATGGAGTGAATTGAATTTGAACGTCTATGATGCAATACCTGGGATTGACCCGACTGAACTCACTTCTGAAATCCCCGGTTCCGGCGATTTGATAATCCAAAGTGATTCAATTCCCCCAAATCAAGACGATTTGGGCTGTGATCAAATTATTAATTCGTCAATGAACATCTCCGGGGGCGAATCGTACGTTCTTAAGACCGATTAATTGTTTTTGAATATACAGAATGCGTGAGGAGTTCTTAGCTAAAATATTTGATATTTTAATCAGGCTTCATATAATTCCGACGAATGGTTGCAATGATCGTGAAATATCACCGAGCGTATCGTTCTACGATAACAACGACGGTAACCCAAATACAGGTTTGTCAGTTATTCATATAACAGTTCTACGATAACAACGACGGTAACCCAAATATAGGTTCGTCAGTTATTCATATAACAGCATACGTTACGATTGACTCCTCATTTCTCACTCGGATACGTGTTATTAATATCGTAGATGCGGCAACCTCCGACGATGAGCATGACACTGCGAGTGCGAGTGGATCGTCTTACGCGCCGGAATCGAGCGATTCCGAGGATAGTCTAGACAAAGAAACAGAAGAGCGAAACACAAGTGCTGAAAATAGTCGAACGAACTCTAAAAAATCTGGCAAATTATAAATTATAAAAATAATTAACAAAGTCGGCCACAGCGCGCCAGATGATACACAGATGCGCGTAAAGAATGTCGAAGACGGCATCAAAAAAGATTGGTGTGTATATTGCGATACTGAACAAGGAAAATTGAGCCGCCATGTCACAAGAAAACATAAAAATGAAGATGTTGCAAAGCTTCTGAGTTATAAAGTAGGAGATAAGCAACGTAAAACGATAATGGAGGTCATTCGTAAACGGGGACATTTTCGCTTTAACACGAACATAGTGGTGAATACGGGTGAACGTAAAGTGAAGCGGCGGCCAAATGCTCGATACGGAAAACAGGCAACTGATTTCGCTACGTGCCCCTCCTGTTACGGCGATTATGCGAAGTCTTCACTTCGTCACCATTTCAGGAAATGTGGAAAGAAAAACTCTGCTCAGAGCAGAAAAATTCTACTTTCATCTAAACAGTTATTAGGTCGGATACATCATAAAGCCAGCGATACTCTCCGTACACGGGTTTTTCCTGCGATGCACGACGATAATGTTGCAAAAGCCATCCGATACGACGAGTTAGTCATACTTTTCGGGAATAAATTATGCCAAAAGTACAAAGATCCTCATTTCTACGACATGATTCGGCAGAAATTGCGCCAACTTGGACGTTTTCTTCTGGAGATACGGACTCGAGACGCGAATATTCACAACTTCTTCGATGTCTTTTATCCCAAAAATTAAGAAAAAACTATTGCTTCAATTGATTCTCTTGCCGGTGCCAACGCTAGCGAAACTGGTTACAAAACGCCTTCGCTAGCTACTTCACTCGGCACGTTACTCAAGCAGATCGGAAAGTTGTGCGTTTCTGAATGCATAAAATCACAGGATAAAGAAAAGCAAACGTTCACTGAAGACTATCTAAAACTCTTTATCGAGGACTACTCGACGAGCGTCGCCCGCACAGCGTTAGAGACGCAAGCGCAAAAAAAAAAACGGCAAACAAAGGTAGTTCTTCCATCGACAGCTGACATACAGAAACTGCAAGGGTTCTTAAGAGATAATTTGAGGCGATATTATGAAAGTTTGAACTCAGAATATACGTACAGCGCTTTGCTCAATCTAGCTGAAGTTTCCCTAACGTCGATACAACTCTTCAACCGTCGTCGAGCGGGTGAAATTCAACGTTTGAAGATCGAAGATTTTAAAAATTATCAGAAGATAGACGAGAAAACTATCGGTGAAGCCTATACAAAATTCACCCTCGAAGAAAAGCAAGCCGCTCAAAAATACGCGAGGTTCACAATCCGCGGAAAACTTGGTCGTTCCGTGCCCGTATTATTACATAGAGAGCTTCTCGTGTGTTTGGAATTACTTCTCAAATACAGGAAACAAGCGAAAGTTCACACAAACAACACGCACTTGTTCGGCCTTCGCGGTACATCGGGAGGAGACTATAAATATCTTCGAGCTTGCGATCTCATGAGAAAATTCGCTGTGGAATGTGGTGCGAAGGAACCGTCAACGTTAAGAGGAACTACTCTACGAAAACACGTCGCGACTATGTGTATCAACTTCAATTTGTTGGATGGCGAAGTATCCGATTTGGCCAACTTCCTCGGACACGCCGATAAAATCCACAAGGAACACTACAGACAACCGATTATAAACAGAGAAATACTACAGATTTCAAAACTGTTGGAAGCTGTTCAGGGGAATGATGATTCGGATGACGGTGATGATTCGGACGACGACGACCGCGGAACGAATATTGGAGTAGCAGGCACATCGGTACAACGCGCGCCCAGTGGCACTGCAGAGATGGGACAGCAGGCAGACAATTCACTTCGACAAAGTACGTCTGCTGATCATGATGTAAATAATACTTCCAGAGCGAGTACCAGCTTTTACAATGATGAATCGCACGATGATGACGATTTTGCAAAACCCGCGAAAAAGCAAAAAAAAAAAGCGGTCCAGTATGCATTATTTTTATAAATTTTTTTAATAACGCAACATTTCGCAGCGTTCACATAATTTTTGTTTCAGCTTCTCCATACGGAAAGTGCTCTCGAAAACGTTGGATTGCGAAGGAAATTGAAGTAGCAACCAAAGCTTTTCGGCAGTATTTCGATCCGAACGTTAAACTACCTGGGTTCACTGTAATTGAAAAGGTCGTTGAGAATAATCCCGGAGTGTTTAAGCGTAGCGCCGCGACTATAAAAACATAGGTCAGCAACCAAAGAAAGAAGGGTGCATAGTTGTACTCATTGTATGGTCATTGGACCATATATTTATCTTGAGTTTATTCTATGATAAGATATGTAAAAAAAGATATGGTTTAACTATATATTATATATACGAAAGTGTGATTTAATAAATAATCTAAACGTGTGTATGCTATTGTTTTTTTTTCTCGTAGACCTGGCTTACGTGGTTATTTCAGATTAAAGATTTTCGCGACCTCGGTACAGTAATTACGGTTACAGTAATGGAATCACTTTTGGTAGAAACACTCAACTATCGCGTTTTGTTCGTAGTTGCAAATATCACGAAACAAATTGTAACTATTTTTAACGTCATTCTATTTGCATTTCTTGGAATGAAATCTAATGTGTATTGCATATCGAAGTATGTACAAAATAATTGATTTAATAATTTCGGTCCCCGCAATCACCAAAAAACTCCGTTCTCCGTTCTCCGGTCTCCACAATAACTCTTATATGCCAGTAAACTGCGTTCTCATGGTCATTGTGGGGACCAAAACTGAATCGGAGAAACGTTAGTTGTACCTTTTACTCTAAGAATCAATTTAGCGAACTCTTATTTTGCAGGATGCACGCGTATTTATCAAAATTAAATAAAATATAAATCGAGTTCAGCATTATTCATTATTCTTAGTTTCGGTCCCCGCAATCACCAATACACTGTGTTCTAATTCCGGTCTCCACAATAACCCTTACATGCCAGTAAACAACGATATAACGGTCAGTGTGGGGACCGAAACTGAAGCGAAGAAAAGTGAGTTGAGATCTTTCCTCTGCGAATCACTCTATCGAACACTTATTTTGCTACGTATGCACGCGCATTTACCAAAATGAAATCAATTATAAATCAAGTTCAACATTATTCATTATTCTTAGTTTCGGTCCCCGCAATCACCAATACACTGTGTTCTATTTCCGGTCTCCACAATAACCCTTACATGCCAGTAAACTGCGTTATAACGGTCATTGTGGGTACCGAAACTGAATCGACGAAAAGTACGTTGATGTCTTTACTCCAAGAATCACTCTATCGAACGCTCATTTTGCTATGGATGCACGCGTAATTATCAAAATTGAATCAAATATAAATTCAGTGCAGCATTGTTTATTATTCTTAGGTTCGGTCCCCGCAATCACCAAAAAACTCCGTTCTACTTCCGGTCTCCACAATAACCCTTATATGCCAGTAAACTGCGTTCTAATGGTCATTGTGGGGACCAAAACTGAATCGGAGAAACGTTAGTTGTAGCTTTTACTCTAAGAATCAATCTAGCGAACTCTTTTTTTGCAGGATGCACGCGTATTTATCAAAATTGAATAAAATATAAATCGAGTTCAGCATTATTCATTATTCTTAGTTTCGGTCCCCGCAATCACCAATACACTGTGTTCTAATTCCGGTCTCCACAATAACCCTTACATGCTAGTAAACTGCGTTATAACGGTCATTGTGGGTACCGAAACTGAATCGGAAAAACGTTAGTTGTAGCTTTTACTCTAAGAATCAATTTAGCGAACTCTTATTTTGCAGGATGCACGCGTATTTATCAAAATTAAATAAAATATAAATCGAGTTCAGCATTATTCATTATTCTTAGTTTCGGTCCCCGCAATCACCAATACACTGTGTTCTAATTCCGGTCTCCACAATAACCCTTACATGCTAGTAAACTGCGTTATAACGATCATTGTGGGTACCGAAACTGAATCGAAGAAAAGTGAGTTGAGTTCTGTACTCTAAGAATCACTCTATCGAACTCTCATTTTGCAGGATGCACGCGTTTTTATCAAAATTGAATAAAATATAAATCGAGTTCAGCATTATTCATTATTCTTAGTTTCGGTCCCGAATACGCAATACACTGCGCTCTACTTCTGATCTCCACAATAAACGTTACATGACAGTAAACTGCGTTGTAATGGTCATTATGCGGACCGAAACTGAATCGAAGAAAAGTTAGTTGAGTTCTGTACTCTAAGAATCACTCTATCGAATTCTTATTTTGCTATGAATGCACACGTTATTTATCAAAATTGAATGAAATATAAATTGAGTTCAGCATTATTTATTATTCTTCGTTTCGGTCCTCGCAATGACCAATACACTGCGATCTACTTCCGGTCTCCACAATAACCCTTACATGCCAGTAAACAACGATATAACGGTCAGTGTGGGGACCGAAACTGAAGCGAAGAAAAGTGAGTTGAGATCTTTCCTCTGCGAATCACTCTATCGAACACTTATTTTGCTACGTATGCACGCGCATTTACCAAAATGAAATCAATTATAAATCAAGTTCAACATTATTCATTATTCTTAGTTTCGGTCCCCGCAATCACCAATACACTGTGTTCTATTTCCGGTCTCCACAATAACCCTTACATGCCAGTAAACTGCGTTATAACGGTCATTGTGGGTACCGAAACTGAATCGACGAAAAGTACGTTGATGTCTTTACTCCAAGAATCACTCTATCGAACGCTCATTTTGCTATGGATGCACGCGTAATTATCAAAATTGAATCAAATATAAATTCAGTGCAGCATTGTTTATTATTCTTAGGTTCGGTCCCCGCAATCACCAAAAAACTCCGTTCTACTTCCGGTCTCCACAATAACCCTTATATGCCAGTAAACTGCGTTCTAATGGTCATTGTGGGGACCAAAACTGAATCGGAGAAACGTTAGTTGTAGCTTTTACTCTAAGAATCAATCTAGCGAACTCTTTTTTTGCAGGATGCACGCGTATTTATCAAAATTGAATAAAATATAAATCGAGTTCAGCATTATTCATTATTCTTAGTTTCGGTCCCCGCAATCACCAATACACTGTGTTCTAATTCCGGTCTCCACAATAACCCTTACATGCTAGTAAACTGCGTTATAACGGTCATTGTGGGTACCGAAACTGAATCGGAAAAACGTTAGTTGTAGCTTTTACTCTAAGAATCAATTTAGCGAACTCTTATTTTGCAGGATGCACGCGTATTTATCAAAATTAAATAAAATATAAATCGAGTTCAGCATTATTCATTATTCTTAGTTTCGGTCCCCGCATACGCAATACACTGCGCTCTACTTCTGATCTCCACAATAAACGTTACATGCCAGTAAACTGCGTTGTAATGGTCATTATGCGGACCGAAACTGAATCGAAGAAAAGTGAGTTGAGTTCTGTATTCTAAGAATCACTCTATCGAATGCTTATTTTGCTATGAATGCACACGTTATTTATCAAAATTAAATGAAATATAAATTGAGTTCAGCATTATTTATTATTCTTCGTTTCGGTCCTCGCAATGACCAATACACTGCGATCTACTTCCGGTCTCCACAATAACCCTTACATGCTGGTAAACTGCGTTATAACGGTCATTGTGGGGACCGGAACTAAATCGAAGAAAAATAAACTGATGTCTACTCCAATAATCACTCTATTGAACTCTTATTTTGCTATGTAGGCGCGCGCATTTATCAAAATTGAATCAAGTACAAGTCGAGGTCAACATTATTTATTATTCTTAATTTCGGTCCCCGCAATCACCAATACACTGCGTGCTGCGATTATAGACTTGACGTTTTACAACAGGTATTTATGCATTTCTAAACTTTCGGCAAATTCCAAGCAGCTGAAGTCTTCGGGGGTTTTCGAAATTTTCATAACAGTTAGCGTAATTTTCTCAACTCAAAAAAAGTACATTTTCTATTATTTGCGTAAGTATTCCGTCGCATTGCCAAATATATATTGTAATTTTTAATCTTAAATGTAGTCTAGTCGTTCGTTTTCTAAATAAATCATTCCAAAATTTTACCATATTTAAAACCCTTGAATTGCAAATGTTCTAGTGGTCCGTAAAGGGCTTATTTTGCGATTATTTCTGTTACCATCATGATCTACATATGCCATGCATGGGAATATCAAGGAAAATAAGGTGGACCCTGTATTAAACAATTCATAAATATTAGTGGTCCTGTATATAGCCGAAAGACAAAAAGAAGTTAAATTCGTTTATATCTTTTTTACCGGCTTATACAAAGCGATGCCGATAGGATTGTACACGTTAAATTCCAATTGTAGATCTTTGTACACCGTTTACCCAATATGTATAACTGGACCCGACATGTACCCTTTCGCATATATATATACATAGATTGTGACGAGGCGTTGTACAACGCTCGCACTCGCGCTGAGCGGGATTCGAGATATCGAAACTCACCAAGAAATAGGAGAAAGAGAGCAGCAGATAGTCGCGTCGTCTCGCTTCCGCGGGGTCAATTGTAGCGTTGAAAGAACGATATTGCCGTTGCCCATACGTTAGTTACAGGTTCGAGAGTCGAAAACAAAACAACGGCGGGCCTAGCGGCAGAGGAGAGGCGACGGTGAGACGAGAGACGCCGGAGACCGACAACGACAGGCAATGAGCCCCCACCATCGAGGTGTAGCGAAGCGAAGCCGGCTACCGCGTGCGAAGCGAGCACGCAGTAGTTAGGAAGAAGCGTAGTTAGTGAGAGGCAGAGTAGAGAAATTGAGAGTGAGAACGATTAGCGTAGAGAGTAGTGCAAGGATTAGGGAAGATAACGGATAACGGATAACGGAAAAAGTATCCGAGACACGCGCGCTCGAGACGTGAGGAAGGCTGTGCCAAACTACCGAGAGATCGACGCGTGCGAGGAAGAAGGCGACCGCTGTGCGAGATAACCGCCAAATCGAGAGTCCTGCGGATCGAAAAGGTAGGCGCACGAAGTGCATCTTTTCTTCGCCGATACGATTTGGCTTATCGGTGTACGGGTGGCAGTAGAGAGAGTTTCTCCCGCCGCGTATTCTAGCGTGTGTGTGGCTGTGCCTACCGGCTTCTCCGGAGGCCTGAGTGCGTTCTCACTCTGGCGTATGTAGTGTGTGTGGGTGGCTTGCAGCCGTAGCGCGCAGCCTATTATTTTTTTTTGTAATTAAGGGGGCTGAGTCACCTAAAAATTATTTTTTTATTTATTTTTTTTTAATTTTTTTTCTGAATGTACATGCGGTGTACTACATACACACCAAATTTTAGATTGAAATTTAAAAAATTACCGAAGTTAGAAGCATTTTAGTAGTGTTAGAAATAAATAATGCGTGAAAAAAAAAATGCCGAAATGCAACACGTACAATACCGGAATACCGCATCTCCGCATGTTTTTTTTTCTTCTAATAAGAAGAATAAGAAACATCGAGAAAGGAACATAAAAAAACAATCGATGTCGAAACTGCGTTCGGTAGGTAACGATTTACCGACCAAAGGGTCGTTACGTCTAATCGATGCGACTCAGATTATCGCCGCTACCGCGCTTTGTTTTGAGTCTGCGATACACCGGCGTAATGTAGCAGCGATGATTTTTACTCGATTGTGTCAATCGGGTAAAAAACTGAGCTTGTAAACTCAGTGTATTAGTATGTGTCAGTGTTTACAGTTTTTCCGAATGAACGGAATATATTTTGTATTTTTGCCCGCAATAGTGTAAAAATGTTTTTCACAGTGACAGTGTCGCAAAGCGAAAAGTCTCGCAGACTTAACCTCTTTTTTAAACGTCAGATTTGACGTAAGAGTATATTTTTTTATGTTTTAAACATTTTTTTTGCATTTACGAGATTTGTGAAGTGAAAAAAAAAAAAAAAACCAAAAAAGAAAATGTGATTTTTATGTGATAGAAAAAAAAAGTGGACATTTTTATGTGACAAAAAAAATTTTTAAATAATTTTTTTTATTGCGGATCACCCAAGTTGGTTATTTTCATTAATCTGTGAAATTCATTTTTTTCCATTTTATTTTTCTTCGCTTGCCGCAGGTTTCAGAGAGAATGGCCCCACCAATTTTGGATTGCGACAGCTTATATTCTTCGTAACAGTCAGTGTTACGGAACGAGTGCGGGGATTTTTCATGCGATCAAAAATGGATTTATCGCAAGCCATTATGTGAGTGGTTACGAGACAAAAAGTGGAAAAAGTGAATTTTTTGGTAGTTTTTAACTCATAGCTTCGTCAGCGAAGCTTCAAAAAAAAATCCCCGCACTCGTTCCGCAATAAACTGTCTAACGAAGAAAATAAGACATCGCAAGCAAAGATTGATGCTTTCGTTCAGTCCGAAAGCTGCGGCAAAGGAAAAATGTTTGACCATTGCGCATTACACCGGAATACACTGTAGGTCTCCAAAAAAATGCACAGCGGTAGTCTAACACATATATATTATGGAGGTAAAATGGAATTTTTCATTGAACTTATATATACTGCAAAAAAAAATTTTTACTTTTCGATTTTTTAGGTGACTCAGTCCCCTTAACCGACGTTGTCAGCGGGATCCTATCCACACTCGCGCGATTTGTCAACCGAATTGATCGAATAAATTATCTGATTGTTTTCGATATTATTTTACGCACTCGAGGCTTCATACTATTTATTTATTTTTGTGCGGTTTTGAATGTTCGTCCCCGAACCTCTCCCTATTACCCAGCTAGCTGAGCCGAAGCGGAGAATCACGAAGCAGGATACCCTTGGTGATACGGGGTTGGTACAATCACCTGGCGCCTAATTACGGTAACGTGGGAATAGTGGGAAAAAAAGGGCGTCATCAGAGATTTGGACTGGCAGGTCCTGACACGTTTTTACACGAGATTTTTCGTGTACAGGGCCTCGTCACAAGATATAAAAGGAAAAGTTTTATTACGAAAGACTACGGGGCGTACGATATACGGGTTCTTATGGTATGTTTAAAAAAAAAAAAAAAGAAGGGTATCGACGAATGCGAAGATTGCGCAAAGCATCAAGTTAAAAAAAAAACCCAAATGAGAATAATGATAAAAGGATTGTCGTAAATGACCTGTTGTTCGGACTACAGGAGTTCGGGAGTACGAATAAACCAAATAACAATGTTACCAAATAATCTAAGAAGCCATGAAGATATTACTTTTGTACTTTAAGACTGATGTCTAATAATAAATAAAAAATTGTGTGTTAAAATATGCTACCGTTTTCCCGGCAATTATTTCTCAAATTAGGAACATAACACCGCCGAGATAAATTCGTCGTCTAATGAAGGGGAGAATGTAACGGTACCGAGGTTACAGGAAATTATCGAAACAAAAAAGGGAACGAAATGACAAATAATAAAACACGAAGCAAAGCTAAATTATTGTATTTATCATAGTACCACATAATACCAGGGTAGGGAACCTGAAAAAGAAAAAGAAGAATTACATTAACAATAATATTTAAAAAAGAGAGAAATTAGTTTGACAATAGTTATACCTAGCCACTTACCTGTTGACGGAGAAATTTATTTATACACACGAGACACGCCTGGTGGGAAAGCTGAAAAGGAAAAGAGATTGAATTAACGAAAGATAGATACTTACCTGGTGTTAAATTAATAAACCTGGAATTTGGATAATATCGGTATTTCTGGGAAATGGCAAATCTGAAACAGCAATCATCATGATAAGAAAAATGATCCCACGACCTTAATGAGTTATCACTTATAGAATATATGTTAAGGGGTTACGAGTTCATCTAATTGTTTAATAATAAACCAAGATAACGAGCATAGCTAAGAGCTCTAAAATTCATATACAGTCATAAGAGATTCCAACAAATCACAAACTACAGTTACAAGAGTTGATATTTATTTAAACAACGAGCTATCTGAATGCGAATAGTGACGTATATCAAAGTCAATACACTTTGTTAACTAAGAATAAACAATAGGAAGGTGTGATTAAAAAAAGGCTAGAATTCTTTAAACAATGACCTATCATGAGAAAAGAAGATGGGAAATCAAAACTTAGTAACAATAGTTGATTAAGCATTTTAAAAAATTCAGAAAAAAAATTATTAGCGAATAATTTGTTTAAACAATCAGTTTTTACTGCGCATGCCGATGCGCACCAAATTTGAACAGCAAGTCTATTATCAATCTAAAATTCGATATTTAAAATTTGGGAAAATTTGATACATAAATAAATAAGTTGAAATTTGATGGTGGGGACTCCCCGAAACGCCTATTTAAAGCGTGCCTCCACAGGCCTCGGGGTCACTCGCTTTTGCTGCTGCTGCTCGATACACAGTGGTACTCAACCTCATCACGCGTAGTAACTTTGAAATCCGCGACCGAGAAGTTGGAGTCAGTTAACAAGTCAGTTGACCCGTGGATACGTACGATAGTGTATTAAAATTATAAGTTTGCGAATCTTTTTAAAATCGTTTATTGTCTCCGACTGGTCAGGAGAGACGAATTTGTGTTAAATTCAAGTGTGTTTAATGACTCATGTTCATCGTTGTGTTACGTCCAAACTAGCGTTGTTTCTTTACTAGTTTGAAATATAACAGTTGTCTCCGTTATAATCGCACGCGCTGGTCAAGTGGGTGTTAAACCAACCTTTACCACACCTGGTGTCGATAAGGAGGACAACGATTGCTCCTTTTTAAAGCCTAACCTTGCGGAAAATTGCTTGGGATGGAGCCCTTAAGAGTGCTTGTTAAATGCGTGTCGTAGGGTGTAAACTAATTAGTAGAGGGTTCGGCGTCTCTCAGGCAAAAGAGAGATAGAGAGGAAATCTTCGGTGTGACGGCAGCTACCTGCCGTTTCTTGACCAGGTGTCGGAGCACGCGACACGGTTAAACGGGATTTGGTGGTCACTTTAAATCACTGGGTTGCGAGAATAAAATGAAATAATGCACGGTTGATAAATAAATAAACAGGTACTTACGGTAATTAACGGTGTTTTCCTGGTGTTCGTGGATATAGAACTTTCTTCACGTTGGTTTAATTCGAAAATGAATTTAAAGAAAAAAATGATGTGTTTCACGGAAACGCAGGTAGAGTTAATACTTTTTAATGTCACAAAAAAAAATATGAGTAATACAGGTGATAATATTGAACTAAAAAAACAATGGAGACCAAATGTCTATATGGTTGGAATTCCTAAAACTCGCGAAATACAATGTCAAATTATAAACTGAAGAATTAATTCCGTTTCTCTGAGTCCTGGATTTAATACTGACAACTCGAAAGTCTGAAAGACAATCGGGTTAAAACTGAATTTCGAAACAAGGGATAACTGATTTGAACTGTACTACTGTGGTATCTTGAACAAATAAGTGAAAGAATATGCTGAACAAAACTGAAGGAATATCTTCCGATAATAACAAAAAAAGGTATGCTTATAAAACTGAAGGAATATCCTCCGCTAATAACAGAAAAACGTGTGCTTATAAAACTGAAGGAATATCCTCCGATAACTAAAAACGGTATGCTTATGAAACTGAAAGAGGTGTGCTCCTGAGCGTACAATTTCGGGGGTTTTTATACCATTTTCCTTGGTGACAAGTAGAGGGGATGTTGCTATGCGAGTGTCTTTTTGTATATCTATTCGGTATAAAATTCTGGTACAGTAACGAGAAGATGAGGTGATGCTACGGGTCTCAACCCTGATTGGTCCGTGATCTTAAGTCCTTCTTTTAGGCGTAATGCGTTTATCGGGCCCCGCGCCGTGGATGACGGGGTGGGGTATCGAAAAGTAAAAGGGCGCAGACGAGATCACGTAGGCATCAATTCCCTCCTTTTCTCGTTTCCGTTTTCCGGGAAATCATTACCAGAAAGATTTTTGTTGGTATGCAGCCTTTTATGGCTAAATACTTTATATGTAAAAAGGTCGCCAGAGTTCCAATCGGACTATAGAATTTCGTCAACTGTCTAGACAAATAAAAACCGGTATTGAACAGTGAAAATACGCTCTCCTATGTCTTCTGAATTTTATACGTATTACGTGAATTATAAAATTTGTAGTTTCTCGTAAGACTCTTATAACCAGGACTCGCTTATTCCTAATAGAAATTAATAAAATAATGAAATATAATAGAGAATATACTTAATATGAACCATAACCCTTTTATCGTGAACTAATTATTTAGTACTTGATTAGATTGTACTCATGTCTGGATAATAATGCAAAAGTATAATTCTATATTACTAATAAAAATAATAAAAGAAAAAGCAATAAATCTTTTCCATGTTATTTCGCCCAGGGGCGTGCTATGGAAAAGACTTTCCTCGGCAAATGCTTTACCGTTAACTCCTTCAGTCATTTGTTTAAACAAATGGCGTAAACAAGTTGTCCACGGCTAAGAATTTCTCGAAGGACGAACTAAATTAATAGGGTACGTGTAGTAATTTCTTTACAGTCGGAGAGTTTATGGACAAGTTTTCTGCCTGTTGCGAGGGGACTCTTTTTCGTTACTCGGCGGTTTTGTGCCTGAACTGTCGAATGCCAAACGTTGTATAATTTTCATAAGGTGAAAATCCCTTTTCGTTTTTATAATGGTATCATTCTCCGTGTAATTACCACCACGTACTTAATTAATACCGTAAGGATAAACACAGGCGTTCAAGAGAGCAAATCCTGGGGTGAATTGTTTATTATTATTTCTTTTTAGATGGACTATATTCTCAGTTTCGTTTCTCTATTTATCATTACTTTCTTCTTCAGAAATCTGACCTCTATTGCTTTCCGATGTGTTATAATGAGAGGAATCCGAGGTTTACCAATTATTTAAGGATTAATTAATTAAGATTTAATAGAAGAAATTTCCTTCTTCCTGCAAATATCAAGGTCATGAGCCCCGTCTCCTTTGTTTTAGCTTGTGGAGTTCGGTTCAACTTAAAACACTGTTTAAAGCGTTTCCCTTAACAAGGATAACTTGTCGATCCGATTGTATGTATCTAAAACCCGACGGGTTTAATCGACTGTCTGTAAATTCCTCCCTGAATGGTTTCGAGCCATGGTAAAATAGATTTACTGATCTACGGGGAGGTAGTCGATATCGATACTAGTAGGTCCCAATGGTAACTGTCAGCGGGCCGCGTTTCTTTTAATTCCTTTTTGGGACTCTAGAGGAGCGCTCGGGAGAGGGGTCAGAGACCGCCTTTCTCGACCTCCGCCTGTGAGGCCCCGGATCTGTTTTACCCTGTTTCATCGGTATCGACTCGCTAAGGTAGGGCACCGATTTTTGTAAGACTCTGGGCTAGCTTGACACTGATTAAGCAGTAGGTAAAATAGATATTGTTAATGAAGAATTTTTAGATCAGATTCCCCTTTTTACTTTCACAATGAAGTTTAGGCTCAACTGCTATTGAAGGTAAAGCAGAAAATAAACTATGCGTTACGCTGGACGTAACAGTTGTTTGTCAACATTATAATCAATCACTCATCATATTCAAATAAAGTTTGTTTAATTTGAAATACATCTTGGTGTTTATGTATTAAAACACCTGGCGACCGGATTCGTTCATGGCTTTAAGGCACACGCGAAATAATCAACAAGAGAAGAACCTGTAAAAGTAACCGTGGCATAGGGAATTCGTCCAAGCGATAGAGGCACCACTCGCGACAACAGCCCTTATCAGGATAGCTTGTAGCCATTGCGAGGGTGTACGGTTACATCGGAAACGAATTCCTCAAATTCTTTTGAAGTGAATGCACTTCCAAGATCTAATACGATAACTTTTGGTCGACTATAAACCGTAAAGTATTGACGGAGGCAATTTATTGATTCCTTACTCGAAGTCGTTTTCGTAGCACAAAGTTTGATGAACTTTGTGAACGCGTCAACGATTAAGAATACGTAATGCTTCTGTCATTGTTCCTTATTAACCGTAGTGGTCGATGAGTACAGTTACGAATGGACTGTTTCCTTTTGGAAAATTATGAAGAAAACCTTCGACTTTTCCTGTCGACGGCGAAAACGAGATGCACTTTAAGCAATTACGAATATGAGATTCTACTTTTTCTCTGAGTTTCGGGAAACAATAACTCCTGTTATTGTTTGTACCAAAGGAGTGTACAACTCCTTTGGATCACCCCGCACGTCTTTTCTACGACCAAATATCCCATTTCATCGTGATACTGGTGAATCACGTTACTCTCCATGCTCTGCGGCACATAGAATAATAGTGTATCCCCTTCTTTACGGTACACCAATTCGTTTCGCATTTCAAACGAGCTATCCTCGCTTTTCTCGAGTTTCGTACGTAAATCCTTGATTTTTTTATCTTAATTTTGAGCTAAAAACAAGTGTAACTCAAAAGGATTATTTTCGATAACCAAAATACCCGTCGCGCGGCTGAGTGCATCGACATGCGCCATGTGCGTGCCCGCTCAATGCTCGACTTCGTAGTCATAACTCTGCAACTCAAGCGCCCACCTAGCTATCCGGGGATTTATCTCTTTCTTGTTGAGAGTGAGCGTTAGCGGTAATGATTTTAAATTTCACCCCCTGCAAATATATTCGGATGCGCTTGAGTGCGTAAATTATTGCTAATGTCTCGAGCTCAAAACTGTGATATTTTGATTCTGTGTTCGATGTGCGTTTCGAAAAATAGAAACCGGGTGGAACTTTGCGTCGGCTTTATTCTGCATTAAAACCGCTCCAAAACCCAAACTACTCGCGTCGCAATGGAGCGGTGTCTCATCGCGGCGATTGTAAATTGCCAATATTGGCGCAGCGATCAATTTTTTCTTAAGCAACTCGAAGCTTTCCACCTCAGTTTCACCGAAGGTGAACGTTACGTTTTTTCGGAATAGATCGTAGTGCGGTTTCGCAGCAGAGAACCCCTCAATAAACTTCTGAAAATAGGCACATAAACCCAAAAATCGTTGTACATCATGGACATTTTTCGGTATCGGAAATTTATTAACTGCATCAATCCCAGTTTCTGTTGGCTTTACACCGTCTTGCCTGACAATGTACCCCAAGTATTCAATTTCCGTGGAAAGAAACTTGCACTTACTAATTTGAAGCTCGAGCCTGTTATCGCCGAGCAACTGGAAAACGCGTTTCAAAACTTGAAAATGATCTTCCAACGTTGCGGTCGCCACGAGGAAATCATCAAGATTCAGATCGAATCACTCGCTATAGCGATGTGGTGGAAGCCATCTTTCAAGTCAAGTAGACTAAAAAACTTTTTGCCGCTCAATATATCCAGTTGGTCCTCGATCAACGGAAGAGGGTAATTGTCACTAATAGTGTGCTTATTCAAGACGCGAAAATCAACACACATTCGTGTTTTACCATTTTTTTCCTTTACAAGTACGATCGGTGATGCATATTCCGACTCGCTTGCTCGGATAACTCCTTTCTTTAACAAATCATCGATCATTGTGCTCACTTCATTTTTTAGGCACTCACTATAACAATAGGCAAAGAGTGCCTATTAAAATGACCATCCGTTGCTCTTCGGAGGCTGTCGAAGGGGTTACTCCGCAGCGCATACTCCAAAAATTTTTATTTTTCACCATTTGCTTCGCTGTATCTCCAACATCATGCGTAGTTACTTTGAAGTGACTGCGATGAATAGAAATATTTTTTTTAGCCTGCGATGCAATGAAAACAACTTTTTGGCTGAATTTTTCTTCTCGGACGTCCGTATCACACTGTAACTTTAAATGCTGCGAACCAATTTTGTTCTCCTTCGCAGGGTTGTTTTATTACATTATTTCCAGTATGCACATTACTTTTAAAACCAATCTAAGACCTTTAAGTATTTTTTCTAAAAAATTATTGGCCACAATTTGCATTTGCCTTCGGTCAAATGTCCGTACGGTGCCATCATAATGAACTCTACGAACCAAATTTTTTCTCCTTCGCAGCATCATTTTGTTTTATCAAAAGCACTGCGCACAGCAAATTTAGAGACAATCCTACATCTCTAGCTATTTATTCATCACAATTTTCTATAAAAAAAAGATTTTCTCACATCTGATGTCCGTACGGTGCTCGAATTAAGAATCCTGGAAACCAATTCTTTTCGTTTTCGCAACAATATTTCATTGCATCGAAAGCTCTATGCACAACCAATTTTGAGTCATTCTGACAAATATAATTTTAATTATAAAATAATTCAAAGACAGTGGTTATAATAAGATTTGCTTTAAAGGTTATGTTATTTAGATTTGCCAAAAATCCATTTTTCCTCATGTTAAAAAAAAAACTTCGATTGTGAAAAATAAAACACGAAATATCATACACAGATTCACAAAAGTTTGCGTTTTTTATTTCGTAAATAATATATTATCACCGAAAATCATTCGCAATATTTTACCATATTTTATTCACATTCGTAATAAAAATGATACATTTCACGTATTCACTGCAAAAATTGGTAGTAAACTCACAAAAGAGATTCATCGAATATCCAAAATAATTAGAATTTCTCAAATAGAACTAAAAAATATCGCGAGAATATATTTTTTCGTTTTATTCTATCTGTCAAACTTTGGAAGCAGATGACAATTTCGTAGCAGACGATACACAGATGCTCATACGTCGCGGCGCGCGTACTCTGTGGCCGGATGATTTTCAAATAATAAACAAGCGCCTCAGCGCCCTGCGGGCGCAGACGCTCTTGTTGGTGGGCTCCGCCCCCCAAGCCCCCCGAAAAATGTCCCTTTGGGACATTTTTTAAGGCACTCACAGGAATACACGTCGCGCTACGCGCTCCGTATCGAGTATGATTACACTTTGCATTATGCGCTGCATATCGAATATGTTTATACGTCGCGCTGCGCGTCTCATCTCGGAAGAACGTATGGCGGAAAATCATTCATCGCTTATGTAAATTGATTCATAGTTTAACCTTCATCGAATATAAACATTTCGTTTCTATACGAATTGATTATTATTATTCACAACTGATATGTCCTTTCTGTTTTACGAACAATATAACGAATTGCATCACGTTGAACTTGATCAAATTAATGTAACGAATCAAATGATATCTAGTAAAGGTCGTTTTATTGGCTTAACCCTTATGACCAGATTGAATGAGTATAAATCAACGCAAAAAATATTTACCAACACGAACACCATTACCATTTACGAACAGGTCTAATGTCCCCTTTAAATGCATCTGTTTAAATGTTTTTTTCTTCCCTAAAATACATAAAATCACTTTATTATTGCCTCTGGACAGGACCCGAAGTATTGGAGCTGAATATTAAGAAAAATTGCTTTTTGGTACGATTTTCAATTAAATTTGCTTGATATTAATTGTTGTAGTAAAAAAATTATAACTCGAGAACGAACATAGATATCGTCTTGGTTCGTGTATTGAAGAGGAAGTAGTACCCTGCTCAAAATAAAGTTGTAGTGTCTTGGATGCGTCCAAAATAAAAAAAATTAATTTCTCGATGAATTCGACGGCGAGGACTCTTGGACTGTCGATCTATAAGAGAATTCGGTTATAACACTTTAAGCATCTTTTCTCTTCCCTATAATAGATGGAATCAATTCACTGGTTATTGTCACTGTCGGAGAGTAAAACATTGCAGACGAGAAATTCGAGAAATTTTATTTTTCTATCGATTTATTTTGTTTTGAGATAAGTATATTGAAACAATTGAAATAAAAATAGAAGGGTAGTTGGAAACATACGAGGTAAAAATTGATTTTTTTTTTTTCGAAAAATTGTTAGAAATTTGAAAAAAGTAAACTGCAGTAAAGTAACTGCAATAAGATTTTTATTTTCGATTCAAATCATCCCGACACAGAAACCAATGTCGCGGCGTACGCAAACTTTATCACGTCTGCTATTGAATTATCGTCGGCTTCCGAGGTTTGACAGATAGAATGAATGGAAAAAAATAAATGGCCGCGATTGTTTTCAATTTTCTTTGACAAATTGCAATAACTTTGGATATTCGATGATTCTTCTTTGTGGAATTATAACCAGGCTTTCAGTGCACCCACGAAATTTTTTATTTTTATTGTGAATGTGAATAACGTATATAAAATATTGAAAATGATATTCGTCCAAAATATATTATTCTCGAAATAAAAAGGATTAATATTTGGCAATCAATGTATGATATTTCGTATTTCATTTTTCGCAACCAAATTTCCGTTTGTGACATGATAAAAAATTGTTTTTTGGAAAATTAAAATAATATAACCTTTTAAAATAATTCCTCACTAAAAATAATTGGAGCATAAAAATACTAAGAAATGTCAGAATGTCTTCAAATTTGATGTGCGTAGTGCTTTTCATAAAATAATATAATGCTGCGAAAAAGAAAAAATGAGGTTCGTAGACTTCATAATTGGAGCACCGTATGGACATTTAGCAGAACAAAATTTACAACACCTCATTAAAGGCTTCGCTGTTGTTTCAAAATGATTGTGCACAATGGTGATGATATGATACATCACCTCTGTGAAGAAGAGAAAAAGTTCTTCGCACGGTCCAAAGTTACAGCACCGTACGGATACTTGTCGAAGCAACAATGGATTTTATTGTTAAGCAAAAGTTGAAATGCTGCGCAGGGTCTTCAAAATGTATGTGCACAATGGTGATGATATGATACATCATTCCTGCGAAAAAAAGAAAAATTGCTTCGCACAGTCCAAAGTTACAGCACCGTACGGACACTTGTCGAAGCAAAAATGGATTTTTTTTCTTAAGCATATATTCAAATATTACGCAGGGGCTTCAAAATGTATGTGCACAATGGTGATGATATGATACTTCATTCCTGCGAAAAAGAGAAAAATTGCTTCGCACAGTCCAAAGTTACACTTTGATACGGACGTCTAAGAAGATAATTTCAGTAATAAAGGTATTTTTACTCAACCGCAGGCGAAAAAAAATATTACCAGTCATTGGAATCACTTCAAATTAACAACACATGATGTTGGAGATACATCGAAGCAAATGGTGAAAAATAAAAATTTTTGGAGTATTCGCTGCGGAGTAACCCCACCAACAGTCTCCGAAGAGCAACGGATGGTCATTTCAATAGGCACTCTTTGCCTATTGTTATAGTGAGTGCCTAAAAATCGACATCTCGTTTCAATCTTTATTCCTATTTTACGTAAATATAAATGGATTCTACGCGGTATAGCGCAAATAAAAAGTGTGCAATCATAAAAAAAAAGAATTTTCTATCCTTCGACCGTCGAAGATTCATCGCAGCCGAAATCTTTGTCAATTATGTTCACCCGATTTATTCGTTTACAGTTAATAATAAAAACTGCAAATTCTTTTTCTGGCAACGTATTTTCTCAAAACAAGCCAAAATAAGAGTCGAAATCTTTTTTCGCTGCCGAGATATGATTTTTTTTAAGCAAAGACTAATTTTACGAATTTTCGTCAAAAAACGAATCGTTTTTTCATATTTCTCGAAATTGCCGTCTCTAATCCTTTCCTCTCAAAGAAATCGTATTTACAAACTGACTCTCCGCGTTATTGCGCAGATAAAAAGTGTGCTATGTTTAAAAATTTAATTTTTTACACTTCGACCATCGGAGATTCATCACATTCGAAATCTTTGTCAATTTTGTTCGCTGGATTTATTCGTTTACACTTGATAAGAAAACTCCTAATGATTATTCTATCGACGTATTTCCAACGTTTTTTTTTTTTTTTTTTTTCAAATTTTTTCAAATTTTCGTCGAAATACCAATTTCTTTCATATGCTCACGTCTTGAAAAGTTTTTGTTTTGCAAAAAAAAAAACAATTGTACTCTTAAAGAACAATTATAAACAATTATTTATCAAGAAAGTGAAAAACACTGAATTTGTCGATTTTACGAGTTATTCCGTACCGAGAAACTTATCCTCGTTTGTGATTAAATAAAATTAAAAAAAATACGATATGATATGATGCTTAATTTGATATTTTTAAGCGACGATAAATATCAATAAAATTTCATTGAAAAACGAAAAAAATTATCGAATTTCTCAAACTTCTCGTCTCCAATACTTGTCTGTTCTACAGAGACAATAACGAGCTGATTCCATGTATTACGAAGAAGAAAAAATATATTTCTCAAATGGTAGAAATGAAATTTGTTATAAGAAGACTGTCAAAGAGCCTTCAAAGTCTAATTTTTCAAGAATTTCATCAATTTGTAAAAACATATTTTGGAGCTATCCAAGATGACAAATTTTTGATTCGAGTAACGTACTACTTCCTCTTCAATACAAAACAGGAACCAAAACGATATATTTTTTCGTTCTCGAGATAGCATTTTTTTGCGGCATCCATAAATATCGACAAAATTTCATTGAAAATCACAAAGAATAGCAAATTTCTTGAACTTGTCTTCTACAATGATTCGGTTTCCTACAGATAAAATAACGAACTGATTCCATCAATTATGGGGGAAAAAAAAACACTGAAGGGGAAGGATTTAAAGGGGATATTTGGCCTGAATGCTAAATGGTAATCGTATTGGTGTCGGTACATGTTTTGTGTGTTTGTTTTATATTCATTAAATCTGGTCATAAGTTTTAAGCCAATAAAACGACTTTACTAGACATGATTTGATTCGTTAAATTAATTTGATCAACTTCTACGTGGTGCAATTTGTTATATTTGTCTCGTGTCTCAATATTTGACAATTTATCGTCAAACAAAAAGGAAATATCCGTCGTGAATATTAATAATCAATTCGTACAAAAAACAAAAATTTTTATTTGACGAAGGTTAAACACTATGAATTAATTTACGTAACTGATAAATGTTTTTCCCTCATACGTACTTTCGAAAAGAAACGCAGAGCGCGACGTATAAACATACTTCATCCGTAGTGCATAGCGCGATGTGTAAATACACTCGATACGGAGCGCGTAGCGCGACGTGCACCCCCGTGAGTGCCTTAAAAAATGTCCCTCCGGGACATTTTTCGGGGGGTTTGGGGGGCGGAGCCCACCAACAAGAGCATCTGCGCCCGCAGGGCGCTGAGACGCTTGTTTCGACATACGTTAGTCCGCGCGGCGAGAATCGAAACGGATGGTGATCATGCAGCACTAACTGTTCGTTACTTCACAATTTACGAACACTAGAATTTTTAATGAGGGTTTATAGCTAAGGTTTGGGGGGAATCGCTCGGGACAGAGGAGGTCAGTGATCCAATACGAAAAGAACTCGTTGAATATCGGCGTAATGTAACTTTAATCGAGGTTCGCGAGTGTAAGAGCTCGAACGAGAGGTCGGAACGCGTGTACAATACTATCGCTCGTGGCAGCACACCGCAGCCCGGTGACGAACAGTTTACGAGAGTTCGACTACGTTAATTGTTTGTTGACTGGTTGGTACCGTGACGCTCTCAGGTACAACGCGGTTGGTCAATTCATACAGCGTTTCCCACTTACGCAGACATTCAGACACACATGCGTGAACACTAACTTTAATTCGGCTTTGACGTTCGTTTCGAGCGGACGTTCCGGCTGCATATATTCGACTTGAAACAATTCTTTTAATTGCAGGGATTTCTCGATCGCGATTTCCGTGTTTATCAACAGCGAATCAGCCATGACTTCAACCTCGTCTAAATCGATGTTTAGAATTTCGCGTTTCGCTATCTCAAAGCCAGTTCCCACTTTCAAACCTATGTCGAATAACGCAAATACGTCTCTACCTAAGAGGACCGAAGTTTTCATCGTTGTATCTGGTACAACAAACAAGCAAACTTTCTGTTTCACGACGGAATCGAACGTTAAATCGACATCGACCGTTCCGAGTATGATCAACGTACTATTATTGATTCCCTGAAATTTATCGCGATGACTAACCGAACGTTTATGCGTCAATATTTACATAACGCTGCTTGATCAAGCTTACCGCACTTCCAGTGTCCAACAAAGTGTTTAGTTGAAATTTATACAGAACACTAGACGAATGAATGTTGTACTCGAGATATCGATGGAATTCATCTTTAACCAACGCTTCCTCGATGATGTTATCTTGCGATTTCTTCTTTGGACAATTTGCTTCTCGATATCGTACTTCGTTGCAGTTGAAACAAGCGTTTTTCTCTCGCTTCGGTTTTCGACACTCACTTGCAAGGTGTCCTGGTTTGTTGCAATTGTATCATCGTATCTTCTTCGGCTCTCGTTCAGTGGATGTCGTATTCGTCTTGGTGACAGTCACTTCCGGTTTAACAGTCGAACTGCGTATAGAACGAACCTTCGAATCCGTTGCACTCTCGAAATTTTGTAGACGTGTCTGATTTTGAAGTTGATAATCCGGAATCTCCTCAACTACATAATCAACTATTTCCGCGTCGTCTATCGGCACACGATGCCTGAGAATCACTTTATCGTGATAATATTGTTTAAAAGTCTCATCACTTTTCCACGTTCTCGACTCAAATTTTTTCCTTAGGCTCAATGTATGAGGTCGATGATCGAACATCGTTTTCATCTTCGACAAAAGATCATCAAGGGTCAGTTCGATCAGATCCGGTTTCGAGTAAAACCAGTCAAGCGCTTTTCCCTTTAATTTAGAGCATGCGAGGAGTCGAGCCAACTTGTCATCCAACTCATAAGTTCTTGATAACAAACGTACTTGCGGCTCCCATCCCCAGAACGCATCGTCCGCTCCATTAAAATCACCGAGCAAATCACTGATTTTGTTTACACACATATTAATTCTTGAACTCGATGTCGTCGCTGGCGTGTGTTGTGTCAAGGGCTGCTGCTGGATCGGAGGGAGCGGCGGTACTACAGTGTTACGTCCAAATCAGCATTTCCTCGGTAATTACGGTCAAGGAATATAATCCCTTTTTACACGTTTTGTACCATTGAGGCGCTTTATTCGACTAAATTCCCTTTTCGAGTCTAACCTTTCGGAAAGTTACTCGGGATAGGGTACAGAGTGCGCGGTAGAAGTGATTGAATGAAAAGAAATATTCGCACGTGATGCGATGAGTAACCTCGTAGTACGCGTATAGTAATCTTATAGTAAACAATCAATGATGGCCGCCACTACGAAATTCTTCCGATAAGACGCCGTACGCTCGATGCGTCTCGTAGTGTAATTTGATCCGAATGAAGTCACTGACCAGCGCTCGCGACTATCGCGGCCCGGTGCACCCCCCCCCCCCCCCCCCCCCTTTACTACCTTCGTATTTGTTACCAAAGGCCGAGCATAATATTCGATCACTCTTTAAATTTAAAGAAGGTGGGTCCTTCTTCTTTTATTGGTTTCGATGCACTGGTTTATCGTTTGTTTACTTTAAATTGTTTATTTAAATTAATTAAATGTTCTGATGGAAAAAACTTACGTTGCCGAAAGATGAATGAGATGAAAATTGAATGATGATTTACGATGCTCGGTATGGGTTGATGAAGATAATTGAAAATGATGCTGGAATCCGATTCACTCTTCCTTCCTTCCTTTCAATGAATGATGTTGATTCAAATGTTGATGATGATATTTATTTAACTCGAAATAAGTTGTCAACACTCTCACAAAAGATTTCAATTTCTATGGTTGATTTATTTAAGGTTTTACCGATCGCGATACACGGATTGTTTTAATTCCGAAAATTCAATTTATATTGCGAATTACAATTTTATTTAATTCACTTGTTTCCGTACACGTTTTTAATATACAGAATCGATTCGAATATTCAAGTTTGATTTGAAATGACAATCGTAGTAACAGTTTTTAGGCACTCACTATAACAATAGGCAAAGAGTGCCTATTGAAATGACCATCCGTTGCTCTTCGGAGTCTGTCGGTGGGGTTACTCCGCAGCGCATACTCCAAAAATTTTCATTTTTCATCATTTGCTTCGCTGTGTCTTCAACATCATTCGTAGTTAATTTGAAGTGACTGCAATGACTAGAAATATTTTTTTTTAGCTTGCGGTTCAATAAAAACAACTTTTTGGCTGAATTTTTCTTCTCGGACGTCCGTATCACACTGCAACTTTGGATGGTGCGAACCAATTTTGTTCTCCTTCGCAGCAATTTTTTATCATATTATGACAAGTATGCACATCACTTTTGGAGTCCATTTGAGAACTATAAGTATCTTAAAAAAAAAATATTGCTGAAAATATCCCTTTTCCTTTCGTCAAATGTCCGTACGGCGCTGTAATAATGAACTGTGCGAACCAATTTTTTTCTCCTTCGCAGCAATATTTCATTTCATTAAAAACGTTATGCACGTCAAATATGAAGACAATCCGACATCTCTAAGTATTTATTTTTCAAAATTTTTCATTAAAAACAAATTTTCTCTCAACGAATGTCCGTACGGTGTTCCAACTAATAATCCTGCGAACCAATTTTTTTGTCCTTCGCAGCAATATTATATTTCATCGATAACACTATGCACATCAAATATGAAGACAATCCGACATCTCTAAATATTTTTTTCTTAAAATTTTTCATTAATAACAAATTTTCTTTCATCGAATATCCGTACGGCACTATAAGTAGAAATCCTACGAACCAATTGTTTTCTCCTTCACAACAATATTTCATTATATTAAAAACATTATACACAGCGAATTTGAAGTGTTTCCGATATGTATATTTGTTTCATTGACAAATTTTATTAACAATTAGCAATTACAGTACAGGTTATGTTCGTTTTCGTTTTATCTTTCAATAAAAATTATTTTATCACATTAAAAAAAAAACAGCACTAACAAACACAATAAAATATTAATTAACATAAACAAATTCACATTTATTTTTTCCTTTTTATGATATAAATGAGAGTTTTTCACCAAAATTATGTCAACAGTATCTTGCAATTTATTATTCAAATTTGTCAAAAATCTAAATTTCACATTCGGATGTAAAAACTTGTGTATTAATTCACAAAAATATTAATTCATTATTGCACATTCAATCACTCTATCACTCTATTCACTCTATTTGCAATTCAATAAATAAATTTCTTTTTAAATTTCGAGAGCAATTTTTTTTTTCGGTCTGCTAATTTTCAGAAGCAGACGATAATTCATTGCGGCCGTGAAATAAACTCCGAAAAGTATTTTGTTTAAATATAGCTTAGGCGAAAGAACGAACGCCCGACAAAGCGCCAAAGTCTGACGCCCCAAGCGCGAACCCCAAAGAAACGAAACTCGGCTCTCAGTCCGCACGGTTGACTGGGAGCGTCATAAATAAATTTCCACTTGTCATAAATAAATACTCTTAAATAGTGTTAGTACTGGATTACCCGCTAATGATCGCTACGAAAAACAAATTATTAAAAAAAGTATGATCGAGTATTCGCCAATGAAAGAATCACGGGACTGCAGTTCGAATAACCTTTGCGTTTTGTGGTTAGGATTCTACGGATGTAGACGTAAACATTTTTCATTATCGTCCCGGCAAACTCGTCGCGTATTTTTTTATTGTTGTAGTGAAAAATCGTTGTGATTTACCGTGTCGACGGATGGTGTAGTTATCGGAAATTAAAAAGGACGCTGTGCCTAACATGATCTATTCTGTCTGCCATTTTAGATTGTCAATTTTATTTCAACGAAATGTTAATTACGCGGCACTAAAATTTAGCACAAAAAAAATATCTCCTTGTAATCGTAACGATTCCGGTGTGATAATGAAGGTCCTGAATGTAGCGGGGAAAATGATGCCGCAAAGAATATTGCCGCTCTTTTGGGCAGAGGAAACTATCGTTGCGTAAGTCGATATGAAGTTTTATTAAGCACTGCGATTCGACAACCAAAATAAATTTTTGTTTTTTAATTTTTTTCAGCGAGACGGTTCATCGGTTTACAACAAAATTTACGAATTTGATATGCGACTGTTTAATCAAAATTTTGACAATTTTGATGTTGATGACGTCAATGTCGGGACATTTATTGAGTTACGAATTTGTCGGCAACAACAGAAAATGATACGTCTGCCATCCGCTTACTCTTTTCGATGCGCCGGTCGTCAAGGAATGTGCGGAAGACAATTACGTAAAAATGAAGAAGACGCTGGAGAGTTAAGAATTGCTCAACGCTGATTATTTGGACCGATTGCGACAGAGAAGGAGAAAATATTGGTTTTGAGATCATCCAAGTTTGCCAGGCGGTGAAACCCAATATACGAATTTACAGGTGAAAAATAGACGCCACGTATATCACAGTTGTAAAATACTTTTACATAATTTGTACGATTAAATATAATTAATGATTTTGATGAAAATTCCCAAAGATTAATCATTTTTTTGCGTAATTCAATGTTTTTCGCGATTTAATAATTTTTAGTAAATTTTTCGTGATTTAATAATTTTTGAAAAAAATTTCGCGATTTAATTATTTTTGATGGTTTTTTTGGGTTTTAAATAATTTTTCATCGATTTCTGCGACTCATGAATAATTTCGATGCTTTAATTATTGATTCAATAAAAAGTTATCGTTGTCCAGCGAATTTTTCTTTAGTACGACAAACTGTACTCCGAGCTCCGCGCAAAATTATTATGTTCCCGAAATTAATTTTCGTTTGAAGCTTTTCCTCGCGATAACACGAGAATCTTTGGTTTTTCAGAGCAAAATTTTCCGAAATAACTCACGCGTCAGTACAGAGAGCAATTCAAACGCTTGGCGAGCCGAACAACGCGATAAAGGACACGATGGACGTGAGAAGCGAATTGGATCTGCGGATAGGTGCCGCGTTCACGAGATTTCAGACGCTAAGACTGAAGGAGACTTTGTTGGAAAGTATTTCCAACAAAGCTGAACGACATGCTAATAAGTTACGGAAGTTGTCAATTTCTCACATTGGGTTTCGTAGTCGAAAGATTTTTGGCTATCGAGAGATTCGTATCGGAACCCTACTGGAAAATCAAAGTTTGCGACAATCACGACAACATTAACGTGGAATTTCGATGGGGAAGAAATCGTTTGTTCGAGGAATTGCCATGTCAAATTTTCTTGGATATGTGTCTCGAACAGCCGCACGCTACCGTCGAAAAAGTAATCGGAAAACTGAAGAGTAAATGGAGATTTTGCCTCTCGATACAGTTGTGAGTTCGCAAAGAGTTCCCCACAAAAAAGAAAAAGCTTCGCTTCCTTTTCTCATCAATGCGCACGAAAAGAAAAATTTGTCTCAATGTCTTAAATACTATTTTCAGGAACTCGAGAAGCAGGGATCGCGAAAGCTTCGCCTCAACGCCAAGGAGATGATGAAAGTCGCCGAAAATTGTATACTCAAGGATTCATAAATTATCCGCGTACCGAGACGAATATATTTCCGAAAGAATTGGATTTGGCGCCTCTGGTACAGCAACAAGTGAATAACGAAGCTTGGGGCGAATTTGCTCAGCGAGTATTGGACGACGGAGTTTCGCCGCGACAAAGAAAGAAACGCGATCAAGCGCATCCGCCGATTCATCCGCCAAAACTCGCTTCCGGTCTCCAGGGAAACGAGGCGAAGGTTTACGAGTTCGTAGTGCGGCATTTCCTCGCTTGCGTCTCGAAGAACGCCGAGGGACACGAAACCATTGTGGAGATCGACATTGCCGGCGAAAAATTCGTCGCCTCCGGACTGCAGATTCTCGCGAAGAATTATCTCGAAGTTTACATCTACGAGAAGTGGAACGCGAAAGAGATTCATCTCTACGAACAGAGACAAGTCTTTTCGCCGACGAGCATCGAAATGGTTAAGGAACATACTTCGCCGCCGAGTTTACTTACAGAAGCCGATCTCATTGCTCTGATGGACAAACATGGTATCCGCACCGACGCCACGCATGCCAATCACATTGATACCATCAAATCGCGACAGTACGTCGGTCTCTGCGACGGAATTTACTTTTTACCTGGAAAATTGGGCATTGGACTCGTAATGGGTTACGATGATATAGGATTTCAGATGTCGAAACCGAATCTTCGAGCGGAACTCGAAAGCGATCTGAAAGAGTGAGTCTTTCATACATTAAAATTCGTTCATAAAAAAAAAAAAAAATGAACATATCGTATATTTTTTGCTATCGAACTTAATTTTTTTTTTAACGCAACAGAAGTTTTTCTAAATTTAATACAAAGCTATGCGCTTCTATTTTTTGATAACACCGAGAGAAATAATTAATTTGCTTAATTAACGTTTCGTTTTCCAGCATTTGCGAGGGACGCAAAGATCCCAACGTCGTTCTGGAGCGTCAGATAACGAAATACCGCGACGTCTTTACAATCGCTTTGGAACGCGCGAATTTGATAGACGCGGCATTAGCCAAATATCTCGAGGTGACGCCGACGCCGGCTGCTGAATTGAAGAACATTATACCGGCCGATGATCCAACGGTTTTCAAATATCCGCGTTGCGGATCGAATATGACGCTAAAGGAAAGACGACAGGGTAACGGAAAATATCTCGGATGCACGTGTTATCCAACGTGTAACAACGCTATTTGGCTGCCGCAGGATGTTACGGATGTCGAAGTACTCGACGAAATCTGTCCTCGTGTAAGCGATTTTTTTTTTCGACATTTTTTTCTTAGGATAATTATTCGAGGAGATTTTTGGATTTTTCAGGAAGTGATCTCGTTGCGTATTACCGAAGATTTACGCGAAAATCAAAGAGAACTTCGACGACTTTCTAATGGAATAAAAATCTGAAAAAATTCCACTGTACAGGAAGTGCAACAAAGATTAATTTTCCATAACAATAATTCCAAAAAGTGACTAACAAATTCTGTAGTAAAAAAATATCATTTTTTTAACGAATTATCCGGTAACCTTACTTTTTCTTTGGCCGAAATTTATTCGATAATTTTTTTGAATACTTATGATATTTTTGTCTAATTTTCGAAAAAGAATTTTTTTTATTTTTATTTTGTATGAAAAAACACAAATTTTCGAAAATTAAAAAAATTCTTCTATTTTTTTTTTAATGATAAAAATTCTATTAAAAAATTGTCGAAATTCTCTTTAAATTTCGCGCGAATCGCACTTTTTGGCAATACACAGCGAGACCACTTCCTTAATTAAAAAAATATCGATTAATAAGAATTAACGCCGTCGACTTCGTTTTTTAATGGCAATGTTTCTAACCACCGGATTTTCGTAACTGTTATTCCGATATGTATTGTAGTGTCCCGGTGATGTGCACAAGTTGAATGTAAAAATTAAACCCGGTGCGTTCCCGATGTTGGGTACAGAGTACACGGCGTGCATAGGAGGCTGTGATCCGATGTTCACGAAATGATCAACGAGATGATGAACATCAAAGACGAGAATATAACAAGAGTCGATCATCCGAATGACAGCGGCTATGGCGCTTCCAATGGATCGGCGAATACCGGAAATTCCTCCAGTCATTCGAGATCGACGCAAAGTTCGAGTAACTCGCGACCTCCGTCCGGCGGCGGCGGCGGTAGAGGTTCTTCGACGGCCGGAAATCGGACCAACGCATCGGGACCAACGAGAGGCGGAACGTCCGGTGGAAATCGTGTAAACGCTGGAAACATCGGTAACGTAGGATTACCTGCCGCGGCGAACAGAAGGCCGCCGACATCAGGTTCGGCAACGAGAAATTTTAAGAGGCCTTCGGCGCCAACCGGAAACGCCGTTATAGCGAACAGAGAAAATTTATTTCCAACTTGGGGAACGATCGATGATGACGTCGTTATACTGTGCGATTGCCACGAAAGCGCAAGTCAGAGAACTGTTGTAAAAGACGGTCCCAGTAAAGGTTTGTGTTTAATAAGCTATTGAAAGAGAAAGGAAATTATATAAAATTAAATCTCTGTAATTTTATTCTCATGGAAAAAACATTAATGAAATTATTCCCCGTTTTTCGAGATATGAAAGTTGGAATTTTGACAATTGCGAGAAAATAGATACTATTTTTTCACGAGATAAATTCGAGTAAATAATCAATTAATTGAGTTTTTTTGCGTTTATTTCTATCTTAGGACATCTGTTCTATGGGTGCGCCAAGCCTCGCGACTCACAGTGCAAATTCTTCTTGTGGGCCGACGATGCCGATGGACAAAGGCAACAGAATAATCCACAGCAACCAAAGCCCAATAATAACGCGCAACCGCGTCCCCGTCCCCCGACATTCAATCGGAGTTCTTCGAGACAAAACGGCGACAATCCTCCTGCGGTGGGAGGAGCGCCAACCTGTACCTGCGGACAGCCAGCAGTAGAGTAAGAAAAATATATTCATTGAAATTCAAAGACTGAAGTTTCCTATTACTATTTTACTGCCTCATGGCTCTCTAAACGGAGCCAATAGTATGAATATACAGTGAAAAAAGATTTAGAATGGAAATGAACATTTGCGACTTCAATTAGATCGTCAAATTTCCACCTTATTAACTTTGCGAAGAAAAATAATGGACGAAAAATATTTACAGATAAAATGCAAAACAAATATATCGTTGGGATTTTTTCTTTTTTTTTTTTCATTTTTTTTATATTGAAAAAATTTGTGCAAGAAAATTTAAGTTTCGAAGACTTGAAAATATGGAAATATCTCCGATTGACGAATTTTCCTGAGAATAATCATCTCAATGTGTAATTCCAGACGAAAAAAAGATAAAGATAGAAGAAAGATAGAAGAAAGTTCTGGACCTGTCCTTAGGGTCCCGGAAGTCTTTTCCTGGTCCGACGAAACGAACGCTGGTGACGCGGACCAAGGAAATGAAACTGATTGGGGCGGAGGCGCTGGACCTTCCAGAAGAGGAGGCGGCGGCGGTGGCGGCAGCAGAGGAAGAGGAACAACTCGAGGCCGGGGTGAAGCTCCAAGAGCTTTCGGATTTTTCCGGAAATTCCAAGAGCTTCGATGTTTTGCAGTCCACTCGATGTTACGCGTCGAAAGTTTGTTTTGTTTTCTCAATAATCGCCGTGGCAACGGATGGACTGCTATTGGCGCTCAATCCCGTGACGGCATGTGGGCCGTTCGCCCACGCGCACGCGCGAGAGACACGTATTGTCTGTACAAAGACTGAAAAAAATGAAAAAAAAAAAATTGAATTCGATTTTTTCAAATTTGAAATGTTTTTTTTTAATTTAATTCTAATTTTTTGATAAAACAAAATTGTACTTTTTCTATCCTCGGAAAAGAAAAAACGTCGAAAAATTGAAAAAAAAATTTAATTGAATTTTTTCAAATTTAAAGTGTTTTTTTTTTTATTTAATTCTAATTTTTTGTTAAAAGACCAAAATTATACTTTTTTTTATCCTCGGGAATGAAAAAATTGCGGAAAAAAAATTAAATGAAAATAACGAGATAAATTTGCTATATCTTTTTCTTTTATTATATTTCTTTTGTTTTCTACACAACTAATTCCTTCGCGGGCACTGCTGCGCGCGTTTCTATAATATAAACAAAAATGTATGAGTTTTGTTGCCTTTTTTTTTTTAATGGTATTCAACAATCTGTACAAAACGTGTAACACTGCGCGCCGTAATTAATAGCGTTTTATTATCTATTTATTCCACAATGAAATCGAAAAAAAGGAAAAAAAAAACGTATAATTTTACGCGTCGAAAATATAATATATGTATAATTTTATATTTATTATGTATATAATATTTGTGCAGTATATTTGTATAGTTATATCATTTTCATTGGTTTCCAAATACATATTTATAATAGCGGAGGGCGCGTGCAAGGGTAAGGAGGGGGAGGGAGGAGGGCGGATCTTCAAATATATAACAATCTGTAAATATATTCGTAACATATATTCACAAAATATTTTTTTCAAAAAATTAAAAAGGTACGCCAAGTACTAAAAAATCCGATTGGCATATATTATTTAAAAAAAAAGAACAAAATATTACAGGCCAAGTGCAACAGAAAAAAAAGATTCTATATGACAAAAAATATTGTTTCTTTTGCAAAAAAATTGCTGTAAATATTAGCGTTCCAATGCTAGTGGTTTATTGTGACGCTTTCAAACACTGGAACGCCAATATTTACAGCAATTTTTTGGCAAAAGAAACAATATTTTTTGTCATATAGAATCTTTTTTTTCTGTTGCACTTGGCCTGTAATATTTTGTTCTTTTTTTTTAAATAATATATGCCAATCGGATTTTTTAGTACTTGGCGTACCTTTTTAATTTTTTGAAAAAAATATTTTGTGAAATTTCACTTCTTTTTGAAAAGCTAACATTTTAAAAAAATTTTATCTTGAAAATTAATTACAAGAATCGGATAATTTAGATCGAACAAAATTAATTCTATTCTATATACAAAAATGGGCGAACGGCATTGTCACATATTCCCCTTGATGATTGCCGGTTATATTGTTCGAGATCGCAAAGAAACGTTGTAATCGATATAAAATAACACGTAACACGTATTTTTTTTTTAACTTCGCGTCGAGACACTAAACCACGATACGCAATACACAATTATTATTTTCGGAAACACTCAAAAAAATGTTGACGCCGTAAAAATACGTGCCGACGATAACAATTGACAGCTAAGCCGGCTGTGGCGACGAGCGCGCCACCGCACGAATTTTTCGATGAACTGATGTAGACGTAGACACATATATCCGACTATTTTATATATAACTAACCAATATATATATATATACACAGAGTACAAGAACAGCTGATCGTACGTATAGATCGAGCGTAACAGGACACATTTTAATCGTAAATCGGACCCTTCGACGGTCACGATGCCGAGATCTCGGCTTCGCCGGAACTGATTCAATTATAATTAGGCGCATTGGAAAGCTTGAGTGCGAATTATATAATAAAAGTGTCATTAAAAATCTTCTCCGAACCCGAATTGCCGAGAAATCATCGATTAAAGATTGACTTCCGGCATTCTCGAGTATAAGAGGAGCGGTAGCGCCACGCTAAAAAAATTTTTTTTTAGTACTTGGCGTCGAGGCGCTACCGCGCCTCTTGATTATGACACCTAAAAGATAAGCGGTCCTTCTTTTTCGTATTTTTTTTATTTTTGTAACTTTTTTTTTTTCTCTTTCAATGCATTCGCATGACAATTATTTCGTTCATTTCACCCTCGAGGTCAGGTACTTTTCAAAGCCGTACTTATTATACGATTAGTTTGATTTTTTTTTTTTTCTTTCATTTTTATACATTCTTTTTCGAAGCTATAGCAACCTATTTTTTTACTCAGAGAGTCAATACCTTAACTCTGTACGTAGTTAACTCTCGACGATGTCTTTTCCATCTCTTTTTTTTTCTTTCTTTTATTCCTTTTTCGTGAAAACATTCAAAGCAGAAACTCTACCGCCTCAGCATCAAATGCACGTTATACATATCTATACTATTATAAATAAGAATCTAAAAATTATAAAAAAAAAAGATTTTTTTTCTTCTTTTATTTATTTGTTTCGGCAATGTCTCTTGAAATCTTCGGAAGATACGGTAAATCAGTTTAGCGCTTTTATGAATTTAGGGTTTCGCGATGAAATTCTACGATTGCGAGGATTTCTTCCTACTGCCGAAAAGATTACTTAGCACAGAGCTTCTTGTAATCGCTTCTTGTAATCGCGATCCTTGCGACTTCCGCCGGAACTCTGCTCGCTCTCGGATCCGCTCTCCGAAGCTCTTCGTCCGCCGTCGACGACGCTGATATTGTGGGCACCCGGCGATATCGCTGGTGGCGGAGCTACGTAAGGCGGCAGAGAAGTTGGTCTTCCAGTGAAGGAATTCACCGGCTGTTGTCCCGACTAAAAAAAAAAAAAATAATTTATCGTAAGTAAATTTTATTCAAATCGATTTTTTTCCCGAATAGGGGATGTGAGACGATATTTTTTAATTTTTATTGATCTCACCTGCCGAAGGTTCAGCGCCACGTTACCGTAAGCTGAAAGATAAAAAAAATAACATATCGTTAGACGAGAAGAGAAAAAGACGTGCAGTTTAACTCGCCGTTCACTGCCGTAAGAACGTTCGTCACATCGGAAAAATAATTTTATCTTTGACATCGAAGTATTTTATCGGAGAAAATGCGGAGTTTTTTTTATTATACGTTTTTTATCTTCGTCATAACATTTTTTGGGATAATCGAACTTTTTACCGATCGACGCATTTTTCGTTTTTGCCGAATGTATCTTTAATTCTTCGAAAACGATTTTTTTAAACTCGAATCACAGAAAAATTAGACAAATTCCATAAAAAAGTAATGTTCGTTTTTTTTGTAAAAAAAAACTATTTGCATTCGAATTTTTTTTAGCCATAGCGCGACGAACGTTTCTTTGGCGAATAACGGCGAATTTCAAGAATATTAAGGGTGCATATACAGGCGTGTGCTATGTTTATTGCAAAAAGGGGTAAGAATAAAAAATAAAAAATCCATTTTTGCAGCAAAAAGTATACGTGGGGTGCGATGTACGAGAATGTGCTGATTATTTCAATTGGTTATTAATCGGATCCCGTCGCATGCAGTTTCGGTAACAGGCATACAGATACCGGAAAGCTATTTATTTGTGTAAAAAAAAAAAAAAAAAATTAATTAAATATATAAAAAAAAAATTTCGCGAATCGCGTAATCTCGGTTCATTCTTTTGACGAACGAAGAACTGACCGGGATCGTGAGGAGTGTTCCACTAAACCATCCTCGTCGGTGGCGCAGCACTCGATGGCAAGGGAGGCGCTACTTCTATAAAATGCATTCATTTCGATAAATTCGACCGTTTGTTTTCGTTGTGATTATTGTGAGAGATTAATGACAATGTAAATAACGTTTTACTGTTTTCTTCTCATAATTTTTCGTGCAAAAAACGATCTGAGAAAAGGATTCGCTTACCTTGACTCGGTGCCGCGTAGTCCGCGCTGCTCTGTCTTTGCCAATTATCGTTCGACGCGTAGTGCTGACCGGATCCGTTGTGATTCAGCGTTGTTGCTCGCGGCTATTGATAAGACTGCGGTCGCGTCTGCACCGGGTGATGTTCTACGTCTACAAAAAAAAATAATTTTCATTAATCGTTTCGAAAAAAAAAAAAAAAAAATTAATTATCACAAATTTATCTCAACAACAGAAATCCTCCTTTTTCAAAATTGAAATATCCTTTTTATTATTGAAATATTTATTGTTTATAAATCACATACTCCATAACGTTTTACACCTATATGAAATCTCTTGTAACTCCACATGTGACTGGATTGCGTGTAACTTTTGCTGCATATATTACAAACATACGGTCGCGGAATGTTATGCCGTCTTCTGGGAGCCAACAACGAATACGCGGTCGGCAACAAACTGCCGACTTACGAATACTTACGAATCCCCGAGCGCAAAGTTCGCAAATGTATTTCTCGTCGTTCTCATTATTCGGCGATTTTCTCGCAGTTAAATGTTCGCATTTTCGCTTATGTTTGTGAAGCACCGATAGTTATTTCGTTTCTTTGCCGCAAACATCACAAAGATATACTGTCACAACTCGAAACCCCGTCGAGTGTTCCTTCCAATTAAGAACAGCTTCGGCAAAAGATTTACATACAGTCGCCCAATCATTGCACGTATAGAGATTTTCAATCACGTGAAAACTCTGATGCACCCGAAAAATATCCGTATTATCGAAATAACAGTTACAAAATTCGCTATGATACATTTTCGATATAGAAATTTCCTCGATCGATTGTTTCGCGTGTCTTGTTTTTGTTACAATGAAATTATAATTTACTTATGATATTTTTTTCATAGTCTTGACATCCCATTGCGATTTATTTATTTTTTCATATTAAGTACTGTAGAGTGGATCTCATGTCTGTCGATACCGTTGACTTACTTTTAATTAGACTTAAACTTTTCGTTTCATCGCGTCATCATTGCAACGACCTTAATGACTACGATATTGTGTACTCTTAAATATTTTTACTCCAGAAAAAAGCATAACTTTCCATAACGAAAAGAAAAGTTGGAGGTCTCGCCGCGGCATGGATTATAATTAATCAGGAATGCGTGATACATCAATAAACTTTTCTCGGATTCATCTACTTTTGATATCGAAATCGTTATTCTTATATCTTCTGTCCTCGAAAAATGCAATACTGATGAATTAACTATGTAAAAAAACGTGCAGCTCGTTTATTATTAAGTTGATTACACTCAGAAGGCAATACACAGCGTCGGATGAGATTAGACTTTTTTGAAGCGTACGAAGTCTCAACAGTTCGCACGATTGTTCGTGCTTCTTCCACAGTATTAATAACGGGGAACGTATTTACAAGTGCAAAGGTGCAAAGTTCGTCCGCCGTTGTTCTCCGATATGAAAGAAAAGTACGGGATATATTTTTTTTTACGTCGAATAAAATACGCGAATCTCGCGAAACAATTCGAGCGCTTGCATCGACGCGTTGTCGTTAAATATTACTTCCGGTTCGTCCGCGAACGGCAGGATATCGTCGAAATCGTGCCAATATCGATATATTATTATGTATACAATTACAAATGTAAATATGTAAACGACGAAATCTTAAAAGATGATGCCGAGCAACGATAAAGCGCCTTTAAATCGGTGTATTACTTTCACAAAATTGGGCCTCACGTTCGATAATATGAGAGCGGCTACCAGCATCTTGGTACCGCCCGATTCCTCGTAAGTGTTGCATACGCACAGCCGGCCGATCATGACGATGAAAAACGGAATGACGATACTCTGCAACAACGAAAAACAATTATTTATTTTGCACATCGAAAATTAAAAGAATCTCTGCTTTTGATAAATAATTATATTTCAAAATATCTTAAATTCTTTCACAATTTTAAACATAATTGTGAAAAAAAAATTGCCAAACACACTGAAAAAAACGTGTTTTTCGGTCGCAATTTCGTAACAATGTTTTTGTTGTTCATGTCTCGGCAGTCATTAAATGACATCATTAAAAAATATATGGGGGACAAATGAGAAGAATCATTTTTTTTTATTCAGTATAATTTATCTCAAAATAATTTTTAAAAAATTCGGAAAAAAATTATCAACAATTAGTCAATTAAAAAAAATTTGACCAATCGAAACTTTATGAAAATGTCTTTGTTTTTCGCGTTTCGGCAGTAATAAAAATTCACTTTTCCGAACAATAGAAGAGGCAATCGAAAAAAAAAACATCAGTGATTTATTCAAAAATAATTTTTTTAAATTCCAAAAAAAATGAATCGATATTGGACGAAAAATGTTAACAACCGGAATTTCATGAGATTGTCTTTGTTTTTCGCGTTTTGGCAGTAATAAAAAATGGATTTTCCAAAACTTGTGGGGACAATCGAGAAAAATTATGTTTTTTTTTTAATTATGTGAAATTATTATTTCTTACCATGCCAAACAAATGCTCCATTTTTAGAACCAATGCAATGTTTATAACGTCGACGAGGATTACATAGACCACGGATTAAACACAAGTGTGTTAAACGTCGATAGCTCCGGACTCCTATATGAAATGTAATTTTCTCCGTCGGTATCTATTTACGCTCCCAATGAATCACCTTGTCTGTCAAAATTGAGTCCAATGTTGTTAGAGGCGGTGAGTTTCACAGATCCAACAGCATTGCCATTTTCATTAGGAACGTTGGTTCGTCCTGTGTTTCGTCAGTGCGATTCTTAAAAATTCTTTCTTTCGCAACTCACTGACCTTTCACAATGTGGTAAAAATTTTACCAAATCTGTCGGCATACAGCAATGAATTTGTCTCATCGTTGTCTATATGGGCGTTGATTTCTAAAAAAATGTAATAAAAAAAATGCATTTTAGTTTGATGCAAAACGCTCTTTTACCGCAACTTATATCGTCACGAATTATCGTTGTTGAGAATATCGATGGTTTAATATCCGATGAAAGTTTCGTTCGCCAGAATACCATTGGCAATACAGATCGGCATCGTAGGTTAAACCTCCGTCATAGTGACTTTTTTGCAACGTTCCGCGTCACGATGTGCGTTTAGAGGTTAAATCCATTCGCGAACACGCGAGTAGCACTGAATCTTCGTATTTCGACGATAACACCTGCTTACCTGAGTTCGATGTGATTAACCTGCGGTTCTTGTTCAATTCCATTCGGCTTCGCCGCGTCACTCAGTAAATCACCGGTGATTATTTACAGTCGATATTCCGCATTTTCCAGTATCCCTCGTTTTCTCGCTTCCCTCCCAGCGACCACATCAATCATGACTAAATTATTATATCTCCTTCCAAAATTATTACACGACGTTCCGGCAACGGTTAGTAAAAGTTTTTCGGAGTAAACTTCGCGAAAAGTTTTATTTTTGAGATTTTACACAACATTTACGTGTTTAACCTGTACGTCAACTTCATAAAAAAACAACACCACACATTGTTGTGTCGCGTACCTATGCTGTTTCTTTGACTCATTTTGACGAGACTAACAATGACGATTCATCGTATAAAATAAAGACACACGCGACGCGACACGTTTTGTTTATTTTAATCAGGCGAAACCAACTCCATTCATCCCGTGAGCCGATAAACGTCAGACTAATAACCCCCGACGGTAATACGGCAAACTTCGCGACGCGAAAAACAAAAAAGTATATTTTGTAAACGTAATAAAAAAAAAGTACAAAAAAACAGAGTAAACTTTTAGAGTCTAAAGAAGTAACGGTATTAGATAATTTAAAAAAATGGTATTAATTGTAATAGGCACTTTTTTTTTAGTTAGTCGAAAAAATTATCGATTCGACGAGAAACTAATTTTTAAGGTCACTTATTAAACGAACTAAAAATTAAGGATGGCACTAAAATCAATTACTCATCGAATAAATCCATAGATCGTGAAAAAAAATAAAAACCATTAAACAACACGGAGAGTTCGTTAAATGCTGATAAAAATTCCAAAGTTCGTAAAGGTTATGTCTTTAATGTCTCGGATGTAAATAAATGAACGGTCGACGACGATTCCTTAAACGAAGAGAAAAGAAAACGTGAAAAATCTTACGACGCTGTTAACAGCGCAGAGACGAATGAACGAATAATTTATTCTTACGCATTTCCCACGAATCGTGACTTCGATAGGAATTGTATGTCACACAATTTCGTACGCGAGCGCACGAGAACCTTCGGCTCCAAAAAAAAAAAAAATAAACACACGTCGTCATATATTTCTGTGTATATTTTAACCGTGTAAAATTGACATACGCTTAATTGAATGTAAACGAAACAAGTGTAAACGTACTGTAAACGTACGCGTGTTTATCTGACGTCCATCTTTTTGAGGTTATCATTCGGGGAAATATCGGAGACACTCGACATATCTTTTATACGAGGTAAATAATTATCCGGAGTTAACATATTCCTCATGTGTCACTGCAGCGTTCACGCAGAAAGGCGTTGACTCCGGATAACTTCGTATATTTCGTAAATGATAAACACGTGTATGAAAAAAAAAAAAAAAAAAAACACGAATCATATGCACGCAGCTAGTATCGAAAAAGTGCATGCCAAATCGCTGTTTGATATCGTAACTATAATGTAAGAAATTATGATTTGGTGCTCATATGAACATCTCTCGAGTTTGTGTTCACCGCACGGGCATTGGGGGTTATTAATAAACATCATATTAACGCAATTTTCTGTTTTTTTTTTTTTTTTATTCATTTGTACATAAAAATAATTCAAATATTCGTTTTTGCTTGCAGCCCGTTTTTCGGTATTTGTTTTTATATTGAATGCCACAATGTCGTAAGCAACAGTATTCATCAAATCATCTTCATCGTCGTCCAAATCATCATCGTCCAAATTATCGTCGTTGTCATCGTTGTCACCATTGTTACAGTCGATCAATAAATCGTTGTCGCTGGCCAAAGAACCACCTCTATCGTTTGTCGTTTGTGTAAAAAAAAAAATTTTAGAATGATTTACGATGGACACGTACATCAAAAATTTATTGAAAAATTGGACGAGAGGGTCAAGAGTCATGACAAGGATATCGAAGGCATATGTAATCACCATTATCAAGAATTCATCGATTCGATAAGAGAACTGCTTCAAGTCCGCTCACAGACGCAAGAGCTCAACGTAAGTTTTTGTTTTTTGTAAAAAAAACAGAATTCAAACATGAAAAAGAAATTTTTAATCCAAATTCAAAAAATAAAAAAAAAATAAAAAAATCAAATTAAAATTTTTTTTTTTTTTATTTTTTAATTTGTATTTTTACTAAAATTTTTACAAAAATATTTTGGACGATAGGCAGAGATTTTTTATTATATGTTTTTTGATTTCTTTGGTCATCAGAATTCCAGCAGCAAAGAATCTCTCTCGCGATGTTTCGGATCTCACGTTAATGAAGAAGCTTTTGTTACACTTTCACGGGAAAATGAAAACGGTCATTGATTGTTTGAAGATTTTCGCGAACGCACCCAGCAATCGACGCTTGCGAGTCTTGGAGCTTTGATGGAATTCATGAGATATCTGACGCCTCTACGAGAGAAGATTCTTGCGACGATCAAAGTTTCGTTGGGATTCGAAAGACCGGGATTCCAAAAAATGACGTGGTATGCGTAAATATCGTTTTCTCCATAAGTAACTTAAATAAAGACTCTCCATTTATAAATCAATCGAAATAATTTAGTTATCAAAATATCAATGTTGAAGAAAAAAAAATTTCGGTATTCAAATAGATTAGAACAGTTGGAACAACACGATTTTCCGAAAGTAACGAATTATCAATTTTAGTCGCAAATCACCGAACAGATCCCCCTGTGAGTCGTGATAAAGAATTTACGACATTTTTTTTTATGTGATTCGAAATATTGCATTAGAGTAAAAATATATTTGTTACGAAAAAAAAACTATTTGTGTGTTTGCAGATTGCGAGAAAACATTAAAGAAGCATCGATGCCCGATTTGCGAGATTTCTTGGAAAATACACGAAAATATTCACCGAAAATCGGTGAAGTTGGCATGCGACATGTGAGTATATGGAAAATTCAGTATTCATCGAGATTCGCTCGAGAATTTGCATACATTTTCTTAGTTTTTCTTGGATTTCTTCTTCTTGGAGCAACTGGTAAACGAAGCCGAAATTATTGGACGAAAAAAGAAAAAAACTGCAATCGAGTTCATCGGCCAACGAGGAGGAGGAGTTCCGCGCTCAGGATTTCATGGATTTTAGTCCTGTACAAGCTTGTTATGTTGAAGCTTATATAAATTCACTTCCATCTCTATACATAAAAAAAACGTTCAAAGATTCTAAGTTCATGCTATTTTCATTTGTACTGAATACGTCCAAGAAATACATAAAACAAAGAGGTATCTCATCGACTGGGTAAAATATAAATCTATGAGCAACATAATGCTTTATGATTAATGAAAACTTTAATATGCAATGAACGCAACTATTTTTCATTGTTCTACATTTCCATGTTAAGTTCACTTGTAAATAAATCGTAACAAGAAAGTCAATTTATAATTTGTTAACATAAGCTCCATTATACAATTTTTTTGAAATCGAAAATTGCCAAAAACAATATTGACTAAAAGTTATTTTTATAAATACTTAGTACATTTTTTGGTTATCCATTTTATACTCATTAAATCTATTAATAAGTGTTAAGCCAATAAAAAAATTTTTACTAAATATGATTTGATTTTTTAAATTAATTTGTTCAAATTCTACGCGACGCAATTCATTATAATTGTCTTATGTCTCAATATTTGACAATATATCGTCAAACAAAACAAATATCTCAATGACGCAAAATAATAATCAGTTTGTATATGAAAGAAATATTGTTATTCTATTAAGATTAAACACTATGAACCAATTTACGTAACTGAGAAATGCTTTTTCCCCATACATACTTCCGAAATAAAACGCGCAACGCGACGTGTGAACACATTCGATACGGAGCGCGTAGCGCGACGTGCGTATGAATTTAAAACGGAGCGCGTAGCGCGACGTGCATATACATTTTAAACGGAGCGCGTAGCGCGACGTGTACCCCTGTGAGTGCCTTAAAAAATGTCCCGAAGGGACATTTTTCAGGGGGTTTGGGGGGCGGAGCCCACCAACAAGAGCCTCTGCGCCCGCAGGGCGCTGAGGTGCTTGTTAGTTGTTAACGCAGGATGTTTAGTCAATGCCGATAATGAGCCTCCGATGCCGCGGGGCCTGATTTTATTAATTTGTGCGGGGGACCTCCTCACCTGCGGACGGTCTCGAGCCGCCGCCGCTCGCGAGTCTCCCTCCAACATCATTATCGATCGATGCTCTTTTGCTCAAGCTGTTTATTTTATACATTTTTTTATTTAATTCCTTTGTAACTTTAATATTGTTTAAAGGATTATTTTAAAAATTAGGATTTTAATTAGCAATTTCTGTCAAATTTGAATGAACTTCCTATGTTGTTTATATCCAAAGTAATTTTTTTATCATTACAATTTATCTCTAAAATCTATTTAATGATTTTAAATTGTTTAAACTTTTTAATTGTTATTTAACGTTGATAACTTTTAATAGCTTTTAGCTTATTAAATTTAGACTTTATGATTTATTTCTAGTAATTATTTCTATTTTATATTGTTTAAGTAATTCTATTTTTACGAATTTAGATATTTGTTTTAACTTCACTTTGTTTCCTTCATAATTTATCATTAGTTTTATTGTTTATTTGATTTAACGTATTTTTCATGCGCGAATTTATTGAGAATTTACCAAACGATTATTATCCCATTAATGCAACATTCCTCCTCATCATTGAGATGATTTTGTGTATTATAAACTTTTGAAAAATTATTATAATATTATAATTTGTGACGTATTTTTCACCTAACGAAACTCTAACTCAAACTCTATAAATAAAATTAACAAAAAAAACCAAAAATCGAAAAGCTCAAACCAAACGGGAGCAAAACGCGAACGAAACTTACGTCACCTTCGGCCGTCCACCCTCGCGGATGCATCGGCGTCCCGGTGGGCGCCAGTTAATTTTTGTTTCGCCGGTATTAACAACCGGACTAAACTGGAGGCCGGTGGAACGACCTCCGCAGGGTAGATTTTTGTTTCGCCGGAATCACCAATCCGGACTAAACTGGAGGCCGGTGGAACGACCTCCGCAGAGTAGATTTTTGTTTCGCCGGAATCACCAATCCGGACTGAACTGGAAGTCGGTGGAACTGCGACCTCCGCAACGACAAAACGAAACGGAACGAAAACGGTACGAGAACTAACGCCGACGCATTCGCGAAAGCAAACGGTTGCGGAAATGCACGGTTGCTCAGGATGCGGGTTGTGGTAGAAGGGTCGCGATCCGAGGTCAATAGAATAGCCACGAGAACGTTAAGTTAAGCGGGACCGAAAAATAATAATTTGGCTAAGAAGCCACGGGATCACACGTAAGTGCATCGGAAACGCTCAGCTGATCGAACGATCGAAGCGAGCTAACGAGAACGAAACAAAAGCGGATCGATAAGCGATCGACAAATTTCTATAATTCAAAAACTCACCGAAACTTCACTTTAATCCGGTAATGAGCGGGAACCTGTATCTCACGATACACCGAGAACCGAATCACTATCACCGCTGCACAAGGAGCATTATTTCTAATGCTTCACTCACGCACGGGATCGCGAAGAATTTATTACAAAATTCTTTCGCTACACTCAGCTCACAAAACTCGAGCGATAGCCGAACGCGAACGAGAAACCGACAGCTAGGCCACACTGTGTGCGCGAGAGAGATAGCCTCACTCGAGCGCGCGAACAATAGGCCGAACGTCAACAACACGGGAGCGCGAGAGAGACCCGAGTTACCTCTAGGGCAGCTCTCGGTAGACTGTCTATTTGCCTACGAAAATTCGTAACGAATTATGATAATTATTTTCGGGAGCTTGAACGGTAACTACTGCCCTCTCAACCATCTCATGACTTTACCGAATCGAGAGCCGATACTATACGCGGTAACTTGAACGAATCTTCGCAATCGCTTCCCCCTAGTCAATGCGTGAGATACAAGGCTCTACTCAACTATAACGCAGCGCAAGGTGTTCCACCACTCTTGCCTGGACCAAACGATACCTCCGCCTGTTCTCAACACATTGCACTATCTCTTGGGGTGCCGGGTTTGCACCGGACTTTGACGTATTCGCAAGACTCTTCGCCGAGTCCTTCCTCTATTTGGGCTCTTTATTATTACTTCTTACACCACCAAATAGAGTCGGAAACGTCGACTAAACTGAACTAAAAGAAATCTGAAATCGTGAACCAAACTAAGCAAACGGAATCTCAAAACTCGAACTGATCTAAAATAATAACGATAACGAAGCTAATTGGGAATAATTACAAAAAAATAATACAAAATAAACTGCAAAAATCTCGATCGGTAACTCAACGAGAGCGTGACGGTATCTTAAGTCGCTGGGAGAGGCAGTAACGCGAAACTTCAGCACTAAAATCGTAATTTCCATGCGAGTAACGGTAGTTTTAGGTTTTTGTGACGTCGATTCCAAAAAATCACGTCACAAATTTTATGCGCCGAGAGGTGCTGCACTCGAACGCGATGACGGTCAAGCCGTGCATCGTTCCCTTCGAGACAGGCTCACCGATTCTCTGGCTGCACGGTAGTGTATATGCGTGAGTCGCATCGCTCCTAGTGTTAGAGCGATAAGAAGGCGCTCGACGATCACGTGCAAGAAAAAATTCGTATCGCCTATACACCTGAGCGCTTACCGACGAATTCCTTTTTGGATATTCCTCAGGTATCCCCGCCGGAAATACTGTATATCTGAGACATAGCTCGAATTTGCGTGGCTAGACCGTTAAGATGCCAATAACTGAGCAATGACTGCTCGACTTTTGCACACGGTTCGTTTGTTGCTACCTGAGAGGTGTGTGCATTGTCCCTTTCAGATCTCATTATTTTAATTATTTTATTTTTATTAATTTATATCCGAGGAACCATATGCTCTCTCAAGGATATTTAAATAGAGAATTTACTGTTGCAACAAAATTAGAAAAAAAAAAAAACGAATACCGCAATAATGGAATTATTGATATATATTTATGTATATATTCAGAGGACGTAACAACAGCATAGCGAGCATTTCTGTTCCTTGCTAAAATCTCGTTCTCGCTTCGACATAATTCGAGCTCGCGCCATATGAGCTCTCTCTCTCTTTCAACGAACTAGTTCAAGATCTCTTGTTTGCTCAGATGGAGGTGGTAACACTAACGGTGGGGGATCTATCACGATCGGCACTGATGCATTATCAGCCGTTGCCCCGTTTACATCTGACGACCCATGACCAATGGCATCGACTCTTCCAAAATCACAATCACTGTCCGTGGTGTCCAACATTCTCATCCATTTCCCAGAAGGATCATTTTCGTTGAGTCGACTTATTAGTTCCGCCTTCGTCCCATTCGTCGGCAAAGATAATAAGCGAAGCTTCTCCTTTAATATTGTGTAATTTTATCGCGATTTGTCGTTTTTGCAGATCGTCGATTTCTGTGTTTAAACTCGAACCGGGATTCGGCTCTGGGCAGCGCTGTACTTTGTTGAAAGATTTCGGTATTAAGCTTCAGACAGTCCCTCGTAATATTGTCCGAAGACAGAGGTTGTTTGCATCATCAGCTGCTTGTGTGGATGATTCGTGTCAGGGATTATGTCGAGTGTAGTGTTTTGATTGTGTCGCTTGTCAGCCGCGGTGGTATCGCCTAACGGAATCCACCAACGGCTATCTAGAAATTCCGCTTTCGAACGGATTCGCGAATACTTTGATTCGCCTCGACGAAGTAAAGTAAATTCTCCAATAGTATTATGAGATTTTAACGAATTAAAACCTCGAACTTAGGATTTTTTAGATCCTCTTTTTCCTTGCGGACAGACTCGAGTTCGAGCTCTGGACTGGCGAGATATTGTGAGGAAAGGAGTTAGCCGTCAGATTTCTTCATAACTTGCAATTCGGGGACCAGAGATCAACCCGACGTTCAAGAAAGAGTACTTTCCTTCGAACTGGGGATAGGAAAGACGAGTTATATAACTATTTAACATTTGGTAAGCTGGGCGAGCTCACGAATCACGATTAGTCGTTGGGCTACCGAACAATCGCGTAGAGAACCAAATGAAAAATGTTCGTACATTCGTCCTGGACGAAGACAAAACGTAAGCCTGGGCTATGCTTAGAGTTGCGTGTGACTGCGAGTCGTGAGACCGCTAGTCACACATACAAAAATGAGGTTCAACGCATTGCTGCGGAGATACCCATGTGGTATGACTTTGTGTTTTGGTAGGAATGGATAGCGTGATTAGGATTGGGAAGGTGGGGTATTAGAAGGCTCGCTGGAGCGCTTTCGCTTACGCGAAATCTTCGCCGGCTCGCCATGTAACGGAGCGGTGGAAAATTAGGAAAGAATGTTGGGGGGGGGGGGGGGGGGGGGGGAGCCGTCCCGTTACAATTGACACTTTAAAATCTGAAGGATTCATGATGCTATACTTGCCATCGGACACGACACCGATACATGTTTCACGTCAACATATCAAGTCTCGTACACAGATATAAAGTGTCACACCGAACTTTGAACGGCTCTCACACAGAGAAAAGAAATGTCCTATACGGTTCTCACACGGAGAAAACAAATGTCACACAGTTGCAAACAGTTCTCACACAGAGATAAAATGAGTTTCGATAAACGCGTATAATTCTGCTTTAAATTATACCCAGCTCACTGTATAAAGTCCGAGACGATCAGAATCGTCAAACTTTCGCGAAATCGAGAGAACCATTACACAGCGAAGTACGGTAATACGGACCGTCGATCACGTACAGAGATCAGTGTTCTTGTGCAAAAACTTATTAAACTTAACTTACTTACTTAGAAAAATGCGCTCGGCTTAACACCCGAGAATCAAGCTAACGCTTCGTTGCGTATTGCAGTATACAAATCGAATAAATTTTCGATTTCGAATATAACTTTCGTATGCCTTTAATCTGGAATATACGGTAGCGCACAAAGTCTATTCAGTCAATTAACCACAATTAAATGATCTGATGCGCCGTTTTCACTTAAATCAGTAGTATCGTTTACACTACTAGACTCAACACAGTTTTGTGTTACACACAGCTTAAATCACAATTAATATGAATTTAATGAGAATACGAATATTAAAAAACATTCTCAACGCCATCCGATAAAATCGCACCAATAGTTCTTCGATAACGTCTTTTTGAGTTCTGATCCCACTTCTAATTATTGTTAGGGGTATTTTATTATTTTAGTCAGGGTGGAGAGAGAGCTGGATACAATTGAAATAATATCAACACGGCATAACTATAATAAAGTTCGTGTATTTCGGACGATGGTCAGAGACGGACTGCCGGTCACTCTCGTCAATAGTGGGCTCTTTTGATAGAATTATATATTGAAACGTTACGAGTTTTTCGCGCTTTTCGCGATAGCGTTCGACCCTATAGATCGCGAATTACTCGACGCTGAAGTAAAAAAAAATTAAATGTTTTTTTTTTTTCTTTTCTTATGTGACACCTCTGTGTCGAGGTTCGTGTCTTGGACTCGATTTAAAACTATCCTCGTATGGCTAGATACACCTGGACGCGCGTTTCTTTTTCTTTCTGTACGATTAATATTTATTTTTATTTGTGGAATCTTTATAGTGGCCTCAGAAGTCTTTGATCACTCATGAGTATTTCGCGCTACTCGAGTGTCAGACCCTCTCATCATCGGTTCACTGACAATAGGGTGTTGTGAATGAATAATGAAGATTTTATTATTCTTATCGTAATTATACGAGTTTGAACGGCCAGAAGGGCTGATGTTCAATATTTTATGCAACTTTATAAATTTATAATTCACCCGTCTACGGGATGTAAACCCGAGTGGAGCTTAACACTCAATTTCTAAATCTTCTTATTTTTCTCGACTCCACCTGAGCCTCTCTAGCCTTTCGTTTTACGCAGCCACAAGGGCTGAAATTCAAAGTTTAATGTGTTTTATTAATTTTGAAATTCACACGATGGTTATGCTACCACCGTGTGGAGCTTATCACTCAATTTGGTTTAAGGGGGCTGAGTCACCTAAAAATTATTTTTTTATTTATTTTTTTTTAATTTTTTTTCTGAATGTACATGCGGTGTACTACATACACACCAAATTTTAGATCGAAATTTAAAAAATTACCGAAGTTAGAAGCATTTTAGTAGTGTTAGAAATAAACAATGCGTGAAAAAAAAAATGCCGAAATGCAACACGAACAATGCCGGAATACCGCATCTCCGCATGTTTTTTTTTTTTTCTTCTAATAAGAAGAATAAGAAACATCGAAAAAGGAACATAAAAAAAACAATCGATGTAGAAACTGCGTTCGGTAGGTAACGATTTACCGACCAAAGGGTCGTTACGTCTAATCGATGCGACTCAGATTATCGCCGCTACCGCGCTTTGTTTTGAGTCTGCGATACACCGGCGTAATGTAGCAGCGATGATTTTTACTCGATTGTGTCAATCGGGTAAAAAACTGAGCTTGTAAACTCAGTGTATTAATTATGTGTCAGTGTTTACAGTTTTTCCGAATGAACGGAATATATTCTGTATTTTCGCCCGCAATAGTGTAAAAATGTTTTTCACAGTGACAGTGTCGCAAAGCGAAAAGTCTCGCAGACTTAACCTCTTTTTTAAACGTCAGATTTGACGTAAGAGTATATTTTTTTATGTTTTAAACATTTTTTTTGCATTTACGAGATTTGTGAAGTGAAAAAAAAAAACCAATAAAGAAAATCTGATTTTTATGTGATAGAAAAAAAAAGTGGACATTTTATGTGACAAAAAAAATTTTTAAATAATTTTTTTTATTGCGGATCACCCAAGTTGGTTATTTTCATTAATCTGTGAAATTCATTTTTTTCCATTTTATTTTTCTTCGCTTGCCGCAGGTTTCAGAGAGAATGGCCCCACCAATTTTGGATTGCGACGGCGTATTTTCTTCGTAACAGTCAGTGTTACGGAACGAGTGCGGGGATTTTTCATGCGATCAAAAATGGATTTATCGCAAGCCATTATTTGAGTGGTTACGAGAAAAAAAGTGGAAAAAGTGAATTTTTTGGTAGTTTTTAACTCATAGCTTCGCCAGCGAAGCATCAAAAAAAAATCCCCGCACTCGTTCCGCAATAAACTGTCTAACGAAGAAAATAAGACATCGCAAGCAAAGATTGATGCTTTCGTTCAGTCCGAAAGCTGCGGCAAAGGAAAAATGTTTGACCATTGCGCATTACACCGGAATACATTGTAGGTCTCCAAAAAAATTCACAGCGGTAGTCTAACACATATATATTATGGAGGTAAAATGGAATTTTTCATTAAACTTATATATACAGCAAAAAAAAATGTTTACTTTTCGACTTTTTAGGTGACTCAGTCCCCTTAATAGGATTTAAATAGAGAATTGACCCTTTCGGAATTGCTTCTCAGGCGTATTTCCTATCTCCTACGAGTTCGAGACTGCTAGCAATATTGTACGGCTGTTCGTATGCGTTAGCGAATGTCGCGAAGTGCTTCTGACATGATCTACCTGTTCTAACGGGGGAACGAGGAGGAACTTTAAAGCAGACTGAGCAGATCGCCTTCCGCGGAGAATCGAAGATCAGGAATTTCCACGATCGCTTCCGTTTCTCGCGCTTGTGTGCAACTGACAGTCCCCACAATCACTAAAGTGATTGTTAATTTAACGTTTGATTCCTCGGCAATAGCTAACTGGTAAAATGGACGCAGGTGTCCAGACCAGTGCTCACGGTTTTGCGTATGGAGTATGGAACCGCGAGTGCAATTACCCGGAGACCCAATGCTCAAGATCATCCCTATCTTTTATCAGAAAGATCTAACGGAATTGATTGATATTTTATTACGAGGATATAACGGGATTACTGGTCTCTTTTATCACGAAGATGTAACGGGCTGATTCGTAGTGACTAACGATCTCGTTATGTCGTAAACTTGATGAAATTTTGAAGTGACTAAGCCTTTTCGGGTGCTCGCTTTTATATCAACCTCAAAGGGGTGGAGTTAACCCATGTGGCGTGATATTTCATCATCTTTGCCTTGTTGGGGATGAAATTGACGCTAGAAGGGGTAAAATCACGCTATGTCACGTGATAATTTGTCGTAGTAGGGATGAATTACGCCAGGGAAGGGGAAAGATCGCGTGATGTCACGTGGTTCGGTTGCGTCACCTCGAATTTGGTGGGGATGAAATCTCAGGTGGAAGGGGAAACATGGCGTGATGGTGAGTCACACGATTATGTAACCTGGACCGTTGAGAGGGGATGAAATTGCTCGTGGTGGGGCGAGAATCACGCGATCTCACTGTCGTCTCTAGTGGTTGCGGGGCCCCCGATTCTCTTTTGTTGTAAATAATGACTGCACGACTATGCATCGATTATTTATTAATGCCGTTTTTCTTATACTTCTTTTATGTCATAATTTATTTGTTGCAGTATTCGTCTTATCGATATGCTGCGTCTCATTTTGCCCTCGCTAGTGTACGAGTGTTATACCCCCGAAAAATAAGAGCACCGCCTCGGTTACGCTTACGCAATAACCGAGGCGCGCGATCATGAATTGTTGCGCCAATTGCACAGTATTGCATACTGGAACGACGATAAGGAAAACATCATTTCCAAATCTCGTAAACATGCTGAATCGCTCGCTCCACTTTATCTCTTATAAAGTGTGAGAGTGAGCACAAGTCAGGGAGTACGATTGAACATCCGATACTGCGCGGTTGGTTGCGAGTAGAAAGACTCGTGCAAAGAGTCTGTAAGTAGTACTTTGGTCGGACAATAGTCCAAATTCTGTGTAACATTATTCTGTGTGATAATTTGGGTTCGCGTATCGACGCAATAATAAAGATAGACATTTTCGCTTACATCTCCTGTGTTCAAACATTCACTGGGGTTCCAACCCTTAACTGATACACATCCCAAAAAATAGTAAGAGAATTCTTTACCGCTAACCTCGGCGTAGCTAACCCGGAGTCGGCGGTATAACATTGGTGGCAGCGGTGGGATATCGGAGTGAATAAAACGAACCAGAGTGTACCGGAAGTGTGTCACTCGCTGTACACCAATACAGTCGTGAGTAAAACCGTCACCAGGGGATCGACGGGACAGCCAACCGCGAGGGGAGACTGCAGACCTCCATTAGATCGTCACCTAGCAGAAAGGGCCGTAGAAACAGTATCGAAGAGGGAGCCTGAAGGTTACACAACGCAGAGGCAACCTGAGATGTGGCAGATAAGCACCCTGTAAGTGCAAGAGTAATCTATTCACGAAACTAACACCTGTACGGGAGTAGAAAACCAGTAGGCGCGTTACTAATGCCGTCAGGGCGTGAATAAAGGGCTAAGAGCCACATAAAGCCACATGAGCGACAGAGAAGTTCCGGAGGAACAGGCTGCGGGGTTTTCGGGACAGCAACCACCCCCGCAGGATCCTTCGGCATCCACGCAGGAGGACCAGCGTGTAGCGGCAGGTCTTGGGGCTGCGTTACAGGAAATAACGGCAGTCGCGAGAGCGGAATTAGCGGTACAGGGCCCGGCACGACAGCTGAGAGGCGAATCTTCTCCCAACCCTCTCTTCGGGGTCAATTTACGTAGAGGCGCAGCGTTTGACGAGCTCGCCGACATGGACTAAAGTATGTTCGAGCCCAGGGGTGCACCACTCCCAGGGGTTGATTTCACCCCACGTGCAGTGGAGGCGGAGATACAACGTTTAAGGGCTCAATACCGAAACACACTGGGCGAATGAAGAGGAGGATTTTACAACCTGGGTAGGGACCGGAATTGGACGACTACCTTCGGCGAAGGAAGTAGGCTTTACTCCATGGGGGTGGAGATCCCAGAGGTGCGCCGAAATTTATTTCCGGATCCACCTGCGGAGGTAAATAACACCGCGGCAGCCGAAGAACGAGTTGCTGATCGACTCGAGAGGGGGGATCGGGAATTGGAGGCCATACGGGCAGAATGGGCCGATTACGTATCCAGAGAAGTGGAACGAAGGTTAGCCGAACGTCAAGGGAGACGGCGAACCACCCATCCGGAGGATGAAGAAGACTCACCGTATATTAGCTTGGATTTAGCATTGAAAAATATTAAAACATTCTATGGCAATAATCCCAACAGATTAGAGGAATTTTTGTCATCCTGTGAGGCAGTATGGGAAAGAGTGAAACCAACGCAGAGGGGAACACTCCTGGCGCTTGTACGAAGCGCAAAATTAAAAGATCGCGCAACGCGGGAATTACGACATAAGGTGATACGTAATATGTCGGAATTACGTAGTGAATTGGAAGCGCTGTACGGGAAGCGAAAATCTCTCGCTGCCCTGCAGTATGAATTTTGCCTGTTGAAGCAGGGACCGAAGGAATCGGTAGCGGCATACGCGGTGCGGGTGGAAAGACTAATGGGGGAGGTAAACTTTGCGAAGATACCGAACCCCATGGTGCGCGATATGTTGAAGCGGCTGTGCGACGAAGCGCGCAAATGAACTTTGAAAATGGTTTACAGTTTGATATCGGATAGTTTGAGATCGGACTATTTTATGATAATAACCAACATTTTCATTTGCATTTCGGGCCGAATCCAACGCTATCTGATCGATAGTTGACTCTGATATGTTTCTAAGATTCCGGCTAATTTTATCGACTGTCTTCAAACTAATTGAGGAAACTTTTTTTCTACCAAGTGTTTTAATTGAGCCTGACTTTGTTCTCTGTCTGTATTCATCGTCCGCAAACTGAATGTGTTGAACAAAGTCGCGCATCCCTTGAGTGTCATCGTATCGTTTATGCGTCTTGCCGTCTTTATTGAATGGAGGTTTCGAATTCTCCGACTTAGGATGTACCTTTATTGTCTGCTCAGGTCGAACATTGCAAACTTGCTGACATTCAAATGTAACCGATGAGCTCGGAAAGTGCTGTATGACTTTGTAACAGAACGGCCGATATCTTCGATGAGGTGATGGCAGACGATGATGCGACGGTAGGGCCAGAAATAAATGATAGAAAATATGGTGACCCCGGGATTCGAACCCAGGTTGATCAGGTACTAATTAAGAGCGCTAACCACTGCGCTATAGTCACCCATATGTTTCTATCATTCGTGTTGTCTACTTATATGCAAAGCTGGACCCGTCCGTCACACACCGTTACAACTTCCGATTCAAATATTTGTAGTAAATGTTTCCGCATTTCATGATGAGTGTACGTCATATTTTCAGGATTATAGCCATACAATATTGAAATTGCGAACGCGATCGAGAACACACCACAGTCGTTGCTATTAGGTTGCTGTTGAACGCGTGGAAATTCGATGGCTTGAGTTGGGTAAAACGGAAACAATTTTTTCAAGTACACCTCATTGATGCAGTTTGTTCCTATTCAAGGAATCATAAATGTACACTTTCTTCGTGTCGTAATACGAGCAAACCCAATGACCACCTGCGCTTGTTCGTATATTTTCACAACTGTGAAGAATCTCGATATGTTTAGTATCGGGTGAGACTGCTTGAATTCGTTCTGGACACTGTATTTTCTACGAACCCTGCATTTGGAACTTGGGATCCGCAATTTTTAACAAGTTTCCAAATTCGTTGATGTGATCATCTCTTAACCACCGGCCATAGAAAATGATTTCCGCAAAAGTCATAAAAGCCTCCGCTTTTATCTCCGACAAAGGTTTGATGATCATCTTCATGTTGACCGAAGAATTATTTATGCATCCGCTGAAATAAAAGGGGTGAGGTCACGTCGTTCATCAAGAAACCGATATTACCGATATCGCATGCACGAGGTGCTCGAGACGTTACCGCGTTTCTTAATAATCTTAATGGCAATGTCTTATTGTTGGAAAAAGTGAAGAATGCAATTAAACGTTTATTTTCAGTATATATTATTTTACAAACATTTTACAGCTATAAGACGAGAGAATGGTCATATATGCATAGTCACGATACATTGAATTAACTATGATATTTTAGACTATGATAATTTCGCTGTGTAATAAACTGTGAGCTAAGTCGGTTTGTAATAAGTTGAAAACTATTAATTATTCATATAAAAAAAAATTATTCAAAAAAAAGTCAAGTCCGCAACCGTACTGAGGCGATTTTATTTCGCACAGAAGCTGTGACGATTCCAATAATCTTATAGTACGTTGCAGCTCTGTAATCAGCTGAGTCGCTAAAATTTGACGATACACTGGTACGTTGAGCCAGTAAGAATTTCAGACGATGCAGCTTTTAAAGAAGCTGAGGTACTTCAACTTACTATCTATAATCGTGATGTACGTTGCAGCTCAATAATAAGCTGTGTCTCAAAGCAGTTGAGTAATAAAGCTCGATCGAAGCAGCTTGACGTTGCAGCTATATAATAAGCTGAACTGGTCCTTAAATATGGATCCAATATCAAATATGAATATAAAAAAAATTAGCAAAAAAGATTCTCAAAAAAAAAGGAAAAAAACTATCGCAAAAAAAAGACGATTCTCACGAAAAGAGAAAAATATACGGCTTTACGATGCAGTTTTGAAACACCGAATCCGAAATGTTAATAATGTTTTGAAAACAGAGGTTAACAAGAAACTCTTTATTCAGCAGTTCACAAAACACTAATATGTTTATCCGGAAAACCGACACGTAAGAAATCGTCTGCTTCCAATTCATCGACAGCGCCTTCCCATTATGAGTAACTAGAGTTCAACCGGTACGTATGGTAAAGAAACTTACCGACCGAAGTTGCGCGACTTATGCGATTGTACAAAAATCGACGCGAAATATACGAGAAACAAAAAAAAAGATTTTTCTTCTCAATATGCCCTTATCGTATAGAATGAAGTTAAAAAAGAAAGAAAAATAACTCATAAGAATCACGACGCTTCAGACGAGTAATCGAGTAAAAACAATAAAATTACGATGTTTTAAAATGTGACAGCTTAAGGTTAGAGTGAATTCAACAACAAAAAAATATATATACACAGCGGAATACACTTTTATTCGTAACTTTTATTTATCACCAAAGGTTTTTTTTTAAGAATATTAATCAAAATCGTGCTCTATCGAAAGCTGGATAACGGAAACTCGTAGCGTTGTTATCATAATCCTCGATTGGAGAATACCTCGGCGTTCCTCTGCAGCCACTTGAACGACTCCTGTCGACACCGGGTCTGAAACAATTAAAAAATGAATTAGGCGGAATATATGATTGAAAATTCGAAAACGGATTTTGAAAGGATTTTGGATTTCGGATTTTCATCAGATATCATATTACTCACATGAATTGACGCTGCTTTAATGGACGGCTCATGCTTCGGGGTTTCGTATTTTCCAAAGCCTCTTCGTTGCTCGACGACGATTCGAGATCGGACTTTTTTGCAGCCAATGCTTTCTTCACCTCCGTTCGGATCAGATGTCGATATTTCGTTTTAATTTCCTCTTCGTTTGCCCTTTTTTCTTTTTCCTCTTTTATACATTCGTCTATAGCTTTTTGCACTGCTATTTTTCGTCTTCATCGTCGATATCGGCTATCTTTTTTATCTTTTTTTTCTTTCCGCCATAAACTTCACTCTCACTTTCGATTTCAATAATTTTTTTTTCAACCTCCTTAGTGATTCTTTTTTCGAAAGCTTCTCCGATGAGTTGGGGAATGTCTTTGCGAAAATTCATTTCCCACTCGTAGAATTTTTTCTCCTGGCTGGCAAACAACAGCTTCATTTCTACGATGGACGCTTCAGTCGCTTGTAATTCTTCCTCGATATTATTGGAATTCTTGGCCGCGTCGTTCGATTTTTGACGGTCACTTTTTTTTTTCTTTTTTTTTATGCGGAGACGCCGAGTCGTCTAACCTATCGCTTGTCTGACTTTCTGCAAGTACAATCATAAAAATATAAAATATATACATTCATTAAAATATTAACCATAACAAATAATCAATAATTCGACGATGTACCTGACATGTTGAATTCGTTTTTTCTCATGATTTTTCGATATAATATAGCGTCCGCGAAAAGAAAACGAATGAGTCGATCGATGGCGACACTGCTAAAATCGACGTCTTGACGAAACGAGCGAACAAAAAGTTAGCGACAATAGCGTTGCAAAATCACGTCTGTGATCGGCTTACGTTTTCTTTCGTCCATCGGCATGAAAACGCGCTTTATTCTAATTTCATCAGCCACCACGTGCTACGCTTGCGAGGACTTTGTGTACTGAAAAAAACCGGCGCCGGTGTACCGACGTACTGAAAAAAAAAAGTAAAAAACAATTCGTGCATCTCGTTTTATTTTGTTTGTACGCAGTGATAGTTCGACACTTCATACAACAATTATCAAGAGGCGAGATGTCAGGTAAAAACAACAAAAAATTTCGTTACCTTTACCTATATTTAAGTAATAATGTTTTTACGAATATATTTTTCTCTCGACAGACTCACGTAAAAACGAGTTCCCGAATAATCAAGAAGAGTATTACATCGAAAAGGAACGGGAATTAAACGAAAAGAAGAAGATTTACGACGAGGTTATCTCAGCCGTCGAAAAACAACGACGCGACTACCTCGAACGCGAAATAAAATTGCGACAAATGGTCGCAGAAATTATTACTCACGACGTTGAAAAACGATTGCAAAGTGACGAAACTAAAAAACTTATCGAGATGCGAGCAATGGAGCAAATTGCAATAAAAAAAAAGCGCGCACAGAATAACGCAGCGATCGACAAATTTGATAATTTCTTCAAAAGAATCGACAATGACGGTGAAAAAATTGTCGACAACTCAGACGAAAAAAGATTTCCGAAAACGGAGATATCAGCGGTCATCAGAGAGGAAGTCCAAAAAACTTAAAAAAAACAAGATCACAGCGGAGATGACAAATCGACGAGCGAGAAAAAAAAACAGTCCGGACAAACCCGCGGTGGGAAATTCAAATTCGAACGCGATGAGTAGTAAGTTTTTTTTCTTGTTTTATGTTTTGCAAAGTATTAAAATAAAAAATATATAATTTCACAATTTTTTTTAGCTATCGGTACACCGGAAGAGGTGCTAGAGGTCAACAGTATAGCCGACGAGGCGTTCCAGCTCCACGCTACGGGTATTTTGATTACCCTCCCCTCGGTGAACCGTATTATTATAAAAAATAAGTGTTACGAAACCAAACTTATATATAAAAGAAATCTCATCGAGTCATAGTTTGATATATAGATATAGATGTTATAACATTTATTTTTATATTTATAAAAAAAGAGTATAATATAATAAATAAATAAGTTACATAAAAACAATTTGTTATCGTTACATCGAAAGAAATAAAATAATATTTTCCCTGATAAAATTTTTTTTATTTTAAGTACCCTATCTATAGATAAATAAACAATATTTTGTACAGTTGCTTTTAGATATGGGCTGCGACAGAGATATTAACTACAATAAAATATTACACTTAAATCATTAAATAGAACTCTCCTTAACACTAATATTGCACTTAATTGCAGTTATTGCACTTACATCATTAAATGAAACTTGTAAAGCTATAAGGTTAAAAACAAAAAAGATATATAAGTATGGTAGCTTATTCTTTAGGTTAGCGCTGGGTATATACCTATAGGTATCGAGGATTCAACGAGTGTGCGATGAGATGACGTCATCGGGGTGTGCGAAAAACTCGAGTCCGACCACTGACTACGATTATAATTTAAAAAAAAAGGAAAAAGTATGCAATGGGGCCATGCGTTCAAGTAAACTCTTTTTAATTGATCGTAATCGATAGGAAAAAATCATAAATTAATATAGGTGTAGTTTTAAAAACGAAAACGATCGTTTTATGAATTAAATATTTTAAAAAATCCTGGTGAAAAGAGAAAAAGTGCATGCGCTGAAGTAAAAGAGTCGCGGGCGCGTCATTCGTCAACAAAAATGACATTATCGACAGAGAGTTAGGCAAACTACTTGTCTCGAGACGCTACCGCGTCTCTTAATACCTGCCGACCTGCAACCCTCACAAAGATTGTCGATAACATACTGATTGATATCTAGGTCATTATAGCCTGGAGGCGGTGGGGCGAGCAGCGTTATCAAGTCATTCGAAGTACTAGCGGATTTCTTTGTCTTTCTTGGTTTAGTCTTGCCGGATGGGGGAGTTGCCACACCGGCCTCCTTAGGTGTGTCGTTTACTGCCTCGTCGAGCGTGTATACCATATATCCTGCTCTCTTCAATGATTCATACTCGGAATCATCGGTCTTGTAGGTAGTCTCATTAACGAGGAACTCGTTAATTGCCTCCGTAAGATTTTCCAGACGACGGAGGCGAACGGCGGGGTCCTTGTTTACGTACTCCGGTTGTTCGATTACTCGAGTGTCATTAACAGTTGACTCCTGTACGGGCCCTTCATTCACTTCTTTTACGTAACTCGGCCCTTTTATCGAAAGCAGGTACTTGCATATCGGAAATAGTCGTGCGTGTCGTTGCCATGGTTTGTCGTTGGGTAGCCAATCCTTTAGTCCACCCGCGCAATGGTGGCAAACCACGAGGTCGCCCGTTCCCGGCCAGAAAAATCCTGCACGAGCAAGACTCTCCTTTGTTTGTGGTGAATTCTTCGGCCAATCCTTGAAAGTCTTGAGACGTTCACAATAATCATGATACTCTGGATATCCTATATCCTCCCAGTTACGAAGCGTCATAGACATTCTCTCTGTTTTCGGAATTTCGTTGTTTTTACCTTTCGTTTCGACAGCGTTGTCGCAAGGGATCGGTTTACTATTCTTGGCGCGTAGACAACTCTCAGGCACCGGATCCGTGGGGATGAGCGTCACGCCGCCCAAGTGTGCGTACAGTGACGACGGTGGGCCCGAAGGGGGATCGGTGGTGACTACCGAAGGTGCGTTTATCTGCTTTACATACTCTGCTCCCTTCACAGAGAGGAGGTATTCGCACTTCGGAAACCATCGTGCGTGTTGCTCCCATGGTACGTCCTCGGGTTGCCAATCTTTTAGCCCGCCTCCACAATAATGACAAAGTACTCGATTGCCACTTCCCTCTCGGAAGAATCCCGCGTTGGCGTGATCCTCGGCCGTCTGAGGGGCCCATTTACGCCAATCTTTAAAGGTTTCCATGCGATCCTTAAAATCGAGAAACGCTGGATGCGCAGCCTTTTTCCAGCTCCGAAAAGTTAACGACGAATTTCCCGGTTTCGGCGTTACGTTGCCGCACATTCTTTCGCACTGTATACAAGAATGCCTTTTTAGGCACTCACTAAAACAATAGGCAAAGAGTGCCTATTGAAATGACCATCCGTTGCTCTTCGGAGTCTGTCGGTGGGGTTACTCCGCAGCAAATACTCCAAAAATTTTTATTTTTCACCATTTGCTTCGATGTGTCTCCAACATCATGTGTTATTAATTTGAAGTGATTCCAATGACTGGTAATATTTTTTTTCGCCTGCGGTTGAATAAAAATTCCTTTATTACTGAAATTATCTTCTTAGACGTCCGTATCACAGTGTAACTTTGGACTGTGCGAAGCAATTTTTCTCTTCTTCGCAGGGATGATGTATCATATCATCACCATTGTGCACATTCATTTTGAAGCCCCTGCGAAGCATTTGAATATTTGCTTAACAAAAAAAATCCATTTTTGCTTCGACAAGTGTCCGTACGGTGCTGTAACTTTAGACTGTGCGAACCAATTTTTCTCTTTTTCGCAGGAATGATGTATTATATCATCACCATTGTGCACATATATTTTGAAGCCCCTGCGAAGTATTTGAATATATGCTTAAAAAAAAAAATCCATTTTTGCTTCGACAAGTGTCCGTACGGTGCTGTAACTTTGGACTGTGCGAAGCAATTTTTCTCTTCTTCGCAGGAATGATGTATCATATCATCACCATTGTGCACAATCATTTTGAAACTACTGCGAAGCCTTTAATGAGGTGTTTTAAATTTTGTTCTACTAAATGTCCATACGGTGCTCCAATTATGAAGTCTACAAACCTAATTTTTTCGTTTTCGCAGCATTATTTTATTTTATGAAAAGCAGTACGCACAGCAAATTTGAAGACATTCTGACATTTCTTGGTATTTTTATTCTCCAATTATTTTTAGTGAGGAATTATTTTAAAAGGTTATATTATTTTAATTTTACAAAAAACAATTTTTTATCATGTCACAAACGAAAATTTGGAAATATCAGTTGTGAATAATAATAATCAATTCGTATAGAAACGAAATGTTTATATTCGATGACGGTTAAACTATGAATCAATTTACATAAGTGATAAATGAATTTCCGCCATACGTTCTTCCGAGATGAAACGCACAGCGCGACGTATAAACATATTCGATATGCAGCGCATAACGCAAAGTGTAATCATATTCGATACGGAGCGCGTAGCGCGACGTGTATTCCTGTGAGTGCCTTAAAATGTGCCTTATGTCCCAAAGGGACATTTTTCGGGGGGTTTGGGGGCGGAGCCCACCAACAAGAGCCTCTGCGCCCGCAGGGCGCTGAGGCGCTTGTTTCCTCTGTGTTGGTCGGAGCCTTTTTCCTTTGCGGCCGAGGGGGAGGAATCGTCGCGGGGTCCGTACCGATAGGGACGTTGCCACACGGTAGATTCCTCACGAATCGACACAGCTCTTGATACTTTGCATGATCTCGCATGGGATCATCGTCTTCCGACCATTGGCTTATGGCGAGTTTGCACTCAAAGCATCGAACGTAATCCTTTGTACCAGTGTAATAAAATCCAGCGGCGGCAAACTTTGCAGCATCTAACGTAAACTGTGGGGGACCTGGATAACTTTGTAGGCGGACCCTTTCGAACCGATAATCGGGCTTTTGTTACGTTCTCGTTAGCTCGCTTCGATCGTCCTATCAGCTGAGCGTTTTCGATGCACTTACGTGTGATCCCGCGGCTTCCTAGCCAAATTATTATTTTTTGGTCCCGCTTAAATTAACGCTGAGATTTCGATCTCCGTTTCTCGTTGCTATTCTATTGACCTCGGATCGCGACCCTTCTACCACAACCCGCCTCCTGAGCAACCGTGCATTTCCGCAACCGTTTGCTTTCGCGAATGCGTCGGTGTTAGTTCTCGTATCGTTTTCGTTTCGTTTTGTTTTGTCGTTGCGGAGGTCGCAGTTCCACCGACTTCCAGTTTAGTCCGGATTGGTGATTCCGGCGGAACAAAATCTACCCTGCGGAGGTCGTTCCACCGGCCTCCAGTTTAGACCGGTCGTTAATACCGGCGAAACAAAATTAACTGGCGCCCACCGGGACGCCGATGCATCCGCGAGGGTGGACGGCCGAAGGTGACGTATGTTTCGTTCGCGTTTTGCTCTCGTTTGGTTTGAGCTTTTCGATTTTTGGTTTTTTTTTTATTTTAATTATAGAGTTTGAGTTAGAGTTTCCGTTAGGTGAAAAATACGTCACAAATGGCGCCCAACGTGGGCCTTAACCATCCCTACTAACCCGAACAACTAAAGTTTTTTTTTTAGAAATGTTACAGATCTCAACAATATTATTTTTTCCCAAAAATCCAAGGAAGCACTCAAGGAATATACAACGGATCAACAAAAATAAAAAGCAGAAATTTTCAAAACAAATACACACAAACACACAAAAATAAAATATTTTCCTTTTACTAATTCTTTTCGGATTGTATAGAGTCACACACACACATACGAAATATTATGTATAACGTGCGATGCAGGAGCATCGCTAAATTTTTCTGGGGGGGGGGGGGGGGGGGGGGGGGGAGTGTAACGATCCCCTATTAAAAAATTTCATTATTTTATTATCATCATAATATTTCGTAACGCTCGCTTCTCCTTCTGAGAAGCGCGATAACGCATATTTTGGCCGTCAGCAGTTTTGCCGTGACAGCAGCAATTAGATCGCTGTCTCACGGCAACGGTCAAGCCGCCGCGCGACCAGCATCAGCGCGACGGTCTTTATCACCGCGCGGAGGTATACCTCACGCGCGCAACAATATAAGTTACCGACGTCGAAGCCCTTTGCTTCGACACCTGATTATTCAGTTCATTTCTGACCACCCAACGTGTTAGACGGTACACTCTCCCTATTAATATAACTACGACTAATAAAGTGACTTCGATTTATCATTTCCATACGATTCAAATCTTAATCATTGCTCTATTATTCCCGCTAATCTGGCTGTCCATTACAGTTTCCAACCACCCTTCTATTTTTTTTTCAATTATTTCAATATACTTATCTCAAAACAAAGTAAAACGATAGAAAAATAAAATTTCTCGAATTTCTCGTTTGCAATGTTTTACTCTCCGACAGTGACAATAACCAGTGAATTGATTCTATCTATTATAGGGAAGAGAAAAAATGCTTAAAGTATTATAACCGAATTCTCTTATAGATCGACAGTCCAAGAGTCCTCGCCGTCGAATTCATCAAGAAATTGATTTTTTTTTAAATTTTGGACGCATCCAAGGCACTACAACTTTATTCTGAGCAGGGTACTACTTCCTCTTCAATACACGAACCAAGACGATATCTATGTTCGTTCTCGAGTTATAATTTTTTTGCTACAACAATTAATATCAAGTAAATTTAATTGAAAATCGTATCAAAAAGCAATTTTTCTTAATATTCAGCTCCAATACTTCGGGTCCTGTCCAGAGGCAATAATAAAGTGATTCCATGTATTTTAGGGAAGAAAAAAACATTTAAACAGATGCATTTAAAGGGGACATTAGACCTGTTGGTAAATGGTAATGGTGTTCGAGTTGTTAAATATTATTTGTGTTGATTTATACTCATTTAATCTGGTCATAAGTGTTAAGCCAATAAAACGATCTTTACTAGATATCATTTGATTCGTTACATTAATTTGATCAAGTTCTACGTGATGCAATTCGTTATATTGATCGTAAAACAAAAAGAAAATATCAGTTGTGAATAATAATAATCAATTCGTATAAAAACGAAATGTTTATATTCGCTGAAGGTTAAACTATGAATCAATTTACATAGGTAAAAATTATTTTCCGCCATACGTTCTTCCGAGATGAAACGCGCAGCGCGACGTATAAACATATTCGATATGCAGCGCCTAACGCAAAGTGTAATCATACTCGATACGAAGCGCGTAACGCCACGTGTAGTCCTGTGAGTGCCTTAAAAAATATCCCACAGGGACATTTTTCGGGCGGTTCGGGGGGCGGAGCCCACCAACAAGAGCCTCTGCGCCCGCAGGGCGCTGAGGCGCCTGTTTACTTTGATTTTTCGTTAATTTATTCCATTCATTCCTTTTACCTTCCAAAACCGCGTCCCAATTCCTTCCAATTCCCCTCCCGATGGAAGTAAACGCCCCGCCTTCACGTGGTTTGCATCGAACGGTGACATCCAACCAATCACCGAATCACCAATTATTTCCGAATAAAAACAAAAATTTATTTCTATTTTTTATTCTTTTCTGGATTGAATGGTTTGGTGTCATTAACTGAGAGTGGGAAATATTTCAGATATTTTTTTATAGCGGTGTAAAACACAATTTTACAATAATACCCGAAACCATTATTTGTAATCTAACTTAAATGCTTCTAGCTTTGATAATTTTCGGTATTTTTATCTGAAACTTGGCGAGTAGGCAGTATGCAGTGTGGACATTCAGAAAAAAATTTAAAAAAAAATCGATTTGTTTTAATTTTTAGGTAACTCAGCCCCCGTAATCGTGTGTCGTGGATCAATCAAATTGCGCAAGCAATGCCAGCTGATCCCGGAGAAACCTCGCTTCCGGATGCCGACCTCGACCTTGAGCAAGTCGAGGGGATGCATCAAGTGTTCGTGGCAGAACACTCATATTTTGAACTCAACTGGCCTGCAACATTTTTGAATCATCCATATTTTGCTGAAAACCTCCATCAACAGTAAGCAAACCCCTATCGAGCAGCGAAACTCGTTCTTCAAAAGGCGAAGCACGCACTCACAGGAGCACTTCAGCCTACTGCGACTCAGGAGACTCCCTCACGCTGTGCATCAAAGCTTCCGGACATCACTCTCCCAAAATTCAAAGGAGAGTACTCAGAGTGGCCAGACTTCAAGGAGCTCTTCACCTGCCTCATCATGGAGAATCAGAAATTCTCACAAGTCGAGCGTTTGCAATATCTTCGTAGCTGTGTTGAGGGGGCGCCAGGAAAACTCATTGCCAATTTTCCATTGACCGGAACCTCACTGCAGCCATCGTGGGAAGCACTCACGGCTCGCTATGAGAACAAGCGATTACTCATCCAGGCGCAGCTGGATCAAGTATGCAACATCAAGCCGGTCACTCAACTCAGCAAGTGGCTTGACAAAAATCATCTCCACGATGACGGAGGCGAGAAAGGCGCTTAAGTCGCTGGAAGTTACGATCAATCTCGGCAATTGTATTCTCGTTCACCACGTGTCGAGAAATCTTGACCGATATACACGAGAAGCTTGGGAGACATCGCTTGGATCCTCAATCGAGTATCCAACATTTTCGCAACTGGAAGCGTTCCTCAACGCCCGAGCTCAGGCACTTGAGAGAATCAAATCAACTGCCCCTCCTACTCACCAACCGTCGCAGCAACAACCACCGAAAAAATCAACCGCCCATCAAGCGACAATCTCAACTGAGCCATCACGTTTTCACTGCGATTGTTGTGACGGTCAACACTTCGTGGTAATGTAGCCGAAGTTCCGAGAACTCAACCCGACCATACGAAGGAAGTTGGCAGTCGACAAACGATTGTGCTTAAATTGTCTTGGACGCCACAACGTGAACGCTTGCAAGTGCACTCAAGGGTGCAAGCACTGTGGTGCTCGTCATCACACGATGTTGCATGACAAGAGCGCACAGCAAAATGTTGCAGCAAAACGATCTGAGTCATCGACGCCAACAGCATCAACATCAACGGCCCAACTGTGAAGCGCCGGTGCAGTCGTCCACTCAGCATCAACGAATCAACAATCAACTTTATTCGCCACTGCACTCGCCAGACTCAACGCCGGGGCAAAGTGGCAATCGACCTCACCTGAGTTACTACAACTAATTTCACCAAAAACCCCATCACCAACAACAATTAATTTCGACGACTGCTCTACCAAAATACTCGGACTTAAATGGCTTCCGCAAGCCAACACCTTCACATTCACTTCCAAATTCACCGACCAATCAGCATCAATCACGAAACGCCTCATTCTATCTGAAGTAGCACAGATCATCGATCCACTTGGCTTCACATCACCTATTGTGATCAGAGCAAAAATGTGGCAGCAAAGGCGGCGGTGATCTACATCGTCGTACACTTACGGTTCAGTGGCGCCATTTCAACACTCGTTTGCGCAAAAATGAAAGTCGCACTAATCAAACAGCTTACCATACCGAGGTTGGAAATCACCGCAACGCTAATTCTTTCCCGACTTATAAAGCACATCTAAACCACACTTAAGCTACAAATTTCTGCAATTCACTTGTGGACGGATTCGCAAGTCACACACACGGGGATCAAGGCACCAACATCAAGGTGGAGAGACTACGTCACGAACCGTGTCACTCCGATTCAAGAGGTTACAGCCCATGCTGAATGGAGACACGTCCCTGGCACATCGAATCCAGCCGACAGCTCCTCACGAGGCTTGAGCACTCAACAACTGCAAAATCATCCTCTATGGTGGACGGGACCACCATAGATCATCAAATCGAAGGACTCGTTTCCAAGCCAATCTGAGCCACTAGACGATTTTAGTGCACTAGAGACTCGTCCAGGATCATCATTCCATGTAACGTCATCAGCAGTTGACGTTCACTGGGACCTCATACACAGGTATTTCTCATTCCATAAGCTCATGAGAATAACCGCAATCTGCTTCAAGAGTGTAGCCAGACACCAGAAGAGAATACCGCAATCAACACAATCTGCACAACAACTCATGGGTCAACTTCCACCGGCACGAGAAACACCATCACGCGCCGTCACACACACAGGCGTCTACTACGCCGGACCAATCACCATCAGAACTTGGAAGGGACGACGTGCAAAGACATCCAAGGGCTGGATCTGGCGTCTTCATCTGCTTTGCAACATCAGCCACTCACCTCGAAGCTGCCAGTGAATACAGCACAGTCGCATTCATCGCTGCATACCGAAGTTTCACTGCACAACGAGGAATCCCCAGCACCCTATACTCAGATCGCGGAACCAACTTCCTCGGTGCTGATGCCGCACTTCAAAAGATGTTCATGCGAAGCACTCAAGAACATCACGCCATCGACTCACTTCTATCTCAGAACAGCAATCAATAGCAATTTAACCGACCAGCTGCACCGCATATGGGCGGCAAATGGGAAGCGGCAGTGAAATCAATAAAATTTCATCTCCGACGCACGGTGGACGAAATCGTACTCAAGCATTTCTAACAGACTGTGCACTCTCAACAGAGCCGGAGCTATCACTGGATCATTTGAAGCTCAGTCGCCTATCCAGATGGCAATTAATTCAACAAAAGCTCTAACAGTTCTGGACACAGTGGTCCACTCAATATCTGCAACGGCAACAATCAATATCAAAGTGACATCATCCGAACAACATCATCAAGGAAGGAGCCCTTGTGCTCATCACCGACGAACGGTTTCCACCCAGCAAATGGCCGCTGGCTCGCGTCATGGCACTTCATCTCGGGAAGGACGGACTCATCAGGGTGGTAACGTTAAAGAACGCAACAACAACACTCACCAGACCAATCAGCAAACTGGCACCCCTACCAGTTCATCAAACAGAATCAACAGCGGAATCATCGTCAACAACATTTTGCTGATGGCGGGGGGAATGTTCGAGAAGTCATTCTCGAACGTTCATCGCCCATGAAAACTCGCCCTTTAACACCGACGACGAGCGCAGCGTGGCAGCACCTCCCGGGCGAGGCAAGCTCTCCGACGCGGGGCGGTGTGGAACGATCTAGAATCTATGCACGTAGTCCTCGCGCCGGAGAAGAAGCGTCGGCCATTTCAGCAGTACTATTCGCGGTGTCAAGCGAGCGTGTGCCGCAGCAGCGTCTCTCCTTGTCTTTCTTTGATATTTTCACACTTATTGTCCACTGAATTAACCTAATTGAAATCATTGAAATTATTCGGGTAAATTAAGAAATCAAGTAGCGATCTCCGAACGGTCGGAAATTCCCATAGTTTCGTGCATCAACATTTTCTTTATCACCTCGTGGCGTGACGAATCACGTGCATCTCTGAATCACCGGTCGCCATCATTGTACGCGCTCTCGCGCGAATTAATAAAATCCCGTCGGGGGGACTTTGCGTACATCCATCGAGCACTCTTTAGATATAACTCAGTGATAATTCACCTTCTCAATCATTGTGATCTTAAAATACGTGTACTGTAATTAATAAATGACATTTTCCTACAAGACGCGTGACTTCTGCTCCCTCCACCAGATCCCGCGATCCGAAAAACCGACAGTCTATCGTTCAACCCGATCATTATTTAACAGCCTCCTAACGTTAAATTATTTTCACGAAGCAAATCTTTCAATTCGGAGACTGTATACTCGACGGGTTCTCTGGCGGGCATTTCGATATACTCACGACTCCGCGCGACCGCTCATTCGGTGCGACAAAATAAAACTTTTTTTTTTACGCGCACGCTCGCACACAGCAGCGCACTTTGTTCTCGCTTTTTACTAAATCGAGTAACTGCCTCAAGATTTAGAGCCACGACAACATTTATTAATGTTCGTCTGCCCACGTAACGATACACGCGAATAAACGCGAGTTTTCCCGCACAGAAAACGAAGATTAGTTACGATTTACCCGTTAGCACACAGCAACTACCCGTATCAATTACGATTATGAATAATCAGCACACCGACGAAATCATTCCGATTAAAATGCAGAAAAATATCCGCGACACTCAGAGCGACATATTCTGCTCAACCGAACGTGAATAACACACAGTAAATTCACGATACTTTTTTTTTCATTACGGCGACATACTTAGAACTTCCTGTACTTGAGAGCATGTTCGTTGTCCCGTGATATAAAACGCGTTCATTTCGAATTTTATTCACTCTCAATCCCACTTCTGAACCACAGGAGGAGATAATGGTGATTTATTTTATTTATTTATTTATTTGTGTAATGACGGGCAAAGCCCAATTACCCACCGATGCATATGCATCGACATACAGGAATTACAAAAGAAACCAACAATATTCGTTGCTTACATAACTAACAAGGACCATGATCAGGATTACATATTCACTTTGTATTAGAAATAAATATCCGACTTTTTTTTCTAATAAATATCTGTAACCAAATAAAGAAAATTAAAGTGCAATTTTACGCTTATATTTCTAACATTACTTGCACTTAATAAGCTTCGCGAGTTGGTCGAGAATAGAAGATACCCCTATACGAAAAATAATGAGGAACTGAGAGTAAATAAACAAAATCAAAAGAAAAAGAACAAAACAAATCACTGATTAGTTAATAAGAAAGTTCAAATGTAGTGACCTCCTGAAACTAAATAAGGAGCCACTGAATAGAGGCATTCTTCTACCATACACATTACCCAATCTCAGAATTCGGGGCAACCAACTGAAAAAAGAGTAGTTCGCGCGATAGATTGAAACCTCGAAGATTTCTTGATTCCGTGAAATTCTTCCACCCTCGCGAAGCCTAACCAAGGAACCGATTTCCGGTGCATCAAACTTATCATTCACTATGGTAAACAAAAATATGAGATACGCCATCTTTCTGCGATCCTTTAGCTCATGTAACTGGAGAAATCCCATTGTATTACCGTAATCATGATCCAAATAACTCATCGTTGCACCAAGTCTATATCAAGCAAAACGTAAAAATTTGTGCTGGACACGCTCTATTAAATCGGAAAAAGTTTGCTGCCAAGGGGACCATATGACAGAAGCATATTCGAGCTGTGATCTAACCAGAGCTGTATACAATTGTTACGTTCAAATCAGCATTTCCTCGGTAATTACGGTCAAGGAATATAATCCCTTTTTACACGTTTTGTACCATTGAGGCGCTTTATTTGACTTATTCCCTTTTCGAGTCTGACCTTTCGGAGAGTTACTCGGGATAGGGTACAGAGTGCGCCGCGTTAATGATTTAAATATCCGAACCAAAAGAATAAAAATCGCACGTGGAGAGAGTCACTGTCTCGTAGTACGCGTATAGTAAAGGCGTAGTAACCATATGACGGAAGTGTTTACTATAAAATTCCCTGATAAGACGCGGTACGCTCGGTGCATCTCGTAGTGTAATTTGATCCGTACGTTGTCACTGACCAACGCTCGACTCACTACCTTAGTACTCCTTACCAGAGGCTGAAGAGATCGCTTATTAATTCGCACTTTATATTAAAGAAGGTATACCCTTCGATATTTATTTTATGATGATGATTGAAATCGGTTTAATTGTTGAGTTAAGATTTTAAATAAATGTTATGGTGGGAAAAACTTACGTTGGTGATTGATGAGTTAAAATAAAATTTAAATGTCGATTTAAATGTTTAATGTTGAATTTGATGAATGTAGTTGAAGATGATCGAGAATTTGGATTTCTCACTCCTTCCTTCCTTCAAGGTTTTCCGGTTGGTTGTGTAAAATATTTGAAGATGATGAAATTAACGATGAGATTGAAATTAACAACCGAAATTATTTAATTCGGAATAAATTGTTTAACACTTTGCGTTGATTGTACATTAAATGTTGAATTTTATTGAAAATGTTTATCAATACCAATACACTTTTAAGTTCACTCTCAATAGTTTGGTTTATCGCGTTTTACAGTTTAGTCCCCGTTATATTTTTTAAAGTCTCGGAAAAGTCGTAAATGTTGTTTAAAGTTCTGTTAACTTCCCGATTCGAACAGTGTTAATATTCGTAGAAGTCAATTCACATTTTTATATTGTTTTTAGATTGTTGTAGAATTAATTAAACGTCAGGATGTTATTTGATGAAATATCATTGATTTCGATTATTATTTAAATGTTGATGTACTCTTTTCAACCAATTCTCAACTATTGCTCTTAATTATTAATTACTGTCGACAACTCTTAACTGTTATTATCCTCCTTCTTAACTGTCCTTTGGTCGCTTTGGGTCTTGTATTTATCAACTGTCTCGGGGGGTCTGCTGGCCCATACTACGCCTCATTGAAGCGCCTACTCCCACCTCAAATAATTATCGATCGGTCGGTCGGTGACAAGTATTAAATTTTATGATCTGACAGTTTCCGTTATAAACAATAATTTTTATAGTTAAATATTGCTAAAAATATTCCCCTTAATTGTTCGGGATAGCAACGGCTGATCGCGAGGGACTTTAAAAACCGAGAGTCTTTTCGCGACTCTGTGTATGCCGCTGTTTCGATACATCGAAGTTGTCGAAAACAGTCCTCTCGAGCCGTCCAAATCAGCAGTCACTGACCTACGGGAGCAGCGCATCTTTGAGTTTCACGGCCACGCTATTGTTCTCGCGCGATGTCAACACGAGTCGAAGGCATCGCACGCGCTCTCTCTCTCGCCATCGGGTCGTCTCGCTCTGACTCGTGGAGCGAGGCGAGGTAATCCCTCGCCTTTTAATATTCGGCGAATCATATTTTTCGGAATTCCGGCGTCTCTCGGGGCAGTGACCTGTGGCTAAGCGATTCGTTCGACACCGAGGATACAAACACCCTATACCTCGCGAGACTACTGTTCTTCCGGTTCCGCGAGGAAAAAGGCAGTAGCTTACGAGTTAGCGACGGGTTACCTTCGCCAGCCCTCGCACTCGCTCTCGCTCTCAACGCCGCATTGGCACACTATATTATTTTCATTATTTTTCTAAACCGAATTACATACTTTGTTGCATTTTTAAATACAGAGTTTTTTTTTATACACGTTAATCCGCCTCTCGATTTATTTCCCTGTGTCGAATCCTCCGATCCGCTCAACTCCTTCATAACATTAATTAAAAATAATAATTGTTGAATTTGAATGAAAGTTCTACGATCAATACAAGTAAAGATAACAATTTAAAGACGAAGAACTTATAAAATTGATTTAATTATATTTTTGTATGTTTAGTTAATAACGATGTCACCCAAATATTCCATTTCATGCTCGATTTTAATATTATTAACAAAGTTTAGAGACCTTTAAGTTATTAACGAAACGTTGAAATTATTTTGTATTATTGATCGATGAAATGTTGATGATTGACTTAATTGTTGATTATTGCGTTTTTAGTTAAAAATTGATTATTAATTTATTGTTCGAGAAGTGCTGCACCACACGCCACACGCATGTATGCTGTGCCACACGCTTGTATCAATGCGTGAGTTGCATCGCTACTAGTGTTAGAGCGATAAGCAAGCGTTCGATGATCACGTGAAAGGAAAAGATTCGTATTGCCCAGGTAGTCTGGTTTAAGCAATGCGAATAGGTATTTCCGCTGGCAGTACCACCCCTTTCGGTAATTCGAATAGTCACCAAGTCGCGTCCAAGTACATGACCAGTACTATGCCAATGATTGAATATTTGGCTTTTACCAATTAACAGATGTTAGTTATTGTCCAATTATCGATTTTTTTATATTGAGAGACGATAATAAAATCACATGCAATGTGTGTGTTTCGGACTATCCTTCGCTCTCCACCTTATTCTCAATTCTGTTTTCTCTCATAAATGGTTATAAATATTGTAAAATTTGGCTATTTTAAAATTAAGTCGGCGAATAAAATTTTAAAATTCGCCAGACGTAACACAATATTTTTAACGCGTGCGGATTATCGAACCTGGCAGCAACTCTCTTAATATATCCTAGCATCCTAAGAGCCGCCAAAATACTATGTTTATAGTGAACAGAGAACGATAACGAATCATCGAAATAGACTCCCAGATCGCGACTAGATGTGACAACTTCCAGTGGGGTCTCATTAATACAGTATCGCATTCGCAGTGGCACACGGGATCTCGAAAATCTTATTATGTGGCATTGCGAGATATTAAGAAACAACTCGTTATCGTTACACCACTCTGCTAAATTATTGAAATCCCCCTGAAAAAGGGTCGCATCTTCCAATGACTCTATGATCTTATACATTTTCATGTCGTCGTATCCACTTGTCGTATCTACTGTCGCAGTATCCACTTGCGAACGCCTTTCAAACGCTTCAATAACATAATTCGTAAATAATGCAAGGTTTGTTACCGTCGACCTGCATTGTACAAATCCGTGTTGTTCCGGAATAATGACATTCCCACACGCCAACACCATTTTTGCCAATATAATAGATTCAAATAATTTAGGCGTGGCTTCAAGGACAGAGATAGGTCTGTAATTTAAACACCAAGAAAAAGAGATCTCGAGAAAAGCAAGTGCAACAGACGAGCCAAAGCATATTTACAGTTCCTAAGCAGTACCGGGGGGATACCATCAGGGCCTGGGTCCCCATTAACATCCAATTTCGACAGTGCATTAAAAACATCGATCAAAGAAATGTCTACAGTGGATAAATCTACGCTTGTCACACTCGGTAGCGTAGGATTAGAACCTCCATCAACCGAATATACAGATTCGAAATGACTCGCAAACAAGTTCGCAATTTCGCCCGAAGTACGACCAGAAATATTATTAAGCTTCATCAGACTCGGTATCTTACTGTCCCCACGGCCCGCGTTTGCGCAATTCCAGAAGGCTTTTATGTTCTCACACATATCATTCTGCGCATGATCAACAAACACCCGATAACAATTATCCGCAAGATTTTTACATTGCGCTCGAAGCTCGGAAACCGCCGCATAATATTCCCCTTTATTCGATGTTTTAAACTTAGTGTGAGCTATTTTCTTTAAAGCTATTTTTCGCTTCAACTCCCGCGAAAACCAACACGGGTACATTGACATGAACTGTGATCTCCATGGAACAAACATAGCAATCGCATGATGCAAAGTATATGAGAATACCGAAACGACAATTTCCAATTCAACTTCCGACAGGATGTTATCCCACGGCACGGATGCCAAAAAATAATTAAACGCATCGTAATTCGCGTTTTTGAAATTAAACGACCCACAAAGTTCACGCCGAACTTTAACATTATTCGGAGTACAATGAGAATATCTAGCGGAGGGTGGTAATTATCACATTCCAATAATGAGTCAATAGATCTCGAAACTGTTGCGTCATTACTCAAAAAAACGAGGTCGAGAATACTTCCATATTCATTGACATTGTTTCCTAGTGTGTATTTTACGTGCCCGGGCAGGCCCCTCGGTGAGGGGGGGAGCACCTTCCACAAAACTCCCTACGGCCTTTGAGGACCGCACCCGAGTTGACGCGCAACTCACACGCTTTTCAAAAACAACCACTACCCGGCATAGACCAACCCAAATAGGGCGACGCGAAAAATTCGCGGGGCTTGGTCGCCCTCCCTGCCTACCGATACCGAACCATAAATGACTATGTTCTGCCGAGTCCTCGGTGAAACCCGAATTAAGCACAGCGGGGGCACAACTCCCCGTGCGGGCATGATGGTAGATCCACCGTTATACATGACGGCCGCCCGAACTCGATGCTCCTTCGCCGCCTGGGACTCGCCACGACGGGAGGCATCCCAGCAACGACCGCCCACCCGCGCCTGCTGGCCCATATTCATTGACAGTCGTATTATATTGTTTGAGATTGAGACTGCTGAAATCCGTCGACACGATTGAGGCTGCTTCAACCACGGTGCGAGGTGCGTCGGCCGCTACTGAAAGCGCCGACACCAATACATCTTCAGCCCACGATATGTGAGACAAGTTAAAATCTCCAAACACATGAACACTGGACACCGGATACAGATCGGCGATGGCACACACACTCTCGCAGTGAGCATCGTAAGCAGCTGGAGGGGATGACGGCGGCAGGTAAACCGCTCCCACCACGTGTTCTCCCAACCGGCCAGAGAATCGAACAAAGATATGCTCGACTGACGAGTGTATAGGTTCGACAATTCGACAACAATACAATAGCTATTAAGCGACGACGCGACGGCGACGAGCACACCCCCACCCCGAGACGCTGACCTCGTGTTAGCGTTTCTGTCGCACCTGTATACCGTATAGCCATCGAATCCAAGTTCTGGCGATTCAAAGTTTTCTGTGAGCCAAGTCTTGACAAGGATAAATATGTCAACAGAGTTGACCCACGCTGGAAGCGATGATTTTAACTGTACTAGTTTCGTTCTCAACCTGCGCACGTTTTAAAAATAAATCGAGAGGGCACCATCACTTAGTTTTTTTCCTCGTTCTTCTTCACAACACACGGAAGCCCCTTCTGATATCTTAAGTCCCAGTCCTTTTCACCGGCTGCTTTTTTTCTTCTAAAGCCTGAACCGCCTTCTTTAATTGCCCCCTCTGCCTCTCTGTCAGGTCCTTTTTCGCATTTATGACTTTATCGGCCAGCTTGATTTTGGAGCGATTTTTCATAACGTGTACAACATCAGCACGCGAATTTAAAACCACTATTAAGGGTCTCGGCTTTCCTTGAACAGCATTGGCCGGAGCCAGACCAATTCTGTAGCAGCGAACCGGAGCCGTTTCCAGCTGAAGCGGTGCGAGAATCCCGGTAACTTGACCTATACTCTCGTTATCTGACTCAGGCACGTCATATAGAATTATATTATTGGCCCTCCTATTTCTGTCCTCGATTTCTGCCATCACTGACTCTTCCGAAAGACCGGACTCTCGCAGCTTCGTTACTTCAGATCTCACCTCGGCTACAGATGTTTGCAACTCATCCAATTTTTCATCCAATGTTGATTCCACAGCATCGAGTCGCGATTTAGTAGTTGCTAACGATTCGTCGAGCTGAGTGCAGAGCTGCCGCTGCTCATTGGTCAAGACCGTTACTGCCTTACTTAGATTTTCATGCTTTTCGTCTTGTTTTTGTTGGAAATTATCAAAGTATTTAGCCAGGGCCGTGTTCAGATCGTCGAGCGTGATGGATTTGGAGCCCCCATTCGACGTTACTTCTGTCACGACACTGAAACGATATTGAAACGGGCATGGAAAGAATTCCGGCGAATTTTTCTCGAGGTTGGCAATGTTTGCCCATTCACAGAGGCCGTAACAATCGCGGCGGCTTGTTCGAAAGTGTTTAGGCGTAATTATCTAAAGCCGCAGACAATTGGACTTATACCCAGCGGTGGTTACAGACTCGCCGACAGACACTCGAAGCAAGCCAACGAATGGCTTTTATGGGTAGAGCATTGCGTAGGTGACGAAATAACCCACGCTACGCGAGGTCGAGCGTTTAGACTACCTGAAGGGCTGATCGTTGTCGACTATGCGCAAATCGGCGAGGACCGTTTCGTGTATCAGTTTCATGGCTGTTATTGGCATGGTTGCCCCCACTGTTTTCCCGAGAATCGCACGGTGCGGTTGCGTGACAATGACAAGTCGTACGATCATCGTTACGAGCGTGCCAGGGCCATCGACGCTCAGATTCGAGATCGGGGTTACGAGTTGCGTATTATGTGGGAGTGTGAATTTCAAGACGAACGAAACGCTATCCCGGCAGTCGAATCGTTTTTGCGTAATCATCCGCGACTGAAGACGTAAGACGAAGACAGCTTGAATCCTCGCGACGCGTTTTTCAACGGTAGAACAGGCAACACCGTTACCGTATACGGCGTTGCGGAAGGCGAAAAATCCAATATATCGACATCTGTTCGCTGTACCCGTATATTTCCAAAACAGGTCGTTTTCCGAAGGGTCATGCAACGATTTACATTGACACAGAATGCGACACTTTGCTCAACGGTTCGTACGATGCTCTGGGAACGTCAATTAACAGTTTGATCCGTTGTATGATTTTGCCAACTCGAAATCTTTTCCATCCGGTGTTACCCCTGCGTATGCACCATAAACTACTCTTTGCGTCAAGCCGCACATGTGCCGAGGAAAAGACACAGGTGTCGTGTCTTCACGAGGATGTGAACGATCGTGTATTTACCGGTACATGGGTGATAGACGAGGTTCGAAAAGCAATCGAGGTCGGCTATAAAGTCCAGCAGATATCGGTTATTCGGGCCTATGAAATGACGCAATACAATCCGGAAACGCATGATGGCGTCCTCTTTGTCGATTATATAAATACGTTTCTGAAAATCAAGCAGGAAGCGAACGGCTGGCCCGCGGAATGTAAAGATACCGACTCGCAGGCACGGTATATCAGCGACAACAAAGGCGCTGAAGGAATTAAATTAACGGCGGAAAAGATTAACAAGAATCCGGGCTTGCGTTCCGTTGTGAAGCTCTATCTTAATTCGTTTGGGGTAAGTTTGGGCAGCGGGATAATTTATATCAAACGACGATCGTTAATACTCGCGAATAGCTATTACTGCTTCTAGAGGATAACGACAAAGAAGTACATCGGCTACTTCCGGGAAACGACGATGTGTTATACGTTAACAAATTGTCGATAGACGAGGCGAGTGTCGTCATTGCGGCGTTCACAACAGCTCAGGCGTGTTTAAAGCTCGTTTAAAGCTATCTCGAGCAACTAGACCCACGCGTATTATACTACGACAGGGACTCGGTGATTTAATGGGTGCCGCCGCTCGGTAACTTTCTCGGCGACATGACCAGCGAGTTAAAGAAACCAACCGACTACATAAAGTCATTTGTCTCCGGAGGTCCGAAATTCTATAGCTATCAGGTAGTCAATAGCGTCAACCCCGAAGGGGTTACGAAAACCGTGTGTAAGGTCAAGGGTTTGAGTTTAAATTACAAAAATACCCAAAAAATTAACTTTGATTCGATAAGAGACACGATTAAAGCCGATTTACCGAGGCCAAATGTAAAGACGATTAAGCTGAATTATGCAGCAATTCAGCGGACGGCTCTTCATGAGGACGAAACTCGTGAAATGACGAAAACCTGCCGAGTAGTTTGCCATAAACGACGACTTGTGGCACGTACATTGTCGCTACCATTCGGCTAATATATAAAAAATAAAAAAGTTATTTCAATACTCAGACAGTCAACACGATTTTCATGAAAAATAAAAAAAAAAAGGGAAATATACCTCTACAAGAGGAATATCGAATATATGTACAGTATCGAATTCCTTGCGATATGTGTACTACATATACACTGACGAGATACAAGGAATTCGAGTGGCATACGTCTAAGCGTGACATCGTCGCACCAAACGCATAGTCAGCAGTTTCGCGAGTAAGGCCTCCTCGGCGAGCGTCCGATTGCGAAACTCGTCAAACACCTGAGTCGGCTGTACGCAATTCGAGGTAACTCGGATCTCTAAATTCATACGGAGTTTGGGGTAAAAGATATTAAACAAAATATGATAAAATGAGAGCATCGAGACGATGCCCATCATCAAGGGAATCCGCTGAGTCGAAACCTACACTGAATGTAATCTATGCGCTCTCATCCATCGCTGGATCGTCGATATATCGTCCCCGCGAGAGCCGGAGAAGCTCTCGACTCGTCGTTCGCGCTTTTAAATTGCCGCGCAGCGCTTCTAAGAAACGCAACGTTATTCGGGGAATCGCGACCAATAATTCGTAGGGGCGAGAGATCTGTGTAGGCCGGGGTGGGGGAGAAAAGGGGTCGCGAGTTCTCGAGAGTCAATCGACACGAGGACTCGATCGTAAGATCCCGACAAGGAAGGACGTCGCTCTCGGATAGATCCGTGCACATTGTCGCCTCGAGAATATCGGCTTCTCCCTGATTCGCGATTTGGGATCCCGGTATGGAGAAATTCGCGGGATTCTCACTACGGCAACATTCAGCGGGGTAAGAGCGTCGTGCGTGTTCGGTTTGAGACCAGAGATTTGAAGGGGGCGAATTGAACTTGCTATCGCGGGGACGGCGCGTTTCGGGTGCGGGGCTCGCGTTCCAACTGGTCGGGAAAGATTGGTTTAGCAGTCTAGAGTAGGAGCCTTGGAGGGTTTTCCTCGAATTTTATTCGCCGTGACTTTTTTTTATATTTTGGACTCCTGTATTTTGCTCTCTTTCTTTTCTTTCGTCTTTGTCGTGTAATTTTTACCCTCCCAAAATCCGCGAGAGAGCCCGTTAGTTTTAGCTCCCGCGTAACGGTCGGCTACAAGGGCGGTTCGACATCTGATTTTCGCGACGCGATGCTCTCACATCGTGTTCGCGCGCTGCCGCTGGCTCTCGGCGTATGTCGAGCGATCTTACGGGGAATATTGGTGATGTTCTACATTATTTTGTATTTGGTCATCTCTGTTAAACGGGACAAGAATTGACGTTCTCGGGACAGTACCACGGGCGCGGGAATCATTGTAACGGTTATTTGTCGCCTCACGACTCCGCCCAATGTCAGCTGCTTAAATAAAGAAATTATACCCGGTGTCCGAAATTTAATTTGTTCTTCCGCTCGCGAGAGCGACTCGAACCACTCCCCTCTACCATCTTCTCGGGCTGTAGCTAGACGAGCGTCAGGTCGAGGGAATTATCGTATCGAGGAAATAAATTTGTCGCGGGAATTCCGGGTTCTCGCGGCTGGCGCCCTCCCGATACGGTACTCGTTGCAATTTTTGTAACTGTAGCGGGTTCGCGGGGAAAGCGGTTACAAAGTTCACAGAAGCCGAATGTTGAACATGAGGTGAGCGCATTTTGTATTACCTGCCATTACTACAAGAAAATCGGACACGTATGGAAGAGCTGTGAGGCGAGATTATGTCGGCAAGGCCAAAATCCACAGCAACAGCGTCAGCATACTAAGCGGAATACGGGCAACGGCAAAGAGCAGAATAAAAATCGGCATCGGGAAAAGCCAAAGGCAGGCTCGGATAATGGATACCGTACGAAAGGGCCGTTCTGCATAATCACAGTGACGATCGCGGACGACGGAACGGACGGGACGGCAAGTAGCTTCCGCATGGGATCCGCTGCGGCGGAAAATGGGACTCTTACGATGACGGTGGACACCGGCGCCCAGATCAGTGTGGTAAGTGAAGGCACGGTGAAGGGGGGTCTGAGACGCGAGGCAGACGCGAGACGCGAATGTCACAATCATGGGGATCGGTTGTGCACGAGTGAAAGCAATCTGCATGGTAATCATCGAGCTGAGAACTCCACAGGAGACACCACGCACGATTTCCACGTGGTAGCAACGTGCCTCTCGGGGCGCATGGACTCCTGGGAATGGACTTTATCAGGGCACATGGGGTAGATATCTTCGGCGGTAAAATCATCAGAATATACAGGCATAGTATGCGGCTGGTTAACCGATCTACGGTGACCCTTGTGTCAGCCGATAACGAGGAAGAAGACGAGGCCGATTGCCCGACTCACGATGTAAACACAGTCAGCGGAAAGAACTGTGTCACGAGCAATGGAAGGCAGCGGGGCGAGGTCGAAGCCTCGCGCCTCAACGGCAAGGAAGTACACTCGCTACAGGAAGTACGCGGAGATTACGAGACAATCCCTCATCACAGCGGAAGCCCATTACTGGAAACGCGGGCCATAAGGGATGGCATACCACGAAGGGAAGACACGCAGACAATGCAGACAAACCTCTGCAGGTTGCCGGATGCTCTTAGCCAAGGGATGAATGAGCAAACTGCAGGGATGCTGGGTGAATTCAATAGGGAGGGGGGATGCTGGGTGCTGGGATGCGGGTCAATATGGACTTTCGCAAATCGAACGAGGCTACAATCGGTGGCTCGTATCCGCTGCCGATCACGACGGATGGACAGGATCAGAGCCCGCGTAGAAAAAAGTAGTATGGAAAAGCGTCTTTGCAGGAGTATTGGCATGCGATGGGAAATAGTATGGAAAAGCGTTTTTGAAAGGTATGGGATTTGGGACTGAGCCATATCCCAGCCATCGCATACGACCACGGGAACCCTCGCGTAATTAATCCCATATCTAGAATCCCATATAATATGTAAACGAAAGAAGAAGAAAACAAGCGTCTCAGCGCCCTGCGGGCGCAGATGCTCTTGTTGGTGGGGTCCGCCCCCCAAACCTCCCGAAAAATGCCCCGAAGGGACATTTTTTAAGGCACTCACGGGGGTGCACGTCGCGGTACGCGCTCCGTATCGAGTGTATTTACACTCGATTTGATTCCTGGTGAATATCAATAAAATTTCATTGAAAAACGAAAAAAATTATCGAATTTCTCAAACTTCTCGTCTCCAATACTTGTCTGTTCTACAGAGACAATAACGAGCTGATTCCATGTATTACGAAGAAGAAAAAAAATATATCTCAAATGGTAGAAATGAAATTTGTTATAAGAGGACTGTCAAAGAGCCTTCAAAGTCGAATTTTTCAAGAATTTCATCAATTTGTAAAAAAATATTTCGGAGCTATCCAAGATGACAAATTTTTGATTCGAGTAACGTACTACTTCCTCTTTAATACAAGACAGTAACCAAAACGATATATTTTTTTGTTCTCGAGATAGCATTTTTTTGCAGCATCCATAAATATCGACAAAATTTCATTGAAAATCACAAATAATAGCAAATTTTTTGAACTTTTCTTCTACAATGATTTGGTTTCCTACAGATAAAATAACGAACTGATTCCATCAATTATGGGGAAGAAAAAAAACACTGAAGGGGACGGATTTAAAGGGGATATTTGGCCTGAATGCTAAATGGTAATTGTATTGGTGTCGGTCCATGTTTTGTGTGTTTGTTTTATATTCATTAAATCTGGTCATAAGTTTTAAGCTAATACAAGCGTCTCAGCGCCCTGCGGGCGCAGATGCTCTTGTTGGTGGGCTCCGCCCCCCAAACCCCCCGAAAAATGTCCCGATGGGACATTTTTTAAGGCACTCACGGGGGTGCACATCGCGCTACGCGCTCCGTATCGAGTGTATTTACACATCGCGCTATGCGCTACGAATGAAGTATGTTTATACGTCGCGCTTTGCGTTTCTTTTCGACAGTACGTATGAGGGAAAAACATTTATCAGTTACGTTAATTAATTCACTAGTGTTTAACTTTCGTCGAATAAAAATATTTCTTTTTTGTACCAATTGATTATTAATATTCACGACGGATATTTCCTTTTTGTTTGACGATAAATTTTCAAATATTGAGACGCGAGACAAATATAACGAATTGCACAACGTAGAAGTTGATAAAATTAATTTAACGAATCAAATCATATCTAGTAAAGTCGTTTTATTGGCTTAAAACTTATGACCAGATTTAATGAATATAAAATAAACACACAAAACATGTACCGACACCAATACGATTACCATTTGGCATTCGGCCAAATATCCCCTTTAAATCCTTCCCCTTCAGTGTTTTTTTTCTTCCCCATAATTGATGGAATCAGTTCGTTATTTTATCTGTAGGAAACCAAACCATTGTAGAAGAAAAGTTCAAGAAATTTGCTATTCTCTGTGATTTTCAATGAAATTTTATCGATATTTATGCAAAATCGGATCGGATGCTGCAAAAAAATGCTATCTCGAGAACGAAAAAAATATAGCTTTTTGGTTCCTGTCTTGTATTGAAGAGGAAGTAGTACGTTACTCGAATCAAAAATTTGTCTTCTTGGATAGCTCCGAAATATTTTTTTACAAATTGATGAAATTCTTGAAAAATTCGACTTTGAAGACTCTTTGAAAGTCCTCTTATAACAAATTTCATTTCTACCATTTGAGATATATTTTTTTTCTTCTTCGTACTTCTTACATGGAATCAGCTCGTTATTGTCTCTGTAGAACAGACAAGTATTGGAGACGAGAAGTTTGAGAAATTCGATAATTTTTTTCGTTTTTCAATGAAATTTTATTGATATTTATCGTCGCTTAAAAATATCAAATTTAGCATCATATCATATCGTATTTTTTTTAATTTTATTTAATCACAAATGAGAATAAGTTTTTCGGTACGGAATAACTCGTAAAATCGACAAATTCAGTGTTTTTCACTTTCTTGATAAATAATTGTTTATAATTGTTCTTTAAGAGTACAATTGTTTTTTTTTTTTTGCGAAAAAAAACTTTTCAAGACGTGAGCATATGAAAGAAATTCGTATTTCGACGAAAATTTGAAAAAATTTGAAAAAAAAAAAACGTTGGAAATACATCGATAGAATAATCATTAGCAGTTTTCTTATTAAGTGTAAACGAATAAATCCAGCGAACAAAATTGACAAAGATTTCGAATGTGATGAATCTCCGACGGTCGAAGTGTAAAAAATTAAATTTTTAAACATAGCACACTTTTTATCTGCGCAATAACGCGGAGAGTCAGTTTGTAAATACGATTTCTTTGAGAGGAAATGATTAGAGAAGGCAATTTCGAGAAATTTGGAAAAACGATTCGTTTTTTGACGAAAATTCGTAAAATTAGTCTTTGCTTAAAAAAATCATATGTCGGCAGCGAAAAAAGATTTCGACTCTTATTTTGGCTTGGGTGGTTTGGTGGGTTGGTTGGCAAGGGTGTTAAGCAATCAAAAAAGAGTGCTTTATTACCCATAGAGATGAACGTCTTGCGAGCCTGAGTCCGAATAGTACGTTCGATAACAGATATAATCAAGTATTTCAAAAGTTCATGATGAGTGTAGTTTTTAGGCACTTACTACAACAATAGGCAAAGAGTGCCTATTGAAATGACCTGCGAAGCCTCTTCACACAGGTTTCGATGCGGTTACTCCACTGCGTATGCTCCAAAAAATTTAGTTTTTCACCTTTTTTTTCTGTGTTCCTCCAACTTCATGTGTAGTTAATTTAAAGTGACTCCGATGACTGGAAATATTTTTTTTACCCTGCGGTTGAATAAAAATGGCTTATTCACTGAATTTTTCTTCTCGGACGTCCGTATCACACTGTAACTTTGGATGGTGCAAACCAATTTTGTTCGCCTTCGCAGGGTTTTTTTATTTTATTTTTGCAAGTATGCACATCACTTTTAAAACCAATCTGAGACCTTTAAGTATTTTTTCTAAAAAATTATTGGTCACAATTTGCATTGGCCTTCCGTCAAATGTCCGTACGGTGCCATCATAATGAACTCTACGAACCAATTTTTTTTTTCTTCGCAGCATCATTTTGTTTTATTAAAAGCACGATGCACAGCAAATTTGGAGACAATCTTACATCTCTAACTATTTTTTCATCACAATTTTCCAAAAAAAAAAAAAATGATTTTCTCACATCTGATGTCCGTACGGTGCTCCAATTAAGAATTTTTCAAGACGTGAGCATATGAACGAAATTCGTATTTCGACGAAAATTTGAAAAAATTTGAAAAAAAAAAAAAAACGTTGGAAATACATCGATAGAATAATCATTAGCAGTTTTCTTATTAAGTGTAAACGAATAAATCCAGCGAACAAAATTGACAAAGATTTCGAATGTGATGAATCTCCGACAGTCGAAGTGTAAAAAATTAAATTTTTAAACATAGCACACTTTTTATCTGCGCAATAACGCGGAGAGTCAGTTTGTAAATACGATTTCTTTGAGAGGAAATGATTAGAGACGGCAATTTCGAGAAATTTGAAAAAACGATTCGTTTTTTGACGAAAATTCGTAAAATTAGTCTTTGCTTAAAAAAAATCATATCTCGGCAGCGAAAAAAGATTTCGACTCTTATTTTGGCTTGTTTTGAAGAGGAGAAAATACGTTGCCAGAAAAAGAATTTGCAGTTTTTATTATTAACTGTAAACGAATAAATCGGGTGAACATAATTGACAAAGATTTCGGCTGCGATGAATCTTCGACGGTCGAAGGATAGAAAATTCTTTTTTTTTATGATTGCACACTTTTTATTTGCGCTATACCGTGTAGAATCCATTTATATTTACGTAAAATAGGAACAAAGATTGAAACGAGATGTCGATTTTTTTTTATTTGAAAATCATCCGGCCACAGAGTACGCGCGCCGCGACGTATGAGCATCTGTGTATCGTCTGCTACGAAATTGTCATCTGCTTCCAAAGTTTGACAGATAGAATAAAACGAAAAAATATATACTCGCGATTTTTTTAGTTCTATTTGGGAAATTGTAATTATTTTGGATATTCGATGAATCTTTTTTGTGAGTTTACTACCAATTTTTTCAGTGAAAACGTGAAATTTATCATTTTTGTTACAAATGTGAATAAAATATGGTAAAATATTGCGAATGATTTTCGGTGATAATATATTATTTTCGAAATAAAAAACGCAAACATTTGTGAATCTGTGTATGATATTTCGTGTTTTATTTTTCACAACCGAAGGTTTTTTGTTTTTAACATGATGAAAAATGGATTTTTGGCAAATCTAAATAACATAACCTTTAAAGCAAATCTTGTTATAACCACTGTTTTTGAATTATTTTATAATTAAAATTATATTTGTCAGAATGACTCAAAATTTGTTGTGCATAGTGCTTTCGATGCAATGAAATATTGTTACGAAAGAGAAAAGAATTGGTTTCCAGGATTCTTAATTGGAGCACCGTACGGACATCAGATGTGAGAAAATCATTTTTTTATGGAAAATTGTGATGAATAAATAGTTAGAGATGTAGGATTGTCTCTAAATTTGCTGTGCGTAGTGCTTTTGATAAAACAAAATGATGCTGCGAAGGAGAAAAAAATTGGTTCGTAGAGTTCATTATGATGGCACCGTACGGACACTTGACCGAAGGCAAATGCAAATTGTGGCCAATAATATTTTAGAAAAAATACTTAAAGGTCTTAGATTGGTTTTAAAAGTAATGTGCATACTGGAAATAATGTAATAAAAAAACCCTGCGAAGGAGAACAAAATTGGTTCGCACCATCTAAAGTTACAGTGTGATACGGACGTCCGAGAAGAAAAATTCAGCCAAAAAGTTGTTTTCATTGCACCGCAGGCTAAAAAAAATATTTCTATTCATCGCAGTCACTTCAAAGTAACTACGCATGATGTTGGAGATACACCGAAGCAAATGGTGAAAAATAAAAATTTTTGGAGTATGCGCTGCGGAGTAACCCCTTCGCCACACTCCGAAGAGCAACGGATGGTCCTTTTAATAGGCACTCTTTGCCTATTGTTATAGTGAGTGCCTAAAAACGACTTTACTAGACATGATTTGATTCGTTAAATTAATTCGATCAACTTCTACGTGGTGCAATTCGTTATATTTCACTCGTGTCTCAATATTTGACAATTTATTGTCAAACAAAAAGGAAATATCCGTCGTGAATATTAATAATCAATTGGTACAAAAAAGAAATATTTTTATTCGACGAAGGTTAAACACTATGAATGAATTTACGTAACTGATAAATGTTTTTCCCTCATACGTCGAAAAGAAACGCAGAGCGCGACGTATAAACATACTTCATCCGTAGCGCATAGCGCGATGTGTAAATACACTCGATACGGAGCGCGTAGCGCGACGTGCACCCCCGTGAGTGCCTTAAAAAATGTCCCTTCGGCACATTTTTCGGGGGGTTTGGGGGGCAACAAAATAAAATGCAACTCAAAACTTGAAATATCCGGGAACCAAAAATCACCAATGTTCTTTTTTTCGAGTAATTGACTAAGCTAAGAGAGGGAAAACCGAAGATCTCGGAGGAAACCTCTCGTCCCGAGAACCAATGAAATTTTACAATAATTTTCTCAGAATTTTCCCAACGCTCGGGATCCCGCTGTCGCTCTCACGCACTCGCTCACTCACACACACAAATTACCGCGTCGCGCGAAGGCTCTCGTTCTCGCGTTTCACTCTTTCTCTCTCACACAATAAGAATTCGATTTTCGGGGAAATGAACGAACAATCTAAGACTCGATAAAACGATTAATGCAAAAAAAATAAAGATATCGCGCGAAAGTAAATACAATACAAAATTACTTCGATTTTTCCCCGATTCACTCGGACACACACTCTGGCGCACACGATGGCCTCGCGCGCACGACGGTAACGGAAAGGCGACTTCCCGTGGGATTTATCTCCAAGGCACGTCCACGGAAGTACTCCGAAAAATTATAAATTTTGAAAATATTATCGCGACTCTTAATTACGACCGATAGACTGAAAAACGAGCACGTCTCGCGGCTCCACACACACGATTAACCGATTTTCGCCGACCTCGAAGAAACGGCCACGCTTTTTCGAGAACCGTCGAACCTGGAGTACGCGACAAAATATAAATTTTATTTCCACGCCGGTAACCCAAACGCGGAAAATAAATAAATAACCCGAAACAATAAAACAAACAAAATCCGCGAACTACCGATCTTAATTTAGTCCCTCGGACGAAAGAGCTCACCGATGTCTCTCGATTTCTCGTCGTGAGCGATCCAGTTCTTCAGCTCGCAAAATTCTCCTCCGTACGGTATCCGAAATATCGATCGACGATCCAGCTCGCTCCGAAACTCAACGGGAAGTGCCTTGAGTAACGTGTCTCTCACGCTCTCGTTAGCGACACCCCTACCCCCTACCTAATCGCGACGATTTCCGAAATCCGCGAAAGCTCGGCCCTTTTCGGAATTCAAATATTTCGCACGCTCTCTCGCAACGTCGTAGCGCTGATAGACGCGCGAGAGCGAGACAGAAGACATTGTCTCCGCGGTACTCAATCCCCGCGTTCGAGAACCCATGCGACGATTTTCTTTCTTCATTCTTCTCCCGCTCGCAATAATTCGAGAGCGGCGATTTAAAAGGCGGCGACGCTGGGAAAAACGGTGTTCTGTTCCCTCGATGTTCTTATCGTCTAACCAACGATCGGCTTCGGGGTAGAGGCTCCTCGACGATCGTTCTCCGTACGGTACGAGAACCTCTGCCGTCGCTGACTTGTTAACGGTAGCAATGCTGAAGATTCTCGGTGGAAATCGATGAGAATCGATATTCTGTCTCCCTCGCTGTCCGGTCGCGGTACGCTCTCTCGCCCGAGGCGCGTGAACATGTAATAATTTATAAAAATAATTAAAAATAATTCTAATTTTACCATTTGTCCCTAAGGAATGGCCTTGTGAGTGCCGGAGCGAGCTGAAAATAACGGGCTGAATTTTGCCACGTTACAAAATATACTCCGAATTCGATTCTTTTTCCGATAACCCTTTGTTGTTCATTATTCGCATTCGTAATCGTTCTGGTACTCTGAGTTAGAATTTCGCTTTGAGTGTTCGAGGGCGAAAGAAATTTTACACGATTGTCAACATCATTATCCTCAGATCGAGACTGTTCATCATCAATAAATCTTGAGATAGAAGATAAGTGAAAAACAGTGGTATGAAGGTAAATGAATCGTTCTGTAGCGCTAGTCCGATGCAACAGTTTGCAAAGTAAGTGCATTTGCTCGGACGAAAAAAAAAACGAATTGTCCGGTTATGAGAGTTATTAAGCTCGTTACAATTTTCACTAAAAGGAATTTTTTAAGTAATACTCTTCTATCCCTGTTTTGCATTGTCAGGGTAGAGTAAGTCAGATCATTATGCGTTACATGTTACGCTCTAAAACGTAAAGGTTACACGCACATCTTTTTTTTGTAGTGCAAATAAAACATTCGCCAATCCTTTATTGGACGACGAGAAAAACACCGTGCATGGTACCTATAAATAATTCAAAAATTGTACGGGTACTAAAGCACCGCCAATGAATTAATTAATGCTTTTCTGGGCGCATTGACTGGACTTCTTCTTGGGTTATTCGGTATATTCTTGTCACCGGTTGGAGTACATTACAAATATAAACATAAGCTTCGAAAACCACAAAGTTTTTGACTTGTACCTGAGACACTACGAAGAGATCGACCTCGACGCCAGAAACTACGAAGAGGAATACGTAGACCCCAAGGACTACGGAAGCTGGACTCAAAGAAATACAGAAAATCAATTTACATTTGAAAACTACTAAGCAAGTCATTTCGACCTCAAGAACTACGAACAGAAACACCTGGATTCGACGTGCAACGAAGCTATACACCTTGGTGCAAAAAACTATGAAGCGAAAGACCTGCACATCAAAAACTGAGAAATGGTGCATCTAGACTTACAGAACTACGAAGAAGTCCCCGTAGACTTCGGAAACTGTGAAGAGAAAGACCCAGACTTGAAGAACCCCGAAGACGTCAACCTCGACTTCGAGAACAACGAAGAAAAAGACTTGGACTGGAAGAATTACGAAGAAGTTGACGTAGACGCCCAAAACTATGAAGAGGTCGACCTGGCCTGCCGAGCCAACGAAGTGCTCGCCCTGGACTGTCGTAAGTACATAAATTCCGGTGAAGTTGATCTGGGCTGCAGAAACTACGAAGAGTTTGACCTGGATCCCCAGAACTACGAAAAAATTGATCTTGACTTTCAAAACTACGAAGAGGTCGACCTAGACTGCCAGAACTATGGAGCGGTTAACGTAGACTTTCAGAACAATGAAACGGTCGACCTAGACTCCCAGAACTATGAAGAGGTCAACCTAGACTTCCAGAACTATGAAGCGGTTGACCTAGACTCCCAGAACTATGAAGAATTCGACCTGGACTGCCAAAAGTACGAAGAGGTCATCCTACACTTTCAAAACTATGAAGTGGTCGACCTAGACTCCCAGAACTATGAAGCGGTCAAGCTAGACTTCCAGAACTATGAAGCGGTTGACCGAGACACCCAGAACTATGAAGAAGCCGACCTGGACTACCAAAACTACGACGAGGTCGACCTAGACTACCGGAAGTACGAAGAGTTCGACGTGCACTGCTGAAACAATAAAAAGGTCGACCTGGACTTCATGAACCATGAGCGAAACAGAATTTTTGAATCTAGTGATTTTCGTGCAAACATTGTTGTTCCGTCGCGAACGGAACACGTGCGTATTTTTACTAAAATTAATATACCGTTAGAATACATCTGTAGACCACTTCGAGAAATCTTTCACTTTATAATAATAAGAGAAACGTGAATATTCAAATGAAAGGAAAAAGCGAGCTGAGAATCTCGATGAGTTTATTGCTAAGCGTACAATTCATTAATCCGTCGATAGTTCATTCATAAAAAAAGGGTCCTCGACGCGCTGCACATCAAATAGTCAGTTGTATTACTTTACGGCGTTAATCCTTTGCGACCATCGAACAATATGACGGAAAAATTCTTTATACTACCCGCAGTAACTCTTACAGTATCTTCATGACTCATGAGACGACAGTATTAAAAAATGTCCCTTATTCAAAATATTTTTAACCATTAATCTTGCAGAAAATTCATGGAGAATGAATTTCCTAATATCCCCAACCTTGTCACCTTTTCTTCGAGGTGAATTGGAAAAATCAGTAACCAACGAGACTGCGGAGAGTGCACATCTAAACTCCAATTAGCTCGGCGTCTCCATACACTCCGGCTAACTCGCGAAACATTGTCTTCTCCAAGTGGTCACTTGCGTATATAGTCAATACTTATCATAGGTATTGTTCAGTATTCATTTTTAAACAATCATCAACCATACCAACTCTCAATACTTTTGTATATAACTGGTGAATAAAGTTAAGTATTATTTAATTTTGTTCACTGCAATAACTACCCTCATTACATTAATTTGAAGTGCGGGAGTTCGCGAAATTCACAGTGTCGCATCATACGCATTCGGTATTAGGATTTACGACTCTAGTTGACTCGCATCGTAAGTCGAGTCGCACTGTGAGAGCGAACATTTTTTGGTCCTTCGAGCCGGATCGGAAAGCCGGTCCAACCTATCGACAGTCGATTTGTAACGCAACAGTGACGCGGGTGAAGAAACTCTAAGTGACAAGTGGCTCTAGAACAGCAGGACAGCGGCCGACGTGAATTCCACGACAAGAAGGACAATACACTCTCTACGTTGGATTACATCGTCATCAGCGCCGACGACTTCGCTGCACAACGGTAAGTTCGTTCAAACACTTATTGCCAATCACTCTCTTTCCCTCGTCCAAAGTTTTTGATTCGCTTCAAACTTCGCTTCAAACACTCGCGAGAATGGCTCTCAGTGCCGAAAACGCAAAGCGTAAGGACACGCTCGTGCGAAAGTGAGCTGCCGTCAAGGGCAAAATCACTACGCTGAAAAACTTGTTTGACAAGGAAGAGAAATCAGACACTCCAGATATTTTCAAAATAAAGGCCAATATGTGTCGTCTCGATAATATATTCGCGAAATTAGAAGATTACACATCCGATTTGCATGAACTTGACCCTACTGGCAACCATTTCGCGGAACAAGAAGCTATGGAGGAAGAATATTCAGACATATTATCGCGTAGCTACAAATTAGAAGAAAGGGCTTCTCGCGCTGCAGTGGCATCAAACGCATCCTCCGCGAGTGACACAGCACCAACTCCGGTCGTGTCACAACAATCGTTCACATGCTTGCCTGAACAACCGCTATCTAAATTCAACGGGAGGTACGAAAATTGTCTCAGCTTTCAAGACGATTTCCAATCGACAATAGGTCGACGGCCGGGTCTAAGCGATACCGAAAAACTAAAATACTTGCGATCGTGTCTCAGCGGAGAGCCTGAGCGAATCGTCAAGCAGATCGAGACAACAGACGAAGGGTATCAAAAAGCATGGACTCTTCTCAAGAAAATGTTTGAGGACAAGGGTCGAATCCGCGAACGTCACGTTTCTGAAATTCTTAATATGCCGGCAATGCACAGAGAATCCGCGCATGAGTTAAACGAACTCATCAATACGCTCGAATTGCACAATACCTCCTTGAAATCGCTGTCTGAGGATAAATACAGCACGCTGATGTTGTGCATAGCGCTCTCCAAGCTCGACAAGGCTACACGCAAGCTCTGGAGGATGTCGCTGAAGGAAGGAGAACTATCAACGTATGCAGAACTCATCAGTTTTCTTCGGCGAATGGTAATCTCTACAGATGAACCTCTCAGCTCGTTCAACGACGACAAATCGAGTGGTCAAGGCAAAACTCGCAACGGCTCTCAAAACAACAAGGCTCAGAAGCAAGTTCGAAGCTTCGCGACTACCACCACGAGGGAATGCCCTATGTGCAAGAATAGTCACTTCCTTTCGCAGTGTCCGGACTTCAAGAAGCTATCGTCGAAGGAGAGGCCTCAAGCTGCCATTCGACTGTCGGCTTGAATCAATTGCCTGCATCAAGGCCATGGCGTAAAGCAGTGCACGTCGACATTTACGTGCAGAACCTGTCAAAAGAAGCACCAGACGGTTCTGCATTTCACAAACGCATCGTTGTCATCCGAGACGAGCGAACCGTCCACATAACAAGCGTCTCAGCGCTCTGCGGGCGCAGATGCTCTTGTTGGTGGGCTCCGCCCCCAAACACCCCGAAAAATGTCCCGAAGGGACATTTTTTAAGACACTCACGGGGGTGCACGTCGCGCTACGCGCTCCGTATCGAGTGTATTTACACATCGCGCTATGCGCTACGAATGAAGTATGTTTATACGTCGCGCTCTGCGTTTCTTTTCGACAGTACGTATGAGGGAAAAACATTTATTAGTTACGTAAATTAATTCATAGTGTTTAACCTTCGTCGAATAAAAATATTTCTTTTTTGTAGCAATTGATTATTAATATTCACGACGGATATTTCCTTTTTGTTTGACGATAAATTGTCAAATATTGAGACACGAGAAAAATATAACGAATTGCACCACGTAGAAGTTGATCAAATTAATTTAACGAATCAAATCATGTCTAGTAAAGTCGTTTTATTGGCTTAAAACTTATGACCAGATTTAATGAATATAAAACAAACACACGAAACATGTACCGACACCAATACGATTACCATTCAGCATTCAGGCCAAATATCCCCTTTAAATCCTTCCCCATCAGTGTTTTTTTTCTTCCCCATAATTGATGGAATCAGTTCGTTATTTTATCTGTAGGAAACCAAACCATTGTAGAAGAAAAGTTCAAGAAATTTGCTATTCTTTGTGATTTTCAATGAAATTTTATCGATATTTATGGATGCTGCAAAAAAATGCTATCTCGAGAACGAAAAAATATATCTTTTTGGTTCCTGTCTTGTATTGAAGAGGAAGTAGTACGTTACTCGAATCAAAAATTTGTCATCTTGGATAGCTCCGAAATATTTTTTTACAAATTGATGAAATTCTTGAAAAATTCGACTTTGAAGGCTCTTTGACAGTCCTCTTATAACAAATTTCATTTCTACCATTAGAGATATATTTTTTTTCTTCTTCGTAATACATTGAATCAGCTCGTTATTGTCTCTGTAGAACAGACAAGTATTGGAGACGAGAAGTTTGAGAAATTCGATAATTTTGTTTGTTTTTCAATGAAATTTTATTGATATTTATCGTCGCTTAAAAATATCAAATTTAGCATCATATCATATCGTATTTTTTTTTATTTTATTTAATCACAAACGAGGATAAGTTTTTCGATACAGAATAACTCGTAAAATCGACAAATTCAGTGTTTTTCACTTTCTTGATAAATAATTGTTTATAATTGTTCTTTAAGAGTACAATTGTTTTTTTTTTTTTGCGAAAAAAAACTTTTCAAGACGTGAGCATATGAAAGAAATTCGTATTTCGACGAAAATTTGAAAAAATTTGAAAAAAAAGAAAAACATTGGAAATACGTCGATAGAATAATCATTAGCAGTTTTCTTATCAAGTGTAAACGAATAAATCCAGCGAACAAAATTGACAAAGATTTCGAATGTGATGAATCTCCGACGGTCGAAGTGTAAAAACTTAAATTTTTCAACATAGCACACTTTTTATCTGCGCAATAACGCGGAGAGTCAGTTTGTAAATACGATTTCTTTGAGAGGAAAGGATTAGAGACGGCAATTTCGAGAAATTTGAAAAAACGATTCGTTTTTTGACGAAAATTCGTAAAATTAGTCTTTGCTTAAAAAAAATCATATCTCGGCAGCGAAAAAAGATTTCGACTCTTATTTTGGCTTGTTTTGAAGAGGAGAAAATACGTTGCCAGAAAAAGAATTTGCAGTTTTTATTATTAACTGTAAATGAATAAATCGAGTGAACATAATTGACAAAGATTTCGGCTGCGATGAATCTTCGACGGTCGAAGGATACAAAATTCTTTTTTTTACGATTGCACACTTTTTATTTGCGTTATACCGCGTAGAATCCATTTATATTTACGTAAAATAGGAACAAAGATTGAAACGAGATGTCGATTTTTTTTTATTTGAAAATCATCCGGCCACAGAGTACGCGCGCCGCGACGTATGAGCATCTGTGTATCGTCTGCTACGAAATTGTCATCTGCTTCCAAAGTTTGACAGATAGAATAAAACGAAAAAATATATACTCGCGATTTTTTTAGTTCTATTTGAGAAATTGTAATTATTTTGGATATTCGATGAATCTTTTTTGTGAGTTTACTACCAATTTTTTCAGTGAATACGTGAAATTTATCATTTTTATTACGAATGTGAATAAAATGTGGTAAAATATTGCGAATGATTTTCGGTGATAATATATTATTTTCGAAATAAAAAACGCAAATATTTGTGAATCTGTGTATGATATTTCGTGTTTTATTTTTCACAACCGAAGTTTTTTTTTTAACATGATGAAAAATGGATTTTTGGCAAATCTAAATAATATAACCTTTAAAGCAAATCTTGTTATAACCACTGTTTTTGAATTATTTTATAATTAAAATTGTATTTGTCAGAATGACTCAAAATTTGTTGTGCATAGTGCTTTCGATGCAATGAAATATTGTTGCGAAAGAGAAAAGAATTGGTTTCCAAGATTCTTAATTGGAGCACCGTACGGACATCAGATGTGAGAAAATCATTTTTTTATGGAAAATTGTGATGAATAAATAGTTAGAGATGTACGATTGTCTCTAAATTTGCTGTGCGTAGTGCTTTTGATAAAACAATATGATGCTGCGAAGGAGAAAAAAATTGGTTCGTAGAGTTCATTATGATGGCACCGTACGGACACTTGACCGAAGGCAAATGCAAATTGTGGCCAATAATTTTTTAGAAAAAATACTTAAAGGTCTTAGATTGGTTTTCAAAGTAATGTGCATACTGGAAATAATGTAATAAAAAAACCCTGCGAAGGAGAACAAAATTGGTTCGCACCATCTAAAGTTACAGTGTGATACGGACGTCCGAGAAGAAAAATTCAGCCAAAAAGTTGTTTTCATTGCACCGCAGGCTAAAAAAAATATTTCTATTCATCGCAGTCACTTCAAAGTAACTACGCATGATGTTGGAGATACACCGAAGCAAATGGTGAAAAATAAAAATTTTTGGAGTATGCGCTGCGGAGTAACCCCTTCGACAGGCTCCGAAGAGCAACGGATGGTCATTTTAATAGGCACTCTTTGCCTATTGTTATAGTGAGTGCCTAAAAATCAGTCAATCATGAATAGAATCGTCGCAAACAGTAAGAACACCAGAGATCAAAACATTAGCGGCCACCATTCCGGCAAGGGATCTCCTGGTGACAGCAAAAATCAACGTTTATAGAGCATCGGGGGAGCTTAGACCGTGTCGAGTGCTGTTAGAGACGTGCTCCAACAGCAACTTTATGACCGAGCGATTTGCATCACGTTTGAATCTATCGAAAACAAAATTGTCAATTCCGATCGGTGCAATGAACAAAACGCAGACAGTCACGAATAATATAGTGACCGCAACAGTGAAGTCGAGAATTTATGATTTCAAGAAGACCTTAGATTTCTTGACGATCGACGAAATCACAGGCCTCGTGCCCGACGAGAGAGTCCCGCGACATTCACTCTCCTTGCCGCGCAATATTCAGCTTGCGGATCCAGAATTTGACCGTCCAGCCGAGAATGACATGCTGATCGGCTCCGGCCCGACACTTGCAACTCTTTGCGTTGGACAATTCAATCTCGCAACGTCAGGAAATTCGGAGTAATACCTCCAAAAAACACGATTCGGATGGATCATCGGCGGTGCAATACCAACGGATGGCTTGTCGCCTTACAACCGACAATGTCATGCCACAACGCTCGAGAATATAATGAAACGCTTCTGGGAGATCGAGGAGATCGACTCAAACCGTCGTCACTCTCCAGAAGAAGTCCCCTGCGAAGAATATTTTCAAAAAACGGTGAGTCGAGACAATGAAGGTCGATACGTCGTTGCTCTACTATTTAATAATAAAATGAACAGCTTGGAGAATCGCGAACGATGGCCACAAAACGCCTCATCGGGCTCGAGAAGAAATTTACAAAAAACCCGGATCTCAAGAAGCAGTACGACGCAGTTCTACAAGAATACCTGACCTTCGGACACATGTCCAAGGAGCAAAATGACAACGCGACGGGGGGAGGCTTCTATCTGCCTCATCACGCGGTGATCAAAGACAGCAGTCTCACTACGAAGCTCAGAGTCGTCTTCGATGGATCAGCAAAGTCCAGGACAGGGCTATCCTTGAATGACACTCTCACGGCGGGTCCGACCAAGACGACATTTTCTCGCTCTTGTTGCGTTTTTTTGACCATCGATACGTGCGTACGGGCGACATAGAGAAGATGTACCGTCAATTCAAGGTTCGCGCAGAGGATCGCAAGTATCAACGGATACTCTGGCGAGACGGCGGTAGTTTAATAGCCACGTACGAATTGCACACGGTCACCTTCGGATTGGCTCCAGCACCCTTTCTTGCTACACGCTGCTTCCAACGGTTGGCCGACGACGAGGCCGAAAATCATCCTAGAGCAGCACATATCATCAAATGCAATTTGTACGTTGATGACTTACTCACAGGGGCAGCGACATTCGACGAGGCTCTGCAATTTCGAGACGAGATAAACGCGCTTTTGCAGCGAGGAGGTCTGAATCTTCGACAGTTGGCCTCCAATGAGCCACGGCTTCTTGACGGACTACCAACTGGTAGCATCAATCTCAAGCTACAATCGCGGCAAGATCAAACGATCAAAACTCTCGGCGTGCATTGGAATTCGGACCAGGACGCGATTATTTACACCGTTAACCCTGTCTCGCGAGATGAGCACGTCACAAAGAGATCTATTCTATCGCACATCGCAAGAATATTCGATCCTCTCGGCCTCCTTGGTCCAATAGTTGCATACGCTAAATTAATTATGCAACGGCTGTGGAAAGAAAAACTCGATTGGGACGAATCCATCCCAGGCGATGTTCACACCGAGTGGAATAATTACACAGCCCAATTGAGTCTCCTGAATGAGCAAAATTCAGTAGGAGAATTGCTCCTGCACAACCGCGAAAAATGCAGCTCCATGGGTTCTGCGATGCTAGCGAGAAGGCATACGGGGCCTGCATCGATATTCGAGCTACCGATGACAGTGGAAATACTTCTATAACACTGTTATGCGCCAAGTCTCGCGTTGCACCTCTCAAGAAACCACCCGATTCAAAGCCACAAGAGGCAGAAGGAAAAATGGAAAATATTCCGCCCATGACAATCCCGAAGCTGGAACTGTGCGGAGCAACTATTTTAGCGAAACTATACTCTACGGTTCGTCATGAGTTAAATACAGAAGTACAGAAAACAGTTTTTTGGTGCGACAACACGGCGGTCCTCAATTGGATTGTTACATCACCACATCAACTTCTGACTTTCGTCGCTAACCGTGATGCTGTCATCGAAGAAAGAACGCACACCGACGATTGGCCCCACGTCAGATCACACGATAATCCAGCTGATCTTATCTCAAGAGGACAGCTTCCATCTGCATACGTCACGGATTCCAAATGGAAAAATGGTCTACCGTGGATCACAGCGGAAGAAGGCTATTGGCCTCAACTCGGAGTGCCCGAAGTGGAACAAATGCCTGGAGTTCGAAAAATCAAATGCTTCGCAACGCCAGTGCGCAGCGATTTTCTTACACGCTTTTCATCAATGGCAAACTTGCGTAGATTCGTCGCGTACGCTAAGAGGTTCAAAACACCTCGGAGGGGACAGCACCATCTCACCTGCGAGAAATTAGACGCTGTCGACGTCACAATACTAAAGCACGTTCAAGCAGAGAGCTTCCATAATCTTGTGATTACAAGACTTGCAGGAAGTGGGAGTCGTGGATTCAAAAAACAAACTTTTGCCACTGGCTCCACTCTTGGACGATTCGAGTATTATCCGAATTGGTGGTCGACTCACGAATTCAAGGTCTCCATTCGCGGAAAACCATCCGATAATTTTGCCGCGCTCGCATCATATCACAGACGTGCTTATTCGCCATGCCCACATCGCAAACTATCACTCGGGCGTACAATCTACACTGTATTCACTACGGAAGAAGTATTGGCCAATAGATGGACGAAATCTAGTCCGCAGAGTTATTCGCAACTGCTTTGCGCCAAGGCAAATCCTTCGTCCGCCGAGTATATCATGGGCAATCTACCCAGTGTCAGGATCACTGAAGCTCGACCGTTTTTGAACGTAGAAGTGGATTATTGTGGTCCTTTCTGCAGTTGCAGTTTTTGTCTGCCTCGTAGTCAAAGCTGTGCATCTCAAACTTGTTAGCGAAATGACAACCGAGGCCTTTCTCGCCAGTAGGTAATGTACCTATACGGATTTTTTCAAGATGGCGGCGGCTGGTGGTGGGGGCTGCTGCTAGCTAGCTGCTGCTGTGTATGCGGATGTGACTGTGTGAGCCGCCCCCACCACACCTCGGTGTTCGGGGGTCCTGAATGCCCAAGGGGGGTCTAGGGTGGTCGGGAGAGATGTTGCTTCGTCGGCTGTCAGGTCCCAACCACCCGCCCTTACTCGAACACTCGACTAGCTTGACCAGATGTGGTATGGAGGGAGGCGTGAGTGAAGGGTGGGAGAGAGTGAATGCACGCGTGTGGGGGTGTTGTGCGCCTGGAGCACCAGGGCCGTATTGTGTCGAATTCGCGTACTAGACCGTGTTATCACTGAAGGCCAGCGGAGCTGCTGCTGACTAGCGGATCGTGGAGGGAGGTATGGTGCTGCTTCGAAGGCCACTACTGCGGCACGGTAGAGCACAGGTTCGAGCCCCATGTTTGGTATTTTTTTTTTTTTTTTCGCGAATCATTGTGTTCGACAGGAGGTAAGTGGAAAAATAAATTATGGTGAATATTTTTATTTATTTTAAATAATTTATTTTAAATCAAGTGGGTACATTTCTATCTTTTTAGTAAAAAAAAAAAATAATTAAACTTTGTTCAGATTTCAAATATAATTATTAATCTTGTACTCGTAATATTTCGGTCTACGTGTAGAATTGTCGCGCTACGAATCTTCGCCGTGGTCTCCTCGACCCCATGTAAACAAAGTGCCTTACGAAACACCGCGAATATTATGTCTGTATCTGTAGACTCGCTCACCTCCGTCTATCATAGAGTGCCAAATTTCTTACTTTTCTCGCGCTCATGTTTAGTCTTCTACGGGATACGGTACGAGAAGTATCTCATTTTGCGTCGACTCGCCGCTTGGCCTTATCGACCATACGCCGCTTGGCATTTATATTTTCGATATTCAATCGTGCTCCGTGTGATCCGCGTTCGCGTTTTTAAATAAAGACACATAAAATCCAAAGTTATTTTCTTGCGCAAATTCAATCTCCAACCTATCGAACCCGTTCTCGTTGTGAGCGCCGTTTCTTCGAACCGGCGAATTAAAAATATATTAAATGTGGTTCCGCGCATATCGAAGGGCGCGTGCGATCAAACTTATAAACTTATTCGGGCACAACAGTGTTGGATGGGTCTTACAGTGAAAACACCTCCGCCTGTTAACGAATTTCCAGGCTGTTTATCGATAGCCTGCGCTCGGTTTCGTAGTTTTTTCATTAACTGTTTATAAAAACTGGCGGCAATGCGATCGTTTCGTTTGAGGTCCGAGGTGAAAAGATCGCCGAATTGTAAAAGAGATCCACCGCGAGACATATGATAAAGGAACATAATACAAAACTGACCACACACATTTGAAGAGAAACTTTGAATTTGCTTCGTGTTCCAACGGTAGAGGGTGCAGTTCTTGCGCAAACGGTGAACATGATTTGGTATAACCGGCGGCAAGCCGTAACTATCAAAATACGATCCATGGCCTCTGGCGTCAATGTAGATTGCGACCCAATGCGATCCTGGCCGCGTGTGTCCATCTGTGTTAACAACAAGGGCAGTCGGTCTCGTCAACAGAGTTGGTATCTGGTCCGCTGCGCGAACACTTCTCGCCACCGCTGAATGCAAACCCCGCAATGCCTGGCCAATCTGGATCGTATTCATCGCCTGATACGGATGGCGAGTAGCAACTATCGTAAGACGTAAGAGGCACGTCTCGAAGAATCCACTCCTTCAGTTTTGTAGCGTTAGTTAAAGCACACGATAGCTCGGGTCGTCTCAACAGCCCGTGGTGAATACAGACTTCTGCCGATGACGGTAGTTCGTGAAATGAAGGGCAGACGGTCTCTTCGAGGTTTTTAATCTTCCGGGCTGTGATGTTTTGCAGGTATTTCGCTTTTTCACGACCCCGAGTATAAATTATCCCAGCTGTACGGGTAAATTGTCTGAGATTTGCGTGCAGCGTTCTGAGCGGTACATCTCCCTCGAACCACTCCAGCCCATGCTGATGACAAGTCGCCCAATTATTCTTTGTTCTCACGAGTTTTGGGAGATCCGTGAAAACATGCGGTGGTGATGTGATCCAATGTCCAACGAAAGCCTTATCGAGGGTGAGCACGGCTACTTCCTTAGGAATGAAACGGTCATCCTTATCGTAGAAGCCTTGAATATCGACGACGTAGTCCATTCTACTCTTGCTTTTTCTTTGCCGGTATAGGGGTGGAAACAGCACTATACCCGCTGATGGCTGACAATGTACTTCTACAGGCCCGCGTTACAGACGTGGCTAGCACCACAGATAACAAATATTAGCAGTGGGGGTATCAGTACCGCTCCCACTCTAGATTTGAACTGGACCCCCGAAAACCCAATCCACCCCCTCCACTACGTTTTATTCCATCTTTCGGCTAGTGAGGGCAGTTCAGGTGCAGCATAGCTACAGTCGGTACCCTTACGACCATGGAGCATTTCCACAAGCGCAAAGAGAGTCGCGCAGACAGGTTTAAAAAACGAGATTGCAAATCCAGCAAAGAACTTAAAAAACAAGGCCGCAACATTTTCGTCTGGCTGGAAAGTCGAAAACGACAACCGAGACCACACGTCAAAATGTGGCATATACGCAGACGTCAGTATAGAGCGCGCGTGAAGCGAAGGCAACGGCGCTCAGGGGTATGTATTATTATTATACCATGCATCTTAACGTACATAATGCGTCTCCTTATATATGTATCTATCTGTTGCAGAATGCTTGTGAAAACAGAAGTAAATCGGTTGAAGAAGAAGGGGGGATATTGGGTGAGAAGACGGAGCAAGAAGAAGATCCGAGAGACGACGAGAAAATTCAAGAGAAGATCGCTGGTCAGAAAAAAGGCCTCGTCGAGGATGATGGAATAATAGAATTAATGACAGCCTTCGAAAGGCTTGTAATTGAATAAAAACAATAATTTGTAATTTTGTCTTGATGTATTTATTTATAAAAAAACCCTTTTATTTTACAATATGTATCATTATTATTAAGAGTAAAACAAACACACACACGCGCTTATCCTGCAAAGTCTACTACTACCTGTCGCGACGAGTCAATCTCGATTACATTGTCAAACTCGGAATATACTACACAATTTACCGTTTCCTTTAAAACTTCTCCAAAACGTACATCTATACGTACACTACCGTGGCGTACAAGATTCCAGTGATCAGCTCTACCAGCGGGCATATCAGGTGTCAAGTCGAAACAGTACAGGCAATTGCCATGAGAGTACGCGCTTTGTGATATACCGCAATTATCGTCATCCCAGAGTATACCTGTTCCGGAGACCAGAGTATGATAGGCATGTGTGTTAAGCCCGTGAAAATGATCAGGCTGCAGAGGCTTGCTGGGGGACTTGAACACCGTCGACGTACAGAGAAAGAAAATTCACTGAATAGTGATAAAAATTGAATGGGTTCTGTAACTTATCCCCATTGAACGCTTTATTTGAAACAAAACCAATCACCATTCGTTTTGGTAGCTGTCCCAGTATAACGTTATCGAGTGTTTCGCCATGAACACCAGCGTGGATGGTAAATGGCTTCACTTCTACACGCGTAAAAGGATATTTTGCCGTTCCTTTACTTAAAGCTTTAGCGTGAGCGACTAATATACCGGGACTGATTTTAACTCGTCGCACAATGAGGCTCGCATCCGAAATATGTAGTTTATAACTTTTTCCTGACGCGTCCATAAGGCAGAAAGCATCTCTAGAGCGTACAAGTCGGAGCCGTAATTCGACACCGTTGAGTAAAAACTTCTCTGAAGTTTTTACTCTGGTTGAAAATATCAGAATGTAGATATCCGAGAAGATCTACAGCTTTACCGTTCGACATCAGGGCTTGGCGGGCAGCTAGGCCTTTGTTCTTCTGTAGAGGTGATATACCAGACGCTGAGCGCGCGGTCGAGACGGGTTCAGAGTCAAATTCTGGCGATGTGTCATCTATCTACATACTGGCACTCAGTTGGTGAGCTTTCGTTGAAGCCTTATAGTTCTGTAGTGTTTCCATGTATGCACGATATGCGTAAGCATTATTTGGGGATGATACAAGCTTCTGATTGAACGACACGTCTAGCTGATTAAACAATGAGTGTAGTAGGTTGTTTACGGGCGCTACTTTATCATGCTCATCAATCTCACCGGACCCAGGTTGTAGCTTAACGCGTATGCTAAGCATCGTGTGAGCCAAGTCAATGTACTCGTCAACATGGCCTGGTATAACAAATTCAATGGGTGCATCGTCTGTTAGCGATGAAACGGGCTTATAATGGACCCCCTGAGAGGCTTCTATACTTGTTTGCGTTGGTGGAAGAGTGAATAAATCCAACTCCGATTTTAAGCACTTGCATGAGTGGGGATGCAAGAAAGACATTTTTTTTTTACAGAGTTTTACGGTAATTATCCGAATATGTCGGCGACAGTGCGCTTTTTTTTACGTTTAACAATTTTTTTCTTTGATTGCCCGGTTTTTCGTCCGTGCTTAGCTGATGAGGGTTTCTTCTTCTTCGGCTTCTTCTTCGGCGATTTTTTCTTCTTTTTCTTCTTCAGGTTAATGCTTTCGGTATATTTTAGAGCTGCAAGTGGCTGAGTACCGATGTGTGAACTCGGGTGACCAAACATCGACTGGTACTGGCGACCTCGGCTGGGTGTTTTATAGCCCGAGCCTCTCATGAGGTTCTCAAGCGTCTCTTCAGCCTTTCTCTTTAAATTTCTTCCGCTCTCAGCTACGCGGGTTCTAAATGCGTCTTCGAACGGTGTATTATGCGCAACATCATCCAGTATATTCATGCCCGTGTGTAGTGCTTCTTTACCAACGACGCGTGCGCCCCGTGTCAGCAAAGGCAGCGCACGCCGAAATAAACCACTTAGAAAACTTCCTAGACCATGACCGCGTTGATAGGGGGCCCCAATGAAAACACGATCAATTCCGCCGCCAACCTGGCAATCGTAATGATCAATATACCTATCCATGACGATATATTTTTATCGTATACGCTTAAAGTGTAATGTAACCGTCAGCGTTTCGCTCTGGAATGGTACTGGCTTGCCAGTGTCGGTCCTTATATCTATCTGGATCGTACTGAATTCAGTGCGTATCAAGGGTATGTAGACCGGCGGAGCGAATGATTTTGTTTGAGTAGAGCCATAAATATAATTTGTGTTGTCCACTGGCACGATGCGTAAAAGAGGAGTCTGGACATCTCCGGTTATATAGTTTTCACAAATATCTGTGTATAGAAATAATTTGTCAGGGAGAGCAAGGGATAGGTTTGCCGGATAGTCGGCAAAGAATTTCCACTGTTTATGCACGTCCATGTGTGTGCTCCGGGGTGCAAAGCCTAAAGCTTTGCCGAGTTTAGCGTCTAAATGTATTAAATGAGGTAAATCACACTCGTCTATAACGCAGCTGTCGGGGATCCGTCTTATACTCATTAACCCACTAATATTCTCGTCGTACTCGATTCGAATATGTTCTTGAAATACTTCTGTATCGTTAATAGTATCGATTATAGCTTTGACAGACTTGTAGAAGCCTGCGGGGATTACGACCTCATGAGTCTTGTGTGTCTTAAAGAATACTCGTTTGGTTTTACCGGCTGCGGCGTCCGGGGTAGATACTCGCTTGTTGTTGCTGTTTTTATTGGTGCTATCCGTGGGTGCCGTTAGCGTTTTAGGTTTTTGTTTGAATTTAGGCCGAACTACTTCACGAGGACTAAACGAAGCTGTAATTGGTGACGCCGTACGGTGCACGTTGCTTGTCTCATCTATATGAAGAAAGGTACGCGGAAATTGGATCTCCGTCAGACCCACGCTCCATTCTCCAGACATTCTCAGCGGACTTGGTAGTTGGGTGACATAGCGTGTCACTGTATTCCCGGGATGATACTTCATACTACTGTTACTCGGCAAGACGAGATAGAATTGATCTCTCATTTTTTACTTATTATACCAGCTGCGGAGATCCAAGAGTTGAATTTTTGAGGATACCCTCGCCAGCTAACAAAGTGTTGTTTATTACGCCCTTTGCCTTTAGTTTTGAGAATTTTATCGATTACAAACTCCTCTTCGTCGGTGTTCTTAGCGACAATGCTCAATTCTTCTTCATAGAAAAAACCATCAATTTCATCACCTCCTAGGTCAGTCAGTTCATAAATCGGTGGTTGTCTATTTGTGAGAACCTTGTGAATCTTGAATATTTCTTCTGTCCAGCGGGACTCGTAACCTTTCTCGAACGCTGCTTTCGCTTTACTGATACGTACAAACGCTCCGACCTTGTATTTAGGTACTTTGTGATACGTTTTATAGCGTCTCTCCATGTTTGCGTGTGCTATGGAAGCATTGTATCGGGTAACGGCTGCAGGAGGCATCTTGATCGTCGAGTGTTTTGTGTTATTGTAGGCCTGTACTATAGGTTGTAATATATCGATATAACGCCGTGTATTTTTGTGCGTAAAATATCGCCACATGCGCTCCTTCAATGTTCTGTTGAAACGTTCCACAATTGCTGCTTTAATATCAGGATTTCGAGCAACACGGTAACGTATCCCGCGGGTCTTCAAAAATCGTTGCAAAATGCCGCCGACAAATTCTTTACCGCGATCTGTCTGTAGCCATACGGGTGCTCGTCCATTACTCCTAGACAGTATTCGTTTAAACCCCTCAGTGGTTTCAGCGCATGTTTTATCTCGCAGCGTTTCGACCCATGCATATTTGCTAAGGACGTCAATCACCACCAAAAGATAAACAGCGCCACCATTATCATCTTTGAGGGCTCGTAAGTCGACGAGATCGGCCTCCCACACATCGTCAATATTATCCACCGCATAGTGACGCCTCGGGAATCTACGCCGTATTGGTCTGTGTAGCGTATAAGTATCCTGAGCTCTCAGCCAGTTAATAGCATCATCGCGGGAGATCTTTTCTTTATCGGCTGCGCGAAGTAAATTCGGTGCACCGGCATATCCGGCCGGATGCGTTGGGTCGTAATAAAACTTTTCCAATAAAGCCATTAAATCTTCAGCTTTTTCCACGATTTATTCAAGAAATCACTAGTCGGTGTACGACGCTTTCCTGTACTATCACCGGAGGAATTTAAGCTCACATTAGGCGTGTGAACAATATTTGACGATGTTGACGCATCGAGGCCACTCAAGTTGTCGTTTATAGCAGCGTCTAATGAAAGATTCTCATACAATAAACTCGAATTACCGATTAATTCACGAGGGATCCCCAGCCGGCGGAGTTCAGATCCAAACTGCTCGCGACCTGCGGCGCGCGTCGTTTTTCTTTTACGCATAGCTTCATTCACGAGGTCTGATATACTGGTTCCCTTTACCGGCTCGCGATTGATGGAGATCATCCCTGTTTTATCCCATGTTAGCCTACTACCGGGGATGCTGTGAAGATGTTTCAACAACTGTTCTGCCTGCTTTTTAAATGTTTTCGGCACAGTTGCTAATATAACCTCATCAGATACCCTCGCTACCTCTTCTTTTTCAGCTGTTTGTGCCGGCTTCTCAGATATCTATTCCGCAGGGTTTTCGGTGTTCACAGGAGGCGCGCTAATTTTGGGCCTACGTTCTTCATCAGTGAAGAATTGATAGCGCTGTAATACCTGTTGATAAAGCCTCCACTTTTCGTGCTCGTTCGAAGGTGTTACTGATCGAAGTATATCAGCCATTTCGGCATCGAGTCTGCTGAGTGTGTTGCCCGGTGTTTGAACGGATCGGACCTGCTCTAATGACTCGCGTATTGGGGTAGCTTCTTGAGGTACTAAAACCATTTTTTTTGCGTGTTGCATTTTGTCAATTACGAGTGAAGACGTTAGACAACACCGTGCCTAAGATCGGCAGAAGAAGGGGTAATAAAAAGCCGCCCCCTTTTTGTACAATTACACGCTTCGTCGTTTTCCAACTACCAGCTTTATTTACAAGTCGTCGCAAAACTTTTTTATGCTTTGATAAGCGCAGTCGTTCGGATTTTTTCAAGGGCACAGTACCATTTAAAGTATTCAAAGCACACTCGCAAATAGATCTGACGCCGTTTTTATCTATTGAGCGTAATAGCAAGGCTCGCTGCTGTTTATCCAGATGACAGAGGGCATGTAGCAGAATTGTATTCTTTTTCCCGATAGAAGCTGTAGCCACTGTTGATGGTGCCATAGCCGAGAACCGAATGATGATTATGCACCTCGTGATGATGATTTATACTTTGACTAACGAGCACCACTACCCCGCTTCGGCACATAAACGAAATTATGAGGATCATCGGGGAATATGCAGGTACGGAAGCGACAATTGTCAGGTGTCGGTTATCACACGGTTATAACACGGTTATCTGCTTCTAGACTGCTTAAGGTCTAGAAGCAGATAACCGTGTGGTTTCGCTGTTGCATCGTGATAAGCTTCTTGTAAAAATTTTGGGTCTTCGGGATATACCTGACGAGCCAGATGTGCGATTTGAGCGCGACCGCGTGGGTTTTTAAAAGCTACAATGTAATTTGTATTCAATGAGATATCGCGTTGACCGCGACCCTGATGGAAGATATTTTGGGTTATCAAAATTACACTTATATTTTTATGGTGGCTTCCCTTTGTAAATAAATCTACAATTTCGCCATTTGAAGACTCGCGCATTAAATCGTCAATTATCAAAAGCTTTGGACGATAGTCTCCAGCAATGTCCGAGTTTTGCGGCAAGCCCTCTAAAAATTCAATTTTTACACCGTACTCTTTATATCCATCCTGCCACTCGGAATAATAGAATAATATTCGAGGAAATTCAACATCAGCCAGGCATGAAATATGTTTTAGAAATTTTTTGACGAAACACGTTTTCCCGCAGCCTGTCGGACCGGCGATAATTGACGTCCACGGATGTTTCCAGCGCGGATCCATATCGACTATATAGTGAGGGAATCGGGGAGTTACGAGGATATTAATACTTAAATTCATGATTTTTTCTCGATCTTTTTTTTATTCATAATTTTTTTTCACGACCAAATGTCAACATACCCGTCGCCTTCCAAGCTTACATATAAATATTCAGCAACACCGTCGCTAAACAATTGAGATACCGTTTGTTCTGAAACATATAAGAGAAAAATAATAAATTTTAGTAAGCCACGGCTTTCCTTTTTTTTAAAAAAAGCAGAGTGACTGTCTCAGTAGTCGCCGCCGCCGCCGCCGCCGCCGCGTTCGCCGTTACTTAGCTCATACCCGCGGAAGTACATACGAGGTAAGCTAATAGTGTATGTAGACCGGACTTACACTGTGAATTAGCTAATATTCACAGTGTGATCGAATGAGCTCGTCATCGCGTTTATACATGCATCAGGGTGGAGCTTACGAGGATGCATGATAGGTAAGTAAGTAAAACAATGTTTGCAGACAATTTTTTTCTTATTATTATTAATTTAATCTAATACATTAAATATTATATATATACATGTTATTTTTTATTTTAGCATGGGTCCAGATAATCACCATAATTCTGGATACAAGTACCACATATATCCGGCGCCTAAAATTAAAACGTATTATCATTTTTACAAAATTTACAAAAAAAAAAAAATCTATATAATGTACAAAAAATCTATTCCCACTGCTTACTCTATGTAACCGTACGGTAACGAATCGTATTTGCCCCATCTTCGCCTTTTGACAAGGACGGGATTACAAGTCTTCTGTAACAGAACGGCCGATATCTTCGATGAGGTGATGGCAGACGATGATGCGACGGTAGGGCCAGAAATAAATGATAGAAAATATGGTGACCCCGGGATTCGAACCCAGGTTGATCAGGTACTAATTAAGAGCGCTAACCACTGCGCTATAGTCACCCATATGTTTCTATCATTCGTGTTGTCTACTTATATGCAAAGCTGGACCCGTCCGTCACACACCGTTACACTTCGTTTCGGGCCTCGTGACAACCTGGTGATAAGCGTCTCGTCTTATGGAGTCAAACTTTACGGATATACTTGTACCAGGTTCGCGAACAAGTCTGCAGATAGATTCAAAGTTAATCTTCTGTCCATGTTTATAATTAAGACCAATGCCTTTAACTTTGCAAGAAGCTATTTCACTACCATCGGGGGTCTGCACCAGATATCCGTAAAATTTCGGACCCCCTCAGACGAAACGCTTGATGAAACTACCGCTACCGTAGTCGCACAGCTCATCAGTCATGTCACCGAGAAGGTTTCCAAGTGGCGGCTTATATTCACTCTCTACACTGTTATCGATATATATACACGAATCGGTATCGTAGTAGAGGACCCGTTTATCAAGTTGCTCGAGGTACGAGTATAATTTTAAGCGAGCCTGCGCCGTGGTGTACGCGGCGATCACAACGTTCACGTGGGGGTTTATTTCGGCACTTTCCCCAGTTTTCTGCCAGGAAACGTACATTATATCGTCATTGACTGTTATAATGTTGTTAACCTCGCAGCTCTGGTCGCACAGGGGTTCCAGAAGCCTTTGACGCGTCGTGACTACCTCGGTCTTTGGGAGGTTTTCTCGTTGCCCGAATTTACCCCAAAATGAGTTTAAGCAGAGTTTTGCAACCGACCGTAAACCCGGGTTTTTTTCGATTCGCGCACGATCCAATTGTACGCCCTCGGCTTCGAGAAAACTCGCCACATACGCTTCTTTACTCTCTTCCGTAGTACATTCTCTTGGCCACCCACTAGCCTCCTGTTTTATCCTGAGCCAAAGATTGATGTATCCGCCGAAGAGACCTGACGTTTCACTTGCTCTGTCGTATTGCTGAACTTTATACTGCCAGATCTCTGGCACGGCTTGGATTTTGTATCCTTTCTCTATCGCTTTTTGGAGCTCGCACGATACCCAGGTACCCTCGAAAGCTCGATCATCCTCGTTATCGTGGGGGCAAGACCCCTGATACATTTCCTCGCAGCATGTTCGACATAACGCGAACATTAATCGATTGTGCATGCGTACGGGGAGTACCGGATGATAGAGATCACGAGGTGGTAGCACTGTGCACCGCACGAGACCTTCGACTCTACTCAAATTGAATTCATGCCCGATTATTTCCTGGACAGAGTCGGCCGTATATACCGTGGGGTGGCCAATAGGAAAACGACCGTACTTACAAATGTACGGATACAAAGAGCAAACATCAACGTACCGAATTTTCTCATCACCGGAGGTCTCGCAATAGCTTCGTGTATTTCCCGTACGCCCTCCAAAAAACGCGTCGCGAGGATTAAGAGGTTGATCTACAAGAATCGGATGTCCGTTTACCGTCGCTTTAATACGCGGATTTTTACTCTTCATCCGGGCATACTCGCACTCCCAAATCTCGTGAAGATTATATCCTAAAGATTTTATACGGTTCGATGTGTTTAACGTACGCACAAAACGATCGTTCATCGTGCAACCGTAAAACTCTTCTTGGCGCTTACGCGGATCGGTGTAACATTTGTCACAACGGTGGAAAAAGCATCCGTGAAATTGCAGCACGTGTTGTTCACCGTCGTCTGTGCGTACGTAACCATCGACGCGTGTACCGTCGACTAACTTATACTCGCGACCCCTCCCCGCATGCTCGATTTGCCTCCCGAAAGTGTACTCACACCACAGGAGCCACTCGATCGCTACTTCCGACTGTCTATCTGCACGACGATAACCGTTTCGTGGTAGAACAGAAATTTTATCCTGTTCCAAAAATTTTCGTCTAAAAACTTTATTGCATGCGGAGGCTATGGTCACTGCTTCGGTAAACAGACATACGTCTCCACATTCTACAAAGATTTGACGAAACGCGGTGCATGCTTTCCGAAGAATCGTCACATCAGTTTTGCAGTACGCGATGATCTCTTTTTGGAAATCGAACTCGTATCCCGCGCGACACGTTTTTTCGTACCACTGCAGAAATTCTTCCCGATCCGACGCCGACATTGTATCGGGAGTGTAGTCTGTGAGAGGTGGAAGTGGACCCTTATAACGCTCGTTTTCTACTCTATTGAAAAGATGTGGGAACACACCTTTGAAAACATTCTCTCCTAAGCCAATGGCTTTTGGGAGTTTACTGAGAGGCATATGAAAATAATTTAAACTATCTATGAACCTTACGCTACCGATCCGCATCTCCATGATACTCGTTCCGTTCGTGATTAATTTTGGTGTCTCGTGTTTTTCCTCGACAATATACTTCAAAATAAATTGGGCATCGAAACCCTTCGCGTTATGTGCTATGCAAATAATACCCCCGACGTTTTTTCTTTTCTTTAACACATACTCCACGAATTCTGCTAGTGCGTTGTCTTTAATAATTTTCTCGTCATCAGGGCCGCACAGACTACACTCCCAATCATCCTCAATTTTATCTATACACTGTGTGCAGCGCTGTTGACTTACACACAGGTTTACGTCGTGACAATAGACATTGTCTACTCCCGCGATCTCTCGTTCCTGCCGCGTCGCGGAATCATAAAATACGAACAAGTCGGGTCGTTCCGATGCCTTCGACATTCGCAACGGGGGCATGAAGCATTTATGATTTTCGGGCCTATCTTCGTTACATGTTCTGCAGAAAAAGTACCCACACTCATGTCTTGCACGATCTGGTTTGTAGATCTGCTTCAAACACGTTCTACATGTTTGCAGCATATCACATAACCGAGATTGTGTACCATGCGAACCCACTTCTTTGTGGTGTCGTAGACACTCTTCACCCCGAAAGAAACGCCAACAGTCGCTGCAGCGAATTTTTCGGGCATCAGAGTCACATGGCGGACTACGCGTACAGCATGGAAACTTTTGACTGCAACGATGGGCTATAGCGCGACTGTACGCTAGACCGCAGGGCGTACAGAAAAATGATCCCCCGGCTGCTTGCGCGATATTAAGAATTAAACCGTAATGGTTGCCATCGAGGAGAAGATAAATATTATGCAACACTTTTGGGTGACAGCGTAAGACCATATTCGTACCGTTGAAGACGGCAGGCTCACTACTACCAAAAGTCTCGCGTTCAAACATGATTAACGCGATCCCTTCTCGAGCAAGCAGTCGTTGGAATGCCTGAAGTTTTGGTATACCGCAACCAGTCTCCGGTACGTCTACCCCCGCTTCGCGAATTAGCTCTTTAGCGAGCTTCTCCTGTAGGACTGACTTATTTCTATGCACGTTATCCCATATTTTTTGCAGGTCACCGTGTCGTATCGCCCCGCGTTTTGCGTAAACGTTACCCACCACGATCACTCGCGGTAAGCAAAGGTTGTCGCTATTTTTAAATTCGATTACCGATCTTTTTACCCAAAATGCAGCCCCTTTGACATTTTTCGCCCGACCCATGCCTACTGGCATCGAAACTATATTTGACTCGATCGTAAATGAGTTGTCGATGCAAAACCCTGCTGCACTCTGCGAGACACTATTAATCACCGCAAATAAATTATCAAAATTGAAATCGCGAACAGGCCTATACGAAATTCCGGCTGGACCCCGTGTGAACGCGTTCGACCGAAATTGCACCCCCACCATATCCGTTGGCTCACACCCGCTTACAATAAGTGTGTGTATCTCGCGCATCGCATCCTCTAACCAGTCTACAAGATTTGCCGTCGCCGGTGGCTCGCGTATTTTCACGGTCATCACGACGCCGTTCATTTTAAATTTATTGTAATACTGCTTATTTTCGACGCGGTGTGTAATCTTCGACTCACCTATTGGCATTGCGTCATCGACATCAATGGGTGGCACTGATGAGGCACGGTGCGATGGCCCCGCTTGGCCACCCGTCTCCTCTAACGACGGCGTGAAGCTGCCCGGTGAACCGACGGAAGCATCACCAATGCCGCCTGACGCCTGTGTGCTGTTTTCTTCTTCTTGTTCATCGTTAAATAAATCCCGCGCTGTGTCGGTCTCGTCGGTTTCATCGGTTTCGTCGAGCAGGTCTTCAAACCGACCTGCCCCACGTTGGGTCGATGTCGCTAGAGGGGCTGTGGGCTCGACAAACGTTCCGTTGAACTCCACGGCCGAGGTGTCGGAGGCTACGGGTGCCACTATTGATAATCGGACATCCTCCACTTCTTTCTCCTGTTCGCGAGCCCACTCGCGGACCCACACTGCGGAGTCCCCGTCCTCCTCCTCCACTGGCTCCTCTACCAGACACATCGATACTGAAAAATAAAAAATTATTAGAATCAAATCATTAAATAATTTTCAACATACATATTGCTGTTTTTTTTTACTCCTTACCTTCATCATCCCAATTAATTTCCCGGGCTTCTGCCAAATCCCGTGCGTCCAGAAGTCGCTGTGCTGCGAGCTTCACGCCCACGTCCTTCTGGGAGTCCTTTTCTTCGATGAGCGTCATCGAAACTAGAAGAAATACATGAAATAAAAATTCGCTACATCGTATAAACAAGCACTTGATAGCGCTCGACACTGAAAATGTTTAATATGCTTAGCGTCGAGACGCCTCCTCATATTTTTTTTTGTAATTCCTACCTTCATTATCCCAGTCGATCGCTTTGGCGTCAGCCAGGGCCTTCGCGTCCTCGTCCTGTTCAGCGGCCTGTCTCTGGGCTATAAAAAAAAATGCTCCGTTACAATAATTGTATAAAATATTTTTACTTTTTTTAATTGATAAATAACTTTAACTCTTACCGAACTCTTCAAGCTCAGCGGCTAAAGCGATTGCCTCAGCTGTCGAGGCGTACGGCGAGTTTTTCACCCGCGTATACGCCGTCTGTATCGCTGCATAGCATCCCATAAATTTCCCCGCGCTGCTAAGCTGGAGAATCTTGCGCACCGTCAGGTGGTTCATCAGCGCTTTGAGCCGTCTAGCGAGCGCTGCACCGCGAAATCCCCGCATTTCGCGATCACCCGATTTTTGTAATAAAAACTTCACTGCTTCTGTGGGGTCAGCGGCCAACACCTGCACCACAGCACTAATTGCAGCACGTACCGCACGATCAGCCATTGTAAAATAATAATTTGTCGCGAATGACAACACAAAACAAAACACGGAAAAGGTTTGTCGCAAAACGCAAGACACAAAACACAGTGACGCGGTGAAACGTTATGTTTAGCGAGCTAGACGCAACAATGGGTTTTTCGTGAAAAACTCTAAACTTATAGATTCATCCTTCCACCATGACCACAACCAGCCACAGTTATGCTCTTGACCGAGACAATCGCAGATACCTATTGGCGGATAAGGTTTGGTCGTTCCAAAAAATTTTTTTTGGTGTGCGACATTTTCCGGCACACACTTCCGATATTTTCGGAAGCCGCCACATTATCAGAATATGCTTGAGTCCCCGTAAATACCACCGTACGCTCGCCGTTCGCAATGCAATCGCATCCTAATAGCCCTGTCGTAAAACGGTCAGCCTCGGGGACCCCACAGTTATCTCACCGTGCACTCAACTACTTCCGCACGTATCTTTACGCCTTAACTTATGTAAAATACCTCACTAAATGCGTTTTCAAATATTTCAAGATAATAAATACATAAAAACTCTCGAAATGCTACTGAAGTAATATTTTTTAAAAATCATAAGCGGTAGGTATATCATGAAAATATGCTATTGCACTACATATACTCTTTGTAAAACGCACAAAGAAAAGCATTAAAAACAAAAATGCCCCTTATCACGCACCATCCTGTTAACAATTAGTAAAATAAGGCTCTATGGGGTGTTGACGATAATTTTCAAATTCTCTCGTGGTGTGTCAAATATCCGTATATATAGAAGCTGCTGTGGTGGGAGGTGATCTTAACCCCGCATCACCACCACCCCCACTGCTCCTTCTCCTTAAAAAATCACATCTCCAGATCCCCCCGGTACTCGTGGACTTGACTCATTAAGCGTCTGTAGTTCAGAGAACGAAGTCGATTTTTTCTTGAATATACTTAAAATTACGAGAAAAATGGACAAGTTTGCCGTTGTTATGAACAACCAGCGTGTACTAAAGCGCACTCGTGTAGAAGAAACTGCGGTCACATCTGCTAATACGTGGAGGCCCCTAAGCAAAGCCATGCTGTCGCCAACGACATACGACTTGAACGCCTCGTGCAGTAAATCGGCTACAATTGGTATTGCGCTACTAAACGATGATGATTTTGCTGTGGCTGTGAAGTTCTCCAGCCGTAATTCTGGCACAATTTTGATCAATGTTGCCGACTGGAGGGAATTATCCCTACAAATGAGTGCAATTACATGCTGGTTCGCTGATGAACAAGAGCTAAACAGCGAACACGACGCCGCGCATATACAAACAGCCGGGAGTCTATCAGTGCGTCTTACAACGGCTTATCATGAGAAAGCCATTACCCTGAGTCTTAAGGAGAGTAACGAGCCAGTGAAAAAAGGCCCAAGACAACTGTTCTCACCTGAAATCATCATGCAGCGGAAAACATTTGACGGTATAAAGCTGCTGAGCCCGTGCATTAACCACCGGATCCTGTTGCTTTTGGACGAGCTACAACTTGTGAGAGAGGTTCGAGATACGCTGATCGTGGAAATCTGTGCGCAGCTTACACAGACAAATACTATAGACCCTACAGCTAGTGGTTACCATGGACTTGAGAAAAAACAAGTCTTAGCCACTGGGCTGGACACTATTCAAACTGTGTACGGTGATGCGGATAGAAAACGATATTTAATCGCCGCGGAGTTACTAGGTCTTCATTATGAATTCATTTTTCGTAAAGTGGCGAATGGCATGCAGGACAAGTCAGTAGGAGTAGAAGCGCAGCATTTGTAAACTACACTCAATAATTTATATATATGTACACTAGATATAAGAATTTGAAAAATAAAAAATGTTGAATATGAAAACTATTTTAATTCTCTCTCTCACTTACCTTCCCCTTACTCTATTTTTACGTATTTATTTTTTTTAACTGTCGGCTGAAATAATAATAAAAAAAAAATGCTAGATGTGGGATTCGAACCATACTCCCCCTCGGGGAAAGACAGCGCTTCATGCCGTCGCCTTAACCGCAAGACCAACCAAGCCTATACATTCTCTTGTGCGTCATAATACTGACCTGGGCCAGAAAAAATATATTGTCGAAAATGAGGCTTCAACCGGTGACCTATCGCGGCACCATACCCCCGCGAGCCGCTCGTCGCCACCTCGAGAAGAGAAGAGAAGAGAAGGGTTTCGTAAAAAAAAACATGCAATTTTTTAAGGACATTAGGGTTGTTGCACGAAAATTGTGAAGGTCGAGTGTTTGTCAAAAAATAAATTTTTTCGCTAAAAATGAAAATGAGCGCGGAAGCTGAATCCTTCGCGATACCGTTCTTTAATACCTAGAGAAGGGTTTCGTAAAAAAAACATGCAATTTTTTATGGACATCAGGGTTGTTGCACAAAAATTGTGAAGAGTCGAGTGTTTGTCAAAACATGAATTTTTTGGTAAAAATGTAAATGAGCGCGGAAGCTGAATCCTTCGCGATACCGTTCTTTGATACCTAGAGAAGGGTTTCATAAAAAAAAACATGCACTTTTTTATGGACATCAGGGATGTTGCACGAAAATTGTGAAGAGTCGAGTGTTTGTCAAAAAATGAATTTTTTTGTAAAAATGTAAATGAGTGCAGAAGCTGAATCCTTCGCGATACCGTTCTTTGATACCCAGAGAAGGGTTTCGTAAAAAAAAACATGCAATTTTTTATGGACATCAGGGTTGTTGCACGAAAATTGTGAAGAGTCGAGTGTTTGTCAAAAAATAAATTTTTTCGTAAAAATGAAAATGAGCGCGGAAGCTGAATCCTTCGCGATACCGTTCTTTGATACCTAGAGAAGGGTTTCGTAAAAAAAAACATGCAATGTTTTATGGACATCAGGGTTGTTGCACGAAAAATGTGAAGAGTCGAGTGTTTGTCGAAAAATGAATTTTTTGGTAAAAATGGAAATGAGCGCGGAAGCTGAATCCTTCGCGATACCGTTCTTTGATACCTACAGAAGGGTTTCGTAAAAAAAAAACATGGAATGTTTTATGGACATCAGGGTTGTTGCACGAAAAATGTGAATAGTCGAGTGTTTGTCGAAAAATAAATTTTTTGGGAAAAATAGAAATGAGCACGGAAGCTGAATCCTTCGCGATACCGTTCTTTGATACCTAGAGAAGGGTTTCGTAAAAAAAAACATGCACTTTTTTATGGACATCAGGGTTGTTGCACGAAAATTGTGAAGAGTCGAGTGTTTGTCAAAAAATGAATTTTTTGGTAAAAATGGAAATGAGCGCGGAAGCTGAATCCTTCGCGATATCGTTCTTTGATACCTAGAGAAGGGTTTCATAAAAAAAAACATGCACTTTTTTATGGGCATCAGGGTTGTTGCACGAAAATTGTGAAGAGTAGAGTGTTTGCCAAAAAATGAATTTTTTAGTAAAAATGTAAATAAGCGCGGAAGCTGAATCTTTCGCGATACCGTTCTTTGATACCCAGAGAAGGGTTTCGTAAAAAAAAAACATGCAATTTTTTATGGACATCAGGGTTGTTGCACGAAAATTGTGAAGAGTAGAGGGTTTACCAAAAAATGAATTTTTTAGTAAAAATGTAAATAAGCGCGGAAGCTGAATCTTTCGCGATACCGTTCTTTGATACCCAGAGAAGGGTTTCGTAAAAAAAAACATGCAATTTTTTATGGACATCAGGGTTGTTGCACGAAAATTGTGAAGAGTAGAGTGTTTGCCAAAAAATGAATTTTTTAGTAAAAATGTAAATAAGCGCGGAAGCTGAATCTTTCGCGATACCGTTCTTTGATACCCAGAGAAGGGTTTCGTAAAAAAAAACATGCACTTTTTTATGGACATCAGGGTTGTTGCACGAAAATTGAGAAGAGTCGAGTGTTTGTCAAAAAATGAATTTTTTTGTAAAAATGTAAATGAGTGCGGAAGCTGAATCCTTCGCGATACCGTTCTTTGATACCCAGAGAAGGGTTTCGTAAAAAAAAACATGCAATTTTTTATGGACATCAGGATTGTTGCACGAAAATTGTGAAGAGTCGAGTGTTTGTCAAAAAATAAATTTTTTCGTAAAAATGAAAATGAGCGCGGAAGCTGAATCCTTCGCGATACCGTTCTTTAATACCTAGAGAAGGGTTTCGTAAAAAAAAAACATGCAATGTTTTATGGACATCAGGGTTGTTGCACGAACAATGTGAAGAGTCGAGTGTTTGTCGAAAAATGAATTTTTTGGTAAAAATGGAAATGAGCGCGGAAGCTGAATCCTTCGCGACATCGTTCGTTGATACCTAGAGAAGAGTTTCGTAAAAAAAACATGCAATTTTTTAAGGTCATCAGGGTTGTTGCACGAAAATTGTGAAGAGTCGAGTGTTTGTCGAAAAATGAATTTTTTGGTAAAAATGGAAATGAGCGCGGAAGCTGAATCCTTTGCGATACCGTTCTTTGATACCTAGAGAAGGATTTCGTAAAAAAAAAACATGCAATTTTTTATGGACATCAGGGTTGTTGCACGAAAATTGTGAAGAGTCGAGTTTTCGGGGTAAATTCGATTTTTCGCATACAAGGACCCGCGCGCGGCGCTTAAAACTCTTCGATGTTGTTTGTTGTCCCTTAAGAAAGAGTTTTGGTAAAAAAAACAATCCTGCGCCGAGGTACACATAGCTTGTTTAATCAAAATCAAACGGATAAAGCGTTTGGCGATGAACATAACCTCTTAGCGCTTGTGACAGTTGCCTCGGCGTGAGAGCTGGAAAACCGTTGCAACCTTGCAACGTTTCAAACTTCACCGCTATTAATAATGAAACAATAACCATCGGAATATTCGATGAATTTTACAATAAAGAGAGGACTGGCTAATCCGCCTCAGCTAGCCGCCATAAAAACCCGTCTCAGCTAGCCGCCATAAAAATCCTCGGCGTACGGTACTACGTGCTATGTACATGAAGGGGTCGTTGTCCAAAAAAAAATACGTTTATTGTCTTTTTGACCAGCGTAAAGGTAGTATATGACCGAGTTAGGAGAGGGGTATGCAAGAAATTCGGTATTTCCAGAAAAACATGGAAACGATTGATTCCTTTACTGGCCAATGACAATCTTTAAGTTGTCGCAAATGAGGGGGTGGGGGTAAAGTGGGAGAAATTGCAAGTCTCAGTGTTTCCGAAAGAAAATTATTCTGATACGTTTCGTTTCACTGACAACACGTCTCTCCACTTGCGCGTCTCGTTTGTGCGTTTCTGTGTTTGTGGTGTACTATTCGTGTGTTGTGTATTCGTGTACGGCTAGTGTGTGGTACTGATTTTTTTGTTTTTTTTTTTTAACAAAAAAAAAAGAAAAAATGGCCGACAGGATTGTGCGCGTGATAATATGCGTCTTGGTGAAGGCTCTAAGAGCAAAAGAGTGTTCTTTCGCCGTACAGCGATTGTTAACGGAGTCATCGGGTACGATGCTCAATACTATGCACGGCGAGGTATTAATCAAGAGGACTCGTAAACTGCTGGAGCAGTTTACACCGATGAGGATCTTGAAACTGTATAGTGCCGGTACGTTTACCGGTAGCTATGAGGTTTTAAAAATCGTGGCCTCGCTAATAAACGCGTCATCACTCGCCGCAACGAGGGACGCCCATATTCTCCGCGACGAGAAAACTCGATATGGTACGTATAATAAAAAGAAGTGAATGTGTTTATCAATGTTTAAAAAAATATATATATATATAAAACTAAATTAAAAATTATTATTTTTCCAGAGGAGCGTCGCGAGGCCGAGGTTACTCGTCGCGAGGCGGGGGTAGCTGTCCGAGAAGCTGCTCTTGCAGCGACGGAGGCAGAGATTGAGCGAGCTGCTCAAGCCCTCCGCCGCAACGAGGTACGGACTCCCGAGGAAATCGCGGCTCTAGCGGAGCTGCGTGATATCGACTGGGCGAACGAATGTAAGTATAGGGTTTATAACGAACGAAACGAAGACGGTTGCTATCTGGGTGAGGGGCGCGGCCCGGACCCGGATAACCGACCGGGGCGTTGGGGACGATTACGTCTGGGCCAAGGTGGGCGCCGTCACATATGTCAGCGTCTACCTGACCCCAAACTGCGCCGTGGCGGAATTCGAGAGAAAGGTGGCGCTCCTTGAGGACGGAATCAGGGATCTGCCCGGAGATGTCGTGATCGCGGGGGACTTCAACGCGAGGGCGATCGAGAGGGGCATGACAGAAACGAACAAACGAGGACGACTACTACTGGAGATGGCCGCAAGGCTAGACCTCGTAGTGGTAAATACGGGGAACGTACCGACATACAGACGACCAGGATACGGGGAATCTATACCGGACGTTACGATAACGTCAGAAAGACTTCTGCCGCTGATAAGGGGATGGCGGGTGATCGAGGACTATACGGCCAGCGATCATCAGTACATTGCTTTTGAAGTGGCAGCACAGACGACGACAACGCGATCAAGAGTGCGACAACCCCCGCGGTGGAACACGAACAAACTCGACGTACAAAAGTTTGCGGAGGAACTGGCGGCAGCGCCGGCTCCGAGCACAAACGTTCCCCCGGAGCTGACCGGTCGGCAAAGGGCGGAAAGACTGGCAAACGAGACGGCTAAGCTGACGGAGCGGCTGTGCAACAGCACAATGCCGAAACGACAGAACAGACAAAACAGACAACCACAGTACTGGTGGACGGACGAAATAGCCGAACTGCGGAAAAGGTGCCTCGCCAACCGAAGACGGGTCACCAGGGCCGGCGGGAGACCTGAAAGGGAATCCCTCCAAGAGGCGTACAGGACGGAACGAAAAAGACTGACGAACGCTATTAGAGACAGCAAGGCGCGATGCTGGAAGAAGCTCTGCGAGGAGGTGGACCGCGACCCGTGGGGAACCGGTTACAAGATCGTAACCGGTAAACTGGGGGCCCGGGCTCCGCCGGAACTCAAAGACGCGGAAACCACACGACGGATCGTCGATGGACTGTTCCCGACACACCCGATACGCACGGACGTAACGAACGACAACGAAACTTCGGCGGTCCCCGTCTTCACGGCGGAGGAGCTCACCAGAGCAGCCAACGCCATGAAGACGGGTAAAGCGCCAGGACCCGACGGAGTACCGGGAGAGATCATCCGGCTGATGGCTAGCCAAAGGCCGGAGATACTTCTCGACCTGTACAATACGTGCTTGACGACAGGGACCTTCAGCGACCGCTGGAAGACGGCGAAGCTGGTCCTCATCCCAAAGGGGAAGGGCGACCCCAGTTCGCCGTCAGCCTACCGGCCGCTGAGCTTACTAGACACGACAGGGAAACTGTACGAACGGCTGCTCAGACCAAGACTGACGGACGCGATACAGAACGGTGGAGGCCTCTCAGACCGGCAGTTCGGCTTCAGGAAGGGTCGATCAACCATTGGAGCAATCCAGAGGGTGGTCGACTCCTTCCGAGACACAGACAGACATTGCCATGCAGCGCGGCCTATCGTGTTGCTGGCGACACTGGACGTCAGGAACGCCTTCAACTCGGCCAGGTGGGTCGACATCCTGGGATCGCTCAGAAGCGACTACAGGGTTCCGCCGTACCTGCTCCGGGTGGTGGGGGATTACCTGCGGAACCGACAAATTACATACGAAACAACAGAGGGACAGAGGACGAGACAAATTACCGCGGGGGTGGCCCAAGGATCCATACTTGGACCGGACTTCTGGAACGGACTCTACGACAGCCTGCTCAGACTGGAGCTTCCGCTCGGCACACTCCTCGTCGCATACGCCGATGACGTGGCGGCGGTGATCGTCGAGCGCTCTCCAGAAATGGCGCAGTACAAACTGAATCAGACGATGAGACGGGTCGGACGATGGATGACTGACCATGGACTACAATTAGCGACGGAGAAGACAGAACTGCTTTTTCTCACGAGAAAACGCATACAGACGATACTACCGATGAAGGTCGGGACGGACGACAACGAGACCAGAGGGGACGTCAAATATCTGGGGGTGACCCTAGATACAAAGATGACCTTCTGGCCTCACATACAAAGGACAGCTCAGAAGGCGGCTGGAAGGATAGCATCCTTAAGCCGCCTGATGGCAAATACGAACGGACCGAGACCGGGGAAACGGAGACTACTAATGTCAACGGCCCACTCGATTCTGCTCTACGGCGCGGAGATCTGGGCGGACTCCCTGAAGACGAAAAAATACTGCCACGCAATGATGGCAGTACAAAGACAGAGCGCGCTGAGGATCGCCTGCTCCTACCGGACCGTCTCTGCACAGGTTGTTCTGGTGATAGCGGGCGTGATTCCCATAGACCTCCTCGCTTTCGAGCGCAAGAGGATCTACGGTAAGAGCGCAGACACAAGGCGACAGGACGCCGCATCGACAGAAAGAGACAGGACGCTACAGATGTGGCAAGAACGATGGACAGAAGAAACGACAGGAAACTGGACGAGACGACTGATAAAGGACCTGAGACTGTGGTTCCGTCGGGAGTTTGGGGACGTAAACTTTTACGTCACTCAATTCCTGACTGGACACGGTTACTTTAGACGGTACCTACATAAAATGAACAGAGTACGAACACCGGACTGTACATACTGTGGACACGATTGTGACGACGCGGAACACACCTTCTTCAGATGTGACCGCTGGACAAGACTGCGACAAGAAACAGAATCGGTGGTCGGAAGCATCACCCCGGACAACATTGTCGAGGTGATGCTCCACGGAAACGACCAATGGCAAAACATCGCCACTTACATAGAAACAATACTGCGACAGAAAAACGCGGACGGCTGCCTGACATGACAGACCAGACGCGACAAAGAAAACAGAAACAGAACGCACGTACAAAATGACAAGACAAACACAGACAGATCCCCCGATCAGAAGTAATATTAACATAGTTCCTGGTCGGGGGCGGACGCAAAGGAGGTGGCGGTTTAGTGGGTAGGCCAATCGGGAGTCCCACATTTGCACCAGTCCGCATGGCTGGGGTGAATCCGTAAAAAGGATTCCGCAACTCCTCGGAAAAAAAAAAAAAAAAAAAAAAAAAAAAAAAAAAAAAAAAAAAAAGTATAGGGTTTAAATAATAATAATAATAATAATAATAATAATAATAATAATAATAATAATAATAATAATAATAATAATAATAATAATAATAATAATAATAATAATAATAATAATAATAATAATAATAATAATAAATTTTATAAAACTTTTTTTTTAAATATTAAAATGTTTTTAAAACGTTTCAGCTTCAATGGTGATGGACGACGCTGCGGACGAGCTCGCCAATGTGACGGCGAACCTCACCATCCTCGAAGATAGCGGGGAAGTCGCTGAGGGTGGCGACGCATCGGTTCAATGGCTGGAAAATGTGTCGGCTCTTGACCAGCTAGGCGAGCCGCTGGCGAACTCGACGCAGGTCGGTGGTGGCTGGGCAAGCCGTCTAACGAATACGACCGATGCTTCGAGAGCGCTGTCACCGGTGGAGGCGTCAATGGTGGTGGTCGACAAAGACAACGACAACGACGACGACGACGACGACGACGACATCGACATCCGCAATAAACTCTCTAACGAAGAAAATAAGACATCGCAAGCAAAGATTGATGCTTGCGATGAAGATGCTTTGAAGATTGTTTCATTAAACTTATATATACTGCAAAAAAAATTTTTTACTTTTCGATTTTTTAGGTGACTCAGTCCCCTTAATATCAAGTAAATTTAATTGAAAATCGTATAAAAAAACAATTTTTCTTAATATTTAGCTCCAATACTTCGGGTCCTGTCTAGAGGCAATAATAAAGTGATTCCATGTATTTAAGGGAAGAAAAAAAATTTAAACAGATGCATTTAAAGGGGACATTAGACCTGTTGGTAAATGGTAATGGTGTTCGTGTTGGTAAATATTTTTTGTGTTGATTTATACTCATTTAATCTGGTCATAAGCCAATAAAACGACCTTTATTAGGTATCAATTGATTTGTTACATTAATTTGCTCAAGTTATACGTGATGCAATTCGTTATATTGATCGTAAAACAAAGAGGAAATATCAGTTGTTCATAATAATAATCAATTCGTATAGAAACGAAATGTTTATATTCGTTAAAGGTTAAACTATGAATCAATTTACATAAGTGTCAATGATTTTCCGCCATACGTATCCCTTACGTAACGTAACGGATATTCCATCCCAAAGGGACATTTTTCGGGGGGTTTGGGGGGCGGAGCCCACAAACAAAATCCTCTGTGCCCGCAGGGCGCTGAGGCGCTTGTTACTTTATTGTTGTTTTCGTTTCTTTTCTGTTTTTCTCCGTTTTATTTCATTGCGTTTTGTGTGGAAATTTCTTTAGAAATTAATTTTTTTCCCATTTTTTTCCTTAATGTATTTTAACTTTATTATTGTTTTTTTTTTCTTTTCTGTTTTTTTCCTTTTTGTTTCATTTGTTTCCCAGAGAGAACTCTGGGACTCTTTCTCTTTTCAGAGAAAACTCTACAAAGAAAATAACCTTCACACAAAACACAATGAAACAAAAAGGAGAAAACCAGAAAAGGGAAAAAAATAGGAAAAAAATACATTTCTGAAGAAATATCTGAAATTTCTTTGTAGAGTTTTCTGAAAACTGTACAAAGAAAATAACCTCCACACAAAACACAATGAAACAAAAAGGAGAAAAACAGAAAAGAAAATAACAATAAAGTAAGAATACATTAAGGAAAAAAAGGGGAAAAAATAAATTTCTGAAGAGGATCTCGATCGAGAACGAAACGTAAAAAACAAAAAATAATTATACAAGGTCGTTCCGAAGCCGCAGCGCAAACACATAAAAAATCACAATTGTTCGCTCTCACAGTGCGACTCGACTTACGATGCGAGTCAACTAGGGTCGTAAATCCTAATACCGAATGCGTATGATTCGACACTGTGAATTTCGCGAACTCCCGCACTTCAAATTAATGTAATGAGGGTAGTTATTGCAGTGAACAAAATTAAATAACACTTAACTTTACTCACAAGTTATATACTAAAACGTTACCAAATTTTAACGAATTAAACTTAGGTATTTGGGAGACTTATTCGTTCCGCCTAGAAGAGGCGGAGCCGTAGGTTCGGACTCTGGGCGGTCGAGACAGTTGTTCCGCGTTCGCTGATACACCTTTTTTTTGTTGTTGTGAGGGATTGGAGTATCAGACGGCCCTCAAAAACATTGTCCGTGGACGGAGGCTTATCATCACGCACTCTAGAAAGGTTGTGGAAAAGGAATTTGGTAGATCTCGGTATAGCGGGGTTTTCGATCGTAATTCTGTGGTCGGACTATTGGGAGGACTATTGCTTCGATGGTGGAACTATTCGAAGTTTGCTTATCAGCCGTTGTATTGCCGCTAGCTCGGCAACTACAACGACTATCTATGAATCCGGCTTTCGCGCGGATTCGCGAATGATGGTGTCGATTCGCCGCGACGAAAAAGAGCGAGCGCTCTTGAATTAATTTACTTTTCGTTATTTGAAAGACTCTAAGTTAATTTCGAATTGCTTTTCACGAGGCACGTCGGCTAAAGCGATGCTTGTGAGAAGTACCACGTAGTCAAGTCCACGTCGTTCGGTGGCGGCTATGCGCAGGCAACGACGGGCACGGGCTACACTTCTCTTCGCGAATCGATTCGCTCGCTACACTTTTCGCACGTCACGATATTCTAACTATTGACTGTCACGCACGGTTCGAGAAACGTCTACTAATTTTTTTCTAACAACGAGCTGAGCTTGCTCAAGGTACAAAAGACGAATTGCATTTAATTAACTTGTGAGTTGGGCTATCTCCTCGTTCTAATAAATGCACAGACGGCTTAGGGAGAATGGGCTATTCTCAAGTTACAAGACTTGTACTTCCCGATCCTATCGTGAGTTGGGCTATCTCTTAACAGTATACTTTTTTGATCGTGAAGACAAATGCAGGGAGAAGGGTGCCTTTCTCAAGGAGTCCGTACGATATGCCAGAGCTATCTGGGGTTCGTCGTGACAAGGAGTGTAGGTGGGTGGTCGGATATAAACTGATCATGAGCCGAGTGCTCCGCGTGCTTAAATACTATCGCGAGGTCCCGTTATCTTCGTCATGGGTGGCGTGATTTGTGACGTTACTTCAACGGAAAATTTCTCTTAAGTTTTCGTTTCGTCTCGCGGTGCAACCGAAATTTTCCCTTAAGTTCGTATTGTGTTTTCGCTTCAACGTCTATTTTCCCTTAACTTGCGCCAATCCGAGCACATCTCCCGCGGGTGGGTGTGTCTTCGCGCGGTCTCGCGTCGCGCCGAGATCGCAATGATCTCTCGCGTCGTTCGATACTCGCCGTCGGTATGGTCGCTCGCGGTTATCGACCGCCTGTAATGGGTAATCTGTCGCAGTAGGGTTCTGTTTCGTTACAATACAAAGGTATTGAGAGTTGGTATGGTTGATGATTGTTTAAAAATGAATACTGAACAATACTTATGATAAGTATTGACTATATACGCAAGTGACCACTTGGAGAAGACAATGTTTCGCGAGTTAGCCGGAGTGTATGGAGACGCCGAGCTAATTGGAGTTTCGAAGTGCACTCTCCGAAGTCTTGTTGGTTACTGATTTTTCCAAGTCACCTCGAAGAATAGGTGACAAGGGTGGGGATATTAGGAAACTCATTCTCCATGAATTTTCTGCAAGATTATTGGTTAAATATATTTTGAAGAAGGGACATTTTTTAATACTGTCGTCTCATGAGTCATGAAGATACTGTAACAGTTGCTGCGGGTAGCATAAAGCATTTTTCCGTCATATTGTTCGATGGCCGCAAAGGATTAACGCCGTAAAGTAATACAACTGACCATTCGATGTGCAGCGCGTCGAGGAACCTTTTTTATGAAAGTGCGTACGTGGTTGACTCGAACTATCGACGGATTAACGAATTATACGCTTAGCAATAAACTCATTGAGATTCTCAGCTCGTTTTTTCTTTCATTTGAATATTTACGTTTCTTTTATTATTATAAAGTGAAAGATTTCTCCAAGTGGTCTGCAGATGTGTTCTAACGGTATATTAATTTTAGTAAAAATACGCACGCGTTCCATTCGCGACGGAACAGACTCCCCCCTTGAGAGGGTAACGATCAAGATGATTTTATTAAAATGTTATATTTAAGTGTCAATGTTACATGAATGTGTGTGTATTCTATTCTTTGCACTTGACGTCTTCGCTACTGTCTTCTGTTGGGAATGGTAGTGGGGCGAGTTTGCGAATACTTCTGTCGAGAATCCCTCTTGATGTTTTTACTCGCACCACCCGCACGACACCGTCCGAACCTGGCCGCGTTTCGATGACCCTTCCCATGAGCCATCGGAGTGGTGGCAGGTTATCTTCCTTGAGAAGTACGAGAGACCCCTCTCGGATGCTGTGGCCTCCCCGAGACCAATTGTGTCGGATGGTGAGTTCGTTTAAATACTCCTTGTGCCATCTAGTCCAGATGTCTTGCTTCATTTTTTGAATATGTTGCCATAATGACAACCTGTTGGATGAAGTATTGCCGAAGCTGACTTCGGGTATGCTCGTTAACGAATTGCCGATTAAATAATGATCAGGAGAAAGTACAAGAGGATCATTTGGATCAGAGGAAAGAGGAGTGAGAGGACGAGAATTAAGAATCGCTTCGACTTCTGTGATAAAGGTGTAGAACTGCTCGAATGTGAGCAATTGCTCACCCACTACTCTTCTCAGATGATGCTTGAAAGACTTTACCGCAGCCTCCCAGATTCCACCGAAATTTGGTGATTGTGGCGGCATGAAATGCCACTTGATGCCATGATCGGCGCAAAACCGCAGTGTTTCCGTTATGTGTTTCTCGGAACGAAGATGTTCCAGGATCTCTTTCAATTCATTGTTAGCCCCGACGAAGTTTGTGCCGCTGTCTGAATATATGTTTTCACACCTCTCTCTTCTCGCGACGAAACGTTTTAGAGCGGCGAGAAAGGCCTCGGTTGTCATTTCGCTAACAAGTTCGGGATGCACAGCTTTTACTACGAGGCAGACAAAAACTGCAACGTATACCTTGACCTTGCCTCGATTTCTATGTTTCTTCTCCTTGATGAAGAAAGGACCACAATAATCGACTCCTACGTTCAAAAACGGTCGAGCTTCAGTGATCCTGACACTGGGTAGATTGCCCATGATATACTCGCCGGACGGAGGATTTGCTTTGGCGCAAAGCAGTTGCGAATAACTCTGCGGACTAGATTTCGTCCATCTATGAGCCAATACTTCTTCCGTAGTGAATACAGTGTAGATTGTACGCCCGAGTGATAGTTTGCGATGTGGGCATGGCGAATAAGCACGTCTGTGATATGATGCGAGCGCGGCAAAATTATCGGATGGTTTTCCGCGAATGGAGACCTTGAATTCGTGAGTCGACCACCAATTCGGATAATACCCGAATCGTCCAAGAATGGAGGCTGTGGCAAAAGTTTGTTTTTTGAATCCACGACTCCCGCTTCCTGCAAGTCTTGTAATCACAAGATTATGGAAGCTCTCCGCTTGAACGAGCTTTAGTATTGTGACGTCGGCAGCGTCTAATTCCTCGCAGGTGAGATGGTTCTGTCCCTTCCGAGGTGTTTTGAACCTCTTAGCGTACGCGACGAATCTACGCAACTTTGCCATTGATGAAAAGCGTGTAAGAAGATCGCTGCGCACTGGCGTTGCGAGGCATTTGATTTTTCGAAGCCCAGGCAGTTGTTCCACTTCGGGCACTCCGAGTTGAGGCCAATAGCCTTCTTCCTCTGTGATCCACGGTAGACCATTTTTCCATTTGGAATCCGTGACGTATGCAGATGTAAGCTGTCCTCGTGAGATAAGATCAGCTGGATTATCGTGTGATCTGACGTGGCGCCAATCGCCGGTGTGCGTTCTTTCTTGGATGACAGCAACACGGTTAGCGACGAAAGTCAGAAGTTGATGTGGTGATGTAACAATCCAATTGAGGACCGCCGTGTTGTCGCACCAAAAAACTGTTTTCTGTACTTCTGTATTTAACGCTTGACGAACCGTAGAGTATAGTTTCGCTAAAATAGTTGCTCCGCACAGTTCCAGCTTCGGGATTGTCATGGGCGGCCCGCGTAGAAAAAATTAGTATGGGATTGACTCTGGGAGAATGATGGTCGAGAGTCTGGGATTTATTTGGGATTGAATCTGGGAAGCACTATGGGCAGTTATCTGGGTTTTGGGACCCGGCTAGATGGTTTCCCAGACATTTTCCCATCGCTTCAGTGGACGGGGGAGTCCTCGTGCAATCAATCCCATACGTATTTCCAGATTCTCTCCCGGCCGTACCGTACGACCGGGGGGATCCTCGCCCGATCAATCCCATACATAGAATCCCATATTATGTGTAAATGAATGAAGAAGGAAAAATAGATTTTGTCAAATGGAAGGAAAAAATGAAAAACGAAGAAATATGCTCAAATCTAATTTTTTTCAACGAATATGATTACGCCGTGCAAAGTTAAGCGTTGTAGTACATAATCGGCGGTTAAATTTCATTTAAGGCCCCAAAAATAATGTGATGTACTGGGAAAAGCTTGGATAGATAAATTAAAAGATCTATGTTAAACTCATCCAATACTTTACAATATTTTTGGGACCTACATCGAATTTCAAACGCCGATTACGTACAGCAGCATTTAACTTTGCTCGGGGAACTCATATCCGTCGAAAAAAATTGGTTTTAGGCATATTTTTTCGTTTTTTATTTTTTTCTTCCATTTGACAAAATCTATTTTTTCATCTTCTTTCACTTACACATAACATGGGATTCTATGTATGGGATTGATCGCGCAAGGATTCCCCCGGTCGTACGCGATGGCTGGGAGAGAATCTGGAAAAGCATATGGGATTGATTGCACGAGGATCCCCGTTCGTATGCGACGGCTGGGAGAGAATCTGGAAAAGCGTATGGGATTGATTGCACGAGGATTCCCCCCGTCCACTGAAGCTATGGGAAAAGGTCTGGGAAACCATCCAGCCGGGTCCCAAAACCCAGATGACTGCCCATAGTGCTTCCCAGATTCAATCCCAAACAAACCCCAGCCTCTCGCCCATCGTCCTCCCAGAGTCAATCCCATACTAATTTTTTCTACGCGGGGGAATATTTTCCATTTTTCCTTCTGCCTCTTGTGGCTTTGAATCGGGTGGTTTCTTGAGAGGTGCAACGCGAGACTTGACGCATAACAGTGTTATCGAAGTATTTCCACTGTCATCGGTAGCTCGAATATAGATGCAGGCTCCGTATGCCTTCTCGCTAGCATCGCAGAACCCATGGAGCTGAATTTCTCGCGGTTGTGCAGGAGCAATTCTCCTACTGAATTTTAGCTCATTCAGAAGACTCAATTGGGCTGTGTAATTATTCCACTCGGTGTAAACATCGCCTGGGATGGATTCGTCCCAATCGAGTTTTTCTTTCCACAGCTGTTGCATAATTAATTTAGCGTATGCAACTATTGGACCAAGGAGGCGGAGAGGATGGAATATTCTTGCGATGTGCGATAGAATAAATCTCTTTGTGACGTGCTCATCTCGCGAGACAGGGTTAACGGTGTAAATAATCGCGTTCTAGTCCGAATTCCAATGCACGCCGAAAGTTTTGATCGTTTGATCTTGCCGCGATTGTAGCTTGAGATTGATGCTACCAGTTGGTAGTCCCTCAAGAAGCCGTGGTTCATTGGAGGCCCACTGTCGAAGATTTAGATCTCCTCGCTGCAAAAGCGCGTTTATCTCGTCTCGAAGTTGCAGAGCCTCGTCGAATGTCGCTGCCCCTGTGAGTAAGTCATCATCGTACAAATTGCGTTTGATGATATGTGCTGCTCTAGGATGATTTTCGGCCTCGTCGTCGGCCAACTGTTGGAGGCAGCGCGTAGCAAGAAAGGGTGCTGGAGCCAATCCGAAGGTAAACGTGTGCAATTCGTATGTGGCTATTGAACTATCGCCGTCTCGCCAGAGTATCCGTTGGTACTTGCGATCCTCTGCGCGTACCTTGAATTGACGGTACATCTTCTCTATGTCGCCCGTAAGCACGTATCGATGGTCACGAAAACGCAACAAGAGCGAGAAAATGTCGTCTTGAATGGTTGGACCCGCCATGAGAGTGTCATTCAAGGATAGCCCTGTCCTGGACTTTGCTGATCCATCGAAGACGACTCTGAGCTTCGTAGTGAGACTGCTGTCTTAGATCGCCGCGTGATGAGGCAGATAGAAGCCTCCCCCCGTCGTGTTGTCATTTTGCACCTTGGACATGTGTCCTAAGGTCAGGTATTCTTGTAGAACTGCGTCGTACTGCTTCTTGAGATCCGGGTTTTTTGTAAATTTCTTCTCGAGCCCGATGAGGCGTTTTGTGGCCATCGTTCGCGATTCTCCAAGCTGTTCTTTTTTATTATTAAACGGTAGAGCAACGACGTATCGACCTTCATTTTCTCGACTCACAGTTTTTTGAAAATGTTCTTCGCAGGAGACTTCTTCTGGAGAGTGACGACGGTTTGTGTCGATCTCCTCGATCTCCCAGAAGCGTTTCATTATATTCTCGAGCGTTGTGGCATGACATTGTCGGTTGTAAGGCGACAAGCCATCCGTTGGTATTGCACCGCCGATGATCCATCCGAATCGTGTTTTTTGGAGGTATAACTCCGGATTTCCTGACGTTGCGAGATTGAATTGTAAAACGCAAAGAGTTGCAAGTGTCGGGCCGGCGCCCGATACTTGCACCCCCCAATAACTTCCTTCATCTCATAATCGCTCATCTTTTTTTTACAACTCCATTGTACTCCCTTTCTCAAACGTTCTAACAGAGTCACGGACTCGTGCGCGTGTCTGTTAGTGAACTTCGTATGATGTTTTTATCAAACAGAAATCATCGAAGCTGTTTTATATTTTTAGGCGCTGAGAAATCTTGAATCGCTTGAATCTTCAATTTGTGTTGATAGGCGCTTATTTTTCCCGGAGCTTTGCGAAAAATTCTTCGGTCCTTCCATAAGACCACTCCCAGTTGGTTTTTCTGATCCAGTGTAAGATGAGTGGGTTCTTCGATTTTCTTCATACTCTCCTCTTGCGTTATTGCATCTTCTCCCTCCTCTTTAATTATTATTGATATATCCCGACGAAACTTATCGGGCCTTGCTTCTTCACGGGGGATGACTGAATTGCGCAGTGTGTCGCTCGAGGAACTATCCTCCGTGATTTTTATGGACGTCTCGGGTTGATTGACAGTGACCTTCCTGGGTTCAGCTGACCTAATCAATACGACCTCAGATCGTCCACTACTTTGGATTTTTATTATTCCATTTTCGAAATCGACAACACTTTTTAATGCCGTCAAACAGTCCACCCCGAGAATACTGTCCCTTATAAGTCCCGGAATAATCAAGTATTTAATTTGTATTACCGACGTTCCAATTTTGGTAGACGCCATTAACTGTTTTTTCACCCTAGTGGCCCTTCCTCGAATCGCCCCTTTTACACTGACGCCTGTGACCGGTAGCGTTGGACATTGTTGCAAAATATCCAAGTTTCGCTGATAAAACTCCTCCGAGATTGCGGTTATTTTACTCCCCAGATCCGTTAATGCGATAGTTTTTATTCCTTCTATCTCAGTCTCAATCTCTGGACATTCCGTGAGTTGAACCTCTTCTTCGTTTATCTCTTCGCCCATAAGATATTCCCGGATATCCGTGAAAATTGTGTTGATATTGACTATCGTGTTCGTTTTTCTCTCCTTGCTCTGTTTTTTTGTTGTATCCGATGTTCCATCTTTATTGGACGAGGATACAACAGTTCTTAGTTTCCCTGCTTCGACGTGGATGGTACAGGCTCGTTGGTTTCTTCCACCTGAATTGCCTGTATCGTCTGATTTTTGTTGATTGGTGTCGATCGCTTTTGTTGCTGCTGTTGCTGCCCTTGTTGTTGCTGTTGCTGGTTCGTGTTCCACGGTCTTGATTTATTGCTGTTAAATCCATTTACTGCATTTCTGGGGGCATTTGCTCGTCGGGCATTTATTGGTCCAGCTTGGTCGAACTTCTCGAGGAAAAGGATTAGCTTTCCCAATGAATTAATACCCCTAGCTATCATTGTAGCGCGAATCTCCTCTGAAAAATGCCTTGAAAGTGCATTGATGATCTCCCCATAGCTTGGGGTGGGAGTAAGATCTCTCGCTGTTCCAAAAAGTCTCGTCGCATATTCAGCGCGAGTGTTCTGTCCTCCTTCATCGAAGTGGCCGAATTCTAACGCGTTTTTCGCCTTGAATTGAATTTCTTCGCGCCAGTATCTCGCTTGGAAACTTTGTTCTAATTCGTTGAGATCATCGATTTCTTCCTCGACGAGCATCCACCATTCCTTTGCCGTTTTTTCGAAACATTGGGCCATTAAACAGTGGAATTCCGCTCGGGTCGGCCTCGTTGCCTCGCAGTACTGCTTTAGTTCACGAATGAACTTCATCGGTCTTTGTTAATCCGATCCATCGAATTTTGGCCGAAACAGTCTGATTTTGTTGACGCGCGGTACGTCATTTTGCGTATCGAAGGTAACGTCAGTCCTTTGTTCCAGTTGTTGAGTGAATTCGTGTGGCCGTTGAATCATTCCCGGGAAATGTATGCTGTTCGCCAGCATCTCTTGACTGTTGTCCTCAAGCCTTTTTAATCGTTGATCTATTTCAGACAGGTTCAGTCGTTGTTGCGCCGCAGTCACTTCGCACGACGCCATCCTCGAAGCTAATTCGTTCGATCGTTGTTGAGCTTCTTTAGCCGATTTCTTTATGGACTCCGTCAAATTGTAATTCTCCGTTGCCATCGCAGTTTGCGAGACCGTGAAATGGTCGCTGTATTTTTCGTCCATCTTCTGGACCTCCAATCGAATGTATTGTAAAATCTCCTTTCGCGAATTCTCGAGACTCTGCTTACATTCGGTCTTGACGCTTTCGATTTCCTGTCTATGTTGTTGTTGATTTGTCTCGATTTTGTTTAGACGGTGATTGGTTTCCTTGGTGGCCCTCAGTATTTCTTCCAACGTCAATTCCTTCGGCTTTGGCTTTGGTATAATCTCCTTCGCTCTTGTTCCTTTACTCTTCTCTCTCCTTATTGGACCAAAGTTCCCGAATTGTTGGGAAAAATAATGTTTGAGCGCAGGAACAGAGATCGTCATCGTTGAATCCAAATCGGCTGGGAGTATGACAGACGTGTCACCGACTCCAGAGTCGGTAAACTGCGTCTGTGTTCCCACACCGCTTCGTTTGTCCCGCCCCTCCGGATCGTTCGGGATCTCCTGGATTTCTTGCTCCTGAAGGTCCTTCCCTCTAGTTTCCGGTGTGTTGGACCTTTCCGCCATTTTATTGTATTCGTTTATTTATTGGTTATCCTCCGCGAATACCCGATTTTTAATCGCCAATTTAAGTTTTTATTTTATTTTAATCGCGAGTATGTGATTTTTAATGAATTAATCCGCGAGTAAACTACTTTTATCGCGAAGTTATTTTTCCCGTGACTCTACCCGTTGTTATCTGATTTTCGTATGTTTGTTTAGTCAATCTCACCGAATCGACCCCTTCGCTCGCCCCACGTTGGGCGCCAGTTGTAACGTTCACCCTCTAGCCGATGCCTTGCACTCGTCTAGAGAGATCGCGTTAGGGGTTCGGGGCGAGCAAAAAGTCGTGAGACTTTGTCGATTCGGTGATATGATTTTCTTTATTCAATCATACTACAAGATATTCAAAATATGATACATAGAAATCAGTAATATCGACGCTTACCTTTCTAATCGGTTTTTGTTTATATAACATTTTGTGAAACACACTCGATTTATCGACCGGATGTCGATAAATCGTACATCAAAATAATTCTACTAAGTCCTTCCCCTTTATTCTACCATTCTTTCCCGTCGAAAGACTTTACGCGCAACGAGTCAAATCCATTCATTCATTTTAAATTTAAAAGTAAACTATTATTACAAGTAAATTTTAATGTCGTTTCTACTCTGCCGTGCCTACGGGGTATCCCACAGGAATATCGTGCGAACCTGTCGACACGATTTTCCGATACCCGCAGAACAGGGCCCTCGTCGGAGAGTTCAGCTTCCACGAGATCGTGAACCAACCGTGTCGCCACTTGGTCGATCCGCGACTCGCTTCCGGCTCCCTCTCGTTCGGGTTACCTACCTATCGCGACCGTACTAGCGGTGACTGGTAACAGGAATGCCCACTACTTCGTCACCAAAGATGTGTGCACCCTGCTTCGGAAGATTGAGTACACCTAGAGCCAACGTCGCGGAAGGCTCTGGGGACCCGGAGGTATTGATGGAATTCGGTAACAATTCGACTCGTGCTTTTACGCGCGCTCTGTCGCTTATCCGTTCGCGAGAAAATGCGGCATCTAGCGGCCGACCTGCCGACTACCGGCGCGTACTATACATTTTGAGGGAGTCGGGGCCCACGCGGGCTCTCGCGCTATACTCTGTACACTTACCTATAGTGTGCTGCCTATGAGACACGTCTCCGTATGTAAATGTACTTGTCTCAGGTTTTTTACACCATTTTTGGTGTTTTTTGGTGTTTTTTGGGGATTTCAATTCTTTTTGCAAATGTAAAAAAATACATATTGTATTAATTGTGGACTTCTATAAATATAATTATGCTAAGTTTTTATATACTATTTACGATATATTTGCGATAATGTCCGCACACGGTTATTAGGCACTCACTATAACAATAGGCAAAGAGTGCCTATTGAAATGAACATCCGTTGCTCTTCGGAGACTGTCGGTGGGGTTACTCCGCAGCGAAAACTCCAAAAATGTTTATTTTTCACCATTTGCTTCGATGTATCTCCAACATCATGTGTTGTTAATTTGAAGTGATTCCAATGACTGGTAATATTTTTTTTCGCCTGCGGTTGAATAAAAATACCTTTATTACTGAAATTATCTTCTTAGACGTCCGTAGTGTAACTTTGGACTGTGCGAAGCAATTTTTCTCTTCATCGCAGGGATGATGTATCATATCATCACCATTGTGCACATACATTTTGAAGCCCCTGCATTTCAAATTTTGCTTAACAAAAAAAAATCCATTGTTGCTTCGACAAGTGTCCGTACGGTGCTGTAACTTTGGACTATGCAAAGAAATTTTTCTCTTCTCCGCAGAGGTGATGTATCATATCATCACCATTGTGCACAATCATTTTGAAACTACTGCGAAGCCTTTAATGAGGTGTTTTAAATTTGTTCTGCTAAATGTCCATACGGTGCTCCAATTATGAAGTCTACGAAGCTAATTTTTTCTTTTTCGCAGCATTATTTTATTTTATGAAAAGTACTACGCACAGCAAATTTGAAGACATTCTGACATTTCTTAGTATTTTTATTCTCCAATTATTTTTAGTGAGGAATTATTTTAAACGGTTATATTATTTTATTTTTCCAAAAAACAATTTTTTATCATGTCACAAACGAAAATTTGGTTGCAAAAAATGAAATACGAAATACCACACATTGATTTCCAAATAGTAATCATTTTTATTTCGAAAATAATATATTTTGAACGAATATCATTCACAATATTTTATATACGTTATTCACATTCATAATAAAAATAAAAAATTTCGTGGGTGCACTGAAAACCTGGTTATAATTCCACAAAGAAAAATCATCGAATATTCAAAATTATTGCAATTTGTCAAATGAAATTGAAAACAATCGCGGCTATTTATTTTTTTCCATTCATTCCATCTGTCAAACCTTGGAAGCCGACGATAATTCCATAGCAGACGAGATAAAGTTTGCATACGCCGCGACGTTGGTATTCTGTGTCGGGATGATTTGAATCGAAAATAAAAAACTTATTGTTTTCTCATTGTTTAATGTATATAACTTTAAATATTGGGAAACTGCAGTTTACTTTTTTCAAATCTCTAACAATTTTTCGAAACAAAAAAAAAAATCAATTTTTACCTCGTATGTTTCCAACCACCCTTCTATTTTTATTTCAATTGTTTCAATATACTTATCTCAAAACAAAATAAAAAGATAGAAAAATAAAATTTCTCGAATTTCTCGTCTGCAATGTTTTACTCTCCGACAGTGACAATAACCAGTGAATTGATTCCATCTATTATAGGGAAGAGAAAAAATGCTTAAAGTGTTATAACCGAATTCTCTTATAGATCGACAGTCCAAGAGTCCTTGCCGTCGAATTCATCGAGAAATTGATTTTTTTTATTTTGGACGCATCCAAGACACTACAACTTGTGACGGGGGTTGTTGTACGCTAGCCTCGCCAGCATACATTTTTCCGTCGATCCTCTTGCGTATCTGAAACAAACAAAAACGTTAAAAAACTATAGACATTAATTATTGCTTAAATCTAAGTACTTACTATACCTGTCGCTTACTCACTGCGTATGGGAAACCTCCTGGCGATGCTTCGATCCTTGTTGTCGAAGAATCCCTTCGACATCCACTATCGACAACTCCATCGCTGGGCTATCGAATACCTGAAAAGAGAAAAAAGCATAAATTATTCTCTTATCGAACTAAATATTTGAATAGAAAAATTCACTTACCGCTGCAAAGACTTTCTGTCGACTCATCCTGCGAAGAGAGTAATTTCCTTATCGTTACCAACCGTTGACAGGCTACGGAACCTGAAACATACAGAAAATTAATCTCACCAACAAAACTTATCGGTATCTTATTTTTGAACGAAAATTATGTGAAAATTTACCTATCGCTGACAGCGCAGAGTCCAGCGGTGAAGTCCTTCGAAGTCCCTCGGCATCTCATTTTTTCCACATTTTTTCCGCCCTTCCGGCATCTGAAAAATATAAACACAAGTCAATTGATCTAAATCAATAATAAATCAATAATAAACTACTTACTTTAATCGATGATTTCCACCGACGAGACGCGGAATCCTCGAAATTCCTCCGACGAGCCGTGACGTCGCGAAGATAACCTAAACGTCACTCGCGGAGCTTCAATTGACACGACGTGTCAATCGTGTGACACGTCGTATCTCTCGCACACAAAATCCACAAATAATTCGTGCACTCGAATTATTCACTCACGCACTCGAATATTTCACTCACGCACTTTAACTTTTTACTCGCGCACTCACGTAAATTCAAACTTTACTTTCGCGTGAAATCGTCAACACTCGTGAAGCATAGACTATACCGATGTTCGCGTGAAATCTCGAAATTCTCGAACGATCTCGAGTTCCACCGAACACCGCCAGGAGCGTTCCCGAACCTTCCCGAAAGCCAATCAGCGAGAAGCTCGACTCAACCAATCAAACGGCGCCACAATGTTCTCGAATATTCGCGCATGTGCAGAACACCGCCGAACGGGTATAAAAGAGCGAGCTCCTCGCCGGTCCAGAGAGAATCTCTCACTGCAAAGTGACGAATACATCTCCCACTGAACAAGTGGCGCAACGCTCTCTCCCGCTGAATAAGTGGTGAAATCTCTCCCGCTGAAAAGTGGCGAAAAACTCTCCTACCGAACAGGTGGTGATTCCTATGATACTGCAAAGTATTATATGTGCAAAAGACTACTGAAAAGGAGTCTCTATCATACGAAAATCATACTCACACACACATACACTGTACAACCCCTTTACTTATCACCAATAAAGGATAAAAATACAACAACGCATCAACTGTATGCCGCGTCAACCTTTGAACCCAGCATATCTTCGACGACGATTCCGGCGGGCTGCACAGCGTGAACCAGGAAGACCGATAGCCATCATCGCCGCACAACGCGTGGATCCGCGGTGGGAACAGCAAGTAGCCCCCCAATTCCGCGAACCCGGCAGCTATCGTCTTATCCCTATCACCTTCTCCCCCGAATCAAAACCGAAAAAGCCTCTTTCCCATCCTAACGCAGAAAATATTCCTCCTAATCAAAACCCGGAATTCCTTATTCCTTCACCTCCTAAGCCTGCTAAGAAACAAAAACCCTCTCCTCAAAAATCACCCGTCTACACTCCTTCATTTGATATTCCTTCCCCCTGTTCCGACGCGGAATTTGAGGAGCTATTTAACTCTCTGGCCGAGGTTATCGAACACCCGAGCCTCGATCAACCACCGGAGGAATATGTGCCGACTCGGATCGCAACAAGACGAGCCAAGCCGCTCACCGGGCATCGCCGAGCCGCGATAAATAGTCCGCCGAGAAAGCAACCGCGACTCGGTTAACTAAAACAGCTCCCACCACAAAATAACTCTTTTCCAAGAGCCAACTAGCCATTCAGTCAACTCTTTAAAATTCGCAATAACGCGTTTGGCGCCCGCCATCTTATCCTACCTTTGGCATCGACAGCCAGTCGGCGTCAGGGTTTTCGTCGGAACTTATATTCGGGGGGGAGACAGCGGGAAAACTAAATAATCGTAAGCGGTGGGGGAATACTTGACAGAGAAACAATAATTTATTTTAAACACGAAAGAAATTATACAAAAGAAATCAGAAGGAGCAATAAGAAATAATAAACTAAGAGAAATAACTGAAATCGGATAACCAATAATAAAACTGGGAACTCGAAAATAATAATAAAAGAAAATAATGAAAATAATCGACCAAAATAGTGCAAATAAATCTTAACAACTATGGCAACTCAATAATAAACGAACTAAAAATAATACGTGGCGTCGAAAATGCCGGGGGTAAGCGGGGACGGGGGCTGAAAATTAATAAACTAAATCGGGGGAGAAATACTAAGAAAATAAACAAGAAAAGTGATACAAAATAATAATAATTCTCAAAAATAATAACGATTCGAATAACTGATAATTCCTAGTCGTACGGGCGAGGGGAGGGTCGGGGAAAAATAATAAAGAATTAACGGTGATTGCCACGAGGCGATCCGCTAGGCGTACGCGACTCGTGGCAAGAGAAAATGTCGACGGGACTATCGAATATTCTCGGCAAAGGGACGACGGGTCTTCGGAAAATTTACAAGGAAAGTCGCGGGGAAATACTAACCCAAAATAACTCACAAAAATATCTCAAAACTCGGGGGAAACAATTCAAACAATACTTTTGGGCGCCAGTTACCGTTTACGGGGTAACGCCGTTATTCGACTCGACATGAGTCAGCAAATATTCAACTTTACTCGAGACACGTAATGGCCGGCAACTCAAAGGGACAGCAGAGGCCTCAGGGGAGGGTCAACCGATCTTTGGGCTCGCAATTTAATGCCTTCGGCTCACATACGAATTTCGGGGACGTCAGGGCGATATAACGGAGGGAAAACACGATGGAAAAAATATACAAAATTGCACACGATTAACTTACTTACTTAATAACTTCTCGCACACAAAATAATGACGCACGCCACTCACCACGGGTACGAGTCTTCGCCGGTAAATGGCGAAACTTGGAAAAATGTACGATAAAATAAAGAAAGAAGTGATTACCGGTCACTTCACTGACTCAATTACGGGGAAAATATCGGGAGAAGGTCGGGGAGAATTATCACACGGGAGGGGAAAACTATTACTCGCAAATATCACTCACTCTTACAATAAATTCACGCTGGGCGATTCCCTTACAAAAATGGCGGGGAACGGGGGAATCGTCCACATACGTCTACTCCAATCAAGGGTTCGAACGAGGCTGAGGTAACGCTCGTCCTTCTTCTCGGAAATCTTCTCCGTTGACAGCGCGACGGAAGGCGGTGGAGAGAGAGAGAGAGAAGACGGTACTCGGCGTCGGTCGATAATTCGCTCGATCGACGGGCGAGGTGTCAGATGGCGGCAGCGATATTGATTTATCGTCGCTCGAGCTATTGAGCGACGATCGAGGGCGGCAGGCGGCGTAGTCGGTGAGAGAGGCGACGGGACGGCAACGGTGGACTTCGGCCAGCGACGAATCCTGTTGTTGTCGAGCGAATATCTTCCTTTGCTGTTTCCCGCTCTCTCTCTAGCTCGTGCGTTGTCTCTGCTTTTCGGACTGCTCTTTTACTACAACAATTAATATCAAGCAAATTTAATTGAAACTCGTATCAAAAAGCAATTTTTCTTAATATTCAGCTCCAATACTTCGAGTCCTGTCCGGAGGCAATAATAAAGTGATTTTATGTATTTCAGGGAAGAAAAAAACATTTAAACAGATGCATTTAAAGGGGACATAAGACCTGTTGGTAAATGTTAATGGTGTTCGCGTTGGTAAATATTTTTTCTGTTGATTTATACTCATTTAATCTGGTCATAAGTGTTAAGCCAATAAAACGACCTTTACTAGATATCATTTGATTCGTTACATTAATTTGATCAAGTTCTACGTGATGCAATTCGTTATATTGTTCGTAAAACAGAAAGGAAATATCAGTTGTGAATAATAATAATCAATTCGTATAGAAACGAAATGTTTATATTCGATAACGGTTAAACTATGAATCAATTAACATAAGTGATAAACGATTTTCCGCCATACGTTCTTCCTAGATGAAACGCGCAGCGCGACGTATATACTGTGACGTATTTTTCACCTAACGGAAACTCTAACTCAAATTCTATAAATAAAAATAAAAAAAAACCAAAAATCGAAAAGCTCAAACCAAACGGGAGCAAAACGCGAACGAAACTTACGTCACCTTCGGCCGTCCACCCTCGCGGATGCATCGGCGTCCCGGTGGGCGCCAGTTAATTTTTGTTTCGCCGGTATTAACAACCGGACTAAACTGGAGGCCGGTGGAACGACCTCCGCAGGGTAGATTTTTGTTTCGCCGGAATCACCAATCCGGACCAAACTGGAGGCCGGTGGAACGACCTCCGCAGGGTAGATTTTTGTTTCGCCGGAATCACCAATCCGGACTGAACTGGAAGTCGGTGGAACTACGACCTCCACAACGACAAAACGAAACGGAACGAAAACGGTACGAGAACTAACGCCGACGCATTCGCGAAAGCAAACGGTTGCGGAAATGCACGGTTGCTCAGGATGCGGGTTGTGGTAGAAGGGTCGCGATCCGAGGTCAATAGAATAGCCACGAGAAACGGAGATCGAAACCTCAACGTTAAGTTAAGCGGGACCGAAAAATAATAATTTGGCTAAGAAGCCACGGGATCTCCCGCAAGTGCATCGAAAACGCTCAGCTGATCGAACGATCGAAGCGAGCTAACGAGAACGTAACAAAAGCGGATCGATAAGCGATCGACAAATTTCTATAATTCAAAAACTCACCGAAACTTCACTTTAATCCTGTAATGAGCGGGAACCTGTATCTCACGATACACCGAGAACCGAATCACTATCACCGCTGCACAAGGAGCATTATTTCTAATGCTTCACTCACGCACCGGATCGCGAAGAATTTATTACAAAATTCTTTCGCTACACTCAGCTCACAAAACTCGAGCGATAGCCGAACGCGAACGAGAAACCGACAGCTAGGCCACACTGTGTGCGCGAGAGAGATAGCCTCACTCGAGCGCGCGAACAATAGGCCGAACGTCAACAACACGGGAGCGCGAGAGAGACCCGAGTTACCTCTAGGGCAGCTCTCGGTAGACTGTCAATTTGCCTACGAAAATTCGTAACGAATTATGATAATTATTTTCGGGAGCTTGAACGGTAACTACTGCCCTCTCAACCATCTCATGACTTTATCGAATCGAGAGCCGATACTATACGCGGTAACTTGAACGAATCTTCGCAATCGCTTCCCCCTAGTCAATGCGTGAGATACAAGGCTCTACTCAACTATAACGCAGCGCAAGGTGTTCCACCACTCTTGCCTGGACCGAACGATACCTCCGCCTGATCTCAACGCATTGCACTATCTCTTGGTGTGCCGGGTTTGCACCGGACTTTGACGTATTCGCAAGACTCTTCGCCGAGTCCTTCCTCTATTTGGGCTCTTTATTATTACTTCTTACACCACCAAATAGAGTCGGAAACGTCGACTAAACTGAACTAAAAGAAATCTGAAATCGTGAACCAAACTAAGCAACGGAATCTGAAAACTCGAACTGAACTAAACTAATAACGATAATGAAGCTAATTGGGAATAATTACAAAAAAATGATACAAAATAAACTGCAAAAATCTCGATCGGTAACTCAACGAGAGCGTGACGGTATCTTAAGTCGCTGGGAGAGGCAGTAACGCGAAACTTCAGCACTAAAATCGGTATTTCCATGCGAGTAACGGTAGTTTTGGGTTTTTGTGACGTCGATTCCAAAAAATCACGTCACAATACATATTCGATATGCAGCGCATAACGCAAAGTGTAATCATACTCGATACGGAGCGCCTAGCGCGACGTGTATTCCTGTGAGTGCCTTAAAAAATGTCCCTTCGGGACATTTTTCGGTGGGTTTGGGGGGCGGAGCCCACCAACAAGAGCCTCAGCGCCCCGCGGGCGCAGAGGCGCTTGTTAGTTAGATGTTTTCTCCAGACTCTCTCGGATAGCAGTGTGTATTCATCATAGTGCAATTCAGGTGTACAACAGAGCCCTCCTCCTTTCTCATCCGGGCTTGGGACCGGCAACGGCGGAGTTTTCAGCAGACCACCTTGCAAATTTGGTTTTTTCACATCGTTATATTGCTTTTATTATTTGTGTAAGGAACATCATATGCTGAAATATCTGAAGATATCTCACGATGTTTATGTTTTTTACGTATGGTACATATATCTAAAAATATGTCTACACCACACATATTTACGCGTAGGTTAAGTAATCACTTTTTAAGCTGTTCCAAGAAAAACACATAACTGTCTTTCGCATTTCGAGGCCAACTTTTCTGGTCAATTTTGCTATCATCAGCAAGATACCACGTAGACGTCCCATACCAGATCATACTAGAGTAATGTCCATCATTGATGGCAGATCCATGATGAAACAGGGCACATTTAACTTTATATTTACTACCGCAAATTGTAATTGTACTCGTAGGTACAGCCTTAATACTGCAATTCTTGTCATTATACTTTTTTGAGGTATCCTTATCTGTAGATATCAAGACGAGTTGTAAAATCAATACTTGTCCTACCACGGACACGGTAGTATTCGTAATATTGTCTGTCTCTCCACACTGATTGCACAGTCTTTCTATACCAGTCCATTGCGACAAATTATGATTAATTACCTCTTGCAGTGTCAAAAGTTTCTTAGTCGTCAACACCGTCAGCATTAGAAGATAATTCGGTTTTTCCTCCGCCGTGGTGTATTCACATGATCGACAACGTATTTTTATGATTAATTTGTTTGTAACTGTGCTTCGTATGATCTCGTTCTTGGAGCATAGACCCATTAAAAATTCCACTGCATCTTGTTACTCGTTATCGATAACGGCTCTCCCAGGTAATGTCTTACGCCAAGTGTGTTCAAATCTTTTTGCCCGTTATTGTATGAGTGTTACGTCAAAAATGTGGATGTTTCTCTTTTCATCCGAATTTTTAACGCGTGGTTGCGTCGAGAACGATTGAATACGCGGTGGTCAAGAGAGATTTCTCCCTCCTCTACCACTCCTGGCATCAATTATCGGCGCAACTGCCCATTTTCTAGTCTAACCGTGAGGAAATTTACTAAGGATAGGGCTTGGAATGCTATTCGTTGACTTGTCTGAGAGGTATTACGAAATATCTTATCATTCGCGTAAATAGAATGCGGATCATAGGTGATTTTAATTATGTCGAAATATTTCAACGCGGTAAAAACGATCTGGTAACCTGAATGATGTTCTGTGAGAAATGAAGATGATGTCTGGCGACGGCTAGGCGAATTATCGGGGAGGTAGAGTGACAGAGGATATTATACACACTTCTAATTATAGAAATATTGAAGAAATTGAATTAAATTGTACTTACGTTATTCGTTGAGGTGTTGATTGTTGCGATGAAATCGGTGAAACACAACTTTGTACGCGGGATTCTCGTAATATTTAAATTTTATTCAAAGAAAAATATCTCAGGCAGATTAAAAAAAAATGCAAGAGAATGCGAGTTTTGGAAAGTACAATTGATTCCAAGGCCGTTATTCGTACAGAAATCTCTTTCAACAATAAAGTAAGAGATGATTTTTACGGTGAAGCGAAGCTGACTTCGTTACAACGGATGAATTGAGAGTGACAATTTGGTGAACTGGACTGGACCAAGAAAACTCTGGTCACAGTGAAAATGAATACAATTTTTGGAGATGGAAAATATTATAAACAAACTTCTCCAATAGGAGAGTGGTAGAATTCTATTCGTTGTCCGAAAAATACCCGTGATCTCTCTTTCTAATGGTGGTAAACAGAGTGCGCGGTCACTGACTCTATCCTTCTCGCCGCCCAGCCGGAGCACCAGCCTACCGATCGGATGCGCCGGTTGCGCGCTTCCGTTGACTTCCTAACTCTACTCCTGATCTCTAATCCTGACCGTAGTTACTCTGCGCTGGTACTCTCGTGCCCTCTTTTCGCGGTCTCATATATACTAGAAAAATGGTAATCAAAGGGGGAAGAACCCTCCCTCATGTATCCCGGGCATTCTGCTCCCCTGATGAGTAACGTTGCCCCTTCGCTATTCTCCTCTCGGCTTGCTCGAGATTCCAGGATTTCTGGAATATTCGTATTGCGAGATAATTGTAAATTTATCCCGTTTCTATTGAATTCCCTTTCCTTTCTTATGTCTAATTATTTGCCTGACTTATTTGTAATTTTAATACTAATAATTCGTAAACAAATTACTTAAAATAATTAAGATTTGATATGTTTAACATAGGAGAGAGAGAGAGAAACAACTGATAGTTGCTGTTTGTAAAATTCTCCGGTATGTCTTCGTATTCCGAGAACAGTGGTAAGAGTCGAGAGATATGTATATTTTATTACTAATAATTTCGTAGCATTGTCATCGTTTGGGTGTCAAATTATTATATACCTGAAGGGTAAAAATATTTCTCGGCTCTTGTACAAATTATTTCATTATAAAATATCAGCATCTTCCTAAATATCCGAGGTTTCGGTAGCATAACCGGCCCGATATATTTGTGCGTTGCCCCCCTAACAGGCGTGCAGCAACTATTGCGCGTGCCCGGTAACAACATCGTACGATCGTCTTATTCCCTTATATGGTCATTGCGGAACTACTGTTCCGTTGCCCGGGCGAGCTGTATGACTCCCCTCTTTCGGTGTACCTGCTAGACCTTCCCCTATCGTCGTGAACTAACCTTGACGCTATGCAGCTTAGCTTACGCAACTCGTTCCTTGCCCGGGCCCCTTTTATTATCCTTACCGTTCGCCGATTCCAACTTATTTTCTGTCTTTGAAAGTGAATTCTGGTCGAATGTTAAATAATATTGATAATTTAACAATTCCATGTTAAAGGTGGATCGTTCCTGATCATTTTGATATAACCTGCGATGTTTATTTTTATACTATAAATTGGGGGGGGGGGGGGGGGGGGGGGCGAGTCAACTGTATGCGACGTACGTTTTCCTGCTACATGTACTTTGTAGTTGCTCACGTTACGACTTTTTCCATAAATTTTGGAAAAAATAGTTGCGACATAAGAATTAGGAATTATTCCTGATTAATTTGATATATTGACTGATTTATAAATTTTTCCACCATGAGCCGCCTTGCCTTCGTGACTCATCGTCGAGGCATACTTGTGTTGCATCCCGCGCTACCGCAACTCGGTTCGGCGGTTCGGAAATGATTTACGACTCTCTTCCTTGAAATGTTTAGCTTTAGTAATGTAAATTTTCGGTTTCACTAGTTCGTTATTTCTCAAATTTTGACCATCTTTGCCTTTCCTTCACCGTTGCATATTGTGTTATTAAACATTATGGTGACTGCAACGTGTTTTACGAAATCACAGACGTTTATTCGTCTCGACTATTTTTCGTGGCTTTGCGTGATTTGACTAATCAGCCTTTGTACGATCATATTTGATTTCTTGTCATAAATGATGTTTTACTCTTAACTAGTATCGAATAGCACTTCTAAGTTTAAAAATAATTTTGTTCTTTTGAATTTATTAATATTTTCATGGCATTAATAGTGTTTGCCAATAGATTGCATCGATTATTCTTCCTGTAATTCTGGACAATTTTACCATCTTTGATTCATTTGATACCGTAATTTATAGTTTAATTGCAAAGATTTTTAAAATGGTCACCTTCATTAATTAGCGTTAAATTAGAAAGCGTGTAGGAGTATGAAACCGTATTTCTTTTAGGATCGTGATTAAAGAAAATTAGGTCATTATAATGACGGGTGATTGGATGATGTGGGGGATGTTCTGACTCTCAATCGCGTGACTCGTATATTCAGAAATATTACGCAATGTTGTTCGGTGTCGATATACTGAAACTATTTCGGTAGTCGGGGTTAATTTCCATACATAAGGTAATGTAGGTTCCCCTTTTTACGTTTGAGGCCCGTTTTGACCTTCAGTTAGAAAAACTTTAATGGTCTGGCCGGAGGGTAAAAGCTTAGATCTATACTCCTTGAGTCGATGCAGTAGTCGATTGTACCGACGTCGGCATCGGGGATTGAGACCTCTGTCCGCATCTAGCTCGTGTGGTAGATAATTTTATCATCTATCTTTTACCCTGTTTTTAGCTTTACATGCTGACTATTTTAACCTTCCTGGACATAATTTTCCCAATGGAAAATCATTCCTGAAGTATCGTTCAACGATTGATGAGAGAAATTATTTCTTCTCGTGATTTTTATGAGGATGAGTGATATTTGGATTTTCCGTGAGATGTATGAATTGTTTTGAAAGGAGAAAGGTTTGCATATAGTAAGAAAATAAGCGAAAAAATGAGTTGCGAAAAACTGTTATTAATGAAAAATGAAGAGAGTTACGTCAGGACGTAACACCTCCCCCCTTAAGATGATTGTTAGGGGAAGCCTAACGATTATCTCGATGGGTATGCATCCATATAACCATATACATTGTGACGGGCCGTTTCGACCCTTCGGGTAGATCGAAACCACCGCCGCCCAATAATTATGACGCCCTGGGATTTTTAAATCCTCTACTCTTACCGTTAGGCGCCAGGAAGTTGTTTCTACTCCCAACTCCCAAGGAGGTCGATTTTTCCTGATGTTCCCTTTCCCTTTGTACGCTGTTACAGGGGTGCAGTCCGACGAGCTATTTAATATTCTCGGATACGCGAGTGGAAATAAAATACGCGCACCAGCAATTTGTAAAATAATAATGATCACACACAATATATTTCTCGGATCTTCATACAATAAAAATAAAATAAAAGAAAATAAGAAAATACAAAATATATCAATTTCTCTCTCGAAAATAATCGCCAACAATATTCGCGCGGAGTTCGACGTAACGGTCGGGGAGGCCGGCACAGCCGAGGACACGATAACACGCGTCTTCTACCCCGGGAGAGACACTTCTCATCCACGGAAATTATGCAACGGAAACAATTCTGCTTCGCCTACCTTTACAATGTTCCGCCGCTGGACCTCGCGTCTATCCTGCTCCCGAGTACTCGGCTCTCGCTATCCTCGACTTCCCCTGCGGCTTCGCCTCGCTCGGCGATTACACTTGCCTTGGAAAGTCGGCACGGCCACTAATACTTTCCTCGCGAACTATTGCTGCTTTTAACTCGATACTGGCTTAACTACCAGCCAAACTATAGCCACTGTCGGCTCTATTATACAAGAAAACAGTTCTCTATACTATTCGTTATGCTAACGATTTCGGACTCCTGCCGAATTCCTTCTCAGACGAACGCCGATTCTAATCTCTCCTGTCGACTGTCTTCTCTCGACTCCCCGCTACGCTCGTCTGCCGAAAATCGCTCATCGACACCTCCGTGTGTCGCGTGCCGGTGAGGGGAGGGGCAACGCTCTCGATTATCGAGCGTCGCCTCACGTAGATCCTTCGTCTATCGCTTCTCACGCTGTCTCTCCTCTCGCGTGGTTGCCGAATTTACCTGTAACGAAGTCGAATAAACGGCAGCAACGCGCTCGATGATTTTCGTTCGTCTATCGGCGCTCGGCGGGAGAGACGATCCAGTGGCTTGTACTATAGCCTATATCGCACGTTACGATGACGGTGGTAACGCCTCGTCACAACATATATACATATTTTTTAAATATTTTAACGAGTGCATATACTGTGGTTTTGTTACCATCGCTCGTTCGTTTCTTAGAATGTGATTTATAAATTGAATCAAAGATAATGAATTGTTACATCTTATATTTCTTTTCTTTTTCTTTTCCTAGGTAAGTATAAAATTGTGGCTTTATTGTCTTTTATGTAGTTGTTTTCTCTCTGCTTATGCGAAACATTACCCGCGTAGAAAAAAAGAATCTTGGCGAGAATCTAGGTCAGATTCGTGTGAGAATCTTTTCGAGAATCTTTCCGAGATTCTAAGCGAGATCTCGCTGAGAATGCCGCATGTGTCCCGGACCGTGATTCTTGCCGTGCTTCTTGGCGAGATTATTTAATCGCGCACACAATCCCGCTGTGCTTCTCCGCGTGATTGTTTTAATCGTGCACCCAATCTCGCCATGCTTCTCCGTGAGATTTTCGTTTATGGCTGCGAGAAATCTCTCGCACAATCTCGCAGTGCTTCTTGGCGAGATTTTTATTTATCACTGCGGGGAATCTCGCACACAATTTCGCCGTGCTTCTTCGTGTTCAAGCGAAAAATGAAAGAGAAAAAAAAATTAAAATGGGTCAAATAGAAAGCGAAAATAAAAAACGTAGAATTTTGGCCGGAATCAATTTTCGGCAACAAATGTGCATTCAACGAGAAATTTTAGACGCTATAGTGGAAAATCGCTGGTTTTTTTTCCAAGTGCTCCCGGTTTTCCGCAAGGAATCTTAGCAAGAGTCCCACATGACGGCCAAAAGTTTGCAGAATTTTGAGTTAATATTTAAGTAAGGCACTACTTTGGCATTAAGCGAGATTAATAATTGTATAATTTGTAAAAGTTAACCATAATACCCACTAACTATAATAAAATTCGAAATGGCTTCTCCTTTTTAGGCACTCACTATAATAATAGGCAAAGAGTACCTATTAAAATGACCATCCGTTGCTCTTCGGAGTCTGTCGAAGGGGTTACTCCGCAGCGCATACTCCAAAAATTTTTATTTTTCACCATTTGCTTCGGTGTATCTCCAACATCATGCGTAGTTACTTTGAAGTGACTGCGATGAATAGAAATATTTTTTTTAGCCTGCGGTGCAATGAAAACAACTTTTTGGCTGAATTTTTCTTCTCGGACGTCCGTATCACACTGTAACTTTAGATGGTGCGAACCAATTTTGTTCTCCTTCGCAGGGTTTTTTTATTACATTATTTCCAGTATGCACATTTCTTTTAAAACCAATCTAAGACCTTTAAGTATTTTTGCTAAAAAATTATTGGCCACAATTTGTATTTGCCTTCGGTCAAGTGTCCGTACGGTGCCATCATAATGAACTCTACGAACCAATTTTTTTCTCCTTCGCAGCATCATTTTGTTTTATCAAAAGCACTACGCACAGCAAATTTAGAGACAATCCTACATCTCTAGCTATTTATTCATCACAATTTTCCATAAAAAAATTATTTTCTCACATCTGATGTCCGTACGGTGCTGCAATTAAGAATCCTGGAAACCAATTCTTTTCTCTTTCGCAACAATATTTCATTGCATCGAAAGCACTATGCACAACAAATTTTGAGTCATTCTGACAAATATAATTTTAATTATAAAATAATTCAAAAACAGTGGTTATAACAAGATTTGCTTTAAAGGTTATGTTATTTAGATTTGCCAAAAATCCATTATTCATCATGTTAAAAAAAAAATCGGTTGTGAAAAATAAAACACGAAATATCATACACAGATTCAGAAATTTTGGCGTTTTTTATTTCGAAAATAATATATTATCACCGAAAATCATTCGCAATGTTTTACCATATTTTATTCACATTCGTAATAAAAATGATAAATTTCACGTAGTCACTGAACAAATTGGTAGTAAACTCACAAAAAAGATTCATCGAATATCCAAAATAATTACAATTTCCCAAATAGAACTAAAAAAAATCGCGAGTATATATTTTTTCGTTTTATTCTATCTGTCAAACTTTGGAAGCAGATGACAATTTCGTAGCAGACGATACACAGATGCTCATACGTCGCGGCGCGCGTACTGTGTGGCCGGATGATTTTCAAATAAAAAAAAAATCGACATCTCGTTTCAATCTTTGTTCCTATTTTACGTAAATATAAATGGATTCTACGCGGTATAGCGCAAATAAAAAGTGTGCAATCATAAAAAAAAGAATTTTCTATCCTTCGACCGTCGAAGATTCATCGCAGCCGAAATCTTTGTCAATTATGTTCACCCGATTTATTCGTTTACAGTTAATAATAAAAACTGCAAATTATTTTTCAGGCAACGTATTTTCTCCTCTTCAAAACAAGCCAAAATAAGAGTCGAAATCTTTTTTCGCTGCCGAGATATGATTTTTTCTAAGCAAAGACTAATTTTGCGAATTTTCGTCAAAAAACGAATCGTTTTTTCAAATTTCTCGAAATTGCCGTCTATAATCATTTCCTCTCAAAGAAATCGTATTTACAAACTGACTCTCCGCGTTATTGCGCAGATAAAAAGTGTGCTATGTTTAAAAATTTAATTTTTTACACTTCGACCGTCGGAAATTCATCACATTCGAAATCTTTGTCAATTTTGTTTGCTGGATTTATTCGTTTACACTTGATAAGAAAACTGCTAATGATTATTCTATCGACGTATTTCCAACGTTTTTTTTTTTTCAAATTTTTTAAAATTTTCGTCGAAATACGAATTTCTTTCATATGCTCACGTCTTGAAAAGTTTTTTTTTCGCAAAAAAAAAAAAAATTGTACTCTTAAAGAACAATTATAAACAATTATTTATCAAGAAAGTGAAAAACACTGAATTTGTCGATTTTACGAGTTATTCCGTACCGAGAAACTTATCCTCATTTGTGATTAAATAAAATTAAATAAAATACGATATGATATGATGCTAAATTTGATATTATTAAGCGACGATAAATATCAATAAAATTTAATTGAAAAACGAAAAAAATTATCAAATTTCTCGTCTCCGATACTTGTCTGTTTTACAGAGACAATAACGAGCTGATTCCATGTATTACGAAGAAGAAAAAAAATATATCTCAAATGGTAGAAATGAAATTTGTTATAAGAGGACTGTCAAAGAGCCTTCAAAGTCGAATTTTTCAAGAATTTCATCAATTTGTAAAAAAATATTTCGGAGCTATCCAAGATGACAAATTTTTTATTCGGGTAACGTACTACTTCCTCTTCAATACAAGACAGGAACCAAAACGATATATTTTTTCGTTCTCGAGATAGCATTTTTTGCAGCATCCATAAACGTCGAAAAAATTTCATTGAAAATCACAAAGAATAGTAAATTTCTTGAACTTTTCTTCTACAATGATTTGGTTTCCTACAGATAAAATAACGAATTGATTCCATCAATTATGGGGAAGAAAAAAAAACACTGAAGGGGAAGGATTTAAAGGGGATATTTGGCCTGAATGCTAAATGGTAATCGTATTGGTGTCGGTACATGTTTTGTGGGTTTGTTTTATATTTATTAAATCTGGTCATAAGTTTTAAGCCAATAAAACGACTTTACTAGACATGATTTGATTCTTTAAATTAATTTAATCAAGTGCTACGTGATGCAATTCGTTATATTTGTCTCGTGTCTCAATATTTGACAATTTATCGTCAAACAAAAAGGAAATATCCGCCGTGATTATTAATAATCAATTGGTACAAAAAAGAAATATTTTTATTCGACGAAGGTTAAACACTATGAAGTAATTTACGTAACTGATAAATGTGTTTCCCTCATACGTACTTTCGAAAAGAAACGCAGAGTGCAACGTATAAACATACTTCATCCGTAGCGCATAGCGCGATGTGTAAATACACTCGATACGGAGCGCGTAGCGCGACGTGAACCCTCTTGAGTGCCTTAAAAAATGTCCCTTCGGGACATTTTTCGGGGGGTTTGGGGGGCGGAGCCCACCAACAAGAGCATCTGCGCCCGCAGGGCGCTGAGACGCTTGTTTTTTTTATAACTAGTCGCTAACATACGCGAGTTTCGTGAGGTTGTCTTGTTGCTTATGATTGTCGACGTGAGGTCTTCTTCTTGATAATGCATTCCAGTTTATTATAGCCATTCTTCGACGCCGAAAGCGTAAACATCGCTAGTGGTGACTACTGTGTTGAAATCCTGGCCCAGCGGTAATAAAATGTCCTCCACCAATGTGTATTTTGTTCCGCCCAAAATGACGGATCGGCCTTGGCGTGGTAATTTACATGTCCATTCCGCGAGTACGCCATTTGGTATTTCCTTCCACTCTGGTGGGACGCAACACCCAGGTTTCAAGGGCCAATAAAGTTGTTGTAGATATATTCTTCCTTCTCTGTTCTTTGGGTGGTTGATGGCGATCGACAGGACGTACTGGACCATCTGTGAATTTTGACAATGATTGCATTAATTAGGTGTATATGAAGTTCTTATTCATTGTTAGAGGTTATTATTATTATTATTATTATTATCATTGTTATTATCATTATCTTTTTATTAGTATAGGAGTCTATGTTATTTCGATTAAAAGGGAGGGGAGTTTATCAAAAGGGGTAGACTCACTTGACCGTCTACATAACGGTTTACTTGTTATCCGGTGTCTCTTAATTCTCCAACTACCTCTCTGCTAGACTTCTGACATATTCTAATTTCCTTATCTCCTCTTCGAGACCCGAAATGCTTCGAAGGGATAAATTCGAAGGTACCGCGCGGGTGTCAACTTCCAATAGTCCCTGCAGCGAGTAGCGTTCTACTTCCATATCTTCGGACGTGGCTTTGCTGGAGAGATCGACAGCATCGTTGGTGGCTTCTTCGTCGCTATTGCTCTCGTCCTCACTATTGCCTTCTGCGACTGTTACGTGACTGTATTGTCCTTTTCCTATGTATTCGATGAGTTCCGGCTTCTGCGTGAGGGGTGTTAGTGTGTCGAGGTACCATCCGTACGTAGTTCCTCCGAGATGTATATCCTGGCCGAGCCGGACGGATGCTCGTCTTAACCATTGGTCGCGTGTTCTTTGGCTTAATCTGCGCCATTCTGGCGGTACCCAAATGGATCGCTATTGATAGCCAGGCGGGTCCAGTGGCACTCGCCAATAACAGATGAGTTTTTCCATTCCCAGCCGAGGGCTAGTATATCGTCGGTTGACGGCGATGGGCAGGTGTCTTCCCAACCCTTGTAGTTTAAGTGGCTCGTGCCACTCAAGTACCGGTTCGTTAATCTCTGGCCATCCTCTCGTACCAGGTATAGGGATCGCAGAGAATCGTTGTCCTTGTGGCACGAGGATATCGTTGCGCCACTCATATTGCGTTTGCCCTAGAGTAACATCTTCGAGCGGATTAGCTCGTAATTGAGCGATCCATTCGTTCAAGCGGTTCTTCTCGATTTGTCGCCATTCAGGTGGAACGAACAAGAAGAAAGGTCTATCCACGATATCTAAGTATAAAGAGAGTTTCCAGTAACAGTAAATAACAGCAGTTCCTGGCACCAGGTTTGCGGGTGCCAGTTTGCGGGTTGATTCTGATTTTCAGCGTTTCCGGCAGCGGTGCATGTTGATCAGATCTGGTTTGTATTATCGTAGTAAATTCGCGTCCACATTTGCATCTCGCCATGTCTTCGGATTTCTGTTGTTAAATTTTAATTGTTGGTATTAATTATTTGTCCAATTTCGATTTTATTTCTAGTTAATAACCTACGGTGGTTGATTATAGATAATATGTTCTTAGTTTATGGATTATTTAGCGTATATTTCCTTCGTTATTCTTATATATTTCTTATCCCTTTTTTTTCATTTATGTTTCTTTCTTCAAGAAATTAGTTGTTGAAAATGGGTTCTCAGGATATATATTGTAACGTTCACCTTTTTGGCCGGTGTGCCACGCACCCGGTTCGAAGGCTCACGTTAGGGGTTCGGGGCGAGCAAATAATCGTTAGACGTTGTCGATTCGGTGATATTGTTCTTTTTATTAAAAAATTAGAAAATGTGATACATAGGAATCTGTAATATCGACGCTTACCCTTTTCGTCGTTTTCTATTTATTCTAAAGATTTCGAAACACACTGGAGTTCCCGGCGAGCTGTAATTATCAATTTCTGTACAATATAACGTTTATTAGTTGCCTTACACGCGGATGGCGCTAAATAAAACGGAAAATGTTTGAATCATGCGAAATTCTCCTTTTACGCATTAATTCACACTGACTTTACTCTTTGAGTTACGATTTTATCCAAGACGAAAGACAGAAAAGCGATTTATCGACCGAATGTCGGTAAATCGTGAAAATTTAACTCTACTAGTTATTCCCCTTTTTATTCTATCTTCTTCCTTTCGTTGCGCGTAACGAGTCGAAGCTCGATACGAGAGACAATGTACTTTACAATCGATGCCGTTGTATCGATGAAGTTTCTTCGTGAATTTTTCTAAGTTGCATGATTTAAATTTTGGTTTAAGTTTGGGAGTAAACTATTATTAAGAGTGGTTTTTACTTTCGTTTCTACTCTGCCGTGCCTACGGAGTATTCCACAGGAATATCGTGCGAACCTGTCGACAGCGATTTTCCGATACCCGTAGAACAGGGCCCTCGTCGGAGAGTTCGGCTTCCACGGGATCGTGAACCAACCGTGTCACCACTTGGTCGATCCGCGACTCGCTTCCGGCTCCCTCCCTTTCAGGTTACCTACCTACTCGCGACCCTACTAGCGGTGATTGGTTACAGGTGTTGTACCGCGTAACCCCTGTACTCGGTAAACGGGAATTCGTAATGGGAGTTAGTAGTAGTAAAGGCATAAATGGGAAATAAAACTCTACAAGGAGGAAAGTGGAATAAAAATACAAGTAAGTAAGTATCGAATTCCTTGCGACATGTGTACTACATATGCACTGACGAAATACAAGGAATTCGAGTGGCACGCGCTTAAGCGTGCCATCGTCGCGCCAAACGCATAGTCAGCAGTTTCGCGAGCGAGGCCTCCTCGGCGAGCGTCCGATTGCGAAACTCGTCAAACACCTGAGTCGGCTTTACGCAAATCGAGGTAACTCGGATATCTGAATTCATACAGAGATTGGAGTAAAAATATTATTAAACAAAAGATGATGAAATGAGAGCATCGAGACGATGCCCATCATCAAGGGAATCCGCTGAGTCGAACGCTCCACTTTACGCTCGGTAAAATGTGGGCGCGAGCTCGCGGTAAACAATAACATAAAATATACGAGCTGACATCGATCTCCGTTCATATAAAGGGAACAGAGATCGAGTGTCAGGCAGTTGTTAATCGACTCGTGAACTGTACGTTTGGTCCGGCAAGATTTAAGGTAACAATCTTGTTAATTGATACACGTAGAACTGTGTGAACTGGGTGAACTGTGTGAATTGTGTAATCGCAACGTGTGCGAACTATACGACTGTTCCAAGGGGGATATTGGAACATACAAACTGTATCTACGTGTAAGACTTTCAACGAATAAAGTATTCTTTTGTAATTTACTCTCCGATTCAATTCTTACTTGGGTTCCAACCCTTAACTGGTATTCCTTTTTACATAAATTTGAAGAAGATCTTCGAAACCGCGGACTCAGAGTAGCTAACTGGGTTTCGGCGGTATAACATTGGTGGCAGCGGTGGGATACCAGAGTAAGGACGCCTTCCGAGGCACCGGAGACAATAGTGATCATTCGTGATGATCACTATTGCGAGATCCTGTCTGTGAAGACACGTTGCGTTGTGCCAGTGATCAATACACCGTTAAAGTCACCAAAGAGAAGTGAAAAGTGTAAAACCCTACGACGAGTGTAGCGGTAAACGTGAGTGCTCTCAAGGTGAGTGAGGCACCAGAGGAACCATAATACGACATCCGGAGTCGTGGTTCACGTTCCTGCAACCGGAAGTAGCGTACCGGGGAACAAGGTCGTCGGGCGAGTGACCAACAACGGACCAAACGGGGCAGAAAGCTGCAAATTCTCCTACGGGACGTCACGAAGGCAAGTGACAACCTACAGTTCACTAGGGGGCCGAAGGGACGATCGAAGTTCCACACCGAGGAGGTGAAGGCATCCCAGCGTGTGGCCAGGCAGTACACCGTAAGTGGCTGCTATAGAATCAGTAAATACTCTCACCAGAGGAAAAGTAATCTCGCTAGAGTCGGTGTATACGCTACTCACGGAGAGACATAGGCGACATAAGCGAAAGGGCGAAGATGAACGCCAGTGAGGGCCACACAGAGCTTCCGGCGGTACCGGAAGGATCGTCGCACGTATTGCGGCAAGAGGTCGACGTGGAAAATCAGTACTCCACAACCCAGGGTGTGAAGAGACCTGAACAGAAAACAGAGCTTGAGGATTACGTAACAGGAACCTTCAAGGCACCCGATGCGCCGTACTCACGTTCTGGTAAGGGGAAATATTCGGAACGGCGAAGCCCGGTGTTCGGGATGAACCTGAGGTGGGACACCATCTGCGACGAACCCGACGAGGTGGATGGTAGCCCCCGCGATAGCGGGGATGACATAGGGGAGCCAACTGAAGTGCATGCTATGCAGGGGACGGACGACAAAGAAGTTAAACGAACAAAACGTACGTCAAGGCAACGACGTTCAGGGGAATCACATCACGAGGATGTCAGGTCCACCACACGTGGTCATGGATACAAGGATCGTGGGGATATAGAGGCGGAGGTAGAAGCTCCCCTCAGGATTGTGAAATCGCTCCCGGCATTGCCGAACAGGTTCTATGCACTGAAGCAAGGACAGGAGGAGACAGTGGCGTGTTACGCGGCACGGACTGAAAGATTGACTGCGGAGGCAATCGTGAAGTACTGCAAAGGATGCGGGATGGACGAAATTGGTGCTGTGCGAAAGGCACTGCAGAAAGACGCGCAGAAGATTTTCATAAACGGACTGCATCGGGAGATCCGGGCGGTTATACGTTGTCGACGGTATCACAGCCTCTACGACACGGTTGTGGGCGCAGCAGTGGTCGGAAAAATGCTGAAAGGGGAGTGGGGAGTCCACCAGCCCACGTCGGCAAACCCTCAAGAAAGACGGTGTTACTCATGCGGTGACATGGGGCATCTCGCTCGAGGTTGTCGATAAAAACCAGGAACAACCAGCTCACCGAAGCCGAACGTTGAACATGGGGTGAACGCAGTGGGTATTACCTGCCATTACTGCAAGAGAGTCGGACATGTTTGGAAGACGTGTGGGGTGAGGTTACGTCGGCAAAGGCAGAACCTACAGCAGCAGCGTCAGCATCCTAAGCCAAACGCGAGCAACGGTGAAGAGCAGAATAAAAATCGGCATCAGGAAAAGCCAAAGGCAAGTTCAAACAATAAGCACCACGCCAGAGTACCGATCTGCGTGAACACCGTGACGATCGCGGATGACGGGACAGACGGGGCAGCCAATAGCTTCCGCATGGAATCCCGTATGGCGGAAAATGGGACACTCACGATGTCAGTTGACACCGGCGCCCAGATCAGCTTGATAAGTGAGGGCGCGGTGAAGGGGGGAACAAGACGCGAGGCAACGAATGTCGCAATCACGGGGATTGGTGGTGCACGAGTGAAAGTGACCTGCACGACAATTATCGAGCTTAAAACCCCACAGGCGACAATCGAGCATGAATTCCACGTGGTACCTGACAGCGTGCCTCTCGGGGCGCAAGGACTCCTGGGAATGGACTTTATCAGGACACATGAGGTAGATATTCTCAGCGGAAAAACCATTAGAATATACGGGCACAGAATGAGATTGGTAAATGGGGAATCAACGATGGAATCACCGTTGCAAGGGGAAAATATCCAACGCGTCGCGACGCTCGGGTGCGACGGCGTTACCGAGGGTATGAGAGACGGAACTAGCGCTACCCGACGTGGAAATCCCTGTGTCGAAAATACGATAGAAACAACGAACGAGGAACTCGCGGTTAACCGATCTACGGAGACCCCCGAGACCCCTGTGTTAGCAGGTAACGAAGAAGGAGGCGAAGCCGAATGCCCGATTCACGATGAAAACACGGACAGCAGGAAAATCTGTGTCGTGAGCTATACAAGGCAACAAAGCGAGGTCGAAGTCTCGCGCCTCAACGGCAAGGGAATACGCTCGCTACAGGAAGTACGCGAGGATTACGAGACGCGGGTCATCAGAGATGGGATACCGCGTGAGAAAGACACGCAGACAATACAGAGAAACCTCTGCAGGTTGCTGGAGGCTCATAGCCAAGGGATGAAGGAGCAAACTGCAGGGATGCGGGGTGAAGCAACTATGCGATCGAACCGGAGTCGATGGGACGCTCCGACGCTCGTTGCAACGAAGAAACCCGACACAGCGGGGGAAATTAAGATGCGGGTCAATATGGACTTTTGCGAACCGAATGAGTCTACAATCAGTGGCTCGTGTCCATTGCCAATCACGACGAATGTTCGAGATCGGACGGGACGAGCTCGGAATCACGAAACGCTCGATCTCGGGCCTGGGCGGATGTTCATTGCAGAGGAAAGTGAGGAAAAAACAGCATTTTCAATATGGCGGATGCATCATGAGTATACACGAACGCCCCTCGAAGTGAAGAACGCGACACCGACGTTCCATGAGGGAACGAACAGTAAGGCGGCGCGTTTTGATGAGGCGGAATGTAACAGAAGCTACGTTGGTAGCATGACAACCAGAGCGACACCCACCGAACACAACATTTTACGATTGCAACATTCAAGGGGGACGTCCCTTGGGGAAGTACGAACCATTATAGAGAGACAAGAAGAAGCGAGGAATTTTCCGACACCTCGGGACGTGAAGGATGTCCAGTCGATCCTGAAATCGGCCGGACACTGCAAAAAATTCATTAGGGATTTTTCCGACATCGTGGCACCTCTAGCGAAGCTCTTGAGAGGGGATGAAATCTTTGAGTGGACGCTGGAGCACGCGCAGGCATTCGAAGCGCTTAAGAAGGCATTAACAACGGCACCGGATCTGGGAAGTCCGGATTTTTCGAAGCCGTTTATTGTGACGGTAGGCACGAGCAACGGGACGGTAAGAGCAACCTTGTCGCAAGGAACGATCGGCAAGGATACACCGATATGCCATGCCAGTCGGGCATTGAGCAAAGCTGAGCGGAATGGTTCGGCAAGGGAGAAAGGGATACTCTCGATAGTATGGGGAATATCGCAATTTCGATCGTACATATATGGGACGAAATTCATGGTAGTGTTACGTCCAAAATGCCGAAGTTTTGCCTCAACAATTTGTTGGTAACTGTTGCACCTTTTAAATCGTCTCGCGCTGGTCAGAACGATAATAAATCGATCTATACCACACCTGGAGTCGATTCTAGGTGTCAACGTACGCTCTTTTTTAAGCCTAACCTTGCGGAAAATTGCTTGGGATAGAGCCCTAGGAATGCTTGTCGTTACGAAGGTCTAGAGGTATCTATATCTGTGTTTTAAATCCCTTAACTAACAGCTAAAGATTTATGATCCTTGAGACTACCTGAGTGGTCCAAGTACCCGAGGGCGTCTCTTTAAACTGAACTGGTAGGAGATTGACAAAGGAATTTATTAAATGGTCATGCAGAGAATCACAGAGGGAGAAAAAAAAAATAAAGATGTACTTACGATTGCTAATGGAGAGCAGCAACGGCGGTGATTTCGTGGTTTCTTTTGTTGATTGTGCTGATCGGTGATCGCGTGTGAATGATTTAAACACGAATAACTGTTTTTAATATTTCACCTCCTTTTAATGATTAAAGAATAAACAAATGGTTCTCAATAATACACGTAAGAATTGTTTACAAACGTTGGAATGAAATAATAATTCGAGGAAAATGACAAATTTATCGTTGTCCAACCGAGAATAGTATTCCGGTGAACAGAGGATCGATGAGAAATATAAGTTTTACAAAACTCGAGAAACCGATGTTTGATAAAAGTCGAAAAAATGTCGTCGGGTAGAAAATTTGACAGCAAAACGCTCTGTCCGCTGGTTCAACTGACTCTCCCTGAGTGGGCGTTTTTGGTGGGTTATATACCCTTTTTTTCGTATCCGGAGACAATGCTTTGTATTACATGTAAGAAATTTTCTAAACGTAGTGGGGATGTATTAGATGAGGTGGACGGATTTTAGGGCGGGATTTTGATCGTATGATCGTACATTGATTTTTTCCGTTGGGAGGCCCATTCCTCACAGCGAGGCTAGAGTGGGGTGTGCGTATGTGCCTAATCTGACCTGTCGTATGTCTCCAAGGTTTCGGGCGGTTACATTTCTCGGAATCGATTGTCCATCCGAGACCGTTGAGATCCTCGGTGGAGAGAGAATTTTACTTAGAGTCGCACACGAGATGTTTTGTAAATTAATACATGTTTTTCGATTCTCCTACTATTGTTTCGTAAGGTGTAGACTTTTACTACTTACATTAAACGTTTCGGTAATAAAATAGATACGTGTATGTTTATTCCATACTCAAGAAAGATTGGTAGCCTGAGTTGGAATATTAATAATTTCCTCTTGGTTTCGTGAAGCTTATTAGAAGTGAGGTTTTTATAGTTGTATATTCCTTAATTATTCAAGTCGTGGTACAGGGGTACGTGGTTTCCGGCAGAATTCTGAAAGTTTACTACTATTTCTTTAGCGCGTGATTGTTACTAAGGAGAGACTTCGCACCTTGATCCGCCTCTCCCCCTTTTTGACATCAGAAGTCTCTCGGAGACCCGTTGAGGCATTTTATCGTTATTGCCAAAGGAAGTATCAGTTGTAGTCTATGGTTAACATAGATCATCGATCGTACGTGCGTTTATTTGAGGTGGATGGGCATAAGGCCCCGAGGTGACATAGGCGCGCGCCGCGGCGTGATTTTATGAATATGTAATGTGCTCGTGCCTTCGTAGTTCATGCTTTTCTCTAGTCATTGATTTCGCCGGTCACGCGGCATGTGTCACCTTGCCCCCCCCTTTGAATATAAATGAGATTAAAAACAGATCGTGGGAAATATTTTGTTCGGCATATTCGCCGATTTCTGTGCTTATTATCTTGTGTGTAATTACTCGTAATCAAGTAACAACGCATCATTCATTGAGGATATTCATTTCTTTAGTTTCCTTGTATTTGTCTTTTCCCTCCCGTCACTTTGAGTGCCCTGAGAGCTGTCTTTTTAGTTCGGATTTCCTTTTTTAAAATAATTTGAGAAATTGAAACGACTAAAGGTGTCTTTCTACCCTCTGCAACGATCCGTATCTATTTCTTTTGCCCTTCTCTTTTCTAACTGTGGGTCCTTATTTAAACACAAGGCGGCTTCGGCAAGTTATCGTTAGAGTAGTGGCCGCCGCCCGAAACATTATTTCGGGGGTCTTGGGCCCCGCGGCCGGTGGACGTAAGTCCCCTCGCCGATGACTCTCCTACTAGTGGTAAAGAAGCGAGTAGATCCTAGGTTACCATAGGCGGGCTCTTTTTTTGTTTCTTTTGGTAAAACGCCGGAGCGCCAAACGGGGCAGAGATTGGACTTGCCACCGCCGGTGAATGCCTAGATCTGCTTCCACCAGGAGTCTATTAGATCGATTTGTCGAATTGCCCGCCTGTTTTATCTTGAGTCGTGTATGTTGTGTTTTTTGTAGATACCGATCGCGGCCGAAAAGTAAAAAGCACTCTTTTGAGAATTATTTAATATTTTAAGACTTTACTTGATTCAAGGTTTCTTGTGAAGAAGGGAAAAGCAATGATTAGAAAGAAAAATAAAAGGGTCGTTACGCAGGACGTAACACCTCCCCCCCTTACGAAGATTATTAGTACATTACTAATAATCTATATTGCGTCTAACGCGTCTCCTGGTTTCCCTTTCTTTGATCTGTGTTTATCCTCGGTTGCCCTTTCCGATCTCTATTGGTTATCTTTATGTTCTATACCTTATTTACTCTACTTGTCACCCTGTTGATTAATTAGTTTCCCTATTCCAATTGTCTATATAAAGAAATGGTTTCCTATTACTAAGTATATTATTCGTCGTTGAGTAAACCGTCGAGCAGCAAATTTCTTCTATTCAAACGATTTCGGTTGAAGTTGTTCCTGGCGACTCCCAGCTCGCGTTCTGCAGCGTGTCTTTCGGCTTTCCAGTGTAATAAAGCGTCGTCCTCGGTCATGATGTAATGAGAGGCTTGACCCACAGGTAACAGTAGGTCGTCTTCCAATATATACACGGTTCCGCCGATGGAAGCCTTTTCCCCTTCGTCCGGTATTTCTTTAATCCATTCTTCTAATATGCAGACGGGGACGTCCTTCCATTCGGGTGGTACATGAATTCCCGGGATGATGGCCCAGTAGTGTTGTTTGCTATGTTTTGCGTATGTATTGTCGACGGTGATTACTAATTGGTATTGAACCATATTCTGTAAATGATAATATATATGCTGTTACCTTAAACATCTTAGATTTCCAATATTCGTGTAGATACTTCTATTATCAATATTCACGGTGTGGGGATTTTTCCCCCTCACTGTTCTGATTTTCCCTCCACCTTTTATTTATTGCATAAATTGCCCTTTTTTTTTGTTTTATGTGATTATTATATTTTTTTTTTTTTTTTTTTTTTTTTTTTTATTTCACCTTTTACAGGTAGGTGCTATTTTGTTGTTGTATATATGCATATATTTATTTATTTATTTATATATTTTTTTTCTTTTCTTTTTTTTTGTATTTACTATATAATATATTTTCCTCTTATGTTTTTTTTTTAATTTTCCTTGTCAATTTCCTTACTTTCCGTATTAAAGCATACTTGTTAATAAGTTTTAATTTCATGCGAGGACTATTTCTTGTGTTGGTTTTAGTTAAATTATATCATAACTGTTGTCGCTGCGTGACTGCTTGTATCTATTTTATACTCCCTTAGACCCTTGTCTCTGGCCCTGTGTAGGGTTGCATTCGTTGGTATCCATGACAGGCGTCGACAGGTTCTCGGTAGAGGCTCGCTATTCTTGAACCGATTAACCTCTCTCTAGTGGGTGTGAGGCTGCGATTACCGGGCCGCGTGGTGGCTAGCTGAACTCGGGGAAGAAGATCGGGGTCCGGAGTGCCGGGTTTTGGAAGAATATCCAAATAACCCTTATTTCCTTCTCCGTTGGGCGCAACGTGTTGATATCTTCCCAGTCCCAGGTATTCGATGGAGGTGGGATTTTGACCGTGAGGAATAATAGTGTTATTTTCCCAGTAGTAATGAGTTTTACCGAGTACGATAGGTTGGTCAGGGTTAGCGCCTAGTCTGCGTGCCCACAACCGGCGTGTTTTGTCGGTGAGTTTTCTCCATTCAGGGGGCACCCAAACGTATCGTCTCGGCTCTACCGTTCGAGGCAACATCATGCGCCAATAGCACACGACGTTTTCCATTCCTAGACACGGTAATAACGGAGCTCGGTTAATGGTTATAGGTAGTCGATCTGTTGCGAATGTGAGTCGAGGTTTGTTCCAGAGAGGTACGGGTTCGATTAAAGTGGGCCATCCGTTCCTTCCGTGTATTGGGACCGTTCTATAGTCCTGTCGTGAGGGCACAAGTACATCGATACTCCAATGATACATGACTCTTCCTAATACGATATCTGCGAATGGTTGATCACGCAGTTGATCGGTCCAATCTTCCAGCAATGCCGGTGTCAAACTCCTCCATTCAGGTGGGACGTAAAGGTCGAAGTTTCTCCTTGCGATGTCGATATACAGCGTTATTTTCCAATAGCAGTAAAGCCGCGAAGCCCCTGGTGCTAAGCAGGGTGGTTTTTCTCTTCCAATAGCAATGGGAAGAGTCTCGGAAGTGCTGAGTTTGGGAGCTATATCATGAACTTCATGATTAGCTTCTCTTCCACATATACATCGAGACATGTTGGTTGACTGTTGATAAAAAAGAAATTCACGAAAGTTATGGTCCTGTCTGGATACGTAGTTGAACCCTTGACCTACTTAGTCATTGTTATTACAAATGCCATGCTGCTTTGAGAGGAAACATAGAGATATTATTTGTTAATAAACACAAAAAAATAAAAGCTCTATGTTCCTGCAGGTTTAGGGATTAGGGGTCAATGCTGAAGCTATATATATATATATTTTGTTATTATTTCCTTCGTAGGGAGTTCTTGTTATTCATGTTTATTTGTATGTGATTTTTTTTTTGTTATATTATTCCACGGGCATCTTTCCTTCGGTTATTGCTTATCTGTACGTCGTTCGAGAGTGAAATACACCGGCTTCCGGTCAGGGAGAGGGGTGTGAACGACTGTTTTTTTAATTCTCTCAAGCGTTGGATAGATCTTTGTTTCGGGTGTGGTCGATGTTTCGGGTTCCGGTTCCTCGCTGGATTTGAGAAGGATTGATTCTTCCTTGGGAACTAACTCTTTTGATTCGAGCCCATTTTCTGCGAGTTCGGTATAATATATAGGACGAGGGGTCTTGTAGATTTCTTCCGTTGTGTTGATAGAAGCCTTTTTGGGTTGCCCTGTGGTTCGAGGTAATGTAGCAGAGATGGGCTTGACCTCGGGGTTACAAGGTAGGTACTGAGCGTTCTCTCGGTGTACTGTTACTGGGACTTGGTAGTGGTGACCCAATGACTCCGTAGGCATTGATGGCCGCAAGTCATAAATCCTCGGGTCGAAGCCAAACCGTAGCGGTCCCGGTGAAAATTCTGTTCGGGGCCGCACAGGTGTGTAGGTCGGGCGATACTTAGGTGGTTCATCGTAATTCAATGGGTTTTTAGGGCCAGACTCATCGTCGCCATCGTTGTCGTCTTTGTCCGTCTTGGTAGGCCGTCTGGCGAGATGCATCAGCAGATTCGTTACAGAGTCCCAGATAGCGCCGATGAGATAGAGCGACCAACCATACACAGTGTGCAAGGCATAACCGTGTATTACTGTGTCGACTATGAGTTTAATCCCCCTGCACAACATTATAATGCCGATCATTCCGGCGCTGAAGGTGCCGAAGGTGGAAAAATACCCCCAAGATTTTTCCCAAGAGCTTTCGATAATTTTGTTTATCGCTTGTTCGTCAATTAGATTTGCGATGGTCCCTCCTTGCGTGATCGTGGGTTGCCCCGCTATTCCTCTGGCTACGGAATTTAAAATTGCTGGTTGTTCAGCGGGGAACATTATGTGGTCACGCAGATCATCTAGATCTTTTTGCGTGTATATGCCACTGGTGGCGAGAGTTTGAGGATTTCTATATATCCAAGTGTGTTGCGTGAGTGGTTTGAGCACTGTCGGTGGTGTTGCATGAATCGGTCGAGGCTCGATTGAATACCACTCTCCTCCTATCTTATACATGGATGGCACGAGCCCGTTGCACGTGACTTGGGTGCCGGTTTTCTTAAGGATATGAGTACGGGGTGTTAAATGGTATGAATGATTTCCTACCTCCACGGGCAATTGTATGTAGCATTCCTTGGTGTCTCTAATTCTTACTTCCAGTGCAATACATTTTATGATGTGGGCTACTTCACCGGCCAACGCAGCCATATACCCGGGACCCTTCATTATATTGTAGGCAAACTCGTCGGGGGTCTGTTTGGCGAGTCCAATGGTGTTTTCTAATACCTGCCTTTCGAGATTGCATCTCTGTGTTAGGATGTCTCGATACATCTGTTTCATTTGTGTGCGTACATGTTTTTCGACATAAACGAATTTTGAGTTTACGTACGCAAATAAGTCGAGGTTTGCTACTGAGAGGGCTTCCTTTTTTATAAAAGGGTATCCCTTTTGTATTTCTACAATTAGCAGTTTCGGGTGTTCTGTTCGAATCAGAGTGTATCCACATACTGTCGTGTGGTCTTTGGCGGTCAATGCGAAAACTACATCTCCTTCCGTAAGGGAGTACATTGTTTGTCTGTACCGAGTGTCAACGTCGCTTGTGCGTTTCGCGGGTCCCTCGTAAAGTACCCCGTAGCGTTTGGTGTGGCAGCTATCCGCCGGAAAGGGGTCCCAATAGGTATCGCCTCCGTCTATGTCGGTGCAACGGCCTTCGTCGAGCTCACACCGCGTACCTGATTTTAAATGTATTTTGTTGGTCTCTACATCGACGTCGGCCATATAATCTCGAAGCGTGATCTTCGCTGTTCCCTTCACGTATACCTTTTCCCAATTTCCGTAAGGGTCGGAGTAATAAACTCCTTCGCATTCTGAATTTTGTGTTACTGTTCCTGCTATTGAGATGGGTCTAGTCGTTGTCCCGTTTTGTCGGATTCCATGGATCTCCGTTTGACCAATTTTTACTTCTCCGTGTTTATACATGTCGGTGCACGCATCACGCGATACGGTATCGATGTACGAGAATTCACCATTAGGTACGTCCATGCCGTGAGACCACATGCCGCATCGCCGTATGACGCGGTATATCTCTACTTTGCATTGTTTTACATGGATTGAGGAGTACTGATTTATTTGTAGCAATTGTATATGGACCCCGGTTTCGTTTACTTCCTGTTGCGGGATATCGCATTCGCCTACTTCCAATAAGGAGACGGTCGTGATATTCAAAGTAGCGCCGGTGCAATCGTATCCGATTAATCCTTCCGTGTGACGGAGAAAAGTTACCAGGTAGAGGATTACTATCCCTCCCATTAGTAGCTTTCCGAATTCCATCTGTAACGCCATCGATTTTGCTGGTAAATCGAATCGTATGAGCTCATATTAGAAACAAAGAAAAGGGGGGGGGGATGGAGGAGTGTCGCTACCGTCTATCCTCCCGTGGTCTTTCGTCGTTAATAGTCAAGTCGTGGCTACGTGCGTGATCGCCCATTGACTACATGCGTACATATCGGATTTTGATACGTGAATTATAAAGAAAGAGGCGGAGTGTTTGCTCCATCGAAATGACTAAAAAGGCTGCACCGTTCGAGTTTTGGGTATTGATCTTCTCTATCTGATCGGGTAAACACTCTTTCGTAAGCCGGGAACAAAATGAGATGTGTACGCGAACCGCTACCGCCGTCTCTGCAACGATTATTGGATCTCGATCCCCTTGTCGAGGGCATGGTATCTGTTAGTGTACGCCGGGGAGTGCAACGTGTAAGATTTATCCGGAGGCTATTAAATGACGCACCGTAAGTATGGATAATGTTGTTTGTACCTTCTGCCATATTTATACACAGGTATATATATATTTTTTTTTCCTAAATTTTTATTTATTTGTTGTTTAATTCCCCTTTTCTTTCAGTTGGCTTTTGCTGTATGATGATGTGTTTGATTTACGGCGGCTTTTTGGTGAGGGGTCTCCTGAGCCGGACGATTCCGTCGAAATTGCTGGGCTTCCTGAACCCGATCCTGTCCGTCCGCGTTCGTTTTGGCGTTTGTGTTGGTCAGTATACTCTTTCTTTTTCCCGTTTTTTCTCTTCTCTTTTTTTTTTTTTTTTTTTTTTTTTTTATGGTGGTAAAAAAAAAGGAAGAAAGAAAGAAAGAATAAATGTGTATATATTTTTTTCAGGTGAATTTTCGGGCGGAAAAAGTTTTTGTTTTTGTATTTGATTTATGTATATTATTTTTTTTGTTAGCACACAAAAATTGTAGAGTGATAAAAGGAAATAAATAAATAAATCGTCTTTTATTTGTACGTGTGTCGAGTCTTGGTTGTATAAGTTTTCAAGGAGTGGACCCCATCTTCCTGTATTTTCTATTCGTTCCTTGCCTTCCTATTTCCCCTTCTTTTTGTTTCCCTGCTTTCCTATTGACTCGTGGGTGTATCGTGGACGACCATTGGTCACCTCTGGAGGGGGGATCGTTAGCAGAAGGGATGATCTTGTGTTTAAAAACCCCTGTATGCAGTATTTGGTCATCACTTTTAGTTTGCTCTGCCAACTAAACTCTTCATTTCGACATGGCAATTTATGGACCATTCTCGACCTGGGAGTCGCTGGACTTTGTCGACGCGTTCGACGTGATGACGGGAGACCATGGTCCCGTCATCGAGGGGTATATTAACCCCTTGGAGCAAGCGTTCCGGGAACTGGTGGCCCGTGCTCGGGTCACCCGCCGCCAAGAGTTGGAGAAAACGTAAGTCTTCTTTTTTTTTCCTTTGTTATATATATTATTTTTTTATTCACTTGTTTATTTATTTAATTGTTTTTGTTTGTTTTTATTTCTTTTTCAGTTGGATTTTTGATCAGGACTTCGCTCTACGGATCCTATTCGGGATTGATCCGTACGAGGAGGAGGAAAATTGGGACAGGAGTCCTGTGCAATTCGAGGGAAGTTTTTTCGAGGGCGACGAGGGGCTGCGTTTCGCATGGTACGCTAGTATCATGCGATACCATTGGGCGGTTACGCCGCCCACCCTCTTCACGACGGCGCAACGACACGTCCCTGCCGTGCCGGAGCCGACAGCTGGGGTGATCTGGCCCGGCATGGCCTTACAGCAAGTGTGGACGAACCTTCGTATTTACGGCTACAGTTGTCGTCCCCGAGGATTGCCGGAGAGCCCGGCCAGTCCGCCACCGGAGGAGCGCGGGATCCCGGTCATCGAGATCAGCGACGATGACGAGGATGAGGGGGTCGACATGCAGTTAGACCCCCCGGACCGTCTCATTGCGGAGGTGTTGGCAGAACTCGAGGACCCGGACCCATATGAGCCGCCGTTGCGAAACGTCCGCGCTCGGCGTGAGGTAAGAATTCGTTTTTTTTTGTTATGTATTTTTTCCTTTTATACATGTATTAATTCCTGTTTGTTTTTTTTTTGTTTCAGGGTTGACGCCGTCCCTCCCTCTAGTTTTAGTTTGTTTTTGTTATTATGTAATTATCTATAAGTGTGTGTTTTTTTTTTATTTTGTATTCGTTCTGTAAGCGTGTGTTTTTTGTGTAATTTTGTATTCGTGTGTTTTCCTTTTATACGTTCTGTAAGTGTGTTTTTTTTTTTTGAAATTTTGTATTTGTGTGTTTTTTTTTCAATATACGTCCTTTGCGGGACACTTTAAACGCAATTTACCTGAAGTCTCCGGTTCTTCTCTCTTTTTTTTTTAACACCCTTTTCCTCCGTTACCTCGAACATTTCGTTCACCGAATCTTTTCGTCGTTTGCTCGTTTTTGTCGTTGTCGTTCCTTTTGTTCTCGTTTTCATCGTTCGTTGGCTTCATCGTTCAATGTTTCACCGTTGGTCGTTTCATCGTTCGTTGGTTCATCGTTCTTCGGTTTTATCGTTCCTTGTTTTCGTCGTTCATTGTTTTTATCGTTCATTGTTTTTATCGTTCGTCATCGTTCGTCATTTCATCGTTCGTCGTTTTTATCGTTCATTGTCGTTTGTCGTTCATCGTTAGTTTTCGTGTTTTTCTCTTTTTTTTTTTCAGGGAAGAAAAAATTATAATTATACGTTTTTTTTTTTTCCTATTAATTTTATATACATACATATTTGTGTGATCCTTTTCCCTTTTCTCTCCCTTTTTTTTATGTATATATATTTTTTCGTTCCCCCCCCTTTTTTTTTGTTTTGTCAATGTATATGTATGCGTACATTATACATTTTTTCCAATAAACGTCCCGCATGGGACAATTTAAACGAAAATTTTTTTGCAACTTGTTTCTTCAAAAACCTTTCCTTGCGTTAGGTTTAAGTTTTCCCGTTCACCGGGTTGTTGGAAAAACAGAATTTTGTTGTTTTATCGCCTTTTGCCGTCGTTGGTTTCAGCGGGGTTTTGTTCCATTATTATTATTGTAATATTCTTCTTTTTTTTTTTTTTCACAATAGGGTTTTTTTTTTTTTTTTTTTTTTTATTAATATTTTTTTCCTCTTTTTTTTTTATTAAAAATGTTTTTTTTTTTTTTTTTTTTTAAATGATTATTTAATCTTATTATTATTATTTTTTTATTTTTTTTTTTTTTAATTTTTTTTTTTATATATATTTTCCTATATGTTTTGTAGGAGTTCCCTTCTTATCCCCCTCATGTTGTGCATTTTTTTTTCATTTGTATATGTGTGTGTCCCTCTTCCTCATCTCCTCCTACATCAAATTTGTCCATAGCGTTAGCGTGATGTTTCTCAGAGACGAGATTACGCGTCTCGTATGTTGGCGAGTGTGGATTTTGAGGGGAGAGGAGGGAAAAAGGGAATAAAAAGGGACGGTGTGTATTTCCGTATCCTTTTTCTTCCTGAATTTGACCAGTATACCCGACGAGGCATGATTTTTGCCCCGAGTGAAAAAAAAAATGCTTCCTGGCCTAATGCTCCCATGGCGACTTCTTCTGCCGCGGTTGAGCATCTCTCTCTCCTGCTGTTATAAGATTCCCATTGGTTCCTTGAAACCTCTGGTTGAGTCCCTTCTAGGTGTTCACTACTCCTCCCCTTTTTCCCTCTGTTGTTCCCGGGCGATTTTATTGCCGTGGTTGAGCATCGTATCTTATGCTAAAAATGATTTTTTCCTCTCTCTTTTTTTTTATGGATGTATTTTATTGGAAATGACGTTGCATTACAATGCGCATTGCTTGTACGAGTATTTTCCTTTCTCTCCTTGTGTTCCCACCACCTTTCACTAATTATCTTATTTCCTATGATATGTAAAGTATATGTATCTTAATTTTGATCCTATTATTTAACCTTCACCCTCGCTAGTCGGTAGCGTATTTATAATATCTTTTTTTTTGTTTATTTATATAATCTCTTTTTTTTTGTTTTTCTTTCCTTTTTGTATATTTTATATATATTTTTTTTTTTTTATATTTTTTTAATCGTTATATTATTCTTTTCCTTTTAATGATAGTAATTTCCTTCCCCTATTTTTCTAAAACCTTCACCCTTATTAATTAATTATCTGCTCAGGAGGATTCTTGTCATTTTTTTTCTCCATTATGTAACTAAACAATTCCTCAAATCCTGTTTTACAATGGTTACCATTCTCTCCTTCGTTCGGCCTTCACCTTTCCTTAATTCCTTTTTCCGATAGCCTGTAATACTCGAATAGTGGCTCGAGTCAAGTCCTTTGCTTCCTCAATCATTGTCGGTGATACTAATAGCTCGTAGTCGGTAATTGCGCGATCAGGGATTATTACCATATGTTTTATGTAAAGAATTTCCTGTTGACAGAGATCGCATTGCTGGGTCGCTAAACCGCATTGGTAGCAGGCGATAGCATGAGCACACGGCACGTAGATCCCGGAGACTCGACGCGTGCCGCAGTAACGGCATAAGTTTTCAAATACGATGTCGTCCAGTCTGACGCTGGGATTTACGAAGCCGGCCGGTATACATGCCATTAACGCCTCCCTTTCGGCGTCGGGCATCGGTTCCCTTGGAACGTTGAGCGGTTGGATTCGTTTTTGGCAGAGTGACCTGTAGCAGTCCATTGTTTTGGCTAGAGTCTCCTCGCCTTTTGCCTTCCTGCTTACCTTTTTGATGAAATCCTGCCCCTTACGTCCGAGGAGATACGTGCATGTTTTATGCCACCTCGCGTGTTCTTCCCACGGGTCATCATGAGCAGTCCATTTGTGCAGTAATCCGTGGCAGCGGAAACATTTGACTTTATCACTGACCCCTAGATAGAAGAACCCGGCGTCCGCCATACTTTCCGCGGTTTGTTTTATTGCCGTGGGCCATTCTTTGAAACTTTCTACTCGTGATTCATAGCGTGAGTAATCCTCTGCTACTGGTCTCATAGGTAGGTCTATATACGTAACGTGGCTGTGGTCAGGTTTCGGCATTGATCCCATGGTGATGTTAAGTTTCCGAGCTTCGGTTTGATTATCCAAACTGCTTCGAATCTGGACTCCGCTGGTCGAAGGGTCAGGTCTCAGTTTACTGGTAGATGTCGGGGGCGTTGGCGCGCCCTGTGCTAACAGGTGCGAAGAGAGCGGATCGCTGCCGGCTAACGCTATTCTCATAGCGTTGCGTGCCAGGTGCTGTCCCTCGGTAATACCTGCTGTCTTTTTCTTGCCGCTAACCGCGCCGGTTCCACAGGCCTCTTCTACCGCTGTCCTTTTTCCAATGTTTGATACTCGCGGGGACTTGACGGGAGCCTGTACGAGATTCAATGTCCTACGCAATTCCTCCAATGCTTCCTTATTACCTCTTTCCTGGCTGTTCACAACTATCTTTACTGATCCCTTTCCAGTAATGCCTCTGTTTGGTGTTTTGTTTGTCGCGATTCTCGGTTCTTCGTGAGCAGTTAGTCCCGATTCTCCATCCTTCGCAGCTTCCTTGGGTGCGTCGGGCGCTGTTTTCCGCGGGATTTTGCTAACAGATGGTCTGGCTTTCTCCGCCTCGATGGTGATGTTTCCGCATGGAAGATTATTAATGAACCGACAATTCGGCCAATCGTCCCTGTGTTCGGCCATAGGGTCCTCCCCGCGTTGCCAATTATTTATCTCCGTACCGCATTCGAAACAAGCAACGTCGTCGCCTTGTCCCAGGTAGAAAAATCCCGCTGCGGCTAATAGCTCAGGCTTCAAGTATTGCAGCGGCCAGTGTTCAAAACTTGTCAACCGATCTGACTCGCGCCGGAAACGAGGGTAGGCGGTGCGCGGGGTCGCTGTTGATGGCGAATTGCCGTTGTTACCTCTCGTTACCTCGCTGCCTTCCATCATGGTAATGGAATGTGAGATTTCTTTACTCGTTCCGGATGTACGACGCACGTTTTTCCCTTCAATTGTATACGTAGATTTCCTTTTTCCAGTAATTCCAGTATCTCAAATGGTCCAGTGTATTGATCGCCTAATTTTCCTGGTTTCGGTCCTTTAAGCAAAAATACAGGTTCACCGACTCTGAACGTGACTGGGTTAATTCGACGGTCCCTGTATTCTTTAGCCTTTTCTTTCGAGGCTATTAGATTAATTCTACCCAGGGTCTGTATTTCATGAATTTGTGTGACCAATCGGGTTAAATAATCGTCATAAGTTGCGAGTTGATCTATATCGTCCAATGGGAAATTAGAGGGCGTCCGAGCGATTTTTCCGAATACCATCTCGTATGGGGTGTGTTTTGTGCTTTCATGCACATTGGTGTTGTAATTGTAGATAGCTAGTTCGACCCAATCGTCCCAGTTATTTTCTTTTGTTGTGTATTGCTTGAGATATTCCCCAAGGGCGTGGTGCGATCTTTCTAATGAACCGTTCGATTGTGGGTGAAATGCTGTTGTTCTTATTTTCTTTATTTTAAACAATTTCGAAATCTGTTTCATAAAGTTGCTTAAAAAATTCGTGCCTTGATCAGTAAGCACGGAACGAGGAGAACCAAAATTACAAATGAATCTTTTTACAAAAGCTTCGGCTATTGTTACCGCCTTCGCGTTTGGCAACGGCGCAGCCGCCGAGAATTTTGTTAACTGGTCTTGCATTGTGAGAATGTATTCGTTATCCTTATTAGTCTTGGGTAGAGGACCTACAATATCCATTGCGATCTTATCGAATGCCGTGGGAGGAGTATCCGTGATAACCATTGGTTGTTTTGTCTTTACTCTAACTAATTTTTTTAACTGACAATTTAAGCATCTTCGAATATATTCTTCTATATCTTGTTTTAAATTTTTCCAATAAAAATCGTGCCGGATACGTTTGAACGTTTTGCTGACACCTCTATGACCTCCCGTGGCGGAACAATGTTTTTCGATGATTATCGCTTCACGGTCTTCCACTGGTGGTTCTTTAACGATCCCTAGACAAATTATTATTTTTATCCCCGAATCTTGAAACGAAGCTTGAATTTGCGTCATTACATTCTCCCATGGTATGTTACAGATGGCAAGAGATTTTGCCACGCTAATTGTTTGTAAATTTAATTCCCAAGCTAATTCTCGACAGCTTTTTAAAGTTTCCGTTATATTTTCGAGAATTCTCGTGGGGCCATCCCCGATTTCCTCACGGATAGGAAGAGCGAGAAAGTATCGGTTGTTTCTTTTCGATATTGCCTTTGCCTCGAGGATTTTTAACTTTCTTAAACTGGGCATTTCTCCCTGTTCTGTTAGTGCTTGTCCGCCTTTGTCTAAAGGTTTACCTTTTGTATCGACAAAAAACATCATATTGTCTTTACGAGTGTAGAACAGATCTCGAGACTGCTTGTCATTTTTAGAGGTTGTCTGTCTCGCTCTAGTGTCAGGTATGCCGGGTACTATGGGTTCATTGAATTCCGTATTCCTACGGCGGCTCGGGGGAGCCTCGTCGTCCGACGCCTCGGACTCGCTTAGCGCCGTGGGTCGTCGTTTTTTTCGCACATGAATTACCTCATTTTCCTCGCCCATCTCGTCGGACGAGTTAGTTCTACCCGTCTTGGTTTTTCCCTCTGTCCGCGGGGGAGGATTGTCTTTGGTTGACAATTCATCGCCAGGGTACATGTCTTTGTTGTGCTTAGCATAGATGCCTTCGACCGATTTTAGGGTTGCATTTTTTTCTTGCGTTTCTGGCTCTCCGGTCAGCTCCTCCGGAAAACACGTTGGGGAGTCAGAAATTCTGTCGCCGGTGTGAATATTATCGTCGTCATCTTGATTATTTCTGGAGGTGTCTAGACTTTGTATGAGGGAAGCGGGCTCAGGGGCATAGCTTGTAGTGTCCTCGTCAAAGGTATCGTTCGTTAAAGGTTCCCCGGGGTTTTCTTCTGTTTCGAAGAGCTCTTCATCGGGGTCTATTGTTTCGTCTATATCGTCTTCGTCGCTGTCCATCGCTAGATAGCTAGCAATCTCTTCGTCGGTCAGTCCGCGCGCTGGTTTACGACGAGTTTTTGTCGCAGGGTTAGTTCGGATAATAAATATTCCATCCGTACCACTGGGTTCTTCTACAGGATTTCGAGAGAGAGCGTCTGCGTTAACATTAGTTTTTCCTGCTTTGTATATTACATCGTACTCGTATTCGGCGAGTTTCAGCCGCCAGCGCAAAATTTTAGGGTTACCGTCGGTAGCACGGCGGAACCATAATAATGGCTTATGATCGGTGACAACCGTGAATTGTCGACCGTATAAATAAGGACGGTAGTGCAGAATGCCGTATACTATAGCCAATGCCTCTTTTTCGTAAGTATCGTAGCGTTCTTCTGTTTTGTTTAGAGCTCTTGAAGCGTAAGCACACGGATGGTCGTTGTTGATTTTTCCTTGAGACAAAATCCCCCCAATTGCTATTCCCGAGGCATCAGTCGTCAAAATAAAAGGTTTAGTGAAATCCGGATATCGTAGGACTGGTGCCGTGCATAATTTTTCTTTTAGAATGTCGAATGACTCTTGCTCCTCGGCGTCCCAAATGAAAGTAATTTCTTTGCGCAAAAGTAATGTAAGGGGTTTGGAAATTTTCGCGTAAGATTCTATAAACCGTCGATAATAACCCGTTAGCCCTAAAAATTGGCGGATATTTTTAACGTTCTTTGGTCTCGGGAATTCTCGCACCGCCTCTAATTTTTTTGGATCTGGCTTGACGCCGTTTTCGCCGATTATATGGCCTAAGTACGCTACTTCTTTCTTCAGAAATTCGCATTTATCAGGTTGTAATTTTAAATTCGCTGCTTCGAGTCTTTTTATTAATTCCTCATAAATTATTCGATGTTCCTCCAAATGTTTTGCATAAATTACTATGTCGTCTAAATAAACAAATATGCCCTTCCCGAGGATACCGCTTAAGGTGAGATCCATAGTTCTTTGAAAAGTGGGCGGGGCGTTCCGGAGTCCGAACGGCATCCTAACAAATTCGAAATGGCCCCTCGGTGTTGTGAATGCGGTCTTATGTCGATCCTCTGGGCATACTTCTATCTGATGGAAACCCGATGCCAAATCGAAGACGGAGAAATATTTTGCGCCTCCTAACTGATCGAGAATTTCCGTGATATTCGGTATCGGATAAGCATCTGCTATAGTTTTTTCGTTTAGTGCTCGATAGTCGAATACGACTCGCCACTTTTTATTTCCCTTTGAATCGTTTTTCTTCGGTACCACCCAGACTGGGCAATTGTAAGGTGAGGTTGATGGTATTATTACCCCGTTTTTGAGCATATCGTCTACTTGTTTTTCGATCTCATCTTTGGTACATTCAGGCCACCGGTAACCCCTCGTATTAATAGGAAGGTCATCCGTCGTGGGTATTCGGTGTTGCAAAATTGTCGTGTGGCTTAGCGCTTCGCCAGGTAGATGATAGAGTTGTGTACTATCGCGTAATAATTTTTCGATGCTATTCTTTTCTTCACCGCTGAGTCCGTCTAGTCTTAAGAGAGATGTTATCCGTTCGAAACGTTCCTCTGCATCGGAGGCAGAAAACGTGAGGCAAAAACTTTCTCTGGTGAAGGGTTGTATACTTCGTGAGGCGATCGTCGTCCCAAGCCTCTTGGCGAGCTCAGGGTTTACAATGGTGTAACTCTTGCTATGTCCTGCTGGGTTTTTGTCTTTGCGAACTTTTTTATGATCCCTCGTATTTTTACTCGACAATGACTCTAAATACTGCATAGCCATACTGTCGTCCGAAATATTTTCTACTACCCTTAATTTTTTTGTCTCTGTTTTTGATTGTTCATGACTCTTTTTCCCTTCTTCTCTCGTATTATTTCTAGTCTCTTCCTTTATTCCTGTACTGTCTTCATTATTTTTTTCAATCACGTTATTATTATGTTTGCCGTGAATAACATACACTGTATCAACGGTCAACATTTTGAAGTCGGCCTCTCGCGTACAACTGGTACCGGGCTCGGGCTCCTGAACAGATTTATCGATTTCGCTTCCATCTTTTATTTGGACGAGGCGCGTATTAACTTTCTCTTTTGTGCTCAATGTTTCGTAAATATTTAATTTCTGTTTAACCGTTGATACTTGATCTTCGGAAATATTATTATTCAAACCACATGTCTCTCCCCTTGTTGAAAGCGCGGGGTCCTGCATGTCTATGGGATTCACTGGTTTGGGGGCAAAAGTTTTTATCCACTCCGTTTCTCCCCTTTCACCTGCGTTAAGTTTCGTCACGATTGTTTCCTTCCGGTTTCCTTCGATTTCCACTCCTGGAGATACCACAAGTTCCGATTCCCTTGTAGCCACAGTTATTCCTCTCGATTTTCCATTTCCTTTCTTCTTGTTAGCTTCGTTTGCGTGTATTTGTTTATTATCGCCGATAATTTTGGTTTCCGGATATAAATTTAATACTGGAACTTGTAGTTGTATTGTATGGGGGTTATTGTTTGTCGCGTAAACGTATGCTTTACCATTCTTGTTCGTTACTAGTCCTGTTTCAAGTCTGACTCCGTGACCAGCATCCAAAGGCGGGAGATATCCTTCCTGAATCTCCAAGTTTTTTACGCGAACGAAACACAGCTTCCTTGTTCTAGCGGGTATAATTATCGTCTCCGATGTCGCGAAGGGAATTTGCAACTCTTGCATTTTCAAAACCCTTTTTTCGTAATCAATTATAACTCGATTTCCGTCCAGATATTCTGATCCTAATATCCCGCCTTCGTTAATGGGGAAATTGTTTTCTACTACGTGGAAAGTAGAGATGCGTCCAAAGACATTGATTGTCACGTGGCCGAGTGTGTATATGGAAACCGCGGTGATACCATTTAATTGTAAAATTTCGTCTTTATTGATGGGTGTCATTGTAGTTAAAAAATTTCTTTTTATGATGTTCGGTCCCGCCCCCGTGTCGACCATTAGAATTATGGGCGTTGTTAATTTATCACATTTCAATTCGACTGTGGGAACGCTACTCTCTTTGTGTAATTTAATTGTATGTATTTTTACAACTCTTGTTTGTTCGTTGCCACTACCGAGATGGTATGTATCGGGTGCGTGCTCTGGGTGGTCCCCGATGCACCCGTGGTCGGGAGACCGTTGGAGTTTCCCGAAGACTTTCCGTACCGTGCTTCGTTTGTTTGTCTAACCGGGCAGTCGCGGATAAAATGACCGATCTGTTTACAATAATGGCACGCGCCGTTAAGTGTAGGATCGTTTCTAGTAGCTTCAGCATAGGTCTGGGGGTTACTGCCGGGGCATTGCGCGGAGTTATGACGATAAGGGCAAAGGTACGCACCGTGCCCTTGTTTTTTGCAAATTTGGCATATTACATCGGCCGTTTGTCGAAATTTAAGCCCTTGCGGCACCTGACTACTTTGATTATCTGGTACCGGGCCCGTGCGTCCGGTTAGAGATGAGCAATTTTTCGCTTCGTGCCCCCGGTTGCGGCATATTTGGCACACCGTTTCCTTGTTGCTAGGAGGATATAACTTGTAACAGCGATCCGCCGTGTGCCCTCTTTTATTACAATGTTGACATACTGTAATCGCCGTAGTGTTTGAGGCAGGGGGTTTCAATGGAGGATATAGTTTGAAACACTTGCTCGCTACGTGTCCTTTTTTATTACAATTCTGGCAGGTCGGTACATTTTTTTCCGCGCTACCTGTTCCCTGTGTTTCGGTGGCTGGGCCTTTCGGTTTACTAGGACAATTCATCGCTACGTGGCCTGTCTCGCTGCAGAGTTGGCATTCCACCTCCTCGGCGGCTATTGCTTTAACGCTGCGTTTTGTCTCCGCTCGTGGTTCCCTGGGATTCGGAGAGTCTCTAATTCCTTGTCGTAGAGCGGCGCGTGCTATGAGTTGTTTCTCAATTTTTACAGCCCTTTTTACTATATCGTCGAAGGTTCCTTCTGCTGACATGCGTGCCTCTATCTCAGGTTTTAATCCTTGAATGAAACAGGGCGGAAGACTGTTGGTGGTATTTCTCTTAAAAGCTGCGTCGGCAGGGGTATTATTTTCCGACTCGTAAGCCTCCAATATTTGGAAACCCAAATCGCGTACTCTGTTCGCGTATGCTACAACAGATTCATCAGAGTTTTGAAAAATCGATCCAAGCTCTCCTTGTAGTTGGTAGATATTCCTGGCCGGTGCATAAATGCATTTAAGAAAATCATATAGTTCTTTTAAAGTGTCGAATCCCTGTTGAGCTATGGAACGCCGTGGTTCGCCGACGATTTTAATTCTGACAGCTTTGACTAATTGTCCCTCCCCGGCAGGGTCAATCATTTCGAGTGCTTCATCGCAGCCCTGTATAAAAGACTTTAGAGAGGTGGTTACTCCGTCGTATGTAGGCACAACCGTTAAAGCGTCTTTAAGAGACACCTTAAGACCGGAGTTAGCCATTTCAAATTTTTCTATTGTGTGTTTTCCAGGTATGCCGGTTGGGGTTTCGTCTTTGTTAGTTCGTTTATTTGTTGATCCTTCAGGAGTACTCTCACAAATAGTAGTTTCCTCTTCGTCGTCGGAGCTGTCGATGGGTATTTCCGTCTTCGTATCGTCGCCGGTATTGCCGCTCGTTCTCCCGGAAATACTTGGCTTAATATTTTTTATTGGATATAGCGTGCGTTTAGCAATATTCACCTTTTCTAACGATGTTTTCGGGATGGGAAATTCACCTTCTGGGGTATAAAATTTTTCGTTCTCTTCTTCTGTGCGTTCAAGACTCTGATTGAAAGGAGTTGTGTCAAGAAGTGACAGATAAGGTCCCGTTATATCGTCTTCCGAAAAATTCTGTATTGCTGATTTTATGCTCTCGTCGTCGCGGTCGTTGTTGTCGTCAAATTTATGGACGGTGGGTGTGTCTGGTCTCACTGCCGAAGGTTGCGATGGGGTCTCCTTTTTTTTATCTCCCGTTTGATCGTGACCCGCAGCAATCGTTCGTGCCGATATTTCCAATCTCAATAATTCAGACTCGATAAATCGTTGTCTTACAATTATTTCGTCTGTGTCCGTAGATTCTGTCGTCGTTACTCCCTCTATTGTTAATGTTTCAGGTTCTTCGCGTGTTAAGTCTTTCTCGTATGTGTCTCTTCCTACCTTTTTGGTTTCGGCTTCCTCGTTTTCCTCAGGGATCGGCGGAACCTCTACCTGCTCCTGATACTCTGTTCTCCTAATACTCAAGGTTCGGTCCCCCCGGTGGTTCTTCCGTTCATTAATATATTCGTGCACAATATTGTCAGGTAGCACGGTGTTAGATCGGGTGGATCGCGTGGAACGAGATGTCGATTCGCGTTGTTCATGTGGTTTCGAAGAACTCATTTAGGGTTTTTTTTTTGTTTTTCTTGTATTATTCCCGCTCAGTGTCGCCTTTTCGGATGTTTACGTCGTGACTTGTATTTAATATAGCGTATTTTGTACGCCCGGATGGGCTTTCCTGAATTGTTCTTAATTATTCCTTGTGGTTTCACAAGCAAAGAACAGCATACTCTAATGATTTTTGTAAATGTCTGAAATATTTTATCTATCCACATGAACTGGGAATAAAGAATTTGAGATGTAATTCCTATGGGAGCGGATCTCCTGCTTCGGTTTCGAAAACAAATGCTGGGCGTAGGTTAATCTGCGGTTGTGCTTCAAGTAATTGTTCAGGAGTGAGATCAGGGAATATATATACTGAGAGTTTGATTCGAAGTCGCGAAAGTATCGTGTCCGGTTGAATTTCTTCGTGAGTACTGTTTAGCTGACGGGGACCCCGTATTTCTATGAACGCACCAATTCTTCTCGTGAGCACGATATAATCTGTGAGAATTGTACCCCGTCTCAAGTCGTCCCACGTCAAACCCTCCGGGTATTTTTCCAAAAGTTTGTCTTTAACGAATTCTATTACTATTTTTCTGAACCGCCTATGTGGCATTGGTCTGCGTAGTTTTTATTGTGTTTCCTGTTATTATTAATTTTTTTTTTTTATTGTATATATTTTTTTGTGTTGCTTCGAGAAAAAATTAGTTTAAACAAGCACTCCTGTGATCCCGGACGAGCCCCCAAATTCTGTTACGTCCAAAATGCCGAAGTTTTGCCTCAACAATTTGTTGGTAACTGTTGCACCTTTTAAATCGTCTCGCGCTGGTCAGAACGATAATAAATCGATCTATACCACACCTGGAGTCGATTCTAGGTGTCAACGTACGCTCTTTTTTAAGCCTAACCTTGCGGAAAATTGCTTGGGATAGAGCCCTAGGAATGCTTGTCGTTACGAAGGTCTAGAGGTATCTATATCTGTGTTTTAAATCCCTTAACTAACAGCTAAAGATTTATGATCCTTGAGACTACCTGAGTGGTCCAAGTACCCGAGGGCGTCTCTTTAAACTGAACTGGTAGGAGATTGACAAAGGAATTTATTAAATGGTCATGCAGAGAATCACAGAGGGAGAAAAAAAAAATAAAGATGTACTTACGATTGCTAATGGAGAGCAGCAACGGCGGTGATTTCGTGGTTTCTTTTGTTGATTGTGCTGATCGGTGATCGCGTGTGAATGATTTAAACACGAATAACTGTTTTTAATATTTCACCTCCTTTTAATGATTAAAGAATAAACAAATGGTTCTCAATAATACACGTAAGAATTGTTTACAAACGTTGGAATGAAATAATAATTCGAGGAAAATGACAAATTTATCGTTGTCCAACCGAGAATAGTATTCCGGTGAACAGAGGATCGATGAGAAATATAAGTTTTACAAAACTCGAGAAACCGATGTTTGATAAAAGTCGAAAAAATGTCGTCGGGTAGAAAATTTGACAGCAAAACGCTCTGTCCGCTGGTTCAACTGACTCTCCCTGAGTGGGCGTTTTTGGTGGGTTATATACCCTTTTTTTCGTATCCGGAGACAATGCTTTGTATTACATGTAAGAAATTTTCTAAACGTAGTGGGGATGTATTAGATGAGGTGGACGGATTTTAGGGCGGGATTTTGATCGTATGATCGTACATTGATTTTTTCCGTTGGGAGGCCCATTCCTCACAGCGAGGCTAGAGTGGGGTGTGCGTATGTGCCTAATCTGACCTGTCGTATGTCTCCAAGGTTTCGGGCGGTTACATTTCTCGGAATCGATTGTCCATCCGAGACCGTTGAGATCCTCGGTGGAGAGAGAATTTTACTTAGAGTCGCACACGAGATGTTTTGTAAATTAATACATGTTTTTCGATTCTCCTACTATTGTTTCGTAAGGTGTAGACTTTTACTACTTACATTAAACGTTTCGGTAATAAAATAGATACGTGTATGTTTATTCCATACTCAAGAAAGATTGGTAGCCTGAGTTGGAATATTAATAATTTCCTCTTGGTTTCGTGAAGCTTATTAGAAGTGAGGTTTTTATAGTTGTATATTCCTTAATTATTCAAGTCGTGGTACAGGGGTACGTGGTTTCCGGCAGAATTCTGAAAGTTTACTACTATTTCTTTAGCGCGTGATTGTTACTAAGGAGAGACTTCGCACCTTGATCCGCCTCTCCCCCTTTTTGACATCAGAAGTCTCTCGGAGACCCGTTGAGGCATTTTATCGTTATTGCCAAAGGAAGTATCAGTTGTAGTCTATGGTTAACATAGATCATCGATCGTACGTGCGTTTATTTGAGGTGGATGGGCATAAGGCCCCGAGGTGACATAGGCGCGCGCCGCGGCGTGATTTTATGAATATGTAATGTGCTCGTGCCTTCGTAGTTCATGCTTTTCTCTAGTCATTGATTTCGCCGGTCACGCGGCATGTGTCACCTTGCCCCCCCCTTTGAATATAAATGAGATTAAAAACAGATCGTGGGAAATATTTTGTTCGGCATATTCGCCGATTTCTGTGCTTATTATCTTGTGTGTAATTACTCGTAATCAAGTAACAACGCATCATTCATTGAGGATATTCATTTCTTTAGTTTCCTTGTATTTGTCTTTTCCCTCCCGTCACTTTGAGTGCCCTGAGAGCTGTCTTTTTAGTTCGGATTTCCTTTTTTAAAATAATTTGAGAAATTGAAACGACTAAAGGTGTCTTTCTACCCTCTGCAACGATCCGTATCTATTTCTTTTGCCCTTCTCTTTTCTAACTGTGGGTCCTTATTTAAACACAAGGCGGCTTCGGCAAGTTATCGTTAGAGTAGTGGCCGCCGCCCGAAACATTATTTCGGGGGTCTTGGGCCCCGCGGCCGGTGGACGTAAGTCCCCTCGCCGATGACTCTCCTACTAGTGGTAAAGAAGCGAGTAGATCCTAGGTTACCATAGGCGGGCTCTTTTTTTGTTTCTTTTGGTAAAACGCCGGAGCGCCAAACGGGGCAGAGATTGGACTTGCCACCGCCGGTGAATGCCTAGATCTGCTTCCACCAGGAGTCTATTAGATCGATTTGTCGAATTGCCCGCCTGTTTTATCTTGAGTCGTGTATGTTGTGTTTTTTGTAGATACCGATCGCGGCCGAAAAGTAAAAAGCACTCTTTTGAGAATTATTTAATATTTTAAGACTTTACTTGATTCAAGGTTTCTTGTGAAGAAGGGAAAAGCAATGATTAGAAAGAAAAATAAAAGGGTCGTTACGCAGGACGTAACAGTAGTAGCAGACTGCGAAAACCTATCATGGCTGTCTGATACCAAGGATTCGGGTGCGAGAGTTATGCGCTGGAAATCGAAATTGTCTGAGCACAAATTCGAAGTTGCACACAGAACAGGGAGGCCTGGTATGATCGACAACGCGTCAAGACAGGAAATATCATGCGAATAGCGTGATTCATCTTCGAGCAATCGGCAGGGCGTAATACGCATGCTAAAATGGACACCGATGCATTACAGTTAGACCGGGGCATGCAAGGAGATGTGGAGATGGGGAAATATGTGACAGAAAGATGATACTGGATAGGAGGAAAAGCAAAGAGTGGGAAAGCGACATTTGTTTTACGCTCAGGGACGAGACCCCTGAAGCACTTAGCAAAAATCACACGGTGTATCCCCTACAGTGGAAAACCTCACAGGTTTCATACAGTGTAAAAAGATGCCATACCTCGATGAAGGGACGAGGTAGAGAAGAAGTAGGCAATTAAGTGCATCATGACAAGTGATAAGAGAACAATAAATATCCAATGGGTGCGCGATAAGCAAATAATGAATGCGCAATGGGCGCGCATTAAGTTAACAATTCGTGTGCAATGAATGCGCACAGAGTAGTGGGCAACTGTGTAACGGTTGCGTATGAATAATATATGATACTGAGTGCTGCACGGAAATTGGGTTGCAATAGATAAATTTACCAAATTTGTTTGCACGGAGTCGTTTCGGATCAAAGACGACCAGTCGACGTAATCACATGGCGGTGAATCGTCATAGTAGTGTCTCGTGGTTACCGTAAGGTTCAAGTGTGACGATAATATCGAAACACATCATAGAGTTTCGTATATGTGAAAGCACATTCTCAGTTAAAAAGCTCTGGGAAGGGAAAATTGGCATTCGAGAGGCAACATCGGCGAGCTCAGGTTCGCAAATTATACGAATAAACAACGTGACGAAATCGGTAAAAGAATATATGGGCGATAAGTACGCGGTAAAGTCATTGTGACCGATAAACAGTGAGTACGCAATAAATACACGCAATGGGAATCACCTAGAGTAACTCCGCGGGAACACCACTGGTGATGACGAATGCGACATCAGGGAAGAGTGCACCGGGAGTCATACGGCCCATGCATATGGGAAAAGGTACGTCGGAACGTGCGCAACTGACGATTAACCAATAATCGGTGTGGATAAATCAACCACACCATAACGGCGACGATGTTATGAACACCGTGAGAACAACTTGGCGACGACGCGCCATTGATTAGGAAGAAGCCAACGGCCTGTACGGTATGACTACAGGTACAGTCAAAAGCGTATGGAGATGCGTATATCCGACGCAACTTGCGTGTCGGAAGAAGACAGTCGATGGATTTCACGCAATGAAACCCATCATGTGTGCCTATGATTTATATTGCTGTACATCTCGCGTGAGCTGGTGAGAGCACATTTGCGAATGATCCATTTGTGAACCAATCAAAGCCGGGGCTTACTGGCAGTACTAGCAGCAAAGGCTACGTAACGCATCAACGACAAAAAACTGCAGGAATGTACTCAATCACGCTATTGGATGGGAGATCCTGGGACCTTCAAAGCCCTGGGACCCACCATTTACGAGTTATTTAATTTTTTCGGAAAAAAAAAACGTCGTCAATTGTTGTACCGAAATAATTTCGAAAATTCTGCGGAAAGGTACGAGGAAACATATAAATTAAATAGTGCAGAAGTGACGCAATTTCACAACCATAACGAAGTAGCAGGAATTTCAACAAATATAACAGAATCGAGAAAATGAATATTTGTGCGGTGGAAAAAAAACTGTATCGCGGGACGAAAAGATCCCCGGAAGTCGGAATAATTTCAACGGGATCAACGAAGTAAAAAAAAAAAAAAGGGGAAATGGTTCCCAATGGCAATCTACAGATAAGGAGAAAAAATCTGTGCGTACAGAGGAGTTCCGTCCCCACAGCCGGGGCGAGGTAGTAAACCCCCTCGCAACTAGGGAAAAAAATCGGCAACAGCCCGAACATCGAACTCAGTGGAGATCACATACGTAGCGATCATGCAAAGCCGCGAATGCCGCGGGAAACGAAGTGTGCGTAAGGAATTGCACACGCAGCACGTTGTCACGTTCTCCGACGATACATAGAAGCAGCAGGAACGTCGAACGAAGCAATACCGAATACTCGCGAACGAGCGCAAGCCAGCGAAGAACCGACGATGAGTCAGGGGGAAATAAAAAGGGTAATCGAATTGAGCAAGCGACGAGGACGCAGACCAGAGGATGTGATGGAACGACGATACATAAGTAAAACACGGAAAGCCGGAAAACATCTTGTGTAAAATAAATTTATTTTTAACGAATCTCAACCTCGACATCAAGCGCAACGACTATAACAACGGGGAGGGTTACGGTAGTCGTCGGGAGGGGGAGAGATCGCCGGCGGGTGCGGCGATCGGCAATGCCCTCGGACGAGGTCGAATGACACCGACCGGCACTGCCCTTGGACAAGGTGGAATGACACCAGTACCGAGCAGCCGTATTCTTGCACGTCCGACTGCCATTGGTAACCCCGTAGTCGGCGAGGGACTCCTCGGGGGCGGGGGGCGGACCGCCAGCACAACGATCTCCTCATCGCTGGAGTCTTCGCTGTCACTGACGGCACTGTCGTCGACACTGGCACTGGCATTGCCGCTGTCTTCATCGTCTTCACTGTCTTCAATGCCACTACTTTCGGCACCGATGGTATCGGTCGGCACGTCATCGATTTGACAGGTAATCTAAGGTTCTCGAAGAGGTAACAGGTTTAATAATCAAGGGGTGGTTATTCGAGTTAAACGGGATTTGCAATCCAATAAAGAAAATAAAAGTAATGACAAAAATAGCGAAATAATAATAAAAGTAGGAAACTTACCTTCACTGGATGAGCCATTTCTTCTTAAGTTGAGAACGGGTGGAGTGATGTCGCGTAGCACAAAAGTTAGAATAAACACTATACACTAATTCAATAAGACTAAATAAGGGAAAAGTAGCTGACGCTGCAAGGGGAATGACCATGCGGTCGTCGCTCCACGCGAACAGCACCGGGTTCGTGGACAACGCATTCCACATCATAAAAAAAAAAAAAAAAAAAAAAAAAAAACACGCACACCTTTCGGTCGCAATAATTTCTACGTCATGGGACGAAGCAATAATAATATTGATTGTCGTTTTTATCATAGTTCGAAAAGTTTATGGATATTTCGAAGGACAGTTTTTTCGGCAACCTAAATACAAAAAAAAAAGAGAGGAAACGCGGTACTCAAAAGACGTATAGAGGAAAAGAAGTATGAATCACCATACTTCTTTCCCCCAGGGGGGAGGGATGTTGTACCGCGTAACCCCTGTACTCGGTACACGGGAATTCGTAATGGGAGTTAGTAGTAGTAAAGGCATAAATGGGAAATAAAACTCTACAAGGAGGAAAGTGGAATAAAAATACAAGTAAGTAAGTATCGAATTCCTTGCGACATGTGTACTACATATGCACTGACGAAATACAAGGAATTCGAGTGGCACGCGCTTAAGCGTGCCATCGTCGCGCCAAACGCATAGTCAGCAGTTTTGCGGGCGAGGCCTCCTCGGCGAGCGTCCGATTGCGAAACTCGTCAAACACCTGAGTCGGCTTTACGCAAATCGAGGTAACTCGGATATCTGAATTCATACAGAGATTGGAGTAAAAATATTATTAAACAAAAGATGATGAAATGAGAGCATCGAGACGATGCCCATCATCAAGGGAATCCGCTGAGTCGAACGCTCCACTTTACGCTCGGTAAAATGTGGGCGCGAGCTCGCGGTAAACAATAACATAAAATATACGAGCTGACATCGATCTCCGTTCATATAAAGGGAACAGAGATCGAGTGTCAGGCAGTTGTTAATCGACTCGTGAACTGTACGTTTGGTCCGGCAAGATTTAAGGTAACAATCTTGTTAATTGATACACGTAGAACTGTGTGAACTGGGTGAACTGTGTGAATTGTGTAATCGCAACGTGTGCGAACTATACGACTGTTCCAAGGGGGATATTGGAACATACAAACTGTATCTACGTGTAAGACTTTCAACGAATAAAGTATTCTTTTGTAATTTACTCTCCGATTCAATTCTTACTTAGGTTCCAACCCTTAACTGGTATTCCTTTTTACATAAATTTGAAGAAGATCTTCGAAACCGCGGACTCAGAGTAGCTAACTGGGTTTCGGCGGTATAACACAGGAATGCCCACTACTTCGTCACCAAAGATGTGTGCACCCTGGTTCGGGAAATTGAGTACACCTGGAGCCAACGTCACCGAAGGCTCTGGGGACCCGGAGGTAACAAAAAAGGAAATCGTACCTGTCCTTCTCTGTAGAACTCGGTGACTATTTGACTCGCGCTCGCCCTTTTACGCTCGCGCTGTTGCTCATCTATTCGCGAGAAAATACGGCATCTCGCGGCCGCCTTGCCGACTACCGGCGCGCACTATACAGTTGGGGAGTCGGAGCCCACGCGGGCCCTTGCGCTATATTCTCTATACTTACTTATAGTATGCGCCTATGAGATACGTCTCAACGCCCCTCCGGACCCAATAACTTCCTTGCAGGATGTTATTGGGGCCCTTTCTGCTCCGGATATTGTTTATCGTCATCTTTCGGAAATAAAGGAATTTCAAATGAATTTTGAGACGAGGTGAACTTAAACTTGGCTTTTATTTATTGCCGACTTGAGTCTCGGACTCTCTCTCTCTCAAAAACAGAAATAAAATAGATTTAACAAAAAAAAAAGGGCCTGACGGCGAACAATATTTACAATGGGCCATTCGGCAAAACAAAAAAAAAATACATTTTCTCTCTCTTCCTTTTTTCTTTTTCGACTTTTAGTCGCGACGGCGGATGGGAATGAGGGGTTTCTTAAAAACTTCTATTTTTACGATTTTGAGTTTTGAGGGGGCTGTTGGGGGAGGGACGTTATCCTTGCGGATGTCGACGAGTACCTCCTCCAACAGCGTTATTTCTTCCTTCAAGTCATCGTTACCTTCCTCGGGGGGTGAGGTAGTCAACGGGGGGGAGGAGGTTTCGCTCTCTATTTTTATTTGTTTTTTTAATGCGGCCTCCGCCGCCTCAAACTCCCTCTCCTTTCTTTCAACCCATTTTTGGAGTTCCTCCATGGCCTCCCTGATTTTATCATCCCGCTCGCTCCTCATTCTCATCCTGTTCCTTATCATCCATTCCCTATGCTTGTCTCTACTTCTTTTAATTTTTATCATCTCCCTTTCCTTATTAATCATCCAATCCCTCTTCCTTCCTCCCGATTCTTCTAATCTTCGTCTTTCCTCGTTCCATCCTTTCTTTTCTTCCTCCGTCACCTCCATTGTCTGCATCCCTCGGTTTTTTTTCACGTTTCTTAACGTCGTTTGGCACCCGCGTCCCAACGACACCTTCTCTCCTTTTACCACTGACCAACGGCCGGCCGTAATAATTTTGAGTCCCACGGGTGTGGGTTGGTATTCCCAATCCCCGGGAATTGGGGTTCCACCACAGAAGTGGTGGACCAAAAACCCCTTCTCGGTCTGTGTCGCGATTTCTCTTTTGTTCATTATGAGGCTGCGAACAAAAGAGAAGAAAAAAAAAGGAAAAAAAAAACAACGAAAAATTCCGATTATTTCCCGTTTCTTTCCTTTTAACTCAAATAAACAAACAAAACAAAACAAAAACAGATACTATCTCCTATTGTTGGTATCTCTTCAGGTTTGAAGCGTGATACATCCCCCTTTCTAGATTGTTGGACTCATTTTCCAAGATGTAGGTGGATTCGGCAATTTTCTTTTTGATTCTATATGGGCCCTCATAAATTGAGAAGAATTTAGCTATTCTTTTGTTGGCTGGATCGCTTACATTGCAAGCTTTTGCGAGAACTAGTTCCCCCTCCTCAAACTTAATCAGTTTATGCGCATTGTCAAATCTTTGCGCTCGTTGTCTTCCATTCCTTTGGATGCGCTCTTGTGCCAACATCAATTTTTGCTCCAGAGGTTCCTCCCCCCTCCTTTGGACTTTAATCCATTCCCTCCATACTCGCAGAGGTTTCATGTTTAGTTGTAGCTCGACTGGTGTAAATTCAGTCGTCTCGTGGTGTGTCTCATTGATGCAATCCTCAATGGCGGCAACCCATTTCAACCAGCTCGAGTGTGTTTCTTTATCAGCTAGTAATGATCGAAAAAATCTCCCTAACTCTCTATTGACCCTTTCTACAACGTTACCTTGCGGATGTCGGATCGATGAGAATACTGGTTGGATCCCCTCGCTAGCTAACTTATCTAACCATTTTTTTGAGGTGAATTGTGTTCCGTGATCAAACTGGAGTTTTCTTGGTTTTCCGTAGTTCGGGACGTAGTGGTTGAAGATCCGGTCGATTGTCGCTGGCGCTGTAGCTGCCTTGAGAGGATAAAGTTTGACAAATTTACTAAAAGCATCAATTGTTACCAAAATGTATCTCATTCCCGCTTGTGCTCATGGCAATGGTCCAAAATAATCGATCGACACGAGATCCCCCGGTCTCTCCGGGACAATATTCTGCTGCGCGGCGTAGGAATGTTGGTTAGGCACCTTATTTCGCTGACAGGAATCACACTTTGCTAAAAGCTGTCGAATATGGCGCTGCATCCGCGGATGCGCAAAGTCTTCCTGTAAAAGCTTCCAAACCTTTTTCGACCCGATATGTCCGTACATTTCGTGTGTTTCGATACTTAATGGTTTTAGCAGTGATGTTGGTAAAACGATTTTTTTATTTTTGTCCATCAGAATATCCCGTTCAATATGATATTTAGAGTCTTCGTCATCTACCGCATGTTTTTCGCGAAGGGCGTTTAATGTTTCGTCTTCTTTTTGTTCTGTTGCGATATTGCGAATACGCTCTTCGATTTCCCTTGATGGTCTCTGCATCAACAGAGCGTTGATCACAATTTCGCGCCCACTGGGTTTTTTTATGTCTTTTCCTCTTTCGTCTATTCGACTAAGTACGTCCGCGACGACGTTTCGGACCCCGGGACAATGTTCGAATTCGATATCATAATCTTGAATCGCGAGTATCCATCGGGTTAAACGGTCGTTCAAAAGTTTGCAATTTTTTAGAAAAATGACCGCCTTGTGGTCAGTTATCACTCGTATTCGCGCTCCCATTAAGTAAGTTCTAAATTTCTTCAAAGCCCAAACAATAGCTAATAATTCTTTTTCGGTAGTGGTATACGTTAGTTCGGGACCTTTGAGGGTCCGACTTGCGAAAACGACAACGCCTAATTCGTCTTTTTCGTCTCTTTGCGCAAGAGTTGCTCCAAGAGCATAATCGCTTGCATCTGTTTGTAGAATGTATTCCTTCGAGGGATCAGGATGCTTCAGCAAAACATCGCTGATAAATAATCTCTTTATTCGATTAAACGCGTGTTCCTCTTCTTCCTTCCATCTCCATTTTACTCCCTTTTTCAAAAGTTCTAACAGAGTCACCGACTCATGCGCGTGTCTGTTAGTGAATTTGGTATAGTAATTAACTAAACCCAAAAATCCGCGGAGCTGTTTTATGTTTTTCGGCGCTGGAAATTCTTGAATCGCTTGAATTTTCTCGAGTTGTGGCTTGATTCCCGTCGTCGTTAGGACATGACCCAAAAAATCTACTTCTTTTCTAAAAAACTTCGCCTTGTTTAATTTTAGAGTCATTTCATGTTCCTCGAGTCGTTGAAATAATTCAGTTAGATGCCGCATGTGTTCTTCGAATGTATTAGACATACACAGCAGGTCGTCCACGAAATTAATCACGTTTCCCCCAAGATTAGCTAATACAATATCTATTAAACCGCGCGCGGAGTATGGCGTCGCGCATGAAGCGATTCCGGACTGGGCGTAGTTCGAAGGGTCGCCACCGACCTGCCGCGTGCCGATCACTCTTTCTACGTCGCTCAACACGTCGCGTTCTGCACTGCGTATTTTCTTATTATCGTTTCTTATTTAAATGAAGTGAATAAAGTAAAACCGATCCTCGTTTCTTTTACTCGATCCACGTAGCCTCCCCAACAGGTTATGGGCCCAGGCATACGGAAACAATCGTGGAAAACAATAAACACGTGTGTGGCGAGCGAACGGTCGAGACTAATGCATCGCGGTGTCTCTTATTCCCCCGTGAACTAAAAATATGGCGGCGTCGAATCTTGTGCGTATTGAGCTTCTCACAAAAGAGAATTCCGATACCTGGCAAATCCAGATGCAAGCGATTCTGATAAAGAATGACGCATGGGGATTTGTGAACGGTGAAAAGCCGAAGCCTGAAATTGTGCCGGGAAACGTGGCGTCCGAAGCAGCAGCCACGAAGTGGACCATCGAAGATCAAAAGGCAAAAGCAGACATCGTCCTGTCGATTAAACCGTCTGAGCTAAAACAAATTAAAGGATGCAACACGTCGAGGGAAGTGTGGTCGAAGTTGAAATCGATCTATCAATCGAGCGGGCCGGCACGAAAGGCGACGTTGTTAAAACAGCTCACACTACACAAAATGGCCGACAACGACTACGTGCGCGAGCATCTGCGGAAGTTCTTTGATACAGTCGATAAACTGAGTGAGATGGAAATCGAAATAAATCGCGATCTACTGACTGTAATGTTACTCTATAGTCTCCCGTCGACGTTTGAAAATTTTCGGTGCGCGATCGAATCTCGCGACGAGCTGCCGGATCTTGAAGCTTTACGTATAAAAATCATCGAAGAGTACGACGCGAGAAAAAACGAAACGCGCGATGCCGGAAACAACGCGATGTTTGCGAAAAAACAATGGGTCAAACGACAAAATGCGACGCAGAAAAACGATAATGAGCAAAAGGGGACGAGCAAAGGCGAAAATAAAACAAAACGCGAGCCATTTAAGTACAAGTGTCACCGTTGTAGAAAAATTGGCCACAAAGCGGCCGATTGTGCCGCGTCGAAGAAAGACGTCGACAGTGCCAACGCGGCGGACGAGGCTAGTTTGTACGTAGAGACTGAATATACACTCGCTACCGGAACCGTCGAAGCGAGAATCGCGCGAAGCAATGAAAAATGGTGTCTAGATAGCGGGTGTACGACACACATGGGCAACGACGACGCGAAAATCGGAAGCATTCTCGAGCCCTGTGATGGAAACGTGAAACTCGCGAGTGAAATAGCCTCTACGCCGATTCAAGGCAAAAGATTGGTGTGTATAGCCACGAATGTCGACGGTCGACCGAAAAACGTAAACGTCAACGGTGTACTACGGGTCCCCGAGCTACGCACGAACCTACTGTCCGTCGGGCGGATCGCGGATAGAGACCATATCGTGATCTTTGACAAAAAAAAGGCGGAAGTCGTCGATAAAAACGGAAAAACGGTATTGATAGCGGATCGAACTAACGGATTGAACTACGTACGTGAAGCGGACGACGAATACCGCGCAAGAGCCGACATTACCGACGCAGAAAACGTGGGATATCTGACGAGCGACTGGCATCGAAGGATGGGCCATCTCAACATTCACGATCTCGTCAAGTGCAATCGGGAAGGTACGGTGCGAGGAATGAAACTCGAAAAATCGCTGCAGGAATCCAACTGCGAAGTATGTCTCCGAGGAAAAATGACCAAAATACCGTTCCCGAAGAACTCCGTAAGAGATTCGAAGTTACTGGAAATCATCCACAGCGAAGTCATGGGACCAATGCGCATCGAGTCGAATGGAAAAGCGAGGTATATCGTAACATTTATTGACGATTACTCCAGATGGGGTGAAATACGATTGCTCAAACGAAAGGACGAGGTTTTTGAAGCCTTCAAAGAGTACAAGTCCCTCGTTGAAAATCGACACGGATGCAAGATACAGTTTCTTCAATCGGACAACGGAAGGGAGTATCTGAACGAGAATTTCGACACGTTTCTCAAGGCAAACGGGATTCGTCGAAGATTAACGGTCACACACACCCCCGAACAAAATGGCGTCGCGGAGAGACGAAATCGGACGTTGATGGACATGACGAGGTGTCTCCTGATACAATCGCGGCTCCCTCCATCTTTCTGGGGCGAGGCGATAAGTACCGCAAACTACATCCGAAATCGATGCCCGTCGAGGAGTCTGGAAGGAAAGACCGCTTACGAAAAATGGACCGGAAAGGTTCCGGATGTGAGCCATTTTCGGGAATTCGGTTCTCAGGTGTTTATTATTGACCGATCACCTTCGAAAGGAAAACTCGAGCCTCGTTCAAAGAAAGGTATATTCGTCGGGTATTCTGAGGAGTCCAAGGCATACCGCATTTGGCTATCGGACGAGAAACGTATAAACATCGCTCGAGATGTAAGATTCATCGGAATACCGGAAGTCGCGACGAAAAAGGAAGATACAGTCGAAAATTTTGACTACAACGATGGCATTTCTACGGAGATTGACCTGACATTTCCTCCGGTCAACCAGCGAGACGAAGAGGACGTCCGAGATCGAGCGGAAGACGAACGCGATCAACAGGAAGAACACGACCGGCAAGAGGAAGTTAATGAGCAAGACGAAGACGAAGATGAAGGTGCAGGTGCTGTTCTCCCACGTCGAGGCCCAGGAAGGCCCAGAATCGAGAGGACAGGTCTCAGGGGGAGACCCAAAAAGGTGTACCAAACAGCAAATTCTGCCGATGAAACCACGTTTCTAGCTGATATATCGCTAGAACAAGCCGTTCGTGGACCGTGCGCCGACGAGTGGCGCGAAGCAATAGCTTCGGAGATAAGATCCATCATCAAGAACGACACATGGATCATCACCGAGAGGCCAAAGGATCAAAAGGTGATCGGTAGTCGAATCGTGCTGCGGATCAAATACGGGCAAGACAGAACGTTGATGCGCAGAAAAGCTCGACTCGTCGCGAGGGGATTCGCGCAGCGTCCCGGCATAGACTTTTATGAAACGTTCGCACCTGTAGCGCGAATTGGATCAGTCAGGACGATGATGGCGCTTGCCGCGGAAAACGGGATGACAGTGAGTCAATTCGACATCACCACGGCGTATCTACACGGAATCCTCGAAGAAAAAGTATTCATGGAAGTACCGAAATACACAGCAGAAGCTCTCGAAACAATCGTACTAACTGAACCGCACGGTAGTGACATCAGAAGAAAAGCGTCGAGGATGCTCGATGAACTCGATGGAGGCGACAAGGTCTGTCAGTTGAAGAAAGCCTTGTACGGTCTGCGCCAGGCGGGACGTTGTTGGTACGAAAGAATCGACAAGGAGTTGGCGAAATACGGAGCGAAGAAGTCTTCCGCGGATCCCTGCTTTTATTTCAAAGGAGAAGGAAAGAATCTGCTGCTGATTTGCGTGTACGTGGACGATATTCTTGTCGCATCGCGAAACAACGAAGAAATCGTCAATTTCGGGCGACATCTCTCGAAAGAGTTCGAAGTTACGGATCTCGGCGTAGCAAAGTATTGCCTCGGCATGGAATTCTCGCAACGCGAAAACGAGATTACAATTTGTCAGGCTGCATATATCAAGGACGTTCTGGAGCGTTTCGGTATGCAGGATTCGAAAGCCGTCTCAACTCCACTGGATCCCGGAACGAAGCTGGAAGTAAGCGCGGAAGAACCAAGCTTGGAGGAAGAGAAACTTCCGTATCGTGAGCTAGTCGGAGCGCTCATGCACTTGGCCGTATGTACTCGGCCGGACATCTCTTACGCGGTGAGCTACCTTAGTCAGTTTAACAGCTGCTTCAGGACTGAACACTGGGTAGCTGCGAAGCGTGTATTAAGGTATCTACGCGGTACTCAAAGCATCGGTCTGCGATTCCATCGTACGGGAGAACCGCTCAAAGGATTTGTCGATGCGGACTGGGTTAATTGTCCGAACGACAGGAAATCATATACTGGCTTCGCATTCACTCTCGCAGGATGCCCGATCTCGTGGGAAGCTAGAAAGCAGAGGACCGTGGCACTCTCATCGACGGAGGCCGAATACATGGCCTTATCAAAAGCTGCGAAGGAGGCCACGTATCTAAGGCGTCTCCTCGCTGAACTCGGTTTCACAAGATTAGGAGGAGTCAAGATCTTCTGTGACAACAACGGCGCTCGGAAGCTTGCTGAAAACCCAGTCTTTCACAACAGAAGCAAGCACATAGACATACGGCACCATTATGTACGCGAAGTCCTCGAAAAAGGCGAAATCGAGATCGTGTACACGCCTACTGCAGAGATGGCTGCAGACGTCTTAACCAAGGGAGTACCGAAGCAGAAACACGCCAAGTGTTTGGATCTTCTTGGCATGGTGAAGATCGAAGTTCCGGAAACGTTCCGTCCTGAATCGAGGCGGAGTATCAAACCGCGTGCGGAGTATGGCGTCGCGCATGAAGCGATTCCGGACTGGGCGTAGTTCGAAGGGTCGCCACCGACCTGCCGCGTGTCGATCACTCTTTCTACGTCGCTCAACACGTCGCGTTCTGCACTGCGTATTTTCTTATTATCGTTTCTTATTTTAATAAAGTGAATAAAGTAAAACCGATCCTCGTTTCTTTTACTCGATCCACGTAGCCTCCCCAACAATATCTAATGCTCTCAACAAACTTGCTGTGCTCGTTTTCAGTCCGAATGGTGTAACTTTGAATTCGTAGATTCTACCGCGGTGCCTAAACGCAGTGTACTTATACGAGTTCGGGTGTAGTGGAATTTGCCAAAAACTACTGGTCAAATCCAAACTACTCATTACGTTTACCGAGTGGCATCGTTGAAATATTTCTTCGATGTGCGGCGTACATTCGTTATCATTAATCAATTGCTGATTCAATTTCCGCGCGTCCAAACATAATCGCACCGTTCCGTCCTTTTTCGCTACTACCGTCATCGGGTTGATCCAAGGGCTAGTTGAACGTTGAATGATATCGTATTTCAATAGTTTTTCTATTTCTGCATCCACCTTCTCTAAGTGTTTAAACGGAATCTCATAGGTGTATCCCACGATTGGTTTATCGCTTGTAACCTGTAACTCATATTCGTAGACACTTATTTTTCCCGGCGACTTCCGAAAAACTCGCCGGTACTTCCATAAGATGTCCTTTAACTGACTCTTCTGTTCCACTGTAAGTTGCGTCGCTTCTTCTATCTTCTCCATAACCTCTCCTTGCGTTATCGCATCCTCTTCCTCCTCTTTAATTAACGTTGATATATCCCGAGGAAACTTATCGGGCCTTGCTTCTTCACGGGGGATGACTGAATTGCGCGGTGTGTCGCTCGAGGGATTATCCTCCGTGGTTTCTATTGACGTCTCGGGTTGATTGGCAGTGACCTTCCTTGGTTCAGCTGACCTAATCATTACGACCTCAGATCGTCCACCACTTTGGATTTTTATTGTCCCATTTTCGAGATCGACAACACTTTTTAACGCCGTTAAACAGTCCACCCCGAGAATACTGTCCCTTATAAGCCCTGGGATGATCAAGTATTTAATTTGTATTAATGACGCACCTATTCCAGTAGACGCCATTAATTGTTTTCTCACCCTTACGGGTCTCCCTCGAAGCGCGCCCCTTACACTTACTCCTGTTACCGGTAACGTTGGACAGTGTTGCAGCGTCTCCAAGTTACGCAGGTAAAACTCCTCGGAAATTGCAGTTATTTTACTACCGAGATCCGTCAACGCAGTTGTTCTTATGCCTTCTATCACAGTGTCAATTTCTGGACATTCTGTCAGTTGAACTTCTTCCCCGTTTATCTCTTCGCCCATGAGATACTCCCGAATATCCGTAAAAATTGTGTTAATGTCCGCGGTTTTCTTCTTTTTCTTCTTCCTCTTTGTTTTTCGCTTAGTTGTTGTATCCGGTTTTCCGTCTTCATTGGATGGGGATACAACCATCTTTAGTTTTCCTGTTTTGATGTAGACGGTACAGCTTCGTTGGTTTTCTCCACCTGGATTGCTGCCACCGTCTGATTTTTATTAGCTGGTGTCGATTTGTTTGGTTGTTGTGGCTGTCGGTTCGTATTCCATGGTTTGTTCGTTCTATTATAGTTACTCCCCGTTTGGCCACCTCTTTGATCCGTTGGTCTGTTCGTTTTATTATTATCAAACCTGCCTGGTCCATTTCTCGGGGCATTCGTCCGTCGGGAATTTATTGGTCCAGCTTGGTCAAACTTCTCGAGGAGAAGGATTAGCTTTTCCAAAGAATTAATACCCCTAGCTATCATTGTAGCGCGAATCTCCTCTGAGAAATGCCTCGAGAGTGCGTTTATGATTTCACCATCACTTGGGGTGGGAGTAAGATCCCTCGCTGTCACAAAAAGTCTCGTCGCATATTCAGCGCGAGTGTTTTGTCCTCCTTCGTCGAAATGGCCAAATTCTAGCGCCTTTCTCGCTTTGAATTGGATTTCTTCGCTCCAATATCTCGCTTGAAAACTTTTTTCTAATTCATCGATGTTGTCAATTCCTTCCTCGACGAGCATCCACCATTCCTTGGCCGTTTTTTCGAAGCATTGGGCCGTTAAGTAGTGGAATTCCGCTTGGGTTGGCCTCGTTGCCTCGCAGTATTGTTTTAATTCGCGGATAAACTTCATTGGTCTTTGTTTACCCGATCCATCGAACTTTGGTGGGAACAATCTGATTTTATTCACGCGTGGTGCGTCATTTTCCGTGTCGAAAGTCAGGTCAGTCCTTTGTTCTGGTTGCTGAACGAATCCGTGTGGCTGTTGGCCCATTCCCGGAAAATGTGTGCTGTTCGCCAGCATCTCTCGATTGTTCTCCTCGAACTTTTTTAGTCGTTGGTCTATTTCAGATAGATTTAGTCGTTGTTGCGCTGCCGTCACTTCACACGATGCCATCCTCGAAGCTAATTCATTTGATCGTTGTTGCGCCTCCTTGGCTGATTTTTTTATTGACTCCGTCAAATTGTAGTTTTCGGTTGCCATCGCGGTTTGCAAGACCGTAAAATGGTCGCTGTATTTTTCGTCCATTTTCTAGTCCTCCAGTCGAATGTATTGCAAAGTCTCCTTTCGCGAATTCTCAAGACTTTGCTTAAATTCAGTCTTGACGCTTTCGATTTCTTGCCTGTGTTGTTGTGTTGTTGGTTTGTCTCGATTTTATTTAGACGGTGGTTTGTTTCCCTGATGGCCCTTAATATTTCCTCCAATGTTGCTTCCTTCGGCTTCGGCTTTTGTACAATTTCCTTTGCTCGTGTTCCTTTGTTTTTTTTCTGTCCTTATTGGACCAAAATTCCCGAATTGTTGGGCGAAATAGTGTTTAAGAGCAGGAGCCGAGACCGTCGTGGTTAAATCCAGATCCGGCGGGAGTATAGCGGAGGCATCACCGACTCCAGAGTCGGCGAACTGCGCCCGTGTTTGGGTGTCTCCCATCCTGTCCTGCCCCTCCGCGTCGTTCGGGATCTCCTGCGTTTCCTGCTCCTGAAAGTCCTCTCCTCCAATCTCCGGTGTGTTGGGCCTTTCCGCCATTTTAATTATTTTATTTATTTTTTATCCTCCGCGAAAACCCGATTTTTTATCGCCAAATTAACCGTCCTTTTTTGTTTTATTCGCGAGTGTATGAATTTTACAGAATTTAACCCGCGAGTAAACTATTTTTATCGCGGAGTTATTTTTCTCGTGACTTTGCCCGTCGTTATTTCGTTTTTGTACGTTTATCTCTAGTCAATGTCACCGAGTCGACCCCTTCGCTCGCCCCACGTTAGGCGCCAGTTGTAACGTTCACCTTTTTGGCCGGTGCCACGCACCCGGTTCGAAGGCTCACGTTAGGGGTTCGGGGCGAGCAAATAATCGTTAGACCTTGTCGATTCGGTGATATTGTTCTTTTTATTAAAAAATTAGAAAATGTGATACATAGGAATCTGTAATATCGACGCTTACCCTTTTCGTCATTTTCTATTTATTCTAAAGATTTCGAAACACACTCGAGTTCCCGGCGAGCTGTAATTATCAATTTCTGTACAATATAACGTTTATTACTTGCCTTACACGCGGATGGCGCTAAATAAAACGGAAAATGTTTGAATCATGCGAAATTCTCCTTTTACGCATTAATTCACACTGACTTTACTCTTTGAGTTACGATTTTATCCAAGACGAAAGACAGAAAAGCGATTTATCGACCGAATGTCGGTAAATCGTGAAAATTTAACTCTACTAGTTATTCCCCTTTTTATTCTATCTTCTTCCTTTCGTTGCGCGTAACGAGTCGAAGCTCGATACGAGAGACAATGTACTTTACAATCGATGCCGTTGTATCGATGAAGTTTCTTCGTGAATTTTTCTAAGTTGCATGATTTAAATTTTGGTTTAAGTTTGGGAGTAAACTATTATTAAGAGTGATTTTTACTTTCGTTTCTACTCTGCCGTGCCTACGGAGTATCCCACAGGAATATCGTGCGAACCTGTCGACAGCGATTTTCCGATACCCGTAGAACAGGGCCCTCGTCGGAGAGTTCGGCTTCCACGGGATCGTGAACCAACCGTGTCACCACTTGGTCGATCCGCGACTCGCTTCCGGCTCCCTCCCTTTCGGGTTACCTACCTACTCGCGACCCTACTAGCGGTGATTGGTTACAGGAATGCCCACTACTTCGTCACCAAAGATGTGTGCACCCTGGTTCGGGAAATTGAGTACACTTGGAGCCAACGTCACCGAAGGCTCTGGGGACCCGGAGGTAACAAAAAATAAAATCGTACCTGTCCTTCTCTGAAGAACTCGGTGACTATTTGACTCGCGCTCGCCCTTTTACGCTCGCGCTGTCGCTCATCTATTCGCGAGAAAATACGGCATCTCGCGGCCGCCTTGCCGACTACCGGCGCGCACTATACAGTTGGGGAGTCGGAGCCCACGCGGGCCCTTGCGCTATATTCTCTATACTTACTTATAGTATGCGCCTATGAGATACGTCTCAATATATATATATTTATTTTTCCTCTCTTTTTTTCAATTCACTTTCCTTTGCTTAGCCTGGGTCGAAAATAGTAATCTTCCTTAAAAAAATAAAAAAATATTGTTGTAAAAAATATTGTTTCTTTTGCAAAAAAATTGCTGTAAATAATGGCGTTCCAGTGTTTGAAAGCGTCACAATAATCCACTAGCATTGGAACGCCAATATTTACAGCAATTTTTTTGCAAAAGAAACAATATTTTTTGTCATATAGAAGCTTTTTTTTCTGTTGCACTTGGCCTGTAATATTTTGTTTTTTTTTCTTAAATAATACATGCCAATCGGATTTTTTAGTACTTGGCGTACCTTTTTAATTTTTTGAAAAAAATATTTTGTGAAATTTCACTTCTTTTTGAAAAGCTAATATTTTTAAAAAATTTTATCTTGAAAATTAATTACAAGAATCGGATAATTTAGATTGAAAAAAATTAATTCTATTCTTGGTTCGTATAGTCGTGAAACTCGCGTAGTGAGGATCGAGAGCAAGATGGACGCGCGGGAGAGGGGTCAGGGCAATTAAATAAATTTACTTCGAGAGACGCATTACAGGTATTTGAGCGTTGTCTTTAATTCACTATACAATTCGAGAGTACCGCGTAGAGTGAAAAATACCTGTCGAGTTCTTGAGCGCTCCGTGTGATAATAAATCGACGGTGAGACGCGACGCCGTTGAGTCGACCGTTGAATTGTTCGTTGGCGATGCCGAGAGTAGCTGAGTCGTTGAGAATATTCTTGATGAGCGCTCCCGGTCGCAAATATGTGCTGAGATGTCGCACACACCCTTTCCACTATCACTGAGCTGATCGCGAGAATATTCCGATGACGAGAAGACCGAGAAAACGTCCGAGAGTATCCGAAAACCGTAGAGACGCGAGAACGCACGTGGAGTTCGCACAATGCCGATACTGATAATGGCCGCCGTCGTCCCTTGCCGGTAGTCTCGTCTCTTTCTCGTCGAGCAGCGGCAAGACGACGGAGCCGCGCGTGCGCGAGTATCGATCAGTGATCGATGCCGGAGCATGATGCCGCGCTAGGAGAGCGCGGCAGTCCGGAAAATAAGCGATCGTTCGCAACAATTCTATATACAAAAATGGGCGAACGGCATGTCACATATTCCCCTTGATGATTGCCGGTTATATTGTTCGAGATCGCAAAGAAACGTTGTAATCGATATAAAATAACACGTAACACGTATTTTTTTTTTACTTCGCGTCGAGACACTAAACCACGATACGCAATACACAATTATTATTTTCGGAAACACTCAAAAAAATTTTGACGCTGTAAAAATACGTGCCGACGATAACAATTGACAGCTAAGCCGGCTGTGGCGACGAGCGCGCCACCGCACGAATTTTTCGATGAACTGATGTAGACGTAGACATATATATCTGACTATTTTATATATAACTAACCAATATATATATATATACACAGAGTACAAGAACACAGAGTAACAGGACACATTTTAATCGTAAATCGGACCCTTCGACGGCCACGATGCCGAGATCTCGGCTTCGCCGGAACTGATTCAATTATAATTAGGAGCTTTGGAAAGCTTGAGTGCCAATTATATGATAAAAGTGTCATTAAAAATCTTCTCCGAACCCGAATTGCCGAGAAATCATCGATTAAAGATTGACTTCCGGCATTCTCGAGTATAAGAGGAGCGGTAGCGCCACGCTAAAAAAATTTTTTTTTAGTACTTGGCGTCGAGGCGCTACCGCGCCTCTTGATATCGAGACAAGATTCGCGGTTGACGCTATCTATATATCCATATTCCCCGTTGGTTACGTCCATCGTGTGGGAGTGCATTCCGCATCATTTGATCGTTCGATAAATTTCCACTTTACATTGCCTTACTTTTATAGATGAATATTCATTGATTTGTATAAGTTGGATATAGGTGCGAGAGACGTTAACTTCCTGTTGGGGAATGTTGCATTCTCTTACTCCCAGTAATGATACGCTGGTGATGTTTGACGTAACACTGGCGCAATCGTATCCAATCAATCCATGAGTCGGCGAGATTTGCGAATTTAACCAGATCATCGTAATCCACGCGAGAAGAATTCCGAGCTTCATTTTTCTACAATATTATTGTGTTGTGAGATACCGACCGTTTAGTAATATTATATTCTCTTTCTCTCTTTTTTTTTATGTATCTTTAAATTTCAAATATTGGTTTCTACTCTATACTCTGTGGAAACGAAAATTTCGAGAGTATTTTGTGCCCTGACCAATGCGAAATCATCTCCCTCCTCCGTTGACGGGTTCAACGCGTGGAACAAGGGTTGCCGCGTTGAGTTTCCGAAAATTTCGGGAGTGGGACTTTGTGTATTTAAACGGCTGTTCCCGGGAAAGAAAAATCATTCTTGTATTTGCACTCGAAACATCACCGTCTCGACAAAAAAATGTTCTCTTTCTTGAACGCTGACCAATTGAACGCGGCCTACTTGGAGGCGTACGCTGCCCTGCTTCGCAGCGGATCGCAGGAGGACTTCAATAGGAGGGTAAGTATTAACAAGCGTCTCAGCGCCCTGCGGGTGCAGATGCTCTTGTTGGTGGGCTCCGCCCCCCAAACCCCCCGAAAAATGTCCCGGAAGGACATTTTTTAAGGCACTCACGGGGGTGCACGTCGCGCTACGCGCTCCGTATCGAATGTATTTACACGTCGCGCTATGCGCTACTGATGAAGTATGTTTATACGTCGCGCTCTGCGTTTCTTTTCGAAAGTACGTATGAGGGAAAAACATTTATCAGTTACGTAAATTAATTCATAGTGTTTAACCTTCGTCGAATAAAGATATTTCTTTTTTGTACCAATTGATTATTAATATTCACGACGGATATTTCCTTTTCAATTGACGATAAATTGTCAAGTATTGAGACACGAGACAAAAATAACGAATTGCACCACGTAGAAGTTGATCAAATTAATTTAACGAATCAAATCATGTCTAGTAAAGTCGTTTTATTGGCTTAAAACTTATGACCAGATTTAATGAATATAAAACAAACACACAAAACATGTACCGACACCAATACGATTACCATTTAGCATTCAGGCCAAATATCCCCTTTAAATCCTTCCCCTTCAGTGTTTTTTTTCTTCCCTATAGTTGATGGAATCAGTTCGTTATTTTATCTGTAGAAAACCAAATCATTGTAGAAGAAAAGTTCAAGAAATTTGCTATTCTTTGTGATTTCCAATGAAATTTTGTCGATATTTATGGATGCTGCAAAAAAATGCTATCTCGAGAACGAAAAAATATATCGTTTTGGTTCCTGTCTTGTATTGAAAAGGAAGTAGTACGTTACTCGAATCAAAAATTTGTCATCTTGGATAGCTCCGAAATATTTTTTTACAAATTGATGAAATTTTTGAAAAATTCGACTTTGAACGCTCTTTGACAGTCCTTTTATAACAAATTTCATTTCTACCATTTGAGATATATTTTTTTTCTACTTCGTAATACATAGAATCAGCTCGTTATTGTCTCTGTAGAACAGACAAGTATGGGAGACGAGAAGTTTGAGAAATTCGATAATTTTTTTCGTTTTTCAATGAAATTTTATTGATATTTATCGTCGCTTAAAAATATCAAATTTAGCATCATATCATATCGTATATTTTTTAATTTTATTTAATCACAAACGAGGTTAAGTTTCTCGGTACGGAATAACTCGTAAAATCGACAAATTCAGTGTTTTCCACTTTCTTGATAAATAATTGTTTATAATTGTTCTTGAAGAGTACAATTATTTTTTTTTTGTTGCGAAAAAAATCTTTTAACGACGTGAGCATATGAAAGAAATTCGTATTTCGACGAAAATTTGAAAAAATTTGAAAAAAAAAAACGTTGGAAATACGTCGATAGAATAATCATTAGCAGTTTTCTTATCAAGTGTAAACGAATAAATCCAGCGAACAAAATTGACAAAGATTTCGAATGTGATGAATCTCCGACGGTCGAAGTGTAAAAAATTAAATTTTTAAACATAGGACACTTTTTATCTGCGCAATAACGCGGAGAGTCAGTTTGTAAATACGATTTTTTTGAGAGGAAAGGATTAGAGACGACAATTTCGAGAAATTTGAAAAAACGATTCGTTTTTTGACGAAAATTCGTAAAATTAGTCTTTGCTTAAAAAAAATCATATCTCGGCGGCGAAAAAAGATTTCGACTCTTATTTTGGCTTGTTTTAAAAAGGAGAAAATACGTTGCCAGAAAAAGAATTTGCAGTTTTTATTATTAACTGTAAACGAATAAATCGGGTGAACATAATTGACAAAGATTTCGGCTGCGATGAATCTTCGACGGTCGAAGGATAGAAAATTCTTTTTTTTACGATTGCACACTTTTTATTTGCGCTATACCGCGTACAATCCATTTATATTTACTTAAAATAGGAACAAAGATTGAAACGAGATGTCGATTTTTTTTTAGTTGAAAATCATCCGGCCACAGAGTACGCGCGCCGCGACGTATGAGCATCTGTGTATCGTCTGCTACGAAATTGTCATCTACTTCCAAAGTTTTACAGATAGAATAAAACGAAAAAATATATACTCGCGATTTTTTTTAGTTCTATTTGGGAAATTGTAATTATTTTGGATATTCGATGAATCTTTTTTGTGAGTTTACTACCGATTTTTTCAGTTAATACGTGAAATTTATCATTTTTATTACGAATGTGAATAAAATATGGTAAAATATTGCGAATGATTTTCGGTGATAATATATTATTTTCGAAATAAAAAACGCAAACATTTGTGAATCTGTGTATGATATTTCGTGTTTTATTTTTCACAACCGAAGTTTTTTTTTTTTTACACGATGAAAAATGGATTTTTGGCAAATCTAAATAACATAACCTTTAAAGCAAATCTTGTTATAACCACTGATTTTGAATTATTTTATAATTAAAATTATATTTGTCAGAATGACTCAAAATTTGTTGTGCATAGTGCTTTCGATGCAACGAAATATTGTTGCGAAAGAGAAAAGAATTGGTTTCCAGGATTCTTAATTGGAGCACCGTATGGACATCAGATGTGAGAAAATCATTTTTTATGGAAAATTGTGATGAATAAATATTTAGAGATGTAGGATTGTCTCTAAATTTGCTGTGCGTAGTGCATTTGATAAAACAAAATGATGCTGCGAAGGAGAAAAAAATTGGTTCGTAGAGTTCATTATGATGGCACCGTACGGACATTTGACCAAAGGCAAATGCAAATTGTGGCCAATAATTTTTTAGAAAAAATACTTAAAGGTCTTAGATTGGTTTTAAAAGTAATGTGCATACTGGAAATAATGTAATAAAAAAAGCCCTGCGAAGGAGAACAAAATTGGTTCGCACCATCTAAAGTTACAGTGTGATACGGACGTCCGAGAAGAAAAATTCAGCCAAAAAGTTGTTTTCATTGCACCGCAGGCTAAAAAAAATATTTCTATTCATCGCAGTCACTTCAAAGTAACTACGCATGATGTTGGAGATACACCGAAGCAAATGGTGAAAAATAAAAATTTTTGGAGTATGCGCTGCGGAGTAACCCCTTCGACAGACTCCGAAGAGCAACGGATGGTCATTTTAATAGGCACTTTTTGCCTATTGTTATAGTGAGTACCTAAAAAAAACACTGAAGGGAAGGATGTAAAGGGGATATTTGGCCTGAATGCTAAATGGTAATCGTATTGGTGTCGGTACATGTTTTGTGTGCTTGTTTTATATTCATTAAATCTGGTCATAAGTTTTGAGCCAATAAAACGACTTTACTAGACATGATTTGATTCGTTAAATTAATTTGATCAACTTCTACGTGGTGCAATTCGTTATATTTGTCTCGTGTCTCAATATTTGACAATTTATCGTCAAACGAAAAGGAAATATCCGTCGTGAATATTAATAATCAATTGGTACAAAAAAGAAATATCTTTATTCGACGAAGGCTAAACACTATGAATTAATTTACGTAACTGATAAATGTTTTTCTCTCATACGTACTTTCCAAAAGAAACGCAGAGCGCGACGTATAAACATACTTCATCCGTAGCGCATAGCGCGATGTGTAAATACACTCGATACGGAGCGCGTAGCGCGACGTGCACCCCCGTGAGTGCCTTAAAAAATGTCCCTCCGGGACATTTTTGGGGGGGTTTGGGGGGCGGAGCCCACCAATAAGAGCATCTGCGCCCTCAGGGCGCTGAGACGCTTGTTCTTTTTATTTTTCTTTCCCACGCTATTTTTTTTGTCGATCTTTTTTTCTTTCTCTTATTCCTTTTTTTTTGTTTCTCCGGGCACGTGGACACTTCCTGTTTGCTGCGATGTCGAAGGTTCGTTGTCCGAATACTCCGAAATTTCGGAATTTTCGGTTTCTTCGTTGTCTTCTTTCTCGTTGTTATTTGCATCGTTCCCTTCGATGGTAGGTAGAGGAGATGGTGACGGTGGTTGTTTCCACTTCGCAAATTTTCTTTCGACGAGCCAATCAGAGATATCCTTTTGTCGGACTCCCCAACGACAGACTTGGAGATGTGTTTTTTCTTGGTCTCGCAGCAAAATGAGTTCTCGGCTCTTTAGATGTTTGTAGAGTTCTTACGTCGCGGCGTTGTCCCAGTCTCCTCCGATGGGTTCGACATTTGAGATTCGTGCCATCGTAGCGTGCCATTTCGATGTGACGAACTGCGATGGCAAGTCGAAAACATGTTCCCCGCTGATGACCACCTCCGATGTGAAATCGCCAGCGAAGAAACGTAGTTGACCGTTGGCGTAGCGACCGATGAATTTCCCTCGGTGCGTCGATACTCCGATACGGAGGGCATACCATTTTCCCTTGACGGGATGTGTCAAAATGGGATTATTCCTGCGTGTAACCACTTCGAGGCTTCTCTGAAGGCCCAGCGTCGCCAAGAAAAGCTGCGGTGTCGTCAGGCGAACTTCCGTTGGAGTGAAGCATCGAGGAACGAGTACTTCGACTCGTTTCCCCAGAAGCTCTTCGTGTATATCTTCCATCCTATGATGGAGATGACACGAGATTAATTGTTTGTTTTTGCTCCTCCCTTTTTTTTTTAATTTTTATACGAAAAAAAATAAATGTTTTTTTTTTACTAACCTCAAAATAACTCCTTCCGTTCGTTGAGTTTTTCGGCGTTCCTTCGACGGAATAGACGGAAAAAGGAACTCACACGAGAAAAGAAAAAAAAAAACAAAAAACGACGCACTGCGACAGTGATGCCAGACTCGCGGGCGAAAAATTCCCGCACGCTCGACGAGCTCCCCCCACCACGTGACATGGACTGGCTGCTGGGCGGAGCTTAGCGCGCTAGAGTCACCGGGCTGGTGACGTCACTCACGCCCCGAGTGACTGAGCGCCAGCCCGTCGCCAGCAATATTTTGATAATTGTTTTTTAAATAATGAAATGGCAATTTGGTTTTTTAAACAATTAAAACAATAATTTCAATTATTTGAAAAAGTCAAACTTTTTTATTATTAAAAAAAATTAAACAGTAAGAGGGCTGAAGGACTTCGGTCGATGGCCCGTTGGCAATATGTGTATTAATGTATATATAAACAATAATTGTTACCGAAACTGTAAATACTTCAAATCTGTAAATATTGTCAATAAATACTTCTCTCTCTCTCTCTAAACAGTAATTTCCATTGTTTAAACAAAATAAACGTTTTTTTGTTATTTTTAAACAAATCAACTGTAAATTTAGTTTGTTAAACAATTGACCCAATTTATTTATTGTACACTCTGGTTAATTGTTATATTATATTCTTTTACTGGTCTATTTGTTTATTTATTAGTTAACATATTAATTTACGCGAAGCCAACGTGTGGAGTTGCCTTGTGACGTCACAAGGCATGAGGCGGCGCAGTCGCCTCGCGCTTACGTGACGTCACGCACCCGAGCGCGTCGAGACATGTCTCGTGACGTCACGCAGTCGAGCGCGTCGAGACATGTTCCGTGACGTCACGCGGACGGCAGGCGGGTGGGGGGCGAGAGTGGCGGGGGCGTGGCTTACGGCATGCTCGAGCGAATAGGCAGAGGGCAGTCGGCGGGATTTTTTCGTCCCGCCAGGGTCGGAGAGGGGGTAAAAAAGTCCCGCATGCGGGATTTCTCCCGCCAATCGGGCATCACTGCACTGCGAACTCCGCGGAAGAACGTCTCGAAATGTAATGAAATTTTTGCGGCGTTATTACTACTCACGTGTCATCGCCGCGGGGCTCGTCCCCACTTGTTGCCGGCGAATGTGAAAGTACGGATAAACTTTTTAATTCATACCGATATTATCGGTTTCACGTTTCCACTTTGTTTCTTTTTTCTTTTTTTTATATATTCTGCGTAATTATTACGCTTCACGCACTTTTATGTTTCACATTTCGACTAAATCGACCGGCCGGCGCGATGAATTCTGAAGAAATGGCGTCTCGGCGTCGCGTCGGTGGGAAGCGCGTGGTCGCGAACGCGTAAACTGCGTGGCGCCAGGCGGACTTTCTGTTGGAGACGAAGTTTTAATTTTCGTCGCCAAATAAATCGACGAGTTTTTTCGCAATCTTTTGTTGTTTTTTCGTTGCTGTTACACTAATTGGATTATTGCGATGTCGATTAATCATTTTACGTGCTGTCAAATGCTTTCTCTCTCTTATATTTTCGCGAATTTTCTCCTCGGATATTTCTGTTGTCACCGAAAGCTCCGGCCAATGAAATTCGCCGGGCATCCAAGGAGTTATATCCGACACAACATTCGGGCTTTTTCCTTTGATTTTCCACTGTCCATTTGTTCTCGGTGGGCTTGCCGGAAATGGTGATACAATGAACGAGCATCCTCGCGATGTAATTTTTGGATGAGAGTATTATATCGATCGAAATTTGACGATTCTTCCGGAATATCTATGTTTTTTAGTTTCCACTCCACAAAAGTTTTAGTTTGTGTGGCGTGGTTTTTCTTTGGGATTTTATACGTTTGCGTTGCTGTTCCCGTGGTTTCGATACAACCCTTCCTTTCTGATGTCCATCTCCGCGAATTTTTTATTACATTTATTATTGTTATTTTGCGTTTCTCCCAGTATCCTTTTCCTCCCGTTTGAACACAAAAATATCGAGTTGTAAGCGTGCACTCGGTTTGCGTTGTTGCATCCATTTTCACGTGTTCTTCCTTTGAATTTTAACGCGTAACTGTCGAAGATTTTGTGTAGTGAGTTCACGGGAACTACCTCACCTTCAATATCACGTCATCTTTACCGAGGGATCTGAGATGTATTTAATTTTTGTTTTTGGTAATCTCTTCGGCTTCATCGGTATTGTCGTGATTCTCTTGTGGAAAATACTTTTTCAAATTTGCCGCATGGCACATTCCCCTTTCTATTTGAGTGTCTACGCCTTCCAGAGTGTTTGTGGCGGTAGCGATTTGTTTCTTTATGCGATATGGTCCTTCGTAAATCGAGAAAAACTTAGCGACCATTCGATTCGCGGGATCACTAACGTTACACGCTTTCGCTAACACAAGATCACCTTCGGAAAATTGGGCAAGTTTATGTTTTTCGTCAAATCTCTTTGCGCGGAGACGGCCTTTTGTCCGTATCCTTTCCTTTCCTTTCCTTCCCTCCTGCGAGTCTCGCAGCTGAAAGGATACTCGCAGTGCGAGAGTGAGTTTTTGTTCGTACTTTTCGTTGGAATTACCCTCTTGGACATCGTGAAATGCTTGGATCCATTGTTTCCAAATACGAGTTGGCTTCTTGTTGAAGTGCAACTCGATTGGAGTAAATTCCGTTGTCTCACGTTTCGTTCATACAGTCTTGTATAACACGAATCCATTTTACCCATGAGGAATGTCTCCCGTTTAATGGAGTTCGGAAGAATCTTCCGATTTCTCTATTAACCCGTTCCACGATATTCCCTTGTGGATGTCGGATAGAAGAAAACACTGCTTGGATATTCTCCTCTTTTAATTTGTCCAACCATTTCTTGGACGTGAATTGGGTCCCATGGTCGAATTGCAATGTTTTTAATGGGTACAATACGACGTATTTTAAGAATGCGTCGATTGTAACAAACAGATATTTCATTCCTCCAGCCCCGGTCGGTAATGGACCGTAAAAATCTATCGAGACTAAATCACCCGGTCGTTCAGGGGTCAGATTTTGTTGTGCCGCGTATGAATGTTGATTCGGTGTTTTGTTTCTTTGACAGCTATCGCATGTGGATAGCAGTTTTCGAATAGTTTGATAGAATTTTGGATATGTGAATGTTTCGTCCAAAATTTTCCATTCTTTTTTTGCTCCAGCATGTCCCTAGATGCGATGTGTATCCCAGATCATTGTCCACATTACGTCCCGTGGCAAAACGACTCGTTCATAGTTTTTCGCTGAGACTTTTAACAGTACACCGTCTTGTAGTCGGTATCTTCGCGCCTCAAGAGTACCTTTGCGTAACTCGAGTATGTATTCTGAGAGTCTCTCATCGCGCGCCTGCCATTCTGCCATGTTTTTAAGTTTTTCTTCGAGTTCGCGAGAGGGTTGTTCGGCCGGGAGTGTTGCGATGGTGATTAGCTTGCCCTTGGCACCCCCTGGATCAGGTACGGAGTATCGGCTAAGCACATCTGCAACTACGTTCCTTGTCCCGGAACAATGTTCGAACGTTAGATTGTAGTGTTGGATAGCCAATACCCATCTCGTGAGTCTTTCGTTGAGTAATTGACACTTTTTTAAGAAAATAACTGCCTTGTGGTCAGTTATAACTCGAATTTTTGCCCCGTACAGGTACGGCCGGAACTTTTTTACAGCCCAAATAATGGCTAGGAGTTCTTTTTCGGTCGTTGTGTACGTTAGTTCGGGTCCTTTTAACGTTCAACTTGCAAAAACTACAACCGCAATTTCCCCGTTGTCGTCTTTCTGCGCCAAAGTTCCTCCGAGTGCATAGTTACTTTAGCAAAACATTCTCGATAAAAAGTCTTTTTACATTTTGAAACGCTTCTTTTTCCACTTCTCCCCATCTCCATTTTACTCCCTTTTTTAGCAATTCGCGACGTGGCAAAAGAGCGCTAGCGTGATGTTTGGCGAACTTTGTATAGTAGACTGTTAGTCCCGTGAAACCTCTTAATTGTTTTAAGTTCCTTGGGTCAGGAAAGTCTTGAATTGCCCTCACTTTGTCGGGCTGTGGTTTTATTCCCTCGGTCGTAATGATATGACCCAGGAAATGCATCTCTTTTCGAAAAAATTGTGCTTTTTAGGCACTCACTATAATAATAGGCAAAGAGTGCCTATTAAAATGACCATCCGTTGCTCTTCGGAGTCTGTCGAAGGGGTTACTCCGCAGCGCATACTCCAAAAATTTTTATTTTTCACCATTTGCTTCGGTGTATCTCCAACATCATGCGTAGTTACTTTGAAGTGACTGCGATGAATAGAAATATTTTTTTTAGCCTGCGGTGCAATGAAAACAACTTTTTGGCTGAATTTTTCTTCTCGGACGTCCGTATCACACTGTAACTTTAGATGGTGCGAACCAATTTTGTTCTCCTTCGCAGGGTTTTTTTATTACAGTATTTCCAGTATGCACATTACTTTTAAAACCAATCTAAGACCTTTAAGTATTTTTTCTAAAAAATTATTGGCCACAATTTGCATTTGCCTTCGGTCAAGTGTCCGTACGATGCCATCATAATGAACTCTACGAACCAATTTTTTTCTTCTTCGCAGCATCATTTTGTTTTATCAAAAGCACTGCGCACAGCAAATTTAGAGACAATCCTACATCTCTAACTATTTATTCATCACAATTTTCCATAAAAAACTTATTTTCTCACATCTGATGTCCGTACGGTGCCCCAATTAAGAATCCTGGAAACCAATTCTGTTCTCTTTCGCAACAATATTTCATTGTATCGAAAGCACTATGCACAACAAATTTTGAGTCATTCTGACAAATATAATTTTAATTATAAAATAATTCAAAAACAGTGGTTATAACAAGATTTGCTTTAGAGGTTATGTTATTTAGATTTGCCAAAAATCCATTTTTCATCATGTTAAAAAAAAAACTTCGGTTGTGAAAAATAAAACACGAAATATCATACACAGATTCACAAATGTTTGCGTTTTTTATTTCGAAAATAATATATTATCACCGAAAATCATTCGCAATATTTTAGCATATTTTATTCACATTCGTAATAAAAATGATAAATTTCACGTATTCACTGAAAAAATTGGTAGTAAACTCACAAAAAAGATTCATCGAATATCCAAAATAATGACAATTTCCCAAATAGAACTAAAAAAATCGCGAGTATATATTTTTTCGTTTTATTCTATCTGTCAAACTTTGGAAGCAGATGACAATTTCGTAGCAGACGATACACAGATGCTCATACGTCGCGGCGCGCGTACTCTGTGGCCGGATGATTTTCAAACAAAAAAAAAAATCGACATCTCGTTTCAATCTTTGTTCCTATTTTACGTAAATATAAATGGATTCTACGCGGTATAGCGCAAATAAAAAGTATGCAATCATAAAAAAAAAGAATTTTCTATCCTTCGACCGTCGAAGATTCATCGCAGCCGAAATCTTTGTCAATTATGTTCACCCGATTTATTTATTTACTGTTAATAATAAAAACTGCAAATTCTTTTTCTGGCAACGTATTTTCTCCTCTTCAAAATAAGCCAAAATAAGAGTCGAAATCTTTTTTCGCTGCCGAGATATGATTTTTTTTAAGCAAAGACTAATTTTACGAATTTTCATCAAAAAATGAATCGTTTTTTCAAATTTCTCGAAATTGCCGTCTCTAATCCTTTCCTCTCAAAGAAATCGTATTTACAAACTGACTCTCTGCGTTATTGCGCAGATAAAAAGTGTGCTATGTTTAAAAATTTAATTTTTTACACTTCGACCGTCGGAGATTCATCACATTCGAAATCTTTGTCAATTTTGTTCGCTGGATTTATTCGTTTACACTTGATAAGAAAACTGCTAATGATTATTCTATCGACGTATTTCCAACGTTTTTTTTTTTTTAATTTTTTCAAATTTTCGGCGAAATACGAATTTCTTTCATATGCTCACGTCTTGAAAAGTTTTTTTTCGCAAAAAAAAAAACAATTGTACAGTAGACTCCCGCTAAGTGCGCGCTCACGGGGCTGTAGGAGAGGAAACGCGCACTTACGGAGTTACCACCTCTCCGCAGGCTCGGCAGTGATCGTCTCGTGCGAGCCTGCAGGTAGTGGGGAGCGCGAGCAACCGATCGGTAAGAGTGCGACAAAGATAGAGCTATGCGTTCAGCGTATTGTATATACACGAACTGTAAGCGCTGTGTTTTTATCGCACACACACCGTATTCTCCATATCGAATAGCTTAGCGCGAATGAAAAGATACATAATAAAACAATTCGTAAAAATTTATTCTTATAAAATCGTCGTATGGTTAACTTTACACTCGAAGCTTAAGCGACATCGCTTTCTGCTTGGCACGTCTTAATGCTTTCATGTCGGACTCCGACAAGCCCGGATTTTGTTCGAAGAATTTAATTGCTTTTTCCAAACAATTCAAGGCCTCGCGCAGCAATGAAGCAGTCAAGGTTCTCGCGCTGTCAAATGCTTGTTTAAACAAGTTCGGTCGAGACCCAACAGGCAATTCGCGGCAAGCGATCTCGAGATATCAGGGCGGCTGGTAGCGCGACTACAGTCGGCCAAAACAAACATGCGTATTGTGACATTGTCGTAAAAAATGCAAGAAATTCATTTCATTACACTGTAGTATAAAAATACAACCAAATGGACGTAAATTCTGTCGAATTACTATATATTTTACGCTCGTTAGATTTGAGACGCGCGATTACCTTTAAAGAAATTTGAAAAAAAAAAAAAAAAGTATATGTACATATACATATATATATGTTTCATAATTAGGGAAAACACAAGCACCGTGGAAAGGCGCTACGTGTACCGGTATAAATATTCCGTGCTCTCCCCACTTGGCCCGAACGGCCCCGCCAGCCGAGCGAGCCAAGCATTGGTGGGGGAACGGCACGAACACCGAATTGAGGGGAAGGCGCCCAGGCGCGCACTTGGCGGGAGTCTACTGTACTCTTAAAGAACAATTATAAACAATTATTTATCAAGAAAGTGAATAACACTGAATTTGTCGATTTTACGAGTTATTCCGTACTGAAAAACTTATCCTCGTTTGTGATTAAATAAAATTTTTTAAAATACGATATGATATGATGCTAAATTTGATATTTTTAAGCGACGATAAATATCAATAAAATTTCATTGAAAAACGAAAAAAAATATCGAATTTCTCAAACTTCTCGTCTCCAATACTTGTCTGTTCTACAGAGACAATAACGAGCTGATTCCATGTATTACGAAGAAGAAAAAAAATATATCTCAAATGGTAGAATTGAAATTTGTTATAAGAGGACTGTCAAAGAGCCTTCAAAGTCGAATTTTTCAAGAATTTCATCAATTTGTAAAAAAATATTTCGGAGCTATCCAAGATGACAAATTTTTGATTCGAGTAACGTACTACTTCCTCTTCAATACAAGACAGGAACCAAAAAGATATATTTTTTCGTTCTCGAGATTGCATTTTTTTGCAGCATCCATAAATATCGATAAAATTTCATTGAAAATCACAAAGAATAGCAAATTTCTTGAACTTTTCTTCTACAATGGTTTGGTTTCCTACAGATAAAATAACGAACTGATTCCATCAATTATGGGGAAGAAAAAAAACACTGAAGGGGAAGGATTTAAAGGGGATATTTGGCCTGAATGCTAAATGGTAATCGTATTGGTGTCGGTACATGTTTTGTGTGTTTGTTTTATATTCATTAAATCTGGTCATAAGTTTTAAGCCAATAAAACGACTTTACTAGACATGATTTGATTCGTTAAATTAATTTGATCAACTTCTACGTGGTGCAATTCGTTATATTTGTCTCGTGTCTCAATATTTGACAATTTATCGTCAAACAAAAAGGAAATATCCGTCGTGAATATTAATAATCAATTGGTACAAAAAAGAAATATTTTTATTCGACGAAGATTAAACACTATGAATTAATTTACGTAACTGATAAATGTTTTTCCCTCATACGTACTGTCGAAAAGAAACGCACGAATAAACATACTTCATTCGTAGCGCATAGCGCGATGTGTAAATACACTCGTTACGGAGCGCGTAGCGCGACGTGCACCCCCGTGAGTGCCTTAAAAAATGTCCCGAAGGGACATTTTTCGGGGGGTTTGGGGGGCGGAGCCCACCAACAAGAGCATCTGCGCCCGCAGGGCGCTGAGACGCTTGTTTTAATTTGACCGTCATTCCGTGACTATTCAATCTCTCTAAAAGTTGATCGAGATGCACCATATGTTCATCGAAATCTCGGGAGATGCATAGCAAGTCATCCACGAAATTTATGATGTTGTCTCCGAGATCGCGAAGGACAATGTCCAGCGCTCGAAGGAGACTAGCGGTACTTGTTTTTAAGCCGAACGGGGTTACGATAAATTCGTAAACCTTACCCCTGTATCGGAAAGCGGTGTATTTATACGAGTCGGGATGAAGTGGTACTTGCCAGAAGCTATTGGTCAAGTCCAAACTCGTCATCACGCCTATCGAATGACATCGTTGAAAGATCTCTTCAATGTTCGGCGTACACTCGTGGTCGTCTGCTAAAACTTGATTAAGTTTTCTAGCATCGAGGCATAACCGAACTGACCCATCTTTTTTCTCGACTACCGTGAAGGGATTAACCCAATCACTGGTTGATCTTTGAATGATTCCGTGTTGCATTAGTTTCTCGATTTCTCGATCGACTTTATCTTTAAACAACATCGGGATCGGGTATGAGTGTACCACTATTGGCGTAACCGTTGTTACCACTAAACGGTGTTGGTATACTCGGATTAAACCGGGCCTTTTCCGGAAAACATTCCTGTGTTTCCAGAGTACATTTTTGCAGGAACCTTTATTCCCTTTCTTTCAAGTTTACTTTTTCCACTACTTCCTTTCTCGGATGCACTGTTCGTTCTTGTGGAGAGTTCTGTCTTTCCCCCTTGTTATTTTGACGCACGTATGTGACTTTTTGAGTCTCGAGTGTGCCGTTTAGACCTTTATTAACTAAGTCATCCTCTCTGGGGCCCAGCAGTGTTGGTACTATTTCAGTCACCTCGTTATATTTAACTCTTAATGTGTCGTTTTCCACGTCTAACAAACTTTTCAGAGGTTGCAGAGTATCTACTCCTAACAAAACGTCGCGTATAACCCCAGAAACTACAAGATATCGAGCATACGTTCGAACTTGTCCAATTTCCGTTGTCGCCATAATCTGTTTGGTGATTCGGCACGGCCTTCCTTTGATTGCCCCCTTTACTGTCACTTCCGTTACTGGAAGTATTGAACATTTAGTGAAAATATTGCGATTTTCCATAAAAAAATTCCTCCGATATTGCGGTCACTTTCGATCCGCTATCGATTAGGACGGCGACAGGGATCCCTCGAACTTTGCGTAGATCTCCGGACACTTCACTATCGGAACTGCCGCTTCCTCATTAATCTCGTCTCCTATCAGAAATTCTCTAGTATCAGAGAAGATCGTGTTGATAGGAAACCACCTTCCTTCATGTTCGTTTTGATTTCTCGTTTTTACCGTTGTACGCCGCGTTTCTCTGCTACTCCCTGTATCCGATACGGGTACAACGGGTATTAGTTTCCCGCCTTGGAGGTGTAAGGTTTCTCCTTGTCTACCTCCGAGATCACTGCTTGAATTATTTGATCTTGCGGTGGCGGGTTTTTGTTGTCATTCTGTTGTGGATAGTCGCGTTTTTGTTTGTTCCGGGGAGGTTTATTCTGCCCCCCCTGACCTTGATTTGATTTTTGTTAGTTATAGAAATGACTAGCAGGTTGTTGGGCTAGCGTTGGATTACATTCGAACTGTCTAAGTAAAGACTTGCGTACGCAGTGTTAGTGAATATTTAAGAATAAACGAAAAAAATTCGACGTGTTACTACAATTGATATATTTTTATTTGTTGGTTTTTGGCCAAATTCGCTCGTAATTGAGTCATAGTCTTTGAGTCGAGAATTTGTTTTCGAGATGCACCATGGGAAGGTAAACAACTAAGCATCTCATTTAAATTCGAGATTGATGACGTAGCGAGTTTCAAAATTACTACGTAACCATTCTCGAATTAAAATAGCAATTGAAAGTTATAAAGTATATTGAATATCAATTTCATTTTTGTTAACCAAATTTCCAAATTTGATTCACGAACACGATTTTGAAAAATGATAACCATAAGTTAAAATTGCCACCCTATTCGAGAACTTCTGTGTTCACAATATTGGGTGTTTTATCTCAGGTACATGAATGAATACATTTTTTTCTGAACTTACGCGTGAGCACCTTACATATAGTTGACCGTGTGAAAAACATACATCGTGTAAATCAATATCGACAACTTGAAAAGTTTCACCTTGTGATTTGTTGATTGTCATCGCAAAACATAGTTTGACTGGAAATTGGATCCTTTTGAACTTGAATGGGTAATTTACTGGTATCACGGGTATGCGTGGTATTAACACATGTTCGCCGATTGAATTACCGGTAATAATTTCAGCTTCTAATATGTAAGTGATTAATCTTGTAATTTTTAATCTGGTTCCGTTACACAGTTTTGGTGCATTCAAATTTCTCAATAGTATGATAAGGGTTCCGATTTTTAATTTTTGGGTATGTCATGGAAGTCCTAAAGGGTTGAGAGAATTTAGAAATTCAATGGGATAATTAGTTACTTGCTGAATTTCTGTGACACTATCGATCGACCGATACACATATTTATGTGTATCTTTAAGTATCAATTCGTTGATGAAATTAACTCTGTGATTTTTCGGCGCAAGTATAGCGCGTTTCCGAAATCAAGAGCCCGTATGTTTTGAAGGTGTCGATATATTCGGATAAACTTTTGATATTAATTCAGTCAGATCAGGTACCACCGTCGCTAATTTTGAATTAATGTTATTTTCGCCATACTGTTCAGGGTACGTTCCACTGCCATCTTGCAATAGTGTATCAGAAAATACACCTGCTCGTGCATCACGTTTTAAATAACCTTGCATGTTTGTTGTTAGAGTCAAAATTCCGACAGATTCCCACAAAAAGATGATTTCACACACGCATTAATGGCGTCGGCTTTACTGACTCTAGGTATTACAGGATGAGTTTGTCGAAAGTCTCCCGCAAATAATATCGACAGAATCAAGAACAACTACAGACTTCCAATAACCCTTTTGCGTATGTCCCTGGGACGAATAAATTTCAGTACAATTATTGTGAACGAGTGTTTGCAAAAAAGCATGGTGTTTTACAACACCACCGGCACAATTCGAATCAAATTTGTAAGCGAATTTACACTTGTACTTATTGTAAGAAGACGTTCTGGTAAAAAAATCATCTAAGTTCCCACAATAGGCAGCATTAAAAACCGCAAAAAAATAAGAAAAAGGTTCGAAAATAAAGGATGATTTTTACAGATTATTTTTATGTTCTGTATATGTGTCTGTGAGGGGAGTCTGTGAGGGGTGTCTGTGAGAGGTGTCTGTGAGTGTCTGCGAGCGTCTTGTGGACAAACACACAAAAAAAATCGGGACTTTCTTTTATATATATTAAGATAAGATAAGATTACTTGGATGACTCTTGGATTTATCGCCTTCCGGAATATGGAAAGGTTGGTTTTCCTTTGGGCTCTCATTCTTTTTCTCGGAGGGCTCCTTGTTGCGTTTCGCGTTTACTGGTCCTCCTTGTTCGATCTTTTCAAGGAAACCCATAAGTTCCTCCAGTGTTTTGAAACCGCGACCCACAATTGTTGCTTGTATTTCATCTGTGAAATGTTTCGCTAAGGCACTGATGATTTCCTTATCGGAGGGTGGTGGGATGAAATCCCGTGCACTTCCAAAGATACGTGTTGCGTACTCGACTTTGTTGGTCTTTCCGTCTTTGTTAAAGAATCCGAATTCCAAATTCCTTCGGACCTTCCTTTGGACATCTTTGCTCCAGTATCTCTGGACAAATTTTGCCTCGAGTTGGTCGACAGTTTCGACGTAATCTTCGACTAGAAGCCACCATTCCTTTGCCGCTGCTTTGAAGCATTGGCCGATTAAATATTTTAATTCCGCGGGTTGAGGTTTTCATCGCAGGAATTTCATCGGTCTCTACGTTCCCGATGCATCAAACGTTGGGGGAGTTAAACGGATATGATTTTCCGTTGCTCGTCTATTACGTAGTGTTGTGTTCTCTACTTCCGGTTGAAAATCTTCGTCTTCTTCCGGAAAATATGCGGCTTTTTTCCGATTAGACTGTTGCGTTGGGATGATCCGGGTACTCTCGATATCATGGCCCTCGTGGTGATGAATTTTCGCAGCCAGCTCCTGGATTTTGGCGTCTAGATCTTGTTGGACAAGTCGGTGCTGAGTGGTGTTGACTTCTAGAAGGCTCATTCGCTCGGCTGTTTCTTGTGCCTTGGACTCGAGATCTCGAATTTTGTCATTCGTGGAAGCTGTTGCTTTACAGACCTCCGACGCAATATACGAGTGCCTTTTCCGTTGCATCAATAGCATGACTCCTCTCTTTACGGTGGGCTATGAAGTTGTTTTCTATGGCCTCGCATCGTCTAGTTACGTCCACAACGACTCTGCGCTTCATCATGAAACGCTTCAAACAGTGTTTTAGTTGAACCGAACTCCACAAGTTAAAACAAAGGAGACGGGGCTCATGACCTTGATTTTAGCAGGAAGAAGGAAATATCTTCTATTAAATCTTAATTAATTAATCCTTAAATAATTAGTAAACCACGGATTCCTCTCATTATAACACATCGGAAAGCAATAGAGGTCAGACTTCTGAAGAAAATAATAAAGTAATGATCAATAGAAAAACGAAACTGAGAATATAGTCAATTTAAAAAGAAATAATAATAGACAATTCACCCCCAGGAATTGCTCTCTTGAACGCCTGTGTTTATCCTTATGGTATTAATTAAGTACGTAGTAGTAATTACACGGAGAATGATACCATTATAAAAACGAAAAGGGATTTTCACCTTCTGAAAATTATACAACGTTGGCATTCGACAGTTCAGGTACAAAACCGCCGAGTAACGAAAAAGAGTTCTCTCGCAACAGGCAGAAAACTTGTCCATAAACTCTCCGACTGTAAAGAAATTACTACACGTACAATATTAATTTAGTTCGTCCTTCGAGAAATTCTTAACCTTGGACAACTTGTACGCCATTTGTTTAAACAAATGACTGAAGGAGTTAACGGTAAAGCATTTGCCGAGGAAAGTCTTTTCCATGGCACGCCCCTGGACGAAATAACATGGAAAAGATTTATTGCTTTATTAGTAATATAGAATTATACTTTTGCATTATTATCCAGACAGACGAGTACAAACTAATCAAGTACTAAATAATTAGTTCACGATAATAGGTTATGGTTTATATCAATGATATTCATTATTATATTTCATTATTATATTCATTTTCTGTTAGGAATAAGCGAGTCCTGGTTATAAGAGTCTTACGAGAAACTACGAATTTTATAATTCACGTAATACGTATAAAATTCCGAAGACATAGGAGAGCGTATTTTCACTGTTCAATACCGGTTTTTATTTGTCTAGACAGTTGACGAAATTCTATAGTCCGATTGGAACTCGTGCGACCTTTTTACATATAAAGTATTTAGCCATAAAAGGCTGCATACCAACAAAAATCTTTCTGGTAATGACTTCCCGGAAAACGGAAACGAGAAAAGGAGGGGATTGATGCCTACGTGATCTCGTCTGCGCCCTTTTACTTTTCGATACCCCACCCCGTCATCCACGGCGCGGGGCCCGATAAACGCATTGCGCCTAAAAGAAGGACTTAAGATCATGGACCAATCAGGGATGAGACCGGTAGCATCACCTCATCTTCTCGTTACTGTACCAGAATTTTATACCGAATAGATATACAAAAAGACACTCGCATAGCAACATCCCCTCTACTTGTCACCAAGGAAAATAGTATAAAAACCCCCGAAATTGTACGCTCAGGAGCACACTTTCTTCAGTTTTTTTGAGCACACCTCTTTCAGTTTCATAAGCATACCGTTTTAGTTATTATCGGGGATATTCCTTCAGTTTTGTTGAGCACATTTTACCCAGTTATTAGAGGAGGTTATTCTTTCAGTTTTGTTCAAGCATATTCCTTCAGTTTTGTTCAGCATATTCTTTCATTTATTTGTTCAAGATACCACAGTAGTACCGCTCAAATCAGTTATCCATTGTTTCGAAATTCAGTTTTAACCCGATTGTCTTTCAGACTTTCGAGTTGTCAGTATTAAATCCAGGACTCAGAGAAACGGAATTAATTCTTCAGTCTATAATTTGACATTGTATTTCGCGAGTTTTAGGAATTCCAACCATATAGACATTTGGTCTCCATTGTTTTTTTTTTTGTTCAATATTATCACCTGTATTACTCATATTTTTTTTGTGACATTAAAAAGTATTAACTCTACCTGCATTTCCGTGAAACACATCATTTTTTAGGCACTCACTATAATAATAGGCAAAGAGTGCCTATTAAAATGACCATCCGTTGCTCTTCGGAGTCTGTCGAAGGGGTTACTCCGCAGCGCATACTCCAAAAATTTTTATTTTTCACCATTTGCTTCGGTGTATCTCCAACATCATGCGTAGTTACTTTGAAGTGACTGCGATGAATAGAAATATTTTTTTTAGCCTGCGGTGCAATGAAAACAACTTTTTGGCTGAATTTTTCTTCTCGGACGTCCGTATCACACTGTAACTTTAGATGGTGCGAACCAATTTTGTTCTCCTTCGCAGGGTTTTTTTATTACATTATTTCCAGTATGCACATTACTTTTAAAACCAATCTAAGACCTTTAAGTATTTTTTCTAAAAAATTATTGACCACAATTTGCATTTGCCTTCGGTCAAGTGTCCGTACGGTGCCATCATAATGAATTCTACGAACCAATTTTTTTCTCCTTCGCAGCATCATTTTGTTTTATCAAAAGCACTGCGCACAGCAAATTTAGAGACAATCCTACATCTCTAACTATTTATTCATCACAATTTTCCATAAAAAAATTATTTTCTCACATCTGATGTCCGTACGGTGCCCCAATTAAGAATCCTGGAAACCAATTCTTTTCTCTTTCGCAACAATATTTCATTGCATCGAAAGCACTATGCACACCAAATTTTGAGTCATTCTGACAAATATAATTTTAATTATAAAATAATTCAAAAACAGTGGTTATAACAAGATTTGCTTTAAAGGTTATGTTATTTAGATTTGCCAAAAATCCATTTTTCATCATGTTAAAAAAAAAACTTCGGTTGTGAAAAATAAAACACGAAATATCATACACAGATTCACAAATGTTTGCGTTTTTTATTTTCAAAATAATATATTATCACCGAAAATGATTCGCAATATTTTACCATATTTTATTCACATTCGTAATAAAAATGATAAATTTCACGTATTCACTGAAAAAATTGGTAGTAAACTCACAAAAAATATTCATCGAATATCCAAAATAATTACAATTTCCCAAATAGAACTAAAAAAATCGCGAGTATATATTTTTTCGTTTTATTCTATCTGTCAAACTTTGGAAGCAGATGACAATTTCGTGGCAGACGATACACAGATGCTCATACGTCGCGGCGCGCGTACTCTGTGGCCGGATGATTTTCAAATTAAAAAAAATCGACATCTCGTTTCAATCTTTGTTCCTATTTTACGTAAATATAAATGGATTCTACGCGGTATAGCGCAAATAAAAAGAATGCAATCATAAAAAAAAAGAATTTTCTATCCTTCGACCATCGAAGATTTATCGCAGCCGAAATCTTTGTCAATTATGTTCACCCGATTTATTCATTTACAATTAACAATAAAAACTGCAATTCATTTTTTCTGGCAACGTATTTTCTCCTCTTCAAAACAAGTCAAAATAAGAGTCGAAATCTTTTTTCGCTGCCGAGATATGATTTTTTTTAAGCAAAGACTAATTTTACGAATTTTCATCAAAAAACGAATCGTTTTTTGCCGTCTCTACTCCTTTCCTCTCAAAGAAATCGTATTTACAAACTGTCTCTCCGCGTTATTGCGCAGATGAAAAGTGTGCTATGTTTAAAAATTTAATTTTTTACACTTCGACCGTCGGAGATTCATCACATTCGAAATCTTTGTCAATTTTTTCGCTGGATTTATTTGTTTACACTTGATAAGAAAACTGCTAATGATTATTCTATCGACGTATTTCCAACGTTTTTTTTTTTTTCAAATTTTTTGAAATTTTCGTCGAAATACGAATTTCTTTCATATGCTCACGTCTTGAAAAGTTTTTTTTCGCAAAAAAAAAAAACAATTGTACTCTTAAAGAACAATTATAAACAATTATTTATTAAGACAGTGAAAAACACTGAATTTGTCGATTTTACGAGTTATTCCGTACCGAAAAACTTATCCTCGTTTGTGATTAAATAAAATTTTAAAAAATACGATATGATATGATGCTAAATTTAATATTTTTAAGCGACGATAAATATCAATAAAATTTCATTGAAAAACGAAAAAAAATATCGAATTTCTCAAACTTCTCGTCTCCAATACTTGTCTGTTCTACAGAGACAATAACGAGCTGATTCCATGTATTACGAAGAAGAAAAAAAATATATCTCAAATAGTAGAAATGAAATTTGTTATAAGAGGACTGTCAAAGAGCCTTCAAAGTCGAATTTTTTAGGAATTTCATCAATTTGTAAAAAAATATTTCGGAGCTATCCAAGATGACAAATTTTTGATTCGAGTAACGTACTACTTCCTCTTCAATACAAGACAGGAACCAAAAAGATATATTTTTTCGTTCTCGAGATTGCATTTTTTTGCAGCATCCATAAATATCGATAAAATTTCATTGAAAATCACAAAGAATAGCAAATTTCTTGAACTTTTCTTCTACAATGGTTTGGTTTCCTACAGATAAAATAACGAACTGATTCCATCAATTATGGGGAAGAAAAAAAACACTGAAGGGGAAGGATTTAAAGGGGATATTTGGCCTGAATGCTAAATGGTAATCGTATTGGTGTCGGTACATGTTTTGGGTGTATGTTTTATATTCATTAAATCTGGTCATAAGTTTTAAGCCAATAAAACGACTTTACTGGACATGATTTGATTCGTTAAATTAATTTGATCAACTTCTACGTGGTGCAATTCGTTATATTTGTCTCGTGTCTCAATATTTGACAATTTATCGTCAAACAAAAAGGAAATATCCGTCGTGAATATTAATAATCAATTGGTACAAAAAAGAAATATTTTGATTCGACGAAGGTTAAACACTATGAATTAATTTACGTAACTGATAAATGTTTTTCCCTCATACGTACTGTCGAAAAGAAACGCAGAGCGCGACGAATAAACATACTTCATTCGTAGCGCATAGCGCGATGTGTAAATACACTCGATACGGAGCGCGTAGCGCGACGTGCACCCCCGTGAGTGCCTTAAAAAATGTCCCGAAGGGACATTTTTCGGGGGGTTTGGGGGGCGGAGCCCACCAACAAGAGCATCTGCGCCCGCAGGGCGCTGAGACGCTTGTTTTTCTTTAAATTCATTTTTGAATTAAACCAACGTGAAGAAAGTTCTATATCCACGAACACCAGGAAAGCACCGTTTATTACCGTAAGTACCTGTTTATTTATTTATCAACAGTGCATTATTTCATTTTGTTCTTGCAACCCAGTGATTTGAAGTGACCACCAAAATCTCGTTTAACCGTGTCGCGTGCTCCGACACCTGGTCAGAAAACGGCAGGTAGCTGCCGTCTCACCGAAGATTTCCTCTCTATCTCTCTCTTTGCCTGAGAGACGCCAAACCCTCTACTAATTAGTTTACACCCTACGACACGCATTTAACAAGCACTCTTAAGGGCTCCATCCCAAGCAATTTTCCGCAAGGTTAGGCTTTAAAAAGGAGCAATCGTTGTCCTCCTTATCGACACCAGGTGTGGTAAAGGTTGGTTTAACACCCACTTGACCAGCGCGTGCGATTATAACGGAGACAACTGTTATATTTCAAACTAGTAAAGAAACAACGCTAGTTTGGACGTAACAGAATTTTTGGGGGCTCGTCCGGGATCATTAGAGTGTTTGTTTAAACATTTAAATAAAAAAAAAAGGGGAGTAGAAGATAATCTCAAAAAAAAAAGGGGGAAAAAAAAGGGGGTAACACAAAAAAAATAACACAACTGTACACGCTCCTCTCATTTCCTCCTACCTTCCTAAGCCATCATTTGTTTAAACGCTTCCATAGGCGAACAAGTTGATGAAGAACACAATTAGTTATAAGCCATCATTTGTTTAAACGCTTCCATAGGCGAACAAGTTGATGAAGAACACAATTAGTTACAAGCCATCATTTGTTTAAACGCTTACATAGGCGAACAAGTTGATGAAGTAACACAAACAAACACAAACAAAACACAAACAATACACAAACATGTTCTCCAAACAAACGCTAACACCTCTATAAAAAGTAACGATACCCGAATTTCCTACCCTGTGTACAAAAAAAAAATAAATAAAGGGGCAATAGACAGGTTATATGCCGAAGCAAGGAGGCTGGCGACGAAAAATATGAGCATTAGTAAGAAACAAAAGCAATCAAAAACCAGTAGCTGAATCAAATCCTATCGCCCCATCACTAGAAGACAGATCGACCAGGGAATTGGTGGAAATAGACTTTCTTTATTTAACTTCCAACGAGGCGATATTTTGTGAAATTTGGAAAAAGCCTCTCTCGGTGAAATCTTTCAAGTTATTCGAGAACAAACCGCGAGTTAGTAAGTTCGAAGAAGCCCAAATAATAATCACGCCAATAAAACCAACAGAATCTTTTGTTATCCCCGAAAGCTGGTTTCAATAAAATTGTAAACTAATTATTTTATTTGCCGGAGGAAAAAAACACAAGCGGTAAGGCATAAAAAAAGGATAGAGGAGGAAAATAACCAGTTTCTATATGCTAACCAAATCCGTTTTAAAGCTTTTGAGAAAATTAATTAAGAGCTATTGCTACTTGTTCATAACCAACCGACACCGAAAGAACAAAATTATTACACAGTACAAAATATCTTTCATCAAACCACGCTCTCACAAGCATAGGGTAAGAACGGTCTTAAGGAAATAAAATACGCCGAGCAGTAAAATTGAATAAGGATAATAAATATAATAATAATAATAACGAAATAATTCCTTTCCACTTCCTTTTGGGAATCTAAATGAGTTCTACTAACCCCGAGAGAAAAAGCGAACCATCGTCCCGTTCCACCCGATCAACTCGTTCAAACACCACTATTCCTGACCACATTGTACACCAATACGTAAACGAACGAAGAAGTAGCAGAGGTAACAAGTCATTACTCGCGGAAGAGGGAACAGTCCATAAAAAAATACCAACCATAGACGAATCCCTCAAAGAAGAAGAGGAGGAAAACCTTGAAGAAGAGACACAAGCAGCGAAAGAAGACACTCAGATACAGGTAATAGAGAAGGTAATCGAACAAGAAGAGACAGACGAAGTAACGGCGAATCAAAGGTACCTAGAAGAACAATACGAAATATTAAGCGTTAGAGCCCAGAGTTTGTCTATAGCTGAGGACAGGTTGAAAGCGGAGGAACTTAAATCAACCGAGCGAAACACTGTTGAAACGCTCGCAGACCCTTCACGGAGACCCGATACGCCGGTACCCCATCTCCTCGATACGACCACCGAGTCCGATAACGAGAGTACACATACGATCATTGATAATTTTTCTGAAAAGGACATTGGAGAAAACTCAACATACATATCGTTCGCAGACCAGACAATTTATAAGAGCCTCGCTGAGTTTGATACGAGTGAGGAAGAATTTTATACACCGGAAGGCGATTATCCTGTGCCTAAAACTTTTCTCCCGCAACTTGACGCAGTTAGGCGTAATCTATATCCAATCATAGGAGAAGGCGCAAACCGAACACCGGGAACCAAGCCAAAATCAAATTCAGAAATCTCTACAGCCTCAAAACAACCAATTGATCTCGATAAAACGCTTACGGGTAAAATTGAGACACCCGAAACAAAAAACACAAGAAGTCCTCCCATAAATACTCCACGAGACACCGCCGAACAGATAGAACAGAAGAACATCATGGCTAATTCCGGGCTAAAAGTGTCTCTCAAAGACGCTTTGGGCGTCATCCCCACGTATGACGGTGTTAACACTTCGCTGAATCTGTTTATCCAATGTTGCGAAGAGGCATTAGAGATGTTGGACGCCTCTAGCGAGGAGCAATTAGTCAAGGCAGTCAGAATAAAAATCGTCGGCGAACCCCGACGATCAATAGCTCAACAGACATTCAGGAACATGAAGGAGTTGCATAAATTTTTAAAATGTATCTATGCGCCCGCGAGAAATATATATCAATTACAGGGAGAACTCGGCTCTATATATCAACGACCCGAAGAAACCGTAGTGGCCTATGCAAATAGAATCCGTGATTTGGGTTTCCAAATACTGGAAGCTTACGAATCGGAAAATAACGAACCCGCAGATAAGGCTTTCAGAGATAACACTGCCTCCAGCCTCCCTCCATGTTTCATACAAGGATTAAAACCGGAAATCGAAGCACGAATGACAGCGGAAGGAACGATCGACGACATAGTAAAAAGAGCAGTAAAGATCGAAAAACAATTAATAGCTCGAGCTGCTTTGCGCGAAGGTAACAGGAGTTCAGAAAACACCAAGGATGCGAGAGTCGAGGGTAAACGTCCTATCCGGGCAATTAGCAGCGAGACACCCGAGTGTCAGCTTTGCAGCAAACCTGGACACATAGCTGTGAACTGCCCCGACAAACCTGTAAACAACGCGGCGGGATCTACGGACTCAGGTAGCCCAGAAAAGGTAGTACCCACCTGTCAGTACTGCGACAAGAGAGGACACGTGGCCAGCAAATGCTTCCAGTTATTCTCTCCTAAGAAAAATAATGACCCCACGCCCAACACCCCCGTAATTACCGTGTGCCAACATTGCAACAAAAGAGGTCATACTGCTGATCGATGCTATAAATTATTCCCTCCATCAAATCAAGAGAAGCCATCTGTTATCTGTCAACTATGTAAAAATCAAGGACATACGGTGCAAGATTGTCACCTGTTGCCAGGCCATGCTAAAAAAATAACGAGCAATCAGAACACTCGCAACAATCCCGTGCCGCAAGGTTTGCAGTTCACGCAGGCAGCCAATATCGTCTGTCAAATATGTAAAAAGAATGGACACGGGGCATATTTATGCCCTTACCGCCACAATCAAGCTCAATGCGCCTCGTCCCAGCAGCAAACTTTCGCAGACACCATTAAAGGCGATCCAAAAACAACCGGCGCTTGCCATTATTGCAAACAAACCGGCCATTTTATTCGAGAGTGCCCGGCGAAAAAAGCCAATGAATCGCGGTATAATACGTCTCCGGGAAACTCCAACGGTCTCCCGACGACGGGTGCTGCGGGGACCACCCAGAGCGTGCACCCAATACACGTGATCTCAGTAGTATCCAATCCACACGAACAGTAAAAATTCACACAGTAATATTGCACAGGGAAAGCAGCGTCCCGACGATCGAGTTAACGAGTGAAAATTTAACAACATCTATAATATTAATGGTTGACACTGGAGCTGGACCAAATATCATCAAAAGGGAATTCGTAAACTCAACTACGGTGATCGACGACAACGAGATCTTACAATTAAACGGAATTACCACCAATTCAATATATACCCGTGGACGAGTGACGCTCGAAGTTTTCGGACGATTTGCTACATTTCATGTAGTAGAGAATAATTTCCCCATCTACGAAGGCGGAATACTGGGATCGGAATATTTGGACGGAAATAGAGTTGTAATCGACTACGAAAGACGGCGCTTAAAAATGCAAGATCTAAAAATTCCATTCTCTACCCCCGAAACAATAATAATTCCGGGACAAACGCGAAAACTTTGTTTTGTTCGAATAAAAAATTTGGAAATTCGTGAGGGATATCTGCCCACTCTGGAAGCTGGAAAGGGAGTTGAGATAGAAACCGGATTGGTTACCAACGAAAATGGAAAAGCGTACATTTATGTTACAAATAATAATCTCTACACGATCAATTTACAAGTACCAGTACTAGAACTACTCACGGAAAAGGCAACTGGCATAGAAAAGGAAATAACGAGTAATGAAAATAAGGGGAAAAATTCCGCAGATACTGCGCTCTCGGTGAAATCGGAGCCCGAGGGACCTTTGGAATCCAAGGAGAACAGGAGGGATGCAGGAAGGATGAACGAGGATACTAAAGAAACCAAGGAAATTGAGATGACAACTGAACCGCAAAGTATAACTATTGTGACCCGACGATCGCCGATAAATAATAAAGACGAGTGTATATCTAAAGAAAAATCAAGTAAATCTATAAAAACATCGCTATACGAATCCACAGGGGAATCAAGTGAGGCCCAGGAATTTCGTGATGATTTCGTTTTAACATCAGTACAAAGTGAGGAAGTTAAAGTTGATAAGGAATATGAAAAAAATAATTCTGTTGCTGCTAAAGACTGTGACGTGAGCCCAGGTAGCTCTAGGGGTCTAGGTATGACCGAGAGAGTTTACAGTGGTCAAGTCGAAGAGTCTGAAGTCAATGAAATTTATAATCGCCCAAGTGAGGCGGAAGAACAAGGAAAAGAAAAAGAATGTACTACGAGATACCACGAAATTACGAAGCCGAATACGAAAACTCATGAGGATGAAACTGATCCCGAGGAAATGGGAAATTTATCTACAAAATACGAAGAAGATAGTATGGCCATGCGACATGTAGAATCCTTGACGAATAAGAAAACTTGTAACCAGAGAAGAATAGTAAATAATGACACTCTTTCAAAAAATAATAAAAGTTATACCGTCGTAAACCTCGAACTTGCGGAGAAGTTACGATCCAGCTGCCTACAACCCTTTTTAAAAGAAAGTTTCTGTTTTACACTCACAGTCCTCGACACGAAAGATCGCTTTGAGAAGATAAAATCTCTCCTCCGATTGGATGAATTAAATATGGAAGAAAAAACCAGCATCGAATCCTTATTACAAAGCAGCGCTCACCTCTATCACTTGCCGGGAGAAGCATTAACACACACGACAATATTACAACATCGAATTCCAACGACGGATGATTTGCCCATTAATACGAGGGGATATCGCTGGCCGGAATGTACAAAGGACGAAATAGAAAAACAAGTCGACGATATGCTAAGAAACGGAGTAATAGTACCATCGACCTCTCCTTACAATTGCCCTGTGTGGGTAATACCAAAAAAGAACGACTCTAAAGGAAATAAAAAATGGAGGGTGGTATTTGACTATCGGGCCCTTAATGAAAAAACTATTGCCGATGCTTATCCCATCCCTAACATAACCGAGATACTGGACCAATTAGGCGGCGCAAAGTACTTTTCTGTGTTTGACTTGGCATCAGGATTTCATCAAATAGAAGTCAGTCCTTTGGACCGGCATAAGACCGCATTTACGACGCCACGAGGCCATTTCGAGTTCGGTCGAATGCCGTTCGGACTTCGGAACGCCCCGCCCACTTTCCAAAGAACTATGGATCTCGCTCTAAGCGGACTACTTGGAAAAGGAATATTTGTATATCTGGATGATATCGTTATGTATTCGCGAGGATTAGAATAACATGAAACCATCTACAAAGAACTGATGAAAAGGCTCGAAGTGGCAACTCTAAAACTACAACCTGACAAATGCGAATTTTTAAAGAAAGAAGTCGTCTATCTAGGACATATCATCGGCAATGACGGAGTTAAGCCCGATCCTAAAAAACTCGAGGCAGTACGCGAATTTCCTCGGCCCAAGAACGTTAAAAATATTCGACAATTCTTGGGACTAACAGGTTATTATCGACGTTTTATTGATGGCTATGCAAAGATATCAAAGCCACTCACGCTACTTCTTCGGAAAGAAATACCCTTTGAATGGCATAACGAGGAACAGGAGGCTTTCGAAATTTTAAAGGAAAAATTGTGCACCGCTCCTGTGTTACGGTACCCAGATTTTTCGAAACCTTTTATTTTAACGACCGACGCCTCAGGAATAGCTATCGGCGGTATCCTTTCTCAAGGGGAAATTAACCATGACCATCCATGCGCTTATGCTTCCCGCGCCCTCAACAAAACCGAAGAACGATACGATACCTATGAGAAAGAAGCTCTCGCAATAGTATATTGCATCCTTCATTATCGCCCCTATTTATATGGACGCAAATTCACGGTAGTAACCGACCATAAACCACTGCTATGGTTCCGCCGAGCCACGGACGGAAACTCGAAGATTTTGAGATGGCGGCTGAAACTCGCCGAATATGAATATGACGTAGTATATAAAGCAGGAAAGACCAACGTAAATGCTGATGCTCTCTCTCGAAATCCCGTCTGTGAACCCATTAGTCCCGACGGCATCTTTATAATTCGCACCAACCCCACGAATAAAACGCGCCATAAACCGGCACGCGGATTAACCGACGAGGAAATTGCCGAGTATTTAGCTTTAGATAGCGACGAAGACGTCGATGAAACCGTAGATCCAGATGAGGAATTATTAAAAGCCGACGAGGATCCGTGGGAGCCTCCAGACCCTGACAACATATGCGAAGCCTCGACGAGCGGCGCCCTTGGACCAGCCGGCGGGACACAAGAAGGAGACGTGCCTGAAGAAAGCGGGGACGACTTTGGCAACGTGGATTACGAGAAAGTCCACTCAGCTGGACCATCAAAAAGTCATAAAAAATCAACCCGAGGGAGGAATCCCACGCCGGAACGAAAAGATCAGGAAACCTTCGGAGAAAGCTGCAGCCGAAGAATTAACGAGACTACCGATACTAGGATAAGCTACGGTAACATGCACGAAGACAGTGCACCTCTTCAGGCGACCGGAGATCTCGAGGATATTGACAACGAGCTAACGAAGGAAGACACCGAACTTTCGGACGAGGGTAGTGATATTGAGGACAATCCTATAAGAAAAAAAGATGGTCGGCAACCGCTGGTTTACAGCGATTCGGAGAATTCCGACGACGAGAGCACTCCACGCTGCACACCCGGCAACGAGTGCGAGAGACTCAAAGTTAATTTACCTGACGTCCGAGCACAGCGGGAAAAGTCTAAGACTATCCAGCAATCTCGAGATCTTTTCTACAGTCGTAAAGATAGCATGATGTTTTTCGTGGATACAAGGGGGCTGCCGATGGATAAGGGGGCGCAATCATTGGTAGACCGAGAAGAAATGCCCAATTTAAGAAAATTGAAATTACGAGAAGCGAAAGCCTTGTCTAAGCGAAATAATAAATATTTTATTGCTTTGCCTATTCGAGACGAAATACGAGACGGACCAACATTAATCCTTGAAAATATCGTCGAAAGTTTAAAAAGCTGCCGAAACCTCGCAGAGGAATTAAACTTGAAATCAATCAGCGTTGCAAAGTCTTATGCGATTTGCAATATACAATGGAACGATATCGTAATTCAAATCCACCAATTATTTCAAGAAACAGACATAAAAATAATAGTCTGTCTGGGAATTATCAGGGAACCAAAGGAAGAAGAGCGAGAGGCAATAATAACGGAAAAACACTGTTCGGCCGTTGGCGGACACAGAGGTGTGAGCAAAACATATAATCGAATTCGACACGATTACTATTGGAAAAATCTCAAACAGGACGTTCAGGACTATATAAAAAGATGTTTGAATTGTCAATTAAAAAAATTGGTGAGAGTCAAGACAAAACAACCGATGGTCATCACCGATACACCCCCTACGGCTTTCGAAAAAATTGCTATGGATATCGTGGGACCATTGCCGAAAACTCACAAGCAAAACGAATATATACTTACTATACAAGATCAACTAACAAAATTTTCAATCGCGGTAGCTCTACCGAACGCCAAAGCTGTAACCATAGCTGAGTCATTCGTTAAGAGATTTATCTGCAACTTCGGTTCTCCCCGAGCCGTATTGACCGACCAAGGCACGAATTTTCTGAGCAACTTTATGAAACAAATTTCAAAGTTATTTAAAATCAAGAAGATTAAAACTACAGCTTTTCACCCACAGTCGAACGGTTCATTAGAAAGATCACATCACGCTCTCGGCGAATATCTCAAACAATATACAACCCAAGAAAATAATTGGGATGATTGGGTGGAATTAGCTATCTTTAATTACAATACGAACGTTCACGAGAGCACAAGGCACACCCCTTACGAAATGGTATTCGGTCGAATCGCAAGAACCCCCTCGAATTTTCCTCTTGACGACCTCGACAAGCTAGCAACGTACGACGACTATTTGACAAGATTAGTTACACAGATACACGAGATCCAAAATATAGGAAGAATAAATCTCATAGCTTCTAAAGAGAGAGCCAAGATATATAGAGATCGCCACATCAATCCAGTTACGTTCAAGGTTGGCGAACCCGTCTTTCTGCTTAAAGGGCCAAAGCCAGGGAAATTAGGAGATCAATATACAGGACCTTTCGAGATATTGGACATTTTGGAAAAGGGTAATCTGCGGATTCAACTCAAAGGCAAAACGTGCGTCGTTCACCCAGAGCGAGTGAAGAAGTCGCACATACCTGTACGAAAATGATGGGAACAGGCGACACTGGAGAGTCTGCAGGTGTTTCGAACAACACGACTCAAACACCGAAAAGCCGGAAGCAGCCGCAATACCACCGACATCGGCGTGAGACAGAGAGAGTGAAAAGTTTTGTCGGATGGCCGCGACCGTACCTGAAACCCGAGGCACTCGCTGCCGCTGGATTTTATTACGAGGGCCTAGGTGACGATGTTATCTGCTTTGAATGCGGTATAATAATGCATGATTGGAAAATCGGCGAGGATCCTTTAACTGAGCATAAATTGGAATCGATAGGATGCCGTTTCGCGCACGGACTTCCATGCGGTAATATACCGATGGACGAAAAGAAAAGAGAGAGGCTTCCCCCATGGATGCAAAAGAGAACGGCCACTTATCAAGAAGACCCTCCGATCGAACACTATGTGCGTTTAACAGCATCAGGAGCAATAATCCTTCCGACTCCGCCGGACCACCCAAACACGCCAGAACTACCACCGGCTCCACCAAGCCCTATCGGACCCCCCAATTCCCCGGTATCACCAATGGATCATGGAGGAAGGGACGAAATTATCTCCGAGAATCAACACGAAAATATAGAGAAGGGAAATAATAATCTCTGTCTCTCTTGCCCTGAGCCGGGAGAAGGGAGTTCACGGTCTGCCAACAAGGAGGCAGCGAGCGAGAAAAGGATAGCGGTGGTCGGAAGCAGAGTAGATATACCACCAAAAGGTAAAAGAAAGACAAGAAGCAATTCTGGAGCGTCTGGTTCAGTTCAAAGCGGTGACGATCCCTTGCCACCAACACATCAACCGTGTAAAATGAGAGCTCCAGAACCCCCGCGGTCAACGCAAACCCCTGCACCTGCAATAAGCGCAATAGTACCCCCCAGAGCATACGGCGAAACAAGATCCATACCAGATCCGCCGAGGTTCATCCCAGGATTTTTGCCAAGGCCTTCGTATAGTCAGGTAATTAATATCGGACCGGCACCGCATGCAGAATATTCTACATATGAGCAACGGCTCAAGACATATGAGGACTGGCCGATTGCATTGGAACAAACTCCCGAAAGAATGGCCGATGCGGGATTCTACTACCTGCAAAAGGGTGATCGAGTAAAATGTTTCTAATGCGGAGGCGAGTTGCACAGATGGGTTCCCGGTGACGACCCTTGGAAAGAACACGCTTGCTGGCATAAGGACTGTCTATACCTGCGGGAGAGAAAGGGACACGAGTATATCAAGGAAGTTAGGAGACAAGGAGACTCCGGTCCCACCATCGCCGAGGTTATGGATCACTATAGAACGTTTTGCCAAAAGAGAATTAAACCGAGCACCTCAGGAAAACCGCCGTTGCGCGAATTCGAAAAGAATGTTCTCGTAGATTATATACCTAGTGGATTCATTGCACCAGGCATCAGACTGGACGACATTGTTTTCGACAACCTCTGCCGTTATTGCGGAGAAAATCGAGTATCAGGAATTTATATTCCCTGTGCGCATGCAGTAGCTTGCTACGATTGTGGTATGGCCTCGAATCAATGCGACCTCTGCCATGAGGACATAGTCAGCGTACGGCGCATGGTAATCCTGCCTGAACGCGTTTACAGCGAGTATGACAAACAAATAAGCCCAGCAATGGTGCAAGAAGCTCACGATCTGGCTAAAAGTACTATACGCACTCTCCAGGCCCTTTGCAGAAAATAAAAAGAAAAAAAATACACCCCTTACGAATAAAAAAAAAATATGTACATTGTAATTTTATCGCGATTTGCTGTCTTTGCGGATCGTCGATTTTTATATTTTTTTTTGTCTCTTTTTACTTTACTGGATTCGGCTCTGGGCAGCGCGGTACTGTGTTGGGAGATTTCGGTATTAAGCCTCAGACAATACCTCGTAACATCGTCCGAAGACCGAGGTTGTTTGCATCATCAGCTTCTTGTGTGTATGATTCGTGTCAGGGATTATGTCGTATATCGTGTTTTGATTGTGTCGCTTATTCTCGCCGGTGTTTCGCGTAACGGAACCTACCGACGGTTATTTCAAGAATCCGCTGTCGAACGGATTCGCGAGTACTTTTATTGAGTCGGCTCGACGAAGTAAGGTAAATTTACAACAATATTATGTGGCTCGATTTATTAATTTGTACGCCAATCCGCCAGGAAATGTTTCATCGGCTGCGGCAATGCTCGGGCGATGAAACGGATCCGCGATTTGTTTCGTTGTTCGGTGGCGGCAATGCACAGGGAACAACGAACTCCTTTTGACTACTTTAATCTTTTCGCGATACTTCGTCCAGCCGATTTCCCGTGCGTTCTACGCAACGCCACTGTTCTATTACTCGTTCACGTAAATTTCGTGAATCGTGGTGCACGCCGTACTCGGAACGGAGTTTCGACGGTGCTCGCTCGTTGGGCTATCGTGCGGATGCGGCGTCTCTCTATTCCGAATCGAGTGTCTTTCTCGAACGTTTTACGAAGTTAATTTCAAACACGAAAACTCGCGAGTTGGGCTATCCCGACAGCATTCGTAATCTACTTTCTATTTCGGATAACGTTTGTACGAGTTTTACAAGAAATTGCGTTAGACGACTAAATTCACCCGTTGGGCTTTCGCGGTAGTTATAGTTGCGCTTAATGCTAATTTCAGGGAGTATTGGCTTTACTCAAGGAGTCGTCAGGATAGGCCAGTGCTAGCTGGGGTTCGATCTGACAAGGAGTGTAGGTAGGAAAATGATCCAGAATATAATGAACGAGTTTCAGCGTCTCGCGGGCTTATATACTCCTCGATAGTCCCGTTATTCCCGTCACCGATCGTCCGATTTGTGACGTCGGTGCAACGGAAAATTTCTCTTAACTTGTTGTCGCGCGACGCGTTGCAACCGATAATTTCGCTTAAGTTTGAATTCAAGATTCGCTCTAACGGCGAATTTTCCTAATCGCCGCCAGTCGCGGACCGATTTACGAGAGTGGGCGGGGCCTATCGTCTCTCGGCTGCTCGCGCTCGGTCGCGTACTCGCGGTGTTGTGGATCGATTCGTCGGTATCGCAGGTCGCGGCTTTTCCGTTATACATTTGACGAGGATTTGTAAGGGTGGGGTGCTCGTTTCGTTACAACTGCCCCCCAAAGTATTTAGCGCGACGTTCTCGTATGGGTTGAATACTTTGTTTATTCTATATTTTTACTACTTCGTTGCTACATTGTATATGTTTTTTTTTTTTTTTTTTTTTTTTTTTTTTTTTTTTTTTTTTTTTACTCTAATATTATTGTTTCTATGCCGGGCGGTGACGTTGTTACTTCATGTTTCGGCGGTCGGCGCGTCCCGGTTTGGACCCGTGTGAACCCGTGTTTCCGCGTTGTTGCTTCCTCGATTATCATGTCGCTCGGTGCGGTGTTCGGTTGTTTTGCCTCTGGTGCTTTCGGTGGAGTTCGTTTTCCAAGGATGATGCTGCGCCAGTCTCGTTTTAGTAGGACATTCGAGATGATCTTTGGTTTTCGCGGGATGAACTTAATGTGCTGCATCTCCGTTTTGGCGTTGAGGATCCCTTCCACAGCGATGTCATTATCCTTTGCGAGTTGCGCGAGCTCACTCACTTGTTTTCTGACCTCTTCGCTTGTTTTTATTAGTTCAAAATAAGCTGGTTCGACGTTAGTTTGTTTGCACCGTTTTATTATAGTGCGTCGAGGATTGCGGCGATTTCGGATTGCGAGGAAGCGCGTATACGGCTTCGGCGTTATCTCGCGTATTCCGCTCAGACTTGAGTCCGTTTGAGTCTGCTTGTCGCACATTTTCACGTTCGCTCTCCGGCTTATCGATTTGTACTGATTTCTTGGATAATTTGAGGATCTTCATTCGCGCGAATTTGCTTGGAGAGCTTCCTTCGCGTCTGTGTCGGTGTTTACACTCGAGCTCACCTTGATTCGCGGCTTTGACTGTATCGTCGATGCTTTGTTTTGATCGTTACTCGGCATTCTACGATAGTTACGCTTGACGTCATTTGGTCCGCTGGACCGCGTTAAATGTTGTCTGACTCGACTCAGTGTCTGTCACGTACTTCCGTCTTTCTTTTCAGTAGTCGCTCTTGATCATAGGTCCGCCCGATTTAATTTGTTATGCTGTTTCTGGCTCGTAGAACGGGCGTATATCTCTTGTATGATATAGGCCCCTTTCCTTTTCACTGTTCAAATATTTCAGGATGTAGGAACTTCCGTGAATGATTTTTTTTACCTCGTATGGTCCCTCATATAATTGCATAAATTTTGCAATCCGTTTCTTCTCGGGGTTGGAAACGTTAAGCGCTCTTGCAAGTACGCGTTCCCCAACGGCATATTTTTTTTCATGGTGTTGATTGTTGGCTTTTTCAGCTTGTTTCCCTCTTCGTGCTCGCATGTTCTTGCGGGCTATTTCGATCCACTCTTCATGTGACACTCGTGCCTCTCCTGTCTTTGCAAGTAGATGCCCCCAAGGCTTTTTCGGTGCTTTGCCAGTATGCAGCACAATGGGGATACAACCGGTCGTTTCATGATACATTTCATTGATGCACCCTTCGATTATCTCGATCCATGCGGTCCACGCATTGTGCTTCTCGGCGAGGAACGTTCGGAAGAATCGAGATAATTCTCGGTTCGTTCGTTCTACGGGATTCGCCTGTGGATGGCGAATCGATGTCAGTATACGCCTGCTCCCCCACTCGGCTACTTTATTTGTCCATCTGGCTCCTGTGAATTGCGTGCCTTGGTCCGACAAGATTGCTCGTGGTTTCCCATGTTTGGGGAAGTAATCGTTCTCCAGACATCGGATGCATGCGTCGGCGGTCGCCTTTTGTAGAGGGTAGAGTCTCGTAAGTTTTGAGAACACGTCAATCACCGCGAGTATGTGTTTCATGCCGTACTTTGCTGCAGGCAGCGGCCCGTAGAAATCTAACGAGACTAATTCGCCTGGTCGCTCGGGCAAGATGCATCGCGCCTCCGCGTATGATCCTTGGGTATACACTTTGTTCTTTTGACATGTTACACACGACGCGAGCGTTCTTCGAGTGATACGATACAGGTTTGGGCAATAAAAATCTTCGCGCATTATTAAATAACACTTTTTTGCCCCCGCATGCCCGTACATCTCGTGACACGCAGTGATGATTGTTCGAGCTTCGCGCTTCGGAATTACGGCGCGCTGCATTCCGGTTGATTCCTTATAGAGTATCCGGTTTTTCAGACTGTATCCTTGTACCGTTTTTTTTTTTTCGATGGATTCGATGACCTCGCGTACCCCTTCGTCGCGTCTTTGTATTTCAGCGAGATTAATTAGTAACTCTTCCAGTTCCGGCGTTAAGTCTCGTGCTAGTGCTGTAATTTGGACCTCGTGTTGATTTATGGCTCTTTCCGGTACAACCGGTCGAATTAATTCGTCCGCCACTGTGTTTTTGTGTCCTGGGCAGTATTCTACGGTCATATCGTAATCTTGTATAGCCAACGTCCATCGTGTAAGTCTTGCGTGCGCCAGACGGCATTCGCGTAGGAATGTTAATGCCGAGTGGTCTGTTGCCAGAATTATCGTGGACCCGAGTATATACGAGCGAAATTTCTGCAAGGCCCACACGATTGCTAGGAGTTCCTTCTCTGTTGTGAAGTAACCGATCTCCGCTCCTTTAAGCGTTCGGCTCGCGAACTGTAGTACGCCCTTCTCCCCGTTGTCGTGATATTGGAAGAGAACCGCCCCTAGAGCGTAGTCGCTGGCGTCTGTTGCGATGTAAAACGGTTTTTCCTTGTCTGGGTAGCGAAGTATCACTTCGTTGCAAAATTTCGATTTTATATTGCGGAAGTGTTCGTCTTCTTCTTTTCCCCAATGCCACTTTACACCTTTTCGTAGGAGGTAGAGTAACGGTTCTATCGCCTTCGCGTGGCGGTTTGCGAATTTGCTATAATAGTTTATTAGACCGAGAAAGGCTTTGAGTTGTTTCGCGTTCATCGGTTTCGCGTATTCCTCGATCGCTTTTATTTTATCCGGGTCCGGCTTGATTCCCTCCGGGGTTAGAATATGCCCGAGGAATTTCGCTTCTTTTCGAAGAAATTTTGATTTTTTTAAGTTTATTGTTAGCCCGTGCTCTTGGAATCGCGTGAATAGAGTGTCGAGATTTTTTAAGTGTTGGGAGAATGTTTCTGACGTGCATAATAGGTCGTCTACGAAGTTGATTATATTCGGCACTCCGTTAAGTACCGGTTGTAGTCCACGTACAAGGCTCGCAGTACTCGTTCGTAGGCCGAATGGTGTGACGCAGAATTCGTAACATTTGCCCCGGTGTGTGAACGCGGTATATTTTTTTGATCTCTCTGTTAATGGTATCTGCCAGAAGCTTGACGTGAGGTCGAGTGATGTAATGTACGGCTTTCCGGTGCATTCTTGGAACAAGATCTCCGGCGTCTCCATTCGTTCGTTGTCCGGTTGCAGTATCTGGTTCACTCGACGTGCATCCAGGCAAAGTCTAACGCTATTGTCTTTCTTTATCACTACGAGAATTGGGTTGCAGTATGGGCTCGTCGATCTTCGAATTACTCCGAGCGACAGCATACGCTGGATTTCCTCATCGACGCTATCTCTATACGCGATGGGGATTGGGTATGACTTCGCTTGGAATGATTCGTGTGGTATTACCTTCAAGTCGTGTTCGTAAGAGGTTAATCTTCCTGGTTTTTTATCGAAAACGCGACGATGTTTAATTAGTAGTTTTTTGAAGGCCATCTTCTGTTCTTCCGATGTCCATTCGGATTCGTTGATCTTCTCGCTGAGTTCTTCCTCCGTGATGATTACACTATTGCTTTTCTCTGCTACCACTCGCATTATCGGCAATCGTTGCTCTGGCTGCGGTGGATTCTCGAGCTGCAGTCGGTGTGTCATCGTTGGGTTAAACGGATCGGTGAGCGTTATTTCGTAGTTCTCCAGATCAATCTTTGTCTTTGTTCTGTATAAGAAATCAATTCCGATGATACAGTCGACTGTGAGCTTCGGTACGACTAGCAGCGTGCCGTATTCGTTCATTGTTTTGAAATGTATCGCTGCGTAGAATTGCCTCGACACCTTAGTCGCTTTCGTTTCTGTCGCAGTTGTCACCGTGACACCTGTGAGAGGGAGCGTTGGACACTTTTCGAGAATCTTGAAATGTTTTTTATAAAAGGCTTCCGATACCGCACTGACTTGGCTGCCGGTGTCTATGAGTGCCGTGACTTCTATGTTGTTGACGAAAACCGTTAATTGCGGGCATTGTGGAATAATTCGTGGCACCTCGATATCCGGCTCCATGAGAAATTCTCGCGTGTCTTCCCCGTACCCCAGCGTCACCTCGCGAAGGGGAATGTTCATGCAAGTGACGCCTCCTCGTTTTCCGACTCTGGGTCCTCAATGATTTCATTTGCCTCGCGTTCGCTGCTCTCTTCTCCTTCGATCGTCAGTGCCTTTATTCCTCGAGGCTCCATCGTTGTTTTTTTTCTGGTTCCGTCGTCCTTCTTTGGTGGTAGGCGGTTGCCCCCAGTCGGTGGTTTCGTCGCTTCGGATCCTCGCTGAATGGTAATATTCCTCTCCGGCATCGCTTGACTTCCCGTAAAATGAGGTTTTTTTTCAAACCGACGACGTTGACTGTTGATTGCTCCTCCTTGGTCGAATGATTCCAGAAAATCTAGCAACGCATTGGTTGTTCGAATACCACGAGCTAGGATCGCTCCACGAATTTCCTCTGTAAAGTGACGCGAAAGTTTTTTGATAATTTGTTCGTCGCTGAGTCTCGGTGTCAATTCTCGCGCGATGCCGATAAGATTTATCGCATACGCTAATCTTTTCTGCCGGCTTTCTGGGTTGTACCACCCATAATCGAGGTTTTCGCGCACTTGGTGCTGAATGTCTTCGTTCCAGAAGCGGCGGCAGAAGTAAAACTCGAAGTTTTCCCAGCTGTTCACATCAACCTCGACGAGTGACCACCAATCTTTTGCGAGATGGGTGAGGCTTTGTTCGACTAGGGCTTTGAAATGGTATCGTGGGCCCAGTATGTCGCAGTATCGTTTCAGTTCATTTAAGAAACGCATTGGGCGTTCTGACGAGTTCCCTTTAAACGTCGGTGCTGTTAGTCTCGGTGCGCCCCATATTTTTGTATCGACCATTTGGCCGGGATGGGGCGTACCTACGATATTTCGTGGGTGTGACGTAGATTCGAGTCTCGGTACGAATGGTTCACGCGGCTCGTTTCTTCCGAAGTTTTCTCCGAATTCAGCGACCCAGCGTTCGTTCATCCCTATACCTTGGTCGAGTGTCTCCCCGTGAATCGGTTGACTTGCGAGTCGATTATTGTCATTGTTGATGTACAACGGATTCTCGGTCACATTATTATTGTTTCGTCGTTGTGTGTCGAATCGCGAGTCCTCGGTCTGTCGACCTGCCTGTTCTATCGCTTGTGTTGGTTCACGGAACCGTGTATTCCCAATGTTTGGTTCCACGCCTACCGATGGGGAGTTGCCGTTTACCGGGCTTCGCGGATTCGAGATGGCCTGTGTAATGTTCATTAATTCGCGTTGAATTATTCGCATGGATTCTTCGGTATAGTTTTGAAGATTATCCATTCGTCTCTTACATGTCTCGCTTATGCCTACTACCCTACGCTCCATCGCGGCATTGTCGGCACGTCGCTGTGCATCGATTTCTTCTAGAATGTCTCTTAGTTTTTTAAGATCGTTCTGTGATTGGCGCGGATTGATCGGTGTCGGTGCTGCCGATCGTTGCTTCCTTATTTGCTCCGCTGATATTCCCGCCTCTATTTCTGCGATAATCTGACCAGGACTGGGAAGTGTATACGATGCAATACTGGAATCTAAGAAACTTGCGGCTATATCTTGCCCTTGCGTCGTCGCGCTAGCGGTCGATATCGTATCTGTCGATGTAACTAATGTTGTTGTAGCTCCTAGTGATTGTTGTTCTCCCATCGATTCGGTCGATGCCATGCTAGTCGGAGCTTTTGTCACGCTTTTGGCTGATCCATTCTTTCTCGCTATTGGCGGAGCCATCGTTACTATCCTGCTTAAACTTTGATACCTAACCGCTTCTCGTTCGACCTTTGACCGATATTTTGCTATTGGTTATTTATTTTTCTTATCTGTGATGTTTTTTTATGTCTGAATTTTACGTGTTAGCCTAAATCTACGCGCTTAATCGGTATATTCACGATATCGTTGTCTTTCGAAGCTTAACTGCGACTCTTTACTTGACGCGACGGTCTCTCGAGTTACGCCCTATTTTCTCGATACCAACAATTTTCGACTGCCCCACGTTGGGCGCCAATGTAATTTTATCGCGATTTGCTGTCTTTGCGGATCGTCGATTTTTATATTTTTTTTTTGTCTCTTTTTACTTTACTGGATTCGGCTCTGGGCAGCGCGGTACTGTGTTGGGAGATTTCGGTATTAAGCCTCAGACAATACCTCGTAACATCGTCCGAAGACCGAGGTTGTTTGCATCATCAGCTTCTTGTGTGTATGATTCGTGTCAGGGATTATGTCGTATATCGTGTTTTGATTGTGTCGCTTATTCTCGCCGGTGTTTCGCGTAACGGAACCTGCCGACGGTTATTTCAAGAATCCGCTGTCGAACGGATTCGCGAGTACTTTTATTGAGTCGGCTCGACGAAGTAAGGTAAATTTACAACAATATTATGTGGCTCGATTTATTAATTTGTACGCCAATCCGCCAGGAAATGTTTCATCGGCTGCGGCAATGCTCGGGCGATGAAACGGATCCGCGATTTGTTTCGTTGTTCGGTGGCGGCAATGCACAGGGAACAACGAACTCCTTTTGACTACTTTAATCTTTTCGCGATACTTCGTCCAGCCGATTTCCCGTGCGTTCTACGCAACGCCACTGTTCTATTACTCGTTCACGTAAATTTCGTGAATCGTGGTGCACGCCGTACTCGGAACGGAGTTTCGACGGTGCTCGCTCGTTGGGCTATCGTGCGGATGCGGCGTCTCTCTATTCCGAATCGAGTGTCTTTCTCGAACGTTTTACGAAGTTAATTTCAAACACGAAAACTCGCGAGTTGGGCTATCCCGACAGCATTCGTAATCTACTTTCTATTTCGGATAACGTTTGTACGAGTTTTACAAGAAATTGCGTTAGACGACTAAATTCACCCGTTGGGCTTTCGCGGTAGTTATAGTTGCGCTTAATGCTAATTTCAGGGAGTATTGGCTTTACTCAAGGAGTCGTCACGATAGGCCAGTGCTAGCTGGGGTTCGATCTGACAAGGAGTGTAGGTAGGAAAATGATCCAGAATATAATGAACGAGTTTCAGCGTCTCGCGGGCTTATATACTCCTCGATAGTCCCGTTATTCCCGTCACCGATCGTCCGATTTGTGACGTCGGTGCAACGGAAAATTTCTCTTAACTTGTTGTCGCGCGACGCGTTGCAACCGATAATTTCGCTTAAGTTTGAATTCAAGATTCGCTCTAACGGCGAATTTTCCTAATCGCCGCCAGTCGCGGACCGATTTACGAGAGTGGGCGGGGCCTATCGTCTCTCGGCTGCTCGCGCTCGGTCGCGTACTCGCGGTGTTGTGGATCGATTCGTCGGTATCGCAGGTCGCGGCTTTTCCGTTATACATTTGACGAGGATTTGTAAGGGTGGGGTGCTCGTTTCGTTACAACATATATATACATAATGAGATAATTAACGACACGACCAGTATAGTATTACCAACCACGTAGAGTTGGGTAAATAATTTTAAGAAAAATAAAGGCAATAGCCGGGTAAAAGGCTTTAATAGGAGAAGAGAAAGGGAGACAAAAAAATGGCATTCAACTTTTGGAAAACGGGATACCCACCAAAAGAAAGGAAAGAAAGAGACAACCGTACCTGAATAGAATAGACCCACGTGGGGCAGAACGTCGAGAAGAAGGAGAGCTAACGAGAAAGAGAGAAACGAGAACCGACAGGCTAGAACCTCTTCGATAAAATCTTCCGTAAATCCAGCCGATTCAGGAAACGTAAGAGGCCCCTGAAGAAAAAAAAGGCGTAACAACTGACCGACAAGATGCCCCGCGGAGGAAAAACGCATGAATATAAGGAAAAAAAAAAAGAATGAAAAAAAAAAAAAAAAAAAAAATATGTGTAATATAATATAAAACAAAGTGAAGGCGTTAAACAAACAAATAAATAATAATAAAAATAACAATATCTCCTCTTTAAACATATTCAAAAATAAAGCAATTAAGAGTTAATCAATAAAAAAAAAAGAGGGGAAAATGACTCATTAAACCTCTGCCAGAGCATTCACTGGGAAAAACATTACGCTATGTAAATATAAGAAAAAAAAAGAGAAAGGAAGAGACGAAAAAAAATATATATACCGATAGTAATAATAATAATAATAATATAATAGCAATAAAATTAATAAGCAATTAATACAGAAAAATATAAAATAAAAAAAAAACACAGGTGAAAAAAAAAAAAAAATAATAATAATAATAATAATAATAATAATAATAATAATAAACAAACACAAAACACGAAAAATCAGTTTAAATCGCCCCGGTGGAGCATTTATTGAAAAGAAGAAACCCACCCTCACAACACAAAAAGATATACAATTACAAAAACATACGAAGGAGGATAAAAAAATATATATAAGAAATCCACACTAATAATATTAATGATAATAATAAAAATAATAATAATCATAATATTATTAAAAATAATAATAATAATAATAACAATAACGACGAGCGAGTGAAAGGAAAAGAAATAATAATACTAATAAAAGAACGAACACAAGAAAAATCAGTTTAAATCGCCCCGGTGGAGCATTTATTGAAAAAGAAAGGAGAAATCTCTCCGAATATTCAAAAATATATATACATATGTACTGTAACGAAGTAAAATAGCGCTAAATCTCTCGATCGAGCTCCACCCACCACGGAGCCAAATCAACGCGGATTATCGAATATTATTCAACCCCCGCCCGTCCTCCCACGACCCCCGCGATAGGCAAGGTACGCTCCCCGCCAAGAGATCCCGAGACAACGCACGAGAGTAAGAGAGAGGTAGGAAAAGCCGAGGAAGAACATCGCTCGACAGCAACCAGCCGTCGCCGAATTACGCCGTTGCCGTTAACCACAGAGAGAGAACCGACAACACCGCCCACCGCCCGCCGTTCACTATCGTCGCTCGATGCCATCGAGCGACGGTCAATCAATACCACTGCCGCCACCTGCCGCCTCGCCGTCGATCGAGCGATGTATCGACCGACGCCGAGTACTATCTTCTCTCTCCCACCGCCGACATCCGCAGCGCTGATCTACGAGACGACTTCCGAGAAGACGAGCGTACCTCAGCCTCGATCGAGATCCCGTGTAGAGCAGACGTGCGTAACGACACAGCGACGAACGTGATTATTGTACGGAGATTGTAAGGAGCGTGGTACCGAATTGTACAGCGAGATAATTGTACGAGTGAGTGTGATTACTTTTCTTAGAGTGTGATAAAGCCCGTGATCCTATTTCCCCGAATTACCGCCCCCTGATTAACGAGAAATTCCGTGAACATCGACCGCGTGACGGTTGTACAATTCGCCGGCATCGCCATTTTCCGGCTTCGCGTTCGTGCACGTGGTGGGTGTCGTTATCGCGTAGTTTTAATCGATCTTAATCTCATCGTGCGTTCGCCCCGTCATCCCCAGTTGCCCCAAAATTATTAGTTATACCCCGCGAATCGAGCCGAAGGATTAAATTCAGAGCCGATAGATCAGTTAACCCTCCCGCGAGATAAGACGTCCCATTGAAATAGCCGGCACTTCGAATTTGCATAGTCATCCTCCATCTTGAGACGGTGTTACCCCGTGCAACGGTAACTGGCGCCCAAAAATTTATTTATCGTGAATCGCTCGAGCCCTCCCCTCTCGGTTTTACAAGTGATCGTCCCCTTTTTTTTTATTGCCGAATAATATTGTTGTCCCTCCAGAAGAAGTATTTGGTGGCCTGTAAATTACCGGACATTTGCCCGTAGTTTATCCGAGTTTTCCGAATCATTATTATTTTTGTATTATTTTCGTAGTATTTCTCCCCCGATTTAGTTAATTAATTTTCAGCCCCCCCCCGTCCCCGCTTACCCCCGACATTCTCGCCGCCAATTATTATTTTTATGATTTAGTTGCGTTCTGAAGTTTATTATTTTGGTTAACTATTTTCTTTAAGTTCTTTTACTATTATTTCCGAGTTACTATTTTTATCCCTTAGTTGCCATTATTGTTAAGATTTATTTGCGTTATTTCAGTTGATTATTGTTTCGTATGACCGTGAAACTCGCGTAGTATGGGATCGAGAGCAAGATGGATGCGCGGGAGAGGGGTCAGGGCAATTAAATAAATTTATTCTGAGAGATGCATTTCAGGTATTTGAGCGTTGACTTTATTTCACTTTACAATTTGAGAGTACCGTGTAGAGTGAAAAATACCTGTCGAGTTCTTGAGCGCTCCGTGTGATAATAAATCGACGGTGAGACGCGACGCCGTTGAGTCGTTCGTTGAGATGTCCGTTGGCGATGCCGAGAGTAGCTGAGTCGTTGAGAATATTCCTGATGAGCGCTCCTGGTCGCGAATATGCGTTGAGTTGTCGCACACACCTCTTCCACTATCACTGAGCTGATCACGAGAATATTCCGTTGATGAGAGGACCGAGAGAACGTCCGAGAGTATCCGAAAACCGTAGAGACGCGAGAACGCACGTGGAGTTCGCACAATGCCGATGCTGATAATGGCCGCCGTCGTCCCGAGCCGGTAGTCTCGTCTCTTTCTCGTCGAGCAGCGGCAAGACGACGAAGCCGCGCGTGCGCGAGTATCGATCAGTGATCGATGCCGGAGCGTGCTGCCGCGCTAGGAGAGCGCGGCAGTCCGGAAAATGAGCGACCGTTCGCAACATTCCCGCCCGCCATCTCCGCCTCCGCGGAGATGTTATCCCTTGGTCCCTTCTGTAAGCAGAGGGACGAGTTTCACAATTGGTCGAGTGAGTGTGGTCGTTGCGGTTTTCAGGGTAACAACCCGAGTTAGTCCATCGCGCCCTGGATGAAGAGCGGTGACTCGAGCGAGAGGCCATCTCCCTGGAGGGGCTCTCTCGTCACTGATGAGAACCAGAGAGCCGATCTGAATTGCATCTTGAGAGTGCTGCCATTTCGAGATCGCCTGTTGTTGATGCAAGTAATGAGTTGACCAAACCTTCCAAAATTGCTGCGTCTTCTGCTGGAGTAGTTGCCAATGAGAGAGGCGAGCCTCCCTGAGATCGAGTACTGAAGGCTCAGGTATCGTCGTCAGAGCAGAGCCGACAAGAAAGTGTCCGGGTGTTAGAGCTGAGATATCCTCTGGATCGTCGCGAAGAGGTTCCAACGGCCTTGAGTTGAGCAGAGCCTCGATCTGCGTGAGCAGCGTAGCCCACTGTTCATACGTGAGCAATGCATCACGTACCGTTCGCCGAAGATGGTATTTAACGGATTTTACGGCCGCTTCCCATTTTCCGCCCATATGCGGAGTTGCTGGGGGGTTGAATACCCAGCTGATTCCTTCCCTCGAGAGTTCCAGAGCCATCGTCCGATGTTCACGGGCGCTTGCCGTAAACATCTGTTTGAGAGTTGCGTCGGCTCCGAGGAAATTCGTTCCGCAGTCCGAATACATTGCCGTGGGGATGCCTCTCCGTGAGACAAATCTCCGAAAGGCTGCGAGGAACGCTTCCGTTGAGTAGTCCGTGACAACGTCCAGATGAAGCGCCGAAGTGCTGAGGCAGACGAACACACAAAGCCAGCCTTTGTGAGTTTTAGCTCCTCTACCTTGCCACGACTTGAGCATGAGTGGTCCAGCGTAGTCCAAGCCTGTGTGCATGAACGGGCGAGATGGTGTAACCCGGCAAAGAGGTAGTTGGCCCATCAATTGACGGGCACGGATCCCCCTCTGCCGAGCGCACATCACGCACCGAAGCACATGAGCTCGTACCGTATTCCTTCCTCCAAGAATCCAAAACCGTTGTCGAGTATGAGACAGAGTGAGCTGAGTACCGCCGTGAAGAGTTCTCCGATGAGCTTCGTCGATTATCAGCGACGACAAGTGCGAATGCCGTGAGAGAATTGCCGGATGTTTACTCTCTTCCTTGAGAGCAGAATTGTCGAGCCGTCCACCGACTCTGAGGACACCATCTGCGTCGATAAAGGCCGTCAACCTGCTCAGAGGATGACCTGGCGGAAGAGTATCCCCCTTCGAGAGCGTCCTGAGTTCCGAGGCGAACGATGCCGCCTGAGATGCTTTAACCCAAAACTGCTGTGCACGATGCAGTTCCGAGGGTAGCAAGAGTCGTCCGATGGGTGCTTTCGGTAGGCGCCTTAGCCGATCAATCACCCTGAAACATAGAGCCGTTACTCTCAGAAGTTTAAAATATGATGAGTACCTGAAGAGCAGATCCCATTGGCAATCAGGTTCCGGAAGAGCCCCCACAAGCGAAACCCCTGGCCTCGCCTCTGAGCCGCTAGCCACCTCAGACACGTCTGTCTGAGAAGGCCATTTTTCCCGGGGCTGAGTGAGCCATGATGGCCCTTGCCACCACAACGTGAGAGCTGCCAGTTCTTGCGTTGTCGCCCCGCGCGACGCGCAGTCAGCGGGATTGCACGTTCCCGGCACGTGCATCCACGAGCAATCCGGTGAGAGATCCTGGATTTGCGTGACTCGGTTCCGCACGTAATCCTTCCACCGAGAGGGATGAGCTTTGATCCAGGTGAGAGCGACCTTCGAATCCGTCCACAAAAATACCTCGTCGATATCAAGACCCTCTTTCTTCCTGATATGACTCACGAGCTTCGCCAGAATGAGAGCACCAGAGAGCTCTAACCTCGGGATGGTTAGTCGCTTCAAGGGTGCGACCTTCGTTTTCGAGCAGATTAGTGACGTCACTTTCCCCGTGGACGGTGAGTCGACCGTGAGATACACCACGGCCGCCATGGCAAGCTGTGACGCGTCCGAGAAGCCATGCAGAGTAACACGTGCCCCCTGGCATGTGTTGAACCACCTTGGAACAGAGAGACTAGCCAATTGTGTGAATTCTTCTCTTACCGCCTGCCATTTTTCCGCCAGAAGAGCTGGGAGTGGTTCATCCCATCCGAGTTTATGCAGCCAAAGCTCCTGGATCAACGCTTTGGCGCGAATGGTAACCGGTGAGATAAAGCCGAGAGGATCGAAGATCTTCGCGACCTCCGAGAGAACCACGCGTTTTGAGACCTTGCCGGTAGGCGAGCTTGACCGAGAAACGAACGTGAATTTGTCATCCTTTGGCGACCATTGAACCCCGAGTAATTTGGTTGTGCAGTCGTCGAACTGGATGGTTTGCTGATCACCAGATGACCCAAGCTGAGCGAGAACCAAAGGACTCGTAGCGTGCCACTTAGCCAACGGGAATCCTCCCGCGTGACAGAGTCCCTTCAACTGTTGAGCCGTTTCCAAAAGAGCTGCTTCTGTATCAGCACCGCCAAAGATATCATCAACATATCTTCCGTACAAGAGAGAAGGCACTGCCAACGGGAAGTTGTGCCCCTCATCCTCAGCGAGCTGAAGCATAGTTCGCACCGCCAAGAACGGCGCTGATTTCGTGCCGTACGTCACGGTGGTGAGACGATACGGTACCTCGTTAAGCTTTTCATCGACCCAGAGGATGCGCTGAAGGTCTTGGTCCCCTTCGTGCACCCTTATTTGACGAAACATCTTCGTCACATCCGTCGCGAAGAGATGTCGATGATGCCGAATCCATATGAGAACGTCCGAGATGTCCAAGAGCAGGTTGGCACCAGTGTGCATGAGATCGTTTACCGAGTATCCTGATGCGGAGGCGCTAGATCCGTTGAACACAACCCGAAGCTTTGTTGTAGTTCGCTCAGGTCGTAACACTCCATGATGCGGCAGATAGTATGCCACCGGATCCTCCGAGCGTTGAGCCGATACTGGAGCGCGAGCCATATGCCCGAGCTTCTCGTATTCCCCCAGAAACTGCGTGTACAACTCCTTGTACACATCATCCTTTGCAAGCCGTTGCAAAGTTTTGCGGAGACGATGACGCGCCGTTGAATACGAGTCGCCCAGCAATGAGCTGGGAGCCTTGAGAGGGATACGCACGATGTATCGTCCCTCTTCATCCCTCGTATGAGTCGACCGGAAATGATTTTCGCACTCCTGTTCTTCGGGCGAAAGAATTGCCGTCTCGTCTGTTGGAACTTCCTCCTGTTCCCAAAATTTCGCGAGAAGATCCTGAAGAGCTTGAGAGTCATTGTCGATCCTTCCAACGAGCGAGACGTTCTGATGAGCAGTTACCCCTTGAGTTGTCACTGGGCCGAGAATTAACCATCCGAAAATTGAGCATTGCGCCACTGGCATTGAGCGAGATCCCCTTATCACCTCGGGCTTGATGACTTGTCCATAGACGTCCGCTCCGAGCAACACGTCCACTGCTCGAGATTGATAATACAGCGGATCAGCAAGTTCGAGATTCTGCAGATGAGGCCATGCATCTACGATCACGTCGGCAGATGGTAATGCCGTTGCGATCTTCTTAAGCACGTGAGCTCGAACCATTACACTTTCCGACGAGTATACCGAAGCCAAGGAGAGTTGAACGACCCCCTTGGTCTTTGTCGTGTGAGTGCCTCCAATGCCCGTGACGATGAGCGGAGACCATTGTCGAGAGAGATGCAGAGCTGACACAAGCTCGTCAGCGATGAAGCTGAACTCTGATCCAGGATCAACGAGAAGTCGAACCTGATGAGTCGTCGATGGCGTGCGTATAGCTGCGATGGCAGTTGCAAGCAACGACTGAGACGATAGCACGAGAGCTTGAGTCACTGAGAGAGCTGATGATTCGTGAGATATTTCCGCGAGAGCTGTGTCCGAGTGAGAATTTCCAACCTCGTCCTGGCTAAGAGACGATCGAGTTGTTCCAATCGAGTGCGACGCGCGAAGTGAATGAGTTGAATCCTGGAGAGCGACGACCGCATAACCTCCCTATTGAGAGGTCGAGCTCGTTCCTTGCTGAGATGTTCCTTGAGTTGTTGCTGGTCGAGCTGATGCGGATGCCTCGTGCAGAAGGGTGTGATGTTTCCCCTTGCAGGTCTTGCACAATTGTGCATTTCTGCAGGCACGAGCATTGTGCCTCCCCAAACAGTTGAAGCAGAGCCGCTTCTCGACGACCAGAGAGCGTCTTTCCTTAGCGTTCTTGTGCAAGAACGAGGCGCAGGCCGTAATGTAGTGCGACCCTTGGCAGCAGTCGCATGCGTAGGCCGAACGAGAAACGCCGTATCCCTGAGCCGATGCTTGTAGAGCCGATCCCCGCTGTTGAGCTGCCGATTGAGTCGATCCGTGAGTCTTCTTCCGAGCTGCAACACCTTGAGGTTGTTCCGTCGTCTCGAGAGCGCGCAGTTTGCCTCGCACATATTCCTCTACCTTATCGTAGCTGTAGGGAACTTTCGTGCTTCCGAGAGCGAAGGCCAAATCTCTCCTGAGCGAGGGGTCCAGATTTCTCACCATGAGATGCGCCCAGAAAATATCTCCAATATCGAGTTCGGCCGCAAGAGATTTGACGGTCCTTGCCGCCTCCGACACGACACCGTATATTTTCTTCAACTCCGCCTGATTCGACGAAGTGCACGGCGAGAGAGAGAGCACCCGTTCGAGATAAGAGGCGATGACTCGTCCCTTATCCTCGTATCGAGCCGTTAGAGTTTCCCAGGCCTCCTTGAGTTTTCCTTCCTGGAGAGGGACTGCCGAGATGAGCTGAGCGGGCTCCCCTTCGAGACTGAGCTTCAAATACTGGAGCTTATGCACCTCCGAGATGCTCTCTGGCTCCAGTACCAGAGAGTTGAACAGCTGCGAAAAACGCGGCCATTCGTAGTATGCCCCCGAGAAGGTCGGCAAGTCAAGTTTAGGGAGCTTGGCTGCCGCCGTGACCTTTGAGCCGCCCGCCGTCGAGGTGCCCGAGAGAGCCGATTCCGTTAACCCAAGACTGCGCTTGAGCCCCAAGATCGCCATGAGAGTGTTGTTCCGAGTGCTGGTGATCCTGCGGAACAACCCTTCCGTAAAGTAGGGATGATTTAGATTCCCTGATGGCCAATGATCCGAAATGAATTCGTTGGCCTCCTTCGCGTCGTTAAAGAGCTCCTCGATTCGCGCTTCCCACATAGCGAGATGCGAGAGCGATGACTCCCGATCATGCGCCTGCGCGACGGATTGCGCGAACTCTCCGAGCATCTCCAACCTCTCTTCCTGCTGGAAGATGCGAGAAGAGATCGGTCCGGTTATCCTCGCAGGAGATGCCGAGCGAGTGCGACGATTTGTTGTTTGCGAGAGAGGTACGTTGAGTGTTTCCACTGCGGAGGAAGAGGCCCCTTGACTCCCGTCAAGAGACGCCTCCTGATCCGTACCGCGAGTCGTCCCATGAACGAATTCCGGAGCTGAATCCTGAGCTGTTGCCGACACCGATTCCTTCGTAATGCTCTCGTTAGGAGAGACGTCATCGGCCCAACTCATGGGCGGGGGAGGAGCCGGTCTCTTTTTATCCTCCATCGTATCCTGAGCTGTCGAATTCCCAGAGTCTTGAGCTCCTCCTGTCGAGTTCATCGTAAATGAGCGCAATGTCAGAGGATAAAAGAAGACGAGATAGACACAGACGACAACAGCAACAGCGCACAATAAATTGTCCAAAAAAGAGAAAATTCTTCAAACAATTGTCCGAAAATTATTTGCACTCTCGATAACACAAAGTTGCACAAAGTTGAGCGAAACCGAACGTTAAAAAACGTGCAACCGAACCGTGAGCCGATACCCGAAGCGCGCGAACATTTACGCCTATCTGTCACCGTGCGCGAGAGAGAGAAGTCCGATAGGCGTAAAGCTTGAGGTATACCGTGCGAGCGAGACGCACCGAATCCCCGTTACAACGCGAGAGAGCGAGTGAGAGCGCACCACCACGCCGCACTGCACGCTCGAACGCGAGACAAAGTCGGTACACGAGCACCCAACCGACGCGCACTACCACGCGTATAATACCCCGGAGACTTCGACGCACCGATCGACCGTTGATCGAAGTGCGCACGAGGCACGAGAGAGACCGAGAGCTCAACCGCCGCGAGAGAGCCCACGCGACGAGAAAGCCGTTGTTTCGCGCGCGAGACTGAGAAAGAGAGAGAAAGACGACGGCTCGTGCTGTTCCCCTCACGAGCCAGAGAGAGATGCCGAGAATATTCGATGTCTCACGCTGTTCCCCACGCGAGAGCGAATACCGCGAAAATTATTATATTATGCCCGCGAAACGCCACACGCGCACAATATCCGAGTTTTTTCCGAGACAATTCACAAGAGTACCGCGAGATAGAAATTGCCCTGTCAATTTCACCGATGCACCCGCACACAAAGAGTCGCACGCGAGAAAAACACCGAGCTGATTTTTCACGAATGCCCTTTCACAAAAGTCTCGAGAAGTCCACACAAAAGAGAAAAAACCACTGACCACTCCACCCACGAGCTCTCGATCCGGCTCGAAGGACCAAAAAATGTTTCGTATGACCGTGAAACTCGCGTAGTATCGGATCGAGAGCAAGATGGATGCGCGGGAGAGGGGTCAGGGCAATTAAATAAATTTATTCTGAGAGATGCATTTCAGGTATTTGAGCGTTGACTTTATTTCACTTTACAATTTGAGAGTACCGTGTAGAGTGAAAAATACCTGTCGAGTTCTTGAGCGCTCCGTGTGATAATAAATCGACGGTGAGACGCGACGCCGTTGAGTCGTTCGTTGAGATGTCCGTTGGCGATGCCGAGAGTAGCTGAGTCGTTGAGAATATTCCTGATGAGCGCTCCTGGTCGCGAATATGCGTTGAGTTGTCGCACACACCTCTTCCACTATCACTGAGCTGATCACGAGAATATTCCGTTGATGAGAGGACCGAGAGAACGTCCGAGAGTATCCGAAAACCGTAGAGACGCGAGAACGCACGTGGAGTTCGCACAATGCCGATGCTGATAATGGCCGCCGTCGTCCCGAGCCGGTAGTCTCGTCTCTTTCTCGTCGAGCAGCGGCAAGACGACGAAGCCGCGCGTGCGCGAGTATCGATCAGTGATCGATGCCGGAGCGTGCTGCCGCGCTAGGAGAGCGCGGCAGTCCGGAAAATGAGCGACCGTTCGCAACAATTATCTTATTCATTTTCTTTTGTTATTAGTTTCGAATTATCATTTTTTTTTTATTATTAGTTATCCGATCTCAGTTATTTTTTCTTTTTCCCTTAATTTATTATTTCTTATTTTCCCTTCCGATTTCTTTTGTATTATTTTTCTTTGAGTTTATAATAAATTTCTGTTTCTTTTGTTGACTATCTCCCCTTCGCCTACGATTATTTAATTTTGCCTTGCCCCCCCCCCCCGACTATCAGTTTGACGAAAACCCCCGTCACAGTACATATAACACTTATAAATACACATAAGCGCATACAAAATAAACATATATAAACGAAAAATATATAATAATAATTAAACGAAGAACAACAAAAAAATATATCAAATAAAAAAAAAATAATTGAATAAAACAAACAACAAAAATAAAGACAAATACGACGCAGAAAGAAGTATTAGGAAAAACACACACAACAAAATCAACGAAGACGAAGCAACAACGACATCGACAAACCAACGAAGACGAAACGAAACGCAAACCAACGAAGATGAAACGAAACGCAAACCCACGAAGACAAAACAACAACGACAAACCAACGAAAATGAAACGAAACGCAAACCCACGAAGACAAAACAACAACGACAAACCAACGAAGACAAACCGAAATGAAAACCCACGAAGACAAAACAACAACGACAAACCAACGAAGACGAAACGAAAAACGCAAACCAACGAAGACGAAACGAAAAACGCAAACCAACGAAGACGAAACGAAATAACGACGCAGGTGAACGAAGAACGAAACAGAGAAGGGAAAAGGGAACAGTCGGACTAAGCCGAATCAAAAGAGATATGTAGTACATTTAAAGTGCCCCTTTCGGGACGTATATTTAGAAAAAAAACCCACCCACAAAAAAAAAAAATACAAAAAAAATATACAAACACAAAATACAAAAAAAGATCTTAAACTAAAATAATAAAATAAAAATCTTACAAAGAACTTAAACTATGAATACTAAATTATAAAAAAAAAACAACTTAAACTATAAACACAAAATTAAAAAAAAAAAAAAAAAAAAAAAAAACCCTCAAAATTAAAATATAAAAAGTATAAAAAAAAACTTAATATTATTAAAGGGGGAGGGGTACGACGAGTTGGCTGCGGAGAAACACTACCCCTGCAACAAAAAAAAAGAAAAAGACAAAGTTAGAAACAAAAAAAAAACACAAATATAAGTTCATAAAAAAAAAAAAAATGAATGAGGAAAAAAATTCACCAATCGTCGTCGTAGATGACCCCTTGATGGCGGGGATCGATCCCGCCTCCGCAGCAGGCCCCGGCCCAGGTTTGGGAAGAGCCGCGACAGCTCTTCTAGTAGCGATGGCCGCCGCGGCCTCGGGACCACGAGGCCCCCCGGAACTCCCCGATCGGCCGGAGGAGGGCTCGCCGGACTCGGTGGAGGAGCGGTTTGGAGCAGCCGCTCGAAGACAATTGACACTTCCGGGGTCTCCGGCTCCCAGGCGATGGGTGGCAGGGGCTCCGGCACCCACACTATCCGGCTACGCATTTCCGCGTAGTAGTGGGCGTACCGCGCCCCCTCATCCTCGTCGATAGAGATTTCTCTCGCCACCAAAATAGGGGACTCCAGATCCCAATCTTCGAAATCGACCTGGTAAGGGTCGATCCCGAATAAAATTCGGAGGGAGAATTTATCCTCCCTCTCGAAGTTCCATCTGAAAAAGAAAAAAAAACACAACGAATTAATAAAAGACAAACAAAATATATAAATTACAAAAAAAAATATAATAAAATTAAGAAAAGAAAATACACTTACGGGTTGCGTGCCCGACGTTCTGCCCTGGTCTGAGCCACCAGCTCCTCGAACGCTTTTCCTCGCAGGCAGCGCGTCCCCGCTGCCGGATAGATGGTCCGGAGGACCTCATCGACTTCGAAAAATTCGAGCTCCTCGTTCGAGTAAAATTCTCCGTAGAACGGCATGATTTCAAAGATTTTTCAATTTGGTATGGTTACACCAAAAGAAAAGAAGATACTGATGTGGAAACTGTGGAAACCTGGCCTTTTTATATCTAAATCGAGGGAGGTTACACCGTGGAAATTTTAGAGAAGCGGGGATGAACAGCCAATGGTCAACGAGGAAAAAAACCGGACGCCTCGAAAAAGAAAAGGGCCCAATTAAAAGGAGTAGGGGAGCGAGACACCTGCTAAGCAAGCGAAAAGGACGACCTATCCAACCCTTGAAAAAAAAAAAATTAATATCTCTTCTCAAACATCAATGAAAATAATTATGAACATACCTTTGCCGAAATATATACATTTCCATTTAAAGAAAACAACGAATAAGAAATATTGAAAAAAAAACTAGAACAAGATAAAAAAAAACGAAATAAAAAAAAACACGAGATAAATGATATTACCTTTTATTACACAAAAATATACAACGGAAATAAAATCTCCTGGAAAGTGACAATTAGCAATTAGCTAAGCACACAACGCGCAACGCTGAAAAAAAAAGAGAGAACAAGAAATAAATAAAATCCTAATAAAAAAAAAGAGAAAGGGAAATAACCCGTCGTCTCATAAGAGAGAAAGAGAAAGGAAAACGTACCAACAAAGATGCCGATAGAGACGCCGTTGCACGACCTGACGCCCTGCAACGAACCCCTCGAGCCGCCCTGGAGGCGCCGTTATTTCCATCGAGAAAAGTCGGCGAAGATCGAAGATATCTTCGTATGACAAATCCCAGCTGAAAAAAAAGGGGGGCCGAAAAAAAAAAATAGAGAAAGGAATTCAGCAGAAAAAAAAACTTACACGTAAAGCCACTTACCTTGCTTCGTTCAACATCCTCCGAAGGAAACGTATACGACGAACTCCTTGTCGCGCTTTTATCGAAATAGTACCCGGCACATGAGGATTGCTATCAAGCAACCTCTGCAATGAAGGAGTCATAGGCTCGTTCACACGCGGCATAATCGAATCGCGTCCGTAATAGAGCGGCGGAAAATGACGAAGTCCCTTTCAATGTAGAAAGGGTTAAACGAATAAAAGAAATCTCGGAATGCACTGGGTTTTTAAACACCTCGATACACTCCGAGAGATCTTGTTCCCCCATCCTATCTGAATATTAATCGCTTACGACTCAAAGACCAACGGAGTTGCTCCGCACCTCACCAATCGGTGCCACGCACCCGTTTTATTTCCCTTTTCTTGTCGATCCTAGGAGCATTGCCGCGCCCAAAATCTACATATAAAATCACTGACATTACAGATGGAAAAGGCGTTACTCGCCCGAGGAATAGCGTTCTTACTCCTGCTATATTCCCTACCCCCGGTGGAGGGAATAATCGGATACGATTGCACCGGCGCCACTTTGAATATTACAACTGTATCACTCCTCGAGATCGGCGAATGCGACATTCCTACACAGGAAGTGAATGAAACCGCGGTCCACATCCAACTATTACAATTAAATCAATATTCTTCTATACAAGTACGACAATGTAAAGTCGAAATATATCGCGTAATTCGCCGATGCGACATGTGGTCGCATGGGATGGACGTGCCCAACGGAGAATATGCGTATATCGATACCCTTTCGCGAGACGCTTGTTCCGAAATTCACAAGACAGGGAAAATAAAAGTTGGACAAACAGAAATATATGGAGCAATGCTTAACGGCACAATAATGCGTCCCATCTCGATAGCCGGAACTGTAAATCAAGATGCATCGTGTGAAGGGGTATATTACTCTGACCCCTACGGAAATTGGGAAAAAGTATACGTAAAAGGCACGGTTAAGATCTCTCTCCGTGATTACTCTGCAGACGTCGATGTAGATACCAACAGAATTCATTTAAGATCAGGTATGCGTTGTGAGCTTAGTGAGGGTCATTGCGTCGATATTGACGGAGGCGATACCTTTTGGGAGCCTTACCCTGAGGACAGCTGTCATTCCAAACGGTACGGTGTGCTTTACGAAGGCCCCGCCAAACGGACCACCGACACCGACACCACATACAAACAAACAATGTATTCATTGACGGAAGGAGATGTCATTTTTGCACTAACCGCCAAGGGACAGACAAATCTGTGTGGATACACATTAATTCGGACAGAACATCCTAAACTACTAATTGTAGAAATCCGCAAAGGAGATCCATTCATAAAAAAGGAACCATTGTCTGTAAACAATCTCGATCTCTTCGCATACGTAAATTCAAAATTCGTATACGTAGAAAAATACATACGAACACAAATGAAACAAATGTATGTGGATATATTAACACAGAGATGTAATCTCGAGAGACGGGTTTTGGAAAACACCCTAGGACTAGCAAAACAATCACCGGACGAATTCGCTTATAACATCATGAAAGGACCAGGATATATGGCCGCATTATCCGGGGAAGTAGCCCATATCGTGAAATGCATACCAATAGAGGTAAAAATCAGAGAGACACGGGAGTGTTACACTCAGCTACCTGTCGAGGTAGGAAACCACTCCTACCATCTCACACCTCGTACACATATACTCAAGAAGACCGGAACTCAGGTCACCTGTAATACCCTTGTGCCGTCTATGTATCGTGTTGGAGGAGAGTGGTATTCGCTCGAACCGCGACCCATCCATGCAACACCACCAACCGTACTTAAACCTCTTTCCGAACACACCTGGACATACCGTAATCCACAAGCACTTGCTACCAGTGGCATATATACGCAAAAGGACCTGGATGAATTACGAGAACATATTATGTTTGCCGCTGAACGCCCCGCTATTTTAAACTCCGTCGCGAGAGGAATAGCAGGACAACCCACCATTACTCAAGGAGGAACTATTGCCAATTTAATTGACGAACAGGCAATAAATAAAATAATCGAAAGCTCTTGGGAAAAATCATGGGGATACTTCTCGACCTTTGGTACGTTTAGCGCAGGTCTAATTGGCATCGTAATGTTGTGCAGAGGAGTAAAGTTAATTATCGATACGATAATCCATGGATACGCTTTACACACGGTATACGGATGGTCATTATATCTTATCGGAGCCATATGGGATTCGGTAACGAGTCTATTACTGCATCTGGGAAGGAAACCCCCTAAAGACAACGAGGAAGATGGAAATGTCGACGAAGAACCCACCAATAAATCTCCGTTGCAACCTAAGCCGCCGAGCTACTACGCTGAAAACGAAGGAAACAGGACTACTTTCAACTTAGAACCGTTCCATTTCGGTTTTGATCCAAGAATTCGTGACCTCCAACAAACCCTGCAGCCCGAGACATTGAATCACCATTACCATGTACCTGTAATTACACATCAAGGGACCACACTACCTTCCTATTTTAGTCCCGAAACTTCAACCCTTCCGCGCAAAAATGAGGCGGGAAGTAGTAAATCAACGAGGGAGGACGATCATTATAAAACTCCTCGACCTTTCCACGAACCACTCAAAATGAGTCTATTGGAACACGGAATGGAAACAAAGGAATTAACATCACTTCCGCCGGCATCGATACCGCCTTTCGCGACAATGCCCAGAGTTAAACCGCGAGAACGCATTCCACTAGAACTAATTCCTCAAGAGTCCACGCGACAGGAAAGGAAGAAACAAGGGTCAGCTACACAGGACCAGGTAAAATCCTCCCCGTTATTAAAAGCCACCGTTAACAAGGAGGTAGCGGCAGGCGACGAACCAGAGACAAAAATATATCCTACCCTCGAGAAAATAAAGAGAGTCCCTGTTCATACACCATGCCCCGAGAGAAGGCAGATGTTCCTCTCTCTCGAAAGACGTTCAAACAAATAAAAGAAAAGGAAAAAGATGAAGAGGCGAGAATAAGGAAAATCTACAATACCATCCCTCGCGCAAATCATAATACAGAGATGACTCCTGGTAACACAATAATGAGCCTCCCTCCGAAAGAAAATATAAAAAAAAATGAATAATAATATATTTAATACATATATACACGCACCACAATGATAATCCTGAATTTCCCTACATACCGTTACGAACTCAACAGCTTCAAATCGGTATTTTTGCTTAAAGGAGGCTCAAAATCCAGAGGACGCGAACGACATAAAATCGAAACAAGCGTCTCAGCGCCCTGCGGGCGCAGATGCTCTTGTTGGTGGGCTCCGCCCCCCAAACCCCCCGAAAAATGTCCCTAAGGGACATTTTTTAAGGCACTCACGGGGGTGCACGTCGCGCTACGCGCTCCGTATCGAGTGTATTTACACATCGCGCTATGCGCTACGGATGAAGTATGTTTATACATCGCGCTCTGCGTTTCTTTTCGAAAGTACGTATGAGGGAAAAACATTTATCAGTTACGTAAATTAATTTATAGTTTTTAACCTTCGTCGAATAAAAATATTTCTTTTTTGTACCAATTTATTATTAATATTCACGAAGGATATTTCCTTTTTGTTTGACGATAAATTGTCAAATATTGAGACACGAGACAAATATAACGAATTGCATCACGTAGAAGTTGATCAAATTAATTTAACGAATCAAATCATGTCTAGTAAAATCGTTTTAGTGGCTTAAAACTTATGACCAGATTTAATGAATATAAAACAAACACACAAAACATGTACCGACACCAATACGATTACCATTTAGCATTCAGGCCAAATATCCCCTTTAAATCCTTCCCCTTCAGTGTTTTTTTTCTTCCTCATAATTGATGGAATCAGTTCGTTATTTTATCTGTAGGAAACCAAATCATTGTAGAAGAAAAGTTCATGAAATTTGCTATTCTTTGTGATTTTCAATGAAATTTTGTCGATATTTATGGATGCTGCAAAAAATGCTATCTCGAGAACGAAAAAATATATCGTCTTGGTTTCTGTCTTGTATTGAAGAGGAAGTAGTACGTTACTCGAATCAAAAATTTGTCATCTTGGATAACTCCGAAATATTTTTTTTACATATTGATGAAATTTTTGAAAAATTCGACTTTGAAGGCTCTTTGACAGTCCTCTTATAACAAATTTTATTTCTACCATTTGAGATATATTTTTTTTCTTCTTCGTAATACATGGAATCAGCTCGTTATTGTCTCTGTAGAACAGACAAGTATTGGAGACGAGAAGTTTGAGAAATTCGATAATTTTTTTCGTTTTTCAATGAAATTTTATTGATATTTATCGTCGCTTAAAAATATCAAATTTAACATCATATCATATCGTATTTTTTTTTATTTTATTTAATCACAAACGAGGATAAGTTTCTCGGTACGGAATAACTCGTAAAATCGACAAATTCAGTGTTTTTCACTTTCTTGATAAATAATTGTTTATAATTGTTCTTTAAGAGTACAATTGTTTTTTTTTTTGCGAAAAAAAACTTTTCAAGACGTGAGCATATGAAAAAAATTCGTATTTCGACGAAAATTTGAAAAAATTTGAAAAAAAAAAAGTTGGAAATACGTCGATAGAATAATCATTATCAGTTTTCTTATCAAGTGTAAACGAATAAATCCAGCGAACAAAATTGACAAAGATTTCGAATGTGATCAATCTCCGACGGTCGAAGTGTAAAAAATTTAATTTTTAATCATAGCACACTTTTTATCTGCGCAATAACGCGGAGAGTCAGTTTGTAAATACGATTTCTTTGAGAGGAAAGGATTAGAGCCGGCAATTTCGAAGAATTTGAAAAAACGATTCGTTTTTTGACGAAAATTCGTAAAATTAGTGTTTGCTTAAAAAATTCATATCTCCGCAGCGAAAAAAGATTTCGACTCTTGTTTCGGCTTGTTTTGAAGAGGAGAAAATACGTTGCCAGAAAAAGAATTAGCAGTTTTTATCATTAACTGTAAACGAATAAATCGGGTGAACATAATTGACAAAGATTTCGGCTGCGATGAATCTTCGACGGTCGAAGGATAGAAAATTCTTTTTTTTATGATTGCACACTTTTTATCTGCGCTATACCGCGTAGAATCCATTTATATTTACGTAAAATAGGAACAAACATTGAAACGAGATGTCGATTTTTTTTTTATTTGAAAATCATCCGGCCACAGATTACGCGCGCCGCGACGTGTGAGCATCTGTGTATCGTCTGCTACGAAATTGTCATCTGCTTCCAAAGTTTGACAGATAGAATAAAACGAAAAAATATATACTCGCGATTTTTTTTAGTTCTATTTGGGAAATTGTAATCATTTTGGATATTCGATGAATCTTTTTTGTGAGTTTACTACCAATTTTTTCAGTGAATACGTGAAATTTATCATTTTTATTACGAATGTGAATAAAATATGGTAAAATATTGCGAATGATTTTCGGTGATAATATATTATTTTCCAAATAAAAAACGCAAACATTTGTAAATCTGTGTATGATATTTCATGCTTTATTTTTCACAACCGAAGTTTTTTTTTTAACACGATGAAAAATGGATTTTTGCCAAATCTAAATAACATAACCTTTAAAGCAAATCTTATTATAACCACTGTTTTTGAATTATTTTATAATTAAAATTATATTTGTCTGAATGACTCAAAATTTGTTGTGCATAGTGCTTTCGATGCAATGAAATATTGTTACGAAAGAGAAAAGAATTGGTTTCCAGGATTCTTAATTATAGCACCGTACGGACATCAGATGTGAGAAAATAATTTTTTTATGGAAAATTGTGATGAATAAATAGTTAGAGATGTAGGATTGTCTCTAAATTTGCTGTGCGTAGTGCTTTTGATAAAACAAAATGATGCTGCGAAGGAGAAAAAAATTGGTTCGCAGAGTTCATTATGATGGCACCGTACGGACATTTGACCGAAGGCAAATCCAAATTGTGGCCAATAATTTTTTAGAAAAAATACTTATAGGTCTTAGATTGGTTTCAAAAGCAATGTGCATACTGGAAATAATGTAATAAAAAAACCCTGCGAAGGAGAACAAAATTGGTTCGCACCATCTAAAGTTACAGTGTGATACGGACGTCCGAGAAGAAAAATTCAGCCAAAAAGTTGTTTTCATTGCACCGCAGGCTAAAAAAAATATTTCTATCCATCACAGTCACCTCAACGTAACTACGCATGATGTTGGAGATACATCGAAGCAAATAATGAAAAATAAAAATTTTTGGAGTAAACGCTGCGAAGTAACCCCTTCGACAGGCTCCGAAGAGCAACGGATGGTCATTTTAATAGGCACTCTTTGCCTATTGTTATAGTGAGTGCCTAAAAAATCAACGGAATCCCTCAATCTGAGAAGAAATAAAAGGAAACAAACTGAAGAAAAGGAGCAGGAAAATACAAGCGACTCCAAGGAAAATGACGACGAACCAACAAACCATCGGTCCGGACTATCGTTTAGAAGAAACGCGGCTACTCAGTTTTACACTCTGGCCGAAACCAAAAGTATCAATTGAAGAATTGGCAGCCGCAGGATTTTATTACACCGGGCAGGCAGACGAAACTACATGTTTTGAATGTAAACTGACGATAAGCGAATGGGAAGCTGACGACAAGCCCCTGTTAGAACATCGGAGATGGCAAGATAAATGCCGATTCGTGCGAAGGATTCCCTGCGGTAATGTACCCCTTGGAGTGCCTCCTTCCGTTATACCTGCTGCACGCGCACCGAAAGGACCCTATGATACCAAAAGCCCCGGATCGCAAAAGGCCGATCGGATTACCCATTCTCCTGAGGATGGACCCACCTATCCGGAATACGCTGCTTATGTCAAACGTTTGAAAAGTTTTGCGAATTGGCCAACATCATTACCGCAATCAAAGGAAAGCCTTGCAGCAGCTGGTTTCTTTGCCACGGGAAAGTCTGACGAAACAATATGTTATTATTGTGGGGGCGGATTGACCGATTGGCAGGCTACCGACACAGCAATGGGCCAACACGTCAAATGGTTCTCGAAATGCAGATTCTTGCGTGCCCAACGGAGATCCGGAATCCAACCGGCTAATAATCATGATTTCGAACTATCAAAGTTATTGGAAGAATCAATCGAACTAAAGAAAGCGGATGATACGGTTAAATGGGCCGCGTGTCTAGCAAACCTCCGAAAATATACGACGGACATAAATAAATTTATCAGAGAAGCAAGAGGCAAGGGACAGAACCAAGCAGGTAGACAGGTACCGACATTGAACGAGGCAGCCAACGAGGAAAAGAAACAGGAGGCTACGATCCTTGAAGAGGTCAAAGACAATAACATTGACCCGTCAGCAAAGGCTTCGGGCTCACAAATACCATCCGAACGTAAACATCTGTCCATCCAGCAAAATACGGGAGAACCGAAACTTATCAGCATTGGCACTTTGAACAAAGTAGTCAATAATAATCTATGCCATCGTTGCTTTAAGAAAAGCATTGGAATAATGATTTTGCCCTGTCATCACGCCACTGTTTGCACCGACTGTGTGAAACAAATAAAAAAGTGTTTCACGTGCAAACTTAACATTGATTACGGAGTGGAGTTCTCCATTGATCACGAATATAGCAAAGGAAATGGCTTGACACTTATCGCACCCCGTACTATCCCTGAATTATAATCTAGGAAAAATACAGGGAGAACAAAAAGAGGAAAAACGAATTCTACCTCGCATAACTTTACAATCTTTAAATAAAAATAGAATTTAGTAAAAAAAAAATAATAATAATGACAATAATATTAATAAGGAGAAAAGGAAAATAAAAAAAATGAGAGAGCGGAGATATAAAATATGTAGGAAATAGATCAGCCAATTAAGATACCGTAGGAAAACCAGAAAACGAAAAAAAAAGAGGAAAAAAATATATACACAACAAAAAAAAAGGAAGGAGAGAGGAAAAAAAAGGGAAAACCCATAAATAACGAGACTAGGAAACTAACATATCAAATAAGCAACAAAAGAAAGAACGGAAGAAGTACGTATATAACAACTTCGTTTCGTAATAAACTCTCTAATGCACTATAATGCCAGCCATATGCTGAGAACTTTACCGCATTCTCGGGACTATTTTCATGAGCTATGTGCATGGAAACCCCGAATAAGGCTTAAACTAATAAAATAATGTTTCTGCCCTATAAGTAAGAAAAAAAAAGAGGAAAAGTAGACTAATCTTGAACAAATAATAAAAAAAAAAAATAAAAAAAATGAAAAAAAAAATAAGAAAATAATAATAATAATAAAAAAAAATATATATAATATGTTCAAATATACTTAAGAATTAATGCATCAATTGTCTGTATGTGTTAGTATCACCAACATGTCTCGATGCACGTGTAGAAATGGAAGGCAATTCGATAGTGTGGGAGTAAGTGCGAGGCCCGCCAATCCCGACGAAATACTTCCCATCGAAATAGGACGGAAGAAACCGGTATGCTTAGTACCCGGAGCAACGAGGCTCTATTGCTATTGGAAGTTGGCGCTGCGAATCGACATTGCAAAAAAGGACATCGTGCTGTACGTCCCACCGGAGTGGAGGGCCTTAACTCCCGACCGATTGGAAAATTGGGTCAATCAGTTACGCGATCGACCATTCGAGGACATCGTGTTAGGAAGGGTTCAATATTTTTGGACCATTGATGTACTTCTACCGGCACGGCAAGACTACCGAACGGTCCCTATCCACGGGAGAAACGGATGGCCAAATTTCTTCGAAACTACACCCATATGGAATAAACCAAGGCTGACCTACGAAACCGACCGTTTATCCATCACGCTGAATCGCAACCCAATCCCGCCCTGCCTGGGTATGGAAAATGTGGTGTGTTATTGGCGCATGCGATTGCCACGGACTGTACAACCACGCCGATACGTTTGGGTACCCCCGGAGTGGAGACGGCTCACTGATAAAACTCGATCTTTGTGGGCGCGTAGATTAGGCGCTGATCCCGAACAACCAATTGAACTCGGAGGAACTCATTATTATTGGGATCGTGATACCATAATTCCTTATGGACAGAACCCGCATTCCATAGAATACGTAGGATACGGGAGATATAAGCATCTTGACAATCAGGATGAAATCGACACACCACCTTGTCGGCCAGTCATCAGGTTCCCCTCACCACCCCCTCGTGCAGTACAAGTCGATAGAAAGAGCAACCGATTGAAGGATAAGATCGCCCAACGGGATCCCCCAGTCCCCAAAGAGAGAACAGGACCCTTCCCGAAACTAGTGCGAGAATACGTGGAACCCTTCGACCAACGAAGTGAGAACGCATACACGACCCCGTACCCTCGACTCGAGACCGCCGTTTAAAGGGAAAGGCGAGATAGAGAGAGAATGAAAAGAAAAGGGAGAAAACTATTCGAAAAAAAAAAACTTTTACTACCTCGTAAATTTTAAGGGATAAGGAAAAGGAAGAAAGAAAAAGAGGAAAAATATATATATATAACACAAAAAAAAAGGGGCACGAGGAAAATAACCACATACTTCTATACATCTATAATAAGGACAACTAATCGTCAACAACGAATTACGCGAATACTCCCATCTATAATCCGCAGGAGATGGTTCAATACCAGTTAATCATGACCGTCGACAACTCCTACACAAACCACAGCAGATCATACTACTGGTGTCTCATCCCGGGAATTTACGTACCCCCTGAATGGAAGGACGTGCCCGTTAGCATCCTGGAAGAATGGATCGCACTAATACCTGAGGAATCGGAATCAGCAATCATCGGAGGCACAACCTACATCTTACAATATGACTTATTACTACCATTAGGACAAAGTTCGCAATACATCATGACCGAGGAGGACGCAAAGATCTAACAAGCAAACGAACAACGATTATACGTCCGAGAAATGATACCAACGGTGGACGCATTACTAAGGGAGGTTCAAGGCCGCAGACGGTTACGACTTGAACCGCTCAATTTATAACACCACTCAACTACAAGAACCATCATTAAAGATAAGAATTAGAATAATAAAAATATAAAATTAATAGGAAATAAGAGGAACAAATGCATATACATACATACACGTACACGCACACATACACATATACCTACGTACACGTACACGCACACATACACAGGGTTGCGGGAGCGCTAGCGGGCATCATGCCCAACATCGGGGGACCGAAGGAGCCGAGACGGTTCCTTCTATCCTCTGTTGTGAGCTCCGTAATTCTCTACGGGGCTCCGATTTGGGCTGGTGCCATGAAGACCAATGCGAGTTACGGAGCCACATGCCGACGGGCCTGCCGGACTGTCGCGCTAAGGGTGGCCCGAGCGTATCGAACCGTGTCTGACATCGCTGTCTCGGTGATCGCGGGACTGCCTCCTGTTGATCTACTGGCAGCCGAGAGGGCCAGGGTGTACCGTGAGCGTAGGCGTACTGGTGCTGATGGCGACGATCAAGAGCGTGGTGATGATCGATGGTCCAGCAGAACCTTCGAAGAATGGCAGCAGAGATGGGATTCAGCAGGCGAGGGTCGGTGGACCCACCGCGTGATTCCTAATGTGAGAGCGTGGACGAGCAGGCACGGTGGACTTACAACTTTCCACCTGACCCAGGTACTCACCGGGCATGGCTGCTTCCGCAGCTACCTACATCGTATTCGCGTGTACGATAGCGCGGAATGCCCGATGTGCCCTGGGATCGACGAGGACGTGGAACACGTGCTCTTCTATTGCCCGAGATTCGCCGATGACCGGGAGCGATTCCGAGCGTCATGGGGAGGATCCATGACGCCTGAAGGCATGGGAAGGTGCCTGCTTGGCTCACAGGATGGTTGGGATGCGGTGGTTACCTTCGCCACGTCCATTGTGGAGAAGCTGAATTCCATCAGGAAGATGGAAGAACGGAGAGGCGGACGCGCCTAAAATCAGAGCGCGTGCTAGAAGGGCCGTCTGAGGCTTAGACTGCCCCTCGCGAAGTAAAGCCTTTTGGGCGGTTTCCGCGGGGGGGAATACAGTCGAGAGGAGGAATGTTTTAGTGGGTATTGCCAGGAATGGCCGAGTCCCACATAACCCACTCGGGTATGCGTAAATGCATTTTCAAACCTCCTCTATAAAATAAAAAAAAAAAAAAAAAAAAAAAAAAAAAAAAAAAAACGCACACATACACATGCACATACAAACATCCACGCATTCATATATAACAACAAACGTAGTAACTTTTATAACTTCATAATATGAGAAAAGGAAAGGGAATACATTACTCTATGAATTATATTCGGGTAAATCCTTAAGGAAGGAAATAATGGTAGCATTAAAATATATATATCAAGAAATATATCTTTAAGAATAAACATAGAGCCAAGAGAAAACAAGTCGCAATCCAAAAAAATTCTCAGTTTCACCCCGCGCCGCGGAGGCGATTATTAGGCTTCCCCTAATAATCGGCTTAAGGGGGGGGAGGTGTTACGTCCAGCGTAACGCATAGTTTATTTCCTGTTTTACCTTCAATAGTAGTTGAGCCTAAACCTTCTTTGTGAAAGTAAAAAGGGGAATCTGATCTAAAAATTCTTCATTTAACAATATCTATTTTACCTACTGCTTAATCAGTGTCAAGGTAGCCTAGAGTCTTTCCAAAATCGGTGTCCTACCTTAGCGAGTCGATACCGATGAAACAGGGTAAAACAGATCCGGGCCTCACAGGCGGAGGTCGAGAAAGGGGGTCTCTGACCCCTCTCGAGCGCTCCCCTGGAGAGCCAAAAAGGAATTAAAAGAAACGCGGCCCGCTGACAGTTACCATTGGGACCTACTAGTATCGATATCGACTACCTCCCCGTAGATCAGTAAATCTATTTTACCATGGCTCGAAACCATTCAGGGAGGAATTTACAGACAGTCGATTAAAACCGTCGGGTTTAGATACATAGAATCGGGTCGACAAGTTATCCTCGTTAAGGGAAACGCTTCAAACAGTGTTTTAGTTCAACCGAACTCCACAAGTTAAAACAAAGGAGACGGGGCTCATGACCTTGATTTTAGCAGGAAGAAGGAAATATCTTCTATTAAATCTTAATTAATTAATCCTTAAATAATTAGTAAACCACGGATTCCTCTCATTATAACACATCGGAAAGCAATAGAGGTCAGACTTCTGAAGAAAATAATAAAGTAATGATCAATAGAAAAACGAAACTGAGAATATAGTCAATTTAAAAAGAAATAATAATAGACAATTCACCCCCAGGAATTGCTCTCTTGAACGCCTGTGTTTACCCTTATGGTATTAATTAAGTACGTAGTAGTAATTACACGGAGAATGATACCATTATAAAAACGAAAAGGGATTTTCACCTTCTGAAAATTATACAACGTTGGCATTCGACAGTTCAGGTACAAAACCGCCGAGTAACGAAAAAGAGTTCTCTCGCAACAGGCAGAAAACTTGTCCATAAACTCTCCGACTGTAAAGAAATTACTACACGTACAATATTAATTTAGTTCGTCCTTCGAGAAATTCTTAATCTTGGACAACTTGTACGCCATTTGTTTAAACAAATGACTGAAGGAGTTAACGGTAAAGCATTTGCCGAGGAAAGTCTTTTCCATGGCACGCCCCTGGACGAAATAACATGGAAAAGATTTATTGCTTTATTAGTAATATAGAATTATACTTTTGCATTATTATCCAGACAGACGAGTACAAACTAATCAAGTACTAAATAATTAGTTCACGATAATAGGTTATGGTTTATATCAATGATATTCATTATTATATTTCATTATTATATTCATTTTCTGTTAGGAATAAGCGAGTCCTGGTTATAAGAGTCTTACGAGAAACTACGAATTTTATAATTCACGTAATACGTATAAAATTCCGAAGACATAGGAGAGCGTATTTTCACTGTTTAATACCGGTTTTTATTTGTCTAGACAGTTGACGAAATTCTATAGTCCGATTGGAACTCGTGCGACCTTTTTACATATAAAGTATTTAGCCATAAAAGGCTGCATACCAACAAAAATCTTTCTGGTAATGACTTCCCGGAAAACGGAAACGAGAAAAGGAGGGGATTGATGCCTACGTGATCTCGTCTGCGCCCTTTTACTTTTCGATACCCCACCCCGTCATCCACGGCGCGGGGCCCGATAAACGCATTGGGCCTAAAAGAAGGACTTAAGATCATGGACCAATCAGGGATGAGACCGGTAGCATCACCTCATCTTCTCGTTACTGTACCAGAATTTTATACCGAATAGATATACAAAAAGACACTCGCATAGCAACATCCCCTCTACTTGTCACCAAGGAAAATAGTATAAAAACCCCCGAAATTGTACGCTCAGGAGCACACTTTCTTCAGTTTTTTTGAGCACACCTCTTTCAGTTTCATAAGCATACCGTTTTAGTTATTATCGGGGATATTCCTTCAGTTTTGTTGAGCACATTTTACCCAGTTATTAGAGGAGGTTATTCTTTCAGTTTTGTTCAAGCATATTCCTTCAGTTTTGTTCAGCATATTCTTTCATTTATTTGTTCAACATACCACAGTAGTACCGCTCAAATCAGTTATCCATTGTTTCGAAATTCAGTTTTAACCCGATTGTCTTTCAGACTTTCGAGTTGTCAGTATTAAATCCAGGACTCAGAGAAACGGAATTAATTCTTCAGTCTATAATTTGACATTGTATTTCGCGAGTTTTAGGAATTCCAACCATATAGACATTTGGTCTCCATTGTTTTTTTTTTTGTTCAATATTATCACCTGTATTACTCATATTTTTTTTGTGACATTAAAAAGTATTAACTCTACCTGCATTTCCGTGAAACACATCATTTTTTTTTTCTTTAAATTCATTTTTGAATTAAACCAACGTGAAGAAAGTTCTATATCCACGAACACCAGGAAAGCACCGTTTATTACCGTAAGTACCTGTTTATTTATTTATCAACAGTGCATTATTTCATTTTGTTCTTGCAACCCAGTGATTTGAAGTGACCACCAAAATCTCGTTTAACCGTGTCGCGTGCTCCGACACCTGGTCAGAAAACGGCAGGTAGCTGCCGTCTCACCGAAGATTTCCTCTCTATCTCTCTCTTTGCCTGAGAGACGCCAAACCCTCTACTAATTAGTTTACACCCTACGACACGCATTTAACAAGCACTCTTAAGGGCTCCATCCCAAGCAATTTTCCGCAAGGTTAGGCTTTAAAAAGGAGCAATCGTTGTCCTCCTTATCGACACCAGGTGTGGTAAAGGTTGGTTTAACACCCACTTGACCAGCGCGTGCGATTATAACGGAGACAACTGTTATATTTCAAACTAGTAAAGAAACAACGCTAGTTTGGACGTAACATTCCCATGCTCTTCAGCAAGAAAAATTTTCGCCGCGTTGGACGGAAGTGTTATATCCGTTTTCGATGTTCCATCGCCTGAGTCAAACAGCGCTTGGATCTCCAAATCTTCAGGCGATTCCCGATCCTCTTGTTGGGGTGTCTGTTCAATGATCTGGATGCTGTTGTCGTCACCGACTCTCGCGCCGCCGTCGGCCATTTTAAATGTTTTTAATTATGAATTTAATCAGAAATTATGCGCACCTGCCCCACGTTGGGCGCCAGTTGTAACGGTACGCTTTTCGAGGCTTACAGATCTTCGCTCGAAAGCGGCGTTATTGTGAGTTTTTTTTTGCTCACGAAACAGTGAGGGCAGGTGCTGGAAATAAAAAATTCTGTTTTTTGATTTGGATCGTCAACACTAATTGATTTTTTATTAAATCGATGATGTTGATACAAAATAAAATGTACTGAGCTTATTTTTTTTTACTTGAAATTTAAATTGTTCGTTATTCAATGTGCGAGACAGATCGATGGCTTATTTTATTCACGGAAGTTGAGAATTTTGCTTCTACGTTAAACTGTCGCTTATCAGTTAATTACTGGACGAAAGCAGTCGCCGAGGTCCCCCAAGGCAGTTGCCGGCGCTGTCACCAAGAGCTAAGCCGTGCAAAAAATGATTTTACTTTAGGTGATCGTTATTAGCCACCAAAGAGATGAAAGCGGTCGCCGAGGTCCCCCAAGGCGGTCACCGGCGCTGTCGTGTACTAATACGTCATAGATAAACAATTGATTCTACGTTAATTGTAATTAGATGGATAAACCGAGACGAAAGCGGTCACCGAGGTGCCCCAAGATAGTTGCCGGCGCTGGTTTTTAAAGGAAGGGTAACACGAGACGAAAGCGGTTGCCGAGGTCCCCCAAGGCGGCTGCCGGCGCTGTGTTAGGGAAGAAAAAGTTTAAATTCAAAAAGGATCAGTTCGCTGAAAAGAAATAAATTTGTTAAACGATGTTCATTGATTCCAATGAATGGCCGACGTTAGTTCTTCCTTCTTAGATCATCGATGAGAAATCCCGTGATTGTTCTTAGCGACGGGACTCTGTCGAGTAAAGCAACGCTTTCACTCGAAATGGCAAAATGTTGGATTCTCGACTATCGTGAGTTATCGATAGACCGAAACGGGAGACTCAGGTTCAAACGAGCTGTAGCCGCGCATGAGTTCCTCTCCGTTGAAGATTTCGGAATCAAGTGGGCTCTGTGCTCGCGATCGGGCCTTTTATATCTGAGCGCGAGGCCCTTTTTTGTGCCCATTGACACACGAAATACGTCAAACTTCTCTGTCCTTTGTTATCGCTGCCCGGGGTGCATTGAAACGGCTCATGCGGGTCGTGTGCAAAAAGATGATGCAATACCTCAGGGCAGCTCGCACTATCGACCGTAGTGATTGATTCTTTGCGCGGTGGATAATTTCGATTTTCCCTTTTTCCACGAGATATGGTAAATGACCGAATGTCTAGTCGACATTTACCATAGGAAATGTACTGGATTTCTTCTATTCTAATGCCTTATTGCTTTTCTAGATATTGTCAGAGGAGTCAGGGGTTTTATACCGTCTCAAACCTTTAAAAATACTTCCTCACTAAAAATAATTGGAGAATAAAAATACTAAGAGATATCAGAATGTCTTCAAATTTGCTGTGCGTAGTGCTTTTCATAAAATAAAATAATGCTGCGAAAAAGAAACAAGCGTCTCAGCGCCCTGTGGGCGCAGATGCTCTTGTTGGTGGGCTCCGCCCCCCAAACCCCCCGAAAAATGTCCCTTCGGGATATTTTTTCCCCTTCGGGACATTTTTTAAGGCACTCACGGGGGTGCACGTCGCGCTACGCGCTCCGTATCGAGTGTATTTACACATCGCGCTATGCGCTACGGATGTACTATGTTTATACGTCGCGCTCTGCGTTTCTTTTCAAAAGTACGTATGAGGGAAAAACATTTATCAGTTACGTAAATTAATTCATAGTGTTTAACCTTCGTCGAATAAAAATATTTCTTTTTTGTACCAATTGATTATTAATTATTAATTTTTGTTTGACGATAAATTCCCGCGTAGAAAAACGTAGTATGGGAAAGCGTCATTACCCGTGTATGGGATTTCGATGGGAAATAGTATGGGGAGTAGTATGGAAAAGGGTTTGGGAGAGGTATGGGTTTTGGGACGGAGCCATATTCACCCCATACGCTTTCCCAGACCCTGTCCTAGCCATCATGTACGACCGCGGGAATCCTGGCGCCATCAATCCTATACGCTTTTCCAGAGTCTCTCCCAGCATAAGAATCCTCGCGCGATTAATCCCATACATAGAATCCCATGTTACGTTTAAATGAAAGAAGAAGAAAAAATAAATTTTGCCAAATGGAAGGAAAAAATGACAAACGAAGAAATATGCGGAAAACTAATTTTTTTCGACGAATATGAGTTTTCCGAGCGAAGTTGAATGCTGTAGTACATAACCGGCCTTTCAATTTCGTTGAAGGTCCCAAAAATATTGTGATGTACTCGAAAAAGCTTGGATAGACAAATTGAAAGATCTATGTGAGATTCAACCAATACTCTACAATATTTTTGGGGCCGACACCGAATTTCAAGCGCCGATTACGTACAGCAGCATTTAACTTTGCTCGGGGAACTCATATCCGTCGAAAAAAATTGGTTTCAGGCATATTTTTTCGTTTTTCATTTCTTCCTTCCATTTGATAAAATTAATTTTTCCTTCTTCTTTCGTTTACATATAATATGGGATAACAGATATGGGATTGATTGCGCGAGATTTCCCCGGTCATATGGGATAGCTGGGGGAGACTCTGGAAAAGCGTACGGGGTGAATATGGCTCCGTCCCAAAACCCATACCGTTCCCAAACCCTTTCCCATACTAGTTCCCATGCGATTTCCCATCGAAATCCCATACACAGGTAAATACGCTTTCCCATACTACTTTTTTCTACGCGGGTTGTCAAATATTGAGACACGAGACAAATATAACGAACTGCACCACGTAGAACTTGATCAAATTAATTTAACGAATCAAATCATGTCTAGTAAAGTCGTTTTATTGGCATAAAACTTATGACCAGATTTAATGAATATAAAACAAGCACACAAAACATGTACCGACACCAATACGATTACCATTTAGCATTCAGGGCAAATTTCCCCTTTACATCCTTCCCATTCAGTGTTTTTTTTCTTCCCCATAATTGATGGAATCAGTTCGTTATTTTATCTGTAGGAAACCAAATCATTGTAGTAGAAACGTTCAAGAAATTTGCTATTCTTTGTGATTTTCAATGAAATTTTGTCGATATTTATGGATGCTGCAAAAAAATACTATCTCGAGAACGAAAAAATATATCGTCTTGGTTTCTGTCTTGTATTAAAGAGGAAGTAGTACGTTACTCGAATCAAAAATTTGTCATCTTAGATAGCTCCGAAATATTTTTTTACAAATTTATGAAATTCTTGAAAAATTCGACTGTGAAGGCTCTTTGACAGTCCTCTTATAACAAAATTCATTTCTACCATTTGAGATATATTTTTTTTCTTCTTCGTAATACATGGAATCAGCTCATTATTATCTCTGTAGAACAGAGAAGTATTGGAGACGAGAATATTGAGAAATTCGATAATTTTTTTGTTTGTCAATGAAATTTTATTGATATTTATCGTCGCTTAAAAATATAAAATTTAGCATCATATCATATCGTATTTTTTTTAATTTTATTCAATCACAAACAAGTGTAAGTTTCTTGGTACGGAATAACTCGTAAAATCGACAAATTCAGTGTTTTTCACTTTCTCGATAAATAATTGTTTATAATTGTTCTTTAAGAGTACAATTGTTTTTTTTTTTTTTTTGCGAAAAAAAACTTTTCAAGACGTGAGCATATGAAAAAAATTCGTATTTCGACGAAAATTTGAAAAAAATTTGAAAAAAAACGTCGGTAATACGTCGATAGAATAATCATTAGCAGTTTTCTTATCAAGTGTAAACGAATAAATCCAGCGAACAAAATTGACAAAGATTTCGAATGTGATGTATCTCCGACGGGAGAAGGATAGAAAATTATTTTTTTTATGATTGCACACTTTTTGTCTGCGCTACACCGCGTAGAATCCATTTGTATTTACGTAAAATAGGAACAAAGATTGAAACGAGATGTCCATTTTTTTTTATTTGAAAATCATCCGGCCACGAAGTACGCGCGCCGAGACGAATGAGTATCTGTGTATCGTCTGCTACAAATTGTCATCTGTTTCCAAAGTTTGACAGATAGAATAAAACGAAAAAATATATACTCGCGATTTTTTTTAGTTCTATTAGGGAAATTGTAATTATTTTGGATATTTGATGAATCTGTTTTGTGAGTTTACTACCAATTTTTTCAGTTAATACGTGAAATTTATCATTTTTATTACGAATAAAATATGGTAAAATATTGCGAATGATTTTCGGTGATAATATATTATTTTCGAAATAAAATACGCAAACATTTATGAATCTATGTATGATATTTCGTGTTTTATTTTGCACAACCGAAGTTTTTTTTTTTAACATGATGAAAAATGGATTTTTGGCAAATCTAAATAACATAACCTTTAAAGCAAATCTTGTTATAACCACTGTTTTTGAATTATTTTATGATTAAAATTATATTGGTCAGAATGACTCAAAATTTGTTGTGCGTAGTGCTTTCGATGCAATGAAATATTGTTGCGAAAGAGAAAAGAATTGGTTTCCAGGATTCTTAATTGGAGCACCGTACGGACATCAGATGTGAAAAAATCATTTTTTTATTGAAAATTGTTATGAATAAATAGTTAGAGATGTAGGATTGTCTCTAAATTTGCTGTGCGTAGTGCTTTTGATAAAACAAAATGATGCTGCGAAGGAGAAAAAATTTGGTTCGTAGAGTTCATTATGATGGCACCGTACGGACATTTGACCGAAAGCAAATGCAAATTGTGGCCAATAATTTTTTAGAAAAAATACTTAAAGGTCTCAGATTGGTTTTAAAAGTGATGCGCATGCTGGAAATAATGTAATAAACAATCCCTGTGAAAGAGAACAAAATTGGTTCGCTCCATCTAAAGTTACGGACGTGTGATACGGACGTCCGAGAAGAAAAATTGAGCCAAAAAGTTGTTTTCATTGCACCGCAGGCTAAAAAAAATATTTCTATTCATCGCAGTCACCTCAAAGTAACTACGCATGATGTTGGAGATACACCGAAGCAAATGGTGAAAAATAAAAAATTTTGGAGTATGTGCTGCGGAGTAACCACTTCGACAGACTCCAAAGAGCAACGGATGGTCATTTTAATCGGCACTCTTTGCCTATTGTTATAGTGAGTGCCTAAAAATTGTATATATATTTTCCTCTCTTTTTTTTTTGTGTGTAACGACCCTTTTTTTTCTCTTTTTCCAGATTACCGAATTGCGGACGCCTCCGTCCGTCAATTTCGGGTCGGACGAGAACTGGGACGCCGAAGAGTCGGGCCCCAGCTATCTGGAGGTTCTGAGGGGCGAGGGGGTGTATCCCCCCAGACCTTCAAACTTCCCGAATTTGCTCCCGGGGTTGGAGGATCGGGACGAGGGAGATTTTTCTCACGTCGATGATCATCTTCCGGACTTTGATGCGGAGGATTACGCCTTCATCCCGCGGAACCGAGAGGAGGAGGTGATGGAGGTGGAGGTGGACCCTGATTCGGAGGAAGCGGGCACACCGCCGATATCCCGAGTTGGTGAGGGGGATGAGGATCCGCCTGGGACGGCTGGCTCGCTCCGGCCCTTTGCCCAATTTAAATGGTAATTATTGTTATCTTTCACCGTTTTCCTTTTTTTTTTTAATTTTTTTTTTTATTAATTTTGTTATATTTTTTTTTCTGTTTCAGTTCGCGATTCCGGCCCTATTAGGGTTCCGGGGGAGGGGGGATTACTTTTAGTTTATTTTTTTTTATTAGATGTAGGTTTCTTCTTTTGTTTTTTTTTAGATTTAAGTATACGTATAGTACTATAGATAATAGTGGATTTTAATTCTAATTTTAATTCGTAGGTTAAAATATAAAGTTTTTTTTTTATATTATTTTTGTATTTCCCCCTTTCTCTTTTTTTTTTTAATAAATGCCCGAAAAGATTTAAAATTTAACCTTCTTGCATTCTACCCTTTTTCTTTCCCCTTTTTAGGCACTCACGATAACAATAGGCAAAGAGTGCCTATTAAAATGACCATCCGTTGCTCTTCGGAGCCTGTCGAAGGGGTTACTCCGCAGCGCATACTCCAAAAATTTTTATTATTCACCATTTGCTTCGGTGTATCTCCAACATCATGCGTAGTTACTTTGAAGTGACTGCGATGAATAGAAATATTTTTTTTAGCCTGCGGTGCAATGAAAACAACTTTTTGGCTGAATTTTTCTTCTCGGACGTCCGTATCACACTATAACTTTAGATGGTGCGAACCAGTTTTGTTCTCCTTCGCAGGGTTTTTTTATTACATTATTTTCAGTATGCACATTACTTTGAAAACCAATCTAAGACCTTTAAGTATTTTTTCTAAAAAATTATTGGCCACAATTTGCATTTGCCTTCGTCAAGTGTCCGTACGGTGCCATCATAATGAACTCTACGAACCAATTTTTTTCTCCTTCGCAGCATCATTTTTTTTTCTCAAAAGCACTATGCACAGCAAATTTAGAGACAATCCTACATCTCTAACTATTTATTCATCACAATTTTCCATAAAAAAATGATTTTCTCACATCTGATGTCCGTACGATGCTCCAATTAAGAATCCTGGAAACCAATTCTTTTCTCTTTCGCAACAATATTTCATTGCATCGAAAACACTATGCACAACAAATTTTGAGTCATTCTGACAAATACAATTTTAATTATAAAATAATTCAAAAACAGTTGTTATAACAAGATTTGCTTTAAAGGTTATATTATTTAGATTTGCAAACAATCCATTTTTCATCATGTTAAAAAAAAATCTTCGGTTGTGAATAATAAAACACGAAATATCATACACAGATTCACAAATGTTTGTGTTTTTTATTTCGAAAATAATATATTATCACCGAAAATCATTCGCAATATTTTACCACATTTTATTCACATTCGTAATAAAAATGATAAATTTCACGTATTCACTGAAAAAATTGGTAGTAAACTCACAAAAAAGATTCATCGAATATCCAAAATAATTACAATTTCCCAAATAGAACTAAAAAAATCGCGAGTATATATTTTTTCGTTTTATTCTATCTGTCAAACTTTGGAAGCAGATGACAATTTCGTAGCAGACGATACACAGATGCTCATACGTCGCGGAGCGCATACTCTGTGGCCGGATGATTTTCAAATTAAAAAAAATCGACATCTCGTTTCAATCTTTGTTCCTATTTTACGTAAATATAAATGGATTCTACGCGGTATAACGCAAATAAAAAGTGTGCAATCGTAAAAAAAAGAATTTTCTATCCTTCGACCGTCGAAGATTCACCGCAGCCGAAATCTTTGTCAATTATGTTCACTCGATTTATTCGTTTACAGTTAATAATAAAAACTGCAAATTCTTTTTCTGGCAACGTATTTTCTCCTCTTCAAAACAAGCGAAAATAATAGTCGAAATCTTTTTTCGCTGCCGAGATATGATTTTTTGTAAGCAAAGACTAATTTTACGAATTGTCGTCAAAAAACGAATCGTTTTTTCAAATTTCTCGAAATTGCCGTCTCTAATCCTTTCCTCTCAAAGAAATCGTATTTACAAACTGTCTCTCCGCGTTATTGCGCAGATAAAAAGTGTGCTATGTTTAAAAATTTTTGTTTTTACACTTCGACTGTCGGAGATTCATCACATTCGAAATCTTTGTCAATTTTGTTCGCTGGATTTATTCGTTTACACTTGATAAGAAAACTGCTAATGATTATTCTATCGACGTATTTCCAATGTTTTTTTTTTTCAAATTTTTTCAAATTTTCGTCGAAATATGAATTTCTTTCATATGCTCACGGCTTGAAAAGTTTTTTTTCGCAAAAAAAAAACAATTGTACTCCTAAAGAACAATTATAAACAATTATTCATCAAGAAAGTGAAAAACACTGAATTTGTCGATTTTACGAGTTATTCCCTATCGAAAAACTTATCCTCGTTTGTGATTAAATAAAATTAAAAAAAAATGATATGATATGATGCTAAATTTGATATTTTTAAGCGACGATAAATATCAATAAAATTTCATTGAAAAACGAAAAAAATTATCGAATTTCTCAAACTTCTCGTCTCCAATACTTGTCTATTCTACAGAGACAATAACGAGCTGATTCCATGTATTACGAAGAAGAAAAAAAATATATCTCAAATGGTAGAAATGAAATTTGTTATAAGAGGACTGTCAAAGAGCCTTCAAAGTCGAATTTTTCAAGAATTTCATCAATTTGTAAAAAAATATTTCGGAGCTATCCAAGATGACAAATTTTTGATTCGAGTAACGTACTACTTCCTCTTCAATACAAGACAGGAACCAAAAAGATATATTTTTTCGTTCTCGAGATAGCATTTTTTTGCAGCATCCATAAATATCGATAAAATTTCATTGAAAATCACAAAGAATAGCAAATTTCTTGAACTTTTCTTCTACAATGGTTTGGTTTCCTACAGATAAAATAACGAACTGAGTCCATCAATTATGGGGAAGAAAAAAAGCACTGAAGGGGAAGGATTTAAAGGGGATATTTGGCCTGAATGCTAAATGGTAATCGTATTGATGTCGGTACATGTTTCGTGTGTTTGTTTTATATTCATTAAATCTGGTCATAAGTTTTAAGCCAATAAAACGACTTTACTAGACATGATTTGATTCGTTAAATTAATTTGATCAACTTCTACGTGGTGCAATTCGTTATATTTGTCTCGTGTCTCAATATTTGACAATTTATCGCCAAACAAAAAGGAAATATCCGTCGTGAATATTAATAATCAATTGGTACAAAAAAGAAATATTTTTATTCGACGAAGGTTAAACACTATGAATTAATTTACGTAACTGTTAAATGTTTTTCCCTCATACGTACTGTCGAAAAGAAACGCAGAGCGCGACGTATAAACATACTTCATTCGTAGCGCATAGCGCGATGTGCAAATACACTCGATACGGAGCGCGTAGCGCGACGTGCACCCCCGTGAGTGCCTTAAAAAATGTCCCTTCGGGACATTTTTCGGGGGGTTTGGGGGGCGGAGCCCACCAACAAGAGCATCTGCGCCCGCAGGGCGCTGAGACGCTTGTTTTTTATTGCGGAGGTTTCGCCTCGTTTGATAATTAGCTTTTACGACTGCGCGGGATGTGTTGTTCTGTCAACGATTCCATTTTTTTTTTTCAAGATTGCGATGAAGGCTGTTGTTCTGCCAACAGTCCTCACTTATATATTGCGTTGGGTTCTGTTGCTCCGCCAACAGTCTCATTTCTATTATTATCGTGTAAACGTATCCTCTTTTCTTACTCTTTTTGTCTTGGTTGAGTCCTCGGGATTCCCAATAATTAGTTCGAAATTAGCTTTTTCTTTTTTCTCGTTGCTTTCGGTCGAGTCTTCAAGATTCCCGATAAATGTTTAAATTTTAAAATATATCTATATATTATTTTTTTTTGATTTTTTTTTCTTTCTCTCTTTTTTTTTTATTAAAAGAAGAAAAAAAAAATTTGTTGGTCGAGTCTTAACGACTCCCGAATAATATTTAAATTTTACTTCAGTGATTATTGTTGTTAGTATATATTTTTTTATTATTATCAAGATAGAAAATTTTGTTGTTGGTCAAGTCTTTACGACTCCCAACAATTTTCGTCTATTAAATCCCCGTTTTTCTCTGTCCTTTTTTTTCGGCTTAAGACAATTTATTATTATTATTATTATGCTTTATACTTAGATTATAACAAGAAAATTTCCTTTTAATTTCTATTTCTTCTCCCCTTTTTTTTCATAATTAAATTTTTTTATTTTTATTTTATTTGATTATTAATATTATTATTGTGTTTTTTTTTTTTCATTTTCTTTCTAAATTTTCTTCTTATTAATTCTCCGGTCGACTTCCTCTAAGAATTCCCGCCCTTTTTTTTCATTTTTTTTTGTTTATGATTTTTATTTTGATATATATATTTTTTTTATTGCTACTGTTGATTATATGTTTCCTCCGATTGAGTTCCTTGTGAGCTCACCTTTCCTTTAATAGGAATATCTCTAATTATCTATTTTTTTTCTTGAGGACTCTAAGTCGTATTCCTCTCTTACTATTTATCTAGATTTTATGATTATTAAGATTGTTGCGAATATGAGGTGTCTTCGAGGATCGAGGCAGGAAAATTAAATAAAAACAAGCGTCTCAGCGCCCTGCGGGCGCAGATGCTCTTGTTGGTGGGCTCCGCCCCCCAAACCCCCCGAAAAATGTCCCTTCGGGACATTTTGTAAGGCACTCACGGGGGTGCACGTCGCGCTACGCGCTCCGTATCGAGTGTATTTACACATCGCGCTATGCGCTATGAATGAAGTATGTTTATTCGTCGCGCTCTGCGTTTCTTTTCGACAGTACGTATGAGGGAAAAACATTTATCAGTTACGTAAATTAATTCATAGTGTTTAACCTTCGTCGAATAAAAATATTTCTTTTTTGTACCAATTGATTATTAATATTCACGACGGTTATTTCCTTTTTGTTTGACGATAAATTGTCAAATATTGAGACACGAGACAAATATAACGAATTGCACCACGTAGAAGTTGATCAAATTAATTTAACGAATCAAATCATGTCTAGTAAAGTCGTTTTATTGGCTTTAAACTTATGACCAGATTTAATGAATATAAAACAAACACACAAAACATGTACCGACACCAATACAATTACCATTTAGCATTCAGGCCAAATATCCCCTTTAAATCCTTCTCCTTCAGTGTTTTTTTTCTTCCCCATAATTGATGGAATCAGTTCGTTATTTTATCTGTAGGAAACCAAACCATTGTAGAAGAAAAGTTCAAGAAATTTGCTATTCTTTGTGATTTTCAATGAAATTTTATCGATATTTATGGATGCTACAAAAAAATGCAATCTCGAGAACGAAAAAATATATCTTTTTGGTTCCTGTCTTGTATTGAAGAGGAAGTAGTACGTTACTCGAATCAAAAATTTGTCATCTTTGATAGCTCCGAAATATTTTTTTACAAATTGATGAAATTCTTGAAAAATTCGACTTTGAAGGCTCTTTGACAGTCCTCTTATAACAAATTTCATTTCTACCATTTGAGATATATTTTTTTTCTTCTTCGTAATACATGGAATCAGCTCGTTATTGTCTCTGTAGAACAGACAAGTATTGGAGACGAGAAGTTTGAGAAATTCGATATTTTTTTTCGTTTTTCAATGAAATTTTATTGGTATTTATCGTCGCTTAAAAATATCAAATTTAGCATCATATCATATCGTATTTTTTAAAATTTTATTTAATCACAAACGAGGATAAGTTTTTCGGTACGGAATAACTCGTAAAATCGACAAATTCAGTGTTTTTCACTTTCTTGGTAAATAATTGTTTATAATTGTTCTTTAAGAGTACAATTGTTTTTTTTTTGCGAAAAAAAACTTTTCAAGACGTGAGCATATGAAAGAAATTCGTATTTCGACGAAAATTTGAAAAAATTTGAAAAAAAAAAAAAAAAACGTTGGAAATACGTCGATAGAATAATCATTAGCAGTTTTCTTATCAAGTGTAAACGAATAAATCCAGCGAACAAAATTGACAAAGATTTCGAATGTGATGAATCTCCGACGGTCGAAGTGTAAAAAATTACATTTTTAAACATAGCACACTTTTTATCTGCGCAATAACGCGGAGAGTCAGTTTGTAAATACGATTTCTTTGAGAGGAAAGGATTAGAGACTGCAATTTCGAGAAATTTGAATAAACGATTCGTTTTTTGATGAAAATTCGTAAAATTAGTCTTTGCTTAAAAAAAATCATATCTCGGCAGCGAAAAAAGATTTCGACTCTTATTTTGGCTTGTTTTGAAGAGGAGAAAATACGTTGCCAGAAAAAGAATTTGCAGTTTTTATTATTAACTGTAAATGTATAAATCTGGTGAACATAATTGACAAAGATTTCGGCTGCGATGAATCTTCGACGGTCGAAGGATAGAAAATTCTTTTTTTTTATGATTGCATACTTTTTATTTGCGCTATACCGCGTAGAATCCATTTATATTTACGTAAAATAGGAACAAAGATTGAAACGAGATGTCGATTTTTTTTTATTTGAAAATCATCCGGCCACAGAGTACGTGCGCCGCGACGTATGAGCATCTGTGTATCGTCTGCTAGGAAATTGTCTTCTGCTTCCAAAGTTTGACAGATAGAATAAAACGAAAAAATATATACTCGCGATTTTTTTAGTTCTATTTGGGAAATTGTAATTATTTTGGATATTCGATGAATCTTTTTTGTGAGTTTACTACCAAATTTTTTAGTGAATACGTGAAATTTATCATTTTTATTACGAATGTGAATAAAATATGCTAAAATATTGCGAATGATTTTCGGTGATAATATATTATTTTCGAAATAAAAAACGCAAACATTTGTGAATCTGTGTATGATATTTCGTGTTTTATTTTTCACAACCGAAGTTTTTTTTTTAACATGATGAAAAATGGATTTTTGGCAAATCTAAATAACATAACCTTTAAAGCAAATCTTGTTATAACCACTGTTTTTGAATTATTTTATAATTAAAATTATATTTGTCAGAATGACTCAAAATTTGTTGTGCATAGTGCTTTCGATGCAATGAAATATTGTTGCGAAAGAGAAAAGAATTGGTTTCCAGGATTTTTAATTGGGGCACCGTACGGACATCAGATGTGAGAAAATAATTTTTTAATGGAAAATTGTGATGAATAAATAGTTAGAGATGTAGGATTGTCTCTAAATTTGCTGTGCGCAGTGCTTTTGATAAAACAAAATGATGCTGCGAAGGAGAAAAAAATTGGCTCGTAGAGTTCATTATGATGGCACCGTACGGACACTTGACCGAAGGCAAATGCAAATTGTGGCCAATAATTTTTTAGAAAAAATACTTAAAGGTCTTAGATTGGTTTTAAAAGTAATGTGCATACTGGAAATAATGTAATAAAAAAACCCTGCGAAGGAGAACAAAATTGGTTCGCACCATCTAAAGTTACAGTGTGATACGGACGTCCGAGAAGAAAAATTCAGCCAAAAAGTTGTTTTCATTGCACCGCAGGCTAAAAAAAATATTTCTATTCATTGCAGTCACTTCAAAGTAACTACGCATGATGTTGGAGATACACCGAAGCAAATGGTGGAAAATAAAAATTTTTGGAGTATGCGCTGCGGAGTAACCCCTTCGACAGACTCCGAAGAGCAACGGATGGTCATTTTAATAGGCACTCTTTGTCTATTATTATAGTGAGTGCCTAATGAACACTCGATTTCATTAAGCGTAACAAAATATTAACAACTAGTTTATTTGGTTATTTTTACACGATACTAGTGCAGTCGAATCTTTTTTCTCTCGTGCTTAGTCGATTCGTCGTGATTCGCGTTAGAAATAACACGAGTTTTCGAGTAGAGCATGAGTGAGACCGTTGTAGTGAGTGTTCCGGTAGTGTGAGAGAGAGCGTGATACCGAGTGAGTTCGTTAGAGTGAGCGAGACCGATAGAGAATCTCCAAAGCGAGAATACAAGCTTTTCGTGAGCGCACTTTATTGCAAGATTACACCGTTTTCCGCACAATGAAATGACACAAATGTATAATGAGCAGATGCAGAAAACCGATAACAACCGAGTTGACCGCTAGTGAGATGACACCGAGAGTATTACACCGCGAAATTAGTGAGAGAACACCTGTTGCGTTAGCCGCGTGTGCCGGTTGAGACGAACAATGGCTCCCTCCGGGAAGCCTCGTGGTTAAGCGAGAAGGACAGGGCTGTGCCTCGAGGGGGTTCCTTGGAGCCCCTCGTGGCAGTGCCGTGTCAAGAGTTTTATGCCTGAGCTTCGAATGCGTCGCGGGAGGAAATGATTTAGAATGAGTTATTCCTCGAATACAGTTTCGATGATAATCGAACATTCTCCCCGCCATCAGCAACAGCGTTGATGATTGAGTTATGGTTCCGCTTCTTGAGTTGTCACTGGTAGGATTGCTAGCTTGGCAATCGGCCTGGTGAGAGTGGTGGTGGCAGTTTTGAGACTGAATACCCTTGTTAGTCCATCCTTGCCAGGATGCAGGTGAGTGAAACGAGCCAGTGGCCACTTGGATGGCGGGAATCGCTCATCCGTGAGTAGAACGGGTGAGCCAACTTTTATCTCGCGAGTCGGATGATGCCACTTAGAGATGGAGAGATGCTGATGCAGGTATTGAGTCGACCCATAATTCCAGAAAGATTGGAATCGTTGAATGAGTTGCCAACGATCGAGGCGAGTAGTGTTGAGATCGGTTAACGAAGGTTCGACTAACGAATTGAGAGGCTGTCCGATGAGGAAATGTCCTGGTGTGAGCGCTGAGATGTCGTCGGGAACGTTGGTGAGTGGTTCCAAAGGCCTGGAGTTGAGCACTGATTCGATTTGAATCAGTAGAGTTGTCAACTCCTCGTAGGTGAGCTGAGTATCCCCGATTGTCGGACGGAGATGATATTTCACAGATTTCACTGCTGTCTCCCACTTACCTCCCATGTGAGGAGCAGCTGGTGGTATGAATTCCCACCTTACTCTGTCTTGAGTGAGTGAGTTGGCCAGAGCGAGATGTTCCTGAGTTCCTTGAGTGAAAAGACTCTTGAGCATAGTGTCTGCCCCGATGAATGTTGTTCCGCAGTCACTGCGGAGAGTATGGCAAAGACCTCTGCGTCCACTGAACCGTCTGAACGCGGCGAGAAATGCTTCAGCTGAATAGTCGCTTACTACTTCGAGGTAAACTGCAGAAGTAGAAAAGCAGACGAAGATGCAAAGCCACCCCTTTTGTATCTTTGCTCCTCTGCCCTTCCATGTTTTCATTGTGAGTGGACCTGCGTAATCCACACCGGTGGTGGTAAACGGTCGGGATGGAGTGACCCTCGTGGAAGGCAGCTGACCCATGAGTTGTTGTGCTCGGTTGCCACGTAACCTTGCACACCTCAAGCAGCGTAGAATGTACGTTCTGATTGGAGCTCTACTGCCGATGATCCAAACAGATTGTCTGAGAAGGTTCAGAGTGAGTTGAGTACCGCCGTGGAGAGTGCGAGCGTGTGCATCTGCGATGAGTAGTTCCGAGAGGTGAGAATGATGAGGCAATATTGCAGGGTGTTTGCTCTCGAAGTCCAGCGGTGAATTGTCGAGTCGACCACCCACTCGAATCGTCCCGTGTGTGTCGATGAAGGCCGTTAGACGAGTGAATGCATGAGGTTTCGGTAGAGGAGTGGAGTTCTTGAGCGCCGTGAGTTCGAATTTGAAGGTTGCTGCTTGAGTTGAGTGAATCCAGAATTTTAGAGCTGAGTTGAGTTCTTGTGGCGTGAATGGATTCTTCACCGTGGTATGTGGCATTTTCTTGAGTCTATTAATTACTCGACGACATGTTGCAGTAACGCGCAACAATCTCGTCAAGCTTGAGTATTTGTAGAGTAGCTCCCACTGTTCTATAGGTTGAGCGGATGCCACAGTTAGCAGTTAGTAAGAAGTGTCGCTGAGCGGGCCAAGAGCGCGTTGAGTCGGAGAGCCATGGCGGTCCAGACCACCAAAGGGGATGAGTTTCCAGTTGGGACATGGTTAATCCTCGAGTAGCGCAGTCTGCTGGATTGTCGTTGCCGGAGATAAATCTCCATACGCAGTTTGGAGTCAGTTCTTGTATTTGCCACACTCGGTTTCCAACAAAGTCTTTCCAGCGTGATGGGTGTGAGGTAATCCAAGTTAGCGTTACCGATGAGTCCGTCCAGAGGAAGATTGGTACTTGAGATAGTGAGAGAGTTCGTACAACGTATTGTGTGAGTCGAGCCAAGAGTAGAGCAGCGGTGCGTTCCAACCGAGGTATTGTGAGCTTCTTAAGCGGAGCAACACGAGATTTCGAGCACGCTAGGGTGCATTTCGCTGATGAGTGGTGAGTGCTAACTCGGATGTAGATGACAGCAGCCATTGCAAGTTGCGATGCGTCGGAGAATCCATGAATTTGGATGTTTTAGTTGCCGTTGAGCCCCAGCCATCTTGGGATGTGAAGACAAGACACTTGAGCTAACTCCTTTTTGAGTTGAAGCCATTGTTGTTGAGTTGCGAGCGGGAGTGAATCATCCCAGTTGAATTTGAGTAGCCAGAGTTCCTGTAAAAGAACCTTAGCCCTCACTATGAGTGGTGAGAGAACACTCTAAAAACAAAATGCTTAGTCTAAGAATATATTCTTAGCTCTATGGATAAATATGCTTGAGACAAGAATATATTTCTTAGAGCTAAGAATATATTTCTTAGAGCTAAGAATATATTTCTTAGAGCTAAGAATATATTCTTAGATAAAGCATTTTGTTTTTAGAGTGAAAGCCGAGTGGATCATAGAGTTGAGCAATCTCCGATAGAATGATTCTTTTGCTGAGCTGTGACCCCTTGACAGCGGGATTCCAGTGAAATCGGAACGTGTCTGAGTACGTGTACCATGTGAGGCCGAGTAGAGTGGTGCTGTTGTCATCGAGTGGTCGTTGTTGAGTATTTTCGGAGTCTTCGTTGATCCCTTTGAGCAGTTGACGATGGTTGCTTTGCCACTTCGCTAATGGAAAGCCGCCAGCGGTGCAGATGTTGCGCACTTGGTGTGCTACGTTGATGAGATTCTCCAAGTTGTTTGAGCCGCCGTAGATATCATCTACGTATCTGCCTGCGGTGAGTGGTTCAATTGCGAAAGGGAATCGAGTCCCTTCGTCTTTGATGAGTTGTACCAACGTGCGAACTGCTAAGAAAGGAGCTGATCTGGTGCCGTACGTAACGGTGGTGAGGTCGTAGGGCATCACGTCTTCCGATGAGTCGATCCACAAGATTCTCTGATACTTCCAGTCATCTGGGTGAACCTTGATCTGACGGAACATCTTACTGATGTCCGTAGCGAAAACGTATTTGTCTTTTCTTACCCAGAGAAGAACGTCGCTGATGTCTCGTTGAATCTTCGGACCCGTATGGAGCAAATCGTTGAGTGAGACTCCAGTTGATGATGCGCTTGAGCCGTTAAACACGACTCTGAGTTTCGTCGTTGAGCTGGTCGTTCTGAGTACTCCATGGTGAGGCAGATAATAAGCGGTTATGTCTGACGATGAGTGAGTTGCAGGCTTCATGTGGTTGAGTGTTTCGTATTCCTCTAGGAAAGATGAGTAGAGTTGTTTGTATGAGGAGTCGTTCGACAGTCGCTTCAACAGCCGATACAACATCCTTTGAGCCGTTACGAACAAGTCACCCACTTGACTCACTAATCCTTTGAAGGGCAATCGCACGATATATCGTCCTGAGCTGTCCCGTTGGTGAGTTGTCGCGAAGTGATTCTCACACTCCTCTTCTTCTGAGGTGTACGTGGGCGATTTTGAATTGATAACTTCCTGCTGCGTCCAAAAGTTTGTTAGAAGGTCGTGAAGTCGTTGAGCTGGCTCGTCCACTGATGTGTGAAGAGATACTCCTGTGATTAGGCTATGAGATGAGGAAACCGGCCCGAGTACAATCCATCCAAAGAGCGTGAGTTGTGCAATTGGTGAGTGATCGTCGAGTTTTTTCAAGCCGGGCTTGATTATTCGACCATATGTGTCGGCTCCGATGATAAAGTCAACTGGCTGAGGTGTGAGAAATTCCGGATTTGCGAGTTGCAAGCCGTGTAGATGAGTCCAATCCTTGTGAGGTGCAACAAACGTCGGCAAAGTCGAAGTGAATGTGTTGAGTACGTGAGCGTTGAGTGATACCGATTCCTCTGAGTATAGAGATCGTAAGGTAACCTGAGTCACTCCCCGCGTGGAAGTTGATATTGCTCCTCCAATTCCACTGATAGGGATTCTTGAGTGTCGACGTCTGAGATTAATGAGCTTCGCTTGCTGATCCTTGATGAAGGTTAACTCGGATCCTGGATCGATAAGTAGCCGAACATGATAAGTACCAAAAGGTGTGATAAGTAGAGCCTGGCTGGTCGCGAGTATGACCGATGGAGTTGCCCGTTGAGTGATTCTCTGATGAGTATCGCCGAGTCAGGCCGTAGAGGTTGACGGCTTCGTGGTCTCCGCGTTGCTTGGCCTCGGGTTGAGGTGAATCATCGTGTGATGTTTCTCCCCGCAAGTGCGACAGGTTTTACTGCTGTTGCACGAGCGAGCAGAGTGATGACCAAGGCAGTTGAAGCAGAGTTTGTTCTCCTCGACGAGCTTCCTGCGAGCCGCCGGCTGTAGATCTCTAAACTTAGTGCATACCACGATGTAGTGGTTCCCCTGGCAATAGTCGCATGGGTAGCTTGAGGTTGTCTGAGTCCGTTGAGTCTCTCCTTGATTCGCAACCGCGTTGTGAGCGTTCCGTGTGATTGGTTTTGCGTTGCGTTGTTGAGTTGTCATGGACTCAGGCTGAGTAGCTTTGAGACGTTCGAGAGCACGAGCGCGATCCATGAGGAACTTCTTGAGTTGTTCGAACTTGGAAAATTCCGCTGAAGAGCCGAGCTTATTTTCCCAAGCTTCGCGCGTGGTTGAGTCAATCCGTTGAGTGATGAGATAGACCAGAAATTCGTCCCAGTGTTCGACGGGTGAGCCAAGGGCTTGAAGAGCGTTGAGCGTTCCGTGACGGTGTGTAAAAGGTCTTGCAGCGCCGATGCAGAACGAGACGGAGGAGCCTTGAGTCCGAAGAGTTTGTCCAGATGAGTTGAGATGAGTAACCTTTTATTCTCATACCGAGCGACGAGGATCGACCAAGCTGAGTGGAATGCCTCGGCTGTGGTAGGCAGTGATGAGATGAGCGGTGCTGCTGAGCCTTTTACCGCAGTCTTGAGGTAATGCATCTGTGCGACTTCATCCACAGTCGGATCGTTGATGATGAGCGAAGTGAACAGGTCCTTAAACGACGGCCATTCGGAGTATTCTCCCTTGAATTCCGGCATGGGAATTTCCGGAAGATTTCGCAAATGAGAGCTGAGGTTGAGTGAGTGTGAGCTGACGTGAGGGCTTCCGGACTCAAGTGCCGGAGTGAGTTGCGCGCGAACTCTTGAATAAATTCGTTGAGTTTCCTTGTACGCAGTGATTTCTTGATCGTAGATGTGATCCGTCATGTATTTATGACTGAAAAACTCTTCGCTGCAAACCATGGCGAATGCTTCGTGTTGAGCAGTGAAGCTTTTGTATATCTCATCGAGTTGAGTGGATTGGCGCCGTCGAGTTCAATGAGAGTGATCCGTTCTGCCGAAATGCGTTGAGCCGCGAAAGCGATTGTTGTAAATATGCGAGTCTCGTGTATTGAGATACAATGCTGAATTCGACTCGAGGAGCGAGTGATCTCGGTTGAGGTGGTGCGCCTCGAATAGTTTCCGAGTGAATATTTGCCGATTGAGAGCTCCCAGCTTGATTGTTTCCCGGGTGAACGGTTACAGGAGGATTGCTTACCGGTTGAGGCTTGTTGCTGTCTGTCGGCTCAACGTCATCTGCCCAATTTACCTCTGGAGTCCTGGTGACTGAGCGTGGTCTCACCTGAGCGTCGATGATCGGCGACGACGGGCGAGAACCGTGTTGCGACGGTGAGCGAGAACCGTGTTGCGACGGTGAGCGAGATCCATGAGGCGATGGTGAGCAAGAGCTGGCGGGAGAGCCCGGTTCGCCAGGATTCATAGTAGAATCTTCTGCCGATTCCGCGGGCGTATCTTCCTTCACCTGAGAGCGAGTCTTCACACTAGAGGCAGGTTTTTTGCCTTTTCCCATTGTTCGTGAGATACGCTAATGAGTAATGAAGCGACGAATTCACTGAGCTTATATCGCGAGTAGAACGAGAGCGAAAGAGCGCGCCGATTTGCCGCGATGCGAGCCCTGAGAGTGAGAGAGAACACTGATTTGACTCGCGTCGCGCACTACGAGTGAGAGAGCAGCGAGAGTTGTCACGAGGAGCCGCGCAAGAGTGAGAGAGAACACCGAGTTGCCGCGCGTCGCGCAGTACGATTGAGAGAACCGCGAGGACGGTAACGTCGTGCGTCCAGCGAGAGAGAGAGAGAATACCGCGTTGCCGAACTGAGTCGCAAGAGTGAGTCAGAGAGCACTGAGTCACACTGAAGGTTCACCACGTTGAGCTGTTAAAGATGAACACCGCACGTTTGTGAGCTTTCCCGATGACTTGTCACTGAGTTTTCACACGATTCACTTCTTTACTAGCACGAAAGATCCGGCTCGAAGGACCATAAAATGTTGCGAATATGAGGTGTCTTTGAGAATCGAGGCAGGAAAATTAAATAAAAATGAACACTCGATTTCATTAAGCGTAACAAAATATTAACAACTAGTTTATTTGGTTATTTTTACACGATACTAGTGCAGTCGAATCTTTTTTCTCTCGTGCTTAATCGATTCGTCGTGATTCGCGTTAGAATTAACACGAGTTTTCGAGTAGAGCGTGAGTGAGACCGTTGTAGTGAGTGTTCCGGTAGTGTGAGAGAGAGCGTGATACCGAGTGAGTTCGTTAGAGTGAGCGAGACCGATAGAGAATCTCCAAAGCGAGAATACAAGCTTTTCGTGAGCGCACTTTATTGCAAGATTACACCGTTTTCCGCACAATGAAATGACACAAATGTATAATGAGCAGATGCAGAAAACCGATAGCAACCGAGTTGACCGCTAGTGAGATGACACCGAGAGTATTACACCGCGAAATTAGTGAGAGAACACCTGTTGCGTTAGCCGCGTGTGCCGGTTGAGACGAACAATGGCTGCCTCCCGCGAAGCCTCGTGGTCGAGCGAGAAGGACAGGGCTGTGCCTCGAGGGGGTTCCGTGGAGCCCCTGGAGCCCGTGGAGATTTAGAATGAGTTATTCCTCGAATACAGTTTCGATGATAATCGAACAAAGATTATGTTGAGATATGTTTTCTTATTCTGGCTATTATGGTCATTACTATTATTATTACTCCCTTTTATTTTGTGAACTTCGTCTTGCTCGCATCTTTTCATTTTTGTCCGCCTTCTCAAGGTTCTATTTCCACACAATTTCTATACTATTTTTCCCTACTTCCTATCCTTTTTTTTTCGTTCTGATTAGTTTTAGCCTTATTATCGTTTAGACTACTCTTCCTATGTATGGGTATATATAAATAGTAAAAACATTTTTCTTTAAAAATGTGAAAAAAAAAAGACGCCAAGTGGTTTAAAGAATTTTTTGCGAGTAAAAAATTTAAAAAATCATACAGCCAAGTAAAAACAAAAATAAAATAACTGCTCGTCCTTTCATTCATTGCTATTGCATTGATTTGTGTTCTAAGGACTCGCCAAGTTTTTTATTTTTATTTTTACTTGGCTTGTATGATTTTTTAAATTTTTTACTCGCAAAAAATTATTTAAACCACTTGGCGTCTTTTTTTTCACATTTTCGAAGAAAAATCTTTTTACTATTTATTTTATTCTTTTTTTTCATTTATTTTTTTTATTATGAATTTGAATTCTTCATTTTGAAAGAAAAATATTTTTTTTTGTATCACACGCATAATATTTATTAATTAAAATTATCACTCGCCTGCTATTAGTTAATATAATTTTTTCACACGCGTATCCCTTTATTTTATTACGAGAGAGGTTTTTTTTTTATTACTGGTTTTCGCGATAGTAAAATTATAAAAACCCCTCACTATGTAACCTCTATTTCAATGACTGAATACCAGTGTACTATTCGCGGACCGCGAATAAGGATATATCAAGTTGCTGTGTTCACGAACTGACACTTGGAAATCGGTGACAGCTAACTGTTCCTTCTGCCATTGATCCTTATACCATTGTGTATGCCGGGCGCACACACGGACGCAACACACAGATATGATGGGACATCGGACAAACAACGGACAGACGAAAAAATCTCTGAAGAAAAATTTTATCGTGAAAGTGAGGATTTTTTGGGCGACATCGCGATATCTCATCATTTCGTGCACCGATCGGGCTGATTCCAGGCGGAGTGTAAAGCTTGTATTCGAATTATATAATGAAAGGGTCTTTAGAATTCAGATCCAATGTCTCGTTTCGGAGAAAAAAACTGTCAAACTTTAGGGGACACGATATTGGCGTATAAGTACACGGTAGCGCTCGACTTTTTAAACCACTTGGCGTCGAGACGCTACCGCATCTCTTGATCTATATATTTATATATTTTTTCTGTTCTATATGTATTTTTTTCTTTTTCTTCTTTTCTCTTTCCCTTCGATCAATTAATTATGATAACTATTATTATTTTCTTCTCTCCCTTTTTTTTTTGTTTTTGTGGTTTTTTTTTATTTTTTTTTGAGAGAGATTTTATTTTTATCATATTACTAATTGCATTTTCCTCGGAACTGCTCGATTTCCTCATTTTTTTATATTTGTTTCCTCTAGGTGTTTTTACTTACCATTTCCAATTTTACCATAAGAAAGCGTCATTGTCGTTGCCCTTGTTTATTTATATATATTTTTCTTGCAGTATAATTATTGTTTTTTTTTGTTCTTTTTTTTATACCTGGGTTTCTAGTAGCTTCTTCTCTTCGAGAGTTTCGTCCTCATCTTCTATGTGGGTGTATAATTTGCTGCATATTTCTTCAAAAAGTTCTCTTTCGTCTATTTGTTGCGATCCATTTTCCATAGTGTCCAGGGTGCCAATCCCGTCGTTCTCATCACCGGAACCTGGAGCTGTTTCGTATGGTGTCGAGAGCACTAACGTGTCTTCTTCGTCTTCATCGGTGTCTTCGGGCGGATGGTAATTGAAAAGTCCGTAACCTTGGCTTTCCATTGTTTCCACTAATTGACCTTCGGGGAGGAGAGAATCGCCTCTCCACGTGTATCTTATGCCTCCGAGGATGATGGGTTGATACATATTCTGACATAACAACGAGGGGTAAAGGGCTCGCCCCTCTTTATTGAGTCTTCTCCACTCAGGGGGTACCCACAGGATCAATTTGCGCCCGTTTTCGAGGGGCAATTCGAGTTTTCAATAACAGAATATTTTTTCCATCCCATTTACAATGTCGTGGGGTATCTGTCGGTTTATTCTTACGGGTAGAAGCGATCCGTCGGAATATTGAAGCCGGGGTTCGCCCCAGAAAGGAACTTCCTCCCGAGATTCCGACCATCCATCGCGCCCTGGTATCGGTATCTCCGATAGCCTTTGTCCCAACGGTACGAGTGCGTCGGGTAGCCATTTGTACACAGTAGCTCAAAGAACTCTATCTTCGTATGGATTATCGCGTAATTTACCGCCCCATTCATCTAATACTGCCGGTTGGATCGTTCGCCACTCAGGGAGCACATACAGATCTAATCTTCTTTTCGGAATTTCCAGATAGAATGCAATTTTCCAATAACAGAACAGCGCTTCTGTTCCCGGCACGATTACTCGGGGCCTTATTCGATTAAGACAGATCCAAAGCGTATCTTCGTGGGTGTCGTTCATAAGTGGTCGACACCAACTGAACTCCGTACAGTAGCAGTGATGAAGAGCCATTGTTCCACACGTTCCTGTTTTTGGAAACGTTACTTATGAAATCTTAACGTACATATGTATGGGTGTATTTTTTTTTATTTTTAAATTATTGAATTTTTTCTTCTTTTTTTTTATGCCTTTTTTTATTTTTTCATTAGATCGTCCTTATGTAACGACTATTATAGGTGTTTGTGTTTTTATATCTATTTTATTAATTACTTATATTTTGTTCGTAAAATGATTATTAATTTTTTTGTTTAGTTTTCTTTCGTCTATAACTTCTTTTCTCTCTTTTTTTTCGCGTCTAATGCTATCTGCTAATTTTACCATTCGTAATGTCCTAACAATGCATTTCCCTTTTTCTCATTCTTAATTTACATCCTACTCGTAATTGGTTAATTATACGTGCATATATATTTTTTTCGTTTCCTCCCCCCTTTTTAGGCACTCACTATAATAATAGGCGAAGAGTGCCTATTAAAATGACCATCCGTTGCTCTTCGGAGTCTGTCGAAGGGGTTACTCCGCAGCGCATACTCCAAAAATTTTTATTTTTCACCATTTGCTTCGATGTATCTCCAACATCATGCGTAGTTACTTTGAAGAGACTGCGATGAATAGAAATATTTTTTTTAGTCTGCGGTGCAATGAAAACAACTTTTTGGCTGAATTTTTCTTCTCGGACGTCCGTATCACACTGTAACTTTAGATGGTGCGAACCAATTTTGTTCTCCTTCGCAGGGTTTTTTTATTACATTATTTCCAGTATGCACATTACTTTTAAAACCAATCTAAGACCTTTAAGTATTTTTTCTAAAAAATTATTGGCCACAATTTGCATTTGCCTTCGGTCAAGTGTCCGTACGGTGCCATCATAATGAACTCTACGAACCAATTTTTTTCTCCTTCGCAGCATCATTTTGTTTTATCAAAAGCACTGCGCACAGCAAATTTAGAGACAATCCTACATCTCTAACTATTTATTCATCACAATTTTCCATAAAAAAATTATTTTCTCACATCTGATGTCCGTACGGTGCCCCAATTAAAAATCCTGGAAACCAATTCTTTTCTCTTTCGCAACAATATTTCATTGCATCGAAAGCACTATGCACAACAAATTTTGAGTCATTCTGACAAATATAATTTTAATTATAAAATAATTCAAAAACAGTGGTTATAACAAGATTTGCTTTAAAGGTTATGTTATTTAGATTTGCCAAAAATCCATTTTTCATCATGTTAAAAAAAAACTTCGGTTGTGAAAAATAAAACACGAAATATCATACACTGATTCACAAATGTTTGCGTTTTTTATTTCGAAAATAATATATTATCACCGAAAATCATTCGCAATATTTTAGCATATTTTATTCACATTCGTAATAAAAATGATAAATTTCACGTATTCACTGAAAAAATTGGTAGTAAACTCACAAAAAAGATTCATCGAATATCCAAAATAATTACAATTTCCCAAATAGAACTAAAAAAAATCCCGAGTATATATTTTTTCGTTTTATTCTATCTGTCAAACTTTGGGCGCAGATGACAATTTCGTAGCAGACGATACATAGATGCTCATACGTCGCGGCGCTATTTTCAAATAAAAAAAATTGACATCTCGTTTCAATCTTTGTTCGTATTTTACCTAAATACAAATGGATTCTACGCGGTATAGCGCAGAGAAAAAGTGTGCAATCATAAAAAAAAGAATTTTCTATCCTTCGACCGTCGAAGATTCATCGCAGTCGAAATCTTTGGCAATTATGTTTACGAATTTTCATCAAAAAACGAATCGTTTATTCAAATTTCTCGAAATTGCCGTCTCTAATCCTTTCCTCTCAAAGAAATCGTATTTACAAACTGACTCTCAGCGTTATTGCGCAGATAAAAAGTGTGCTATGTTTAAAAATTTAATTTTTTACACTTCGACCGTCGGAGATTCATCACATTCGAAATCTTTGTCAATTTTGTTCGCTGGATTTATTCGTTTACACTTGATAAGAAAACTGCTAATGATTATTCTATCGACGTATTTCCAACGTTTTTTTTTTTTTTCAAATTTTTTCAAATTTTCGTCGAAATACGAATTTCTTTCATATGCTCACGTCTTGAAAAGTTTTTTTTTCGCAAAAAAAAAAACAATTGTACTCTTAAAGAACAATTATAAACAATTATTTACCAAGAAAGTGAAAAACACTGAATTTGTCGATTTTACGAGTTATTCCGTACTGAAAAACTTATCCTCGTTTGTGATTAAATCAAATTTAAAAAAATACGATATGATCTGATGCTAAATTTGATATTTTTAAGCGACGATAAATATCAATAAAATTTCATTGAAAAACGGAAAAAAAAATCGAATTTCTCAAACTTCCCGTCTCCAATACTTGTCTGTTCTATAGAGACAATAACGAGCTGATTCCATGTATTACGAAGAAGAAAAAAAATATATCTCAAATGGTAGAAATGAAATTTGTTATAAGAGGACTGTCAAAGAGCCTTCAAAGTCGAATTTTTCAAGAATTTCATCAATTTGTAAAAAAATATTTCGGAGCTATCCAAGATGACAAATCTTTGATTCGAGTAACGTACTACTTCCTCTTCAATAGAAGACAGGAACTAAAAAGATATATTTTTTCGTTCTCGAGATTGCATTTGTTTGCAGCATCCATAAATATCGATAAAATTTCATTGAAAATCACAAAGAATAGCAAATTTCTTGAACTTTTTTTCTACAATGGTTTGGTTTCCTACACATAAAATAACGAACTGAATCCATCAATTATGGGGAAGAAAAAGAACACTGAAGGGGAAGGATTTAAAGGGGATATTTGGCCTGAATGCTAAATGGTAATCGTATTGGTGTCGGTACATGTTTTGTGTGTTTGTTTTATATTCATTAAATCTGGTCATAAGTTTAAAGCCAATAAAACGACTTTACTAGACATGATTTGATTCGTTAAATTAATTTGATCAACTTCTGCGTGGTGCAATTCGTTATATTTGTCTCGTGTCTCAATATTTGACAATTTATCGTCAAACAAAAAGGAAATATCCGTCGTGAATATTAATAATCAATTGGTACAAAAAAGAAATATTTTTATTCGACGAAGGTTAAACACAATGAATTAATTTACGTAACTGATAAATGTTTTTCCCTCATACGTACTGACGAAAAGAAACGCAGAGCGCGACGAATAAACATACTTCATTCGTAGCGCATAGCGCGATGTGTAAATACACTCGATACGGAGCGCTTAGCGCGACGTGCACCCCCGTGAGTGCCTTAAAAAATGTCCCGTAGGGACATTTTTCGGGGGGTTTGGGGGGCGGAGCCCACCAACAAGAGCATCTGCGCCCGCCGGGCGCTGAGACGCTTGTTTTTCTTCCATTATTTCCTCTTTTGCGGCCGAGTGCCTTCAAGTACAGTTACGTTACTGGGAACGACTGAGATTCCCCGGTCTCTACAATTGTAATCATGTACTATCGTGATCTTGGTGTAACGGAATATCAAAGCTCCGCAGATTACGCAGTCGCCGTTCTTCTTGGCGCATTTGCCGCAGTAGATTGCGTGTCGGCAGGGTAAGAGTATAGTTTCGATACCTGCCGACCTGCAACCCTCACAAAGATTGTCGATAACATACTGATTGATTTCTAGGTCATTATAGCCTGGAGGCGGTGGGGCGAGCAGCGTTATCAAGTCATTCGATGTACTAGCGGATTTCTTTGTCTTTCTTGGTTTAGTCTTGCCGGATGGGGGAGTTACCACACCAGCCTCCTTAGGTGTGTCGTTTATTGCCTCGTCGAGAGTGTATACCGTATATCCTGCTCTCTTCAATGATTCATACTTGGAATCATCGGTCTTGTAGGTAGTCTCACTAACGAGGAACTCGTTAATTGCCTCCGTAAGATTTTCCAGACGACGGAGACGAACGGCGGGGTCCTTCTTCACGAACTCCGGTTGTTCGATTACTCGAGTGTCATTAACAGTTGGGTCCTGTACTGGCCCTTCATTCACTTCTTTTACGTAACTCGGCCCTTTTATCGAAAGCAGGTACTTGCATTTCGGAAATAGTCGTGCGTGTCGTTGCCATGGTTTGTCGTTGGGTAGCCAATCCTTTATTCCACCCGCGCAATGGTGGCAAACCACGAGGTCGCCCGTTCCCGGCCGGCAAAATCCTGCACGAGCAAGACTCTCCTTTGTCTGTGGTGAATTCTTCGGCCAATCCTTGAAAGTCTTGAGACCTTCACAATAATCATGATACTCTGGATATCCTATATCCTCCCAGTTACGAAGCGTCATAGACGTTCTCTCCGTTTTCGGAATTTCGTTGTTTTTACCTTTCGTTTCGACAGCGTTGTCGCAAGGGATCGGTTTACTATTCTTGGCGCGTAGACAACTCTCAGGCACCGGATCCGAGGGGATGAGCGTCACGCCGCCCAAGTGTGCGTACAGTGACGGCGGTGGGCCCGAAGGGGTATCGGTGGTGACTACCGAAGGTGCGTTTATCTGCTTTACATACTCTGCTCCCTTCACAGAGAGGAGGTATTCGCACTTCGGAAACCATCGTGCGTGTTGCTCCCATGGTACGTCCTCGGGTTGCCAATCCTTTAGCCCGCCTCCACAATAATGACAAATTACTCGATCGCCACTTCCCTCTCGGAAGAAACCCGCGTTGGCGTAATCCTCGGCCGTCTGAGGGGCCCATTTAGGCCAATCTTTAAAGGTTTCCATGCGATCCTTAAAATCGAGAAACGCTGGATGCGCGGCCTTTTTCCAGCTCGGCGTTACGTTGCCGCACATTCTTTCGCACTGTATACAAGAATACCTTTTTCCCTCTGTGTTGGTCGGAGCCTTTTTCCTTTCCGGCCGAGGGGGAGGAATCGTCGCGGGGTCCGTACCGATAGGGACGTTGCCACACGATAGATTCCTCACGAATCGACACAGCTCTTGATACTTTGCATGATCTCGCATGGGATCATCGTCTTCCGACCATTGGCTTATGACGAGTTTGCACTCAAAGCATCGAACGTAATCCTTTATACCAATGTAATAAAATCCAGCGGCGGCAAACTTTGCGGCATCTAACGTAAACTGTGGGGGACCTGGATAACTTTGTAGGCGGACCCTTTCGAACCGATAATCGGGCTGCGGTGGTTGTTCAAGTGTTTGTTTGTGTGTCATTGTGTCAATGAATTATCCGTATATATTTATGAGATTTCTTGTTGTGTTTTTTTTTCTTCTTCTACTTTTTTTTTATAACTTCATAAATATGAGGACGTTTAATAGGTAGTATTATTCCCACGCAGTATCTATATATCTATTTTCCTCTTCCTCTTTTTTTCCTTTTTATTAGGCACTCACTATAACAATAGGCAAAGAGTGCCTATTAAAATGACCATCCGTTGCTCTTCGGAGTCTGTCGAAGGGGTTACTCCGCAGCGGATACTCCAAAAATATTTCTTTTTCACCATTTGCTTCGGTATATCTCCAACATCATGCGTAGTTACTTTGAAGTGACTGCGATGAATAGAAATATTTTTTTTAGCCTGCGGTGCAATGAAAACAACTTTTTAGCTGAATTTTTCTTCTCGGACGTCCGTATCACACTGTAACTTTAGATGGTGCGAACCAATTTTGTTCTCCTTCGCAGGGTTTTTTTATTACATTATTTCCAGTATGCACATTACTTTTAAAACCAATCTAAGACCTTTAAGTATTATTTCTAAAAAATTATTGGCTACAATTTGCATTTGCCTTCGGTCAAGTGTCCGTACGGTGCCATCATAATGAACTCTACGAACCAATTTTTTTCTCCTTCGCAGCATCATTTTGTTTTATCAAAAGCACTACGCACAGCAAATTTAGAGACAATCCTACATCTCTAACTATTTATTCATCACAATTTTCCATAAAAAAATGGTTTTGTTACATCTGATGTCCGTACGGTGCTCCAATTAAGAATCCTGGAAACCTATTCTTTTCTCTTTCGCAACAATATTTCATTGCATCGAAAGCACTATGCACAACAAATTTTGAGTCATTCTGACAAATATAATTTTAATTATAAAATAATTCAAAAACAGTGGTTATAACAAGATTTGCTTTAAATGTTATGTTATTTAGATTTGCCAAAAATCCATTTTTCATCATGTTAAAAAAAAAAAACTTCGGTTGTGAAAAATAAAACACGAAATATCATACACAGATTCACAAATGTTTGCGTTTTTTATTTCGAAAATAATATATTATCACCGAAAATTATTCGCAATATTTTACCATATTTTATTCACATTCGTAATAAAAATGATAAGTTTCACGTATTCACTGAAAAAATTGGTAGTAAACTCACAAAAAAGATTCATCGAATATCCAAAATAATTACAATTTCCCAAATAGAACTAAAAAAATCGCGAGTATATATTTTTTCGTTTTATTCTATCTGTCAAACTTTGGAAGCAGATGACAATTTCGTAGCAGACGATACACAGATGCTCATACGTCGCGGCGCGCGTACTCTGTGGCCGGATGATTTTCAAATAAAAAAAATCGACATCTCGTTTCAATCTTTGTTCCTATTTTACGTAAATATAAATGGATTCTACGCGGTATAGCGCAAATAAAAAGTGTGCAATCATAAAAAAAAGAATTTTCTATCCTTCGACCGTCGAAGATTCATCGCAGCCGAAATCTTTGTCAATTATGTTTACCCGATTTATTCGTTTACAGTTAATAATAAAAACTGCAAATTCTTTTTCTGGCAACGTATTTTGTCCTCTTCAAAACAAGCTAAAATAAGAGTCGAAATCTTTTTTCGCTGCCGAGATATGATTTTTTTAAAGCAAAGACTAATTTTACGAATTTTCGTTAAAAAACGAATCGTTTTTTCAAATTTCTCGAAATAGCCGTCTCTAATCCTTTCCTCTCAAAGAAATCGTATTTACAAACTGACTCTCCGCGTTATTGCGCAGATAAAAAGTGTGCTATGTTTAAAAATTTAATTTTTTACACTTCGACCGTCGGAGATTCATCACATTCGAAATCTTTGTCAATTTTGTTCGCTGGATTCGTTTACATTTGATACGAAAACTGCTAATGATTATTCTATCGACGTATTTTCAAGGTTTTTCTTTTCAAATTTTTTCAAATTTTCGTCGAAATACGAATTTCTTTCATATGCTCACGTGTTGAAAAGTTTTTTTTCACAAAAAAAAAGCAATTGTACTCTTAAAGAACAATTATAAACAATTATTTATCAAGAAAGTGAAAAACACTGAATTTGTCGATTTTACGAGTTATTCCGTACCGAGAAACTTATCCTCGTTTGTGATTAAATAAAATTTAAAAAAATACGATATGATATGATGCTAAATTTGATATTTTTAAGCGACGATAAATATCAATAAAATTTCATTGAGAAACGAAAAAAATTATCGAATTTCTCAATCTTCTCGTCTCCAATACTTGTCTGTTCTACAGAGACAATAATGAGCTGATTCCATGTATTACGAAGAAGAAAAAAAATATATCTCAAATGGTAGAAATTAAATTTGTTATAAGAAGACTGTCAAAGAGCCTGCAAAGTCGAATTTTTCAAGAATTTCATCAATTTGTAAAAAAATATTTCGGAGCTATCCAAGATGACAAATTTTTGATTCGAGTAACGTACTACTTCCTCTTCAATACAAGACAGGAACCAAAACGATATATTTTTTCGTTCTCGAAATAGCATTTTTTTGCAGCATCCATAAATATCAACAAAATTTCATTGAAAATCACAAAGAATAGCAAATTTCTTGAACTTTTCTTCTACAATGATTTGGTTTCCTACAGATAAAATAACGAACTGATTCCATCAATTATGGGGAAGAAAAAAAACACTGAAGGGGAAGGATTTAAAGGGGATATTTGGCCTGAATGCTGAATGGTAATCGTATTGGTGGCGGTACATGTTTTGTCTGTTTGTTTTATATTCATTAAATCTGGTCATAAGTTTTAAGCCAATAAAACGACTTTACTAGACATGATTTGATTGGTTAAATTAATTTGATCAACTTCTATGTGGTGTAATTCGTTATATTTGTCTCGTGTCTCAATATTTGACAATTTATCGTCAAACAAAAAGGAAATATCCGTCGTGAATATTAATAATCAATTGGTACAAAAAAGAAATATTTTTATTCGACGAAGGTCAAACACTATGAATTAATTTACGTAACTGATAAATGTTTTTCCCTCGTACGTACTTTCGAAAAGAAACGCAGAGCGCGACGTATAAACATACTTCATCCGTAGCGCATAGCGCGATGTGTAAATACACTCGATACGGAGCGCGTAGCGCGACGTGCACCCCCGTGAGTGCCTTAAAAAATGTCCCTCTGGGACATTTTTCGGGGGTTTTGGGGGGCGGAGCCCACCAACAAGAGCATCTGCGCCCGCAGGGCGCTGAGACGCTTGTTTAGTTAGGTATCTATATTTTTCTTTGTAAATTTCCCTGAGAGGTTATAGTGAATATTCGAAGATGTTCATAGTTTATCTTATTTGTTGTCTAACGGCTTCTTTTCTTCTTTTGGTTTTACGATGTATCAATACGTGATTTTCGTAGCCGATTCGGATGTACAACACGTGAGCCCTTTTTAGGCACTCACTATAATAATAGGCAAAGAGTGCCTATTAAAATGACCATCCGTTGCTCTTCGGAGTCTGTCGAAGGGGTTACTCCGCAGCGCATACTCCAAAAATTTTTATTTTCCACCATTTGCTTCGGTGTATCTCCAACATCATGCGTAGTTACTTTGAAGTGACTGCAATGAATAGAAATATTTTTTTTAGCCTGCGGTGCAATGAAAACAACTTTTTGGCTGAATTTTTCTTCTCGGACGTCCGTATCACACTGTAACTTTAGATGGTGCGAACCAATTTTGTTCTCCTTCGCAGGGTTTTTTTATTACATTATTTCCAGTATGCACATTACTTTTAAAACCAATCTAAGACCTTTAAGTATTTTTTCTAAAAAATTATGCGCCACAATTTGCATTTGCCTTCGGTCAAGTGTCCGTACGGTGCCATCATAATGAACTCTACGAACCAATTTTTTTCTCCTTCGCAGCATCATTTTGTTTTATCAAAAGCACTGCGCACAGCAAATTTAGAGACAATCCTACATCTCTAACTATTTATTCATCACAATTTTCCATTAAAAAATTATTTTCTCACATCTGATGTCCGTACGGTGCCCCAATTAAAAATCCTGGAAACCAATCCTTTTCTCTTTCGCAACAATATTTCATTGCATCGAAAGCACTATGCACAACAAATTTTGAGTCATTCTGACAAATATAATTTTAATTATAAAATAATTCAAAAACAGTGGTTATAACAAGATTTGCTTTAAAGGTTATGTTATTTAGATTTGCCAAAAATCCATTTTTCATCATGTTAAAAAAAAAACTTCGGTTGTGAAAAATAAAACACGAAATATCATACACAGATTCACAAATGTTTGCGTTTTTTATTTCGAAAATAATATATTATCACCGAAAATCATTCGCAATATTTTAGCATATTTTATTCACATTCGTAATAAAAATGATAAATTTCACGTATTCACTAAAAAATTTGGTAGTAAACTCACAAAAAAGATTCATCGAATATCCAAAATAATTACAATTTCCCAAATAAAACTAAAAAAATCGCGAGTATATATTTTTTCGTTTTATTCTATCTGTCAAACTTTGGAAGCAGATGACAATTTCCTAGCAGACGATACACAGATGCTCATACGTCGCGGCGCGCGTACTCTGTGGCCGGATGAATTTCAAATAAAAAAAAATCGACATCTCGTTTCAATCTTTGTTCCTATTTTACGTAAATATAAATAGATTCTACGCGGTATAGCGCAAATAAAAAGTATGCAATCATAAAAAAAAAGAATTTTCTATCCTTCGACCGTCGAAGATTCATCGCAGCCGAAATCTTTGTCAATTATGTTCACCCGATTTATACATTTACAGTTAATAATAAAAACTGCAAATTCTTTTTCTGGCAACGTATTTTCTCCTCTTCAAAACAAGCCAAAATAAGAGTCGAAATCTTTTTTCGCTGCCGAGATATGATTTTTTTTAAGCAAAGACTAATTTTACGAATTTTCATAAAAAAACGAATCGTTTATTCAAATTTCTCGAAATTGCAGTCTCTAATCCTTTCCTCTCAAAGAAATCGTATTTACAAACTGACTCACCGCGTTATTGCGCAGATAAAAAGTGTGCTATGTTTAAAAATTTAATTTTTTACACTTCGACCGTCGGAGATTCATCACATTCGAAATCTTTGTCAATTTTGTTCGCTGGATTTATTCGTTTACACTTGATAAGAAAACTGCTAATGATTATTCTATCGACGTATTTCCAACGTTTTTTTTTTTTTTTTCAAATTTTTTCAAATTTTCGTCGAAATACGAATTTCTTTCATATGCTCACGTCTTGAAAAGTTTTTTTTCGCAAAAAAAAAAAAAACAGTTGTACTCTTAAAGAACAATTATAAACAATTATTTATCAAGAAAGTGAAAAACACTGAATTTGTCGATTTTACGAGTTATTCCGTACCGAAAAACTTATCCTCGTTTGTGATTAAATAAAATTTTAAAAAATATGATATGATATGATGCTAAATTTGATATTTTTAAGCGACGATAAATATCAATAAAATTTCATTGAAAAACGAAAAAAAATATCGAATTTCTCAAACTTCTCGTCTCCAATACTTGTCTGTTCTACAGAGACAATAACGAGCTGATTCCATGTATTACGAAGAAGAAAAAAAATATATCTCAAATGGTAGAAATGAAATTTGTTATAAGAGGACTGTCAAAGAGCCTTCAAAGTCGAATTTTTCAAGAATTTCATCAATTTGTAAAACATATTTCGGAGCTATCAAAGATGACAAATTTTTGATTCGAGTAACGTACTACTTCCTCTTCAATACAAGACAGGAACCAAAAAGATATATTTTTTCGTTCTCGAGATTGCATTTTTTTGCAGCATCCATAAATATCGATAAAATTTCATTGAAAATCACAAAGAATAGCAAATTTCTTGAATTTTTCTTCTACAATGGTTTGGTTTCCTACAGATAAAATAACGAACTGATTCCATCAATTATGGGGAAGAAAAAAAAACACTGAAGGAGAAGGATTTAAAGGGGATATTTGGCCTGAATGCTAAATGGTAATCGTATTGGTGTCGGTACATGTTTTGTGTATTTGTTTTATATTCATTAAATCTGGTCATAAGTTTAAAGCCAATAAAACGACTTTACTAGACATGATTTGATTCGTTAAATTAATTTGATCAACTTCTACGTGGTGCAATTCGTTATATTTGTCTCGTGTCTCAATATTTGACAATTTATCGTCAAACAAAAAGGAAATATCCGTCGTGAATATTAATAATCAATTGGTACAAAAAAGAAATATTTTTATTCGACGAAGGTTAAACACTATGAATTAATTTACGTAACTGATAAATGTTTTTCCCTCATACGTACTGTCGAAAAGAAACGCAGAGCGCGACGAATAAACATACTTCATTCGTAGCGCATAGCGCGATGTGTAAATACACTAGATACGGAGCGCGTAGCGCGACGTGCACCCCCGTGAGTGCCTTACAAAATGTCCCGAAGGGACATTTTTCGGGGGGTTTGGGGGGCGGAGCCCACCAACAAGAGCATCTGCGCCCGCAGGGCGCTGAGACGCTTGTTTTTTTTTTTCAAATCTTTTCAAATTTTCGTCGAAATACGAATTATTTTCATATGCTCACGTCTTGAAAAGTTTTTTTACGCAAAAAAAACAATTGTTCTCTTAAAGAACAATTATAAACAATTATTTATCAAGAAAGTGAAAAACACTGAATTTGTCGATTTTACGAGTTATTCCGTACCGAAAAACTTATCCTCGTTTGTGATTAAATAAAATTTAAAAAAATATGATATGATATGATGCTAAATTTGATATTTTTAAGCGACGATAAATATCAATAAAATTTCATTGAAAAACGAAAAAAAATATCGAATTTCTCAAACTTCTCGTCTCCAATACTTGTCTGTTCTACAGAGACAATAACGAGCTGATTCCATGTATTACGAAGAAGAAAAAAAATATATCTCAAATGGTAGAAATGAAATTTGTTATAAGAGGACTGTCAAAGAGCCTTCAAAGTCGAATTTTTCAAGAATTTCATCAATTTGTAAAAAAATATTTCGGAGCTATCAAAGATGACAAATTTTTGATTCGAGTAACGTACTACTTCCTCTTCAATACAAGACAGGAACCAAAAAGATATATTTTTTCGTTCTCGAGATTGCATTTTTTTGCAGCATCCATAAATATCGATAAAATTTCATTGAAAATCACAAAGAATAGCAAATTTCTTGAATTTTTCTTCTACAATGGTTTGGTTTCCTACAGATAAAATAACGAACTGATTCCATCAATTATGGGGAAGAAAAAAAAACACTGAAGGAGAAGGATTTAAAGGGGATATTTGGCCTGAATGCTAAATGGTAATCGTATTGGTGTCGGTACATGTTTTGTGTATTTGTTTTATATTCATTAAATCTGGTCATAAGTTTAAAGCCAATAAAACGACTTTACTAGACATGATTTGATTCGTTAAATTAATTTGATCAACTTCTACGTGGTGCAATTCGTTATATTTGTCTCGTGTCTCAATATTTGACAATTTATCGTCAAACAAAAAGGAAATATCCGTCGTGAATATTAATAATCAATTGGTACAAAAAAGAAATATTTTTATTCGACGAAGGTTAAACACTATGAATTAATTTACGTAACTGATAAATGTTTTTCCCTCATACGTACTGTCGAAAAGAAACGCAGAGCGCGACGAATAAACATACTTCATTCGTAGCGCATAGCGCGATGTGTAAATACACTAGATACGGAGCGCGTAGCGCGACGTGCACCCCCGTGAGTGCCTTACAAAATGTCCCGAAGGGACATTTTTCGGGGGGTTTGGGGGGCGGAGCCCACCAACAAGAGCATCTGCGCCCGCAGGGCGCTGAGACGCTTGTTTTTTTTTTTCAAATCTTTTCAAATTTTCGTCGAAATACGAATTATTTTCATATGCTCACGTCTTGAAAAGTTTTTTTACGCAAAAAAAACAATTGTTCTCTTAAAGAACAATTATAAACAATTATTTATCAAGAAAGTGAAAAACACTGAATTTGTCGATTTTACGAGTTATTCCGTACCGAAAAACTTATCCTCGTTTGTGATTAAATAAAATTTAAAAAAATATGATATGATATGATGCTAAATTTGATATTTTTAAGCGACGATAAATATCAATAAAATTTCATTGAAAAACGAAAAAAAATATCGAATTTCTCAAACTTCTCGTCTCCAATACTTGTCTGTTCTACAGAGACAATAACGAGCTGATTCCATGTATTACGAAGAAGAAAAAAAATATATCTCAAATGGTAGAAATGAAATTTGTTATAAGAGGACTGTCAAAGAGCCTTCAAAGTCGAATTTTTCAAGAATTTCATCAATTTGTAAAAAAATATTTCGGAGCTATCAAAGATGACAAATTTTTGATTCGAGTAACGTACTACTTCCTCTTCAATACAAGACAGGAACCAAAAAGATATATTTTTTCGTTCTCGAGATTGCATTTTTTTGCAGCATCCATAAATATCGATAAAATTTCATTGAAAATCACAAAGAATAGCAAATTTCTTGAATTTTTCTTCTACAATGGTTTGGTTTCCTACAGATAAAATAACGAACTGATTCCATCAATTATGGGGAAGAAAAAAAACACTGAAGGAGAAGGATTTAAAGGGGATATTTGGCCTGAATGCTAAATGGTAATCGTATTGGTGTCGGTACATGTTTTGTGTGTTTGTTTTATATTCATTAAATCTGGTCATAAGTTTAAAGCCAATAAAACGACTTTACTAGACATGATTTGATTCGTTAAATTAATTTGATCAACTTCTACGTGGTGCAATTCGTTATATTTGTCTCGTGTCTCAATATTTGACAATTTATCGTCAAACAAAAAGGAAATATCCGTCGTGAATATTAATAATCAATTGGTACAAAAAAGAAATATTTTTATTCGACGAAGGTTAAACACTATGAATTAATTTACGTAACTGATAAATGTTTTTCCCTCATACGTACTGTCGAAAAGAAACGCAGAGCGCGACGAATAAATATACTTCATTCGTAGCGCATAGCGCGATGTGTAAATACACTAGATACGGAGCGCGTAGCGCGACGTGCACCCCCGTGAGTGCCTTACAAAATGTCCCGAAGGGACATTTTTCGGGGGGTTTGGGGGGCGGAGCCCACCAACAAGAGCATCTGCGCCCGCAGGGCGCTGAGACGCTTGTTTATCTTTATCCGCACGTTTCCCTTTTCCAGCAGCTCCAATACCTCGTATGGTGCGACGTAATGGTCTCCTAGTTTTCCGGGTTTCGGCCCTTTAAGCAAAAATACTGGTTCACCTACTTCGAAATTTATTGTATTTATTTTTCGATTGTGAATTTCTTTACCTTTTTCTTTTGCTAAAATTAGATTCTCACGACCGATCTGTTGGATCGAATGTATTTGCGTTACTAGCTGAATTAAATAATCGTCGTAAGTAGCGAGTCTTTCTCTTGCAGCCAGCGGCATGCTGGAGGGAGTTCTAGCTGTTGTGCCAAACACCATTTCATAGGGTGTGTGTTTAGTCCCCTCGTGTACATTCGTATTAATTGAATATTGCCAATTCGACCCATTCGTCCCAGTTTTTTTCTCGCGTTGTGTATTGTTTTAAGTATTCTCCCAAGACGTGGTGAGATCTCTCTAAAGAACCGTTTGACTGGGGGTGAAAAGCGGCCGTTCTACTTTTCCGGATTCTAAATAATTTAGCAATTTGTTGCATAAATTTGCTCAAAAATTCGCCCCTTGATCGGTTAATACCGCTGTCGGTGCGCCAAATTGACAGATATAATGTTTCACGAACGCTTCTGCGATGGTTACGGCTCTAGCATTAGGGAGTGCTATTGCCATAGAAAATGTTGTCAATTGATCTTGAATAGTGAGTATATATTCATTATCTCTTTTAGTTTTCGCTATGGGTCCTACTATATCCATGGCGATCTTGTCGAATGCAGTGCCGGGTGTATCGGTAATTACGAGAGGTTGTTTAGTTTTAACTCTGACTAATTTTTTACCTGGCCCTGTAGACATCGCTGGATAAATTGTTGAATGTCTGCCTTTAGATTTTTCCAATAATACTGGTGGCGAATTCTATTATAAGTTTTGCTTACTCCACGGTGTCCTCCGATAGGCGAACAATGTATTTCTCGAATTATTTCGTCGTGTTCATCTTCGGGGGGTTCTCTAACTATCCCATTGCAGATTATAATCTTAAAATCACTCTCTTCGAATATTCGCTGAATTTCCGAATGTATTCTATCCCAAGGGACATTGCAAATTGGTTCGGATTTGGCGATGCTTAATGACTGAATGCCTAATCTTCCTGCCAGGTATTCACAGTTGTGTAATACTTCTGTAATATTTTCAAGTATTTGCGTTGGGCCTTCGGTCTCGTCGTCAGAAATCGGTAGGTCAATATTAAATTTATTACCCCGTTTCACGAAGGAGTGAGGGCGCTTTAATCTTAAATTTTTCGTTTTTGGCAGTTCGTTTCTTTCTTGTAATTTTGTACTACCGTCGTCCAATGGTTTACCGGTCGTGGTTATGAAATATGCGAGGCTATCTTTCCGAGTGTGAAAGAGATCTCGAGATTGTTTAACGGTTCCGATGGTACCGCGATCAATAGTTGTATCGCGATTGTTTACTCGCGTATTACCGTCGGGTTCTCTTATTCCAGTTGCATCGATATTCCTTTCTTCATCGCTTGCTTCATCAGCATTTTCATGTTCTTCGCTAGAATTTTCGGATTCGCTTTCCTCGTTTGGTACCGGCCTGTGGTTTTTTCGTTTACGATGTACAATCTCTTCTTCCGTTTCTTCGTTTTCAGTTTCTAATATCCTTGGCGGTATATAGTCTCGTGACGTACCGGGCCCGTAGGGGTCGGTAACGGGCGCGTGCCAAGCTTCGGCACTGTCTTCAGGGTAGCATTGTTCGGCGGGGGTTTTATGGCACGATTCATTGGCTTCTCCGTCAGGTACTGCCGATGGTACTTCCTTTACCGTAGTCTCGTCCATTGGAGTTCCAGTTGTCAACTCGACATCGCGAGGATTCATGTTTCCTTCTATTTCAACTGGGGCGAATGTTGTGTTGGGTGATTCGTGTTCCCAATCGCATTCCTCGAACTCATCATATACCAATGCATAATTATTCTCTTCTTCTTCGCTCTCTACGATGTCTGCTTCTTCATCGTCTGTATCGTGGTTGAGTATTTCGCTGATGTCTTCCTCCGTCAGTCGTCATCTCTTTTTCCTTCTTGTTTCGATGTCTTTATTGACACGGATTATAAAAATGTCGTCACTGCCGTCAGGTTCCGGTATCGGGTTCCTTGACAATGCGTCTGCGTTAACATTCGTCTTTCCGGCTTTATACACGACATCGTACTCGTATTCGGCGAGTTTTAAACGCCATGGTAATATTTTCGCATTTCCATCGGTAGCACGCCGGAACCACAATAAAGGTTTATGGTCGGTTACTACCGTAAATTGCCGTCCATACAGGTAGAGACGAAAATGAAGTATCGAATATACAATGGCCAATGCTTCTTTCTCGTATGTATCATATTTCTCTTCGGTCTTACTCAATGCTCGAGACGCGTATGCACACGGGTGATCGTGGTTAATCACTCCTTGCGATAATATGGAGCCGATAGCGACTCCGGAGGCGTCCGTTGTCAAAATAAATGGTTTCAAGAAATCTGGATATCGCAAAATCGGAGCTGTGCATAATTTTCCCTTCAATATTTCGAACGCTTCGTTTTGTTCCTGATGCCACTCGAAAGGTATATCTTTCCGAAGAAGTTCCGTGAGCGGTTTGGATACTTTCGCGTAACTTTCTATAAATCTTCTATAGTAGCCCGTCAATCCTAGAAATTGGCGAATGTTTTTAACGTTTTTGGGTCGGGGAAATTCGCGAACAGCTTCGAGTTTCCTTGGATCAGGACTAACGCCATCCTTTCCTATCACGTGGCCTAGATACGCTACTTCCTTTTTTAAGAATTCGCATTTGTCGGGTTGGAGTTGTAAATTGGCTATTTCTAGTCGCTTCATTAATTCCCGATAAGTGTTTTCGTGTTCCTCGAGGCTTCTTGCGTATATTACGATATCGTCAAGGTAAACGAATACGCCCTTTCCGAGGATATTTCCTAGCGTTAAATCGATAGTACGTTGGAACGTCGGAGGTGCGTTTCGTAATCCGAACGGCATGCGAACGAATTCAAAATGCCCGTGCGGCGATGTAAGGGCGGTTTTATGACGGTCCCCGGCGTATACTTCAATTTGATGAAACCCAGAGGCCAAGTCGAAGACTGAGAAATATCTTGCTCCTCCTAATTGATCAAGTATTTCCGTAATGGTAGGTATAGGGTACGCGTCAGCGATTGTTTTTTCGTTGATCGCGCGATAATCGAATACCACTCGCCATTTCTTATTGCCTTTGGAGTCGAGTTTCTTCGGCACGACCCATACGGGGCAATTATACGGCGAGGTGGAAGGGATTATAATCCCGTTTTTCAGCATATTTTCGACCTGTCTCTCAATTTCCTTTCGCGTACACTCTGGCCATCGATACCCTCTTGTATTGATAGGTAGATCATCTGTAGTGGGTGTTCAGTGCTGCAGAAGTGTCGTACAACGCAAACTTTCGCCGGGTAAATGGTATAGGAAAGCGCTTTCTTTCAAAAGATCCTCTATACTTTTCCTTCCACTATCGTTTAAACCGTCGAGTCTTAATAATTCCTTTATCTGTTCAACGGGCGATCGTAGCCACCTCGTTAATTGCATAGCAATATTCCTCTCGAATGATGGGATGGATTTCGCGAGAAATCGGGATGGCTCCGAGCCTCATTACTAACGCGATGTCCTTAATTTCATACGTTCGTTCATTTTCCCTATTGTTTACACTTCCCTCCTTGATTTCCTTGCAATGACTCTTGGATATTTTGCTCTTTAACAACAATTGAATCTTCTTCGAATATTTCTGTAATACACAATTCTGTTTCCTCTGTATTGTTACCAATTTTTTTCGTGATTATTTTGTCCAAATCCGAATTTTCTCCTGAATTTTTACTTTCTTCATCTGAAATTATTAAACATAACTCGTCGATATCGTCCGACGTTTTATCACTCACCGTATTCGAATTGCAAACCGAATTTACTGAAACTTTATTATCAAGATCGCTAGCTCCTTCCATGAGCAATTGGTCTTTACTTACATATGATTCACACATAATCTTGTCAACATTTTCTGAACCGATTTTCTTTATAGCGCCTGGCCTTTTGCGAGACACAGAGTCGCTCATCGTATAATACCTGGAACCTGAACCGTCTATGGCGCCTGGTCTCTCACAGGGCACAGAGTCGCTCATAGAACGAGAACTTAAAACTGACTCGCCTATGGCGCCTGGCCTCTCACAGGGCACAGAGTCGCTCATAGAGCAAGAACTTGAAACTGAATCGTCTATGGCACCTGGCCTCTCACAGGGCACAGAGTCGCTCATAGAACGAGAATTTGAAACTGAATCGTTGATATCGCTCGGCCCTCCCCTGGGTAGCGAGTCGATAATCAAACACGTATCTTTCACCATATTAACTGGATTTCCTTTATTATTATAATCGTTGGCGTTCGGCCCGGCGACGGGTCCAGTATTGCTATCTGTACGATCTTTATCAAAGTTTTCAACCGACTTCTCAGAATTACATTTTTTATCTTTTATTATCTCTTTGTCAATCATTGTCCTTGAGTCATTGCGTGATATTAGTGTTTCCTTTCGATACCTGGGATTCCCTGGCGTTGGGACGGGTCGAAGCGCCATTACAGGTAAACCTTCGCCTGCGTCGAGAGGCGGTAAATATCCTTCTCTGATATCTAAATTTTTAATGCGCACAAAACACAGTTTCTTTGTGTTGGCCGGTACAATCATTCTTTCTTGTGTCGAGAACGGTATCTTTGTATCTTGCATCTTTAATTGTCGTTTCTCGTAATCTATTTTAACGCGATTGCCATCGAGATATTCTGAACCTAGTATTCCCTCTTCTGTGATAGGGAAATCATTGCTAACCACATGGAAAGTAGCATAACGCCTGTACGCCTGGATTTTAACGTGACCTAACGTATAGATTGAAGATTCGGTAATACCGTTGAGTTGTAAAATTTCTTGCCGTTTCACGCGTGTCTCGGGGTACAAACAACGTTCTTTTATGATATTAGGTCCGGACCCTGTGTCAACCATAAGGGTTATAGGAGACGCGACTTCTTCACTATGTAATAAAACGGAAGGTACTGAACTTTCGTTATGCAATTTTATCGTGAAGATTTTTAAAATTCTGGGTTCGGCGAATTCTACTGCTCTGATCACTCGGACAGGGTGCGAGCTCGTTGTGGCCTCTCTCATCGCACCCGAGCTCGGGAGACTACTCGCGTTTCCCGACGTATCTTGCGCTTTACTTTCATTTGACAGTCTCTTGGGGCACTCTCTAATGAAATGTCCCGACGTTTTGCAATAATGACATATGAAATTATTACTTGTCTCTCCGTATGACTTTTGCGGTGTTGCTTGATTCCGGTTCGGAGGCTGCGAATGATTCGTTCGATAGGGGCATATATAGGCCCCGTGGCCGTCTTTCTTACAAATCTGGCAGTTTATAGAGGGTTGCGGCCCATACCTCAGGCCCTGGGGCACCTGTGCGTCTCGTCCGCTGCCTGGCGCTTGAGCGGACCGCGGTAGTTGCGGGCAGTTCGCAGCTATGTCTCCTGTCTGCTTGCACAGCTGACATAGTGCAGAGGGTTGCCCTTGATTTTTCTTGTCAGGGGGGAAAATTTTATAACATCGATCTGCCGTATGGCCACGTTTATCGCACACCTGACATAAGGTTATCATCGGGGCGGCGATTTGAATCGACTGACTGTCGTTATTTTTAGGGGGAAAGAGTTTAAAACACCTTTCCGCGGTGTGGCCGATTTTATTGCATACTTGACATACGGGGACATTCTTCTTTTCGATTTCGTTTTCCTTTGTTCCTGGCGACTGTGTGTTAACCGATTTATTCAATGAACATGTTGCGGCAGTGTGTCCTGTTTTTTTGCAAAGTTGACAATTTACTTGGTCTCCGGTTACTACATGAACATTACGCTTATTGTCGGATTTATTTTCCTTTCGTTTCAGGGGGGTTCGTGGTCTCACCTGGAGCGCGGCACGGCCGGCTAGTTCTCTCTCTATTTTTACTGCCATTTTAATGGCTTCGTCTATCGTGTCGCACGGTCTCATTCTTTGTTCGATTTCGGGTTTTAATCCGTTTATAAAACACTGCGGAAGGCTCTCGGTAGTGTTTTTCTTGAAAATCTCATCAGCTGCGCTGTTTTTTCCGAATTCGTATGCGTCTAATATTTGGTAACCGATGTCGCGTAGTCGATTTGAAAAGGTAATTACTGTCTCGTTTAGCTTTTGGTAAATAGCTCCCAATTCTCCTTGTAATTAATAAATATTGCGAGCGGGAGAGTAAATGCTTTTCAAAAAATCTGTTAATTCTTCGACGGTCTCGAAAGTGTTTAGATGAATTGTTCGTCGCGGTTCGCCTTTAATTTTTACTCTCAGTGCTTTTACTAGATTTTTCTCGTTTTCGGATTCCAACATTTCGAACGACTCCTCGCATCCTTGTATAAACGTGCCAAGTGACGTGGTTTTCCCATCGTATTCTGGTATTACTGCGAGTGCGTCTCGAAGCGATACGACTTGGCTATGGTTAACCATCGTTGTAGAACCTATCTTACTGTCGAGAGGCCTTTCACTATATGTACCCGGTGTCTTTCCTTCAGCCCGGTCTATAGGAGTAACGTTAATACGGTTGTAATACTTACTTTACTTTGGTTGTAATACGTTTTTTATCTGCGTCGTCGATTAAATCTTTTTCATCAAAATTTTCCTCTTTTGTCTTGAAAAGACTTAATATAGCTTTTTTTCTGTTTAGTCCCAATGGCTTTACAACTGTACGCGTGTTTCCTTTGTATTTCCTTTGTATGTTTTTTTTTGTGTCGTTCTTATAGTTCCAAATATTTTGCATCTCAGAGATCGACCGTTTTTCGCGGAAAGATCACAAATTGTTCCTTGTGGTGTAGAATATATATCAAGATCGGTGCTGGATGCATCCGATTTAATAGACTCGTGAGGGGATCCTGGAGGGGTCTCGATAATTTTTATTGTTTTACCATTTCCTGAGTGGTCTTCGTGGGTTATATTAAATTCTACTGGCGGAGCAGTGCCTTCGTCTACCTGTTTTTCTCGTTCAAAGTTTCCCTCTGAATTTTTCCTAGACGGAATTACAGTTCCCGGGTTTAAAGTCGCTACGGAAGTGTTCTCCGGGCTTGATTTGGGAGAGATAATAATAGTTCCTGTGTCTGAGATCCCACCGGGAGAGAGTTTTGGCGTAGATTCGGGTGAAAACGTGATTTTTTTCCGAAACGCTGTCACTGGTGTTCTGACAAAAGTTTTCATAGGAGTTTTCGCAGGAGAATTCACGGGAGATTTTCCTACAGGTGTCGGTATTTGTTCGGTTGTTTTCACGATCTTAACTATAACAGGGAATTCGCCCGTACTTTCCGCCCCTTCCGTTAGCTGAGCTACCTCATCGGCAGTACGAAGGATATTGGCTTCTATTGTCTCAAGTTCCGTAAAAATGTGTCCTGCTCTATCCTGTAGTTCCTTGATTTCTTCCTTCGAAATTGCTTGCACCGATGTGATCTGTATATTAAATTTTCGTTCGAGTTCGCGGATCTTTGCCTCTGTATGAGGGTCAATATCAACGGTTATAGGAGTGGGTAATTTTATTGCCTCAGAATTTATCAAAGCGGGTGACGAGTTATAATGAACCTTTGTTCCCTCATTAGATTTAAAGTTCAACTCCGACTTTACAGTACCGAGATTTATCAACGCAGGACACGAGTCGTAATGTACAAGCGGGTATCGTTTCCCGAGGTTTAAAGCTTCGATAGTTTCTTCACAGGACTCACAGTATTTCGATGGTCCACTCACTTCCTTAGTTTTAGCTTTCGGTTTTGTCTTTCTTTTACGTTCCTCTGGGTATTCTCTGAGAACATAGTCGCCTTGGATTTTTAATTGAGACCGAGTCGCCGGCATTTATTTCACGATTATTTTCATTATATTGAATTTATCGATTACTACTCCATTCTTTTATTTTTATTAATATGGATTTATCCTCTCTGTTTTATCTATTTTCCCGAAGGTTTAATCTTTCAGAATATCGACAGTGACGGAATCTACGTTTTCTCTTCCGACTGCTTATTTTCTTTTTATCAAAATTTTGTTCTGCGGTAATTCCTTGACTATAAAAAGAATAAATGACCCTACAGCGTATATCAATTTTAAGAACAATCGCATCAAATTCTAGTACAAAATGAATATTATACGATTTTAATGACGGAGTCCGAGTGGTTTGCGACACCTAAGATAAACGTGTTTCTCTTTCCTGATTTTATTGCTGCTTTTCTTGTACACGTATTTCTTAATTCCTTTACTGTTATATCGACTCCATAGAATTATGAAAATCAATACCATCCAATAGTGTAGCATTACTGTTTATTTCTTTGTATTAAATGCCGATCTGCTCTGCTTCGTGTGTGTTTTTTTCTTTTTTTTTTTTATTAATGAAAGATTTTGAGTAGTCCTTCGTCGTCGAGCTCAATAATCTGAATTAATTTCCCTGTTTAATTAGTTTCTCCTGAAGAGATAGATTTTCCCCCCCTTTTTTTTTTGTAATCTAGTCTATGTAAAAGTTCAGGGTTCAAACTTACGCCGCAGAAAGAACACCGCGATACCTATGTTTGCTTTACGTATTATATATATTTTTTTTTTATGGTTAGATCTTTAGCTTAATGAATTCGTTATGGTTAAAAACGTTTCACCGTTTCCTTCCTTTTGTTTTTATTAAATTTGTTTCTGCAAACTACCAGGTTTAGTCCCAGGATGTTGGAAACTGTTTCTTTTCCTTTCTCACTTTTTTTTTGTTACAAAATTTTATGCAAGGTGCCTTACCCCCTTTTCTTTTTTTTTTATGTGACTGAGTATTTATTACGAATTTTTATTATCTGCTTTCTTTTTCGTTATTATTTAATTACCCCTTTATTCGTCCGTATATTTTTTTTTCTTATTCTCTTTCTGTTCTGAAATTATTCTGGTTTTCGTAAAATTCCCGTCGCAGATCGGACCAGCTAATGTTTTCTGTGTCTACAGTTGTCGGAGTGTACTCGATGGGTTTCAATGAGTAAATGATCTGTGGCGCAATATTTTCTTTATTGTTCTCCGAAGCCCGTGCGTTTCGTCGAGCTTCCCTCAAAACTACGCCGTGTTCGTGCGGAGTTTGAGAGTTATTATTTCTCGCTTGTAATCCTTGTGTGTCTATATGAAACGATTATTATAAAATAATAATAGAACAAAATTGAACGACTCGAATTTTGAATCTTGCGAAGACCGCGGAGCTGCAACTATCGCAATGCAAACTGGGGTTTAGACAGGAGAGCGCGGCCTTTGCAGCGAACTGCGCAGCGACTTAGGAAAGGGTTTTTTGAGTGAGGTTGCGTGGCGAACCGCGCAAATCCCACTTTCCAGTCAAGGTTATAAAAGGTTTACAATTTGCATTAACGCAGCGGCACAATGCTATACAGATATAGTTTTGATCGATTACGCCTTCAATTGTCGTTACACGAACTGGGGTTTAAAAGGGAATGCGTGGCTTGGCAGCGAACTGCGTAGCGACAGAGGAAAGGGTTTTTGAGTGAAACTGCGTGGCGAGCCGCGTCAGTTCCAGTTTCCAGTAAAGGTTGTTGTAGGTTACAGTTCGTGTTAACGCAACTGCACAGTGATTTAAAAATTACGTATTAATTCTTCCAAGACACCGCTAACGCTGTACGAGCCGGGGTTTAGACAGCAATGCGTAGCTTTGCAACGAACTGCGCAGCGACTTAGGAAAGGGTTTTTTGAGTGAAACTGCGTGGCGAGCCGCCTCAGTTCCAGTTTCTAGTAAAGGTTGTTGTGGGTTACAACTCGTATTAGCGCATTGCACAATGGTTCTAAAATTCAATTGATTCACTTTTATATGAATTACAAAAAATAAATTATATTTTTCTTTTCCGACCTCAAAGATTAATTCTTGCGAGATACTGCTAACGCTGTATGAACCGGGGTTTAGACAGGAGTGTGTGGCTTTGCAGCGAACTGCGCAGCGATTTAGGAAAGGGGTTTTTGAGTGGGGTTGCGTGGCGAACCGCGCAAATCCCAGTTTTCAGTCAAGGTTGTAAAAGGTTGCGGTTCGCACTAACGTAGCAGCTCAATGATATAAAATTATAGACTGTAATGGAGTTAATTCTCGTTTGCATTGAATAATCGTTACTTATTTTCCACATTTTTTCTTTTCTTTATTCCTATCGTTTTGTGCGAGTGTGCGCATATGTACGATGTTATTTCAGGAAAATCTTTTGGAATTCTATCCGCGAATATTTATTGAGTATAATTTATTATAGCAAGCATTCCATAGATCCCGGACGAGCCCCCAAAATTTTGTTACGTCAAAAATGTGGATGGTTCTCTTTTCACCCTAATTTTTAACGCGTGGTTGCGTCGAGTACGATTGAATACGCGCTGGTCAAGAGAGATCTCTCCCTCCTCTACCACTCCTGGCATCAATTATCGGCGCAACTGCCCATTTTCTAGTCTAACCGTGAGGAAATTTACTAAGGATAGGGCTTCGAATGCTATTCGTTGACTTGTCTGAGAGGTATTACGAAATATCTTATCAGTCGCGTAAATAGAATGCGGATCATAGGTGATTTTAATTGTGTCGAAATATTTCAACGCGGTACAAACGATCTGGTAACCTGAATGATATTCTGTGCGAAATGAAGATGATGTCTGGCGACGGCTAGGCGAATTATCGGGGAGGTAGAGTGACAGAGGATATTATACACACTTCTAATTATAGAAATATTGAAGAAATTGAATTAAATTGTACTTACGTTGTTCGTTGAGGTGTTGATTGTTGCGATGAAATCGGTGAAACACAACTTTGTACGCGGGATTCTCGTAATATTCAAATTTTATTCAAAGAAAAATATCTCAGGCAGATTAAAAAAAAATGCAAGAGAATGCGAGTTTTGGAAAGTACAATTGATTCCAAGACCGTTATTCGTACAGAAATCTCTTTCAACAATAAAGTAAGAGATGATTTTTACGGTGAAGCGAATCAGCTTACAACGGATGAATTGAGAGTGACAATTTGGTGAACTGGACTGGACCAAGAAAACTCTGGTCACAGTGAAAATGAATACAATTTTTGTGGTAGAATTCTATTCGTTGTCCGAAAAATACCCGTGATCTCTCTTTCTAATGGTGGTAAACAGAGTGCGCGGTCTCTGACTCTATCCTTCTCGCCGCCCAGCCGGAGCACCAGCCTACCGATCGGATGCGCCGGTTGCGCGCTTCCGTTGACTTCCTAACTCTACTCCTGATCTCTAATCCTGACCGTAGATACTCTGCCCTGGTACTCTCGTGCCCTCTTTTCGCGGGTTCTTATATACTAGAAAAATGGCAATCAGAGGGGGAAGAACCCTCCCTCATGTATCCCGGGCATTCTGCTTCCCTGATGAGTAACGTTGCCCCTTCGCTATTCTCCTCTCGGCTTGCTCGAGATTCCAGGATTTCTGGAATATTCGTATTGCGAGATAATTGTAAATTTATCCCATTTCTATTGAATTCCCTTTCCTTTCTTATGTCTAATTATTTGCCTGAGTTATTTGTAATTTTAATACTAATAATTCGTAAACAAATTACTTAAAATAATTAAGATTTGATATGTTTAACATAGGAGAGAGAGAGAATCAACTGATAGTTGCTGTTTGTAAAATTCTCCGGTATGTCTTCGTATTCCGAGAACGGTGGTAAGAGTCGAGAGATATGTATATTTTATTACTAATAATTTCGTAGCATTGTCATCGTTTGGGTGTCAAATTATTATATACCTGAAGGGTAAAAATATTTCTCGGCTCTTGTACTATTGGAGCAGTAAGTTTATCGCGCTAACAATCACCTAATCGAAGAGTGAGAGAGCGCTATGCGAGAAGCTTAGCAAATACACGCGAAAAAGGGCTCGGGACTCATCGGCATAATTCGTCGTTTTCCGATCGGTCACCTGACTCACGCAAATCGTCGCTCTACCGGCGTCTCTCTTCCTACTCCGTCATTGATCTCTGTGCTGCGCACAAGTATAAGGTGTTAATAAAATTTCTCAAATATATTCCAAACCAAGCATTATATTTATTCGTTTGTCGCAAACCCAATCCTCTCCTCACAAAACCTGCCGTGCCTTGCGATCTTTCATCAAAAGATTCAACATATACAATCCATTTTTGTGTTTTTATTCCATTTTTCGCGATAAAGTAATCGTGCCAGAAAAAATTCATATCTTTGGTGTGAAACGAGGTATCGACTCGATTCAAAGTGCTGCACGGATTTTAAAGGCCAAGTTTCCAATATACAAATTTACATCGTTGCACATTCGATTTTTCTACCTTCGCTTGGGTTTCGAAAAATTCACCAATTTCTCACTGCGATGGATCTTTGATGGCGAAAACTCTATCGGTCCATCGATTTTCAAGTCAATTACGATTTCTCCACTGCGAATGACTAGTTGAGCAACAAAATCATGTTTGGACCAGCGGCGCAATACAATTTGAAAAAATAAATGCAAATATACAATCCAGTTTTGTGTTTTTATTCCATTTTTCGTGATAAATTAATCGCGCCAGAAAAAATTCATATCTTTGTTGTTAAACGACGTATGGATTGAAAACTTATCGACGTTAAGAAAACGAATTATGAGGTTAACGGAGTTAAGGTAGTACGAAGTACGAAGTACTGTTTTTTCGACTAGAACAATACTCTCTCGACGTCGTCGTTGCACCTGATTCGTCAATCCTGCATTTGACGATGTGTCCGCATCGCGTCAAATACAATAGTTTTTACCGTATTCATGTCTTCGTTGCGACACTTATAGGGGACTTATAGATTGAGACGTATCTCATAGGCGCATACTATAAGTAAGTATAGAGAGTATAGCGCGAGAGCCCGCGTGGGCTCCGACTCCCCTAACTGTACAGTACGCGCCGGTAGTCGGCAAGGCGGCCGCGAGATGCCGTATTTTCTCGCGGACAGATGATCGACAGCGCGAGCGTAAAAGGGCGAGCGCGAGTCGAATAGTCACCGAGTTCTTCAAACAGAAGAATAGGTATTATTTCCATTTTTGATCCTCCGGGTCCCCAGAGCCTTCGGTGACGTTGGCTCCAGGTGTACTCAAATTCCCGAACCAGGGTGCACATATCTTTGGTGACGAAGTAATGGGCATTCCTGTATCCAGTCACCGCTAGTAGGGTCGCGAGTAGGTAGGTAACCCGAAAGGGAGGGAGCCGGAAGCGAGTCGCGGATCGACCAAGTGGTGACACGGTTGGTTCACGATCTCGTGGAAGCCGAACTCTCCGACGAGGGCCCTGCGCTACGGGTATCGGAAAATCATTGTCGACAGGTTCGCATGATATTCCTGTGGGATACTTCGTAGGCACGGCAGAATAGAAACGCAATTAAAATTCATTTTTAATAATAGTTTACTCCCAAACTTAAACCAAAATTTAAATCATGCAACTTGGAAAATTCACGAAGAAACTTCATCGGCATCGATTGTAAAGTTCATTGTCTTTCGTATCGAGCTTCGACTCGTTACGCACAACGAAAGGAAGAAGATAGAATAAAAAAAGGGGAATGACGAGTAGAGTTAAATTTTTCACGATTTACCGACATTCGGTCGATAAATCGCTTTTCGATCTTTCTTTTTGGGTAGAGTCGAAACTCAAAGAAGAAATTCAGTCAAATTAGCATGAATTGATGCGTAAATAGAGAATTTCGCATAATTCAAACACTTTCCGTTTTCTTTAGCGCCATCCGCGTGTAAAGCAACTAATAAACGTTTTATTGTATAGAAATTGATAATTACAGCTCGCCGAGAACTCGAGTGTGTTTCGAAATCTTTAGAGTAAATAGAAAACTACGAAAAGGGTAAGCGTCGATATTACAGATTCCAATGTATCACATTTTCTAATAATTTTTAATAAAAGGAACAATATCACTGAATCGACAACGTCTAACGATTATTTGCTCGCCCCGAACCCCTAACGTGAGCCTTCGAACCGTGTGCGTGGCACCGGCCAAAAGGTGAAACGTTACAACTGGCGCCCAACGTGGGGCGAGCGAAGGGGTCGATTCAGGGATATTGATTAGAGAAAAACGAAATAACGACGGGTAAAGTTACGAGAAAAATAACTTCGCGATAAAAATAGTTTACTCGCGAATAAAACAAAAAAGACGGTTAATTTGGCGATAAAAATCAGGTTTTCGCGGAGGATTAAAAAAAATAAATAAAACAATTAAAATGGCGGAAAGGCCCAACACACCGGAGATTGGAGGAGAGGACTTTCAGGAGCCAGAAATCCAGGAGATCCCGAAGGACGCGGAGGGGCAGGACAAAATGGGAGACACCCGAACACAGGCGCAATTCGCCGACTCGGGAGTCGGTGATGCCTCCGCTATACTCCCGCCGGATCTGGATTTAACCACGACGATCTCGGTTCCTGCTCTCAAACACTATTTCGCCCAGCAATTCGGGAATTTTGGTCCAATAAGGACAGAAAAAAACAAAGGAACCCGAGCAAAGGAAATTGTACCAAAGCCGAAGCCGAAGGAAGCGACATTGGAGGAAATATTAAGGGCCATCAGGGAAACAAACCACCGTCTAAATAAAATCGAGACAAACCAACAACAACACAGGCAGGAAATCGAAAGCGTCAAGACTGAATTTAAGCAAAGTCTTGAGAATTCGCGAAAGGAGACTTTGCAATACATTCGACTGGAGGTCCAGAAAATGGACGAAAAATACAGCGACCATTTTACGGTCTTGCAAACCGCGATGGCAACCGAAAACTACAATTTGACGGAGTCAATAAAAAAATCAGCTAAGGAGGCGCAACAACGATCAAATGATTTAGCTTCGAGGATGGCATCGTGTGAAGTGACGGCAGCGCAACAACGATTAAACCTATCTGAAATAGACCAACGACTAAAAAAGTTCGAGGAGAACAGTCGAGAGATGCTGGCGAACAGCACACATCTTCCGGGAATGGGCCAACAACCACACGGATTCGTTCACCAACCAGAACAAAGGACTGACTTGACTTTCGATACGGAAAATGACGCACCACGCGTGAATAAAATCAGATTGTTCCCACCAAAGTTCGATGGATCGGGTAAACAAAGACCAATGAAGTTTATCCGCGAATTAAAACAATACTGCGAGGCAACGAGGCCAACCCGAGCGGAATTCCACTACCTAACGGCCCAATGTTTCGAAAAAACGGCCAAGGAATGGTGGACGCTCGTCGAGGAAGAAATTGACAACATCAATAAATTAGAACAAAGCTTTCAAGCAAGATATTGGAGCGAAGAAATCCAATTCAAAGCGAGAAAGGCGCTAGAATTTGGCCATTTCGACGAAAGAGGACAAAACACTCGCGCTGAGTATGCGACGAGACTGTTTGGGACAGCGAGAGATCTCACCCCCACCCCAAGTGATGGCGAAATCATCAACGCACTTTCGAGGCATTTCTCAGAGGAGATTCGCGCTACAATGATAGCTAGGGGTATTGATTCATTGGAAAGGCTAATCCTTCTCCTCGAGAAGTTTGATCAAGCCGGACCAATAAATTCCCGACGAACGAATGCCCCGAGAAATGGACCAGGCAGGTTCGATAATAATAAAACGAACAGATCAACAGATCAAAGAGGTGGCCAAACGGGGAGTAACTACAATAAAACGAACAAACCATGGAATACGAACCAACAGCCACAACAAAGATCGACACCAGCCAATAAAAACCAGACGGTGGCAGCAATTCAAGTAGAAAAAGCCAACGAAGCTGTACCGTCTACATCGAAACAGGAAAACTAAAGATGGTTGTATCCCCATCCAATGAAGACGGAAAACCGGATACAACAACTAAACGAAAAACAAAGAGGAAGAAGAAAAAGAAGAAAACCGCGGACATTAACACAATTTTTACGGACATTCGGGAGTATCTCATGGGCGAAGAGATAAACGGGGAAGAAATTCAACTAACAGAATGTCCAGAAATTGACACTGTAATAGAAGGAATAGGAACAACTGCCTTGACGGATCTCGGTAGTAAAATAACTGCAATTTCCGAGGAATTTTACTTGCGTAACTTGGATACGCTACAGCACTGCCCAACGTTACCGGTAACAGGAGTAAGTGTAAGGGGCGCGCTTCGAGGGAGACCCATAAGGGTGAAAAAACAATTAATGGCGTCTACCGGAATCGGTGCGTCAGTAATACAAATTAAATACTTGATCATCCCAGGGCTTATAAGGGACAGTATTCTCGGGGTGGACTGTTTGACGGCGTTAAAAAGTGTTGTCGATCTCGAAAATGGGACAATAAAAATCCAAAGTGGTGGACGATCTGAGGTCGTAATGATTAGGTCAGCTGAACCAAGGAAGGTCACTGCCAATCAACCCGAGACGTCCATAAAAACCACGGAGGATAATCCCTCGAGCGACACACCGCGCAATTCAGTCATCCCCCGCGAAGAAGCAAGGCCCGATAAGCCTCCGCGGGATGTATCAATGATAATTAAAGAGGAGGAAGAGGATGCGATAACGCAAGAAGAAATTATGGAGAAGATAGAAGAAGCAACGCAACTTACATTGGAACAGAAAAGTCAGTTAAAAGACATCTTATGGAAGTACCGGCGAGTTTTTCGGAAGTCGCCGGGAAAAATAAGTGCCTACGAACACGAGTTACAGGTTACAAGCGATAAACCACTCGTGGGATACACCTATGAGATTCCGTTTAAACACTTAGAGAAGGTGGATGCAGAAATAGAAAAACTATTGAAATACGATATTATTCAACGTTCCACGAGCCCTTGGATTAACCCAATGACTGTAGTAGCAAAAAAGGACGGAACGGTACGATTATGTTTGGACGCGCGGAAATTGAACCAGCAATTGATTAATGATAACGAATGTACGCCGCACATCGAAGAAATATTTCAAAGATGCCACTCGGTAAATGTAATGAGTAGTCTGGATCTGACCAGTAGTTTTTGGCAAATTCCACTACACCCGAACTCGTATAAGTACACTGCATTTAGGCACCGCGGTAGAATCTATGAATTCAAAGTTACCCCATTCGGATTGAAAACGAGCACAGCAAGTCTGTTGAGAGCATTAGATATTGTATTAGCTAATCTTGGGGGAAACGTGATCAATTTCGTGGACGACCTGCTGTGTATCTCCAATACATTCGAGGAACACATGCGGCATTTAACTGAATTATTTCAACGACTAGAGGAGCACGGAATGACTCTCAAATTAAAAAAGGCGAAGTTTTTTAGAAAGGAAGTAGATTTTTTGGGTCATGTCCTAACGACGACGGGAATAAAACCACAACTCGAGAAAATTCAAGCGATTCAGGAATTTCCGGCGCCGAAAAACATAAAGCAGCTCCGAGGATTTTTGGGTTTAGTTAATTACTACACAAAGTTTACTAACAGACACGCGCATGAGTCGGTGACTCTGTTGGAACTATTGAAAAAAGGAGTAAAATGGAGATGGAAAGAAGAAGAAGAACATGCCTTTAATCGAATCAAGAGATTATTTATCAGCGATGTTTTGCTGAAGCATCCTGATCCTTCGAAGGAATATATTTTACAAACAGATGCAAGCGATTATGCTCTCGGAGCAACTCTTGCGCAAAGAGACGAAAAGGACGAATTAGGCGTTGTCGTTTTCGCAAGTCGGACCCTTAAAGGTCCCGAATTAACGTATACCACTACTGAAAAAGAATTACTAGCTATTGTTTGGGCTTTGAAGAAATTTAGAACATACTTAATGGGAGCGCGGATACGAGTAATAACTGACCACAAGGCGGTCATTTTTCTAAAAAATTGTAAACTTCTGAACGACCGTTTAACCCGATGGATACTCGCGATTCAAGATTATGATATCGAATTCGAACATTGTCCCGGGGTCCGAAACGTCGTCGCGGACGTACTTAGTCGAATCGACGAAAGAGGAAAAGACATAAAAAAACCCAGTGGACGCGAAATTGTTATCAACGCTCTGTTGATGCAGAGACCATCAAGGGAAATCGAAGAGCGTATTCGCAATATCGTAACGGAACAAAAAGAAGACGAAACGTTAAACGCCCTTCGCGAAAAACATGCGGTAGATAACGAAGACTCTAAATATTGTATTGAACGGGATATCCTGATGGACAAAAACAAAAAAATCGTTTTACCAACATCACTGCTAAAACCATTAAGTATCGAAACACACGAAATGTACGGACATATCGGGTCGAAAAAGGTTTGGAAACTTTTACAGGAAGACTTTGCGCATCCGCGGATGCAGCGCCATATTCGACAGCTTTTAGCAAAATGTGATTCCTGTCAACGAAATAAGGTGCCTAACCAACATTCCTACGCCACGCAGCAGAATATTGTCCCGGAGAGACCGGGCGATCTCGTGTCTATCGACTATTTTGGACCATTACCACCGGCACAAGCAGGAATGAGATACATTTTGGTAACAATTGATGCCTTTAGTAAATTTGTCAAACTTTATCCCCTCAAAGCAGCTACAGCACCAGCAACAATTGACCGGATCTTCAATCACTACATCCCGAACTACGGAAAACCAAGAAAACTCCAGTTTGACCACGGAACACAATTCACCTCGAAAAAATGGTTAGATAAGTTAGCTAGCGAGGGGATTCAACCAGTGTTCTCATCGATCCGACATCCGCAAGGTAATATTGTAGAGAGGGTCAATAGAGAATTAGGGAGATTCTTTCGATCATTACTAGCTGATAAAGAAACACACTCGAGTTGGTTGAAATGGGTTGCCGCCATTGAGGATTGCATCAATGAGACCCACCACGAGACGACTGAATTTACACCAGTCGAGCTGCAACTAAACATGAAGCCTCTGCGAGTATGGAGGGAATGGATTAAAGTCCAAAGGAGGGGGGAAGAACCTCTAGAGCAAAAATTGATGTTGGTACAAGAGCGTATTCGAAGAAAGGGAAGACAACGAGCGCAAAAATTTGACAATGCGCATAAATTAATTAAGTTTGAGGAAGGGGAACTAGTTCTCGCAAAAGCTTGCAATGTAAGTGATCCAGCCAACAAAAGAATAGCTAAATTCTTCTCAATTTATGAGGGCCCATATAGAATCAAAAAGAAAATTGCCGAATCCACATACATCTTGGAAAATGAGTCCAACAATCTAGAAAGGGGGATGTATCACGCTTCAAATTTGAAGAGATATCAACAATAGGAGATAGTATCTGTTTTTTTTGTTTTGTTTTGTTTATTTGAGTTAAAAGGAAAAAGAAACGGTAATTAATCGGAATTTTCGTTGTTTTTTTTTTCTTTTTTTTTTTCTTCTCTTTTGTTCGCAGCCTTATAATGAACAAAAGAGAAATCGCGACTCAAACGGAAAGGGGGTTTTTGGTCCACCACTTCTGTGGTGGAACCCCAATTCCCGGGGATTGGGAATACCAGCCCACCCCCGTGGGACTCAAAATTATTACGGCCGGCCGTTGGGCAGAAGTAGAAGGAGAGAAGATGTCGTTGGGACGCGGGAGCCAAACGACGTTAAGAAACGTAAGAAAAAACAGAGCGATGCAGACAATGGAGGTGACGAAGGAAGAAAAGAAAGGATGGGACGAAGAAAGACGAAGATTAGAAGAAGCGGGAGGAAGGAAGAGGGATTGGATGATTAATAAGGAAAGGGAGATGATAAAAATTAAAAGGAATAGAGACAGGCATAGGGAGTGGATAATAAGGAACAGGATGAGAATGAGGAGTGAGCGGGATGACAAAATCAGGGAGGCGATGGAGGAGTTACAAAAATGGGTTGAGCGAAAGGAGAGGGAGTTTGAGGCGGCGGAGGCCGCCCTAGAAAAACAAATTCGAGTAGAGAGCGAAACCTCCCCCCCCCCAGATGATTACCTCCCCACAGGAAGAGTTTGACAGCGATTTAAAAGAGGAAATAAGGCTGTTGGAGGAGGTACTTGTTGACATCCGCAAGGATAACGTCCCTCCTCCAACAGCTCCCTCAGGGCTCAAAATAGTAAAAATAGAGGTCTTCAAGAAACCCCTCATTCCCATCCGCCGTCGCGACTAAAAGTCAAACCTAAGTTTTAAAAAAAAAAAAAAAAAAAAAAAGGGAAAGGGAGAGAAAAACAAAATATACGATATTTTCTTTTTTTTTTACTTTACTTTACTTTGCCTAATGGCTCATTGTAAATATTGTTCGCCGTCAGGTTTTTCTTTTGTTATTAAAAATATTTTTTTTGTTATACATTTTTGAGAGAGAGTTCGAGACTCGAATCGGCAACAAATAAAGGCCACGTTTAAGTTCATTGCGTCTTAATATTCATTGAAATTCCTTTATCTCCGAGAAATGGCGATGAACAATATCCGGAGCAGAAAGGGCCCCAATAACATCCTGCAAGGAAGTTATTGGGTCCGGAGGGGCGTTGAGACGTATCTCATAGGCGCATACTATAAGTAAGTATAGAGAGTATAGCGCGAGAGCCCGCGTGGGCTCCGACTCCCCTAACTGTACAGTACGCGCCGGTAGTCGGCAAGGCGGCCGCGAGATGCCGTATTTTCTCGCGGACAGATGATCGACAGCGCGAGCGTAAAAGGGCGAGCGCGAGTCGAATAGTCACCGAGTTCTTCAAACAGAAGAATAGGTATTATTTCCATTTTTGATCCTCCGGGTCCCCAGAGCCTTCGGTGACGTTGGCTCCAGGTGTACTCAAATTCCCGAACCAGGGTGCACATATCTTTGGTGACGAAGTAATGGGCATTCCTGTATCCAGTCACCGCTCGTAGGGTCGCGAGTAGGTAAGTAACCCGAAAGGGAGGGAGCCGGAAGCGAGTCGCGGATCGACCAAGTGGTGACACGGTTGGTTCACGATCTCGTGGAAGCCGAACTCTCCGACGAGGGCCCTGCGCTACGGGTATCGGAAAATCATTGTCGACAGGTTCGCATGATATTCCTGTGGGATACTTCGTAGGCACGGCAGAATAGAAACGCAATTAAAATTCATTTTTAATAATAGTTTACTCCCAAACTTAAACCAAAATTTAAATCATGCAACTTGGAAAATTCACGAAGAAACTTCATCGGCATCGATTGTAAAGTTCATTGTCTTTCGTATCGAGCTTCGACTCGTTACGCACAACGAAAGGAAGAAGATAGAATAAAAAAAGGGGAATGACGAGTAGAGTTAAATTTTTCACGATTTACCGACATTCGGTCGATAAATCGCTTTTCGATCTTTCTTTTTGGGTAGAGTCGAAACTCAAAGAAGAAATTCAGTCAAATTAGCATGAATTGATGCGTAAATAGAGAATTTCGCATAATTCAAACACTTTCCGTTTTCTTTAGCGCCATCCGCGTGTAAAGCAACTAATAAACGTTTTATTGTATAGAAATTGATAATTACAGCTCGCCGAGAACTCGAGTGTGTTTCGAAATCTTTAGAGTAAATAGAAAACTACGAAAAGGGTAAGCGTCGATATTACAGATTCCAATGTATCACATTTTCTAATAATTTTTAATAAAAGGAACAATATCACTGAATCGACAACGTCTAACGATTATTTGCTCGCCCCGAACCCCTAACGTGAGCCTTCGAACCGTGTGCGTGGCACCGGCCAAAAGGTGAAACGTTACAAGATATTATAAGGAACCTCCGAAACCCAAATCGTTCATTCGTGTGATCAAATCATCCAATCAAATAGAAAACAATGATATCCTTTTTTAAATGTTTTTTACAAGATATTGTGTTTCGATGATAGCATAAATCAATAATGAAACTTTTTTGAGTCTAGCGTTAGTTCTGCGTAGGATAATGTGTAGAGTATATGTTTAGGGTATCAAACGGTAGTACTGAATAAAATCGTAGTGAAGAGTAGTAAATAACATTTAACGATTAAGATGCACAAGAGGAGGTAAGTGAGCTCAATTTTCTAATGAATCATAATCGGCGACGAGGATTGCCGCAGGATCGACGACGAAAGTGCACACCGAGGGACAACGGGGGCTCGAATCCAGAGACGACGTCAAGGTAAGTATATTTCTATAATGACTTACTCTACGACTATTGAGTAGTTCCACTTCTCGTATTTTTATTTTCTTTTTTGTAAGGGAAGAGCAAACGAGCGACAAGAATGAGGTTCCATTAAGGTGTGAACTCGAATAATACAATAATAAATATAATAATGAATCCTGTTTGAGAAATGCCGAAAGTTTTGCCGGGATGTAGGATGATCGTGACAAAGGGTGTTAAATAAAAGTTCCGACACTTTTCGTGAAAAAATGTGAACACAAAACACACGTCTTTATTTGATGTAAAAATAAGGAATGTTACTGAATATTGCGATGCACAGTCAACGAGTGAAATGAGATCAATGTCAATGATTATGATGTCGAGTCAATCACTAAAATGTTGTTGAGAAAGTCTGCGAAATTAAATTACACTATTAAGGTGAGATTTACACTAGTACGATGCCGCGACGAAATTATATTAATTTGACGCGGACAACGTTGAGATCGCGCCGGTGAGTGCACTGTTGCATCCACGAGTTCGGCGAGTCCACGTGGTGAGAATGAGATCGTTCAAATGAGGATGCACTATAAATTTGCGATTGCGCCCGGTGCGACAACCGTTGAGAATGAGTTCTCCTGAATTTTGTGAGTGCGATTACATTGGTAATCGAGCGCGTGAAAGACAAAGAAAATTGAAAATGATCAGCAGCGATGTAGCGCGTGGCACGTATCGATGAATACTAATGAGCTAAGATGGCTGCCGCCGGCCGGCGAGCCGTTGCGAGAACATCGTGGTCGATTCTAGATCCTTCCACGATGCCTCGCGTTGCCAGCCGGCTGCGCCCGTGAGGTGCTGCCGCGCAGCGGATCGTTCGCGCTGCGAGGAGAGTCGCTCGTGCCGCTGCTTTGCGACACGGAATCCCGAACAAATCCAATAATAAATTAAAAAAAAAAGATGTCGGTAAACGCGGCATCAGTCGTTGACGGCGTATACGCGGTTGAATGATTCCATCGGTACCCGGCACAATGGACATCGTTTGTCTCGGCCTTCGAAGATAATCCGTACGCACGCTTTGCAAATGCAATAATGTGCGCACGGATTAATTATATGCGTGATCGGCGCCATCAGACAGACCCGACACATACTCGGAACTGAAAATATTTTTAAAAATCGTCAGTGCATGTTAAAACAATTGTATATACATTTATTCACAAAAATGTAAACAGTCCCGACTGAAAGAAGTGTACTGCGATATACGAATTATACCATCAAAAACACTTGAATTATAAATGAATACGTCAATTATAGTTTGGATGAATTCACACTTGATGGCGAATGAATGTCCCGACTTTAATACATGAATATGAATAGAAATTTATAATTCCAATGATGTTTGTTATTACAGTACGTTTACTATTTTTCTCTTTCGGCGAGAATTGTTACATGTACTGAAATGTATTATTACTATCATCATCAATTAATCTATTGCAGCGTTTAAAATAATGCACATTCAATGTACACATTGCTTCTTTACTTTAGAAAAAGCAACAATCAAAGGCAATGGGGGACCGACTTTCAAATTTTATATTCATCTTTTTTAATAATTTGATCAAAACGCATAGAATTTGAAAATATGATTTAATCGCATAAAAAATGAAGCAGTATCCGTAATAAGCCATGAGTATCTTTGCCCCTGAATATCTCGGCCCATTATCAATTATATTTAAACAGTTTTTCTTTCATCAGTGAAAATATTAGATTCATGAGAAAAAATTCAGATCGTTCGTTCATTTGTGGCGTAAGACATATACAAAATCGATTAATGGACCAAAAGTATAAACTATAAATCCATCGCATTGGAGCATTTAAGGAAAATTTAATGAAGGATACGAACTGGAAGAATTCTGGCCATGACACAGCATATTCAAATTCGATCGTTCACACATAAATTAAACGTACCATCACAATGATTATTCTCTCTCTTTCTTTAAACTATATTTTCTCGTCGACATTTTCCCCCCTATATCATCATCAATCATTAGATTCCACGACGATAAGACAAAATAATCCGTAATCAACGCTTTTCAATTCATACACATCCCGCATTGCCCCTCACTGATCCCACACCACTAAAATTCGCACAGAAAAACTCTACTCTATCGACCACCTTGGTCGATCGCATGAGAGAAAAATCACTTCGTTTCATATAATATATCAGCAATATCTCCATAAGAATAATCTCCATAAGAAAGAAACAATGTAAAAATTGAGAACCTCGATAACTCGCATAGGGTTGGGTCGAAATCAAAATTGAAGTCTCGATGGCTTCGGAAAAACGGAAGAGCGGATAATAATACGTAATTCGGATAATAATACGTAATTTTCAGTTTACGTATAATAATACGTAATTTTCAGTTTGCCTGTGTCAATCCTCAGTATCTCTATCTAACCGTCCTTCAAGCGATTCAGAATTTACTTGTTCTATCATCCATACACAGAGCGTCATTGATATCTCAATTTTCGTTTTTAGCTCTTCCGTTTTTCCGAAGCCATCGAGACTTCAATTTTGATTTCGACCCAACCCTATGCGAGTTATCGAGATTCTCAATTTTTACATTGTTTCTTATTTCTGTGAGAGCCATAGAGGTTCTCAATTTTTTTTTTTGTATAACGTGGGGGCCAACGAGGTCCCCGATTTTGTTAAATAATGCTCTGTTTCGTTTATATTGGCCCTTTCGTATAATAAAATTGAATAAATATCCTCCGTAGGATCGTCAAATACTTCTAACCACGTAACGACCGTTCGTTTATCGTGTGGATTCGAAAGCACACTTCTGACATCAACGTAACGACCTAGCGAATGAATAACACGCATTTCGGTTTTGGGGCGGTTATTATTTATAATAAGAAAAGTTAATTATCCAAATCTCGAAACATTACACCTCTGTTCGCTTTTAAAGAGTCCCGTCCAGATTTTTTTGTCGTGACGATAGATATCGTATCGATCGTTCGTACATTTGTCTATTGTCAAGCTAACTAATATCGTGTGTCTTAATAAATAGTCAGCTACATTCGTTACAATATATTTGATTACACCGGGTCTATAACGTTTTAAAGAGTTATTCGTACAGTGCTCTGATGTAGATTATCCCCCAAAAAAATGATAACAGACTTCTCCATTTGCGAAAATTTTGACGCGAACGAAAATTTTCATTTTTACGTGCCATCAGCTATGACACACCGAACACATCGCATGTTTGGAACAACAATATAACATTTCTTATGGAATTGCCATATGAATTGGTATACTGGTTTTCTAGGAGGACGCTAAATTATCCTTCGAAAGTTATACTTCGATCAATATAATCGTATCTTGAACACAATCGTCCACTTCCACGTTCCGAAAAACGCGGGCAAGGGCATACAATTCCACTACACGAAAAGCATAGTAGACGCGTGCCCTCGGCTGCATTTCTGCAAGCGTACGACATATCCAAAAACGATTAACGGACCAAAAGATTAAAATACGAAGGCCTCTTCTATCGCATTGTGATAATTTCAAAAAGTCACGTTTCATGATGCCAATTTATTTATCTACTTTAAGTGGCGAAATGTATTCATGTCTGTACTATGATCAATAATTATTACTGAAATGGGACTGCCCGGATCCGGATAATTCCTTTATTTCATATTGCGTAAACAATGAAGCACTGTCTAAAATCGTCCGCTATTGTTGCCATCCTTTAATATCTCTTCCATTATTGTGATTAGTCTATTATCAATAACTTTGATACGACGTCTGGTTTTTATAAGACAAAAGTACACTACGCATGCGAGGAAAATTTTTCATTATTTATTCGTTTGTTACAACTTGCCCACTGAAGAAAAAAATTCGAGTCATGTTTTTATCTCGCGTAGGCGCTTTTTGTATGCCGCTTTACATGCGGACCCTAACTTCTCTATTAACGTTTTTCTTTCGAGTTTAGTAGATTGAATGTAATATTGGACTCTCAAAGTTTGTCAAACGACTGTCAAAATGCAACATGATTGAAACTTCTCATCGACCGACTCCAATTTTAAGTGCATGCCCATCAGAAAACGAATTAAGCGATAAGAATACATATATTGTAAAATGTGATTTTTTTTCAAAAACGTTGCTTTCTCTATATGGAAGCCAACATTGGTAAAAAAAATCGTAGACTTATCTCATAGAGCGAATGTCAATAAATGTGGAAGCAATGTGCAAATCGACATTGCATAATTTTTACACATTATACTACACCTATTGCTATTTTAACATACACTGGTAACATTACAGCAGATGCAAAGTAGATTTACGATATTTATCTTCACATGTTACCGTTTTTTCATTCTTAGATTTGAAGAAAGACAAGTAAGTGGGGCCCACGAGATATGAAGCTTCCGGCACGCTCAGTGAACACAAGATACCTACGCGTCGCGTGGACTTCGTACCTCAAAACTGCAGAAACGCAGATGTTGATTCTGCGAGATTGTCTCCTCTGTCGCCCTTTCGACGATCGCGAAGATCCTCGCATGATCGAGAAGAAGCCAGTCTCTAGACAGCAACGATCAAAGCTAGATCGGTCTAGAGGTCTCCGCAACATCGTGTGACATAGGTCTGTAAATCTTCGTTAGTTTACATCTGTTATACCGCCGAATCCCGGTTAGCTACTCCGAGTTTAGCGGTAATGAATATTTTCTATTATTTTTTGGGATGTTTATCGGTTAAGGGTTGGAACCCCAGTGAATGTTTGAACACAGGAGATGTAAGCGAAAATGTCTATCTTTATTAATGCGTTGATACGCAAACTCAAATTATCACACAGAATTATATTATACAGAATATGGACTACTGTCCGACCAAAGTAACGTAGTACTACTTATAGACCCTTTGCACGAGTCTCTCTACACGCAACCAACCGCGCAGTATCGGATGTCCAATTGTACTCCTCGTCTTGCGCTCAGTCTCACACTTTATAGGAGATAAAGTGGAGCGAGCAATTCAGCATATTGACGAAATTTGGTAATGATGTTTACCTTATCATCGTTCCAGTATGCGATACTGTGCAGTCGGCGCAATATTACGAGATCGCTCGCCTCGGTTATTGCGTAAGCGTAACCTCGGCGGTGCTCTCATTATTCGGGGGTATAACATCCCTCCCCCCTTAAAGAAAAGAAATCAGGAGATTTCTTTTCGTTTCATCCCAAAGTTACGCTAAATTCCCCGACTCGGAGTGTTACAATTTTTCCCTCCGTTGGAATTTTTGCGTTCATTGAACCCGGAGAATTGCACGCTTCCGCTGCGTCGGCTATTCTTCCGGTCTATAAGCCGGTGCGTTCGCGGCGGTGCGTCATTTACTTTCCGATTTTCTGATTCAACTCCACGGAAGAAAATATCCATCGTCGATATGTCGCCGCCGCCCGCAAAGGTAAGGGTGTTTTTTCTCCTAAATTACATTATTATTGCCATTATTATATTCCCTCCAATTTTTTTATCTAATTTCTGTGTTTTTTTTTTTGTTAATTCTCCACTACGCAGAAGATGCGTTTGACCCCAGAGGAGGAGGTCGTGGAAGGTTCGGTTCCTCTCGCAGTCCGGACGTCGTCGGATCGGGATCAGCAGCCCCAATCGCCTGCACCGTCCACCCCTCCTGCCTCGTCGACGGTTATCCCCGTATTTGACGATCGGCCGTACGCTCGTGGCTCTTCCCGTCTGCAGGTCTTATCGCGACGCCGTGGGAGTCGACGAGCCTATCCGGCTTTCCAGCGGCACCGGATATCTCTTCCTTCGGGGTCGTCGGGGATTCGCCCCGCTGGCGAGAGCGACGATGATGACGAAGTGTGGGAGTTTGTCCGTTAAGGACGTAATGTCGCGATCTCGTTGTGTATCCGTTTTTTATTTTTAATAAACGAATTTCTCCGAGCAACCCTTTGTGCCTCGGTCTCTCCTTCCCTCTCGCGTATGGCGTCCCGGGGCTCCCCCGGTCCACTCGTAGCTTCCGCCGTTGGTATTTTTCTTGTCTCAATCGCTGGAGATGTTCGCCGCTGGTTTCGCCATTCCGTTGGTGTCTCTTCATTTCCGTGGATTGCCACCTTCGTACAGGGGGCCTCTATCGCTGGTTGCGGTGCTCGGCATCGTCTTCGAATTAGCCAATATAAGGCGAATATCATCATTATTAGTAACGCGATCGCGCCAACCGAATGGTGGCCGATCTTTTCGTATATTTGCTGCGCGCGTGACACCCGGCTGCCCAGGCTGTCTCTGATGTGCCGCAGGCGTACGCCGAGGTCATTCAGCTCTTGTGGTGTGCTAACCACGTGTTCGAGGGTGATGCCCCCTTGCTGCCCGGCTATCACCGGTGCGCATTCCGCCTCCTGGGGTGTCAACGTAAGGTTATATGTTGGCACCAAGTCGTTGTCAGTAATTTCGTGCGTCATGCGTTTCATGGCTTCGACGCGAAAATTCCTCGCTGTTGCGGTGCAACGCCCGGTAAGAACGAGCGATCCAGTTCCGCTGAGGATGGCCTGCTGATTCGGCATTCCAATGCAGGCTATTGCCACTGTCTCGGGACGCGGCGCAACGTATAGCCAACGTCCCGGCTGCCGTAAACTAACAATGAGAGTGCTGGTCAACTTGACGATGCGTTTCGGGCAATTTTGTTCCCGACCTACCGCACCTCCCACGTAGGTTCGCACGGTGCATGGTGCGTCCTCGTTGACTGTGAATGCGGGGTGTCGAGGATTACAATAATACCTCGTTCCATCCTTCTTGCACTCCTCTAGCTCATGTTCCGTTATGCGTAGGAAATTCCTATTTTCCCGATCCACTACTACCGGCTCCGGCGTTGTTTCCAGGTAGTAATACGTGTCGTTTTCCCCCCGCCTCGGGAGTGGATATGTTCGACTGACACTGTATTCTGTTGCACCGACGAGGGGTATCTCGATGAGGAGTGTAACGTTCCCCCCAACGCGATAGGCCCTTGTGGTGGCCAAACGCAGAATCGCTGCTGCATTTTCTCTAGCCACTGGTCGAGGGAAGCTATATCCCTTCGGCACATGCGGCAATGCCTCAGAAAGATATTTCGTCAGCTTCTCTGGCGAGACGATCGTTGGATTCACCGTCCCAGATGCAATCCCGGCGAATAAGTTCGCGATATCCCTCACTTCGCCGAGAAATACCTCCATATATGAGTCTAGGAGCCCCAAACTTTCGTCAAATTGCTGCTGATTGGCTAGGCGACTGGTGCTGTTGTGAAAGTACCCATTGACTTCCCGCAACATGTCATTTAACTTCTGGAAATTTCGCTCAGACGCGTGCGACGAGCGATTGAACATGTCGAGTGACGACTCGACCACTTGCAGCTGTCGCAGCATCCCATTTTTCATAGATTCCTGCGTATCACGTACCGCCGAAATTTCGTTCTCGATACGTTCGCCATCGGATGCATCGAGATTTCCTGTAATGGATTTGAGCACAGATCCCAATCCATCGACCAATCCGCGCTTATCCCGATGCTCTCCTCCCACGAGATCGTGTATCACGCCAATTTCTTCCTCGACCTTCTTGGAGAGACGCTCCAGATGCACCAACATCTCGGCACAGTGACCTCCGGAACTCCTTGACTCCTTACATCGGTCCTGATACACGCTTAGATGCCATTGGATTGATTCCTCCAGTGCCATGAGGTTCGAAAGATCCATTCGCACAGCCAAAGTCCAGACATCCGTATATAAACTCAACGTACCAATGTGCTCGAAATAAATTCCGGGCACATTGCGAAATTCCCGTATGTCATAACCATTGTCGCAGCTGACCATCACCAGCATGTATAACACCCTGCAACAGTGTTATTCCTCGCAATATATTTTTTTTTTTTTTTTTTTTTTTTTTTTACAGCTAAACAGCTACACAGCTCCCCCCCCCCTTTAAAAATCCGACTCCTTAATTTTCGATATACTCGCGGAGACGATCCACGTGGACTTTCAGCCTCCGCCGCCCTTTGCGAATCGTATAATTGAGGGGAGGATGTATCTCTTCAACTACGAATGGTCCTATCCAATTGGCAGTGAGTTTCGCCGATCTTCCCTGCCGTACCGTCTCGTCATGCAGCCAAACTTTCTCTCCAATACCGAATTTCCTCTCTTTCGCTTTCCCGTCGTGGAATTCCTTTGCGCGAATTTTTGCGGCCTTGAGATTAGCCTGAGCCATTGCCCAAGATGCTCGCATTCGCTCCCGTGACTCTTGCGAATAATCGTCGTAAGCGTATAGTGTACCCGAGGGTTTTTTTAATGAAGTCGGGAGCTCAGCCTCCCTTCCGAATATTAGGCTGTAGGGCGTGAAGCCCGTAGCCGTATGGGGAGTGGTATTGTATTGGAACATAGCGTACGGCAACCATTTGTCCCAATTCCTCTGGTCTTCGTCGATGTAACTTTTCAGGTACTCAGCCAACGTTCGATGTGAACGCTCCAGAGCACCGTTCGATTGCGGATGATACGCCGTTGTTTGCACCTTTTCAATGTGTAACAGCTTGCATACGTCTTTAAATATTGAGCTCAGGAAATTCGTCCCTTGATCCGTGAGCACGATTTCCGGTATCCCATATCGACACACAATTTCCTCCGTAAACGCTCGAGCAACATCGTTCGCTGTTTGCGAGGGAAGCGGTATTGCGGTGCTGAATTTCGTCAATAAATCCTGAAACGTGAGAATATACTTATTCCCCGTTTCCGTTTGCGTCAAAGGTCCAACGATGTCAAGTGCACCCTTTTCGAACGCCCGCGATGGCGTATCGGTAATCACCATCGGAGCTTTCGGCGTCGAACGAATTTTATTTCGTTGGCATTTATCGCATGCCGCAACGTATTCTTCTATCTCTCTCCGCATTCCGGGCCAGGTGTATGCGAGTCGTATCCTATTTAACATACGCGTTGCGCCTTGATGGCCGCCGAGAGGAGCATCGTGATATTCGTATAGAATTTTCCTTCTCTCCTCTTTACTTAAAGATTCGCCATCGCTACGGTCCTTATCACCGTAGCTCGCATGGCCGCCGTTATCTCCGTCGTCCGAGTCGCTGTCGCTATCGCGTCGTCCGTCTCTCTCGCGCTCGTTGCTGACTGCCGCTTCACCTGGCATGATGGCTGTTGCATCATCCGTCGCACTCGAGTCACCGCTGTTGCCTCGCGCTGTCTCTCTCGCGTCTTCGCTGCGTCGCGATGGAGTGTCCACGCGCTCGCCACTGTCGCTCTCTCCCTCGTGCTCGTTGCCGTCGCTGGCTGTCTCTCTCTCCGCCCGTCGTGCATGCGAGCGCGTCGTTACATATACTCGACTCAGCGCATCGGCATTTGTATTCTTCTTCCCGGCTTTATACACTATGTCAAACTCATGTTCCGACAATTTTATTTTCCAGCGCATAAGCCTTGAGCCCGGATCCTTTACACTAAATAGCCATACTAAGGGCTTGTGGTCTGTTACGACTGTAAACCTTGTACCATATACATACGGTCGGAACTGTGCTACCGCCCAGACAATTGCAATTAATTCTTTTTCTGTAGTGGTATAATTTTGTTCCGATTTGTTGAGCGTACGACTCGCATAACAAATTGGCAAATCTTCTCCTATCTCCCCCTGAGATAGTATCGCGCCGATAGCTTTATCCGAAGCATCGGTTGTCACGACGAACGGCCTCGAGAAATCCGGATACTGCAACACCGGTGCCGACGTCAGCGCATTTTTTAATTCGACGAATGCGTGTTCCCGTTTCGCCGTCCACTCGAATGGAATTTCTTTCTTCGTTAATTCTGTTAATGGTTTGGCGATTCTCGAGAAGTCCTTTATAAATTTTCGATAATAACCGGCAAGCCCTAGAAAGGACTGTACTCCCTTCATATTATTCGGTACTGGAAAATCCCGTACCGCCGTGATTTTCGAGGGATCCGGTCGCACTCCCTCATCAGAAATTATGTGCCCTAAATATTGCGTTTTCTTCCTTAGAAAACTACACTTCCCCGGTTGCAGCGATAATTTCGCCTCTCGCAGGCGCGTAAATACCTCGCGAAGTCGCTTGTTATGCTCCGTCAGCGTTGACCCGAATACCACTATATCGTCAAGATATACGTAGCATTTTATACCGTCGAGTCCCGCCAACACGGTGTTCATGAGCCTTTGGAATGTCGGAGGGGCATTTTTTAACCCGAAGGGCATTCGAGTATATTCGAAATGCCCCTGCGGTGTGGAAAATGCAGTTTTTTCTCTATCCTTTTCCGCCATGGGAATTTGGTGGAAACCCGATGCTAAATCGAGGGTGGTGAAGTATTGCGCCTTCCCCAGCTGATCCAATATATCGGTGATATTCGGTAATGGATACGAATCACCGATCGTCGCCTCGTTAAGCTTACGAAAGTCTACGACGACTCGTAATTTTACTACTCCCGCCGCGTCAGGTTTTTTCGTTACCACGAGCAGCGGTGCATTCCATTGGCTTCGACTTTCCTGTATGATGCCGTCCTTCAGCATCTGTTCCGTTTGCTTTGCAACTTCCTTCTTATGCGCTTCCGGTAAACGATACGGCTGCACTTTTATCGGTTTTACGCCCTCGCGAAGGGGAATTTCATGCTCAATTTTCGTAGTACACGGCAACCAGTCGCCCTCCAGGTGAAAGATCTCTGCAAAATCCTCACATATTTCAAGTAGTGTTTCTCTTTCCTCGGAATTTAAATTTCGCACGTCGATTGCTTCACGTAAGCGCGTGAGTCGCGTGCCGCCGTCTTCCCCCTCATTGCCGCTCGCCACGCGCGCGATGTTTAACTCGCGTGCGCTCTTGTTGTGACACGATTTTTCTGCTGATTCGAACGGCTCGAGTGTCACTGTCGGTCGCTCGATCTCAACTTCCTCGCAGGTGGTATTTATTATGCATACCGCACAGCTGTTTCCTCGCGGTTTCGTCGTACAGGCGCCGATTGCTACTCCCTCGGCGACCTCCTTCTTGTCAGCGAGTCCCATTACCCGACTGCAAGTTGCTACGTAAGCGATATTCTCGCTTCGCGCTGGTACTCTCATCTTCAATCTTCCGTCGATTAAGGGCATCCGATGGCCGTGAATTCGGATTTCCTTGCCCCGGAGGATGTCCACTTTATGTTCGCGAATGAAGTCCATCCCTAAGAAGCCATGCACCCCTAAATCCATCCCCTCAGGCACTACGTGGAACCAATGCGATATGGTTCCCTTCGGTGTCTCCAAATGTATTTGCGCTATGAACGTCGAGAGTACTGGCTGTCCTCCCAACCCGATGAGCGTCGACTCGGATTTTTCCGCTTGTATTTCACCCCCGAGAACCTCTGGACTTATCAAGCTGACCTGTGCTCCCGTATCGGCTTTCAGTGTCAGTATTTCGGTTCGGCATTCTGGCGATTTTATGTGGAAATCGCTAGCAATCCCCGCGGACGTGACGTTGACGACGTATACTTCGTGTTGTTGTCCCTTTCGTTCCGCCCGCTGCTGGTCGGTTCCCAGGAAATCTTTGACGGTTTTCCCAGTCCCCTGTGGCTTCGGAGGTGGTTGCTCGTTGCCGTTATTTTTCCCTGACTGCTGCGGCTTTTGGCCGCCCTGTTGCAGTCGCTTCCTACAGTCTCTCCACAAATGACCTACCTTCCCGCAGTAGTTACACGTCATTTTCACTTGATTCACCTCCTTCCCTGGTCCTGGTGCGGGGAGACTCGGGCGTCCCGATTTTCTCGTGCAATCACGCGAGATGTGTCCCGTTTGTCCACAAGTAAAACATTTTCGGGGTGTCGCACCCCCTCCTCCCACCGAGTGTCGAGGTTGACTACTCCCCGGCGCTCCCTTACTGCCCTGTGATCCGAGCATTTTTTCGACTTCCGCCGCTCCGACTACGGAGTCCCGTAGACTTCCGTAATTCCGGGAGCGCACTATCATACAGATATCCGGCTGTAATCCATTCTCGAAATTCATTTGTGCGCTTCGTCTCACAGCCGCCTCAACGTATCGCGCACCATGAGGTTCGGTATCTTCACAAAGTTTTTCCGATACCTCCCCCGTAAGTCGCTCCACCCTTGCGGCGTACGCCGCTACCGATTCCTTCGGTCCTTGTTTTAATAGGCAGAACTCGTACTGCAGGGCAGCGAGAGATTTTCGCTTCCCGTACAGCGCTTCCAATTCATGACGTAATTCTGACATATTACGTATCACCTTATGTCGTAATTCTCGTGTTGCGCGATCCTCAAGTTTCCCGCTACGTACGAGCGCCAGGAGTGTTCCTCTATGCGCTGGTTTCACTCTTTCCCATACAGCTTCACAGGATGACAAGAATTCCTCCAATCTGTTGGGATTATTGCCATCAAATGTTTTGATATTTTTCAGCGCTAAGTCCAAGCTGATATACGGTGAGTCCTCCTCATCCTCCGGATGGGTGGTTCGCCGTCTCCCTTGACGCTCGGCTAATCTTCGCTCCACCTCCCCGGCTACGTAATCGGCCAATTCCGCTCGTATGGCCTCTAATTCTCGATCCCTCCTCTCGAGTCGATCGGCAACCCGTTCCTCGGCTGCCGCGGTGTTGTTTACCTCCGCAGGTGGATCCGGAAATAAATTTCGGCGTACCCCTGGGATCTCCACTCCCATGGGGTAAAGCCTACTTCCATCACCGAAGGTAGTCGTCCAATTCCGGTCTCTATCCGGGTTGTAAAATCCCCCTCTTCGTTCGCCCAGTGTGTTTCGGTATTGTGCCCTCAAACGTTGTATCTCTGCTTCTACTGCACGTGGGGTGAGATCAACCCCTGGGAGTGGTGCACCCCTGGGCTCGAACATACTTTGATCCAAATCGGCGAGCTCGTCAAACGCTGCGCCTCTACGTAAATTGACCCCGAAAAGAGGGTTTGGAGAAGATTCGCCTCTCGGCTGTCGTACCGGGCCTTGTACTGCTAATTCCGACCTCGCGACTGCCGTTATCTCCTGTAACGCAGCCCCTAGACCAGCTGCTACACGCTGGTCCTCCTGCGTGGATGCCGAAGGATCCTGCGGGGGTGGTTGCTGTCCCGAAGTCCCCGCAGCCTGTTCCTCTGGTACCTCTCTATCACTCATGTGGCTTCTATCTGGCTCTTAGCCCTTTATTCACGCCCTGACGGGGTTAGTAACGCGCCTACTGGTTTTTTATTCCCGTACAGGTGTTAGTTTCGTGAATAGATTACTCTTGCACTTACAGGGTGCTTATCTGCCACATCTCAGGTTGCCTCTGCGTTGTATAACCTCAGGCTCCCTCTTCGATACTGTTTCCACGTCCCTTTCTGCTAGGTGACGATCTAGTGGAGGTCTGCAGTCCCTCCTCGCGGTTGGCTGTCCCGTCGATCCCCTGGTGACGGTTTTACTCACAACTGTATTGGTGTACAGCGAGTGACACACTTTCGGTACACTCTGGTTCGTTTTATCACTCCGATATCCCACCGCTGCCACCAATGTTATACCGCCGAATCCCGGTTAGCTACTCCGAGTTTAGCGGTAATGAATATTTTCTATTATTTTTTGGGATGTTTATCGGTTAAGGGTTGGAACCCCAGTGAATGTTTGAACACAGGCGATGTAAGCGAAAATGTCTATCTTTATTAATGCGTTGATACGCAAACTCAAATTATCACACAGAATTATATTATACAGAATATGGACTACTGTCCGACCAAAGTAACGTAGTACTACTTATAGACCCTTTGCACGAGTCTCTCTACACGCAACCAACCGCGCAGTATCGGATGTCCAATTGTACTCCTCGTCTTGCGCTCAGTCTCACACTTTATAGGAGATAAAGTGGAGCGAGCAATTCAGCATATTGACGAAATTTGGTAATGATGTTTACCTTATCATCGTTCCAGTATGCGATACTGTGCAGTCGGCGCAATATTACGAGATCGCTCGCCTCGGTTATTGCGTAAGCGTAACCTCGGCGGTGCTCTCATTATTCGGGGGTATAACACATCCAATACTGCTACAAAAATAGTAGCAATAGTATCGGGAACGTGACTACGCAAGTGTGTTCCGCCGTGCTGTAAATCGTGTCGTGTTAGTTATAAGTCCTCCAATTGTGTTTACGCAGCTCGTGTAATTCTCCATTAGTCAATTCCGATATTGCTACAAAGATAGTAGTTATAGTACCGGGCAAGTGGCTTCGCGAGTTCGTTCCATAGTGAACGTCACAGTCCAAGTAATTATAAGCGAATTAATCAAAGAGTCGGTAGAGGCAGTATATCACCGAGTAGTGTGTAGAAAAGAGTATCTGTAGTGTGTAGTAAAAACTAAAAACCCCCGCCGGGAGAACCGGAACATCGAGCGTAAGTACGAGAATGTGTATGTGGGCGTGTATAGATGAATGTGAGCAACTCCGAATATCAATTTCTCACTTATATTCCGAATTATAACTTCTTGTAACTTCCGACTGTTCATCAACTAAATATTTTCATTCAATATATTTTGATATTCTTGTTTAGTCAATTTTTTCACCCTCTTACAGCTATCGAGAAACCAGGCCCGTTGAAGGACGGAGCAAAGCCCCCACCAAAAAAGTAAACTGCTCTTCTCGCAAAGATTTGTATACGGCAAGCGAGAGCGAGCAAACCTCTCTTTCTCTTGCCCGTAACATAGGATTGATATTATTAAAGGGTAAGCCGTACTCTTTCCGTACAGTTGTATCGTCTATTTGCGGAAGCCCCCAAATTCCAGGGACGATATCATCGAATGGCGCGAAGGGATATCATAAATCTACTTTGCATCCATAGGTTATGCGTAATGTTACCTCTTTCTATCTTCTTTCGTCGGCGCTTGTGACCGCGCGGTCGACCTTCTTCACCGCCGCTTTGGGCTTGTCGCCGCTGCTGCTTACGTCGTTTTTTTCGCAGATTTTTTTTCTGGATCGAGACACTGTAAATGATCGTTATGTTCGTATCTTAACTCTTCAAAAATATTTTAACAATAAAGCAACCGATCGTATTACCGTTTGCAATAGGTCCCGGACCTGCCACAGCGGCCACGGCAATCACGTCTGTAGAAAGATTAAAACCTTCCGATAACCGCCGCTTGCATAACCGTCCGGATAAGGGAACCGCTCATGCGGTTTCCTTAACCAGCGATAAAAATATTTTGTAAATATTCCACGTAATTTAATATTACAGTACAACCCCTTTTTTCTTAACTTGCCGAGACCGGACCCTTTCGCTATTCTGTATTTCAACTACAGTCCGCACTCACGGTCACTTGCTCTACTCTGCGCGTGCGCAGTGTACGTTCCGAGATTCATCGCCCAAAATCATTGCCGTGGTAACGAGTTCAAATACGCGAGCGGTTGAGTTAAGCGATGTTAAAAATAGAGAGGTTTCACTGTATATAAATGAGGCTAATTTTACCGTTATTGGGATTCGCATTGGCCCCGGGCCGTCTGTCCACATCCATTTCTTGATTATCGTCTAAAGAGTGTGACGTGATTTTTTGGAATCGACGTCACAAAAACCCAAAACTACCGTTACTCGCATGGAAATTACTATTTTAGTGCTGAAGTTTCGCGTTACTGCCTCTCCCAGCGACTTAAGATACCGTCACGCTCTCGTTGAGTTACCGATCGAGATTTTTGCAGTTTATTTTGTATCATTTTTTTGTAATTATTCCCAATTAGCTTCATTATCGTTATTAGTTTAGTTCAGTTCGAGTTTTCAGATTCCGTTGCGTAGTTTGGTTCACGATTTCAGATTTCTTTTAGTTCAGTTTAGTCGACGTTTCCGACTCTATTTGGTGGTGTAAGAAGTAATGATAAAGAGCCCAAATAGAGGAAGGACTCGGCGAAGAGTCTTGCGAATACGTCAAAGTCCGGTGCAAACCCGGCACCCCAAGAGATAGTGCAATGCGTTGAGATCAGGCGGAGGTATCGTTTGGTCCAGGCAAGAGTGGTGGAACACCTTGCGCTGCGTTATAGTTGAGTAGAGCCTTGTATCTCACGCATTGACTAGGGGGAAGCGATTGCGAAGATTCGTTCAAGTTACCGCGTTATAGTATCGGCTCTCGATTCGATAAAGTCATGAGATGGTTGAGAGGGCAGTAGTTACCGTTCAAGCTCCCGAAAATAATTATCATAATTCGTTACGAATTTTCGTAGGCAAATTGACAGTCTACCGAGAGCTGCCCTAGAGGTAACTCGGGTCTCTCTCGCGCTCCCGTGTTGTTGACGTTCGGCCTATTGTTCGCGCGCTCGAGTGAGGCTATCTCTCTCGCGCACACAGTGTGGCCTAGCTGTCGGTTTCTCGTTCGCGTTCGGCTATCGCTCGAGTTTTGTGAGCTGAGTGTAGCGAAAGAATTTTGTAATAAATTCTTCGTGATCCCGTGCGTGAGTGAAGCATTAGAAATAATGCTCCTTGTGCAGCGGTGATAGTGATTCGGTTCTCGGTGTATCGTGAGATACAGGTTCCCGCTCATTACAGGATTAAAGTGAAGTTTCGGTGAGTTTTTGAATTATAGAAATTTGTCGATCGCTTATCGATCCGCTTTTGTTACGTTCTCGTTAGCTCGCTTCGATCGTTCGATCAGCTGAGCGTTTCCGATGCACTTGCGTGTGATCCCGTGGCTTCTTAGCCAAATTATTATTTTTCGGTCCCGCTTAACTTAACGTTGAGGTTTCGATCTCCGTTTCTCGTGGCTATTCTATTGACCTCGGATCGCGACCCTTCTACCACAACCCGCATCCTGAGCAACCGTGCATTTCCGCAACCGTTTGCTTTCGCGAATGCGTCGGCGTTAGTTCTCGTACCGTTTTCGTTCCGTTTCGTTTTGTCGTTGCGGAGGTCGTAGTTCCACCGACTTCCAGTTCAGTCCGGATTGGTGATTCCGGCGAAACAAAAATCTACCCTTCGGAGGTCGTTCCACCGGCCTCCAGTTTAGTCCGGATTGGTGATTCCGGCGAAACAAAAATCTACCCTGCGGAGGTCGTTCCACCGGCCTCCAGTTTAGTCCGGTTGTTAATACCGGCGAAACAAAAATTAACTGGCGCCCACCGGGACGCCGATGCATCCGCGAGGATGGACGGCCGAAGGTGACGTAAGTTTCGTTCGCGTTTTGCTCCCGTTTGGTTTGAGCTTTTCGATTTTTGGCTTTTTTGTATTTTTATTTATAGAATTTGAGTTAGAGTTTCCGTTAGGTGAAAAATACGTCACAAGAGATTGATGAATATAGTTTGTGACGGTCCGTTTCGACCCTTCGGGTAGATCGAAACCACCGCCGCCCAATAATGATGACGCCCTGGGATTCTATAATTGCTCTTACCGTTAGGCGCCAGGAAGTTGTTTCTACTCCCAACTTCCAAGGAGATAGATTTTTCCTTGATGTCCCCTTCCTCTGTACTTCGTTACAGGGGTGCAGTCCGACGAGCTAGTTAATATCTTCGGATATGCGAGCGAAAAATAAATACGAGCGCCAACAATTTATAAAACAATAATAATCACACAATATATTTCCCAAATTCGTACAATGAAAGAAAACAAAATAATAGAAAATAATAGGGTTTCAAATACAATAGTTCCTCTCTCGGAAACAATCGCGAAATCTTCGCGCGGTACTCGAGTAATACGCCGGAGGGGCCGGCACGGCCGAGGAATCGATAGCACGACTTTTTATTACATCGGGAGAGACACTTCTCGTCCCCGGAAATATTACACAACAGAAACAATTCGGCTCTGCCTACCTTTACAATATTTCGACGCTGGACCTCGCGTCAATCCTGATCCCGAGTGAGCTCGGTTCTCGCTATCCTCGACTGACCTCTACGGCTTCGCCTCGCTCGGCGATTAACACTATCCTCGGAAAATTAGCCACGACCACTAATTTCCACGCGAACTATCCCTATTTTATTCTCTATCCTATTCGGCGTCGGTCTCCTGCCGAACTTCTTCTCGGTGCGTCACCGAATCTATTCTATCTCGACTATTGTCTTCCTTAGACTCTCGTCGACGATCGACTCTAGACGACTCTCCTCTTACGACTCGACAATCTTGATTACTCAATCTCGACTCTCAATCGTGACTGCCGTTGACTGCCGAAAATCGTTCATCGAGCCTCGATGTGTCGCGTGCCGGTGAGGAGAGGGGGCAACGCTCGCGAATATCGAGCGTCGCTTCACGTAGATCCTTCATCTAACGCTTCTCACGCTGTCTCTCCTCGCATAGTTGCCGAATTTCCCTGTAACGAATTCGAATAAACGGCAGTAACGCGCTCGATAATTTTCGTTTCTCTATCGGCGCTCGGCGGGAGAGACGATCCAGCGGCTCATACTAACTCCTAACTCGCACGTTGCGACGACGGTGGTAACGCCTCGTCACAAGTTGAATTGATGATTTTTTACTTTACGCTTATCCTGAAGAAGTATTTCTCTTTAGTATAGTAGTGAATTCAATTCATCTACTTGCAAAATCTGCTCATACACTCTTATTATTTTGAGATTGTAGTTAGTAATAGAGGAAACTACTAACCACTGTCAGTCTCGTCGGTACTGTCCACTACGAGCACCTGCACAACCGGCACAATCTGCACAACCGGGGCAACCAGCTCAACCGGAGCAACTGGCGCAACCGGAGCAACCGGCAGAACCGGCGCATCCGGCGCAATCGGCGCAACCGGCGCAATCGGCGCAACCGGCGCATCCGGCGCAATCGGCGCATCCTGCACGATCGGTTCTTCCTCAGGGACGTTCATAAGGACATCGTCTTGAATTCAAGAAAATATCACAATCAGATTATGTTAATTAATAAAGTTGTCCCTCATACAGACAACATTATGAGTACATGTCCGGACAAATATTGACAAAATGTAAAGTAACGTTTTTGCTATTTCATACAATAGAAAAATTTTATAGCATCTTGAACCACCGTTCTACTTTTTCTATTTCGTCTGATAATCGAATCTCCTTAATCGGCCGAGATTCGATAAAGAAACTTCATACCGTTGTTAATGTCGCCTTCGACTTCCGGAATTTCGGGATCGACGTAATAAATCCTCGCGGGATGATCAAAAATCTCGGGAAGTGCGACGTTGTCGCTACCTTCGCTATCGACATCGGAATCGGTGTTTCGATTAACGATCCGACGACGTTCCACGATAATATCGACCGGTTCATCATCGTCGGTAGATTCGCGGATCATGATCGGTGGACGGGGGGGGGGGATTGACCTCACTATCGCTACTCTCAGCTTCATGAAACAATGGCAATCGTAAAATATTTGTAATGGCTTAAAAAATATTAACGTTATAATCAAGTTCTCAACTAATGTAATAATTTCGGTAATAACATGTAGGTAGTATTAACGGTAGACTATCTTCACATTGTATAGCACATGCGGGAAGCTATCTTTTCACTACTGTTACGATCGACCACTTTCGTCTCACAAAAATGCACCGCTTTCCGCATAATTTTTATTTTTATTAGAATTTTATACATTTGAACAGAATTGAATTTAAACTTTAACTCACTATCGTCGCTAAACCCGTGTCGTCCGACTCCGACACCTCCGATTCCTCCGACTCTCCCGCCTCGGCCCCTTCGGCCTCGACGCATCGGACTTCGTTGACGTTCAGCTATTCCGAAAACGTTTAGCATTAATACTCGGTATTGTGTAATTCTATGAAGCGAAGAATACCAATTAGAGATACATAGACAACAGGTTGATGGGATGGAACATACGTTCAGATTGTCGATAAAATCTGCACGGTTCCATCATGCATAAATTACTTCAACCTTTCAATTGTATATGAAAGAATCCGTGTGGATGTGAAATGACGGCCTTCTCAGAGAAATATTGAACTAGAACATCTTCCTCTACGGTCCCATCAATAATTTTTTGTTAATTAGCCACTCACCATTATTATTTCGTGCAGGCCTGCCAACCCTACCGCGTTGGACTGCACGCCCCCGTCGCGGACGATTTTCTTCAGATTCAGCTATTTTATCATAGTTCCAAAATTATGAATTCAATTTTTCGTACCTACTTTTAATCTTTTGTGTATAACACAACGTTCGACATAGACCGACACTGCGGCAATATCAAATGTCAAACTCGCGCGAGCCATACGAAACCCTAGTTATAATATAGAGAACCTTAATTACTAGATAAATAGTCAGTGAGTTTCCACCGAGACTGACCGTGTCAGAGATCGACCTAAAAAGGGTCGGGATCTAGTAGCGAAATTCTTGCAGAACCGATATTCGAGTCCACGATTGGCTGCTTGCTAGTGAACAACCAATTGCGTACTCGAATATCGGTTCTGCAAGAATATCGCTACAAGATCTCTGTCACGGTCAGTCTCGGAGGAAACTCACTGACTACTGATTATAACTAGAATTTTGTATGGCTCGCATGTTACGCGCACCCGTCACTGCCTCGCAAAACCAGTTGAACGAAAAGGCCGCTACAATAGAAACCGTTGCTATGGCAAGCTTTCTAATTGCAATATCTGTGACATTAGGTACTCTACTCTACTCTACTACTCAGTAATTGTAGCCACATCCATTACTACAGCTCGTCCGTGACGTTCGATTCTCCGTGACGCTAGCTCCTCTGTTCCTCCAACACCTCCATGACTTTAGCATATTGTCTGCCAGTTCCTGCACAACGACGGAGGCCGCGGCGAGTTACTTTTATAATATGGACCAGAGCTGGGCAAAAACTATCAGTATCTATGTTATCGTTGGCTGCCGAATAACAAAGAGGGAGTAATGGGCGAGATGGCGTATGCGCTGATTAAACGCTGGTAATAACTTGTTTGCGAAAAAAGAGTTATTCTCGGTTTTTTATTGAAACTTTTACATAAAGGAAGGAAAGATAGAGAAGGAGAGAGAGTGTAGGTGAAGGGTTGAAAATTCTTTACTTTACAGTAAAGATTAATTGCTTTTGCAGCAATTAAGAAAGATGGAGAGACTTTGCAGTCTTCCGTGGAGAAAGACTTTGCAGTCTTCCGTGGAGAAAGACTTTGCAGTCTTTTTTGCGGAGAAAGACTTTGCAGTCTTTGTGAAGAGAGAAGCTTTTTCAACTCGGAGGAGTAGTTGCTCGAACTTTGCAGCTCGAGAGACTGATCTTGGAATGCGAGGAGCGGCCCCTTATATACCCGGTTCGGCCCGTTCGCGCACGCGCTGGGCTGGTGGTGGGGATACGTCGCCTCGTGTCGCTTCGCGAAGTTTCGCGATGTTCCGCGAACGTATGGGAATTTGCGCGATCCGTCGGTAAATTACCCTCGCGTCGGCGATTCGCGGAGTTTCGTGAGTTTCGCGAAGTGTTTTGTTGTTTTTAGTTTTTTGCAAGTGCGTGGGTGGCAATTTCGGGTGCGCGAGTGATTTTTTCGAGTGCGCGATTTTTTTGTGATTTGTGTGTGCGTGAATTACGGCGTGTCATGCGTCTGACACGTCGTAATAATTGAAGTTTTTCCCCGCGAGTGACGTTTTTAGGTTATCCTCGCGATATCGCGTTTCGTCGAGGGGATTTTTGTGGATTCTGCGTCGCGTCGAGGGAGATCATCGGTTTGGGTAAGTAGTTTAATATTTTTTTTTATGTTCATTAATTGGTTTTTTGTATTTTTTCAGGTGCCGGAGAGGATGACCAGTCAATGAGAGTCATCGACTTTGAGGGACAGCGGTGGGCTTCGACAGGTAAGTGTTTAGTATGTTGATGTGTGCTAAAAACATGATAAAATGTGTTTATTAATTAATTTGTGTATATTTTGTTTGTTTTCAGATTCCGGAGGATTTCGACGAGGGACATCGGTTTGCTACGATGAGGGCCATCGACTGCGACGACGAGTCAACGAGGGACTACTGCGATGACGAGTCGACGAGGGACTTCGACGGCAGGTAAGTGTTACCCCGGTAAGTTTTACGAATGTGAATATTTTTGCTAATATGTTTCTCTTTTTTCTGTTTCAGGTTCGAGGACTTCCGCGGTGGAATCGACGACGGGGCGACGACGAGGGACGACGTAGCCACCGAGGAACGACGCAGCTATCGAGGGGTGAATGTTCAGGTAAGTGGAAAGGTAAGAGGTTGGTAGCTTAATTTTAAGGTAGAAATTAATATTTACATTTTTTTGTGTTTTTTTAATCTATTTTTTTTATTATATTTAATCTATGTTTCAGATTTGCAAGAGGTTTTTAGTTTAGGGAATGTATGCTCCATAGGGGCGCGTACAACAGCTACATGATATACGTAAGTACTTAATTACTTGGGGTGGTTGGTATGTACGGTATTCGTGGGGAGCTCCAGTTCTAGCATATTATGTATTCGCAAGACTTTTTGGATTGCTGTAATTGCGTATATCATGTAGGTTCTTGTAGCTTTTGCCCAGCTCTGATATGGACAGAAAATGCAAGATAATCGAGAAATGGCTAACTTAAAACTTTTACTTACTTCAGACCTTTGCTAACTTCATAGCTACTCATTTCACTTTGCTATAGCAACGAATTCCACAACTATGGTTTACGGGGTTTGATTGATTTTAACGAACGGCCACGTGGGCGGGTAGCGCGCGAGGCCTACGGATTCCTTTCCCCGATGAAAAAATGACAATATATAATCCATTTTTGGTTGTAATCGCCGTGACATTTTAAGATCAGTGTTACTTTGTTACCGTAAACATTATAAGGCTTTGTCTTTTTCCAATTCACAGAAGACGGTAATGCAAAATAATCTCAGTCGAAAGGGCCCGTGAAAGTTTAAAAGCAGTTCATATTGACTTCTCACTGATATTTTACCGTCACTTTCAGGCTCGTCGCTTTCTTGAGCCCGGTTCTCATCCGACGATATTTGCGGATTCTCATCGTTTTCTTTAATTTGAAAAGAAAAAGTTGTCTGCAGTTATTAGGTCGTTTCTTTATATGTAGAATTTAAATTTTGCAAGCTTACCGCTACTGTCTGATCGACCTTCGGCTCGTTCGCCGCTGTTCCCTCGCGAAGGTGGGGGATCGACCCGATGGTCCACCAAATCGGCTTAAATTTAAGAAATGGGTTTCTCACATGTCCTATTATAAATATGGCACATATTGAATCGATTGATAATATTAACTTACCAGCACGGTCTGATTCGTCTATTTGATGATGAGTGTTTACAGCAGCCAACATCAGCATATGAAATTTTTAAGGAATCGATTTATATCATGACATTTCATCATTTATCATTGACAGTTATTTTGTTAAAAAAAAAATACTCGTACCGCCATCTCCCGCTTGAATTCGACGTCTTCGCGCGTTAAGGCGAGGTCTCGGTCCCCGTCGACGACGGACGACTTGATCTTCTTGGGCAGGATCGTCTATAAAGACATCAAGTTACTGTCGAGAGTACAATACTTAACTATAAAACCGTTAAACACATGCAATTAACAACCGAATTCTATATATACGATCTTTTTTTAGAATTGCGTGAGTAGATAACCTATGCCGACCCCCCCCCCCCCCCATGTCGGCAAGTAGATTCCTACCTTACCTACGGTCGGTAAAAAGGTTCGAGTTCGGGTTAAAAGATTTCTACTTACCGACATTACCGACATTACCGGCATTGCCGACTTACCGACAAGAGGAAGAGGGAGAAGGAAAAAAGATGTTAAATTTACCGACCAATGACTATTTGACCCTTTTTACGGAAAATATCCAATTTTACCGGCCGACCAACGATCGGGATAGCAACGATCAGGATACCAACGGTTATTTGACCCTTTTTGCGGAAAATAGCCAGTTTTACCGGCCGACCAACGATCGGGATAGCATCGATCATGATATTTCGACGTCAGCATCCGGTTTGACGCGAAATTTGAATTATGCTATCGAAATTACCGACTCGTAATGTTGACATAGCAGGAGATTTGAATTTTTTTGGCGGGAAAATCGACCTTACCTAACCTTACTTATCGACTTGTGATATTTATAGTTTGAGATCAGGATATTGGAACTAATCTACAGAGCTTATTTATTAGAATATATGAACTCAATTTAATGCGAAAAATCGTGTTTTATTTTAGCAAATTCGCTTTACAAACTAATGATTATTATTATTATTATTGATACATTGAATGCACTCTCTCTTCATTGGTGCAGATAATTCGTTTTCCATGGGAAAGTGTTCTCGATATCGCAAACACTCGGCGACTTCAGGGTCTCGTTTGAGGAAATCAGGCAATTTATCCCACGCAAGCTCGACGCTTTTTGCAGCGAAGGTGATGATGAATTCTTTGGGCAGCTGCGCAATATCTCTACGTTCCATGAACGATAGTAGTCCGATGCGATGGAATAGCTTGAGCGATCGTCCCAGAGATGGAACGTTGTTTCGAAGAAATTTCTTCAACAGCTGTACATTTCGAAGTGCGCATCGAGTTTTAACTGCCAAATCGTTGTGGTGGGGGCATCATGTCTTCACTATGTCGGGGTGTAGCTTCTTCAGCGACGGACAATCCGGGACATCGCGTACATTGTATCCAAACTGTTCGAGCCATTTTTTCTTCTGCTCTCCCTTCACGTAGATGGTACTTGCGTTGTGCAACACGGATCGAAGCACGTTTTCTACTTCGTCGTATGGCAACTCTCCCGAGTACCAGGAGAGATGATGATAATTGCGTTCCAACCAAAGATTCACGCTCTTGTACTTAGCCGAAAGATCATTCCACTGTGTCGGAGGTTTGAACAGGAAGACCATAGGTGGGAGGTCACAGTTGAGCGGGATCACTGCGAGCTCTTTAATGACAAAGTCGTTCATGGGCTGCTGGAACCCTTGTGTATCCACCACGTACTCCATGGCAATTGATTGCGAGTCCGCTCCGTCCGCGCCTTTTATAGGCGTCTTTTCACATCCCCACTTATCGGATTATATTCGACAATTCGATCGTGCAAGATCAAACAGTAGGCCGTAGTTCCCACGGGGAGATTTGTTTCAGCCTCCAATTCGAGACGAACATCGACTGGAGCCTGTTTGAGCGACTCGTTCTGTTTCGAGCAATCGATCACGATTAGCGGAGCATGCGTGAGGAAGTCTTTCTTCGTCAGCATGGGTTCCGACTCCTTGCCGTAGTATACATTCTAAAAGGTGGCGTACATGTCGTACTGATTGCGACTCATGTCGAGATTGAGGTTACTGTACGGATAACACTGGGAGTTGAGGAAGAGTTTCACGTTGGTGATTTTGCAATGATCAAAGCGGCTAGCGTTCGCCGTTTTGACTACTCTTCGATTCGTCTGGAAGCCCACAATGACGAAGCGTGGTTTTTCCAACTGATTGGACGTTTTCACCGTCCAAACGTGTTTCGTCGTGTTTGGGAGCATGGGATACTCGTACAATTCCCAGGTGCGAAGGCTCATGGTGACGTCCTTTTCAATATGGCTGAGCAGACGTATCTTACGTTTGTCCGACAACGACACGTACGGCATCAGCCACTCAATTCTCGTAAGCCCAATCTTGAATTCCTCAAAGGTTCGATTTTCGAGCGCCGTTTGCACAACTGCATTCGTGTCGCTCCTCGATCTCGTGAGAATGAGCTCGTGCTTTGTGTTGACGATGATTTTCTGATAGTCTTCGGCGAAGCCGAGAATCATAGAGAGGGGCATGCATACATCGAAATACCCACTCTCATCCGTCAGTTGTTTAGTCTCTTCGACATCGAGCCAGCCGGCATTTTCAACTAGAGCAGTCTGACCAGGGCTGAACGATACATAACCCTTCATGAGACACGTCAAACCAACATTCTTATTTCGGTCGATCTCTATGGCATTGATCTTGTAACGAATTTCCTCGAATAGATGGGCGATGGCATTGTTCACCAACTTCGTCGAAGCGGCGACAGTCCCATCCGCTTTGGTCAATCTTCCACAAACGTGCAGCGAACTTCGTGCGGGCAAGAGGCACAGATCTTGATGTTGAATGGATATTCGAATCTCATCGCTATTGTTGAAGGTTAATGAAGTGTAGGGCTGATGCGCATGAATCTCGTAATGCGTTACGGATTCGTCGAATACCACGTTCGACTGAACCTGCAGAACCTCTTCCATTCCAGCAAAAACAAAATATCAGACAGGTTACTTTCTTCTTCCACCAGCGACTCGGAGTCCTAGGCTTCTTAGAAATTGAATGTTGCGACGTGTTAGTGTCTTCAGTGTTCGTTGACGACTGATTGGTGGGCGCCATGTTGACTCTCTTTTATAGCCCCGGCTAACTTTGTTGTAGACGATACCGATGATAACTACTTGACTTCCTTGATGTGCCCTCTGATGGTAATAATTTCGCCCCGAAAATTCACCGGTTCTTCGTCCTGATCAACTATGCGTAATTGTACGTGATCAATGACCTTGACGGCGATCGGAAGGTAAATGACTTGCGATGGAACTTCGATGATCTTATATCCTGGTGGCACTGCTGGAAAAAATTCGTGAATCGTGTGCACCTTACGTTCGTTGATGTACGCTCCTGAAGTGATGTTGCACTCTACTCGCAATGCGTTGATCTTGAGGATAGCTACAGGTAATTCCGAGCTGTGAGTCTTATTTCGTGATAGCTCGCGTTGAGTGAAACCTAACAGACGAGCGATTGAGTCTTGCGGTCGAAAATCGATGTTTTGATTGCACTTTATGACGCTGCGCAGCGTATTGTTGTTGGGCTTGAGATTGATGGATACGCCTTTTGGCGCAAGAGCTTCCTGCAAATATTGTTCGATATCTTCGATCTCGTAACTTCCGGTCGGCAACACGACCACCTCGTTCCCCACGTAAAACTTGTTTTTACCAATATCGATATTGGGTATAGAGTTGAATGTTAGTAATTCCACTAGTCCAAGAACGTAGTGTTTATCGGCCGAGAGTTCAATTGGTGGAAAATATTGGGCTTCTAGTGTAGATGACGTTCCAGATAAGCTGAGAGTCAATGAATCTTATATGACGATCAACACTGCTCGACTAATTCAATGCACGCACTACAAACTCTTATATAGGAATTTCAGACAAAGATGGCCACACTCGTACGTGTTGTAATCCTGATATCGCGCGTGATTGTACCGAACCTCATCAACTCCAAGATACTCCATCAGCTCTCGAGGTGGTTGAAGATCTTCGAAACTGTCAAAGTAAACGACATTACTGCCATTCTTCCGATATGCCACCCAGTGGGTTCCAGGTCCATCTTCGTCATCTAGGTTAATTATAGCTGATCCGCGATAATGAGGTCCACCAGTCGGTAAGGCGTTTCGCATAAATACTCCGCGGAAATGGGGAATCCCTGCAGCACGTGCGTACTTGAGAAGATCAGCGTCCGTTAGAGCGCGTTTGGGCAGACGGACGTCAAACTTTTTTTTTTTTTCGCGCATCCAAATGCAGACCGAACCCGTTCTTGTGTGGTTTGAGGTAGAGACCTTTGCCGAGAGCGATAGCTTCCATCGTCTTATTGTGTCGCTGACTCTCTGCCAACTGTTGCTTCGCGGCGCTAGCGTCGTTCACAGCTTTTGTCACTCCCGCAGCGCCACCTGCCAGCGCCCCCGTTGCACTCAAGCCAGCCAACAGGGGTATGAGAAAAGGCAAAAATCCACCAACTTTTTCGGGGACTGGTAGTATGCGCGGTACACGAACGTGTTTTCTTCCACCTGCTTTCTTCACGGCATCGCGAGCCTTTTTCAATGTCGATCGAATAATTTCTCGAGAGTTTTTCCCAGTCGATTTCGAGGCAGCTTTCACGATCTTGGAGAGCGTGATCGTGGGCTTCGTCTTTCTCTTCAGCCCCATACCGAACTTGGATTTCAGCTTCATCGCTGTTATACCGTTTGTTATACCGTAAGTGTACCGTACCGTTTGTTATACCGTAAGTGGCAACTTTGTCATCCACACCAGCGTCCTTTGCCCAGACGCGTCGCCAAGCGTTATCCGCCAAAACTTTGTCAGCTGCGTTACGCGCTTCAACGTTGTCCCGATTCTTCGAATAGGCAATATCGTGCTCCTTGCAGGCTGCGTCCAGAGGATTAATACCGGGATCACCGCGAGCGACACGTTTCGCTACTCTCGTGCCCGGTCCGCAGTATTGGTAGCCCGGTAGATGAAGTTCGATAGGCAGATTGTTGATAATCTTGTTAAGGAGACCTTGGCCCTTGTGTACGATCATCCCGCTAGCGCGGCCAGTCGATGAATGAATCCGACGGTATATACGCGCGCTATTTATACCCTGGCGACTCAGTCGTCATGGAGTTCAGAGAGCAATCGCACAAGCTTCCGGTGGCGAACTTTGATGCTCTTACCGAGCAAAAAAGTGTTCGCACACGCCATGGTGAATTGCTGCCTGACAGTATTCGCGCAGTTTTTTGCGGTCCATCGAATTGCGGCAAGACTAACGCACTGCTCGCTCTCATCACGCATCCCAATGGACTGAGATTCGAAAATGTCTACGTCTATTCCAAGTCCCTGAATCAATCAAAGTACAAGTTTCTCGAAAAACTCCTCACACCCCTAGAGGGTATCGAATACTTTGCCTTCGGTGAACATGATCAAGTCGTTTCACCCGCCGACGCTCATTCCAATTCTATCATGATTTTCGATGATATCGCCTGCGAGAAACAAGACAATGTCAGAGCCTTCTACTGTATGGGCAGACACAAAAACATTGATTGTTTCTATCTCTGTCAATCCTACGCACAGATTCCTAAACATCTGGTGCGCGATATCGTTAATTTGCTGGTGATTTTTCGACAAGACGATGTAAATCTCAAACACGTCTATGACGACCATGTGAATACGGACATGTCGTACTCGCAGTTCAAAGATTTGTGCTCGACATGCTGGAACGACGATGATCATGGAGTCCTCGTAATCGACAAAGATCGTAGGGACCTCGATTGCGGTCGATACAGAAAGGGTTTTGACTGCTTTGCTATAAATATATCGCGCGCAAAGTGAAACTGTCAGTGTATCATGGAAAGTCGAAGCGACGATATTGCGGCAGAGTTCCGTCGAAAGAAAAAAACACTTTGTCAGATCGACAAAGCGCGGGATGCAGTTAGACGGAAATACAAACTTCTCAAAGAGGGCAAGCGAACACTGGAAAAAGCTCTGGATGACACGTTCAAACCAATTGTTAATCCGCTGGAACGACTCGTTACCGCGACCGACACAAACAGACGTGAAATTAAGGATGAAATCAAAAGCTTGATGCCGAAGAAGGAGGAGGAGGAGAATCAAGACTGGGAAACTTCATCTTTCAAGACTGCATACGACGACGATGACGACGAGGAAGTTAACGAATCAATGGGAATACCCAAAGGAAATACAACTGTCGATAAATATATTCACCTACACAATATGAATCGAAAAAAGTATATCGACATGACTTACGGAGTTCGAAAGCTGGCAGACGGTACATTGATGATTGGAGATTCAGCGATAAGTTTTGGGAAGGAATACGTGATTGTGGGTGATGAGAAGTATCATGCGAGTGTCGGCTTGTTCGAATTGCTCTTCCGAAAGCAACCCGATGCGGTACTTATAAGCGCCGAAGATAAGAATAATTACGCGAAAATCCTCCAATCGACGAATGCATACAGGAAACACTACAGTCCGGATGAAGTCATCCACAAACAAAACAGCGACAAGTATAAAACGTATATAGCGCCGTTAGTCGGTGCCATACCGACTCGGAAGAGAGCATCACTCGGTTCAGGGATACCTGGATACAAAATCGCGAGGAAAGGTACGCGAATGCGATTACGTGTACTGGGACGACCCCAACGAACTCGTGGATAGACTACGTCTGCTGATTGCCGAGAGATCAGCTGGCAATACAAGCGACATCAATGCGATTGTATCGATCATCGAGGAATTGCGCGAAGCTGCAATAGTTTATTAATAGCAGTGAACGAGTGGCAAACACCTCAATTGAACAATGAGCGTCGACGTGTTCGGACGACAACTAGGACGAAACGAGGGTACACGAAGGCTCCCGGGCTTCGGATTCAAACTCACCACCGACAACCAATACGACATTGAGAATAAGAGACTGTGCAACGTTGCCGAGTCAAGGGAGCCAAATGACGCTGTCAATCTGAGTCTCCCAAAACGCCTCATAAGACAAGAATTGAGCGGACTTTTCTACATCACGTCTAAGCAACGAGAGGATTTGGATGATCTACAACTGAAGATACAAATTGTGCAAGAGCAGGTGGAGAAGAGATTGAAGGCATTCGAGATAAACGTCGAAACGAATCTAGACTTGGCGATACGAAATTCCAAATCCATTGCCGCATTGGACACAGCATGGAACATGAGAGACTAGTCGAAGAGCTATATAAACCCGCTCGGCGCAATTATCCTCGCCGCAAATTCGTTGTGCGAGGTCTCGATGAAACGTGGCAAGCTGATCTCGTGGATATGCAACCTTACGCTCGCGAAAACAAAGATACCAAATACCTGCTCACAATCATCGATGTTCTGTCAAAGTTTGCCTGGGCTGTTTCCGTGAAGCGAAAAACAGCGCAAGATGTCACTGCAGCTATGGAACCCGTGCTCCGGCAAGGACGCGTACCGTCGAATCTTCAAACGGACAAAGGTAAAGAATTCTACAATACGAATTTCCATCCATCACTACTCGACATATAGCAACCTCAAGGCATCAATTGTGGAACGTTTTAATCGCACACTCAAGAATAAAATGTGGCTTAAATTTAGTCTGCAAGGCACGTACAAGTGGCTCGACATTTTGCCTGATCTCGTAAAAGCCTACAACGATGCCAAGCATCGCACGATCGGAATGAAACCGAAGGAAGTCACTGCAGCCAATGTTGAAACGTTGATGCAGCGTTTTTCTCACGATCCTCGTCGTCGTCGTCGTCGTAAGATACCTAGATTTCGTGTTGGTGACAAGGTACGAGTGAGCAAGAACAAACATGTTTTCGAGAAAGGCTACACCCCCAACTGGACAACGGAAATTTTCACGGTGAATCGCGTGATGCCAACGACGCCAGTGACGTACAAGCTAAAGGACTATCAAGACGAGCCCATAGCCGGTGGTTTCTACGAGGAGGAGCTTCTAAAAGCCAAGTATCCCGATGTCTATCTCGTGGAGAAAGTGCTCGAGAAACGTGGAGATCGAGTTTACGTCAAGTGGCTGGGATTCGACACTTCGCACAATAGTTGGATAAATAAGTCTGATTTGTAAAACACAATTTTTATTATAAAACAATAATTTATTATCAATTAATAAAGATATACAAAATTATTTATTGCCGATGTTAAATTGAATCTGATGCTTGTAGGCTCCGCCACCCAGGTACTTTAGAAACAATTCTCCTTCCGCTACCGTGTGCACCATTTGATCAAACATGATCTAGTCTTTCTCGAATGCCTCCGAGATGCGTTTCGGCAGAAAAACTTGGCAGTCGTCATCGAGACTGGCGACGGCTTTCAGTCCATATTTTGTTGTGACTTGTCGCAAGTCAGTGACCTTGTAGGTCTCGTTGATCTTTAATGCGCTGAGCTGCTTCGTCGGGAGGAAATCCTCCAAAAGAGCGATTTTGTTCAGCTTTGCAATGTCCATTGTGAGAACGACTGCGAGTGTCTGATGTGAAAGGCTGTGAGCTTGCCGTTGATATACCCGTATCCCCTCCACCAGCAAGAAAGAGGTGGGGCGCCGAACGCTCTGATTGGTGCGTGAGATCCGATCGTCCGAGATTTTTGAATCTTTCAGTGATGAGACGTAGATCCGATCTCGTTTCAATGAGATTTTGTACTTGTTGAATATGTTTCACAAACAGTTCGATCCGAGCTTTGAGCTCGTTGCGTTTATTTTGCATTGATCTTTTATTTACATATGCCATCGAGAAGGGTTCAGCATTGCAATGATACAATTGACTGCGAGTTCGCTACTCATATACTCGTATCTCCTCCACTCGCGACCTGGGAGTGTAACTCTCTGATTGGTGGTGGTGGGGGTGGTGAGGAATCCTGTGCTCCGATTGGTCGTCTATTATTCAATCATAATTTCCGACGGGATTCGAACGAGTTCTGGCACATCGGGTATCTTCTGATGTCCCCAAGGCAACGTATCCGTGCTATCGGGTAGCAAATATCGTTTGTCATCGTGAGGACTGAGGGCTATCTTGACTTGTTTCTCCGTGTAAACTTTGTGCATACGAGATCTGATAACGCGCTGCTTTCGATGCTGGATGATTTTCTCACGGAGACACTGCACGAAGTCATTGAAGGTGATGGTCGTTTCCACGACTCGCGTCTTCACACCCTTCACCTTCTTCATGCGATCTTGGCCGCCGACTCGTACACTGTACATTTTGCTGCGCAATCCAACGAATTCCGTCATGATACGACCGTTGCACTCATCTTTCATGAGTCCCACGACCTTCTTGTTCACTCTCGGGATAGCAAACTGGTTTTCAGCTGGATAATCGGACGTATCAAATTTGTCGATATCGCGCTTCATGACGTCGTAAATGTCGGGGCAGGGCACTTCGTAGAGCAAGCTGTCGGTGTCGGTGTACAAGAGCTTGCAGCGGTCATCGAACTGCGACTTCATGTAGTCGTAGTGGAAGTCGTAGACGAGAATCTTGGACAAGTCCAGAACGCAGAGTCCGACGTAGATCGGTTTGTTGAGATAGACCTCGGTCTTCGTGAGCTGTACAGCAACGAGGTTCTCATCGAAGATCGAGCGACTGTGGAAGTTGGGCTTCGCAATGAGCGCTTCGGCGCCGTAACGACCGTCCCAGTGAGTGACGAGTTTAACGTCAACGTGCTTGCGGACGTTCTCCATCGTCTTGCCGAACACCGCATTATTCATGAGTTTGAAGAGGTTTTTCTCAAAGTCGTTCTTAGCCTGCTTGCTCATATCGCTGTTGAGATCGATGTAGGATTTGAGCCACGCGCTTTGGTTGAATTGCAACACTCGATGAATACGTTTCAGCTGCAATCCAAACCTGAGAGCCTGCTTCAGGTTCCTGTAGTGGATTGTGTATCGGCTCTTTGAATCCTGCGTCGTAATCAGCTTTGGTTGTTTGGAGCCTGGTGCGCACTTGTGTTCGGGGCACAGAGGCAGGTCTCTGTGCGCATCATGGAGACTTTCGGGATACTCGAGGTCGACTTCGAGGATATAGCCATCGGGCGACGTATCCGGGACGTTGGGGAAGTCGATGCTTTCGGGACTCTCTACCCATTTGAATCCGCCATACGGGAGATACTCCATCATTGCCCAGCCGTAGAGGTTATTGACGTCAAAGTACATCAGGTACTTGGTCTCCTCGGTTGGATCGTGATCGCGCATGTACCTGTTATTGGCGCGAGCGTAACGGTTGCAGCACTGACTCACTCCGCCTCTCACACCGCTCTCGATGAACATGTGCATGTCCAGGTCGGTGAGGAGTTCCAACTCGATCTTCGTGTACTTGAGCATGGCGTCCCACGTGAATCCTGGTGTTGTGTAGTAGTGAGCTGGATCAAGGTCGTAGGCTTCGATGCTGTTGTCTCGGAAATTTTCAGACATCCGCCAAGAGGAGAACATCCGTTTTTAGGTAGAGGTCCGAGTATTCGCCGAGGTCTACGATGCAGAATTCTTCCCACACTCTCTTGACATGATCGTAGTCCCCGTCCGAGATGTGGCTGTCGTACAGCGAGCTGTAGAAATCTTCCCTCGATGGAAGATTCGTCTCGTCGAGTTTCGCCAATGAGTCGACGTACTCGTACAGAAATACGCCTTTCCTCGTGAGTAGTTCGAATTCGGAGAGGTTAGGGAACTCGCTTCTGAGGGTCTTTAGTTCCGTCAGGTATGAGGCTAGTTTCTCCAGAGACGAAGCCATGAAGCGAAACGAGTCGATGAATCGAAAATTCATGTCGCTTCCGTCAATGTGCTTCGTGAAGGAGATATATTTTTCCTTCGTCAGTGGCAGAATATCGATGCGACCCTCGAAGGCTGTAGCAATTTCCCGGATCGTGAAGTGGGAGTCGTATCCTGTGAGGTTGTGGAATACGACTGGTACTGTGCGTGAGTCATTGTAATTGAGATTGCACTCGTTGTGTGCTGGGCCCCTGTACCTGTGTACGGAAAAAAAATATATCATTATTTGTTATTTGTAAAATGTAAGAAACTATAAACTATAGAGATACTTACCGCCCTGTCAAATGGCAATGATCCTTGACTCGATCGTTGTTGGACATGCGTTTCCCGCAGACGTGACATGTGGTTGCTGTACGAAAGTCCGTCATCCGAAGTCCGAACTTGCCCTTTCGCATCTTCAGAATGTACACGTTTATCGACAGATCATTCTGTTTCTCGAATCTCGAGATTTGTTGTGGCATCACCGGAAATTCGATGCCTTCAAAGTTGAGATCGTCTTTGTACTTTCTGTACTCTGAAACGCGATCGCAATGATGAGCAGGATGTAGTGCGGACAGGATGGCCGACTTGAAGCACATGCTGTCAGTGTTCTTAACGTTGACACACGCTTTCTTATTAAGGGTTTCGTCCGGTAGTTTCACGTAAGAGTTGCCACGCATCGGATTGAACCTGCTAATGCAATGACTGTTAGATTGATGATCGAGTGCAACGACCATCCCGAATCCTGCTGCTCGAACTCCTCCATTTCCCGCAGAATGGGATTGCAGATGTTGCTCGTGAACCATCGGTTCACGTTAGTTGTCGGGTAAATTGGTTCGGCCTTCGTATTGAAGTACTTTGTATCTATCACTTCTTCATCGTTTTTCGATACAACGAATTTTGCAGCTAGTACCATGTAAACTTTAACCGTATTTCTCTCTCTCGCGAGTACATTTCTAATTCGCGAGCGGAACATGGTCTTAGAATCCTTCATGAACTCATTAACGTCTACGTGTTTTAGGTTTGTAATTACACCCGTTTTGATTCGCTCCTTGAACGCTGACTTCAGATCCGACCATCTTACTCTATCGACGAGTCTTTTCCGAGCCTGTACACCCTCACCTCGTTTCAGCAAACACCCCAATTTAATTTCGATTCCTTTGAGGAAACCGATTGCGGCTGAATACTTTTGTCTATCGTTAACGGTGGATGTAGGCATCAACAAGAAGTCCTCCCATGAGCTTATCAGTTCCGTGAGGCGATTTTTCCATACATTGATCTCGCTAGAGTTTCTATCATTCATCAGCTCCAACACTTCCTCCTATGTCTTCATAACATCCTTGCAATCCTGGGCATCCATCTTATCTCTGACTGAACAGTCGAGTAGTTGATCGAATAATGAGTTGCTCTGCCGCCAAGACCGTATTTATATTGTTGAAAAAAGTGGTGGGGATTATCGATGCTGATTGGTCCTATGCATTACTCTTGACTTTTCGTCTCTGACTGAAGTTGTCTTGTTGAATGAGTTGCTCCGCTGTCAGGTCTGTATTTATATTACTTGAAAAGTGGTGGGGAGTACCGGTGTCGACGCTGTATTGGTCACCGTTTTGTTAATGAAAATGTTTAGTGGCGGGAACGATGCCGATTGGTTACGATTTGGCTCTGATCGGTGATTGGTTGTTATTGGGCATGCGCAGAAAAAAGTTAAAGAATATCACGAGTGGTGGGGGTAGCAGAATTCGTATAAAAGAGCACGGGTAACAGCCACGAATATCATTTCAACATGGAATTCATTGTAGACTTCCAGGGCTTCAAGAAGCCAATAAACGAATTTGTTTTCAAAGAGGTGGCAGTAGTGTCTCTCGAAGAAGATGCCTTGCCCTCAGTCTACCTCTTCGAACCACCTTACCGATGGAGTTATCTGCCAGCCAAATATAAGAGCGAAAATCTGTGGTTGTCCCAAAACTATCATGGTATCACCTGGAACTGCGGCGACGTTCCATACGAAGATGTCCATGAGACCCTTTACAACCTCCTACGTGGCGCCAGCAAGGTGCATGTCAACGGGCTCGAGAAGAAGAGATGGCTGGAGAAAATTGTGTCAAACGTATACAATATGGAAGATCTGGGATGCCCATCATTGCAAAAATTGACGGCGAACACCGCTATTTCGTGCACCAATCACGGATGCGCATTTGTCTCACATTGCGCAGCTTTCAACGTACGCATGTTGAAATCATGGCTCATCGAGTTGTACGAACAACCAGTATCTCGAGACGTCGTTGATGCCAGTACGCTATGTACTGCGGACTTCACCACGCCCAACCTCAAAGATTACTATGCTCAGTGTGACTTTTCATCTTAATCCTCGATCTGCATCAATTTTCGTCGTAAATACGCGCTTTGTATCGAATAAACGTAAAAAGATTGTTTAAAAAAAAATGGTTAATTTCATTTCACACGTGAGCCCTAAAGGTACGCGATTAAGCCATTGTCGGTATGACAATTATTCTTTCCAATAAGACGATAAAGACTCTCCACCGATCCATCTTGCGGACAAGAAATTGAAAATGCTCCAAAAGTTTGAAACATCGCATAAAAGATGCTAGTTTTAATTGAAATATCTTCCCCGCCATTAACATGGATAAAAAAGCACATACAATCGTTGACTTTCTGCGTCGCCAAATCGTACGGAGCGAATTTCGCGACACTGCAGGCAAGTCTTTTCCAGTCTTTGCCGATTAACAAAGTAAACGTATCAGTGGCATTAAAAATGGTCGGATTACCGCGAAACCGGTGCCGGTGTATGCCACTGATGCGTTAACCTTATCTAACTCACGCAAATAATGGAGACGATACGGGTTTATTAAGTTTTTGTTTTGTTTATTTTTTTTTACATTTTGTTTTGTTTTTTAAACATTTTGTTTTTATATATATATGTTTGTCAAGGGGTCTTTATCGGGACTTTTTTAAAGGGTCAGTTTTTATTGCATACATTGATCAAGGAGATGTTCCTTAACAAAATACTGGCGGCGTTTTGATTTTAGGCCAGTTCTTCATGAGTATATAAGAAAATAGTCTATAGTGGTAGTTGTCAGGACTTTCTTATTAATGGCATTTACCAGGACTTTCCCTGAATTGGTAGTTATCGGGACTTGCCGGGAGAGCCTCGTATCGGTAGGTGGTCTTCATGCAGAAATGCTTTGAATCATATGAATTGCGAACGTGCTGATAGGTAATTGATTTTAAGAACGTGTATTTGAAGACACGATCAGATATCTCAAATTTTATTGATTACAGTATTGATTAAATGACATGTATATTAGAACTGTCCTGATAACTTTCGTTGCATGTAATATAGGGTCCTGGTAACCGCCAAAAGTTGGGTTATCACCAAAGGTGAGTAATCGCCAAAAATTGGGTTTATTTTATGAGAGGAATGGCACTTCTCAGGACATTTGCCTATGACAGAAATAAATTCTGTAATAAATGTTGATAAAATGTGTACATTTAATTTTAATCGATTGTCGTGTGACGTGCCCTAAAACGTGTGTCATTACTGCATACGAAAATCACAATACTGCTGAGAATCAGTGACGCGGCAGGCAAAAGAAAATTAATTAATGTTAACTCTCTAACATGATGACAAAGCGTGTATCGTGAATTCCCGAGTCTTCTTGATACATGAAAAAGCAATGATTCGCTGTGAACACGAAAATTCATTATGAACATCAACTAATGTTGACAAATGTATCTCAAGATATGTATATATTTTGTCAGGACAGTCCCGATAAGGACCATATGTCCCGACAACATCCTATACATAAATGAAATAGTCCTGGCAACTACCTATCACTAATAAATATAAAACCATTGTTTAAAAAATTGCAAGGCAAAGTAATCTTTCAGCAATTTGTCGCTTGGTGACCTGGATAGCCTTTGGCATACCAAACAGCATGTTAGCCTACGCAGCTATACACGCATAAAAAATGAATCGTAAATCTTTAACGTAACGACAAAAATGCATATCGTGATTTTCTGGAATCTTGTCATTCTCAACATTCTTTATATGTATTTTCAAGAATAACATAATTTCATTGAAATCGTTGCGGTACTTTATTACAATATGGAAAAAAGTAAGAAATTGAAACAGCGAGGATTTTGGTCTGGTCACGAACAAATTTTCAAGTACAATAAAATTCTTGTTAACGGAACTAATAATGTGTACTCCGTGCAATCTCGTAGATCGTATTTCGAGAATAGAAGTACACGACAACTTTCAATGAGAATGACGTTCCGCAGTTTGGTGGTAAATTAATTCACGTTTTTTTAGAAGTACTAATCAAATATACGGCAATGCTGTACAAAATTCGTTATCAACATGAACTAACGTTCACGAATGTATTTCACGCTACGTTTATATCTTGTCAGGACAGTCCCAATAAGCACCATATGTCCCGACAACATCCCATACATAAATAAAATAGTCCTGGCAACTGCCTATCATTAATAAATATAACACCTTTGGTTTAAAACATTGCAAGGCAAGGCAATCTTTCAGAAATTTGTCAGTTTTTTTACCTGTACAGTATCTTGTATAGTAATCAGCATGTCGGCTTACCGAGCCACACAGGCAAAAAAATTAAACTTAATTCCCTATCGCAGTGATAAAAAAGCGTATGGTGATTTTCAGGAGTCTTCTCATTTTCGAAATTCCATGTGTGTTTTCAATAATAACATATTTTTTAAAAAATCGCCCAAGTATTATACTACTATAAGAAAGAAATTAAAATTGCCGGGATTCTGTTGTAGACACGAACAAATTTTCAAGTACAGCGAAATTCTTCTTAACGAAACTAACAATGTTTACTAAGTGCAATCTCATAGATCGCATTTCGAGGATTGAAGAGAAAAAAAACTTTCATTGAGAATGACATTCAGCAGTCCAGTGGTAGATGAAATCCGCGTACTAATAAAATATAGTGCAATGCTGCAGAAAAGTCGTCATGAACATGAACTAATGTTAACAAATGTGTCTCAAGATATGTATAAATCTTGTCAGGACAGTCCCGATAAGCACCATATGTCCCGATAACATCCTATATATAGACAAAATAGTCCTGACAACTGCCTATCACCAATAAATATAATGCGTTTATTTAAGAAATCGCAAGGCAAGGTAATCTCTCATAAAATTTGTCAGTTTTGTAACCCGGATATTATTTTGCATACTAATCTGCATGTCAGTCTAAGCAGCCATATACGCAAAAAAATTAATCGTAATTCGCTATTTTCACGACAAAAATGCGTATGGCGATTTTCACGCGTCTTGTCACTTTCAAAATTCCATATGTATCTTCAATAATAATATGGTTTCATCACAATAGCTCACAAAATAAGGGAAAGAAAGAAAGAAATTGAAACAGCAAGGATATTGTTGTGGACACGAACAAATTTTCAAGTACAGCAAAATTCTTGTTAACGAAACTAACAATGGTTACTCCGTGCAATCTCATAGATCGCATTTCGAAGATTGAAGAGAAAAAAAACTTTCAATGAGAATGACGTTCAGCAGTCCAATAGTAGATGAAACCCACGTTTTTTAAAAGTATTGAGAAAATATAGTGCAATGCTGCAGAAAATTCGTTATGAACATAAACTAATGTGCACGAATGTGTCTCAAAATACGTATAAATCTTGTCAGGACAGTCCCGATAAGCACCATATGTCCCCACAACATCCTATACATAACCAAAATAGTCCTGACAACTGCCTATCATTATTAAATGAGACACTTTTGGTTAAAAAATCGCAAGGCATGGTAATCATTCAGAAATTTGTCAGTTTTGTGACCTCGATAGCCTTTTGCATATTAATTAGCATGTCAGCCTAAGCAGCCATACACGCAAAAAAAATGAATCGTCATTCTCTATCGTGATGACAAAAACGCGTATCGTGATTTTCACGAATCTTCTCAATTTTAAAATTCCATATGTGTTTTCAATAATAACATAGTTTCTTTAAAATTGCTCAGATAAGCTACAGATAAGAAAGAAAATAATAAATTGAAATAGCAAGGGTTTTGTGGTGGATACGAAAAAAATGTCTAGTGCAGCAAAATTCTTGGTAACGTTCTAATAATTTTTTACTCCGTGCAATCTCATAGACCGTATTTTGAGAATTGAAGTGCACAAAAACTTTCAATGAGAATAACGTACAGCAGTTCAGTGGTAAATTAAACCACGTTTTTTTTTGAAATACTAATAAAATATAGAGCAATTCTGCAGAAAATTCGTTAGTAATATGAACTACTGTTCACGAATTTGTCTCAAGATACGTATAAATCTTGTCAGCACAGTCCCGATAAGCACCATATGTCCCGACAACATCCTATACATAAACAAATTAGTCCTGGCAACTGCCTAACACTCTGAAATATAGTACCTTTGGTTAAAAAATCGTAAGTCGAGGTCATCTTTCGGCGATTTGTTAGTTTGGTGACCTGGATATTATTTTGCCGACAAATCAGCATGTCAGCCCAGATAGCCATACACGCAAAAAAATTGAATCGTCAATCTCTAACGTGATGACAAAAACGCGTATCGCGCTTTTCACGAGTTTTCTCACTTTCAAAATCCCGAACGTATCTTCAATAATAATATAGTTTCATTACAATCGCTCAGGTATTCTATTACATTAGATAAAAACATAAGAAATTGAAACCGCACGGATTTTTTTGTGGACATGAGTAAATTTCCAAGTACAGTAAAATTTTTCGTAACCGAACTAATAATGTTTACTCCGTGCAATCTCATAGATCACATTTCGAGGATTAAAGTGAACAAGAACTTTCAATGAAAATTTCGTTCAGCAGTCCAGTAGAAGATTAAATGCACGTTTTCTTAGAAGTACTAATAAAATATAGAGCAATTCTGCAGAAAATTCGTTAGTAATATGAACTACTGTTCACAAATTTGTATCAAAATACGTATAAATCTTGTCAGGACAGTCCCGATAAGCACCATATGTCCCGACAACATCCTATATATAAATAAAAAGTCCTGACAAGTGCTGTTTATCAAATTAACGTGTTAGAAATATGTCGTCGTGTCTCATTCTCTGGTTGTATTTTATGTTGTTGTTTGTATTTACACGAGAACAAGTTCACTCCATTGAAAATCTTTTTTCTCAGAATATCTTTTTCCTTGGATTCTCGTTCTAAACAGAATATTAAAAAAAAGCCACAAATAAGTGCTTTCGTCTGGAATAACGCAAAAACGGCAAATCCGTTGATAATGTATATTTTGCAAGTTATAGTCTTTGGCATGCTAATGAATATGTAAACTCAACGAGACATTAACGCAGAGGCACCGTTCAATCACTATCGATAGTTTTTCGGACTATACCCCATTGACTGGAAAATTGATAATAGTAATAATGATTGTCAGGACAGTCCTACCAAACACCATTTGTTTGTAAGAACAAGAGTGTTATGTATACGAAAATGTCGTTGTTGATAATGGAAGATTGTCAGGACTGTCCCGACTAACATCATATACTCGCAAGATACTCTCGCAAGGTACTCCGCATAAGGAAAGGTAGTTGTCGAGACATGTCCCGACAATACACGAATGTAATAAAAAATTGTCAGGACAGTCCCCATAAGTACCAAGTGTCCCGATAACATACAATCTGGGAGTAAAAAAGACCTGAGAAATACCCCTTGACAAACATATATATATATATATATTTTTACATTTTTTTTCTTTATTTTATACATTTTTGTTGTTGTTTTTTATACATTTTTTTTGTTGTTTTTGTTTTTTTTTACATTTTTTTAATATTAAAAATTTTTTTAATAAGCGCCGCCCTGGCGGAAGCATTCGGCCTCGCGGCCGCCAGAGGCCAGGCACGACGCGCCCTCCTTCTACCGCAAGGGTCATTCTTCGGAGGACTTACCAAAATGGCCACACGATTTTCTTTATCCGAAGACTGACCCTTGATTTTCTTGCGGGAGGCTGCAGCGGCGGCTCCTCCTCCCCCTTCTTCTTCTTCTTCTTCTTCTCCCTCGCCGACTCGCTGCCAGAGCTGCTGGTGCTGGAGAGGTTGAGGTCGACGGCTAGAAGAGTCGTTGCCGACGGATTCCTCTCCAGCACCAGCTCCTTCGTTGGCGCCGCCGGCTTCGCGGGGCGCGTCGCCTTTCTCAGCCAAGGGTCAGTCTTCGGAGGAATTATCGCCGAAGACTGACCCTGGTTTTTCGGGGGAGGCTGCGGCGCTGCAGCTTCGCTGCTGCTGCTGCTCGAGCTACTGGTGCTGGAGAGGTTAAGATCGTCGGCGAGGAGAGCCACGGCCGGCGGATCACTCTCCAGCACCAGCGCCTTCTTGATCGGAGGCAGCGGCGGATCCCTTGCCAAAAGGCCCGGTCGCTCGGGGTCGTATACGACAGTTGGCGGGACCTGAAACAGAAAAAACGTGCATCAATAAAGAAGATACATCGAAAATTAATAAGAATTATACTTACCTCACACGCACGCCTCCTAACCTCGAAGAGAGGCAGGGGCAACTCCATGATCCTCTGCGCGAAGCGGGGATCGTCGGAGTGCCCCGCTCGGCAGCAGCAGCGGTAGCCGTTGTACACGCTCCAAAAACATTCAAAAAAAATTATTATTTTACCTACGAGTTTAGTATTTAGCGCAGAAATAAATTATACTTACTTTCATTGATGCATCCATCACGCTCGTCGTAAGGGCTATGAATGAAGTCTGAAGGCACGACTCATCCGATTTTATACACGACAGATGGAAGAAGGTGGGGATTAACATGTTCAAACATGTCGAATTTGCAAAGTACGCCGAACCTTTGCCAAAGCGCGCGAAAATTCGAATGTCCACCATCAGTCGGTAAGGTAGATTCCCATTTAGCCCGCACTCGAACCTTTTTACCTACTGTCGGTAAGGTAGGAATCTACCTTAACGACATGGGGGGGGGGATCGGCATAGCTTATCTACTTGCGTGATACGGATTGCTCATTTGATCTATGTTTACCTGGGAACACATCGTGCGGATTCAGCATGTGGTGAGGTACCGGCAGCTCGTGTTGTACTTCCCCATCTGAAAAAAGATAAGGTCTTATTGAAAACGAGCAGGTTATTGTGGCACGCGCGTTTCACGTGTTCGCATTGCGTTTTCAACCATTTTAACGAACGGTTAACGAATGGGCGAATGGTCAATTGTACAATATTGTATCGTAAACATTTTCAATGTTATATATATGTTAAAGCTTACCAGCTCGAAGCGTTCGGGCCACGTGATGCAAATCCAGCCGTTGGTATGGCGTGGTTGCCGCTCGCAAAAACGCTTCTACGTCGTATCTGTTAAAAAATGATAAATGTATACTAAATTCCTTTTCACCATATTTTGTACTTTCACGCACAATATGACTAAGATTCACCGTCCCGTCCTCAGCAATCGCTGGTTTCGGTCATCTTATAGTCTTTAGCTAGAGCAATTAATCGTTTCGCCAAAATTCTTCCTATCGAGAATTAATTAGAGCACCGCAACTCATCTCGCCGGATACTTCAAATAAGGGGTCGTGAACTTTTATAATGCTCATTAACCCCACCAGCGCAAACTATTTTGCATTACTAGCATAGGACTAAAACTAGTATATAAGACCGAGCATCTTTACCAAAATCAGTAGTTCTACGATTATTCTCCGAGTAACATCATCCGCAACGAAACTTCGCAGAGCGAGCAAGGCTCTGTTCGATGAGACTAACTGCGAAAGCCCTGCGCGGCTAAGTCTCTAAGAAGTTTAAGTTAAACTAGTGATTGTAACCAGAAGATTGTATTTTCTTCGAACATCGAGAAATAAATAAGTATTTAGTAAATACAACGCAAAAACCATCTTCAACTATTATTTCTGCATGCTCTACCATCGTGCTACGAGGTTATCAGTCTCAACAATCCTCCTAGAGTAATCTCCTATAGACGGACAGTGCACGGCGAGGTCTCCGTCCCTGAGTAAAGGGCCAACGCCTTGACTCGAAAGAGAGACCGACGTTACGTATGTTCTGAACGGACTCACTTGAGCTCGTTGGGACGTAACAGAACTTTATTTGTGATCGATTTCAGAACGTTATCTGGATCATGTAAAATGAACGTGTAGCACTAATATTATGCTGCATGTCACTACGATTGAAAAGAATGCCGTCTTATGTACTCGTGCGAGCCAATTGCTAAGGGCTATTTGATTGCTATAGGCTCAGCGAGACCCACCCATCCCTCAAAACATCGAACTCACATATACGAGCGCGCATTGACTTCGAGGCGAAAAGATAAACACCTCGAGCATCGATACCGACGGCTCCCCCCTCAACCACTATGCGTTCGACTCATCAATTTAAGCACTTCGAATTTCCGCCAACGAGCAAGGTTCACCTTCACCACTGCCCAGCATCGGTATCTCTGAAATCGTTATGCTTGTCATTGGGACAAGAGAATCGGCCAATGGCCAACTTGCCAACGTCGGAAGGAACTAATTGAGTACATGTTAGTCCGGGGTCAGAAAAGGCCCAGGCCATCGGATTTCACTCCACCTGAGGTTCACAAAGATTTCAAGAAAGCCCGGGTACTATCATAACCGACAGATTACGGAGATACGATACCGGTGGATAAGAGAATAACTATAGCACTATTTGACTGCTGCGGTATAAACCTCGGCCAGAAGGAGATCAAAGTGGTTGCGCAAGCGCTACTCGGAACTTTGGACTCTGTTTTTACATTGTAAACACAGCTAGTAATAGCATCGACATTGTTTCAATACGATTACGAGGGCCCTCCCCCAAGGAAACTCGCTCTCTCCCACAAGGGAACTCACAGAGTTGATCGACTACTGCAAGAACAAGTAGCTAATCATTATAGTGGAGTGCGAAGCCAACTTGTACCAAACCGTATGGGGCAGCTTGAATACAAACAAGAGACTTTATTAGAGTACCTGTCTACAACTAATATATTGGCAACGGACCCGACAGCCCGCGCCAGTACTTGATCCGAAGATCTCTCGTCCGTAAGAGCATACGCAACTACTGGCCCAAAGGACCAGTCTTCCACACTTTCTAGCACTTCAACCAATACCAGGAGAATTCGCGTAAGATGTTGAGTCGCGAGACTTGGAAAAACCCTGCTCTCACCGCCGAAACGGATCACTGAACAAGTTGGATCTACCCCTGAGGGAAACGACTCACTTAGCCAGCGCCCAGCAACACCGAGAGTACAAGACCCTGGGCTGCCGAACGCTGTTACCAGCGGGGGCCACGAGGAGGCGGAGTCGTCGGCTTTTTCGCCCGATCCCGTGCAGGTTCCCGAGAAATCCCCAGGTAGCTTTCGGGGGAACTACTCCCCGTCAGTGCCTTGACAAACTACACAAGTGCAGCTCCTGCTCAGTCAAGTACACTCTCAAAAAATGTTTGTTTTTATCCTACCTAACAGGTACGCCCGAACGACGGGTTACCGCGATGATTACGGGCCCGCCGCTCATGACCCGGGTTCCGACACCTCTAGGCTTGGGTGACCGAACGACTAAGGTTGTCTCGTAGAGACAAAATTTCAGAAAGAGCGTCTGCCGGTGAAGCGATACCGGGGACGCGACGACGAGAAATCTCCCAAACGAGCGAAAAATAAAATAAAATAAAGCCAAAAATGGAAATAAAATAGAAGATTAAAATAAAAATAAAAATCTACCCGAGGAGCTCCGCAAGCTTCTCCTGCCTCTTAAGCCAAAGCGATTCTCTGCAGAATGCGCGGAAGATCGAATAGGCCTCTGGAGATGCCACCAAGTGGTGCGCCACCTCTGGCCACTGCCTCGCCCCGATGAGTTCTCGCAGAGCGACTCTCTGCGGTTCAAAATTTGGGCACTCCAGAAGGAAGTGCTCAACAGTATCCACGATACCACAATTGCAATGCGAATCGTCTACGAGCCCCAGTGTCTCGAGACGCGCCTTAAAGTTACCATGCCCGGAGAGGGCTTGTGTGCTATAGTGGTCCGGAGCGAACCACTTAGCGTCTAATCTGTCGCGGATGTTCGCGAAAAACGCATAAGTAATGCGGCCCTTTGGAGAAGAATCCCAAAGATTTTGCCACATCACGATACCTTCCTCCTTGATGCGCTTAACAGCGTCTTGACCCCTCGCTATATCTACATTGTTCATCCTGGCGTCCATTCCCACCCTGAGTTTATATGTTTCCCTACGTTGTTCCAGCAATATATCCAACGGTATTTCGCTGGCGATGACGCACAGCGATGCCCACGACGTAGTTCGATACGCCGCTGCGACTGCCAGAAGGGCAGTACGCTGGGCCGAAAGAAGAATCCTAACGTCGTGAGAGTTACAAAGATCTGACCATCCCGCAGCGGCATAAGTCGCTATCGGGACAAAAACCCCCCTATAAAAATTGGAAAGCGTTTTAAAACGCAATCCCCATCCTGATCCAGCCAATCTACCTAGTTTCTTGAAAAGTGACCCGACCTTGTCGCGCAAATAACTACAGTGGGTCTTAACACCCATCTCTTTATCAAAGTGCACGCCAAGATACCTGACGTGATCTTTAAACGGAATCGCGGTCTCGCCTATCTTAATGATCGGATATCTACGCGCCAAGTCTGGCTTGGTTTCGCGCCTGCGTTGACGATCCGGACGATCGCCGCCGCGTCTGCCTACCGGTGGTCTGCGAACCCACACTGTCTTAAGGAGGATAGCCTCCGTCTTTCGCGCGGAAAGTTCTAGCCTAGCCTTTTTGCTCCATGCTACGATTCTGTCTACAACTCGCTGTCCTTCAATCTCTATCTCCCTTCGCGACTCGCCTTTAACGAGGACTAGAAGATCGTCCGCATAGGCGATGAAGCGATCTGGGAATTGTTGCTCGAAATCCCTGAGCAAAGAATCAAACATAAGGTTCCAACACGCCGGGCCGAGGACTGAGCCTTGCGGACAACCCTTCGTAGCACGCTTGGTCACCTTTTCATCCCCCCATTCGATAGTCACCCGGCGGTCATCAAAGTAGCTCTGAAGCACTTTGTAGACATTTGCCGGGCAACCCCTGATTCGAAGACTCCTAAATACCATGGCCCACCAGACATTGTCAAAAGCCCCGACGATATCGAAGAGCAGAGCGACGGTGTAAGTCGCAGCTGAAGCGCGGATCATATTGCGCAGCTCAACGATCGCATCCTCCGTGGACTTACCAGGCATGAAGCCAAATTGCCGATCGGAGATGCCGCCGTCATCCATCGTCTCGGAAAGACGCATGCGGATGAGTTTTTCGAACAATTTACCTATTACTGAAAGAAGACATATTGGCCTATAAGATTTCGGGTCTATCTCGTCTTTATCCTCGCCCTTCAGGAGAACGCAAAGGTTTCCCTCCTTCCAAGCAGAGGGAAAGACACCCCATTGAAGGCACCCGTTAAAAAGTTTTACCAGCTGAGCGGGGATTGTCAGAACAGCTCTTTTGAGGACCTCGACCTCAATGAGATCGGGGCCCGGAGCCTTACGATTTTTCAATGTTCTGCACGCCTTTTTTACCTCAAATTCGGTAAATACTTCGGCATCTTCCGTGTCAGGCGGCGTCTGCGCTTTTTCGCGCTGTCGTCTGTGCCACGGGGTATCCTCCTCCTCCCGATCGTCTGGGACATGTGTGTCCAAAAGGCCGCTGGCGGTTTCTCTCATATCCATAGTGGAAACTCCATCAAGCCGGATCGTGCTTAGCACTTTCTCAATTCGAAGTTTCTCCGTCTGGTGCTTATAAACGAAGCCCCAGGGCTCCGAATTCCCGTACGACGTGACAAATTTCCTCCAGCTTTCACGCTTTGCCCTCTTCACCTCACGGCTGTACTTTCGCAAAGAAGTGCGGTACTCTTGCAGTTTAACGAGGCGTTCGGGCTGCGCTCGTACCCTTTGGTATGCACGCATGAGCCGGTACACTCCTTTCTTCAAACTCGTAAGTTCTTCCGTCCACCACGGGTTGGACTTTCTAAAACGTGTTTTACGTGACATAGACTGGATACAGGCGTCCGTGAGAACACCTGTTAGAGCCGTTGCCATGACTTCTACATTCTGCGATGAATCTACTACGAGGTTTTCCAACCTAGCTCGTGAAAGAGCTGCCAAAATTTCTGCAAAACGCTCCCAATCTGCCTTACGAGTATTGAACCGACTAACGCGGCGTACTCCTTCTCCTGCTGCGACAGTTGGCACAGTTGGCTGGAGTCTTATGTCGATCGCTCTGTGGTCGCTGGTTGTCCAGTCCGTACGGACTTTCCACTCCCCGATAAATTGGGACAAAGATGGTGATCCGAGGGTGACGTCGATGAACGACTCACCTCTCGGTGTCCAGAACGTCGGCGGCTGCTCTGCATCATTGGCCACCTGCAAATCAAAGTCCTGTATGAGGCGCTCAAGACGAGCACCTCGCTCGTTCGTCTCCTGAGGCCCCCACAATGAAGATCTAGCGTTGGAATCTAGTGCGACAAGAATTATCTTCCCCCTCAGCGAATGAAGCACCATTCCGAGGTGTCTGAGGTGCTGCTCGATGTCGTCTCTGAATTGGAAATAGTGCGAAACAACATAAAACGAAAAGCCGGGAGCCTGCACTTCCGCACAAACACAGTGCGCGTTGCTCAGCTGCGAGATGAAAATCATCTTGAGAGCAGGATTACAGACCGCTACGGAAGCCCAAGGATTACCTCGGCGTACGGCTGCAACCTGCACCGAAGTGCCTAATCCGAAAAAGGTGTGCCTCTCGTCCGGCTTTTGGACATATGGTTCCTGCAAGAGCAGGATGTCCAGACGCTTCTGACGTATGAGGGAACGCACCTCGCCTGTCACTACTTCTGAACGTCTCAGGTTCAATTGCAAGATTCTAATTCTAATTCCCGTGGTAATGGGGTCTACGCTCGCTGGGGCGAAGTTATCAACTGTGGGTTCAATCGCGAGTCTATCCTGTTGCACGTTTACGCGGTCTATTTGTCTGCCTACATTTACTTCGCGTTCAGCCACAAATTGGCTTACATTTTCGCACCTATCGACTGCGACGGCACAAAGGCCGAGAACCTCACACTGACTCCTGATGCTACTAGAGCCAGCGCTACCCGTGGGCAAGCAAATGCGCGGTATCGAGATGCGAGGCACTGGCTGAAAAGCCAACAGTCTTGCTGCCGAGCGGGTGCGCGGCTTCGCAACAGAGTCAGCAACTCCCACTTGGCGTGCTGCGTCTGGTTGCCTAGACTCGGCCAGACGAGCACTCCTCCTCACATGCATACTGACACATTCACACAAAGATTTTAGTTGTTTCATTTTTGTTCCCACGAGTGAGGTCGGAAATAGAAGACGAGAGCGGGACAGAGCCGCCATATCCCGCCCGGGCGAATTGAGTACAGCTTCGGAGGCCGCCAACCGTCCTAACCGCCACGCTTGAGACAGGACCTACCCCTCCTGCCATGAGACCCTCACCACGTTAGTCAGCTTGGCCTAGGGGAGACTTGAATCTCGTCAAAGGGTTCACCTGCAACTAAAATATATATTGGTAGGCCTGAAACTTACGTAATATATTGGTTAGTGTCTCCCCGGTTCCGTCGCTACCGAAGTCCAAGAACTTCGATAACGCAGGGCCCGGTAGGAGTTTGTTAAGCGGTCCTCGTCGCCTTTTCGTATCCTGTAGGACGCGAGAGGACGACGGCAAGACCGCTAAGACCTGAAAGGTAAGCCGAGATTAGTATACCATCCGGCCGGTAGCCCGCGGGCCCCAGCGCGTGATGGAGAGCCAGCTTCACGAGCCGGTAGTCCGAAAACCCCAGCGTACGGTGAAACTGATCCCTTTTTAACACAAATAAGGCGAGGTTCAATGCAAACATTGGCCCCGCCGGCCACTCCATCCAGCCGGTAATCCGTAGATCCCAGCACGTGATGAAGCAGCTCGTTCAAATTCTCTAACGAGAAAAGCGGAGCTCGAAGTCCTACGACTCCGGCTCCGCCATAATTTTGAGTTTTGCTGTGCCGCCACTCAGTGCGCAAAGCACCGGCGGCAGATCACAGACAGTCTCGATCACTCCACCCAGTCGGCAGCTCGTGGACCCCAACACGTGGTGAAACGACTCGTTCGAAATCTCTTTGCGAGAAGTGTGATTCTGGGTGCCAAGGCGCCGCCTCGTCCGGCCGGTAGTCCGTAGACCCCGGCTCGTGACGAGTCGACTTACCAAAGTCCCTAACGAGCCCTGGCGCGATCCACAGTCTAAGACCATGGATCACGCCAGACTCATAAATCACGTTTTCGTTTCACCCGGCCGGCAACTCGTAAGCCCCAGCGCGTGATGAAACAATTCGTTCGAAATCTCTTTGCTAGAAATGTGATTCTAGGTGCCAAGGCGCCGCCTCGTCCGGCCGGTAGTCCGTAGACCCCAGCTCGTGACGAGCCGACCTCCCAAGGTCCTTAACGAGCCCTGGCGCGATCCACAGTCTAAGACCATGGATCGCGCCAGACTCATAAATCACGTTTTCGTTTCACCCGGCCGGCAGCTCGTAAGCCCCAGCGCGTGGTGAAACAATTCGTTCGAAATCTCTTTGCGAGAAATGTGATTCTAGGTGCCAGGGTGCCGCCTCGTCCGACCGGTAGTCCGTAGACCCCAGCTCGTGACAAGCCGACCTCCCAAAATCCCTAACGAGCCCTGGCGCGATCCAAGTCTAAGACCATAGATCGCGCCAGACTCATAAATCACGTTTTCGTTTCACCCGGCCGGCAGCTCGTAAGCCCCAGCGCGTGGTGAAACAGTTCGTTCGAAGTTTCTAACGAGAAACGCGGAGCTCGAAGTCATAGGATTCCGGCTCCGCTATTATTTAAGCCGCTGCACCGCCGCTGGATGCTCAACTCACCAGCAGCTGATTACAGACGGTTTTGATCACTTCACCCAGTCGGTAGCCCGCAAGCCCCAGCACGTGGTGAGCAATCCTTTACGAGTACGCTTCCCCAAGGCGTCTCGGCGTGGGACACTACACGCTTGATGTGGCATCTTGCGCCTACATCGTTTAGCCAAACATCCTGTGTTTGCTATCCGTCACTAATAAGATGACGAGGCATTTGTAACCATAGTGGACGCGACGGAGCACGAAGCCCTGAAGCCTCGCTTCCACCGTCGCCCACGAGCTGCCACGTCGCCGCCGATGCCTCGAAACCTCAGCGGCAAAACGTGACGAGCTCCTGCGATAGCTTCGCCCTCCATGCCTCGCGGCATGGAGTGGTGCTGGCTACAGCACTTTCCAGTCAGTCTCCTAGCCTTTCCCCCCCCCTATGGGAAGGCTATTCGACCAACGGTAACGTTCAAACAGGTCTTTCCAATCACTTCACCTGAGACCTTAATCCAGTGAAGCTAGTACATCTACACCCTCGTACCTGGGACCCAATTTATTTCCTCCCCGCAGGAATGGGCAACCCCGGGGAGTCCCTATTTATGGCGCAGTGGATGCGCGGGCTATTGATGTTCGCCACCACCTCAAGCCTGTTCTAGTGGTGGCTAGTACTTGTAACCCTAATACAGGAACCCAACATGGAACTCCTCCTCGGAACTGGGCGTTGCTTCGGAGGGTCCTCTATCGAAAGCGCAGAGGAAACGCGAGCTTTGCGTGTTCGCCACCACCTGAAGCCTGGCCAGTGGAGCTAGTACTTACAAGCCCTAAGTACTGGGGCCCAACATGTCTCCCCCCTCGGAACTGGGCATAGCCTCGGGGAGTCCTCTATCGAAAGCGCAGAGGAAACGCGAGCTTTGCGTGTTCGCCACCACCTGAAGCCTGGCCAGTGGAGCTAGTACTTACAATCCCTAAGTACTGGGACCCAACTTATGTCCCCCCCCCCCCCCCCCCCCCCCCCCTCCGGTCTGGGTAGTGCCTCGGGGGGTCCCTATTTAGAGCGCAGAGGATGCGCGGGCTTTTTATATTTTGCCGCCACATGAAGCCTAATCCAGTGGAGCTAGTACCTTTACCCGGTACAGGTCCCTAATTTAATGCGCAGGGCGTCCGCAGTGACATTATTATGACCCACGTCACAGGGAGGGGGACCCAATTCTTTTCCCCTTGTTGGGATGGGCAACCTACGGGGATATCCAGCCGACGCAAGCACGCACAAAGTCCGGAGACATCGGCGGCAAACGATACGGCCACCACTACCTTCAGACCAGTAGCCCGCGAGCTCCTGCCCGAAGAAAGAAGAAGGCAATTGCCCCTAGAGGGACACAGCTATTGCACGCCTCCCGACGACCTGGGACATCAGCGGCGGTGCGATCAGCCCACACAACTTCCTCTCCGAACAGTTACTCACGAGCCCTAGTAAGGAAGGAGTATTTAATTTGTCTCGTACGAGACCCAGCCGACGCAAGCACGCTCAAAGTCCGGAGACATCGGCAGCAAACGATACGGCCACTGCTACCCTCAAACCAGTAGCTCGCGAGCTCCTGCTCGAAGAGAGAAGAAGTCAATTGCCCCTAGAGGGACACAACTGTTGCACGCCTCCCGACGTCCTGGGACATCAGCGGCGGTGCGATCAGCTCACACAACTTCCTCTCCGAGCAGTTACTCACAAGCCCTAGTATGTAGGGAGCAAATAAAACAGACTGTTTTATCCAGCCGGTAGTCCATAGACCCCAGCACGTGATAAAACAGTCATTCTGACGGCACAGAGGCACTTCTTAGTTTCCCCTCTTCAGAGAGAAGATGGTACTTATGGCGAGAACCACTGAGAGGTGAATGCTTGCTAACTATAATTCCCCCTTGAGAGAGTTATAGTCACTCCCGCCAGTACCTGTCTACAACCGATTTTGTGATCCTGAACAAAGGATCGAAGCCAACGGGTGAGTCAAGCGACAGAAAACGGGTCGCTCAGCAAAGAGAACACGCTCTCTGCCAGCTGTCTAATAACTTTTGCTCGGCAGACAACAATAGCTACATCCCGACGAAAATCTTCAGGAACCCTAAGACCGCAGATTGGCTTGCATTTCAGGAAGTGTTAAAAAACAGACTTGGGACCAATATGAGTAGCCGCAGACGAATCGAAGTGCGTTATCACTTACCGCGGAGCCCCTGCCTCTACGTTCATTCGAGTCCAGTCAGTCGACTTACAGGATGTCGGAGTGGATGGACTTTTACGCTTTGCAAAGTAAGCACATCCAATGCATACTCCTTCATAAGGATGCCCCCGGCGATGGTGCAAGGGGCGCAGCCCTTACTGGGGGGTGCGACGATTTTTTAGCATGAGAGGAGATATTGGCATGGGATATTTTTTGTGTTTTCATAGTTGCGGGATAATTGGACTGGGATATTTTTGCCTGAAATCTAATTTTCTGCACAAAAAAATGGGTATATGACTTTCAAAGGAAGTATTAAACGCGATATGGACTAACAAAGATTTTAGATTTAGATTTAGACTGAAACATTTAGACTGTTGGGGAAAAAAGTACAATGATCAATTAATTACAAAATAAATGCTGACCTTATCACCCTCTCTGATAAAAATAATCCAAAGCTGGGTAGCTGGCGGATTTGACGGAACGACCTATTTGAACGTCAATAAAAATTGTGGATTAAGCCACACTGTTTTCAGTAAAAAACACTTATGTATTATTTACTCAACAAAACAGCGAATGAAAAAGACGTAGAAATAGCCCATATTACGGGAAATATATGAAGTTTGATAGCACATGTAAATAATAAAGACTAACCGAAAACGTCCCATTGATGTGCAGCCAGCGAGCACGCGACAAAAACTCGAGCATATTGATGTTAGCAAATACAAGGGCTGACGAGCCATCGGCGGGATTTACGGCGCCGCGATATATTTCGCGTGTGGGACCGTAATCTAGCAGCACGTTTCTTAGTTCCCAAAGAGTGTGCGGTATCGGCGGCTGCAAATCTTTTCGGACGCGCTTGATAAAACTAATTATCGCTGGAACCGAACACCGTTCGCCTGCTCTGGGATTCCTGCACAGCGATGTATAATGTAAGTAAAAGCACTTATAACTGTAATTGTTATTTGTTAGAAATATAGCCATTCTAATATTTACAGTTTTTTAATACATTTTGTTTTCCAGGTATGCAAGAAAAATGGGCTAAAAAAAACGAGCGCAATCCGGCGTGCATGAAGATATACAGTAGGAACACTACAATTTTTGAAACATATTATACAAATTTAATTTGATTTAAAAATAAAACTTTAGGCCCGTTTTAAATTTTCAAGATAGAGTAAATCAGGGCGTTATATGCTGGGAGTTACGCGTTAAGCTCACTGTGATATTTTCAAGGTACAGTAAAACGGAGTGTTACGCGTTACGCATTACGCTTATTGTGCTGTCTTCAAGGTCAGTAGTCGAAATGATATGTGTTACGAGTTACAAGCGTTACGCTGGCTGTGCTGTTTTGAAGTTACCGTAAGTCGGAGAGTTACCCGTTATCCATTACCCTTATGGGGCTGTTTTCAAGATACAGAAAGTCTGATTGACATGCGTTACGTATTATACTTATTGTCCTCTTTGCAAGGTACAGTAAGTCGAAATGATACGCGTTACGCGCTTCGAGAGCATTACGCACTGACGCGATGACAAAATTAGTTTGATATGTTACGAGTAATGTGTTAGCAAGCGACGGTAACACACCTTGGTAGGGAATAGCTATAATAAATATTGATAATCACGCGACGTCGCTTCTAGCTCGCGGTCGATTGTGTATGATCATAAGGATGAAAAAAGGAAGTAAAGAACTTTTACTTCAACTACGCGTAAAGGTGACACGCACGTCTTTTTTTGTATGGAATTTGCATTTCAAAAGTGGAACTTGTGCAATTTTTTTCATTTGAATATCTTATTTGCCTCTCTAATAAAAAGTAAATGAAAAAATTGTTCACAAACTGTCGACAAACTTGTCGAAGAACTTCATCCGGCTCAAGGAGTATGTCCCGCGCCAGTTGCCGAACTTCTTCTCGAAAAAGGCAGTCGTCTCTTGCATTGCGGTCAAACGGGTGATTATGCACGCCAATTGGCGTGATTTCGCTTCGTTCGAATACGTATATTGTCGCAGAGTACTGCGTGTCCGTAGACCGTTGTACGCATCGATAATATTTATACTCGGTATCGATATACCGCGAGTCGAGGTGATACGGTTCGCATCGGTAAAAATAAATTCGCGAACCCGGTCGCTGCCCTGGAAGTTCCTCCATCCTATGATAATTAAAGATTAATTTACAATTAAGATAATAATTTTGAATATGACGAAAAAAGTTGCGATCGTTTTCTTAATTCATCTAATTCTGTTTTTCACATTAATTTTTTAAATTTATACCACGATTTTTTAGACGACGATATATGACGATCTTTTTATTTTGATAGATTTAAAAATTCAAATTCAAATTTACTAACACACGTTTTTATTTTCACAGATTTCACGTACCTGCTCTAGCATAAGTTCTTCTAATTTCGATTTATTTTCCATTTTGTTATGTTATTTAAACTGTTATATTTCTCTATCTTTATGAAATTCATAAAGTTGGGTCGAGTCGACAATACGATACATGACCTCGCGTCGTTGCGACGTCAACTCACTTCGTTTGTAACACGGGAACAGCAGTTTATTCGCGAATTTTTAAAATTCACGAGTGTTTTTCCCGAGTTCATAAATAAAACAGTGCGTTTAGTGCGTGGGTGGGAGCGTGTCACACCTTTAACACGCCGTAAAAATCGAAGTAATTTCGTGTTAATGGCGTAATTCGGGAAGCGTGAAAACGGCGGAATAAAGTTTTTGCATGCACACATGGAAGAATTGTAGGCCGACAGGTAAGTTTATTCTACATAAAAATACGATATTAATAGGTTGCAGGTGTCAGCGGATCATCGACGGAAGATGATGAATGCGGCACGCTGAGGGATACGATTGAGCGATGCAATCGATCAACGAAACAACGCAACAGGTAAGGAAGATTCCAAAATTCATTTAATTTTATAACCGAATGATAATATGTGTTTTTCTTTTTTTCAGGTATCGGTGGATAATCGATGAATTACGATCGATGCGGTACAACGAGAGATGCCATCCTACGGCGCAATCGACCAGCGAAAAAACTGAACCGGTAAGAAAAATTCCAGAATTCATTTAATTATATAGCCGAATGGTAATGTATTTTCTTTTTTTCAGATATCGGCGCATCATCAATGGAACACTATCACTGCAGCGTGAAAGGCATAAGATCCTGCAAAGCAATAGATCAGTGAAACAACTCGATTGGTAAGAAAGATTCCAAAATTCGCGAGCCAGAAAAAAGATTTATTGCGATAACAAAAATTTAGTTACCATAACTAAATTCTTTGTTACTGTAACTCAATTCTTGTTATCGCACCAAATCTTTTCGCGGATATCTGAAAAAAGAAAAACACAGATTACCATTCGGTGACATAATTTTGTGAATTGGAAGCTCTCTTTCCTGTCGATTTGTTTCGCTGATCCATTGCGCCGCAGGATGGAATCCCTCGTTGTGCCGCAGCGATTGCGACCCATTGATGATTCGCCGATTTCTGAAAAAGAGAAAAACTCATATTCAGTTATACGCAAAGAAAAAAGATTTATTGCGATGACAACAATTTAGTTACTATAACTAAATTCTTGTTATCGCAACATACGCCGTAGTAGCTTGTAGTAACGCGGATTATCGGCCCACGCGGCGAAGAGCTTCAGCGGAGCCGTAGGACTGTGAATTTCTTCAATCGGCAATTTTTCCAATAACGGAAATATCGCGACATCAAAAAGCTTTAATTGTTCGTTTTTCCGAGGGTAACTTTCGAAATGAGTGAAAAATCGCGCCACGACGTCGATACTCGTCGTACGAAAATTCTTCATCATCGGCAAATATCCCAATAAAACTTTTTCCGATCGTTGAAGAAACATCGTCTAGCAGTTTCGTCAGATCGGCGGGAGAATCATTGATATCGAGAGAAATATATTTTTCGAAGGGTTTGAATGCCATTCGCGTGAATATCATCATCTCGTCCTCATGGCTACCGGCAAGAAAGCGAAGAATTATCTTCCGACGCACGAGAGCGCTACCCTTACCGCCGGTTTGCGTGCCGATTTTCATTACCATCTTCACATACAGCAGACTCATTAAAATCGGCATAAGACCCTCGCGATGTTCGTCTTTCAACATACTGCTTTCATCGTCGATTCTGAATTTCGCCAATTCGTTCTTAAGACTCTTTCTCGCAATAAGGCGCGAGATACTTGTGTTTGTAAGAGAATAAACAGTCGAAAGCTGATTTTTGCAAATCGACGTTCTTCGACGTCAACAGATCTTTGACAATTCTTGTTCGCAGTAAAGAGTCTTAGGATTGTTGAATTTGAAAAAAACGTTGAGCTGCGCGACGATAAGTTTCACCTCGAAAGGTTTTCCAACGCGAGGCAAAGGCTTCTTGGATACTTGTTTCTTCACGTCGCCTTCGTTTTCCTCGTCGACGTCGCTCTCGACTTCTATTGGATGGACGGCTTCGGACTTTTTCTCGATGCTCCACGATCGCGCGCTCTCGCTGTTCGACTTGAAATAATTATTTTCCTCGTTGTCGATCAGTATCCCCGTTATATCGCGATTTTTCGTTTTGCAGTAATCGACGAATTCCGGCATACATTTCCAAACCAATAATTAATGATTCGTATAGTCGGGTATGTCGTCGGAAAATAATTGCTTCTTCAGTCCCGCGATCACATCGCAAGTGAACGTATTTTTATTCACATTCGATGTACTCGAAGAATTTTCCGGTGCAATTTCGCTTTTCAAATCTTCGAGGAAAATCGTCCAAAACTGTGGACAATCTTCCACGGCTCTCGTGGCGATCGCTTTGCACCTCGGATCCCAGAGAAGCGAAAAATTTATCCATAGATTACCCATCAAGTATCGAAGGGAAAAAACGTAATACTTTTTATCGATGTTCGTCAAGGAATTACTGTGAAAAGTCAGCGATTGCAGATTGCGGAGTCTGTCGCGATATTTGTGAACTGTGACTTCTTCCTTTTCGGCGAGATATAAGAGTTCCAACGCGCCAATTTCGTTCTGATTCGGTTCCCCGACAAGTTCTCCAACGTTAGAGAACAACGAATAAACGTGAGCCGCCGTCAAACGCGTTCTATGAAACGGCGACAATTTCGTCGACAAAAGTTCGTTTATCAACACGAAATTTTGTCTCGTAAAAAAAAAAGTCGCGACACTTAGATTCGGCTATTTGAGTCATGTAAAAATCGAGAGCTTTTAAAAGGCTCGGATCGTTCGGATACTTCCGAAAAATATCGAACAAACTTCAGTCCAGAGTTTCGACGAAGTCGTGAAAAGCATCGAATTCCAAAATATGCGCTGCCGACTCTATTGCCAATAGAAAAAGAAATGTCCATCTTTCGATCTCCTCGTCTGCTCGGCGTCCTTCGTCTGCAACAGATCGATTAATATCGTTAAAAATTCGGGAAAATAATCGTAGAATTCTTTCTGAAGATCTCTTGCAATGGCGATGATCAATCTGTAAAATGAGAAATTTTATTTATTTGTGTAAAAGAAAAGAAAAATAAATCAGAGGTAAAGCAATTTATCTGCGGGAATAAAAAATGTTTGCGTATTTTATACTTACTCCAAAATCTGTTGCAGGAAAAGCTTGTTATCCAGCCGTTTCAGATAAATCTCTCCCAACTCATCGGTGGAGTTCTACAAACGGAGATCTGCTCACTTTGGACTCGAGATAAATTGACTTTTTTGGGGTCGCCAGCATCATAGGCAGATCTCTTCATGTGATCGATAAACTTTTGTCGGGCTCCAATTATTACGTCCGTGATCCATGCGCGTACATTTGTCATATCGTCTTGGCAAAATTCAATCGGCGTGCCCGTTATAATAATGTATGCCCAAACCATGAGGTGGGCCCCACAATCCGCGCCAACATCGTAGCCTTTTCTTTGAGATGGTACATCTTTTGGGCAATGCAAAGTCCATTCCGCCCAATCAAAGTGACGTCCATCTCTCCGCGTGTGGACCTTCTCAATGTAGCAGCACAATTTTTGCAATTCGTCTTCCGTTGGCTCGTTGTGCAGTGAATCGATATAAAGTATAAAGTAAGTAAAGTACCTTGTGTGGAAAAACGATTACAAAGAGCACCCAATGTTCACCTCTACCGTAAGGCATAATCCACAGATTATAGTTTTGTGCTTTGTGCTTCAGTGCCCACTTCATGAATCCTACGCGAAATTCTGTATCTGGATTAGAAAACAAACACTGAAACACCGCTACATCGAAGATCAGCGGCTTATGGATTCTTTCGTTTTCGCATGCCACTATCGAGAGGAAGGCATTGATAATGTTGTCGTTTATATATTCGCGTTTTTGCAAAGTTTTTAATGCTTTTTCGTTTATTAACAGTCCGAAAATATGAAAATTTTCTTTCTGCCAATCCAAAGGGTACTGATGAGGTTCAGTCCACGGGACGACTCTATTAGGACACGGACGCGACAGACTGACAAGTAGTGACATTTCGTCGATGTCGTCACACTCCTCAAGTCCGATCGTTGTCGTGTTTGTAGGCAGCTGCGGTGATAAATCTGGCCTGCGTGCGGGTGAACTTTGTTTTGTGGCAGTTTCTTCTTCTTTCGGCCTTTCGATGTATTTTGAGTGCCTTGAAAAGTACCCTCTCCTTGGCACCGATGACTTTGAGTCCATCCACGATTCTTCGCACAAGTCCATACTTTCGGCTGTTTTCGGCGAGTCACGCGAATTCAGTGCCCGCTGACGTGACGTTCGAAGCGGGAACTTTTTTTCGTTGAGTCGCGGCAATAAATACATTTCTTGTTTCTGAATGAAACGTGGAATTTTTTGTCTCATACGGTTTCTGAACACGAAATTTTTTATCACTTTATTCCACACTTCAGCGGTTGCGTTCGAATCCCTTGATAGGCCGAATCGCTTTATGTCGATCGCTGACCACAGAGGAAAATACGGGAGTAATTGATTTATCAAATAGTTAATAAATGTCGGCGTATAAAACGAATTTTTTTCGCTTGCAGTTTCTTCTTCCAATCCCACGATTATACGTTTATACTCTTCACTGAAGAACTGGAAGAATGGAGATTTTTCGCGCGCAGTCTTTCTAAATACGTATTCGTCATCGGGGTTTTCGTAATCGTGTAACTCGTTTGTGGCTGTTTCGATGAGTTTGTCAACCCCCTTCGTCATACCGTCATTCTCAATCACATCAATAATTTCGTGATAGCGTCGCGTTTTATTCTCGAAGCCGAATAGGACCACGTATATTTCGAAAATTTTCACCGCCTCATTCAAGTCTGTTGTGTGGAGAAGCATCGTTGCACATGTGATCATCATTTTACGAAGGTCTTCGTCACTCGTAAACTTTTCAATTCGCTTGATAGCAGCATGAATTAAATGAGATGAAAGAACATGAACAACCGTCAGAGGCGAATACTGCTTTTCCGGGTTGGTGACTTCGTTCTACAATCTTTCCAAATAGCACACGATGTTCTGGTCGTTGAAAGATTTCAGTACTGCTTGTATCAGCGCTATACTAAAATCCGTTTCAATCTTGGAAATTAGCGGATGTTGCAGAGATGAACATCTTTTGATAGCGGTATCGAAAAGAGATAAGCATCTTGTGATGCATCCCACGTTGTGCGAACAAGTGATGAACTCCAGGAACGGAAATGGAGATGTATCCTTGCCACCTCGTCCCGTCAGTGCGTAATAAAAAGGTCTGGTGTTGTTCTCCGGTGCACAAGCAATTATAGACCCCGTAGCATCGAGATGGAGGGACACCGGATGTTTCTTAGCGAGGGTGATCAAGTATAAAACTTGCTTCTCGGTGAACAAGACCGTATAAAAAGGAATGACGGAATAGGCTTGTATGAACCCTATCAGGTATTTTCCTTTCCACTCCGTTTTTATGGAAAATTCATCTCTTAATTTGCACATGAACCGATGAAAGTCTTTGTCCAAGTCCGTTTTACACCTATACTCGCTACTAATTTTTTGGAGCAACATGGTACTCGGCGTATCGTTCCTACTGCCCCCTGTCAATAACCTCTCGTCAGCATTGCTTAAACATTGGAGTTTCACGACGCTCGGACTATCGATCAAAAGCTGCTGTGCCAAATCTTCTCGATGTTTCCCAGTGATGAATCTTCTCACTACTTCGTGTTCCTCTTGGTCATACTTTCCCGTGCGTGTGACGTGGACAGTGCAATCGAATCCACGGACAAGTTTCTCGTATATCCTGAAATCGAACGAACAGCAAGTTTTCTTTATGCTCTTGCACTTGGCTGTTACAGAAAACGGTACATATTGTTTTCTGGACATGTGATCGAAGTAGACAGTGTGAGTATTGTAATTTAATGCACATGTAAACACTGTTTCGTAATATTTATTAAACGCATCCGTCCATCCTTTTGCTAATCGCCGTTTTCCAGGAACGAGAAACTTGTCAAAGAAACTCCAAGGCAACTTGAACGTTGCGTGAGCCAAAGGCTGCAGACTGTCGTTAATGAGATGTTCGTTAACATTTTCCGCCGCACAATCATCATTTTTTTCACAAGCCAATGCAGCTTCTAGACGCAGCCTCTTTGCCGGAAGTGATGGAGCATCTAATTTACTTTCAGTGTCGAAAGTAAAAAGAGCATTTGCATCTACCGAATCGATTGATCTCGAAGCATCAATCTCATTTTCTGTGACGAAAATGGAGGATGCTGAAATTTCATCGTCTTCGTCGTAAAACTCACGAACTTCCGGACAATTGTTAGCGTCGACAAGGAATCCACCTTCCAGTTCTTCTTCGTCAATGAAATGAATTCCAGTTCCGATCCAGGAATCACTTTCATATTTTGAATCGTCCTCGATGAAGATGGATGGCCCGCATTTTTGTGAATCTCCAGCGACATTTTTTTTTTGTAAAAATTGCAATGAAAATCCAGAATTTTCAGTCAATTAAAAAACTGCAAAAAGTTTAAAAATTTCCGATAAAGCTGAAAAGTTTCGATTGAAATAAAAATTATTTGACGAAAATTGAACAAGAAACTTTGAAAACATTGATAAATGTAAGAAGATTGCAATGAAAATTCAGAAATTTGAGACAATTAAAAAACTGTAACAAGTTTTAAAATGTTTGATAAACCTCAAATATTTCGATTGAAATAAAAATTATTTGACGAAAATTAAATAAGAAAATATTGATAAATGTAAGAAGATGGCCATAAAAATTCTGAAATTTCAGACAATTAAGAAACTGCAACAAGTTTAAAAATGTCCGATAAATCTGAAAAATTTCAATTGAAATAAAAATTATTTGACGAAAAATGAATAAGAAAATTTTGATAAATGTAAGACGATTGTAATGAAAATTCAGCAATTTCAGATAATTAAAAAACTGCAACAAGTTTTAAAATGTTTGATAAATCTTAAAAATTTCGATTGAAATAAAAATTATTTGACAAAAATTGAACAAAAAAATTTGAAAATATCGATAAATGTAAGAAGATTGCAATGAAAAGTAGAGTCTTCAATGAAAATCGAACATTATCGATGAAAATCAAATATTATCAATAAAAATCGAAAAAATTCAATAGAAACTTCAAAATTCTAAATAAGCTCAGTATCTAAAATGAAAAATTATAAATTTCGATTGAAATCTAAAAAAAATGGCGTTCAATCGATCAAAGTATTAGAGAAGAATCTACGATTAAATAGCTAAAGAGGGTAAAAAACGTTCCTCGCGTATTTTAATTTTGTAATTCGTAGATTGATTGCTGTTTCTCTTTGGAGATTCATAATTGCAAATGCAAGATTTCAATGTTTATGATTCTTGGTTTACTTTTGAAGTTACGAACAAAGCCGAATCAGCCGGATAAATTTTTGCGATTGAAAATGGATTCGGTAAAGATTTCCTATTGAAAATCGATTCGGTAAAGATTATCAATTGAAAATCGATTCGGTAAAGATTTTCGATTTAAAAATCAATCGACAACTTCTCAAAGAATCGATTCAATATACAGCATCGCGGCGCGTACACGCGGTTTCGTCACTATTTTCTGCGAGTCTGAAAAGAGGACCCTCTGACGGCTCTATACATCGATTCGCTCGATCTTCCGTGTGGCTGAATAACGAAACCTTTTCTGTACTGTTTGTCGCGGCAATCGATACCTCTCGCGATGCGTCGATTGATAAGGGCATTGCGTGATTAGTCTCAGCGAACATCGCCGTATCATAGTTGGTCGTCGCAGTATCCGCAGCGAGCCCGGTATCGTTGTAGCCGCCGAGGGGGCGCATACACTTGATTTTGTCACGATTCTCCGCGGGTCTAAAAAGAGGATACTCTGACGGCTCTTTGTATCCATTCGTTCGATCTTCTGTTGGATCGAATGACGAAACCTTAGATTCACTATTCGCGACGATGGAAACTTCTTGCGATACATTAATTGATAGGGAAATTGCGAGATTAGTCTCAGCGAACGCCGCCGTATCATAATCTGCCGTCGCAGCATCCGCAGCGAGCCCGGTGGCATTGCAGCCGTCTAGAAGGCGCGTATACCCGATTTCGGCATGATTTTCCGCGACGCTGAAAAAAGGACCCTCTGGCGGCTCTGTGCATCGATTCGGTCGATCTACCGCGGGGCCGAGAGACGAAACCTTTGATTCACTGTTCGCAACGATCGAAACTCCTTGCGTTACATCGATTGATAGGGGCATTGCGAGATTAGTCTCAGCGAACACCGTCATATCATAGTCGGTCGTCGCAACGTCCGACGGGAGCCCGGTCGCGTTGCAGACGGCGAGGCGGCGTGTAGCTTCGACGTGAACTTCGTTGTCACTTTTCTCGTTGGCAGAAAGAGTTGGGGCTAATCGTAGCATATATCGATCAAAAATATTATTTCGATTAAGCTTAAAACGCATAAATATCGATAGCGGCTTAATCGAATTGTCAATTCTGTTTGACAATTCTTTCCAAACATCGTTGGAACGATTTACTAACACTAAAGTGTTAGGAACGTGGATCGTTGCGTCTCGGACCAATTCTAATAAAAAATCATCGGGAACAGGTGCCATTTTTCATTATCATTGAATAAAAACTGCATCACTAACGTCACTAGTTAGATGTTCACAATTTATTATAAAAACGTGATACGAAATAAATAATTAATATAATAATAAAAAAACTTGTATAGTTTAGTAAGTGATTAAAATAAACTTTTAGTAACTAAGGGATTCTAAAATATTGAAACTTGTATCTTCAAGCTGTCATCGATTACTAGTATGCATATTCTTCGTAGCTGAGGGATCCTTTCCAAACGCTTTCTTTTCGAAAACTGCCGAGAATCCACGGTGTTGCGAAGAGGATACCCCTTCCGTATACCCCAACGACAGTCAGGAAAAACAAAGCGCGAAGAAAAAGTACAAACAAAACATCTATAGCTCTTACCTTTAGCTGCGATCTATCCGCGGCAGGCCTGCTACCGGCCCACTACCGGCCCAGCGCTTAATCCTCTAGGGTCTAGCGAAGCGTGCAAAGGACAAACTCGCGCGAGCAACAGTGTTATATATCGAGCCTTCTCTATAGACAGAAGTATGAAAAAAAATATCACTTCAACCAAATGCGCGTAACAGTAAATGAGAACGTGCTTATAGATAAAATAGTAAAAACATTTTTCTACAAAAATGTAAAAAAAAAGACGCCAAGTGGTCTAAATAATGTTTGCGAAAAAAAAATTCAAAAAATAAAAAATCATAGAAGCCAAGTAAAAATAAAAATAAAAAACTTTGCTCGTCCTTTCTTTCATGCCTACTACATTTATTTGTGGTCTAAAGACTCGGCAAGATTTTTTATTTTTATTTTTACTTGGCTTCTATGATTTTTTATTTTTTGAATTTTTTTTTCGCAAACATTATTTAGACCACTTGGCGTCTTTTTTTTTACATTTTTGTAGAAAAATGTTTTTACTATTTATTTTATTATTATTAATTTGAATTATTTATTTTTAAAGATTTTTTTTGTATCACACGCGTAATATTTATTAATTGAAATTACCACTTGACTGCAATTAGTTCAGATAATTTTTTCACACAGGTATCCCTTTTTTTACCACGAGAGATTTTTTTTATTAGTACCTTTCGCGATAATAAAATTGTAAATAACCTCTTAGTATTTAACCTCTATTTCGATGACTGAATGCGAGTGCACTATTCGCGGATCGCGGATACGGATATCACAAGTTGCTGTGTTCACGAACTAACACTTGGAATCGGTAACAGCTAACCGTTCATTCCGCATATACCATTGTATATGCAGGGCGCACGCATGGATACACAGACGCAACACACAGGCATGATGGGACATCGGACAAACAACGGACAGACGAAAAAATCTCTGAAGAAAAATTTTATCGTGAAAGTGAGGATTTTTTGGGCGACATCGCGATATCTCATCATTTCGAGCACCGATCGGGCTGATTCCAGGCGCATTTTGAAGCTTGTATTCGAATTATATCATGAAAGTGTCTTTGGAATTCAGATCCGATGTCTCGTTTCAGAGAAAAAAAATGTCAAACTTTAGGGGGCACGATATTAGCGTATAAGTACACGGTAGCGCTCGACGCGCGCGGACTCACCGCGCGGACTTTTTACTTTTTAAACCACTTGGCGTCGAGACGCTACCGCGTCTCTTGATACTGTTTTTGAAGTCATACTAGAGTAGCGGAGTTAATAGTAGTAAAAATGCGTTATTAAAACTGTATTCAGAACTGATTAAAAAATAAACAATCATTGCACATTTCAAGAAACAAAAAAAATGTCGAGATAGTCGGCGGTGGCCTTAAAATTTTTAATAAACCTTTTTTTTCTCGACTCGAGGCGGTGTACATTGTTTGAAAAAATTTGGCATATATGCTCGGGGGACTGTGTCGAACTGTAGAAAAAATTATCAGCGAATGTACACTTCGATAAACGAAAGGGCATTGAAAGATAGTTGGCGGGAGCCTTAAAATTTTAATAAACATTTTTTTTCTCGGCTCGAAGGGGTGCACATTGTTTGAAATTTAGCACATATACTCAGCGGACTGTGCCGAACTGTAGAAAAAATTATCAGCGAATGTACACATCGATAAACAAAAGGGCATCTGAAGATAGTCGGCGGGAGCCTTAAAATTTTTAATAAACATTTTTTTTCTCGGCTCGAGGGGGTGTACATTGTTTGAAATTTTGCACATATACTCAGGGCACTGTGTCGAACTATAGAAAAAATTATTAGCGAATGTACACTTCGATACACAAAACGGCATCGAAAGATAGTCGGCGGGGGCCTTAAAATGTTTAATAAACATTTTTTTTCTCGGCTCGAGGGGGTGTACATACCAGTAGTACGCCAGAGGCCGACTTCAAAAGGTTGACCGTTGATACAGTGTATGTTATTCACGGGAAACATAATAATAACGAGATTCAAAAAATTAATGAAGACAGTACAGGAATAAGGAAAGAGACTAAAAATAATACGAGAGAATAAGGAAAAAAGAGGCACGAACAATCAGAAACAGAGACGAAAGAATTAAGAGTAGTAGGAAATATTTCGGACGACAGCATGGCTATGCAGTATTTAGAGTCATTGTCGGGTAAAAATACGAGGGATCGGAAAAGAGTTCGCAAAGACAAAAGCCCAGCAGGACATAGCAAGAGTTACACCTTTGTAAACCCTGAGCTCGCCAAGAGGCTTGGGACGACGATCGCCTCGCGAGGTATAAAACCCTTCACCAGAGAAAGTTTTTGCCACACGTTTTCTGCCTCCGATGCAGAGGAACGTTTCGGACGGATAACATCTCTCTTAAGACTTGACGGACTCAGCGGTGAAGAAAAGGATAGCATCGAAAAATTATTACGCGACAGTACACAACTTTATCATTTACCTGGCGAAGCGTTAAGCCACACGACAATTTTACAACACCGAATACCCACGACTGATGACCTTCCTATTAATACGAGGGGTTACCGGTGGCCTGAATGTACCAAAGATGAGATCGAGAAACAAGTAGACGATATGCTCAAAAACGGGGTAATAATACCATCAACCTCACCTTATAATTGCCCAGTCTGGGTGGTGCCAAAGAAAAACGATTCAAAGGGAAATAAGAAGTGGCGAGTAGTATTCGACTATGGAGCATTAAACGAAAAAACTATAGCAGATGCGTATCCGATACCGAATATCACGGAAATTCTCGATCAGTTAGGAGGCGCAAAATATTTCTCCGTCTTCGATTTGGCATCGGGTTTCCATCAGATAGAAGTACGCCAGGAGGATCGGCATAAGACCGCATTCACAACACCGAGGGGCCATTTCGAATTTGATAGGATGCCGTTCGGACTCCGGAACGCCCCGCCCACTTTCCAAAGAACTATGGATCTCACTTTAAGCAGTATCCTCGGGAAGGGAATATTTGTTTATTTAGACGACATAGTAATTTATGCGAAACATTTGGAAGAACATCGAATAATTTATGAAGAATTAATAAAAAGACTCGATGCAGCAAATTTAAAATTACAACCTGATAAATGCGAATTTCTGAAGAAAGAAGTGGCGTACTTAGGCCATATAATCGGCGAAAACGGCGTCAAGCCAGATCCAAAAAAATTAGAGGCGGTACGAGAATTCCCGAGACCAAAGAACGTTAAAAATATACGCCAATTTTTAGGGCTAACGGGTTATTATCGACGGTTTATAGAATCTTACGCAAAAATTTCCAAACCCCTTATATTACTCTTGCGCAAAGAAATTACTTCACTCTAAAAACACAATGCTTAGTCTAAGAATATATTCTTAGCTCTATGGATAAATATGCTTGAGACAAGAATATATTTCTTAGAGCTAAGAATATATTTCTTAGAGCTAAGAATATATTTCTTAGAGCTAAGAATATATTCTTAGATAAAGCATTTTGTTTTTAGAGTGTTTCATATGGGACGCTGAGGAGCAAGAATCATTCGACATTCTAAAAGAAAAATTATGCACGGCGCCAGTCCTACGATATCCGGATTTCTCTAAACCTTTTATTTTGACGACTGATGCCTCGGGAATAGCAATTAGGGGGATTTTGTCTAAGGGAAAAATCAACAATGATCATCCATGTGCTTATGCTTCAAGAGCTCTGAACAAAACAGAAGAACGCTACGATACTTACGAAAAAGAGGCATTGGCTATAGTATACGGCATTCTGCACTACCGTCCGTATTTATATGGCCGACAATTCACGGTTGTCACCAATCATAAACCATCATTATGGTTCCGCCGTGCCACCGACGGTAACCCTACAATTTTGCGCTGGCCATTGAAATTCGCCGAATACGAGTACGATGTAATATACAAAGTGCGAAAAACTAATGTTAACGCAGACGCTCTCTCTCGAAATCCTGTAGAAGAACCCAGTGGTACGGGCGGAATATTTATTATCCGAACTAACCCTGCGACAAAAACTCGTCGTAAACCAGCACGCGGACTGACCGACGAAGAGATTGCCAGCTATCTAGCGATGGACAACGACGAAGACGCTATAGACAAAACAATAAACCCCGATGAAGAGCTCTTCGAAACAGAAGAAAACCCCGGGGAACCTTTAACGAACGACACCTTTGACGAAGACTCTACGGGCTATGCCACTGAGCCTGCTTCCCTCGTACAAAGTCTAGACAACTCCAGAAATAATCAAGATGACGATGATAATATTCACACCGGCGACAGAAATTCTGACTCCCCAACGTGTTTTTCGGAGGAGCTGACCGGAGAGCCAGAGACACAAGGAAAAAATGCAACCCCAAAATCTGTCAAAGGCATCTATGCTAGGCACAACAAAGACATGTCCCCTGGCGATAAATTGTCAACCATAGACAATCCTCCCCCGCGGACAGAAGGAAAAACCAAGGCGAGTAGAACTAACTCGTCTGACGAGATGGACGAGGAAAATGAGGTAATTCGCGTGCGAAAAAAACGACGACCCACGGCGCTAAGCGAGTCCGAGGCGTCGGACGACGAGGCTCTCCCGAGCCGCCGTAGGAATACGGAATTCGATGAACTCATAGTACCCGACATACCTGACACTAGAGCGAGACAGATAATCTCCAAGAATGACAAGTAGTCTCGAGATCTGTTCTACACTCGTAAAGACAATATGATGTTTTTTGTCGATACAAAAGGTAAACCTTTAGACAAAGGCGGACAAGCACTAACGGAACAGGGAGAAATGCCCAGTTTAAAAAAGTTAAAAATCCTCGAGGCAAAGGCAATATCGAAAAGAAACAACCGATACTTTGTCACTCTTCCTATCCGTGAGGAAATCGGGGACGGCCCCATGAGATTCTCGAAAATATAACGGAAACTTTAAAAAGCTGTCGAGAATTAGCCTGGGAATTAAATTTACAAACAATTAGCGTGGCAAAATCTCTTGCCATCTGTAACATACTATGGGAGAATGTAATGACGCAAATTCGAGCTTCGTTTCAAGATTCGGGGATAAAAATAATAATTTATCTAGGGATCGTTAAAGAAACACCAGTGGAAGACCGTGAAGCGATGATCATCGAAAAACATTGTTCCGCCACGGGAGGTCATAGAGGTGTCAGCAAAACGTTCAAACGTATCCGGCACGATTTTTATTGAAAAAATTTAAAACAAGATATAGAAGAATATATTCGAAGATGCTTAAATTGACAGTTAAAAAAATTAGTTAGAGTAAAAACAAAACAACCAATGGTTATCACGGATACTCCTCTCACGGCATACGATAAGATCGCAATGGATATTGTAGGTCCTCTACCCAAGACTAATAAGGATAACGAATACATTCTCACGATGCAAGACCAGTTACCAAAATTCTCGGCGGCTGTGCCGTTGCCAAACGCCAAGGCGGTAACGATAACCGAAGACTTTGTTAAAAGATTCATTTGTATCTTTGGTTCTCCTCGTTCCGTGCTTACTGATCAAGGCACGAATTGTAGTAATTTTATGAAACAGATTTCGAAACTGTTTAAAATAAAGAAAATAAGAACAACAGCATTTCACCCACAATCGAACGGTTCATTAGAAAGATCGCATCACGCCCTTGGGGAATATCTCAAGCAGTATACAACAAAATAAAATAACTGGGATGATTGGGTCGAACTACCTATCTACAATTACAACACCAATGTACATGAAAGCACAAAACACACCCCATACGAGATGGTATTCGGAAAAATCGTTCGGACGCCCTCCAATTTCCCATTGGACGATATAGATCAACTCGCGACTTATGACGATTATTTAACCCGATTGGTCACACAAATCCACGAAATACAGACCCTGGGTAAAATTAATGTAATAGCCTCGAAAGAAAAGGCCAAAGAATACAGGGACCGTCGAATTAACCCAGTCACGTTAAGAGTCGGTGAACCTGTATTTTTGCTTAAAGGACCGAAACCAGGAAAATTAGGCGATCAATACACTGGACCATTTGAGATACTGGAATTACTGGAAAAAGGAAATCTCCGTATACAATTGAAGGGAAAAACGTGCGTCGTACATCCGGAATGAGTAAAGAAATCTCACATTCCGTTACCATGATGGAAGGCAGCGAAGTAACGAGAGGTAGCAACGGCAATTCGCCATCAAAGGCGACCGCGCGCACCGCCTACCCTCGTTTCCGGCGCGAGTCTGATCGGTTGATAAGTTTTGAACACTGGCCGCTGCAATACTTGAAGCCCGAGCTATTAACCGACGACGTTGCTTGTTTCGAATGCGGTACGGAGATAAATAATTGGCAACGCGGGGAGGACCCTATAGCCGAACACAGGGACGATTGGCCGAATTGTCGGTTCATTAATAATCTCCCATGCGGAAACATCACTATCGAGGCGGAGACAGCCAGACCATCTGTTAGCAAAATTCCACGGAGAACAGCGCCCGACGCACCCCAAGGAAGCTGCAAAGGATGGAGGATCGGGATTAGCCACCCACGAAGAACCAAGGATCGCGATAAACAAGACACCAAGCAGAGGCACTACTGGAAAGGGATCAGTAAAGTTAGTTGTGAACAACCAGGAAAGAAGTAATAAGGAAGCATTGGAACAATTGCGTAGGACATTGAATCTCGTACAGGCTCCCATCAAGTCCCCGCGAGTATCAAACATTGGAAAAAGGACAGCGGTAGAAGAAGCCTGTGGAACCGGCGCGGTTAGCGGCAAGAAAAAGACAGCAGGCATTACCGAGGGACAGCACCTAGCACGCACCGCTATGAGAATAGCGTTAGCGGGCAGCGAACCACTCTCTTCGCACCTGATAGCACAGGGCGCGCGGACGCCCCCGGCATCTACCAGTAAACCGAGACCTGGCCCTTCGACCAGCGGAGTCCAGACACGAAGCAGTTTGAGTACTCAAACCGAAGCTCGGAAACTTAACATCACCATGGGATCAACGCCGAAACCTGACCATAGTCACGTTACATACATAGACATACCTATGAGACCAGTAGCGGAGGATTACTCACACTATGAATCACGAGTAGAATGTTTCAAAGAATGGCCCACGGCTATGAAACAAACCGCCGAAAGTATGGCGGACGCCGGGTTCTTCTATGGGTCATTCTTCCGGATTCTTCTAGGGGTCAGTGATAAAGTCAAATGTTTCCGTTGCCACGGATTACTGCATACATGGAGTGCTCATGATGACCCGTGGGAAGAACACGCGAGGTGGCATAAAACATGCGCGTATCTCCTCGGACGAAAGGGGCAGGATTTCATCGAAAAGGTAAGCAGGAAGCCAAAAAACGAGGAGACTCTAGCCAAAACAATGGACTGCTACAGGTCACTCTGCCAAAAACGAATCCAACCGCTCAACGTTCCAAGGGAGCCGATGCCCGACGCCGAAAGGGAGGCGTTAATGGCATGTATACCGGCCGGCTTCGTAAATCCCAGCGTCAGACTGGACGACATCATATTTGACAACTTATGCGGCACGCATAAGTTACTGCGGCACGCGCCGAGTTTCCGGGATCTACGTACCGTGGGCTCACGCTATCGCCTGCTACCAATGCGGTTTAGCGACCCAGCAATGCGATCTCTGTCAAGAGGAAATTCTTTGCATAAAACATATGGTAATAATCCCTGATTGCGCAATTACCGACTACGAGCTATTGGTATCACCCACAATGATTCAGGAACCAGAGGACTTGACTCGAGCCACTATTCGAGTATTGCAGACTATCGGTAAAAGGAATTAAGGAAAAGTTAAGGCCAAACGAAGGGGAACGAATGGTAACCACTGTAAAGCAGGATTACTTAGCAGAAATTACTTAGGTACATAAAAGAGGAAATAAGAACGACAAAATCCTCCTAAGCAAATAATTAATTAATAAGGGTGAAGGTTTTAGAAAAAAGGGGAACGAAATTATTATCGTTAAAGGGAAAGGGAAAAGTATAATAAAGCGGTTTGTTAAATAAAAATGTTTTTGTTTGTGTTTGTTTTTTTTTTTTTAATAATATACATTGTGACGGGCTTTTTGTCGCTTTCGGACTACGACAATCGGCTACCCCGCCCAAAATATAATGACGCCTCTTTTGCTCTTGCACTTTATTCCCTTACTCGCGTGTTGGGCGCCAGCACACCGAATCTACCCCGATGTGCGAGGGTTTACTTTTCCGATCTTTCTTCTACTATCTCTTACGGCTAGTAGGAGGGGTGCAGTCCGGGAACAATAAATTGGTTCAAGCCTTCAATTATAAAAATCACAATAACATTCGATTTATTCGTCAACAAAAATTCTTCAATACAGCTGACTACTGTCTGACTCTTTATGACTCGCGAATTCGGTATAAATTTCCCTTGCAATAGAATAATTTTGTCTCTCCCCGCTGCGAGCGGAAATCACCCGAGAAATTTCCCGGAAACACCGGGCACGAGCGAGAAAGCCACGGCAACACGTGTACGGCACAAAAGAACCAGAGATGGTCTGCACTGCGTGCACCTACCTTGAATTTCCCTGTCCGTTATCCTCCCGCGTAGAAAAAATTAGTATGGGATTGACTCTGGGAGGACGATGGGCGAGAGGCTGGGGTTTGTTTGGGATTGAATCTGGGAAGCACTATGGGCAATCATCTGGGTTTTGGGACCCGGCTGGATGGTTTCCCAGACCTTTTCCCATAGCTTCAGTGGACGGGGGGAATCCTCGTGCAATCAATCCCATACGCTTTTCCAGATTCTCTCCCAGCCGTCGCATACGAACGGGGATCCTCGTGAAATCAATCCCATATGCTTTTCCAGATTCTCTCCCAGCCGTCGCGTACGACCGGGGGAATCCTTGCGCGATCAATCCCATACATAGAATCCCATGTTATGTGTAAGTGAAAGAAGATGAAAAAATAGATTTTGTCAAATGGAAGAAAAAAATAAAAAACGAAAAAATATGCCTAAAACCAATTTTTTTCGACGGATATGAGTTCCCCGAGCAAAGTTAAATGCTGCTGTACGTAATCGGCGTTTGAAATTCGATGTAGGTCCCAAAAATATTGTAAAGTATTGGATGAGTTTAACATAGATCTTTTAATTTATCTATCCAAGCTTTTCCCAGTACATCACATTATTTTTGGGGCCTTAAATGAAATTTAACCGCCGATTATGTACTACAGCGCTTAACTTTGCACGGCGAAATCATATTCGTTGAAAAAAATTAGATTTGAGCATATTTCTTCGTTTTTCATTTTTTCCTTCCATTTGACAAAATCTATTTTTCCTTCTTCTTTCATTTACACATAATATGGGATTCTATGTATGGGATTGATCGCGCGAGGATCCCCCCGGTCGTACGGTACGGCCGGGAGAGAATCTGGAAATACGTATGGGATTGATTGCACGAGGACTCCCCCGTCCACTGAAGCGATGGGAAAAGGTCTGGGAAACCATCTAGCCGGGTCCCAAAACCCAGATAACTGCCCATAGTGCTTCCCAGATTCAATCCCAAATAAATCCCAGACTCTCGACCATCGTTCTCCCAGAGTCAATCCCATACTAATTTTTTCTACGCGGGCTACACGGGTCGTCCTCGTGTCTTTCCTCGAGCTACGAGCCGTTATCCTCTATTCCCTCAGAAAATTCTTCGGCCGTCGTCACGGCGGTTAATCCTCACAATAATTAATTCCTCAGCCGATAACACGGGGTACAATGATTTCGCTCACTCCCGTGGCTTGCACGGCGTAATAACTGTCACGGACTTATTCTTTTTGCACTAATTTCTAACTATTCGAATCTCTATCGCTTTTGACGCTAATCGATCTACTTCGGTCCACGCGTCGCGCGAGAGTGCCTCTCGCTCGTGCTCAGTTACGCGTCTCGGTAATTGGTGGGAGGGGAAACGAGCCCTTTGTCGCCGAAAATCGCCTGATTGCTGGAATATTCGCGACGTGTCTCCTCTCGTGGTTCCCCTCTCGTGTCTCCCACTGGCCGTCTTCGCGTAGCTGGACACCTGTAACGTACAATATATGCGCCAGCAGTCTCTCGATTCCTATAGATTTTTCTCTCCTCGGGTATCGCCGGGGAACGACTCGGTATTCGCGTTATCCTATGACTGTCGCGCGTTCCTGACATATAGCGTGCCTGCGAGGGCGTTACAACCCCTCGTCACAACATATATTGAGACGGTGTAAAACCCCTGACTCTCCTCACAATATATAGAAGACAATAAGGCATTAGAATAGAAGAAATTCACGAAGCCATTTCCGATGGTAAATATCAACTAGACAATCGGTCATTTACCATACCCCGTGGAAAAATGGAAAACCGAAATTATCGACCGCGTAGGGAATCAATCACTACGGTCGATAGTACGAACTGCCCTGGGGTGTTGCATCATCTTTTTGCACACAGCCCTCATGAGCCGTTTCAATGCACCCCGGGCAGCGATAATAAAGGACAGAGAAGTTTGACGTATTTCGTGCGTCAATGAGCAAAAAAGGGCCTCGCGCTCAGATATAAAAGGCCCGATCGCGAGCACAGAGATCACTGGATTCCGAAATTTTGAACGGAGAGGAACTCATGCGCGGCTACAGCTCGTTTGACGTTGAGCCTCGCGTTTCGATCTATCGAAACTCACGCCAGTCGAGAATCCACATTTTTTCATTTCGAGTGAAAGCATTGCTTTACTCGACAGAGTCCCGTCGCTAAGAAGAATCACGGGATCTCTCACCGACGATCTAAGAAGGAAGAACCAGCGTCGGCCATTCATTGGAATCAACAAACACCAATTAACAAATTAATTTCTTTTCAGCGAACAGATCCTTTTTGAATTTAAATTTTTCCTTTCCTAACACAGCGCCGGCAACCGCCCTGGGGGACCTCGGCAACCGCTTTCGTCTCGTGTTACCTTTCCTTTAAAAACCAGCGCCGGCAACTACCTTGGGGGACCTCGGTGACCGCTTTCGTCTCGGTTTATCCATCTAATTACAATTAACGTAGAATCAATTGTTTATCTATGACGTATTAGTACATGACAGCGCCGGCGACTGCCTTGGGGGACCTCGGCGACCGCTTTCGTCTCGTTGGTGGCTAATAACGATCACCTAAAGTAAAATCATTTTATGCACGGCTTATCTCTTCGTGACAGCGCCAGCGACTGCCTTGGGGGACCTCGGCGACTGCTTTCGTCCAGTTATTAACTGATAAGCGACAGTTTAACGTAGAAGCAAAATTCCCAACTTCCGCGAATAAAATAACCCATCGATCTGTTTCGCACATCGAATAAATAACGGTTCAAAATACAATTTAAATTTGAAGTAAAGCTCAGAACATTCTATTTTGTATCAACATCATCGATTTAATAAAAAATCAATTATTGTTGACAATCCAAATTAATAAAAGAAAACAGAATTTTTTATTTCCAGCACCTGCCCTCACTTTTTCGTGAGCAAAAACTCACAATAACGCCGCTTTCGAGCAAAGATCTGTAAGCCTCGAAAAGCGCACCGTTACAATATATAAGAAGGAAAGAAAACAACGATAGGAAAAAATAAGCATTATATAAATAAACGGAAAACAAAAAAAAATATATTAAAAATACGCTACCGACTAGCGAGGATGAAGGTTAAAAAAAAATTAGGATACATATACTTTACATATCATAAGAAATAAAATAATTAGTAAAGGTGGTGGGGACAAAAGGAGAGAGAGGAAAGTACTAGTATAAGCAATACACACTGCAATGCAACATCATACCGAATAAAATACATGCATATAAAAAAAAAGAGAGGAAAAAAATCATTTCTGCATAAAGTAAAAATACGAATGCTCAACCACGGCAATAAAATCGCCCGGGAGCAACAGAAAAAAAAGGGGATACATATTGTGACGTGATTTTTTAAATCAGCGTCACAAATAACGCCAAAAATCATATTACGCTATCGATACCGATTTTTGTTGTTACAGTTCCCGTTTCACGCCTCTTGTTAACCTTCCGCGTTACTATCTAGCTCCCGAAAAATCAAGTTCGTAAGTTTCTCGCGATTTATTCAATGATGTATTTCAGATTTCGTTTAGAGATTTCTTTCGTTTATTGAGATCTTCGACGCTATTTGGTGGTGTGATCACGGTAATGAGAAGCCCAAATAGCCGAGAACCTCGAGAAGAGATTCTGTGGGAACAGGCGGAGATATAGTTTTGAGATTCCAGGCAAGGACGGAACGCCTTGCGCTGCATCTGTTTGAGTAAGTGCCTTGTTTTCACGTATTGACTAGGAGGTAACGATCGTGAGGATTCTCATATGCTACCGCGCTATATTTCTCGTATCGATAAAGTGGCGAAATAGTTCAAGAGGGCAGTAGCTATTGATCAAAGTTTCCGAAATAATAATGAGATTTTGTTAGTAGGCAAATGAGTCTACCGAGAGCTATCCTCGAGACAACTCGGACTTCTCTCGCGCTCCCGTGTTGTTGTGGTTCAAGCCTATTGTTCGCGCTGTGGTAGTGCTGTCTCGCTCGCGCTCACGGTACGGCCTTCCTGTCACATTCTCGTTCGCGTTCGGCTATCGCTCTAGCTTCGTGAGTTGAGTGCAGCGAAAGAATTTTATAATAAATTCTTCGCGATTCCGTGCGTGAGTGAAGCGTTAGAAATAATGCTCCTTGAGCAGTGGTGATAGTGATTCAGGTCTCATTGTATCGTGAGATACAGCTTCCCGCTCATTACAGGATTAATATAAAGTTTCGGTGAGTTTTTGGATTCTAAAAATGTGTCGTTCGTTTATCGATCTGCTCTCGTTACGCTCTCGTTAGCTCGCTTCGATCGTTCGATCAGCTGAGCGTTCTCGGTGCACTCGCGTGCGTTCCCGTGACTTATAGACTATAAGAAAATTATTCTCGCTCGCAAGGGCTCGAGAGTTCGATTTTTTTGGAGTTACCGTTCGTTATTTTATTGTCTAAGGATCGCGCCCCTCTACCATAACCCGCATCCTGAGCAACCGTGCATTTCCGTAACCGTTTGCATTCGCGAAGGCGGTGAGAGTTATGATTAGATTTCCGTTTCGTTTTGTCCTTGCGGAGGTCGATCGTTCCGTCAACCTCCAGTTCGGTCCGGTTTGATAAATCCGGCGAAACAAAAATTATCCTTCGGAGGTTGAACGTTCCACCGCCTCCAGATCGAGTCCGGTTGTTGATACCGGCGAAATAAAAATTAACTGGCGCCCCTGGGATCTCGTGTCACTCGCGGTGTCAAACGGCCGAAGGTGACATAATTTTCGATTTCGCGTTTTATGCTCCTGTTACGTCCTGACGTAACTCTCTTCATTTTTCATTAACAACAGTTTTTCGCAACTCATTTTTCTGCTTATTTTCTTACTATATGCAAACCTTTCTCCTTCCAAAACAATTCATACATCTCACGGAAAATCCAAATATCACTCATCCTCATAAAAATCACGAGAAGAAATGATTTCTCTCATCAATCGTTGAACGGTACTTCAGGAATGATTTTCCATTGGAAAAAATATGTCCAGGAAGGTTAAAATAGTCAGCATGTAAAGCTAAAAACAGGGTAAAAGATAGATGATAAAATTATCTACCACACGAGCTAGATGCGGACAGAGGTCTCAATCCCCCTCGATACACGCACTACCCTCGGTGAAACAGCGAACTCCGCTGCCGACATCGGTACAATCAACTACTGCATCGACTCAAGGAGTATAGATCTAAGCTTTTACCCTGCGGCCAGACCATTACAGTTTTTCTAACTGAAGGTCAAAACGGGCCTCCAACGTAAAAAGGGAAACCTACATTACCTTATGTATGGAAATTAACCCCGACTACCGAAATAGTTTCGGTATTTCGACACCGAACAGCATTGCATAATATTTCTGAATATACGAGTCACGCGATTGAGAGTCAGAACATCCCCCACATCATCTAATCACCCGTCATTATAATGACATAATTTTCTTTAATCACGATCCTAAAAGAAATACGGTTTCATACTCCCACACGCTTTCTAATTTAACGCTAATTAATGAAGATGATGATTTTAAAAATCTTTGCAATTAAATTATAAATTACGGTATCAAATGAATCAAAGATGGTAAAATTGTCCAGAATTACAGGAAGAATAATCGATGCAATCTATTGGCAAACGCTATTAATGCAATGAAAATATTAATAAATTAAAAACAACAAAATTATTTTTTGAACTTAGAAGTGCTATTCGATACTAGTTAAGAGTAAAATATCATTTATGACAAGAAATCAAATATGATCGTACAAAGGCTGATTAGTCAAATCACGCAAAGCCACGAAAAATAGTCGAGACGAATAAACGTCTGTGATTTCGTAAAACACGTTGCAGTTACCATAATGTTTGATAACACAATATGCAACGGTGAAGGAAAGGCAAAGATGGTCAAAATTTGAGAAATAACAAACTAGTGAAACAGAAAATTTACATTACTAAAGCTAAACATTTCAAGGAAGAGAGTCGTAAATTATTTCCGAACCGCCGAACCGAGTTGCGGTAGCGCGAGATGCAACACAAGTATGCCTCGACGATGAGTCATGAGGGCAAGGCGGCTCAACCACCGAGCGCGAAGACGCAATTCCGTCGAGAAAAATCACATACCTCGCCCAGAAGACATCCCTCCCTACGATCGGGAGAATGAAATAATGATATTTTAATATAACTATTATCCTTCCGATAATGTTCACCACTTAAGTTGGTATTAAGAGCAAAAATGTACTCCTGGAATTTCGTTTTCTCGACTCATGGTGGAAAAATGTATAAATCAGTCAATATATCAAATTAATCAGGAATAATTCTTTATTCTTATGTCGCAACTATTTTTTCCAAAAATTATCGAAAAAGTCGTAACGTGAGCAACTACAAAGTACATGTAGCAGGAAAACGTACGTCGCATAAAGTTGACTCGGTTCCCCCCTCCCCCCCCCCCCCCATTTTATAGTATAAAAATAAACATCGCAGGTTATATCAAAATGTTCAGGAACATTCCACCTTTAACATGGAATTGTTAATTTATCGATTTTTTTTAACATTCGACCAGAATTCGCTTTCAAGGACAGAAAAAAAGTCGGAATCGGCGAACTGTAAGGATAATAAAAGGGGCCCGGGCAAGGAACGAGTTGTGTAAGCTAATCTGCATAGCGTCAAGGTTAGTTCACGACGATAGGGGAAGGTCTAGCAGGTACACCGAAAGAGGGGAGTCATACAGCTCGCCCGGGCAACGGAACAATAGTTCCGGAATGTCCATATACGGGAACAAGACGATCGTACGACGTTGTTACCAGGCACGCGCAATAGTTGCTGCACGTCTCTTAGGGGGGCAACGCCCAAAGATATCGGGCCGGTTATGCTACCGATACCTTGGAATATTAGGAAGATGCTGTTACCTTATAATACAATAATTTGTACAAGAGCCGAGAAATATTTTTATCCTTCAGGTATATAATAATTTGACACCCAACATCTAAACGATGACAATGCTACGAAATTATTAGTAATAAAATATACATATCTCTCGACTCTTACCACCGTTCTCTGAATACGAAGACATACCGGGGAATTTTACAAACAGCAACTATCAGTTGATTCTCTCTCTCTTTCCTATGTTAAACATATCAAATCTTAATTATTTTAGATAATTTGTTTACGAATTATTAGTATTAAAATTACGAATAACTCAGGCAAATAATTAGACATAAGAAAGGAAAGGGAATTCAATAGAAACGGGATAAATTTACAATTATCTTGCAATACGAATATTCCAGAAATCCTGGAATCTCGAGCAAGCCGAGAGGAGAATAGCGAAGGGGCAACGTTACTCATCAGAGGAGCAGAATGCCCGGGATACATGAGGGAGGGTTCTTCCCCCTCTAGTAGGCTGGTGCTCCGGCTGGGTGGCGAGAAGGATAGAGTCAGAGACCGCGCACTCTGTTTACCACCATTAGAAAAGGAGATCACGGGTATTTTTCGGACAACGAATAGAATTCTACCACTCTCCTATTGGAGAAGTTTTATTTATAATATTTTCCATCTCCAAAAATTGTACTCATTTTCACTATGACCAGAGTTTTCTTGGTCCAGTCCAGTTCACCAAATTGTCACTCTCAATTCATCCGTTGTAACGAAATCAGCTTCGCTTCACCTCCAAAATCCTCTCTTACTTTATTGTTGAAAGAGATTTCTGTACGAATAACGGTCTTGGAATCAATTGTACTTTCCAAAACTCGAATTCTCTTGCATTTTTTTTTTAATCTGCCTGAGATATTTTCCTTTGAATAAAATTTGAACATTACGAGAATCCCGCGTACAAAGTTGTGTTTCACCGATTTCATCGCAACAATCAACACCTCAACGAACAACGTAAGTACAATTTAATTCAATTTCTTCAATATTTCTATAATTAGAAGTGTGTATAATATCCTCAGTCACTCTACCTCCCCGATAATTTGCCTAGCCGTCGCCAGACATCATCTACATTATTCACAGATTATCATTCAGGTTACCAGATCGTTTGTACCGCGTTGAAATATTTCGACATAATTAAAATCACCTATCATCCGCATTCTATTTACGCGACAGATAAGATATTTCGTAATACCTCTCAGACAAGTCAACGAATAGCATTTCCAGCCCTATCCTTAGTAAATTTCCTCACGGTTAGACTAGAAAATGGGCTGTTGCGCCGATAATTGATGCCAGGTGTGGTAGAGGAGGGAGAGATCTCTCTTGACCAGTATTCAATCGTACTCGACGCAACCACGCGTTAAAAATTAGGGTGAAAAGAGAAACATCCACATTTTTGACGTAACAAAAATTTTGGGGGCTCGTCCGGGATAAATGGAATGCTCGCTATAATAAATTATACCCAATAAATTTTCGCGGATAGAATTCCAAACGATTTTCCTGAAATAACATCGTACATACGCGCACACTCGCACAAAACGATAGGAATAAAGAAAAGAAAAAGTGTGGAAAATAAGTAACGATTATTCAAAGCAAACGAGAATTAATTCCATTACAGTCTATAATGTTATATCATTGAACTGCTACGTTAGTGCGAACCGCAACCTTTTATAACCTTGACTGGAAACTGGGATTTGCGCGGTTCGCCACGCAACTCCACTCAAAAACCCCTTTCCTAAGTCGCTGCGCAGTTCGCTGCAAAGCCACACACTCCTGACTAAACCCCGGTTCGTACAGCGTTAGCAGTATCTCGCAAGAATTAATCTCTGAGGTCGGAAAAGAAAAATATAATTTTTTTTGTAATTCATATAAAAGAGAATCAATTGAATTTTAGAACCGTTGTGCCGTGCGCTAATACGAGCTGAAAAAAGGGGAGAGGTAGTGAACACCTAGAAGGGACCCAACCAGAGGTTTCAAGGAACCAATGGGAATCTTACAATAGCAAGAGAGAGAGAGAGAGATGCTCAACCGCGGCAGAAGAAGTCGCCATGGGAGCGTTAGGCCGGGAAGCATTTTTTTTTTTTTACTCGGGGCAAAAATCATGCCTCGTCGAGTATACTAGTCAATTCAGGAAGAAAAGGGATACGGAAATACACACCGTTCTTTTATTCCCTTTTCCTCCCTCCTCTCCCCACAAAATTCACACGCGCCAACATACGAGACGCGCAATCTCGTCCCTGAAAATCATCACGCTAACGCGATGGACAAACTTGATATATAGGAGGAGGTGAGGAAGAGGTACACACACATGCACATATACAAATAAAAAAAAACACGAGGGGGGTAAGAAAAGAACTCCTATATTGTAACGTTCACCCGCCAGCCGATGCCACGCACTCGGTTGGAGAGATCGCGTTAGGGGTTCGGGGCGAGCAAAAAGTCGAGAGACGTTGTCGATTCGGTGATATGATTTTCTTTATTCAAACATATTACAAGATATAAAAAAAGTGATACACAGAAATCTGTATTATCGACGCTTACCTTTCTCGTCGGTTATTATTTATTGTATATTTTTCTAAACACCCTCGAGTTATCGGCGAGCTGTAATAATCAATTGCCGTATGTCATAAAGTTCATTAATTACTTTATACGCGGATGGCGCTGAAGACACGAAAAATGTTTCGAGTCATGCGAAATTCTCCTTTTGCACATCGAACCATAATGATTTTATTGAGTACAGTGTTCTTCGAGTTGCGATTTTACTCGAAAAGAAAGACAGAAAGGCGATTTATTGACCAAATGTCGGTAAATTGTAAAAATTAACTCTACTCAATTTTCCCCTTTACTCTAACATTCCTTTTCGTTGAAGTCTTTTACGAGTAACGAGTCAAAAGCTCGTTACGAGAGTCGATGAATTTTGCCATCGATACTGAAGTACCGACGGAGCTTCCTTCGTGGACATGAATCTTTACAAGTTGCATTATTTAAGTCTTCATTTTAAATTAGGGAGTAAACTATTATTAAAATGTGAATTTTATAATCGTTTCTACTCTGCCGTGCCCACGGAGTATCCCACAGGAATATCGTGCGAACCTGTCGACACGATTTTCCGATACCCGTAGAACAGGGCCCTCGCCGGAGAGTTCGGCTTCCACGAGATCGTGAACCAACCGTGTCACCACTTGGTCGATCCGCGACTCCCTTCCGGCTCACTCCCGGTCAGGTTACCTATCTATCGCGGCCCTACTAGCGGTGACTGGTAATAGGAATGCCCACTACTTCGTCACCAAAGATGTGTGCACCCTGGTTCGGGAGATTGAGTGCACCTGGAGCCAACGTCACCGAAGGCTCTGGGGACCCGGAGGTTTTGCGGGAAAAATTACCTCTGTTCTTGTTCGGAACTCGGTGACAATTCGACTCGCGCTCGCCCTTTGACGCGCGCGCTGTCGCTTATCTGTTCGCGAGAAAATGCGGGATCTGGCGGCCGCCTTGCTGACTACCGGCGCATACTATACCTTTTGAGGGAATCGGGGTCCACGCAGGCTCTCGCGCTATACTCTGTGAACTTACCTATAGCATGCGCCTATGAGATACGTCTCACTATATATCCCACAAAAACACCAATAATGGTGTACAAAACGTTGAGACAAGTACATTTACAGTAGTTGTTTTGACAACACACTAAAATATAAAAAATAGTTCATTAAAAATTAAAAAACATATGTTCGATCTTTGCAAAAAGTTATTAAATAAATTAAAAGCTTCTTAGGGTTCGTGGCCAAGTACATGTACATTTTGACTCACTTAGTAAAAGGTCAGTGATAGCAGCATACGAGTTATGAATTACAGTCGGATCATTTTGTTAGTCAAAGTATATTTTAAAAGTAATTTGTCTGGCCGTAATCGTCACATAATAATTGATTACAAAGTTATTAGTATAATGTATAATGGCCAGACAAGTTACTTTTAAAATATACTTTGACTTACAAAATGATCCGACTGTAATTCATAACTCGTATGCTGCTATGACTGACCTTTTACTAAGTGAGTCAAAATGTATATGTACTTGGCCACGAACCCTAAGAAGCTTTTAATTTATTTAATAACTTTTTGCAAAGATCGAACATATGTTTTTTAATTTTTAAAGAACTATTTTTTATATTTTAGTGTGTTGTCAAAACAACTACTGTAAATGTAATTGTCTCAACGTTTTGTACACCATTATTGGTGTTTTTGTGGGATTTCATATCTTTTTGCAAAGATTTGATTGAAATATTTTAATGTCCCGTTTTAAATGTTGATTTATCATAATTTTTCTTTAAAATATTTGCGTTTTTTTATTTTTGTAATATTTTTTTAATACTTCCAGTCATATGTTTATAATATATATATACGAACTTAGCAGCAGCAAACAAAAGTAAATGCAGCGTCCGCTGCAATTTGCAGCGATATATATCTCTCTATATATATAAAGTTTCCGCCGCTGTCGCCGCCGCCGCCGCCGTGTCAGGAATCGAGACCCCTGCCGCCTCGATCCCGCTCGCTCAGGACTTAGAATATTTTCAGTCGAGGGGGTCGGGGGGGGGGGGGGGGGGAAATATTCTAAGTCCGTCTAAGAGGGACTTAGAATATTTTCAATCGATGGGGTCGAGGGGGAAATATTCTAAGTCCGTCTAAGGGGGACTTAGAATATTTTCTCTTCTCCTGGCCCCGCTCGACTCTTCCCCTGCCGCCCCGCTCCCGCTCGCTCAGGACTTAGAATATTTTCGGTCGAAGCGGTCGGGGGAGGGGGATATTCTAAGTCCCCCTTAGAGGGACTTAGAATATTTTTGCGTGGAGGGGGGGGATCCCCTTAGCAACGGCCATAGCAACGGTTGCCTTAGTAACGGTTGCCATAGCAACGGTCACCATAGTAACGGTCGCCATAGCAACGGTCGCCATAGCAACGGTCGCCATAGCAACGGTCGCCATAGCAACGGTCGCCATAGCAACGGTCGCCATAGCAACGGTCGCCATAGCAACGGTCGCCATAGCAACGGTCGCCATAGCAACGGTCGCCATAGCAACGGTCGCCATAGCAACGGTTGCCATAGCAACGGTCGCCATAGCAACGGTTGCCATAGCAACGGTTGCCATAGCAACGGTTGCCATAGCAACGGTCACCATAGCAACGGTTGTCATAGCAACGGTCACCATAGCAACGGTCGCCATAGCAACGGTCGCCATAGCAACGGTCGCCATAGCAACGGTCGCCATAGCAACGGTCGCCATAGCAACGGTCGCCATAGCAACGGTCGCCATAGCAACGGTCGCCATAGCAACGGTTGCCATAGCAACGGTTGCCATAGCAACGGTCACCATAGCAACGGTTGTCATAGCAACGGTCACCATAGCAACGGTCGCCATAGCAACGGTCGCCATCGCAACGGTCGCCATAACAACGGTTGCCATAGCAACGGTTGCCATAGCAACGGTTGCCATAGCAACGGTCACCATAGCAACGGTTGTCATAGCAACGGTCACCATAGCAACGGTCGCCATAGCAACGGTCGCCATCGCAACGGTCGCCATAACAACGGTTGCCATAACAAAGGTTGCCATAGCAACTGTCACCATAGCAACCGTCGTCATAGTAAGCGTCGCCATAGCAACGGTCCCCATAGAAACCGTCCTCATAGCAACGGTCACCATAGCAACGGTCGCCATAGCAGGGTGGCGGGGAGAAAAAAATCTTCTAAGTCCCCCCTCCAGGGGCGTTTCGAAGGAGGCAGCCGCGGTGGTCGGCGGCGGAGAAAGCAAAAATATTCCCCAAATGGGTCTTAACTCAAAATATTTTACGATTGACGAGCGAGCGCGCGTAGCGCGCGAGCCCGGGGAAAATCTAGTATATATATTGTTACGTTCACGCGAAAGAAATAGGACACCAATGAATTACGAAAAGAATGAGATTAACGTTTATTGAGTACTGATTGTAAATATCGGGGTTTTGAAAAGCGCGTGATACGTCCGTACGTAATCAAGTCTCAGTCAAGACTGTTAAAAAGACTACGATCGTCGTGAAGCTGCGTTTGTCCGTTCGTCAGTTGTCAGATCCGTACGAGCGGATCTATTCTCATTCCCGTGTTCCCGCATAGTCAATCGATAAAGAAGGAAGATCATTCGATATTCGTTACACTACCCCCCTCCCTTTCAGTTGCCGCCCCGGCAACTCCCTAACCATCTGAGATGTGGTTGCCATGGTCCATCCAGATCTATTCGCGACCTAATTACGTTGCTCTGGTATTTACCCAAGTCCCGAGGGAAAACCATGGCTAAAAAACCTGGGAAGAGCAACGTGTACATATTCAACAAAACTAAAGACTCTAATAAATTTAGTTTAAAATTCTAATGTCCTTCTGTTCCGTCAAAATAACTGAAGTTTTTAATTTAAAAATCTTCAGTCTTCTTTCTTGCATTTAACTTGTCCGTTAGGTTATCCTTGCAGTAATCCCCGCGATGAACAGAATTTGAAAACCTCCGGATGTAAGGGGTCCGGAATTAGGATAGGGATACTCAGGAAACCATCAACCTGTGACAAAAAGCGTAAAAGCGTAGATCTCTGAAAATGAAAGTGTTACCTGAAAATAAAATCACAATGGCTTTTCGTCATTCCCTAAACGGTGTCCATATTCCTTATCTAGTATCCTCTTTCATAATTGGAACAACTACCCGGAATATCCGACGTCAATGGCTAATTTAGGAAAGATTTTCTTTTATTATAAAATATCGGTCACTATTCTTTAAACAATATAGTGTGCACCCTCATACTGTTCTAGTGAAACCGATCTCAAACTATCAGACAGACTCGACCTCGGAAATCCAAAATATTCCACCAACAAAGATTATGATCAGTAATTTAAGTTAGTAAAGTAATATTCTCGATTCACAGTCAGGGGAATCCCGATCAAGTGTTACCAACAACTAACCAAGCCCAGTCAGACGTTTAATACCCACTAAACATGATTCTCCGGAAACCCTTGCAGGACGTCCTTCTACACTGTACCGGGTGTATTATGAAGAAACGTCCAAGGCTCCAGCCAAGCAATCTACTTTCCTCCATTAACGTCTCTGAACTATCAACTCAAAATTCCTAATTTCCAAAAGGTGCTAATCTATCTATGTGGACAATCATAAATTTTCCACGAGGAAGCTTTTGAATTCTATATACTACATCGTTGATTTTGGTTTTAACTACATAAGGACCTATCCAATCTCGTTGCAACTTGGGGCACTTTCCTTTAACTTTATGGGGGTGATAAAGCCAAACCTGTTGTCCGGGTTTAAAGGAAAGCATATGTGATTTCAAATCAAACTTTGATTTCATTTTGTCGCTCTTTATCATGAATCGCTTTCGAACTTTCTCATGAACGGAGTTCAATCTTTCCTTCAGTTCGTCCACGAATTCAGGAGGATGACGAGTTTGAGAATACTCGTTATGTGGATTTCCACGAAGAAGTTCTAATGGTAATTTAAGTTCCCTACCCAAAAGTACCATTGCTGGAGAAAATTCCGTTGTTTCGTGTTTTGATGAACGATAAGCTAATAAGAAGAGGGGAATCCATTTGTCCCAATCTTTTTGATTTTCCGAGACAAACTTTGATAAATACTGAAGAATTGTCCTATTCAACCTTTCAACTAGACCATTGGATTGAGGATGCAATGGGGAAGTTCTAGTTTTCTTGATCCCTAACAAAGTCATAGATTCCTTGAAGAGGTTTGACTCAAAATTTCTGCCTTGATCTGAATGAATTTCGAGAGGTATACCAAATCGAGAAAATACTTCAAAAACTAAAGTTTCAGCTACTGTTTTGGCCTTAAAATTCGGAAGAGGAAAAGCCTCCGGCCATCTAGTGAAATAATCCGTTACTACTAAAAGATACTTGTTGCCTGAAGAAGATTTAGGTAAAGGTCCAAGAATATCGACAGCAATCCTCTCGAAAGGACTTCCAACGTTGTAAATTTGAAGTTCTCCTTTATTTTTAGAACGAGGTCCTTTTTTGGCGAAACAGGTGGAACATTTTTTGCACCACTCTTCGACAGCTGGCTTACATGATGCCCAGTAAAACTGTTGACGAATTTTAGCCAAGGTCTTATTAATGCCGAAGTGTCCACCGGAAGGAGAATTATGAGCTTCCGAAAGAATTTGACGAACTATTTCCTTTGGAACAACTACTTGATAGACAATGTGAGACATATCCGGGGATTCCCAACGCCGAAACAGAATATCATCTTTCAAAACTAACGAATCCCAATGTAAAAGATAAATTTTGAAGGAAGGGTCGAAATGAGATATATCGGACCATACCGGCCGTACGTTGTTCTGTTTGAAACTAATTATAGAATTAAGAATAGAATCTGCCCTCTGTAATTTATACCAATCTAAACCTTCGTCGATAGAGCAGATCGTTCTACAAACTGACTTCTCTACTTCAATATCTTTTTGTTCAATACGACTACACTGTTTACAAATCTCGTCGCAAGGCCGTCTCGATAATCCATCAGCATTCCCATGAATACGACCCGGTCGATGCTTAATTTCAAAATCGTATTGAAACAGTGTTTCTAACCATCTAGCTACTTGACCTTCTGGATTTTTGAATGATAATAACCATTGAAGTGCGGAATGATCGGTTCGAATGGTAAATCTTCTACCGATCAAAAAATGACGAAAATGTTCGACTGCTTTGACTATAGCTAACAATTCCCTTCTAGTGACACAATAATTCCTTTCTGCGTTATTCAAAGTTTTGCTGAAATAAGCAATAACTTTTTCCTCACCTAACTGAATCTGTGATAAAACTGCCCCTACACCACTATTCGAAGCATCGGTGTCAAGGATGAAATCGTCAGTAATAGTTGGAAAAGCCAAAATAGGAGGAGAAGCCAAGGCACGTTTCAACGTATCGAAAGCGTCCTGTGCTTCTTTAGTCCATTCAAATTTGGTTTTTTCCTCTGTCAAACGATGTAGTGGTCTAGCAATTGTGGCAAAATCCTTCACAAACTTTCTATAATATGATCCTAATGATGTGAAACTCCTTACTTCCTTTTTATTCGTGGGTACTGGCCAGTTTACAATTGCCGACGTTTTTTCTGGACAAGTTTTAATACCGGAACCTGTTAAAATATGGCCTAAATAGTTAACTTCTTTTTGATTGAAAATGCACTTTTTAGGATTGGCTTTTAAGTTCGCTTTTCGTAGTCGAAGTAAAACTTGGTCTATATGTTTCAAATGTTGTTCGAAAGTTTTGCTATAAATGATTATATCGTCCAAATACACTAAACAATTTTTCCATGTTAATCCTTGTAAAACTATGTTCATTAATCGAATGAAAGTAGCTGGGGCGTTGCAAAGTCCGAAAGGAAGTACTTTAAACTGCCAAGATTCACACCCCAGTGTAAACGCTGTTTTTTCTTTATCTGCCGGATCAAGTTCTACTTGCCAATATCCACTTTTCAAATCTATAATCGAGAACCAATTTGCGCCACCAACAGCTTCCAAAATTTCGTCTATTCGAGGAACAGGATACGAATCTTTTTTTGTTACGCTATTAAGCATCCTATAATCTATACAAAATCTAGTCGAACCATCTTTTTTTGGTATAAATACTGGTCGCGAGATAAACGGACCATTGCAAGGTTCGATGACACCTTGTTCCTTCATTTCTTCCACTAGTTTGATAGCTGTATCTCTATAATGAATGGGTATTCGACGAGGAGCGAGTTTAAAAGGCTTAGCGTCTCCAATATCAATTTTATGTTGAATGTAAGTACATAATCCAAGATCATTTGAATCTTTTGCGAATGTGTCTGAAAAAGTTACCAAAAGTTTCTCAAATTGAATTTTCTGTGATTCGTCTAACATTTCTGAAGATTTTTTAAGTAATAAATTTAAATGTTCTGGAATGTTTGTTGAAATTGTTTGTACCGAATTAACGCATCGAGTTGAAACTATTTTTTCCCTATCTGAAATGTTAAATTTTGTGTTAATTAACTCTTCAAATTCCTGAAGTAAACCTGATTTCTGTAAAAAGTCTAAGCCCAATAAACAGTCCTCTTGAATATTTGCGAAGACAACTTCTAATTCTACCGAAAAATTACCGACTGTGACCGTAGCTTTCCGAATTGTCGAATATCGAAATTCTTCACGAGAAACTGTGAGAATTTTTAATCGTTTCGATACTTTTTTTAACGAATAAATCGTATTCGCGAATGTAATAGCATTCACGATTGTGATCTCCGATGCGGTATCTAATACCATCACACACGATTTATTTGCGATCTTTCCTTCGAAGGAAAGATGCAAGTCTGATTTGCGCATAGATGACGTTGCGCAAACTCCTACTATTTTTTCTAACTGAGCCGATTCAACCCCCTTTGAATCGACTCTATTTAGTTTTCCTTTCTCTCTTTCTGTTTCTTGAGAAACTCTGCAGAAGGAGGATTCCTACAAAATCGTTGGCTGTGACCCTTTTGTCCACAGCGCCAACACTCGAACGAATTCCGATTATTTGAATCGCGATATTTCTCTTGTGTGTTTTCGCGTCTATTCCTTTCGTTCGGCTTGATGTTATTGCCGTTGTCGTCTGCGCGGAAATTCGAATTAGAATTCGAAAATTTTCCTTTTTCCGATTGGAGAACCGCGTCGATCTCTTTAGCTCGATTTAGAGCCTCTAAAAGAGTCGAGATCTTCTCGAGTTTTATCGTTTTTCTAATATTGTAGCTCGATAAACCCGAAACGAAAGCTCTACACGCGATTTTTTCCCTAGTCTCTACGTTAGCCTCGGTGTATGCTAATCTAACCAAGCGATTGATGTCCGTTGCGAAAGTCGCAAAATCTTCGTTATATTTTTGTTTTCTCGCTTCTAACTCGTTGCATGACCGTTCACTGCAATTTTTTGTGCCAAAACTAAAATCAAGAGCAGCTTTTAATTTCGAAAAATCCCTAGTCTCATCGTCGTTGAGACCATCTAAAACGACTCGCGCGGAGCCGCGAAGCAAAGATGCCAACGCTATGGCTTTTTCTTCTGTCGAGTATCGATAAAAACTTGAAATAATTTCAAATTGGGTAAACCACTGATCCCACGATCCGGAACCATCAAACGAATCGTGTTTTAACCGAAGATTGGTTTGATTAATGGAATTTGCTGAAATGATGGGCTCGCAATTTTGTTCGTTTTGATAATTATTTTGACGCGGAGCGTCATGAATAATCGCGTGCGTAATACGCGAATTATTATCTATTATAGAAGCAGAGGGGATAGAGGAAGCGGAAGTAAAAGAAGGAACATTATCTTTCTGTTTGTTGAGTTCGGCAAGGATGATCCTCGTCGATTCCTGCGTCGCTTCCCTCGCTGCGATTCGAGCGGATTCACCGATTGCTTCCCGAACTATATCGCGAACCGAAGTCATCGCCGCGTCTCGAGCCGATTCGATCACAATTTCCTTAATCTGGCCTAATTCTTCAATCAGACGTTGATTATTTTGTTCAATGGTTTGCCGAAATTCTTCGCGCAATGCGTCAAGCACATCGGGTTCTCCGTGACCGATCTCCGACGCAGCCGCACGAATTTTTCTTCGTGTATTCATTTTTTTTTTTTTTTTTTTTATACAATTCACTGATAATCCTTCACGATAGATAATAAAAAAAAAAAAAAATATCTCCTCGAATAATTATTTCCGATCGACCGATTAAATTCCCGCGTGAGTTCGAAAAAACACTTCTGACACCAATGTTACGTTCACGCGAAAGAAATAGGACACCAATGAATTACGAAAAGAATGAGATTAACGTTTATTGAGTACTGATTGTAAATATCGGGGTTTTGAAAACCGCGTGATACGTCCGTACGTAATCAAGTCTCAGTCAAGACTGTTAAAAAGACTACGATCGTCGTGAAGCTGCGTTTGTCCGTTCGTCAGTTGTCAGATCCGTACGAGCGGATCTATTCTCATTCCCGTGTTCCCGCATAGTCAATCGATAAAGAAGGAAGATCATTCGATATTCGTTACAATATATATAGTGCACAGTCTGCGCCGACGACGCCGCTGATATCTACCTATATACCTATATATATAAAGCAATATGGCGGCGAACACTACGGTGATGGGTGCCGCCATGTTGTGTGCGGTGGAGACGACCACTGAATTCGTATTTCGGGTCGCTCAAAAAAAATCAAACCGATATTTCTTATACGCCGGTATCCTACAGGCTTGAAATAAATCGGATTTGATAGATAAAAATAAATAAAAAATTAATGTTCAAACGTTTATTACGTAAAACGTTCGTGTATTAATAAAAAAATAAAAATGTTTTTCGAGAGGCCGAAAACAGCGATGTTTCGCGTATAGGAGTCTTGTCGCGTCTATCGAGCGTCGTCGGTAAAGTAGAACGTAAATGTACTTGTCTCGAGACGCGACCGCGTCTCTTGATTGTGACTAAGCGTTGTAACGCTCTCGCAGGCACGCTAGATGTTAGGTACGTGTGGGAGTCGTAGATTAACGCTGTTGCGAATATGAGGTGTCTATGATCATCGAGGCAGGAAAATTAAATAAAAATGAACACTCGATTTCTTTAAGCGTAACAAAATATTAATAACTAGTTTATTTGGTTATTTTTACACGATATTAGTGCAGTCGAATCTTTTTTTCTCTCGTGCTTAGTCGATTCGTCGTGATCCGCGTTAGAAATAACACGAGTTTTCGAGTAGAGCGTGAGTGAGACCATTGTAGTGAGTGTTCCGGTAGTGTGAGAGAGAGCGTGATACCGAGAGAATTCGTTAGAGTGAGTGAGACCGATAGAGAATCTCCAAAGCGAGAATACAAGCTTTTCGTGAGCGCAATTTATTGCAAGATTACACCATTTTCCGCCCGATGAAATGACACAAATGTATAATGAGCAGATGCAGAAAACCGATAGCAACCGAGTTGACCGTTAGTGAGATGACACCGAGAGTATTACACCGCGAAATTAGTGAGAGGACACCTGTTGCGTTAGCCGCGTGTGCCGGTTGAGACGAACAATGGCTGCCTCCCGCGAAGTCTCGTGGTCGAGCGAGAAGGACAGGGCTGTGCCTCGAGGGGGTTCCGTGGAGCCCCTCGTGGCAGTGCCGTGTCAAGAGTTTTATTCCTGAGCTTCGAATGCGTCGCGGGAGGAAATTATTTAGAATGAGTTATTCCTCTAATAAAGTTTCGATGATAATCGAACAAACGCGAATACCGAGTCGTCCCCCGACGATACCCGAGGAGAGAAAAATGTATAGTATTCGGGAGACTGCCGGGGATTATATTATACATTACAGGTGTTCAGCTACGCGACGACGGCCAGTGGGAGATACGAGAGGGGAACAACGAGAGGAGAGACTTCGCGAATATTCCAGAGATCAGGCGATTTTCGGCGACAAAGGGCTCGTTCCCCCTCCCACCGATTACCGAGACGCGTAACCGAACACGAGCGAGAAGCACTCTCGCGCGACGCGTTGTACGAAATAGATCGATTAGCGTCATAAGCGATAGAGATTCGAGTAGTTAGAAATTTGTGCAAAAAGATGTAAATTCTCTTCTTTGCATAAAAAACGTTTACTGATTTAACGTCACTAAGAAATGACAACAAGAGAATAATACTGAATTTTACGCAGATTTATTCGTTACATATGTTGTACCGCGAATATCGCAGGCGTTACAGAAAGATGCATTTTGCAATAGCGGAGGTATGCAGGCGACGCATGAGGCGCGATCGCCGAAATCGAGCGCCTCGCGAGCGATTGAGCAATCGACGCATCGAGCGCGCGACTCTCAATCGCGGTCAAGTAATACAACGCGTCAGCAGTTAGTGTAGCACGGAGTCTCCAAATTCTTGGACAGAATCTGGAGCGGTAAATAATAAACAGCAGTCAACGAAAAGCGACGAATGTCGTAATATATCCGATGGTCATTATTACCGAATATTGTAATAATGCTTCGTCATCGGAATTATGTTGACAAGCTCGTCCGTATATATTGGTACGAGCGCGAGCATCAGACAGTCTGGTATTGACTCGTGATACAGGGGGTCCGAATTGACTCCTGAAACTGTGCGTCTGGTCCGAGGGATTCGAGCAAGGAATCCGAGTTACAAGTTTGATACGCGATAGCGGGTCGAACCCGAGTTCTATCGAAGAGTGAGTTATATCGTAAAGTGAAATAGTGAATTGTTCAGTGGGATATACTGCTCACACGAATTGTATTTGATTGTAAAACTGTTCTGTTGTTTTATCTCTTTTAATAAATATCATTTTTTACAACGTTCGGTGGTTCTCACTGGAGTTCTAACTCCCGACTGGTACAATCCCTTTTATTAATTCGGGTTAAAATCCTAACCTTCGAGCACGGACTGATCAACCGGGTTTCGGGGGTACAACACATATTTCGTTCGCTTGCCGATGCGTATCTCGTACGTTTCGGTCCTAAAGTGTTCTAGAGACGTTGCACAGGGGGGGCGGGTTTGAAGTCCCGAATGTTGAAAAATCCGACGGTTCAAAATCCCGAATCGAAAGATTTTGGAAAACGTATTTTCCGAAGTGTTAGTTCACCGTATGTCTGCAGAATCGATGAAAACATTCATATAATGCTGTTCACTGCGAAAAGGAAATAATACGAAATCGAATCACAGAAAAGGAAAGTTTCTGACCATATGCAGTAACGACATGTTCAATTTTCGAACAATTATAAGCACGATATTCGGAAATTCGTAGGCTCAAAGTTTAGAATGATCTAAGAATTCGAAAATTATTTAACAGAACAGGGAAGATGTCGAAAGCTCACATTTCAGAAACTTCGTTACAAGGAAAGTCTCGGACCTGAAATTCACAACGCGAAAAATTAAAGTTTCGAACTAGAAAGGACACAGCTCAAATTCTCCGAAAGATCAAATACCCGAAAGCAGATTCTCCTAATGACCAAATCCGCGAATTATGATTGTCATAACGGGCGAATCCCCGAATTACCATTCTTCGAACGGGCAAATCTCCGAATTAAGATTCTCCGAATGCGGCAAATACCCGAAAGTCAAATGTCCGAAAGGGCAAATACCCGAATTATTATTCCCATTAGAGAAAATCTGACCGACGGTGTTCAGATGGTGAAATAATGGATACAAAATAAATATCGTGAGAACGTAGAGGGGAAGAACGGAAAATCTTTGGAAATTTTGTTATTATCATAATGACAAATGTGAACAACTCGGGCGTTTATCCCGGAAATTGTACAAGCATAATAATTGTGTCAGGTCTTTATCGAAATTATTATGCATAGTTTGTGAATTGAGTAAAAATCGATCAATTTTTTGTGTACTTATATTATCGTAAAGTGAACCAAAATGATTGTGTTTTTCTCCATAAAGGATGCAAGGTAAGTGCGAGCTGAAATAGTTGTAAATGTAAATACGCGTATAGATGCACAACCGATCTCTCAGCGAGTATAATTTCATGTTTACAAACAAAAGTAGTATTTGCTACTCTATTTAAGAAGTGAATTAAAACAAATCGTGTGACTAATTGCGCGATTGTAGGACCATTGTAAATGAGGTATCGCTGCCTATTACCAAAGAGTGCGAGTTACGTAGAATTCGTCGAAAAAGAACTTCGAGAGAGAATTACCACAACTTTCTAGTGAAATAAAAATCTGAAAAAAAAAAGAACAACCATACAGAAGATGCTAAAAAGATTAATTTTTCATAAAAATAATTCCAAAAAGTTAAAAATTATCTAAAAGTTATTGATTATCTAACTTTTTCTTTAGCTGAAATTTCATTCGTCATTTTTTTGAATACTTACACATTTTTTGATGATTTTTTATAATTTTTGCAAATTTATGATTCTCCATCCATAAAAAAAATGTTGGAAACAATTTTTTTCGAAGATTAGATAGAATTCTCAATAAATCATTAGTATTAAAAAAAATGATCGAACAGATTTGAACTACAGAAAAATTTAGATTACCGGATAATTCACTAGACAATGGTTGTTTTTACTAGCTTGATAACAACTTTTTGGAATAATTATTATGGAAAATGAATCTTCTTAGGGCCGTATGATTGGATTTTTTCAGATTTTTCTTCCAATAGAATGTTTTTGAAATTCTCTTTGAATTTCAAGTCAATCGCGCACTTTGGTATTGCGCATCAATACCGCCTGCTTAATATAACGCCTTTTTTATAGCGTGCATTCGTAGGAACATAATTCCTCGCGCGTAGACCAATTGCTCGATGAATAAAGCGAGAACAAAAAATATTCCGAGACTTCGATATTGCTTCGATCTTCCGCTAATAACTTATTGAAAGTAAGTTTTTAGCATTGGAACGGTCTGTATCAGGCGAAATGCGTGCGCCCGAGTCTATATGACATGAGAGCTTGAAAACGGCTTGACCTCGGTCCGACGAGATTTACCTTCGCCAAATAATAACAACCCGAGTGAAATTGACAATAATCTTAAAATTCTGTTGATTATAAACCAAAGCCTACCGTTTGTTTATTTACCTATCAAAACAAACCAAAGTTATTGTGTGTTCTACATAAAAGATGCAAGGTAAGTGCGGGCCTGGTATCGTTAGAAACTCATGTGCAAGGTAAGTGCGTTATCAACAAATTAGTTTAAAAAAATCATTAGTTAACGGATTATTCGATTCTCTAACTTTTTCTATAGGCGAAATTTATTCGATCATTTTTTTTTAACTTGTGCTTTTTTTGAGAATTCTTAGTAATTTTCGAAAATTCTTGATTTTTGATGAAAAAAAAATCAAAATTTTTTTTTTTTCAAAAATTCGAAAAATCATTAAAACAATGCATGAACATTCAAAGTAGTGCAGGCATGGACTGGTATCAAAAGATCGGTCTTATCTATCTACTGACGCCCAATTTTGTGAAGATTGTGCGTACATATTTTCAATAATTGAGGCGTAACTCGCAAACCATCCAACATAAACGGTCGAGATGTCTCGATCGTAACTTCCTCGAGACTTCGTGCATCTATTGGTGCTTTCATATCGATCGTATTGATTGTACGACGCTCCGTAGCGCGATCTTTCTGCATTGTGGAAATTAATCCCACCTGTAAAATATCCATTGAGTCGAATCGATTTTACATATCGTCGAATACTCATGAATGGAAAGAAATGTCTTTCATAATACGTAAATAAGAAAAAAAAATAAATGAATCAGACGCATAAACCGTAAATTAAAAAAAAAAAAATATAACGCGCGCGTCAAGAGTGACGATACGTTAGGCTCGATTGCCAACATCGGTAACAACGATAACAGTGTATCATCCAATCGGGGGTGAAGGATCGCGCGAACGATGAAAATTCGCCTTCATTCGCGTCTATCGAGCAGTAGCGAGCTTTCACGATCGATGATAAACAAAACACTCGTGTCTTCTTCGTCGCGTATCGCCTTGACGCCATTACTCAGTTAATCGACGTTTCGCGAATCGTACAGATCGTAAGCGAGTGACTCTTCTAACACGTTGAGCATTTTATAAATCCTTCTGCGGAAATTAATTGGTTTTGGAATAGTGTTATTTTATTGTTGCGACTATCGTTATCCGTACCGATCCTGGTAGCGTTTCACGATGCCGCCGCATGAGAGACGAAGGATTTCTCTGCCATTGAAGGACCGAATTAAAGACGGAAGAATTTTCGAAGTGAATAAGCGTATAAACGGCATCACGTAAGCACTTTCCATTACATTCTCCATTAACGATTATTATTTCCATCGATTTTTTTTTTTCGCATCTGTCGCCCGTCGCGATGGCTTCGAATTACACACTCTCGATTGACATTTTGATTTTTCGATCGAGATATATATATATTTTTTTTCCATTAATATTTAATTTATCGCGATGTATGAAAATACCATACATGCGATAAGACGATAGTGCTCGCCGAATATTTGTGAAATTCTCCAAATGAATTTTCGATCGAATCAAATTTTTTTTTCGTATCTCTCGGATTGACGCGATGGCCTCAAATGACAATGGATAAGAAAATTCTTATAAAATACCTGTGTAAAAAAAATTGACAAAACCGGGTAAACGTTACCGGTGTACAGTCTTACGTATACCTTCGACTCGACTCGATTTTACATATCATCGGATACTAATCAATGGAAATAATCATCTGTCATAATGCGTAATTTAAAAAAAATAAAATAAATAAGACGCATAAACCGTAAATGAAAAAAAAAAAAATATATAACGCGCGCGTCAAGAGTGACGATACGTTAGGCTCGATTGCCAACATCGGTAACAACGATAACAGTGTATCATCCAATCGGGGGTGAAGGATCGCGCGAACGATGAGAATTCGCCTTCGTTCGCGTCTATCGAGCAGTAGCGAGCTTTCACGATCGATGATAAACAAAACACTCGTGTCTTCTTCGTCGCGTATCGCCTTGACGCCATTACTCAGTTAATCGACGTTTCGCGAATCGTACAGATCGTAAGCGAGTGACTCTTCTAACACGTTGAGCATTTTATAAATCCTTCTGCGGAAATTAATTGGTTTTGGAATCGTGTTATTTTATTGTTGCGACTATTGTTATCCGTACCGATCCTGGTAGCGTTTCACGATGCCGCCGCGTGAGAGACGAAGGATTTCTCTGCCATTGAAGGACCGAATTAAAGACGGAAGAATTTTCGAAGTGAATAAGCGTATAAACGGCATCACGTAAGCACTTTCCATTACATTCTCCATTAACGATTATTATTTCGATCGATTTTTTTTTCTTCGATTTATCGCGAGGGACGAAAATATCGTATACGCGATAAATCGCGAGTGCTCGACGAATGTTTGTGAAACCCTGAAAAATAATTTTCCATCGATTTTTTTTTTCGCATCTGTCGCCCGTCGCGATGGCTTCGAATTACACTCTCGATTGACATTTTGATTTTTCGATCGAAATATTTTTTTTTTTTTTTTCATTAATACTTAATTTATCCTGATGTATGAAATTGACATTTTGATTTTTCGATCGAGATATTTTTTTTTTTTCATTAATATTTAATTAATCGCGATGTATGAAAATACCATACATGCGATAAGACGATAGTGCTCGCCGAATATTTGTGAAATTCTCCAAATGAATTTTCGATCGAATCAAATTTTTTTTTCGCATCTCTCGGATTGACGCGATGGCCTCGAATTACAATGGATAAGAAAATTCTTATCAAATACCTGTGTAAAAAAAAATTGACAAAACCGGGTAAACGTTACCGGTGTACAGTCTTACGTATACCTTCGACTCGACTCGATTTTACATATCGTCGGATACTCATCAAGCGAAAAAACTTTGAACATTTTATTAGCGGACAATTGTGTGATTATAGAAATACCGAGTCGTACAGCTTTTCGATCGCTTGTTTCCCGAGTTTACGCGATTTGAGGAGGTGGTATCGATGCGTATTACTAAAGACATTATTTAAAGACATATTTAAAGAGACATTTAAAGACATATTTAAAGAGAAAGAGGCCTATTTAAAGACAGCGATTCACGTCAAAATTACCGAGAATTTCGACAACTTTCTAATCCAATAAATCTCCGAGAATTATCCGTTCTGCAAAGGGTCCGAAGAAGATTAATTTACCATAATAATGATTTCAAAAAGATATCGACAAATAAAAAAAAATCAAAATTTTTGTTTTTACACATTTAGAAAAATATTTAAAAAAATGCATAAAAATTCAAAATAATGCATGCATGCACCGGTATCAAAAGATCGGTCTTATCTATTAACTGACTCTCAATTTTGTGAAGATTGTGCGTACATATTTTCAATAAATGAGACGTAACTCGCGAACGATCCAACATAGACGGTCGAGATGTCTCGATCGTAACTTCCTCGAGACTTCGTACATCTATTGGTGCTTTCATATCGATCGTATCGATTGTACGACGCTCCGTTTCGCGATCTTTCTGCATTGTGGAAATTAATCCAACGTGTAAAATATTCATTGAGTCGAATCGATTTTACATATCGTCGAATACTCATGAATGGAAAGAAATGTCTTTCATAATACGTAAATACGAAAAAAAATAAATGAATCAGACGCATAAACCGTAAATTAAAAAAAAAAAAAAAATGTAACGCGCGCGTCAAGAGTGACGATACGTTAGGCTCGATTGCCAACATCGGTAACAACGATAACAGTGTATCATCCAATCGGGGGTGAAGGATCGCGCGAACGATGAGAATTCGCCTTCCTTCGTGTCTATCGAGGAGTAGCGAGCTTTCACGATCGATGATAAACAAAACACTCGTGTCTTCATCGTCGCGTATCGCCTTGACGCCAGTTCTCAGTTAATCGACGTTTCGCGAATCGTACAGATCGTAAGCGGGTGACTCTTCTAACGCGTTGAGCATCTTATAAATCCTTCTGCGGAAATTAATTGGTTTTGGAATCGTGTTATTTTATTGTTGAGACTATCGTTATCCGTGCCGATCCTGGTAGCGTTTCACGATGCCGCCACGTGACAGACGAAGGATTTCTCTGCCATTGAAGGACCGAATTAAAGACGGAAGAATTTTCGAAGTGAATAAGCGTATAAACGGCGTCACGTAAGCACTTTCTATGACATTCTCCATTAACGATTATTATTTCGATCGATTTTTTTTTTCTTCGATTTATCGCGAGGGACGAAAATATCGTATACGCGATAAATCGCGAGTGCTCGACGAATGTTTGTGAAACTCTGAACAATAATTTTCCATCGATTTTTTTTTTTCGCATCTGTCGCCTGTCGCGATGGCTTCGAATTACACTCTCGATTGACATTTTGATTTTTCGATCGAAATTTTTTTTTTTTTTTTCATTAATATTTAATTTATCCTGATGTATAAAATTGACATTTTGATTTTTCGATCGAGATATATTTTTTTTTTTTTTTCATTAATATTTAATTAATCGCGATGTATGAAAATACCATACATGCGATAAGACGATAGTGCTCGCCGAATATTTGTGAAATTCTCCAAATGAATTTTCGATCGAATCAAATTTTTTTTTTCGCATCTCTCGGATTGACGCGATGGCCTCGAATTACAATGGATAAGAAAATTCTTATCAAATACCTGTGTAAAAAAAATTGACAAAACCGGGTAAACGTTACCAGTGTACAGTCTTACGTATACCTTCGACTCGACTCGATTTTACATATCGTCGGATACTCATCAAGCGAAAAAACTTTGAACATTTTATTAGCGGACAATTGTCTGATTATAGAAATACCGAGTCGTACAGCTTTTCGATCGCTTGTTTCCAGAGTTTACGCGATTTGAGGAGGTGGTATCGCTGCGTATTACTAAAGACATTATTTAAAGACATATTTAAAGAGACATTTAAAGACATATTTAAAGAGAAAGAGGCGTATTTAAAGACAGCGATTCACGTCAAAATTAACGAGAATTTCGACAACTTTCTAATCCAATAAATCTCCGAGAATTATGCGTTCTGCAAAGGGTCCTAAGAAGATTAATTTACCATAATAATGATTTCAAAAAGATATCGACAAATAAAAAAAAATCATTGTTTAACGAATTATTCGGTTATCAAATTTTTTTCTAATTTTCGGAAATTGTTGATTCGTTATAAAAAAAATCAAAATTTTTGTTTTTACAAATTTAGAAAAATCTTTAAAAAAATCCATAAAAATTCAAAATAATGCATGCATGCACCGGTATCAAAAGATCGGTCTTATCTATTAACCGAATCTCAATTTTGTGAAGATTGTGCGTACATATTTTCAATAAATGAGACGTAACTAGCGAACGATCCAACATAGACGGTCGAGATGTCTCGATCGTAACTTCCTCGAGACTTCGTGCATCTATTGGTGCTTTCATATCGATCGTATCGATTGTGCGACGCTCCGTAGCGCGATCTTTCTGCATTGTGGAAATTAATCCCACCTGTAAAATATTCATTGAGTCGACTCGATTTTACATATCGTCGAATACTCATGAATGGAAAGAAATGTCTTTCATAATACGTAAATACGAAAAAAAATAAATGAATCAGACGCATAAACCGTAAATAAAAAAAAAAAAAAAATGTAACGCGCGCGTCAAGAGTGACGATACGTTAGGCTCGATTGCCAACATCGGTAACAACGATAACAGTGTATCATCCAATCGGGGGTGAAGGATCGCGCGAACGATGAGAATTCCCCTTCCTTCGCGTCTATCGAGCAATAGCGTGCTTTCACGGTCGATGATAAACAAAACACTCGTGTCTTCATCGTCGCGTATCGCCTTGACGCCATTTCTCAGTTAATCGACGTTTCGCGAATCGTACAGATCGTAAGCGAGTGACTCTTCTAACGCGTTGAGCATTTTATAAATCCTTCTGTGCAAATTAATTGGTTGTCAAAGCGTGTTATTTTCTTGTTGTGACTATCGTTATCCGTACCGATCCTGATATCGTTTCATGATGCCGCCGCGTGACAGAGGAAGATTTTCTCTGCCATTGAAGGACCGAATTAACGACGGAAGAATTTTTGAAGTGAATAAGCGTATAAACGGCATCACGTAAGCACTTTCTATGACATTCTCCATTAACGATTATTATTTCGATCGATTTTTTTTTCTTCAATTTATCGCGAGGGACGAAAATATTGTATACGCGATAAATTGCGAGTGCTCGACGAATGTTTGTGAAACTCTGAAAAATAATTTTCCATCGATTTTTTTTTTTCGCATCTGTCGCCCGTCGCGATGGCTTCGAATTACACTCTCGATTAACATTTTGATTTTTCGATCGAAATATTTTTTTTTTTTTTTTTTTTTTTTCATTAATATTTAATTTATCCTGATGTATGAAATTAACATTTTGATTTTTCGATCGAAATATTTTTTTTTTTTTTTTTTTTTTCATTAATATTTAATTAATCGCGATGTATGAAAATACCATACATGCGATAAGACGATAGTGCTCGCCGAATATTTGTGAAATCCTCCAAATGAATTTTCGATCGAATCAAATTTTTTTTTTCGCATCTCTCGGATTGACGCGATGGCCTCGAATTACAATGGATAAGAAAATTCTTATCAAATACCTGTGAAAAAAAAATTGACAAAACCGGGTAAACGTTACCGGTGTACAGTCTTACGTATACCTTCGACTCGACTCGATTTTACATATCATCGGATACTAATTAATGGAAATAATCATCTGTCATAATGCGTAAATAAAAAAAAAAATAAATAAGACGCAGAAACTGTAAATTAAAAAAAAAAATGTAACGCGCGCGTCAAGAGTAACGATACGTTAGGCTCGATTGCCTACATCGGTAACAACGATAACAGTGTATCATCCAATCGGGGGTGAAGGATCGCGCGAACGATGAGACTTCGCCTTCCTTCGTGTCTATCGAGGAGTAGCGAGCTTTCACGATCGATGATAAACAAAACACTCGTGTCTTCATCGTCGCGTATCGCCTTGACGCCATTTCTCAGTTAATCGACGTTTCGCGAATCGTACAGATCGTAAGCGGGTGACTCTTCTAACGCGTTGAGCATCTTATAAATCCTTCTGCGGAAATTAATTGGTTTTGGAATCGTGTTATTTTATTGTTGAGACTATCGTTATCCGTGCCGATCCTGGTAGCGTTTCACGATGCCGCCACGTGACAGACGAAGGATTTCTCTGCCATTGAAGGACCGAATTAAAGACGGAAGAATTTTCGAAGTGAATAAGCGTATAAACGGCGTCACGTAAGCACTTTCTATGACATTCTCCATTAACGATTATTATTTCGATCGATTTTTTTTTTCTTCGATTTATCGCGAGGGACGAAAATATCGTATACGCGATAAATCGCGAGTGCTCGACGAATGTTTGTGAAACTCTGAACAATAATTTTCCATCGATTTTTTTTTTCGCATCTGTCGCCCGTCGCGATGGCTTCGAATTACACTCTCGATTGACATTTTGATTTTTCGATCGAAATTTTTTTTTTTTTTTTATTAATATTTAATTTATCCTGATGTATGAAATTAACATTTTGATTTTTCGATCGAGATATATATTTTTTTTTTTTTTCATTAATATTTAATTAATCGCGATGTATGAAAATACCATACATGCGATAAGACGATAGTGCTCGCCGAATATTTGTGAAATTCTCCAAATGAATTTTCGATCGAATCAAATTTTTTTTTTCGCATCTCTCGGATTGACGCGATGGCCTCGAATTACAATGGATAAGAAAATTCTTATCAAATACCTGTGTAAAAAAAAATTGACAAAACCGGGTAAACGTTACCGGTGTACAGTCTTACGTATACCTTCGACTCGACTCGATTTTACATATCATCGGATACTAATTAATGGAAATAATCATCTGTCATAATGCGTAAATAAAAAAAAAATAAATAAGACGCAGAAACTGTAAATTAAAAAAAAAAGTGTAACGCGCGCGTCAAGAGTAACGATACGTTAGGCTCGATTGCCTACATCGGTAACAACGATAACAGTGTATCATCCAATCGGGGGTGAAGGATCGCGCGAACGATGAGAATTCGCCTTCCTTCGTGTCTATCGAGGAGTAGCGAGCTTTCACGATCGATGATAAACAAAACACTCGTGTCTTCATCGTCGCGTATCGCCTTGACGCCATTTCTCAGTTAATCGACGTTTCGCGAATCGTACAGATCGTAAGCGGGTGACTCTTCTAACGCGTTGAGCATCTTATAAATCCTTCTGCGGAAATTAATTGGTTTTGGAATCGTGTTATTTTATTGTTGAGACTATCGTTATCCGTGCCGATCCTGGTAGCGTTTCACGATGCCGCCACGTGACAGACGAAGGATTTCTCTGCCATTGAAGGACCGAATTAAAGACGGAAGAATTTTCGAAGTGAATAAGCGTATAAACGGCGTCACGTAAGCACTTTCTATGACATTCTCCATTAACGATTATTATTTCGATCGATTTTTTTTTTCTTCGATTTATCGCGAGGGACGAAAATATCGTATACGCGATAAATCGCGAGTGCTCGACGAATGTTTGTGAAACTCTGAACAATAATTTTCCATCGATTTTTTTTTTCGCATCTGTCGCCCGTCGCGATGGCTTCGAATTACACTCTCGATTGACATTTTGATTTTTCGATCGAAATTTTTTTTTTTTTTTTATTAATATTTAATTTATCCTGATGTATGAAATTAACATTTTGATTTTTCGATCGAGATATTTTTTTTTTTTTTTTTTCATTAATATTTAATTAATCGCGATGTATGAAAATACCATACATGCGATAAGACGATAGTGCTCGCCGAATATTTGTGAAATTCTCCAAATGAATTTTCGATCGAATCAAATTTTTTTTTTCGCATCTCTCGGATTGACGCGATGGCCTCGAATTACAATGGATAAGAAAATTCTTATCAAATACCTGTGTAAAAAAAATTGATAAAACCGGGTAAACGTTACCAGTGTACAGTCTTACGTATACCTTCGACTCGACTCGATTTTACATATCGTCGGATACTCATCAAGCGAAAAAACTTTGAACATTTTATTAGCGGACAATTGTCTGATTATAGAAATACCGAGTCGTACAGCTTTTCGATCGCTTGTTTCCAGAGTTTACGCGATTTGAGGAGGTGGTATCGCTGCGTATTACTAAAGACATTATTTAAAGACATATTTAAAGAGACATTTAAAGACATATTTAAAGAGAAAGAGGCGTATTTAAAGACAGCGATTCACGTCAAAATTAACGAGAATTTCGACAACTTTCTAATCCAATAAATCTCCGAGAATTATCCGTTCTGCAAAGGGTCCTAAGAAGATTAATTTACCATAATAATGATTTCAAAAAGATATCAACAAATTAAAAAAAAAATCATTGTTTAACGAATTATTTGGTTATCAAATCTTTTTTCTAATTTTTGGAAATTGTTGATTCGATATAAAAAAAAAATGAAATTTTTTTTTTTTACAATTTTAGAAAAATCTTTAAACAAATGCATAAAAATTCAAAATAATGCATACAGGCACCGGTATCAAAAGATCGGTCGTATCTATCAACTGACTCTCAATTTTGTGACGATTATGCGTACATATTTTCAATAAATGAGGCGTAACTCGCGAACCATCCAACATAGACGGTCGAGATGTCTCGATCGTAACTTCTTCGAGATTCCGTGCATTTATTGGTGCTTTTATATCGTTCGTATCTATCGTCCGACGCTCCGTGTCATTCTCCGTTGATCCCGCCTTCTCGACAGCATCGAGCCTTTGACCCACCTACTTCATTGCCACTATATGTATTATTTAATTGCTCAGCAAGATCCTATATCGGTAGCCGATGATGAAGGATCTATCCATTACGGAAAGTAACGCGTCTGCGTGAAATCTCTTAGTGACAAACAGATTACTGAGGCTATTACAAAACACAAAAATACATTCTCTTTCGGTCCTGTCCAGTACCTCTTTCAAAAAAATAGAGGAGTAAAAAAAATATCAATGATCTCCACTTTTCCACAAGTGTTTTCAGCAAATTTTTCCCTTTCGCTCGTAAAAGCATTTAGAATCGTTTCAACTCATGAATGGAAAGAAATATCTTTCTCGCTCGCCGAATATTTGTGAAATTCTCGAAATGAATTTTCGATCGAATCAAATTTTTTTTTCGCATTTCTCGGATTGACGCGATGGCCTCGAATTACAATGGATAAGAAAATTCCTATAAAATACCTGTTTAAAAAAAAATAGCAAAACCGGGTAATCGTTGACGGTGTACAGTCTTAAGCATACCTTCGACTCGACTCGATTATACATATCGTCAGATACTCATCAAGCAAAAAAACTTTGAACATTTTATAAGCGGACAATTGTGTGATTGTAGAAATTCCGAGTCGTACAACTTTTCGATCGCTTGTTTTCCGAGTTTACGCGATTTGAGGTGGTGGTATCGCTGCGTATTACTAAAGACATTATTTAAAGACATATTTAAAGAGACATTTAAAGACATATTTAAAGAGAAAGAGGCGTATTTAAAGACAGCGATTCACGTCAAAATTAACGAGAATTTCGACAACTTTCTAATCCAATAAATCTCCGAGAATTATCCGTTCTGCAAAGGGTCCTAAGAAGATTAAATTACCATAATAATGATTTCAAAAAGATATCAACAAATTAAAAAAAAATCATTGTTCAACGAATTATTTGGTTATCAAATCTTTTTTCTAATTTTTGGAAATTGTTGATTCGATATAAAAAAAAATCAAATTTTTTTTTTTTACAATTTTAGAAAAATCTTTAAAAAAATGCATAAAAATTCAAAATAATGCATGCATGCACCGGTATCAAAAGATCGGTCTTATCTATTAACCGAATCTCAATTTTGTGAAGATTGTGCGTACATATTTTCAATAAATGAGACGTAACTAGCGAACGATCCAACATAGACGGTCGAGATGTCTCGATCGTAACTTCTTCGAGACTTCGTGCATCTATTGGTGCTTTCATATCGATCGTATCGATTGTGCGACGCTCCGTAGCGCGATCTTTCTGCATTGTGGAAATTAATCCCACCTGTAAAATATTCATTGAGTCGACTCGATTTTACATATCGTCGAATACTCATGAATGGAAAGAAATGTCTTTCATAATACGTAAATACGAAAAAAAATAAATGAATCAGACGCATAAACCGTAAATTAAAAAAAAAAAAAATGTAACGCGCGCGTCAAGAGTGACGATACGTTAGGCTCGATTGCCAACATCGGTAACAACGATAACAGTGTATCATCCAATCGGGGGTGAACGATCGCGCGAACGATGAGAATTCCCCTTCCTTCGCGTCTATCGAGCAGTAGCGTGCTTTCACGGTCGATGATAAACAAAACACTCGTGTCTTCATCGTCGCGTATCGCCTTGACGCCATTTCTCAGTTAATCGACGTTTCGCGAATCGTACAGATCGTAAGCGAGTGACTCTTCTAACGCGTTGAGCATTTTATAAATCCTTCTGTGCAAATTAGTTGGTTGTCAAAGCGTGTTATTTTCTTGTTGTGACTATCGTTATCCGTACCGATCCTGATATCGTTTCACGATGCCGCCGCGTGACAGAGGAAGATTTTCTCTGCCATTGAAGGACCGAATTAAAGACGGAAGAATTTTTGAAGTGAATAAGCGTATAAACGGCATCACGTAAGCACTTTCTATGACGTTCTCCATTAACGATTATTATTTCGATCGATTTTTTTTTCTTCAATTTATCGCGAGGGACGAAAATATTGTATACGCGATAAATTGCGAGTGCTCGACGAATGTTTGTGAAACTCTGAAAAATAATTTTCCATCGATTTTTTTTTTTCGCATCTGTCGCCCGTCGCGATGGCTTCGAATTACACTCTCGATTAACATTTTGATTTTTCGATCGAAATATTTTTTTTTTTTTTTTTTTTTTTCATTAATATTTAATTTATCCTGATGTATGAAATTAACATTTTGATTTTTCGATCGAAATATTTTTTTTTTTTTTTTTTTTTTCATTAATATTTAATTAATCGCGATGTATGAAAATACCATACATGCGATAAGACGATAGTGCTCGCCGAATATTTGTGAAATCCTCCAAATGAATTTTCGATCGAATCAAATTTTTTTTTTCGCATCTCTCGGATTGACGCGATGGCCTCGAATTACAATGGATAAGAAAATTCTTATCAAATACCTGTGTAAAAAAAAATTGACAAAACCGGGTAAACATTACCGGTGTACAGTCTTATGTATACCTTCGACTCGACTCGATTTTACATATCATCGGATACTAATTAATGGAAATAATCATCTGTCATAATGCGTAAATAAAAAAAAAATAAATAAGACGCAGAAACTGTAAATTAAAAAAAAAAGTGTAACGCGCGCGTCAAGAGTAACGATACGTTAGGCTCGATTGCCTACATCGGTAACAACGATAACAGTGTATCATCCAATCGGGGGTGAAGGATCGCGCGAACGATGAGAATTCGCCTTCCTTCGTGTCTATCGAGCAGTAGCGTGCTTTCACGGTCGATGATAAACAAAACACTCGTGTCTTCATCGTCGCGTATCGCCTTGACGCCATTTCTCAGTTAATCGACGTTTCGCGAATCGTACAGATCGTAAGCGAGTGACTCTTCTAACGCGTTGAGCATTTTATAAATCCTTCTGTGCAAATTAATTGGTTGTCAAAGCGTGTTATTTTCTTGTTGTGACTATCGTTATCCGTACCGATCCTGATATCGTTTCATGATGCCGCCGCGTGACAGAGGAAGATTTTCTCTGCCATTGAAGGACCGAATTAAAGACGGAAGAATTTTTGAAGTGAATAAGCGTATAAACGGCATCACGTAAGCACTTTCTATGACATTCTCCATTAACGATTATTATTTCGATCGATTTTTTTTTCTTCAATTTATCGCGAGGGACGAAAATATTATATACGCGATAAATTGCGAGTGCTCGACGAATGTTTGTGAAACTCTGAAAAATAATTTTCCATCGATTTTTTTTTTTCGCATCTGTCGCCCGTCGCGATGGCTTCGAATTACACTCTCGATTAACATTTTGATTTTTCGATCGAAATATTTTTTTTTTTTTTTTTTTTTTTTCATTAATATTTAATTTATCCTGATGTATGAAATTAACATTTTGATTTTTCGATCGAAATATTTTTTTTTTTTTTTTTTTTTTCATTAATATTTAATTAATCGCGATGTATGAAAATACCATACATGCGATAAGACGATAGTGCTCGCCGAATATTTGTGAAATCCTCCAAATGAATTTTCGATCGAATCAAATTTTTTTTTTCGCATCTCTCGGATTGACGCGATGGCCTCGAATTACAATGGATAAGAAAATTCTTATCAAATACCTGTGTAAAAAAAAATTGACAAAACCGGGTAAACGTTACCGGTGTACAGTCTTACGTATACCTTCGACTCGACTCGATTTTACATATCATCGGATACTAATTAATGGAAATAATCATCTGTCATAATGAGTAAATAAAAAAAAAAATAAATAAGACGCAGAAACTGTAAATTAAAAAAAAAAGTGTAACGCGCGCGTCAAGAGTAACGATACGTTAGGCTCGATTGCCTACATCGGTAACAACGATAACAGTGTATCATCCAATCGGGGGTGAAGGATCGCGCGAACGATGAGACTTCGCCTTCCTTCGTGTCTATCGAGGAGTAGCGAGCTTTCACGATCGATGATAAACAAAACACTCGTGTCTTCATCGTCGCGTATCGCCTTGACGCCATTTCTCAGTTAATCGACGTTTCGCGAATCGTACAGATCGTAAGCGGGTGACTCTTCTAACGCGTTGAGCATCTTATAAATCCTTCTGCGGAAATTAATTGGTTTTGGAATCGTGTTATTTTATTGTTGAGACTATCGTTATCCGTGCCGATCCTGGTAGCGTTTCACGATGCCGCCACGTGACAGACGAAGGATTTCTCTGCCATTGAAGGACCGAATTAAAGACGGAAGAATTTTCGAAGTGAATAAGCGTATAAACGGCGTCACGTAAGCACTTTCTATGACATTCTCCATTAACGATTATTATTTCGATCGATTTTTTTTTTCTTCGATTTATCGCGAGGGACGAAAATATCGTATACGCGATAAATCGCGAGTGCTCGACGAATGTTTGTGAAACTCTGAACAATAATTTTCCATCGATTTTTTTTTCGCATCTGTCGCCCGTCGCGATGGCTTCGAATTACACTCTCGATTGACATTTTGATTTTTCGATCGAAATTTTTTTTTTTTTTTTATTAATATTTAATTTATCCTGATGTATGAAATTAACATTTTGATTTTTCGATCGAGATATTTTTTTTTTTTTTTTTTCATTAATATTTAATTAATCGCGATGTATGAAAATACCATACATGCGATAAGACGATAGTGCTCGCCGAATATTTGTGAAATTCTCCAAATGAATTTTCGATCGAATCAAATTTTTTTTTTCGCATCTCTCGGATTGACGCGATGGCCTCGAATTACAATGGATAAGAAAATTCTTATCAAATACCTGTGTAAAAAAAAATTGACAAAACCGGGTAAACGTTACCGGTGTACAGTCTTACGTATACCTTCGACTTGACTCGATTTTACATATCATCGGATACTAATTAATGGAAATAATCATCTGTCATAATGCGTAAATAAAAAAAAAAATAAATAAGACGCAGAAACTGTAAATTAAAAAAAAAAGTGTAACGCGCGCGTCAAGAGTAACGATACGTTAGGCTCGATTGCCTACATCGGTAACAACGATAACAGTGTATCATCCAATCGGGGGTGAAGGATCGCGCGAACGATGAGAATTCGCCTTCCTTCGTGTCTATCGAGCAGTAGCGTGCTTTCACGGTCGATGATAAACAAAACACTCGTGTCTTCATCGTCGCGTATCGCCTTGACGCCATTTCTCAGTTAATCGACGTTTCGCGAATCGTACAGATCGTAAGCGAGTGACTCTTCTAACGCGTTGAGCATTTTATAAATCCTTCTGTGCAAATTAATTGGTTGTCAAAGCGTGTTATTTTCTTGTTGTGACTATCGTTATCCGTACCGATCCTGATATCGTTTCATGATGCCGCCGCGTGACAGAGGAAGATTTTCTCTGCCATTGAAGGACCGAATTAAAGACGGAAGAATTTTTGAAGTGAATAAGCGTATAAACGGCATCACGTAAGCACTTTCTATGACATTCTCCATTAACGATTATTATTTCGATCGATTTTTTTTTCTTCAATTTATCGCGAGGGACGAAAATATTATATACGCGATAAATTGCGAGTGCTCGACGAATGTTTGTGAAACTCTGAAAAATAATTTTCCATCGATTTTTTTTTTTCGCATCTGTCGCCCGTCGCGATGGCTTCGAATTACACTCTCGATTAACATTTTGATTTTTCGATCGAAATATTTTTTTTTTTTTTTTTTTTTTTTCATTAATATGTAATTTATCCTGATGTATGAAATTAACATTTTGATTTTTCGATCGAAATATTTTTTTTTTTTTTTTTTTTTTCATTAATATTTAATTAATCGCGATGTATGAAAATACCATACATGCGATAAGACGATAGTGCTCGCCGAATATTTGTGAAATCCTCCAAATGAATTTTCGATCGAATCAAATTTTTTTTTTCGCATCTCTCGGATTGACGCGATGGCCTCGAATTACAATGGATAAGAAAATTCTTATCAAATACCTGTGTAAAAAAAAATTGACAAAACCGGGTAAACGTTACCGGTGTACAGTCTTACGTATACCTTCGACTCGACTCGATTTTACATATCATCGGATACTAATTAATGGAAATAATCATCTGTCATAATGCGTAAATAAAAAAAAAAATAAATAAGACGCAGAAACTGTAAATTAAAAAAAAAAGTGTAACGCGCGCGTCAAGAGTAACGATACGTTAGGCTCGATTGCCTACATCGGTAACAACGATAACAGTGTATCATCCAATCGGGGGTGAAGGATCGCGCGAACGATGAGACTTCGCCTTCCTTCGTGTCTATCGAGGAGTAGCGAGCTTTCACGATCGATGATAAACAAAACACTCGTGTCTTCATCGTCGCGTATCGCCTTGACGCCATTTCTCAGTTAATCGACGTTTCGCGAATCGTACAGATCGTAAGCGGGTGACTCTTCTAACGCGTTGAGCATCTTATAAATCCTTCTGCGGAAATTAATTGGTTTTGGAATCGTGTTATTTTATTGTTGAGACTATCGTTATCCGTGCCGATCCTGGTAGCGTTTCACGATGCCGCCACGTGACAGACGAAGGATTTCTCTGCCATTGAAGGACCGAATTAAAGACGGAAGAATTTTCGAAGTGAATAAGCGTATAAACGGCGTCACGTAAGCACTTTCTATGACATTCTCCATTAACGATTATTATTTCGATCGATTTTTTTTTTCTTCGATTTATCGCGAGGGACGAAAATATCGTATACGCGATAAATCGCGAGTGCTCGACGAATGTTTGTGAAACTCTGAACAATAATTTTCCATCGATTTTTTTTTCGCATCTGTCGCCCGTCGCGATGGCTTCGAATTACACTCTCGATTGACATTTTGATTTTTCGATCGAAATTTTTTTTTTTTTTTTATTAATATTTAATTTATCCTGATGTATGAAATTAACATTTTGATTTTTCGATCGAGATATTTTTTTTTTTTTTTTTTCATTAATATTTAATTAATCGCGATGTATGAAAATACCATACATGCGATAAGACGATAGTGCTCGCCGAATATTTGTGAAATTCTCCAAATGAATTTTCGATCGAATCAAATTTTTTTTTTCGCATCTCTCGGATTGACGCGATGGCCTCGAATTACAATGGATAAGAAAATTCTTATCAAATACCTGTGTAAAAAAAAATTGACAAAACCGGGTAAACGTTACCGGTGTACAGTCTTACGTATACCTTCGACTCGACTCGATTTTACATATCATCGGATACTAATTAATGGAAATAATCATCTGTCATAATGCGTAAATAAAAAAAAAATAAATAAGACGCAGAAACTGTAAATTAAAAAAAAAAGTGTAACGCGCGCGTCAAGAGTAACGATACGTTAGGCTCGATTCCCTACATCGGTAACAACGATAACAGTGTATCATCCAATCGGGGGTGAAGGATCGCGCGAACGATGAGAATTCGCCTTCCTTCGTGTCTATCGAGGAGTAGCGAGCTTTCACGATCGATGATAAACAAAACACTCGTGTCTTCATCGTCGCGTATCGCCTTGACGCCATTTCTCAGTTAATCGACGTTTCGCGAATCGTACAGATCGTAAGCGGGTGACTCTTCTAACGCGTTGACCATCTTATAAATCCTTCTGCGGAAATTAATTGGTTTTGGAATCGTGTTATTTTATTGTTGAGACTATCGTTATCCGTGCCGATCCTGGTAGCGTTTCACGATGCCGCCACGTGACAGACGAAGGATTTCTCTGCCATTGAAGGACCGAATTAAAGACGGAAGAATTTTCGAAGTGAATAAGCGTATAAACGGCGTCACGTAAGCACTTTCTATGACATTCTCCATTAACGATTATTATTTCGATCGATTTTTTTTTTCTTCGATTTATCGCGAGGGACGAAAATATCGTATACGCGATAAATCGCGAGTGCTCGACGAATGTTTGTGAAACTCTGAACAATAATTTTCCATCGATTTTTTTTTTCGCATCTGTCGCCCGTCGCGATGGCTTCGAATTACACTCTCGATTGACATTTTGATTTTTCGATCGAAATTTTTTTTTTTTTTTTATTAATATTTAATTTATCCTGATGTATGAAATTAACATTTTGATTTTTCGATCGAGATATTTTTTTTTTTTTTTTTTCATTAATATTTAATTAATCGCGATGTATGAAAATACCATACATGCGATAAGACGATAGTGCTCGCCGAATATTTGTGAAATTCTCCAAATGAATTTTCGATCGAATCAAATTTTTTTTTCGCATCTCTCGGATTGACGCGATGGCCTCGAATTACAATGGATAAGAAAATTCTTATCAAATACCTGTGTAAAAAAAAATTGACAAAACCGGGTAAACGTTACCGGTGTACAGTCTTACGTATACCTTCGACTCGACTCGATTTTACATATCATCGGATACTAATTAATGGAAATAATCATCTGTCATAATGCGTAAATAAAAAAAAAATAAATAAGACGCAGAAACTGTAAATTAAAAAAAAAAGTGTAACGCGCGCGTCAAGAGTAACGATACGTTAGGCTCGATTCCCTACATCGGTAACAACGATAACAGTGTATCATCCAATCGGGGGTGAAGGATCGCGCGAACGATGAGAATTCGCCTTCCTTCGTGTCTATCGAGGAGTAGCGAGCTTTCACGATCGATGATAAACAAAACACTCGTGTCTTCATCGTCGCGTATCGCCTTGACGCCATTTCTCAGTTAATCGACGTTTCGCGAATCGTACAGATCGTAAGCGGGTGACTCTTCTAACGCGTTGACCATCTTATAAATCCTTCTGCGGAAATTAATTGGTTTTGGAATCGTGTTATTTTATTGTTGAGACTATCGTTATCCGTGCCGATCCTGGTAGCGTTTCACGATGCCGCCACGTGACAGACGAAGGATTTCTCTGCCATTGAAGGACCGAATTAAAGACGGAAGAATTTTCGAAGTGAATAAGCGTATAAACGGCGTCACGTAAGCACTTTCTATGACATTCTCCATTAACGATTATTATTTCGATCGATTTTTTTTTTCTTCGATTTATCGCGAGGGACGAAAATATCGTATACGCGATAAATCGCGAGTGCTCGACGAATGTTTGTGAAACTCTGAACAATAATTTTCCATCGATTTTTTTTTTCGCATCTGTCGCCCGTCGCGATGGCTTCGAATTACACTCTCGATTGACATTTTGATTTTTCGATCGAAATTTTTTTTTTTTTTTTATTAATATTTAATTTATCCTGATGTATGAAATTAACATTTTGATTTTTCGATCAAGATATTTTTTTTTTTTTTTTTTCATTAATATTTAATTAATCGCGATGTATGAAAATACCATACATGCGATAAGACGATAGTGCTCGCCGAATATTTGTGAAATTCTCCAAATGAATTTTCGATCGAATCAAATTTTTTTTTTCGCATCTCTCGGATTGACGCGATGGCCTCGAATTACAATGGATAAGAAAATTCTTATCAAATACCTGTGTAAAAAAAATTGACAAAACCGGGTAAACGTTACCAGTGTACAGTCTTACGTATACCTTCGACTCGACTCGATTTTACATATCGTCGGATACTCATCAAGCGAAAAAACTTTGAACATTTTATTAGCGGACAATTGTCTGATTATAGAAATACCGAGTCGTACAGCTTTTCGATCGCTTGTTTCCAGAGTTTACGCGATTTGAGGAGGTGGTATCGCTGCGTATTACTAAAGACATTATTTAAAGACATATTTAAAGAGACATTTAAAGACATATTTAAAGAGAAAGAGGCGTATTTAAAGACAGCGATTCACGTCAAAATTAACGAGAATTTCGACAACTTTCTAATCCAATAAATCTCCGAGAATTATCCGTTCTGCAAAGGGTCCTAAGAAGATTAATTTACCATAATAATGATTTCAAAAAGATATCAACAAATTAAAAAAAAAATCATTGTTTAACGAATTATTTGGTTATCAAATCTTTTTTCTAATTTTTGGAAATTGTTGATTCGATATAAAAAAAAAATGAAATTTTTTTTTTTTACAATTTTAGAAAAATCTTTAAACAAATGCATAAAAATTCAAAATAATGCATACAGGCACCGGTATCAAAAGATCGGTCGTATCTATCAACTGACTCTCAATTTTGTGACGATTATGCGTACATATTTTCAATAAATGAGGCGTAACTCGCGAACCATCCAACATAGACGGTCGAGATGTCTCGATCGTAACTTCTTCGAGATTCCGTGCATTTATTGGTGCTTTTATATCGTTCGTATCTATCGTCCGACGCTCCGTGTCATTCTCCGTTGATCCCGCCTTCTCGACAGCATCGAGCCTTTGACCCACCTACTTCATTGCCACTATATGTATTATTTAATTGCTCAGCAAGATCCTATATCGGTAGCCGATGATGAAGGATCTATCCATTACGGAAAGTAACGCGTCTGCGTGAAATCTCTTAGTGACAAACAGATTACTGAGGCTATTACAAAACACAAAAATACATTCTCTTTCGGTCCTGTCCAGTACCTCTTTCAAAAAAATAGAGGAGTAAAAAAAATATCAAAGATCTCCACTTTTCCACAAGTGTTTTCAGCAAATTTTTCCCTTTCGCTCGTAAAAGCATTTAGAATCGTTTCAACTCATGAATGGAAAGAAATATCTTTCTCGCTCGCCGAATATTTGTGAAATTCTCGAAATGAATTTTCGATCGAATCAAATTTTTTTTTCGCATTTCTCGGATTGACGCGATGGCCTCGAATTACAATGGATAAGAAAATTCCTATAAAATACCTATTTAAAAAAAAATAGCAAAACCGGGTAATCGTTGACGGTGTACAGTCTTAAGCATACCTTCGACTCGACTCGATTATACATATCGTCAGATACTCATCAAGCAAAAAAACTTTGAACATTTTATAAGCGGACAATTGTGTGATTGTAGAAATTCCGAGTCGTACAACTTTTCGATCGCTTGTTTTCCGAGTTTACGCGATTTGAGGTGGTGGTATCGCTGCGTATTACTAAAGACATTATTTAAAGACATATTTAAAGAGACATTTAAAGACATATTTAAAGAGAAAGAGGCGTATTTAAAGACAGCGATTCACGTCAAAATTAACGAGAATTTCGACAACTTTCTAATCCAATAAATCTCCGAGAATTATCCGTTCTGCAAAGGGTCCTAAGAAGATTAAATTACCATAATAATGATTTCAAAAAGATATCAACAAATTAAAAAAAAATCATTGTTCAACGAATTATTTGGTTATCAAATCTTTTTTCTAATTTTTGGAAATTGTTGATTCGATATAAAAAAAAATCAAATTTTTTTTTTTTACAATTTTAGAAAAATCTTTAAAAAAATGCATAAAAATTCAAAATAATGCATGCATGCACCGGTATCAAAAGATCGGTCTTATCTATTAACCGAATCTCAATTTTGTGAAGATTGTGCGCACATATTTTCAATAAATGAGACGTAACTAGCGAACGATCCAACATAGACGGTCGAGATGTCTCGATCGTAACTTCTTCGAGACTTCGTGCATCTATTGGTGCTTTCATATCGATCGTATCGATTGTGCGACGCTCCGTAGCGCGATCTTTCTGCATTGTGGAAATTAATCCCACCTGTAAAATATTCATTGAGTCGACTCGATTTTACATATCGTCGAATACTCATGAATGGAAAGAAATGTCTTTCATAATACGTAAATACGAAAAAAAATAAATGAATCAGACGCATAAACCGTAAATTAAAAAAAAAAAAAAATGTAACGCGCGCGTCAAGAGTGACGATACGTTAGGCTCGATTGCCAACATCGGTAACAACGATAACAGTGTATCATCCAATCGGGGGTGAACGATCGCGCGAACGATGAGAATTCCCCTTCCTTCGCGTCTATCGAGCAGTAGCGTGCTTTCACGGTCGATGATAAACAAAACACTCGTGTCTTCATCGTCGCGTATCGCCTTGACGCCATTTCTCAGTTAATCGACGTTTCGCGAATCGTACAGATCGTAAGCGAGTGACTCTTCTAACGCGTTGAGCATTTTATAAATCCTTCTGTGCAAATTAGTTGGTTGTCAAAGCGTGTTATTTTCTTGTTGTGACTATCGTTATCCGTACCGATCCTGATATCGTTTCACGATGCCGCCGCGTGACAGAGGAAGATTTTCTCTGCCATTGAAGGACCGAATTAAAGACGGAAGAATTTTTGAAGTGAATAAGCGTATAAACGGCATCACGTAAGCACTTTCTATGACATTCTCCATTAACGATTATTATTTCGATCGATTTTTTTTTCTTCAATTTATCGCGAGGGACGAAAATATTGTATACGCGATAAATTGCGAGTGCTCGACGAATGTTTGTGAAACTCTGAAAAATAATTTTCCATCGATTTTTTTTTTTCGCATCTGTCGCCCGTCGCGATGGCTTCGAATTACACTCTCGATTAACATTTTGATTTTTCGATCGAAATATTTTTTTTTTTTTTTTTTTTTTTTCATTAATATTTAATTTATCCTGATGTATGAAATTAACATTTTGATTTTTCGATCGAAATATTTTTTTTTTTTTTTTTTTTTTTCATTAATATTTAATTAATCGCGATGTATGAAAATACCATACATGCGATAAGACGATAGTGCTCGCCGAATATTTGTGAAATCCTCCAAATGAATTTTCGATCGAATCAAATTTTTTTTTTCGCATCTCTCGGATTGACGCGATGGCCTCGAATTACAATGGATAAGAAAATTCTTATCAAATACCTGTGTAAAAAAAAATTGACAAAACCGGGTAAACGTTACCGGTGTACAGTCTTACGTATACCTTCGACTCGACTCGATTTTACATATCATCGGATACTAATTAATGGAAATAATCATCTGTCATAATGCGTAAATAAAAAAAAATAAATAAGACGCAGAAACCGTAAATTAAAAAAAAAAGTGTAACGCGCGCGTCAAGAGTAACGATACGTTAGGCTCGATTGCCTACATCGGTAACAACGATAACAGTGTATCATCCAATCGGGGGTGAAGGATCGCGCGAACGATGAGAATTCGCCTTCCTTCGTGTCTATCGAGGAGTAGCGAGCTTTCACGATCGATGATAAACAAAACACTCGTGTCTTCATCGTCGCGTATCGCCTTGACGCCATTTCTCAGTTAATCGACGTTTCGCGAATCGTACAGATCGTAAGCGGGTGACTCTTCTAACGCGTTGAGCATCTTATAAATCCTTCTGCGGAAATTAATTGGTTTTGGAATCGTGTTATTTTATTGTTGAGACTATCGTTATCCGTGCCGATCCTGGTAGCGTTTCACGATGCTGCCACGTGACAGACGAAGGATTTCTCTGTTATTGAAGGACCGAATTAAAGACGGAAGAATTTTCGAAGTGAATAAGCGTATAAACGGCGTCACGTAAGCACTTTCTATGACATTCTCCATTAACGATTATTATTTCGATCGATTTTTTTTTTCTTCGATTTATCGCGAGGGACGAAAATATCGTATACGCGATAAATCGCGAGTGCTCGACGAATGTTTGTGAAACTCTGAACAATAATTTTCCATCGATTTTTTTTTTCGCATCTGTCGCCCGTCGCGATGGCTTCGAATTACACTCTCGATTGACATTTTGATTTTTCGATCGAAATTTTTTTTTTTTTTTATTAATATTTAATTTATCCTGATGTATGAAATTAACATTTTGATTTTTCGATCGAGATATTTTTTTTTTTTTTTTTTCATTAATATTTAATTAATCGCGATGTATGAAAATACCATACATGCGATAAGACGATAGTGCTCGCCGAATATTTGTGAAATTCTCCAAATGAATTTTCGATCGAATCAAATTTTTTTTTTCGCATCTCTCGGATTGACGCGATGGCCTCGAATTACAATGGATAAGAAAATTCTTATCAAATACCTGTGTAAAAAAAATTGACAAAACCGGGTAAACGTTACCAGTGTACAGTCTTACGTATACCTTCGACTCGACTCGATTTTACATATCGTCGGATACTCATCAAGCGAAAAAACTTTGAACATTTTATTAGCGGACAATTGTCTGATTATAGAAATACCGAGTCGTACAGCTTTTCGATCGCTTGTTTCCAGAGTTTACGCGATTTGAGGAGGTGGTATCGCTGCGTATTACTAAAGACATTATTTCAAGACATATTTAAAGAGACATTTAAAGACATATTTAAAGAGAAAGAGGCGTATTTAAAGACAGCGATTCACGTCAAAATTAACGAGAATTTCGACAACTTTCTAATCCAATAAATCTCCGAGAATTATCCGTTCTGCAAAGGGTCCTAAGAAGATTAATTTACCATAATAATGATTTCAAAAAGATATCAACAAATTAAAAAAAAAATCATTGTTTAACGAATTATTTGGTTATCAAATCTTTTTTCTAATTTTTGGAAATTGTTGATTCGATATAAAAAAAAATGAAATTTTTTTTTTTTACAATTTTAGAAAAATCTTTAAACAAATGCATAAAAATTCAAAATAATGCATACAGGCACCGGTATCAAAAGATCGGTCGTATCTATCAACTGACTCTCAATTTTGTGACGATTATGCGTACATATTTTCAATAAATGAGGCGTAACTCGCGAACCATCCAACATAGACGGTCGAGATGTCTCGATCGTAACTTCTTCGAGATTCCGTGCATTTATTGGTGCTTTTATATCGTTCGTATCTATCGTCCGACGCTCCGTGTCATTCTCCGTTGATCCCGCCTTCTCGACAGCATCGAGCCTTTGACCCACCTACTTCATTGCCACTATATGTATTATTTAATTGCTCAGCAAGATCCTATATCGGTAGCCGATGATGAAGGATCTATCCATTACGGAAAGTAACGCGTCTGCGTGAAATCTCTTAGTGACAAACAGATTACTGAGGCTATTCCAAAACACAAAAATACATTCTCTTTCGGTCCTGTCCAGTACCTCTTTCAAAAAAATAGAGGAGTAAAAAAAATATCAAAGATCTCCACTTTTCCACAAGTGTTTTCAGCAAATTTTTCCCTTTCGCTCGTAAAAGCATTTAGAATCGTTTCAACTCATGAATGGAAAGAAATATCTTTCTCGCTCGCCGAATATTTGTGAAATTCTCGAAATGAATTTTCGATCGAATCAAATTTTTTTTTCGCATTTCTCGGATTGACGCGATGGCCTCGAATTACAATGGATAAGAAAATTCCTATAAAATACCTGTTTAAAAAAAAATAGCAAAACCGGGTAATCGTTGACGGTGTACAGTCTTAAGCATACCTTCGACTCGACTCGATTATACATATCGTCAGATACTCATCAAGCAAAAAAACTTTGAACATTTTATAAGCGGACAATTGTGTGATTGTAGAAATACCGAGTCGTACAACTTTTCGATCGCTTGTTTTCCGAGTTTACGCGATTTGAGGTGGTGGTATCGCTGCGTATTACTAAAGACAGCGATTCGTGTCAAAATTAACGAGAATTTCGACAACTTTCTAATCCACTAAATCTTCGAGAAAAATCCGTTCTGCAAAGAAGATTAATTTACCATAATAATGATTCCAAAAAGGTATCAACAAATTAAAAAAAAACATTGTTTAACGAATTATTCGGTTATCAAATTTTTTTTCTAATTTTCGGAAATTGTTGATAAATTATTAAAAAAATCAAAATTTTTGTTTTTACAAATTGAGAAAAATCTTTGAAAAACTGCATAAAAATTCAAAATAATGCATGCATGCACCTGTATCAAAAGATCGGTCTTATCTATCAACTGACTCTCAATGTTGTGAAGATTGTGCCTACATATTTTCAATAAATGAGGCGTAACTCGCGAACCATCCAACATAGACGGTGGAGATGTCTCAATCGTAACTTCCTCGAGATTTCGTGCATCTATTGGTGCTTTTATATCAATCGTATCTATCGTCCGACGCTCCGTAGCGCGACTTTTCTGCATTGTGTAAATTAATCCCACTTGTAAAATATCTATTGAGTCGACTCGATTTTTCATATCATTGTATATTCATGAATGGAAATGAAAATCGTTCATATTGCATAAGTCAGAAAAAAAATAAAAAATAATTAAAACGCATAAACCGTAAATTCAGAAAAAAAAGAAATGTAACGCGCGCGTCAAGAGTGACGATACGTTAGGCTCGATTGCCTACATCGGCAACAACGATAACAGTGTATCATCCAATAGGGGGCGAAGGATCGCGCGAACGATAAGAATTCGCCTTCCTTCGCGTCTATCGAGCAGTAGCGAGCTTTCACGATCGATGATAAACAAAACACTCGTGTCTTCTTCGTCGCGTATCGCCTTGACGCTATTTCTCAGTTAATCGACGTTTCGCGAATCGTACAGATCGTAAGCGAGTGACTCTTCTAACGCGTTGAACATTTTATAAATCCTTCTGCGGAAATTAATTGGTTTTGGAATCGTGTTATTTTATTGTTGAGACTATCGTTATCCGTACCGATCCTGGTATCGTTTCACGATGCCGTCGCGTGACAGAGGAAGATTTTCTCTGCCATTGAAGGACCGAATTAAAGACGGGAGAATTTTTGAAGTGAATAAGTGTATAAACGGCATCACGTAAGCACCTTCCATACATTCTCCATTAACGATTATTAGTTCGATCGATTTTTTTTTCTTCAATTTATGGCGAGGTAGGGGTGGGCGATGTTTATTCGATGTTTGGAACATCGATGTTTTTTTAAGTTACATCGATTATTTTAAATCGATGTTTTTACTAATCGATTTAGCGACTAAGAATCGATTACTACGGAAGATAATCGATTTTTCTTAACGAATCATCTTTATCTTCGGTGCAGGCTAGAAATTTCAAAGCTCAGTAGTTTGTTTCCAACTGATTCAGGTTGGAATCAGCTTGGTTTATACGGTTTAAACGTTGCATGATGCCATTAATACTATTATCATACCAATAAAAATATTTCAAAGATAATATCTAATAGTATAATTGCACGCGAAATTTATCTGACTTCTGATCCAAGACTTATACCGACATATTTTATTTCAAAAATTGAGTTTCAGCGGATAAGATGTGTTTGACGTGATTTTGTATACCATAATTGATAGACTGATAAGCTCAGTTAATTAATCGAAAAATTTGAGAAGCAAAAGTTCACGTTATTGCACGCATCACGTTTGCACGCGCTGTCTGTTCATAATCCCAGCGTCGCGAATTCGCGTCCTACATTTGTTTTTTTTCTCATCAATCTGGCTTTACATATGATCAGAGATTTTCCGGGCCTGGATGCAGGAAATGAAAGTGAAGCATAAAGCTGGACTGTTAAATATAAAAATACAAAAAAGGACCTATACAAAAATCGGACGCCAATCGGGCGCGATACTAGGATTTTGAACGAAAAGCCTCAGTCGTGCAGCAACATAAATTTTTTCATTTACACGCTTGCTCCCCAATTCATTCGTTTAATTAAAGGAGTCTATTAACTTATCAGTTTTGTCACACAAAAATCATATTGGGCTCCTCTTATCCACGAGACCCAGATGATTAAAAAAAATATATGGGAAAATCTAGAATCGAGCCTTGGACCAGAAGTGGAAAACATTTTGCGTGCGATTATTCGATCAGATATTTTCTAGAGAATATGAATAATTCGTCAAATTCGATGAAGAAACCTGGCATCGAAATGCATTCAGAACCGGACGTAAAATTTGGTCGTTATAAGCTCAGTATACCCACAATAATAAAAAATTCCATTAAATTTGTATTGAAAATATTTGAAACTCGACTTACTTTGAACTTTACTCCAGTCAATTTATGTAACAAAAAAAAATTAGCACTGTCGTTACAAGAAAAAGTTTAAATTAGTGCGCGCTTTTTTCAATTTAGCGATGCATCGATGTTTATCGATGTTTTGGGAAAGAGAATCGATTTGAAACATCGATTCTATTTTTAATCGATTATTTTAGCATCGATGCTTTTTTTAAACATCGCCCACCCCTATCGCGAGGGACGAAAATATCGTATACGCGATAAATCGCGAGTGCTCGACGAATGTTTGTGAAACTCTGAAAAATAATTTTCCATCGATTTTTTTTTTTCGCATCTGTCGCCCGTCGCGATGGCTTCGAATTAACACTCTCGATTAACATTTTGATTTTTCGATCGATATATATTTTTTTTTCACTAATATTTAATTTATCCTGATATATGAAATTGACATTTTGATTTTTCGATCGAGATATTTTTTTTTTTTCATTAATATTTAATTAATCGCGATGTATGAAAGTACCATACATGCGATAAGACGATAGTGCTCGCCGAATTTTTTTGAAATTCTCCAAATGAATTTTCGATCGAATCAAATATTTTTTTCGCATCTCTCGAATTGACGCGATGGCCTCGAATTACAATGGATAAGAAAATTCTTATAAAATACCTGTGTAAAAAAATTGACAAAACCGAGTAAACGTTACTGGTGTACAGTCTTACGTATACCTTCGACTCGACTCGATTTTCATATCATCGGATACTCATTAATGGAAATAATCATCTTTCATAATGCATAAATCAGAAAAAAAAAAATAATAATTAAAACGCATAAACCGTAAATTCGAAAAAAAAAAAAAATGTAACGCGCGCGTCAATAGTGACGATACGTTAAGCTCGATTGCCTACATCGGTAACAACGATAACAGTGTATCATCCAATAGGGGGCAAAGGATCGCGCGAACGATGAGAATTCGCCTTCCTTCGCGTCTATCGAGCAGTAGCGAGCTTTCACGATCGATGATAAACAAAACACTCGTGTCTTCTTCGTCGCGTATCGTCTTGACGCCATTTCTCAGTTAATCGACGTTTCGCGAATCGTACAGATCGTAAGCGAGTGACTCTTCTAACGCGTTGAGCATTTTATAAATCCTTCTGCGCAAATTAATTGGTTGTCAAAGCGTGTTATTTTCTTGTTGTGACTATCGTTATCCGTACCGATCCTGATATCGTTTCACGATGCCGCCGCGTGACAGAGGAAGATTTTCTCTGCTATTGCAGGACCGAGTTAAAGACGGAAGAATTTTTGAAGTGAATAAGCGTATAAACGGCATCACGTAAGCACTTTCTATGACATTCTCCATTAACGATTATTATTTCGATCGATTTTTTTTTCTTCAATTTATCGCGAGGGACGAAAATATTGTATACGCGATAAATTGCGAGTGCTCGACGAATGTTTGTGAAACTCTGAAAAATAATTTTCCATCGATTTTTTTTTCGCATCTGTCGCCCGTCGCGATGGCTGCGAATTATTACACTCTCGATTGACATTTTAATTTTTCGATCGAGATATATATTTTTTTTTTTCATTAATATTTAATTTATCCTGATGTATGAAATTGACATTTTAATTTTTCGATCGAAATATATATATATTTTTTTTTCATTAATATTTAATTAATCGCGATGTATGAAAATACCATACATGCGATAAGACGATAGTGCTCGCCGGATATTTTTGAAATTCTCCATATGAATTTTCGATCGAATCAAATTTTTTTTTCGCATCTCTCAGATTGACGCGATGGCCTCGAATTACAATGGATAAGAAAATTCCTATAAAATACATGTTTAAAAAAAAATAGCAAAACCGGGTGATCGTTGACGGTGTACAGTCGTACGTATTCCTTCGACTCGACTCGATTTTACATATCGTCGGATACTCATCAAGCGAAAAAACTTTGCACATTTTATAAACGGACAATTGTGTGATTATAGAAATACCGAGTCGTACCGCTTTTCGATCGCTTATTTTCCGAGTTTACGCGATTTGAGGAGGTGGTATCGCTGCGTATTACTAAAGACAGCGATTTGCATCAAAATTAATGAGAATTTCTACAACTTTCTAATCCACTAAAGCTTCGACAAAAATCCGTTCTGCAAAGGGTCCTAAGAAGATTAATTTACCATAACAATGATTCCAAAAAGATATCAACGAATTAAAAAAAAAATCATTGTTTAACGAATTATTCGGTTATCAAATTTTTTTTCTAATTTTCGGAAATTGTTGATTCGTTATAAAAAAAATGAAAATTTTTGTTTTTACAAATTTAGAAAAATCTTAAAAAAACGGCATAAAAATTCAATGTAATGCATGCATGCACCGGTATCAAAAGATCGGTCTTATCTATCAACTGACTCTCAATTTTGTGAAGATTGTGCGTACATATTTTCAATAAATGAGGCGTAACTCGCGAACCATCCAAAATAGACGGTGGATATGTCTCGATCGTAACTTCCTCGAGATTTCGTGCATCTACTGGTGCTTTCATATCGTTCGTATCTATCGGCCGACGCTCCGTGTCCATTCTCCGTTGAACCCGCTTTCTCGAGAGCATCGAGCCTTTGCCCCACCCACTCATTGCCTCCACTAATTGTATTATTTAATTGCAGAGCAAGATCCTATATATGTAGCCGATGATGAAGGATCTATCCACTACGGAAAGTAACGCGTCTGCGTGAAATCTCTTAGTGACAAACAGATTACTGAGGCTATTTCAAAACACAAAAATACAACCTCTTTCGGTCCTGTCCAACGACTCTTTCAAAATATAGAGGAGTAAAAAAATATCAAAGAACTCCACTTTTCCACAATTGTTTCGAGCAAATTTTTCAGCCAATCGTCCGACGCTCCGTAGCGCGACCTTTCTGCAATGTATAAATCAATCCCACTTGCAAAATATCTATTGAGTCGACTCGATTTTCTACCGGAAGTATGAATTTTCAATCGGCGAGCAAATAGAGGCGAAACCGCCTGAACTTTTGCCGTTTTCATAACTTGCGTGGCATCGTCTTATCGTCAGCGTCGGTGGCGTATCCGGTTACGTTTCGTTCGATTGAATCGTTTGTAATTTCTTTTGTCGAACGCACCGGACGCCCGAGCATGAATACGACTAGCCAATTAGAGATGAAATCTTCAGTATGTATCGCATCTGTACTCATTATTTGACATTTTATTATCAAGACGGTCGATGATTTATTCGGTATCGCTTCTCGAGATTGACTCCAACGTTAAACTAAGTCATCAATCGTAACGGAAGGAAAATCTTGGAACGAGCGAGCAATAGCGATTGCTCGACTATGCGTCTAATGTTTTTACTCGCTGTCCGGTATCCTATTATCATTCTGATTGTATCCTAATGATAACACGATACCGGACAGCGAGTAGAAATATTAGACTCACCGTCGAGTCGTCGTCTTTATCGACCTGTCCAAAATTCTGCTTTCGTTACTTGATTGACGTTAATTGACTTTCGAATCAATATCAAGATGTAACAATGAATGAAATATCGATCGTATTTGTAATGAATTGCCAAATCGCTTCTTGCGATCACGAAAACCGTGAAAGGATCGTTCCAATGATGAATCTCGTTGGTTCTTACTTGCGCATCAAGTACTTACCTACCTGCTTGGATGGCAGATGCGTGCAACTTGTGCCTAAATAGAATTATAATTATCAATATATTAATTCACCCAAAATAGTGCTTTTCGCATGAATTCGTTTCGCAATGTAACCAACGCTGTGTTCGGCAGTTCAGAGTTAAGCCGCGAATCGATTATTTTTGCCGATCGCTTTCTTTTGTCATCGCCGAGACACCCTGTTTATCAGTGTATACTCATGAATAAAAAAAAAAAATACATTTTCCATAATACATAAATGCAGACAGCAAAAATCGAGATGGATAAATCGTAATCCTTCTCCAAAAAATCCGTGGCTAAAATATATCGAAATTTCGATACATGTATTGTTGTCGCTTTATTCGTTGCCTGATTGGCTGTCAGAAGGGGCTGAAGCTAATGCTGTTAGACAAGCAATTTCAGTTATGTTGCATTTTGATAGTTGATAATTGATTGACAAACTTTGACAGTTCAAATAAATAATAAAGTCGAGTCGAAAAAAAAAAATTAACTAGAGAGATAAGGCTACGCACGCGAAGCGTGCGCTCACTGCTAGTAAAAGAAAAAAATCAATTTCTTTGGATAAATGTGTAGTTGTTCCATTGACATTTATTTGTAATGCATTCTATTATAGTTATCTATGGTGTCAGACGAAATTTTGTCGAGGAACAGCACGAAAAATTGGAAACTTGGACATAACTTTGATTCACAAACATTCGGATATATGTTTCGATAACCCGATCTGTCAGCACATAGCTGATTTTCAGCACGCGCTTAAATCCGCACTGAAACGGAACTTCTGGAAGCTGAAGAATCTGTACGAAACGACGGCATTACTGTAAGGATTGGTTTCAATTTTCTTTAATTTTTGCATTTGAGGAATTCTTATAATTCGATGCCTTTTGAGCGCTCCGATTCTTTGTCGTATTTCTATGCCAAAATACTTTGATTTAATGCACTGAAATGACATAGTGGTAGACCCTTTTTATTATTTGCTAACAAAAATGGTCAAATAATCCCGCAACTCAATATTTTATGAGAAATTCTTATTAGCCTAATATTGACACGATTCATCTGACACACAACGCAGTTGTTTTTCCGTAAAAACCATTAATGTTCGAATTGCGTTGAAAACTTTTTTCGTTTTCGTTGCAACAGATTCCCCCCCGAAGTAAAGATTGCGATGCCCTATAATAGTATTGTAAGTTCGATGAAGCGTTGGAGGAGATCTTCATATCCGCCGAATCCAACGACTCTTCAAGAGATTTCGATGCAGTTGGGGCGGGTTGAAAATCAACGGATGCTGGAATACGACGTCGGACGGCTTGTCTGCCGACAAGTTATAGACAGTCGTGGAAAAGTGCACGTGCTCTTTTTTGATCCCCAATTCGTCGAAACTTATTTCCGATCGGTCACGCGAATATTCATCGACGCCACGTTTCAAACGACGCCTAATGTGCAAGATGTGTATCAAATGTTGACGGTGTTGGGCATCGCTTATGATCATGTTAGTAGATCAATACCGTTAACACCAAAATATGTGGTCATCGGTTTCATTTTGCTCTCTTTATACAATACATTTCTATTCAACTGTATTTATTTTTGTCAGATGCTCACTGTCCAATTATAAAAGCTTTATGAGAGGTTAATTCGTTAACCACTTATTTTTAGGCGCTACCGTTTGTTCACGTGCTTATGTCGAGCAAAACGGAAGCAGCATATACTTCAGTATTATCTGAGTTAGCCAATTTAATATCAAGCGAAGGCGTGACTCTGGTAATGGCCGATTTCGAACAGGCGTTGCGCAATGCAAGTAAGACGGTCTTCACGAACGCGCTCGTTACAGGCTGCAACACCCACTACGATCGAGTATCCTTCTTCAAAAAATCCGTGGCTAAAATATATCGAAATTTCGATACATGTATTGCTGTCGCTTTATTCGTTGCCTGATTGGCTGTCAGAACGGGCTGAAGCTAATGCTGTTAGACAAGCAACTTCAGTTATGTTGCATTTTGATAGTTGATAGTTGATAATTGATTGACAAACTTTGACAGTTCAAATAAATAATAAAGTCGAGTCGAAAAAAAATAAATAAGTAGAGAGATAAGGCTACGCACGCGAAGCGTGCGCTCACTGCTAGTGTATCTTATTCTCCGTTTCACAATCAGGGCATGAAACGATTATATGATTCTCATGTAATTGTATTATTCCCGTTATTAACAACTTCTATGTCCATATTCACTTTGATCAGAGTGCACGGATTTTAATGTTGGCTTTGGATTTGTGAACATAGAACCAAATTAATCAGTCAAGTAAAAGTTGATGAATGTGATTTAAATACGGTTCCGATATGCAAAAATAAAATTGGTCAATGTACTGCAGAGTTTTACTATGGCGGGCTTTCATTTGCACATTTCCGCCGTTACCTTTATTTTTTCCCTCAATAATTTTCAAGCCCTAAATACGCCTTTCATGTCATTGTTATTATAATTTCCTCCACATCACTATACTTTTTCAAGGCGTTGTTGAAAAAACTTCACAAGCTGCGATTAAATCCGCTTGTGAACGAGAATAGGAATGCGAAGACCTTCGTCAAAAAAATCATGGCTTTGGCGTTCTTACCCGAAGACAAAATTCTAGACGTTTATGAACGTCTAAAAGGCGCTCTTGCACCGAATTTGGCTGTTGCCTTCCGTCCTTTCCTCGTATATTATGAGAGACAATGGCTAAGGATAGTGAAGCCGGCCGGTTTTTCGGTATACGGTCTCTCTCGACGTACGAATAACGTGACGGAATCGTACAATAGCGTGCTTGCGGATACATTGGGCAGACATCCGAGTGCATGGACATTTTTAGGTTGGTTATTTGTTCATTGTTCAATTCTATTATTTTCTGGGTTTTTCTGATTATTTATTATACCGTAGTCTATGCGAAGTTAGATCGGTTCCACGTTTTAACGTAACTTGAAAATAAACCACTGATAATTTCTTACTGCGGGGATCCGGGGTACATGACGTACTAGCTGTAGGCCGAAAGTGGCGATGCTGGCACCTTTATATTTCCCGAGTGCGAAGACGTGTGAACTTCACTTAACTTCAAGCCTGCGCGATCAATATTGTAACACTCAACACATGTCTATTTTTTTGTACTCGTACCGTATTCCTTCCTTCCCGTATCCCATTTCGTGTTGAATACGTAACAAGTATACCAACCACCCGTTTCATTCCTCTATGCCTGTAAGATAAGTACCGTTCGAGGCCACTGTAACGTTTATGACCATTTTTTACTATTTGATTAAAGAAAAATTCCATAATTACATGTTGATTTTTCGGAAGTATTCATAGAAATTCACGGAATGACCTACTGGACGTTTTATTTTGGATTCGATAGAATTTTGTTTTATTCCTTTGACTGTGGTGGCCACAGTTGGACCTAAGATGGCCAAAAACGGTATGTTTACCCTATACAGCACTCTTTCCATTATGTTCCTTTTTCCCCTCCCAAAGAGCACCTCCTCCGATTGACGTCGAAAGCGCGGGACGACGTTCAAAGTCTCGTCCGATCGAAAAGAATTCGCCGACACCCCAGATATTCAACCGTGTATAAACAGAGAGAGTTGGTGAAAGGTTCGTAATAGTACTATTAAAGCGTGGCATTACGTATAACAGTATAATCGCTCTACGAGTGTGATGAGTTTAGTAGTTTCATGTACGTTTGGAAAACTGTGCTTGCGATAATCAATTGAAAGATTCATGTGTACTGGCCAAATGTATGTACACATAGGGTTTGTCGGATTTTCAGCGGCTACCATACCTATGATTCAGAAGACAAAAATTAAGTCTACAGTAGGCAATCAGATAAGTTGAAAATTCGGAAACCCAGTCAATTAGGCACCGTTAGATAAGTTGAATATCCTAATACCTGTTCGAGTACCTGTCCACTATCTCTTGCGTTGAAAAAATGTCCCTTTCCGAAGCGTTCTCTCTGTCACACAAATGGCAGCAATGATTATATTGGTCGGTATGAAAAGCGAAGTAGGGCGCTGTTGCCTCGCTCAGCAGGTAGACGGATCCGTCGAACGGTCGGAATTCAACTTGATGGTGTTTTCTCAAACTTACCTGATCGCTGGCATTATCTGAGTTGGAAATACGTGATCGCTTACTGTATCTAACGTGTTCATTGCCAGTTTATGGTACCGTTTTTGTCTATTTTGATCTATTTATAATTGCGCTTCGTGATAAATTCGTTAGCATGGAAGGAGTTGTACTCGGGCAGCATCACTACCGACGAGTTCATTGATAAGGCTGCGGCCCTGAAAGGACACGTGCGACAACGTCTCGAAATCATCGGTAATAATCCCGAAGAGGAAGAATTGGAAATGGAAGAAACTCCTCAAAACGTTCGCGCCGGTAAATAGGATTATTGGACGGTTCTCCGTGTTTCTTATCATCTTCTCGAGCTTCGCTTGTCAACGTTCCTCGCTTTTTCGTGCTTCTGTCATCTTCAAACTTGAATAGTTTATTCTCTCTTCTCTTTTCAGCTCAGCGTCTTTTTGTCGTTCTATTATTGTCATTTCGCGCCTCATTACACCTTCTCGCCACCGTATCATCAGTATCGTTCTTTTTTTCCGCCATTCTTCACTTCATTACGCGACTGTGTTACTTATTCAACCAAAAGTCCCTCAATATGTAACTTTTTCTACCTCTTTCTTCCTCGCGAAACAATTTCAATGCACCCGCTGTCTTCCATTTATTTCCGGCATTGGCACTTCTATACTCTCTACATGTCATATTTGTTACTTTTTTAAAAGTTGACGATCCCGAATTTGAACACGAGATATTCGTCGGACTGCGTTTCGACGACGGAGAAAGGAATGTCGGAGGCCGAAACGAATTCGATAATAACGGTAAATTATATAAAAAACATGTTTTGACAATAAAAAATTATTTTGTAGTTGATTTTACCGGTACTCGGTTAATTGAAAATATTCGTTATTAATATGCTCAAGACTATTGCATTTCGCTGTTAATGGAGTTTCAAAAAACGTTTCAGCAATTAGATTTATATTGATAGTTTCAGATTCAGATTCAGAGCCCGAACACGCTGTCGTTCAAGTGGCCGACGCATCCGATAATGCGGGTATATATAATATAACTTCATTATAAAAAGTAAAAAAAATCGTACCTCGTAATCGTACACTCTGCTTTACGTAAAGAATAAATAGTATGTTCCGTGCTTATAAAGCGCATGCGGGAAAGTATCTAGATACATTCCCGCACGCTTTACTACATACGCGATGTCCGCCATGCTTTACAGGCACGGAATGAGGGACATTCCGTGCACGTGTACTATTGTACAGTAAAAGTACTATTGTACAGTAATATGTCTGATCGTCGCAGACTCAAAATTTCACGAGAGCGGTCGAATGTTTAGATTGTATTTTGATTTTTTTTTAGAATCAGACGCGGGAAGCAATCCTCCGGCAAACCGATCCGATATTGACGGTAAACTGACAAATATACGTATTCTGACCGTATATTATCTAATGATTATCAGGAAAAATTTCATGGAAATAATCATCGATAAGCTACAGTCGAAATGTTTATTTCAGAAACCGATTCGGAAGCAGACGTTGCTCCCGCCGAAAGACCCGCTATAACCCGCAATGCCCCGCAAAGACACGCTATACATATAAACGGTAAATTGGAAAAACTGATTTTGGTCATGTAGAATAGAAAAAGTATGGTACTCCATGCGAGAAGTCGGACTTCTCGCATTCGTGAAATAAAATTTCGTAAGATACTCGTGTTAGAAACTTTTTCTCAACTCGCGTGATTACAACTCACACTCGTCAGAAAAAGTTTGTTCGCACTCGTATCGTAATGTAGTATTACTGCACAAGGTGTGATAATGAGGAAATGGAAGCGGCGCAAACTATACTTAAATAATTTATTGCAGAATTAAATTTCGACGATTCTTCGGACGAAGAAGAAGATGAACAACCAAATGGTTAGTCTTATCCTATTAAATAGTGTTGATAAATCGAATTTTGACTTCTCGAATTTTTATTATATTTCATTATTGAATTCTCGTTAACGGAATAGCTAGGGGTTCTGATGAGGATCGTAGTGTTCCCGACGCGGAACAATGGCGATGGGACGATGATGCGTGGATGCCCTATAATCCGATTCCCGAAAGTAAGAAATGTATAATTCGTATATTTTAATGACCGAGTAAATGGATAATGCCCGTATTTAAGTCGTCACACTTCTGTCTCTGTGAAAGTCTAATCAAGACGTGTCATGATGGTCGATTCGAACGTAACTTTTATCGGTAAACAGACGCAAATTAAATTTTCATACCGCATCCTCATTGAAAAACAAATTAAAAGCATCAGTATCGGAATTGTTAGATGGAAAATGGTTGCAAAACGCGTTACGGTTTTTCAAGAATCCGAATAAGAAGTCTATTTTCTAAAATCCCAATTCGGGTTCGGAAAGTGAAATTTCGGAACGTTTTCACATACAACTTTCCTAAGTACACGCAAATGTATTCACGATTTTTTGTGGTTTATAAAGCAACCGCAACAGAACCCGTAGCAGCGGGAACCGCAGCAGTTGCCGCAGCAGAACCCGTCGCCGGAACCTCAGCAGGAACCGTAGCAGTCGCCGCAGCAGGAACCGTAGCAACGGCCGCATTGGCAATCGTCGTAACGGCCGCAGGAGCAACCGTAGCAACGGCCGCAGGAGCAACCGTAGCAACGGCCGCAGGAGCAATCGTCGTCACAGCCGCAGCAGCACCCGTAGCAACGGCCGCAGCAGCAACCGTAGCAACGGCCGCAGCAGCAACCGTAGCAACGGCCGCAGCAGCAACCGTAGCAACGGCCGCAGCAGCAACCGTAGCAACGGCCGCAGCAGCAACCGTAGCAACGGTCGCAGGAGCAACCGTCGCTACGGCCGCATCAGCAATCGTCGTAACAGCCGCAGGAGCAACCGTCGTAACGGCCGCAGGAGGAACCGTAGCAACAGCCGCAGGAGCAACCGTAGCAACGGCCGCAGGAGCAATCGTCGTAACAGCCGCAGCAGCACCCGTAGCAACGGCCGCAGCAGCAACCGTAGCAACGGTCGCAGGAGCAACCGTCGCTACGGCCGCATCAGCAATCGTCGTAACAGCCGCAGCAGCACCCGTGACAACGGCCGCAGGAGCACCCGTAGCAACGGCCGCAGGAGCAACCGTCGTAACGGCCGCAGGAGCACCCGTCGTAACGGCCGCAGGAGCAACCGTAGCAACTCCCGCAACAGCAACCGTAGCAACGGCCGCAGTAGCAACTGTAGCCGTCGCCGCGGAACCCGTCGCAGGAACTTCCAGAGGAACCGTAGCAGCCGCCACAGCAAGCACTGCAACAGGAGGTAATGATAATGGATTTGTAGAATGTGGTAAAAAAATTAACTTCACCAATAAATACAATTTCACTTTACTTCATCAATAAATACAACTTTTATTCACAGTTTCCCGAAGTCGAAAAAAAAATCTTCGCAAGAAAAGATCCCGTCGAAGGAAAGCCGAGAACGGCGGAGAAAATCTCCCGCCACGAGGCCGCAAGCGTCGTAGACGAGCAGCCACCACAGTAGTTGAAGGTAACATTACATTTTTATAAAGGATGCAAAATTGATTTACAATGTCTCTTTAAGAGAGACCTATTGATAAAATCGTTTGTCCCTCTTTCCGTTCCTTCTTTCGGCTATTACTTACGTGTTCGAGTTTTTCGGAGTTACAAGCGTCTCCCGCAAAGTGTATCGAGACGAGAAATTTCTAAAGTCCGTAGGGGCATCCTTTCGTCAAAAACAAGTCGGTGTTGCAGAGAACCGGTCTCTGGTTGCGTTGAATAAAATCGATCGTGATAACAGTAGTAAAGATTCGATAATGTTTAAACGACACAAACCTCTCCCGCAAGGTGTATCGAGACGCGAAATTTATAGAGTACGTAGGGACATCATTTCGTTGAAAACAAGTCCGTGTTGCAAAGAACCGGTCTCTGGTTGCGTTGAATAAAATCGATCGCGATAACTGTAGTAGAGAATCGCTAATGTTTATACAACACAAACGTCTCCCGCAAGGTGTATCGAGACAAGAAATTTCTAGAGTCCGTAGCGACATCATTTCGTCCAAAAACAAGTCGGTGTTGCAGAGAACCGGTCTCTGGTTGCGTTGAATAAAATCGATCGCGAAAACTGTAGTAGAGAATCGCTAATGTTTATACGACACAAACGTCTCCCGCCAGGTGTATCGAGACGAGAAATTTGTAGAGTACGTAGGGACATCCTTTCGTCGAAAACAAGTCGGTGTTGCAGAGAACCGGTCTCTGGTTGCGTTGAATAAAATCGATCGCGATAACTGTAGTATAGATTCGATAATGTTTAAACGACACAAACGTCTCCCGCAAGGTGTATCGAGACAAGAAATTTCTAGAGTACATAGGGACATCCTTTCGTCGAAAACAAGTCGGTGTTGCAGAGAACCGGTCTCTGGTTGCGTTGAATAAAATCGATCGCGATAACTGTAGTATAGATTCGATAATGTTTAAACGACACAAACGTCTCCCGCAAGGTGTATCGAGACGAGAAATTTGTAGAGTCCGTAGCGACATCATTTCGTCGAAAACAAGTCGGTGTTGCAGAGAACCGGTCTCTGGTTGCGTTGAATAAAATCGATCGTGATAACTGTAGTAGAGATTCGATAATGTTTATACGACACAAACGTCTCCCGCAAGGTGTATCGAGACAAGAAATTTCTAGAGTACATAGGGACATCCTTTCGTCGAAAACAAGTCGGTGTTGCAGAGAACCGGTCTCTGGTTGCGTTGAATAAAATCGATCGCGATAACTGTAGTATAGATTCGATAATGTTCAAACGACACAAACGTCTCCCGCAAGGTGTATCGAGACGAGAAATTTGTAGAGTACGTAGGGACATCCTTTCGTCGAAAACAAGTCGGTGTTGCAGAGAACCGGTCTCTGGTTGCGTTGAATAAAATCGATTGCGATAACTGTAGTATAGATTCGATAATGTTTAGACGACCTAAACATCTCCCGCAAGGTGTATCGAGACGAGAAATTTCTAGAGTACATAGGGACATCCTTTCGTCGAAAACAAGTCGGTGTTGCAGAGAACCGGTCTCTGGTTGCGTTGAATAAAATCGATCGCGATAACTGTAGTATAGATTCGATAATGTTTAAACGACACAAACGTCTCCCGCAAGGTGTATCGAGACGAGAAATTTGTAGAGTACGTAGGGACATCCTTTCGTCGAAAACAAGTCGGTGTTGCAGAGAACCGGTCTCTGGTTGCGTTGAATAAAATCGATCGCGATAATTGTAGTAAAGATTCGATAATGTTTAAACGACACAAACCTCTCCCGCAAGGTGTATCGAGACGCGAAATTTGTAGAGTACGCAGGGACATCATTTCGTCGAAAACAAGTCCGTGTTGCAAAGAACCGGTCTCTGGTTGCGTTGACTAAAATCGATCGCGATAACTGTAGTAGACATTCGCTAATGTTTAGACGACCTAAACATCTCCCGCAAGGTGTATCGAGACGAGAAATTTCTAGAGTCCGTAGGGACATCATTTCGTCGAAAACAAGTCGGTGTTGCAGAGAACCGGTCTCTGGTTGCGTTGAATAAAATCGATCGCGATAACTGTAGTATAGATTCGATAATGTTTAAACGACACAAACGTCTCCCGCAAGGTGTATCGAGACGAGAAATATCTGAAGTCCGTAGGGGCATCCTTTCGTCAAAAACAAGTCGGTGTTGCAGAGAACCGGTCTCTGGTTGCGTTGAATAAAATCGATCGTGATAACTGTAGTAAAGATTCGATAATGTTTAAACGACACGAACCTCTCCCGCAAGGTGTATCGAGACGCGAAATTTGTAGAGTACGCAGGGACATCATTTCGTCGAAAACAAGTCCGTGTTGCAAAGAACCGGTCTCTGGTTGCGTTGACTAAAATCGATCGCGATAACTGTAGTAGACATTCGCTAATGTTTAGACGACCTAAACATCTCCCGCAAGGTGTATCGAGACGAGAAATTTCTAGAGTCCGTAGGGACATCATTTCGTCGAAAACAAGTCGGTGTTGCAGAGAACCGATCTCTGGTTGCGTTGAATAAAATCGATCGCGATAACTGTAGTATAGATTCGATAATGTTTAAACGACACAAACGTCTCCCGCAAGGTGTATCGAGACGAGAAATTTGTAGAGTACGTAGGGACATCCTTTCGTCGAAAACAAGTCGGTGTTGCAGAGAACCGGTCTCTGGTTGCGTTGAATAAAATCGATCGCGATAACTGTAGTATAGATTCGATAATGTTTAAACGACACAAACGTCTCCCGCAAGGTGTATCGAGACAAGAAATTTCTAGAGTACATAGGGACATCCTTTCGTCGAAAACAAGTCGGTGTTGCAGAGAACCGGTCTCTGGTTGCGTTGAATAAAATCGATCGCGATAACTGTAGTATAGATTCGATAATGTTTAGACGACCTAAACATCTCCCGCAAGGTGTATCGAGACGAGAAATTTCTAGAGTACATAGGGACATCCTTTCGTCGAAAACAAGTCGGTGTTGCAGAGAACCGGTCTCCGGTTGCGTTGAATAAAATCGATCGCGATAACTGTAGTATAGATTCGATAATGTTTAAACGACACAAACGTCTCCCGCAAGGTGTATCGAGACGAGAAATTTCTGAAGTCCGTAGGGGCATCCTTTCGTCAAAAACAAGTCGGTGTTGCAGAGAACCGGTCTCTGGTTGCGTTGAATAAAATCGATCGTGATAACTGTAGTAAAGATTCGATAATGTTTAAACGACACGAACCTCTCCCGCAAGGTGTATCGAGACGCGAAATTTGTAGAGTACGCAGGGACATCATTTCGTCGAAAACAAGTCCGTGTTGCAAAGAACCGGTCTCTGGTTGCGTTGACTAAAATCGATCGCGATAACTGTAGTAGACATTCGCTAATGTTTAGACGACCTAAACATCTCCCGCAAGGTGTATCGAGACGAGAAATTTGTAGAGTCCGTAGCGACATCATTTCGTCGAAAACAAGTCGGTGTTGCAGAGAACCGGTCTCTGGTTGCGTTGAATAAAATCGATCGTGATAACTGTAGTAGAGATTCGATAATGTTTATACGACACAAACGTCTCCCGCAAGGTGTATCGAGACAAGAAATTTCTAGAGTACATAGGGACATCCTTTCGTCGAAAACAAGTCGGTGTTGCAGAGAACCGGTCTCTGGTTGCGTTGAATAAAATCGATCGCGATAACTGTAGTATAGATTCGATAATGTTCAAACGACACAAACGTCTCCCGCAAGGTGTATCGAGACGAGAAATTTGTAGAGTACGTAGGGACATCCTTTCGTCGAAAACAAGTCGGTGTTGCAGAGAACCGGTCTCTGGTTGCGTTGAATAAAATCGATTGCGATAACTGTAGTATAGATTCGATAATGTTTAGACGACCTAAACATCTCCCGCAAGGTGTATCGAGACGAGAAATTTCTAGAGTACATAGGGACATCCTTTCGTCGAAAACAAGTCGGTGTTGCAGAGAACCGGTCTCTGGTTGCGTTGAATAAAATCGATCGCGATAACTGTAGTATAGATTCGATAATGTTTAAACGACACAAACGTCTCCCGCAAGGTGTATCGAGACGAGAAATTTGTAGAGTACGTAGGGACATCCTTTCGTCGAAAACAAGTCGGTGTTGCAGAGAACCGGTCTCTGGTTGCGTTGAATAAAATCGATCGCGATAATTGTAGTAAAGATTCGATAATGTTTAAACGACACAAACCTCTCCCGCAAGGTGTATCGAGACGCGAAATTTGTAGAGTACGCAGGGACATCATTTCGTCGAAAACAAGTCCGTGTTGCAAAGAACCGGTCTCTGGTTGCGTTGACTAAAATCGATCGCGATAACTGTAGTAGACATTCGCTAATGTTTAGACGACCTAAACATCTCCCGCAAGGTGTATCGAGACGAGAAATTTCTAGAGTCCGTAGGGACATCATTTCGTCGAAAACAAGTCGGTGTTGCAGAGAACCGGTCTCTGGTTGCGTTGAATAAAATCGATCGCGATAACTGTAGTATAGATTCGATAATGTTTAAACGACACAAACGTCTCCCGCAAGGTGTATCGAGACGAGAAATATCTGAAGTCCGTAGGGGCATCCTTTCGTCAAAAACAAGTCGGTGTTGCAGAGAACCGGTCTCTGGTTGCGTTGAATAAAATCGATCGTGATAACTGTAGTAAAGATTCGATAATGTTTAAACGACACGAACCTCTCCCGCAAGGTGTATCGAGACGCGAAATTTGTAGAGTACGCAGGGACATCATTTCGTCGAAAACAAGTCCGTGTTGCAAAGAACCGGTCTCTGGTTGCGTTGACTAAAATCGATCGCGATAACTGTAGTAGACATTCGCTAATGTTTAGACGACCTAAACATCTCCCGCAAGGTGTATCGAGACGAGAAATTTCTAGAGTCCGTAGGGACATCATTTCGTCGAAAACAAGTCGGTGTTGCAGAGAACCGATCTCTGGTTGCGTTGAATAAAATCGATCGCGATAACTGTAGTATAGATTCGATAATGTTTAAACGACACAAACGTCTCCCGCAAGGTGTATCGAGACGAGAAATTTGTAGAGTACGTAGGGACATCCTTTCGTCGAAAACAAGTCGGTGTTGCAGAGAACCGGTCTCTGGTTGCGTTGAATAAAATCGATCGCGATAACTGTAGTATAGATTCGATAATGTTTAAACGACACAAACGTCTCCCGCAAGGTGTATCGAGACAAGAAATTTCTAGAGTACATAGGGACATCCTTTCGTCGAAAACAAGTCGGTGTTGCAGAGAACCGGTCTCTGGTTGCGTTGAATAAAATCGATCGCGATAACTGTAGTATAGATTCGATAATGTTTAGACGACCTAAACATCTCCCGCAAGGTGTATCGAGACGAGAAATTTCTAGAGTACATAGGGACATCCTTTCGTCGAAAACAAGTCGGTGTTGCAGAGAACCGGTCTCCGGTTGCGTTGAATAAAATCGATCGCGATAACTGTAGTATAGATTCGATAATGTTTAAACGACACAAACGTCTCCCGCAAGGTGTATCGAGACGAGAAATTTCTGAAGTCCGTAGGGGCATCCTTTCGTCAAAAACAAGTCGGTGTTGCAGAGAACCGGTCTCTGGTTGCGTTGAATAAAATCGATCGTGATAACTGTAGTAAAGATTCGATAATGTTTAAACGACACGAACCTCTCCCGCAAGGTGTATCGAGACGCGAAATTTGTAGAGTACGCAGGGACATCATTTCGTCGAAAACAAGTCCGTGTTGCAAAGAACCGGTCTCTGGTTGCGTTGACTAAAATCGATCGCGATAACTGTAGTAGACATTCGCTAATGTTTAGACGACCTAAACATCTCCCGCAAGGTATATCGAGACGAGAAATTTCTAGAGTCCGTAGGGACATCATTTCGTCGAAAACAAGTCGGTGTTGCAGAGAACCGGTCTCTGGTTGCGTTGAATAAAATCGATCGCGATAACTGTAGTATAGATTCGATAATGTTTAAACGACACAAACGTCTCCCGCAAGGTGTATCGAGACGAGAAATTTGTAGAGTACGTAGGGACATCCTTTCGTCGAAAACAAGTCGGTGTTGCAGAGAACCGGTCTCTGGTTGCGTTGAATAAAATCGATCGCGATAACTGTAGTATAGATTCGATAATGTTTAAACGACACAAACGTCTCCCGCAAGGTGTATCGAGACAAGAAATTTCTAGAGTACATAGGGACATCCTTTCGTCGAAAACAAGTCGGTGTTGCAGAGAACCGGTCTCTGGTTGCGTTGAATAAAATCGATCGCGATAACTGTAGTATAGATTCGATAATGTTTAGACGACCTAAACATCTCCCGCAAGGTGTATCGAGACGAGAAATTTCTAGAGTACGTAGGGACATCCTTTCGTCGAAAACAAGTCGGTGTTGCAGAGAACCGGTCTCCGGTTGCGTTGAATAAAATCGATCGCGATAACTGTAGTATAGATTCGATAATGTTTAAACGACACAAACGTCTCCCGCAAGGTGTATCGAGACGAGAAATTTCTGAAGTCCGTAGGGGCATCCTTTCGTCAAAAACAAGTCGGTGTTGCAGAGAACCGGTCTCTGGTTGCGTTGAATAAAATCGATCGTGATAACTGTAGTAAAGATTCGATAATGTTTAAACGACACGAACCTCTCCCGCAAGGTGTATCGAGACGCGAAATTTGTAGAGTACGCAGGGACATCATTTCGTCGAAAACAAGTCCGTGTTGCAAAGAACCGGTCTCTGGTTGCGTTGACTAAAATCGATCGCGATAACTGTAGTAGACATTCGCTAATGTTTAGACGACCTAAACATCTCCCGCAAGGTGTATCGAGACGAGAAATTTCTAGAGTCCGTAGGGACATCATTTCGTCGAAAACAAGTCGGTGTTGCAGAGAACCGGTCTCTGGTTGCGTTGAATAAAATCGATCGCGATAACTGTAGTATAGATTCGATAATGTTTAAACGACACAAACGTCTCCCGCAAGGTGTATCGAGACGAGAAATTTGTAGAGTACGTAGGGACATCCTTTCGTCGAAAACAAGTCGGTGTTGCAGAGAACCGGTCTCTGGTTGCGTTGAATAAAATCGATCGCGATAACTGTAGTATAGATTCGATAATGTTTAAACGACACAAACGTCTCCCGCAAGGTGTATCGAGACAAGAAATTTCTAGAGTACATAGGGACATCCTTTCGTCGAAAACAAGTCGGTGTTGCAGAGAACCGGTCTCTGGTTGCGTTGAATAAAATCGATCGCGATAACTGTAGTATAGATTCGATAATGTTTAAACGACACAAACGTCTCCCGCAAGGTGTATCGAGACGAGAAATTTGTAGAGTACGTAGGGACATCCTTTCGTCGAAAACAAGTCGGTGTTGCAGAGAACCGGTCTCTGGTTGCGTTGAATAAAATCGATCGCGATAATTGTAGTAAAGATTCGATAATGTTTAAACGACACAAACCTCTCCCGCAAGGTGTATCGAGACGCGAAATTTGTAGAGTACGCAGGGACATCCTTTCGTCGAAAACAAGTCGGTGTTGCAGAGAACCGGTCTCTGGTTGCGTTGAATAAAATCGATCGCGATAACTGTAGTATAGATTCGATAATGTTCAAACGACACAAACGTCTCCCGCAAGGTGTATCGAAACGAGAAATTTGTAGAGTACGTAGGGACATCCTTTCGTCGAAAACAAGTCGGTGTTGCAGAGAACCGGTCTCTGGTTGCGTTGAATAAAATCGATCGCGATAACTGTAGTATAGATTCGATAATGTTCAAACGACACAAACGTCTCCCGCAAGGTGTATCGAGACGAAAAATTTCTAAAGTCCGTAGGGGCATCCTTTCGTCAAAAACAAGTCGGTGTTGCAGAGAACCGGTCTCTGGTTGCGTTGAATAAAATCGATTGCGATAACTGTAGTATAGATTCGATAATGTTTAGACGACCTAAACATCTCCCGCAAGGTGTATCGAGACGAGAAATTTCTAGAGTACATAGGGACATCCTTTCGTCGAAAACAAGTCGGTGTTGCAGAGAACCGGTCTCTGGTTGCGTTGAATAAAATCGATCGCGATAACTGTAGTATAGATTCGATAATGTTTAAACGACACAAACGTCTCCCGCAAGGTGTATCGAGACGAGAAATTTGTAGAGTACGTAGGGACATCCTTTCGTCGAAAACAAGTCGGTGTTGCAGAGAACCGGTCTCTGGTTGCGTTGAATAAAATCGATCGCGATAATTGTAGTAAAGATTCGATAATGTTTAAACGACACAAACCTCTCCCGCAAGGTGTATCGAGACGCGAAATTTGTAGAGTACGCAGGGACATCATTTCGTCGAAAACAAGTCCGTGTTGCAAAGAACCGGTCTCTGGTTGCGTTGACTAAAATCGATCGCGATAACTGTAGTAGACATTCGCTAATGTTTAGACGACCTAAACATCTCCCGCAAGGTGTATCGAGACGAGAAATTTCTAGAGTCCGTAGGGACATCATTTCGTCGAAAACAAGTCGGTGTTGCAGAGAACCGGTCTCTGGTTGCGTTGAATAAAATCGATCGCGATAACTGTAGTATAGATTCGATAATGTTTAAACGACACAAACGTCTCCCGCAAGGTGTATCGAGACGAGAAATTTCTAAAGTCCGTAGGGGCATCCTTTCGTCAAAAACAAGTCGGTGTTGCAGAGAACCGGTCTCTGGTTGCGTTGAATAAAATCGATCGTGATAACTGTAGTAAAGATTCGATAATGTTTAAACGACACGAACCTCTCCCGCAAGGTGTATCGAGACGCGAAATTTGTAGAGTACGCAGGGACATCATTTCGTCGAAAACAAGTCCGTGTTGCAAAGAACCGGTCTCTGGTTGCGTTGACTAAAATCGATCGCGATAACTGTAGTAGACATTCGCTAATGTTTAGACGACCTAAACATCTCCCGCAAGGTATATCGAGACGAGAAATTTCTAGAGTCCGTAGGGACATCATTTCGTCGAAAACAAGTCGGTGTTGCAGAGAACCGGTCTCTGGTTGCGTTGAATAAAATCGATCGCGATAACTGTAGTATAGATTCGATAATGTTTAAACGACACAAACGTCTCCCGCAAGGTGTATCGAGACGAGAAATTTGTAGAGTACGTAGGGACATCCTTTCGTCGAAAACAAGTCGGTGTTGCAGAAAACCGGTCTCTGGTTGCGTTGAATAAAATCGATCGCGATAACTGTAGTAGAGATTCGCTAATGTTTAGACGACCTAAACGTCTCCCGCAAGGTGTATCGAGACGCGAAATTTCTAAAGTCCGTAGGGGCATCCTTTTTTCAAAAACAAGTCGGTGTTGCAGAGAACCGGTCTCTGGTTGCGTTGAATAAAATCGATCGTGATAACTGTAGTGGAGATTCGATAATGTTTCATCGAAACAAGTCGGTGTTGCAAAGGACTGGGCTCTCGTTGCTTAAAAAAAAAAAAAAAAAAAAAAAACAAATGCGATGAGTGTCGTACTACCGCACTGTATTTCTGACCAGAGAAACGTCTTCCGCATTATAAATCAAGCCAATTTTTTTCTAGATTGTACACATTTGTACTTTACGAAAGGAAACTCGTAATGCAGAGTGTTGTAAATAAATTTTGCATCCTTAGTAATGTTACTAGTGTATGTTATGATAAAAAAAATCTCTCTACTTTAATAATGTTGTTGCGATATGTGCATGTCAAACACGCAGAAATGCAGCCAAAGACATGCATCTATACTCTATACTTTTAGCATAGAGGATTTTTGTGCCGGCACTTTTTGAAGCGCGGTTGCAGATGGTCATATACAAATTACTCTTAATCGCTCTCTTCAAAAGTTGATGGGCCACCATATTGCGATAGTGTCTCGAAATTATCGAATTGCGATATTTATATTATTGTCGGTTTGTTTGTGTCGTGATTGATCAAGACTGAATGGGAGATGATGTGCGCGACTGAAACCCTCTTGTTATTGATGTATAATCGGTGCCGTCATTGTTTAGTGAAAGTATTATGATAGTAGATATAATGAGCAAAATGATATGTCAACATGGGCTTCCTTCTTCAAAAAATCCGTGGCTAAAATATATCGAAATTTCGATACATGTATTGTTGTCGCTTTATTCGTTGTCTGATTGGCTGTCAGAAGGGGCTAATGCTATTAGACAAGCAACTTCACTTATGTTGCATTTTGATAGTTGATAGTTGATTGACAAACTTTGACAGTTCAAATAAATAATAAAGTCGAGTCGAAAATAAATAAAATTAAATAGAGAGATAAGGCTACGCACGCGAAGCGTGCGCTCACTGCTAGTAAGTGTAACTTTGCCATAATAGCAAATATGAAACTCATGTTTTCGTTTGGTTACTTCAAGCTGAAAGCTTCCAAACGAATAATCAGACAATATGTTCTTTAAAATCCACGTCGCAATAGTAGCAAAATTTAAACTTATATTTTTCGTTTCGTTATTTGAAGCTGGAAGCGTCGTAAGCATGCAGCAATGCAGCCGAGAGCACGCGTCTTCTATACTTTACGTAAGGTGGATTGTATGCTTTTGCCTGCGTTCTTCGGAACGCGGATGCGGACGATCGTGTTAAAGCTATAATTAACGATTGAAATTACGAAAACTTTTCGTCCCGCTAATGAAAAATCGGCGTCGTCCTACTAACGTTGCACGCATAAAAATATGGTCATTTTTAAAAGTAGTCGGAAATAAGTATAGTATGCTACAGGGGAGGAAGTGGGATTCCACCTTGTGCGATTCAGCGCCCGCTTCGCTCGGGCGGCAAACTTCGTACTCGGTGAAAAGCACGCACTTCCCTTAGTTGTAGCATAATGTACTATTGTATCGCGGATTGCTATAGGTAACAGCAAAGCAGCAAAGTATTTCATAAAAAAATGATTGACTGACTTTGAGACGCTACAGCGTCTCTTAATAATATGAAAATAATCAGACAATATGTTCTGTAAAATCCACGTTGCAATAACACCAAGTTTAAACATATGTTTTTCGTTTCGTTATTCGAAGCTGAAAGCGTCGTATGCATGCAGTAATGCAGCCGAGAGCACGCGTCTTCTATACTTAACGTATGGTGGATTGTATGCTTTTGCCCGCGTTCTTCAGAACGCGGATGCGGACGATCGTGTTGAAGCTACGATTAACCATTGAAATATAATTTTATCCCGACTACCATAAGAAGACCATATTCCATGCCTGTAACGCTGATGGAAAGTTGTCGATTCTTGCCAGCAAGACGAAAACTACTTTTCGTCTCGCTAATAAAAAATCGGCGTCGTTCTACTAACGTTGCACGCATAAACATATGTTCATTTTTTAACGTAGTCGGAAATAAGTATAGTATGCTACACGGGATGGAGTGGGATTTCACCTTGTGTGAGTCAGCTCTCGCTTCACTCGGGCGGCAAACTTCGTACTCGGTGAAAAGCATGCACTTCCCTCAGTTGTAGCATAATGTACTATTGTACCGCGGATTGCTACATGTAACTTGCAACAAAGTATTTGATAAAAAAATTATTGACTTTGACTTTGAGATGCTACAGCGTCTCTTGATAATATGAAAATAATTAGACAATATGTTCTTTAAAATCCATGTTGCAATAACACCAAGTTTAAACTTATGTTTTTCGTTTCGTTACTCGAAGCTGAAAGCGTCGTAAGCATGCAGTAATGCAGCCGAAAGCACGCGTCTTCTATACTTAACGTATGGTGGATTGTATGCTTTTGCCCGCGTTCTTCGGAACGCGGATGCGGACGATTGTGTTGAAGCTACAATTAACGATTGAATCATAATTTTTTCCCGTCTACGATAAAAATACCTTATTCCATGCCTGCAAAAAAAAATATAAATACGGCCATTTTTAATGCAAACGGGATAAAAGTAAAGTGTGCTACCCGGCAAGGACCGGTTTTTCACCTTTTGTGATTTTAGCTCTCACTTCGTTCGGGCAGCTAACTTCATAGTCGACGAAAAATATGGAATTTCTCCCTTGTAGAATAATCTACTATTGCACGGCGATTGCTATGTATATCTGTCAGCGGAGTATGTAACAAAATAATATTAATACTTGGTTTTGAGACGCTACAGCGTCACTTGATGATAAAACAACAATCAGTCAATATATTCTTCTAATACCGCGTTGCAATACAAGCCAAAGATACAATCAAGATTTTCGTTCAGTAACTGGAAGGTGAATGCGTCGTAAGCATGCAGTAATGCAGCCGAGAGCACGCGTCTACTATGCTTTCAGTGTAGTGGAATTGTATGCTTTTGCCCGCGTTCTTCCGAACGCGGATGCGGACGATTGTGTCCACGTTGCGATTAACGTTCGGAATTCAATTTGTATCGCGGCTATTTATATCATATGCTTCGATATCTTCCTGAAAGGATATTTATCTTGCAGTAACGCAATTTAATATTACAGACATTTTCAGTGATATGTGACAGGTAAATTATTGTGCACTAAATATCAATATATGCCGTAGCGTCTCGACACCGAGTACTGTAAAGTGTTTTTTAAGAGTTGAGACTCTGGCGTGTAAAGTGAAAATCGATGATTTCTAAAAGCCAAGTATCGCCCCAAATTTTTTACGCCACATTATTCATATATTTTCGATGTCCGCTTTCAAACGCGACCATTGGCAATGACAGCTGTTGTGTCGATGTTGACATATCATAACTTGCGCATTTCGTTTCTCCAGATTGTTTCGTAGTTTCAGTGTTTAGTTCTTCCTTATAGCCTCTCCTTCATTTTTGAATTAACATAAATTTTCATAATAGGATTCCATATATCTGTATACTTTTGTAACCATCTATTCGAGTGGTTCTTTGATTTTTTGGAAAGAAGACTTGTTGTGAGAGTTATAACATACACTAATTAGTTTCCTTTATTTTACAGTGAAAAAATGCATCGTGTGTTTGACGGAAAACCCCGACCACATTTTCGTGCCGTGTGGTCACAATTGTTGCTGCGGCGAATGTGCCGATCGGATTGCGCATGGCACTCAACGGTGTCCACTATGCCGGGATGATTTTTATCAAGCCGTCCGGGTCTTTAGCCTAGCGGCATAATAAATCGTTTGTCGTTCAAGTCTAAAAAAATTGGATGAAATTGTTAATAAAACTTTTAAAAATGTTAATTGACAAAAGTATTACTTTCTTATTGAAAATCGTAGGTTCATGACCAAGCATTCTTACATCTTAAATAATGTATCAACGAACCTGTTTCTGGGAAACAGGAAAACTGAAGTAAAGAGAGGAAAAGAGGCGGAAAAATAAGCTGTTATTATATCCAATTCATTTATAAAATCACTTACCTCAAGAAAATATGAAATGCCTCCGACTCGCGACTTTTCAGGGTCAATCGACCGGACCAACAATAAATAAGCAATTCGAAATTTTAGAACGAAAAAAATGTTTTGCGAACGCACTTCGTTTTACGAGAAACCGAAGGAAAGATATACGATTTACAAATTTGATAGGCATTTATCTATGGCAACGTATCGCATTCTGATAAGCCATGTCATGGGTCGAATAGAAAAATCTTTCATAATGCGTATACGATAAATAAAGTGATAGAAAATAACCGAGACGCATAAATCGTAATTAAAAAAAAACATATATATATATATGTGTTTAGAAGACATTTAATTCGTCGATAAATCTCCAAATCCTTGTGCGCCTTTAATTCTTGTTTTGAGCTATACAAAGATCGATGCTTTATAACTCCGACGGGTTCACCGGGAAGACAATGCCCATGGAAATGCAAAACAACGGGAATTCTACGATATCTGTGGCGCCACAATTTGACCATGGAATAAGCATTTTTAGGTCGAGATAAACTAATGTCGAAAATTAGCCGGATAATTGTGTCAGTCATCCTCTTAATATCTTTGTCATCATACATATACATACACATACATACGCCCAGATGCCGGCTAAAAATTGGATTTCTCGACGTTTTAGACTTCTTCAAGTACGTTGTTGCTACTTTAGGTATCAAAATCTTGACATTTTCTTTACGAAAAAATCAAGATTGGTGACAGCGTCAAATGTCGATATCTCAGTAAAATTTCGAGATCTATAATGCAATCAACTCAAGATTTCTAAAGACAAGAAGACTTGTCTCGTAAAAGCTTGAAGGTTGGTTGCAGACCATTTGCGCTATCCAGAATGCACCACGGGGAGGTTGTCTGCTTGGCATTCCACACACACACACAGACGCACAGGCACACGCACACGCACACGCAAACACACTTACATGTGTGTGCGCGCGCGCAGAGATAAGGACCGCGGGGCGTCACTACCGCATTTGCTGAACTCAAAACCCTCTCTGCACACGCACACGCACACGCACACGCACACGCACACGCACACGCACACGCACACGCACACGCACACGCACACGCACACGCACACGCACACGCACACGCACACGCACACGCACACGCACACGCACACGCACACGCACACGCACACGCACACGCACACGCACACGCACACGCACACGCACACGAACACGCACACACATTCAAGGAATGCGCGCGCAGAGATAAGGACCGCGGGGCGTCACTACCGCATTTGCTGAACTCAAAACCCTCTCTGCACACGCACACGCCACAGACACACACACACACACACACACACACACACATACACACACGCGCGCGCGCGCGCGCGCGCACATTCACCTTTGCAGGATGAATGTTCCGTTGCAATTGACAGCGTGCTCGTTCCATTTTTTACAAAGATTTTTTGGTCCTGGTGCCGGTGGTTTGCGGATCATGCGTTCAACCGCCATGCCGCACCTATCGCATACGTACACATACGCTTGTGGAAGAAGATGCCATTGTACATCTTTCTCGCTCTGAATGTTGCATTTCGCAATTTTATTGACCCTGGCTAATTCGCGTGAGTATAAGCCATTGTGCTCGGCATTGTCGTTTCGATGTCCACCGATTAAATCGACGTACGCGTGAAGCATCTCATGGAGAATTGTCGTCACCAAGATCGATCGCGGCTGTCCTTTCGTATCTTTGACCGAAATTCGGATTAATCGTTGAACGAAATCGGTAACCCCGAACAACGTCCTGATCCGTCGATCCCAGCGGAGTTGGTATCCCTTTAATTTATTGTCGAAAAACCTGATATTGAATTGGCGAAATATTTCGTGTATATCAGGGTCCGTGTCGGCCTCGAACGCGGGGTGCACAATTGAGGATCGTGCGGGATTAAAATTAGCCGGCAATGGGATAGGCTTTGTAATGCCCAGATTATAGGCCATTGGCACTGAAACATCCGAGCCCGCCGAATTTTCCCTTTTTCTTTTGCTTCGCGTATCCATATTGGGCGACTCTTCCTTGTATCGACTATACAATTATGACCAACGACTGAACGATGACCAACCGACGACAAACCCAATATTATTTCCGACAATTACAATGACTGACGACGAATTGAATGACCGACGACACGATTACGATCACCGACCGAACGGCGACCAACCGACAACAAACCCAATATTATTTCCGACGACACGATTGCGACCGACGACACGATTACGATCAACGACCGAACGACGACCGACCGACGAGAAATCAAATATTACTTCGGACAATTACAATGACCGACGACACGATTACGACCGAGCGACGACGGACCGACGACACTTCCAATACAATTTCCGGCAATTACAATGACTGACGACGAATTCAATGACCGACAACGTCGATGACGAAATGAATGACCAACGACAACAGCGACTATAATGATGACGAATTACGATACACAAACATCCGAATATAAACTTCTTGTTGTAATTGTTCTTGTGCCACTGGGCTTTCGACAAAATTATTATGCTATTATTATTTTAATATGTACATTTAAACAATTAAATAATTTTTTTTCTGGACCAACATTACACAGTATCTGTATGATTGCAACAATTTTCTTCATATCCAATACCGATCTTGGGATTATAAATAATAGTTCAATTGTGCACTACCTTTTAGGCCGTTATTTCAAAAAGGTGACAGGTAGAGCGCCTAAAAACATTCGATTTTTAATTTGAAAAGACGTGAAAATGTAACAACTGCGCAGATCCTTCTTCAAAAAATCCGTGGCTAAAATATATCGAAATTTCGATACATGTATTGTTGTCGCTTTATTCGTTGCCTGATTGGCTGTCAGAAGGGGCTAATGCCAAGCTATTAGACAAGCAACTTCAGTTATGTTGCATTTTGATAGTTGATAGTTGATTGACAAACTTTGACAGTTCAAATAAATAATAAAGTCGAGTCGAAAAAAAAAAAAATATTTAAATAGAGAGATAAGGCTACGCACGCGAAGCGTGCGCTCACTGCTAGTGTTGTTAAAAATTAGACCGCAAAAGGGTCAATATGTGGTATAAACTTCGTCTCAATTTAAAAAAAATTATAGCAGCTTCTTGCGGAAGCAAAAAATCAATACCATTTCACAAAAAAATAAAAAATAAAATATTGTTGCGCTAAGTACTCAAAAATCTTGATCAATAAATAATTTGCAAAGAAATATTAAATTTTCATAAACCATATCACATTATTGTAGATTGGCCCATGAGATTGAATTATTCGTTGATGAAGATTTTTAAAGTTGTCCTTGTAAGCAACGGTGCTCAACGCCCTTCAACATAAAAATTCAGAGACATTTGGAATACTTCTCGATGGAATAAAAATCAAGCATGTGCAAGGTGCTAAAAAGATTCATTTTGCATAATAATAAATCCAGAATATTATTAACAAAGGTAAAAAAAATTGTTTAACAAATTATCTGCAATTATCCGCGTCAACCTAACTTTTTTTCAAACGAAAATAATATGTGAGTTTTTCTGAATACGGATGAATTTTTTCAGAATTTTTTTCAATCATCGAAAATTAGTTTCTATGAAATTTTTTTCTCTTACAAATATGCTTCAAGTTACGAATTTTTTTTGTGTTTATCATAAAATCACCAATTGCACCCAAGAAGTTTCCGGAAGATTGAACAAATATATTCGCAAATGCAGCTCAATCATGAAAAAAAAGCAATTTCGAAAAAGTACACAAAATTCTGAAAAAATTAATTCGTGTCCAGAAAAATTGATATAACATTTTCATTTGAAAAAAGTTATGTTGACGGATAATTTGCCGAGCAATTTTTATTTCATCTATTTGTTAATAACATTTTAGAATTATTTTTATGCAAAATTAATTTTTTCAGCATCTTCTGTATGCTCGATTTCATTCAGATTCTTATTTCATCGAGTAGCGTTCAAATTTTCCTCTGAATTCTCACTTCTGAGGGCGTTGAGCACCGTTGCGTGCAAGGACAACTTTAAGTACTTAGTGTAGCTTTTTTTTCTTTTTTATTTGACGTTTTTGCGAAATTGTATATTTTCGGGTTTTTAGACCTTCGGGTTTTCAAGCTGTCGACGCTTTACCTTTCGAAACACAGATTTTTCGGGTTTTCGGCTATCGGATTTTTGAACGGTCGATATTTTACCTTTCGAAATTTTCATTTTTCAGTTTTCTAACCTTTCGAATGTCTGAGTTATCGACTTTCTGACTTGTCGCACTTTTCAGTTCTCTATAATCAGGTTTTCGATGTTATTACTTGTTCGGATGATTTATTTCGATATATTAAGCTAGCGTGACATTATGTTTAATCTTCGAACGATTGCCTGTTCGGGAATAAGTTTTTTCTATGCTGTAACAAGTTCGGAGATGTAAGCTTTCCGGTAATTAAAAATCGACATTACTGACTAGAGCCACTTTCATGGTAAGCACCATTGCGATCTGACTAATTGGCTCACTGACATTCATCTTTTCGAATTTTGCTATTTCGGGATATTGGCCCTTCTGTGCAAAAAAATTCGATGATACTAATTTTCGGGTTATTTTAAGTAGTTTAAAAATAATTCGATAATATAGCCGTTCGGAATATTCAACATTCGGGACTTCAATCCCGCCCCGCACAGGGTCGTGTTGCTTATTGGACAGGATTCGCTTTCGGACATTTATATGTTAGCCGCAGTGCAGACCATCTTCGGTTCCTTTTTGTGCCGTACACGTGTTGCCGTGGCTTTCTCGCTCGTGCCCGGTGTTTCCCGGAATTTTCTCGGGTGATTTCCGTTCGCAGCGGCGAGAGACAAAATTATTCTGTTGCAAGAGAATTTTATATCGAATCTCGCGAGTCATATCGGACGTAAGACAGAAGTCAGTTGTATTAGAGAACTTTTGCTGTCGAATAAATCGAATGTTGTTGTTTTTTATAATTAAAGGCTTGAACCATTTTTATTGTTCCCGAACTGCACCCATCCTGCTAGCCGTAAGTGATCGTATAGGAAGAATAAGAAAGAGTAAAACCCTCGCACATCGGGGTAGATACGGTGTGCTGGCACCCAACACGCGAGTAGGGGAATAGAAAGTGCAAGAACAACGGGGCGTCATTATATTTGGACGGGTTAGCCGATCCCCGGTACTCCGAAGCCGGGGAAAAGCACGTCACAATATACACATTGAAAAAAATATATATAAAATATAAAAAAAATTATGAAAAAAAGAGAATATTACGATAATAATTATAGGGAAAAAATGGGAACAAAACCCCGCTGAAACAAACGACGACAAGGAGCGACGAAACAACAAAATTTTTTATCAACGACCCGGTGAACGGGAAACTTAAACCTAACGCAAGGAAGGGTTCCGAAGAAACAAATTACAGGAAAATTTTTCATTTAAATTATCCCATGCGGGACGTTTATTGAAAAAAAAATATATATAATACATAACACGATACGGGAGAGAGGAAAGATGGCGGAGGGAAAGGTTGGGTGGAAGTGGTGCTGCCGAGGAAGGAGGGAAAAGTATGGGAAAAAGTGAAGGGAAATGGGGCGGAAGCGAGGAAGAGAAAGAGGGAAGTGAGAGGGGCAGAAAGTGATAAGTGGAAACGAGAATGGAAGAAGGAAAGAAAGAAAGACGGGAATGAAAACGTGACGATGGGAAGGTTAGAAAGTGCAAAAGAAGCGGAAGAAAGAGACGACGGCGCAGGCGCGAGAAGAGAGAGGACAGGACGGTCGAGCAGAGAGAGGAGGAAAGGAGAAGGTAAAGAAGGCAGAGGTGCGACGGAGAAGGAGGAAGCAGATGAGGACGCGGCCGGATTGTGAGAGGGAGAGAGAAGGAGGAAAGCGGCTAGCGAGGGGACAGTGGGCGGACGGCGCGAGTCAAGTGGCGAAGGACTGAAGACGAAGATGAACGAGGGGAGACGGAAGGAGCCGAAAAGACGGCGAGCGCGGCAGTGAAAACCGGCACGGGCACGTGGAGAATCGAGCAGCACCGGGACAAAGGCGAGAGTGGCATCGTGAGGCAACAGGTGAGAAGATGGAGGAGTTGACGAAGGCGATCCGAGAAATGGCACAGGAGATGAGTGGACTAAGGAAGGAATTGGGGAAAGTGAGGAGTGAACTGAAAGAGATGAGAGGAAGGATGGGAAGAAGGGAAGACAGAAGTGATAAGGGAAAGGGAGGAAAAGGGAGAAGTGAGAGTGCGAGTGAGTATGAAAAGGAAGGCAGCAGTGATGGGGACATGGAAGTGGGATGGGAGACGGACAGCGAACAAGAGGGAGAGAGTACGGAATGTGAGAAGACGGACAGTGAGAGAGATGGAGCGAGCGGAATGGAGGACGGAGACAGGGAAAGGAAAGAGGATGGAAGAGAAAGAGAAGAAATAGACGGAGGCGACGCGAGAATAAAAGGGAAAGCCTGGACGAAGGTGATGGAGGAGGAAGAGGAAGAGGAATCGAGGCGAATGAAGGAAGAGAGAGAGAAGAGACAGATGGAAGAAGGGAAGAGAAGTACGGGAAGGACAGGCTGGAAGATGGTGGCAGGAGGTAAGGAAGAGGCAAGAAGAGAAAGGAAGAAGAGAGAGGAGGAGAAGGCGAGAGAAGAGGGATGGAGGAAGGAGAGAGAAGAGAGGGAAAAGAGAAGAAGGAGAGTGCTTATGAAGGGTGAGGCGGAAGGAGAAGAAATTGAAGAAAAGCACGTGGAAGAGGCGATAAGGGAAGCACTGGGAAGGAGAATGGTGGTGAAGGGGATAGTGGAGAGGAAGAGAAGAGGGAGTGAGGAGATAGTAATAGTGGAATTAGACAGTGAGGAGGACAAGAAGGAGTTATTGAACCGGTGGAGTGAGATGGGCGATTACGGGATAGAGGTGAGGGAAAATTTGACGTGGTGGGAAAGGAGGACGAGGTTCAAGTTGAGAGAGAGGGCGGAGGAAGAGAGGAGAAAAGGAAGAAGGGTGAAGATGGACAACAGAAGAGCGGTGATCGACGGAACCGGATGGAGATGGGACGAGTGGGAAGACAAGTGGATAGAAGAGAAGGAAGAAGGGGAGGGGAATGTAACAAGGAGACAACCTTGACAAAAATCTGGAAACCCGAAAGGGAACAATAAAGACCTACAACAACATAACACGATACCACGAATACAGTAACAACAAGCGTCTCAGCGCCCTGCGGGCGCAGATGCTCTTGTTGGTGGGCTCCGCCCCCCAAACCCCCCGAAAAATTTCCCTAAGGGACATTTTTTAAGGCACTCACGGGGGTGCACGTCGCGCTACGCGCTCCGTATCGAGTGTATTTACACATCGCGCTATGCGCTACGGATGAAGTATGTTTATACATCGCGCTCTGCGTTTCTTTTCGAAAGTACGTATGAGGGAAAAACATTTATCAGTTACGTAAATTAATTTATAGTTTTTAACCTTCGTCGAATAAAAATATTTCTTTTTTGTACCAATTTATTATTAATATTCACGACGGATATTTCCTTTTTGTTTGACGATAAATTGTCAAATATTGAGACACGAGACAAATATAACGAATTGCATCACGTAGAAGTTGATCAAATTAATTTAACGAATCAAATCATGTCTAGTAAAGTCGTTTTAGTGGCTTAAAACTTATGACCAGATTTAATGAATATAAAACAAACACACAAAACATGTACCGACACCAATACGATTACCATTTAGCATTCAGGCCAAATATCCCCTTTAAATCCTTCCCCTTCAGTGTTTTTTTTCTTCCCCATAATTGATGGAATCAGTTCGTTATTTTATCTGTAGGAAACCAAATCATTGTAGAAGAAAAGTTCATGAAATTTACTATTCTTTGTGATTTTCAATGAAATTTTGTCGATATTTATGGATGCTGCAATAAATGCTATCTCGAGAACGAAAAAATATATCGTCTTGGTTTCTGTCTTGTATTGAAGAGGAAGTAGTACGTTACTCGAATCAAAAATTTGTCATCTTGGATAACTCCGAAATATTTTTTTTACATATTGATGAAATTTTTGAAAAATTCGACTTTGAAGGCTCTTTGACAGTCCTCTTATAACAAATTTTATTTCTACCATTTGAGATATATTTTTTTTCTTCTTCGTAATACATGGAATCAGCTCGTTATTGTCTCTGTAGAACAGACAAGTATTGGAGACGAGAAGTTTGAGAAATTCGATAATTTTTTTCGTTTTTCAATGAAATTTTATTGATATTTATCGTCGCTTAAAAATATCAAATTTAACATCATATCATATCGTATTTTTTTTTATTTTATTTAATCACAAACGAGGATAAGTTTCTCGGTACGGAACAACTCGTAAAATCGACAAATTCAGTGTTTTTCACTTTCTTGATAAATAATTGTTTATAATTGTTCTTTAAGAGTACAATTGTTTTTTTTTTTTTTGCGAAAAAAAACTTTTCAAGACGTGAGCATATGAAAAAATTCGTATTTCGACGAAAATTTGAAAAAATTTGAAAAAAAAAAGTTAGAAATACGTCGATAGAATAATCATTATCAGTTTTCTTATCAAGTGTAAACGAATAAATCCAGCGAACAAAATTGACAAAGATTTCGAATGTGATGAATCTCCGACGGTCGAAGTGTAAAAAATTAAATTTTTAATCATGGCACACTTTTTATCTGCGCAATAACGCGGAGAGTCAGTTTGTAAATACGATTTCTTTGAGAGGAAAGGATTAGAGCCGGCAATTTCGAAAAATTTGAAAAAACGATTCGTTTTTTGACGAAAATTCGTAAAATTAGTGTTTGCTTAAAAAATTCATATCTCCGCAGCGAAAAAAGATTTCGACTCTTGTTTCGGCTTGTTTTGAAGAGGAGAAAATACGTTGCCAGAAAAAGAATTAGCAGTTTTTATAATTAACTGTAAACGAATAAATCGGGTGAACATAATTGACAAAGATTTCGGCTGCGATGAATCTTCGACGGTCGAAGGATAGAAAATTCTTTTTTTTATGATTGCACACTTTTTATCTGCGCTATACCGCGTAGAATCCATTTATATTTACGTAAAATAGGAACAAACATTGAAACGAGATGTCGATTTTTTTTTTATTTGAAAATCATCCGGCCACAGATTACGCGCACCGCGACGTGTGAGCATCTGTGTATCGTCTGCTACGAAATTGTCATCTGCTTCCAAAGTTTGACAGATAGAATAAAACGAAAAAATATATACTCGCGATTTTTTGTAGTTCTATTTGGGAAATTGTAATCATTTTGGATATTCGATGAATCTTTTTTGTGAGTTTACTACCAATTTTTTCAGTGAATACGTGAAATTTATCATTTTTATTACGAATGTGAATAAAATATGGTAAAATATTGCGAATGATTTTCGGTGATAATATATTATTTTCCAAATAAAAAACGCAAACATTTGTAAATCTGTGTATGATATTTCATGCTTTATTTTTCACAACCGAAGTTTTTTTTTTAACACGATGAAAAATGGATTTTTGCCAAATCTAAATAACATAACCTTTAAAGCAAATCTTATTATAACCACTGTTTTTGAATTATTTTATAATTAAAATTATATTTGTCTGAATGACTCAAAATTTGTTGTGCATAGTGCTTTCAATGCAATGAAATATTGTTACGAAAGAGAAAAGAATTGGTTTCCAGGATTCTTAATTATAGCACCGTACGGACATCAGATGTGAGAAAATAATTTTTTTATGGAAAATTGTGATGAATAAATAGTTAGAGATGTAGGATTGTCTTTAAATTTGCTGTGCGTAGTGCTTTTGATAAAACAAAATGATGCTGCGAAGGAGAAAAAAATTGGTTCGCAGAGTTCATTATGATGGCACCGTACGGACATTTGACCGAATGCAAATCCAAATTGTGGCCAATAATTTTTTAGAAAAAATACTTAAAGGTCTTAGATTGGTTTCAAAAGCAATGTGCATAATGGAAATAATGTAATAAAAAAACCCTGCGAAGGAGAACAAAATTGGTTCGTACCATCTAAAGTTACAGTGTGATACGGACGTCCGAGAAGAAAAATTCAGCCAAAAAGTTGTTTTCATTGCACCGCAGGCTAAAAAAAATATTTCTATTCATCGCAGTCACCTCAAAGTAACTACGCATGATGTTGGAGATACATCGAAGCAAATAATGAAAAATAAAAATTTTTGGTGTATACGCTGCGGAGTAACTCCTTCGACAGGCTCCGAAGAGCAACGGATGGTCATTTTAATAGGCACTCTTTGCCTATTGTTATAGTGAGTGCCTAAAAACGGATAAAGGAAAAAAAAAGGGAGCGAAAGGTAGATATATATTATGACGTGCTTTTCCCCGGCTTCGGAGTACCGGGGATCGGCTAACCCGTCCAAAATATAATGACGCCCTTGTTTTTCAATCCCGATTCTCACCTTTATTTTTCCACTCGCCGAATTGTTGCTGGGCGCCAGGATATCTATCTCCCGATATCCAGGGATTCAATGTTCTTTCCTTACTAATTACCACTATCTTACACGGCTAGCAGGATAGGGAGTGCAGTTCGGGCGCGAAGTAATTCATTAATCAATAATTTTTCTCACACTACGCACGAAATAAAAGCAATAAAACGATAATTTATTCAGTTGTTTCACGTAGATTAACACAAAATTTTAGCCTTCTTGATCGGCTATTCAGAACGATGTTTCGTTCGACAAAATACAATTTCAATGACTCGCGGGACTCAACGTCAATTATTTTCTCAATCTATCGTCTACGCGACGAGAATTACCCGAAATTTAACCGATAATTTGCTGAGTACGGGCGAGAAAGCACTCTGCGATTTCACGTATCGCTCTCGGCATAAAGAAACCAAAGATGGTGTGCACCACGTGCACCTACCTTGTTAATTATCCTCGACGCGATACGATCGTCCTTCTACTTCTTCCAAATTCTCCTCGAGACAACGGTTTTTTCGGCCGCCGACACGGCGTTAATTCTCCTCTATGGACGTTGAGATTATCGAAACTTCTCCCTCTCGGAGATTACACTTCACGGAATCCCTTATCGCTCGTTTACAATCTCACAATATCGATCAACTACTTATCGATTATACTCTTCGATTTTTCTATTGTCTTTGTTCTCAACAACTAACGAAATTACTACGGTATGTCTTACTAATCGCACGCGTTAAGCGAGAGTTATAATTTTGCGTCTAACTAATAGCACGCTTCCGGCGAGAGTGTTGCTCGCTCGCCCGTACTTTGTTTCGCGGACCGGTATCTGAGGGGAAGGGGGTCGCGACGTTTCCCTTGCTGTACTTCAGCAATCATTATTGGTTCCTCGCGGCTCCTCTCCTATCGTCTTCTCCTCGCGCAGTAACCGGCGTCGCTACGGCTTTACGCGAACCTGAAAAATATAACATAGCTCTCCGGCAGACTTGTGTTCTATATTTTTCCATTTCCTCGGGTTCCGCGGGGATCGACTCTGTGCGCGCACTAACAAAGACTCTCGAGCGTGCCCTACCTATAGCGTGATGCGAGAGCGTCTATAACGCCTCGTCACAATATATATATATATATATACTAGAGTTTCACCGGGCTCGCGCGCTACGCGCGCTCGCATTTCTTTTATCAACATTATAATAATGTTTAATCACCGCCGCAACTTTTCACCAATGGAGGTCGCCGCCGCTTTTTTTTGTATTTTTACTTAGTCAGTCCCCCTTGAAGGGACTTAGAATATTTTTCCCCTCCCCCCCCCCCCCCCCCCATTCGCCATTACTCCGTCGACCAAAAATTTTCTAAGTCCCTCTAAGGGGGACTTAGAATATTTTTCTTTTCCCCCCTAATCTAATTAATTATCGTTAAAATTGTCACGCAAGGGACGTATATTTAAAAAAAAAGCGATAAAAAAAAAAACACAAATACAAAATTACACAAAAAAAACACCCTTACTAATAATAATTTTTTTTTTCTTTTAGAGAGGGGGGAAATGTTTTATACACCATGGAGGGGCACGTGTACTCCGTGTGCTGGAATCTCCGTTACGGCCTACCAGCTAAAACGCCGCCTCTCATGTCATCTTCCATTATCTGTATTTATGGAATTGTCCTGGTCTCGTTTTTTGTGGCGAAGGACAGTTTCGATATATACTTGTACCTTCGACCACGCGTCCTGGTCTCGGAGCATGATACCGACGATGTTGTCGGGCGTCACATGTCCGAGACCTTCTTCGAGAGTCCTCCGTTCAAGCATCCACCTTCCGCATTCGAAGAAGGTATGGAGAGCATTGTCCGAGGGAGAGTCACAGTAGGCACAGCCTGGATCCGGCGCCTTACCCATTTTGCACAGGTAGGAGCGGAACAGGCCGTGCCCCGTCAGAAATTGGGTGAGGTAGTAATCTACCTCCCCGTCACGTCAATTGGTCCAGGTGTCCAGCCGGGTTATCAGCCTAGCTGTCCACCTGCCCCTCGTCTCGTTTCGCCATCTTTCTTGCCAGGCCACCATGCTGTTAGCTCTGGCTGTCTTGCGGGCTTCTTTTTTCCCCAGAGCAGGCGTCTGCTGGTGGATAAACTGTCGCTCCTGGGCTAGTAGGTCGATCGGTATAACCCCAGCGACCACCAGCGCTGCGGGCTCCGAGACCGTGCGGTAGGAGCACGCAATTCGGAGGGCCCCTCTCCGTTGTACTGCGGCCATGCGCTTACGGTAAATCTCATACCGCAGCGCACCGGCCCAGATTTCTGCTCCATATAGCATGATGGACTCGGCAGTGCTCATGAGTAGGCGTCTTTTGCAGGGCCGTGGGCCGCTGACATTAGCCATTATCCGGCTGAGCGCCGTTGTCACCACTGCTGCCTTGTCCGCCGCTCTAATAATATGGGCCCCGAAGGTGAGCTTATTGTCGAGCGTCACCCCCAGATACTTTGCCGTCAGTTTAGTCTGGACCGCCGCGTCTCCTACTTGCATAAGGCGCAAGGTGTCAATGCACTTCTTTGTGAGCAGCACTATCTCGGTCTTGCCTTCCGCCAGTTCAAACCCGTGGTCTTCCATTCAGGAGCTGACTCGACGCATCACCTGATTGAGACGCATCTGAGCAGCGTCCGTGTCCCGAGCAACGATGACCGCCGCTATATCGTCTGCGTACCCAATCAGGAAGCAGTCCTCTAGCATCGCCATACGAAGAATCCCGTCATATGAGATGTTCCATATGTCGGGTCCCAGTATGGAGCCTTGGGCTGCCCCCGATGTAAGCTCTTTCTGTTTCGGGCCATCCTCTGTATCGTAGATTAACCATCGGTCCCTCAAGTAATCTCCGAGGTTACGGAGAAGATACTCGGGGACCTGGAAATCTCGTTCCAAAGCGTCCAGCGCCTTGTCCCACCTCACCGAATTGAAGGCGTTTTTCACATCTAAGGTCGCCAGCAGACACACGGGGCGGGAATAGTGGTTGCCCCGTTCCGTCGACCTGGCGGCGTTTACTACCTCCCGGACTGCGTCGATGGTGGAGACGCCTCGCCTGAAGCCGTATTGCCGGGGGGCTAAATCACCCATGTCCCGTACGGCTGCGTGTAGGCGAGGCTTAAGCAGTTTCTCCAGGAGTTTGCCTGCGGTATCCAGCATGCACAGGGGCCTGAATGATGCTGGAGCGTCTGCTGGACCCTTACCTTTGCTGATCAGTACAAGCCTCGCTGTCTTCCAGCGTCGAGGGAATGTTCCCGCTTTCAGACAGGAGTTGTACATGTCAAGCAGGAGGTGAGGGTGACACTCTGTTATGGCTTTCAGCAATTCTGCTGGAAGTCCATCCGGCCCTGGAGTCTTCTTGTTCCGCATTGAGGATGCGGCTTTGGAAAGCTCCTCCCCGGTGAAAGGCGGGGCGTCAGGGATTTCGGATGTCGCTGGGACGTCCGGTCACCTCGGGTGAGTCGGGAATAGGGTACTGACGATGTCCGTCATTGACCCCACGTCACGGGGCGTACCTTGCGCGTAGGCCCCCAGTTTGCGGGTGACTATTTTGTACCCTAATCCCCACGGATCGTTGTTTAGCTCCTGTCCCAGCGTTTTCCAACAGCGCCGCTTACTAGACTCGATAGCTCGGCCGAGAGCTTTTTCGGCCGCCTTATACTGGGCGGCCTTCGAGGCTGCGTTGCGATCGCGCTTTTTGGCCCTCTGTGCGATGCGCCTGAGGCGCAGGCTGTTTTTCCGGAGGGCCGCGATCTCGTTTGTCCACCAGTAGGTAGGACGTCTCCTCCGACTGCTTCTTTTTTTTGGCACTGCATCCGCACAGGCCTGATGTATGAGACGCATGGTGGCGTCCGTAATCATTTCGGCCTGCGCGGAAGGTTGCAATCCAACCGGAGCTGCCTCCAGTCTTCGCTGACCGCGTTCGAGTGACTGAGACAGTTTTTCTCGGTCAAGTTTCTCTATGCTCCAACTGGGGGGCGCGCGCTGTGTTGGGGCCGAGACTGGTCTGCCATCATGTACGCGGAAGATGATGTACTGGTGGTCGCTTCCGGTGAAGTCTTCGATCACCCGCCAGTCCTCGGTTCTCGCTGCGAGGTGTTCGGTTGCCAGGGAGATACCTATGATGGTCTCCCTGTAGCCGGGCCTTCGGAAGGTCGATGTGGAGCCGATATTAAGGACTACCGACCCCACTCTGGACACCATATGCATGACTCGTCTTCCCCTCGAGTCAGGCCCAATCTCCCCCCATTCGGTTGCCTTCGCATTGAAATCCCCGGCCACTATCAGTTCGCCCTGGAGGTCTCGGATTACATCTTCCAGGCCGTCAAGTTTAGCCTGGAAGTCGTCTATACGCCTTCGTCGACCTTGCTGGTCGAGCCCTACTGTGAGACTTTTGTTCGCGCGTGCAACTTTGTAGTTGCCGTTGGGAAAATTTGGGAATTTGGGACTCGACCGCGTGGGTCGAGCTCCGGTATAAGACTCCTGAAAAGTCGCGCGGTTCTAGCCGCGTAATAATTTTTACTCGCATTAGTGCAGGGCGTAGCACATCGCAGAGGTGTGCAGCACCCTGACTTCTACCGTGGGATTGCTGACTTTGCTCAGCATCCATTCGTGAGAAAGCGTTGATAAGAGCGCTTTTGGACATGAAACCACCATCATCAGCGTGGGACCGCTGATGGTGGTGGGGAATATTTTTACGGAATAATGGTTATTTAATTTTTAATAATTAAATTAGCCCGGACGCAAAAATAATAATAATAATCCCGTGTCGGGTTGCTAGCCCCGCATCGGGCGCCTCCCCAGGTGGCGGATAGGGGGACGCCTTCCAGATTTGGATGGTACCGAAATATTCGGGGTGGACCAAAACTAGACGACACAGACACATACACTAGCCGCAAACACTTACACAAACACGCCCGAGTGACATGCTGGTGATGCGAGTGATCGGGTACCCTATAAATGGGTTATCCCGAGAAAGTGAATGCTCGGGGCTCCCTATAAACGGGGACTCCCGAAAAGCGAATGCGTGGGGCTCCCTATAAACGGGCACCCCCAGAGCGAACGGACTGGACGATGTCACTGGAACGGGCACTCAGAAACACGCACTCCGAACAGAGGGGGACGGCGCTGGGAACCTTCTGCCGCTCTCTGCGACGGGCGGCTCCGAAGGCGATGCACCAGAGGGTACCCCGAGAAAACCAGGCTCGATACTCCTGGGCCGCTGGATAGTACAACTAATATAATGGCAACGGACCCGACAGTCCGCACCAATGCTCGGCCAAAAGACCTCTCGCCCGTAAGAGCAAACGCAACACTGGTCCAAAGGACCAGTCTTCCCTACTTCCTAACACTTCAACCACTACCAGGAGAATTCGCGTAAGATGTTGAGTCGCGAGGCTTGGAAAAACCCTGCTCTCCCCGCCGAAGCGGATCGCTGAACAAGTTGGATCTACCCCTAGGGGAAACGACTCTCTTCGCCAGCGCCCAGCAACACCGAGAGTATAAGACCCTGGGCTGCCGAACGCTGTTACCAGCGGGGGCCACGAGGAGGAGGAGTCGTCGGCTTTGTCGCCCGATCCCGTGCAGGTTCCCGAGAAATACTCAGGTAGCTTTTCGGGGGAACTACTCCCACGCCGGTGTCTTGACAAGTTGCACAAGTGCAACCCCTGCTCCGTCAAGTACACCCCAAAAATGTGAATAAACCCTACCTAACGACCACCCGAACTACGGGTTACCGCGAAGATTACGGACCCGCAGCCCATCACCGAAGTTCCGACACTTCTCGGCTTGGGTGGCCAACGACTAAAGATGTCTCGCAGAGACAGTTGGATCATAGACGTCCGCCGGAGAAGCAAAACCGTAGACGAGACCTGAAACGACAAAAGAAAAGAAAAGAAAGAAAAGAAAAGAAAACCCCCCTACCCGAGGAGCTCCGCAAGCTCCGCCTGCCCTTTGAGCCAAAGCGATTCCCTAGTGAAAGCGCGGAGAATAGAAAAGGCCTCTGGAGATACCACCAAGTAGTGCGCCACCTCCGGCCACTGCCTCTCACCGATGACCTCCCGCAGAGCGACTCTCTGCGGTTCGACGTTTGGGCACTCCAGGAGGAAGTGCTGAACGGTATCCAGCATACCGCATTCGCAACGCGAATCGTCTACGAGCCCCAATGTCTCGAGACGCGCCCTAAAATTACCGTGCCCGGAGAGGGCCTGCGTACTATAGTGGTCCGGACGAAACCACTTAGCGTCTAATCTAGCGCGAATATTCCTAAAGAATTCATATGTGATGCGGCCCTTCGGAGAAGAATCCCAAAGGTTTTGCCACATCACGAGTCCCTGTTCTTTTATTCGCCTAACAGAGTCTTGACCCTGCAATATATCTACGTCGTTAATCCTGGCGTCCAATCCTATCCTGATTTTATAAGTTTCCCTACGTTGTTCCAGAAGGATGTCTAGTGGAATTTCGCCGGCGATGACGCACAGCGAGGCCCACGACGTCGTACGATACGCCGCTGCGACTGCCAGAAGGGCAGTTCGCTGAGCCGAAAGAAGAACCCTAACATCGTGCACGCTGCACAGATCCGACCATCCCGCAGCGGCATAAGTCGCTATCGGGACAAAAACCCCACGATAGAAAGTAGAGAGCACCCTGAAACGCAATCCCCATCCCGCGCCTGCCAACCTACCTAATTTCTTAAAAAGCGACCCGACCTTGTCGCGCAAATAGCTACAATGGGTTTTCACCCCCATTTCCTTGTCAAAGTGGACGCCAAGATACCTAACACTGTCTCTAAAGGGAATCGCGGTTTCGCCTATCTTAATAGTCGGATACCTACGTGCCAAATCCGGCTTCGTTTCGCGCCTACGTTGACGATCGGGGCGGGCACCCCCGCGTCTACCTACCGGTGGTCTACGAACCCACACGGTCTTGAGGAGGATCGCCTCCGTCTTCTTCGCGGAAAGCTCGAGCCTAACCTTCTTACTCCATTCGACGATTCTATCTACGACCCGCTGACCCTCGATCTCTACCTCCCGTCGCGACTCGCCTTTAACGAGGACAAGAAGATCGTCCGCATAGGCGATGAAACGATCGGGGAACTGTTGCTCAAAGTCCCTGAGCAATGAATCGAACATAAGGTTCCAACACGCCGGGCCAAGGACGGAACCTTGTGGACAACCCTTCGTAGCACGCTTGGACACCTTTTCATCCCCCCACGCAATTGTCACCCGACGGTCATCAAAGTAACTTTGAAGTACTTTGTAGACATTTGCCGGGCAACCCCTAATACGAAGACTCCTAAATACCATGGGCCACCAGACGTTGTCAAAGGCCCCGGCGATATCGAAGAGCAAGGCGACGGTGTAAGTCGCCGCTGAAGCGCGAACCATGTTGCGCAGCTCAACGATCGCATCCTCCGTGGACTTACCAGGCATGAAGCCAAACTGCCGATCGGAGATGCCGCCGTCATCCATCGTCTCGGAAACACGCTTGCGGATGAGTTTCTCGAACAATTTACCTATCACGGAAAGCAGGCATATAGGCCTGTACGATTTCGGGTCCTTCTCGTCCTTATTCTCGCCCTTCAGGAGAACACGAAGGTTACCCTCCTTCCAAGCAGAGGGAAAGACGCCCCACTGAAGGCACCCGTTGAAGAGACGAACCAGCTGACCGGGGATGGATATTACTGCCCTTTTCAGAACTTCGACTTCGATGAAGTCGGGCCCTGGAGTCTTGCCATTTTTAAAGGTCCTACACGCCTTTTTCACCTCGAATTCGGTGAATACTTCGGCGTCTTCCGTGTCAGGCGGCGTCTGCGCTTTTTCGCGCTGCCGTCTGTGCCACGGGGTATCGTCCTCCTCCCGGTCATCAGGGACATGCGTGTCCAGAAGGCCGCTGGCGGTTTCTCGCATATCCATTGTGGAACTTCCGTCAAGCCTGATCGTGCTTAGCACTTTCTCAATTCGGAGTTTGTCCGCCTGGTGCTTATAGACGAAGCCCCAGGGCTCCGAATTCCCGTACGACGTGACGAATTTCCTCCAGCTGTCGCGCTTTGCCTTCTTCACCTCACGGCTGTACTTTCGCAAAGAAGTGCGGTACTCTTGCAGTTTAACGAGGCGTTCGGGCTGCGCTCTTTCCCGCTAGTATGCACGCATGAGCCGGTACACGTTCTTCTTCATGTTTGTAAGTTGGGCTGTCCACCACGGGTTGGACTTTCTAAAACGGACTTTTCGTGGCATAGACTCGGTGCAGGCTTCCGTAAGGACGCCCGTGAGAGTCGTAGCCATAATTTCGACATCTTGCGCTGAATCAAGTGCAAGTCCCTCCAGCCTAGCCCGTGAAAGAGCCGTCACGATTTCAGCGAAACGATCTTAATCGGCACGACGAGTGTTGAACCGTTCGAGACCGCATCCCCGATTTCCAACTGCGGCCTTTGGTACTTGCAGCCTGATGTCAATCGCCCTATGATCGCTGGTTGACCAGCTCGGACGAACATTCCATTCCTTGATGAAGCAGGATATGGATGGAGTTCCCAGGGTGACGTCGATCCACGATTCACCTCTTGGGGTCCAGAACGTCGGCTGTTGCTCAGCGTCGTTGAAGATTTCCAGGCCGAAATCCTGGATGAGACGCTCGAGACGAGCTCCTCGCTCGTTTGTCTCCTGACGTCCCCAAAGGGACGACCTAGCGTTGGCATCTAACGAAATGAAAACTCTCTTCCCCCTCAGCGCATGAAGCACCATCCCGAGGTGTCTGAGGTGCTCCTCGATATCGTCTCTGAACTGAAAGTAGTGAGAGACGACGTAGAACGAGAAGCCGGGCGCCAGCACTTCCGCACAAACACAGTGCGCCGTGCTGAGCTGCGAGATGAAGACCATTTTGAAAGTCGGATTGCAGACTGCTACGGAAGCCCAGGGTGTACCCCGGCGTACAGCTGCAACCTGTACTGACGATCCTAGACCGAAGAAGGTGTGCCTCTCGTCCGGCTTCTGGACATATGGTTCCTGCAACTGCAGGATGTCCAGTCGCTTTTGACGAATGAGGGAACGCACCTCACCCGTTACTGCCTCTGAACGCCTCATCTTCAGCTGCAGTATCCTAATTCCCGTGGTACTGAAGGGGAGGACAATGTCGTTGGGGGCAAAAGGGACAGGGGTGTTTATTGGGGGGGGGGGTCGCGTTCGCGGAGCTATCCTGAGTTGTCTCTATTATCGCGTCGCGCCTATCGGTGACTCTACGGACCTCGCGGGGTCCACAATTCGCGAATACCCGTGACTCTACCGCGTCGCACCTATCGATGACTATACGGACCTCGCGGGGTCCACAACTCGCGAATCTACGTGACTCTACCGCGTTCAGGAGTCCCGAGGACTCGGAAACCCTATCGCACCTATCCAACACAACATTGACGGCACGAAGACCGAGAACACTACGCTGACATCTGAGGCTCGAACAGCCAGTACTACCCGTGGGCAAATGAGAGTGTGGTGCCGAAAGAAGAGGCTCAGGCTGAGAAGCCACCAACGTCCTCGCCGCGGATCGGGTGCGCGGCCTCGCGACGATGTCAGCAACTCCCTGCTCGCTTGGTGCCACGCCTGGTTGCCTAAGCCCGGCCAGACGGGCACTGCCCCTCACAATCATTCTGACACATTCACACAGTTTGTTAATAAGCACCATAATTGATCCCACGAGTAAGGTCGGAAGTAAAAACCACACAACGAGACAGAGCCGCCATATCTCGCCCGGGCGAATTAAATACGACTTCGGAGGCCGCCAACCGTCCGAACCGCTACGCTCGAGACAGGACCTACCCCTCCTGCCATGAGGCCCTCACCACGTAAGTCAAGCTTGGCCTAGGGGAACCATGAATCGCGTCAGAGGGTTCGTCTGAAACTTAGTAAAATAAAAATTAGTAGAAAACCTGGAACTTATAAAAATAAAAGGATTAGTGGGGAACCTGAAAAGAAAAAAGGGGGATTAGTAGACCTCCCGGTTCCGTCGCCACCGAAGTCCGGAGACTTTGGTGACGCAGGGCCCGGATGAGGTTGATAAAGCAGTCCTCGTCGTCTTTTCCAACCCCGTAGGGCGGGAGAAGCCGACAGAAGGACCGCTCAGTACCTGAAACTTAAAGAAGAAATAAAGATTAGAACCCCCCGGTTCCGTCGTCACCGAAACCCGAAGGCTTCGATAACGCAGGGCCCGGATGGGGTTGATAAAGCAGCCCATCGTCGCCTTTGCCCACCCCGTAGGATGAGAGAAGTCGACGGGAGGGCCGCTGGGGGGAAAGGGAGGAGGGAAAGGAAGAAGGAAAAAGGTGTGATGCATGTAAAGGCGTTCCATGCATCACGTCCCTGGCACCTGAAGGTGCTGTGGACAAGCTTCGAGGGTGTGTGGGATAGTGGCACGCGTCGAGCCACGTCAACCGAAGGAATGAGGTGTTTCCGGGGATACGAGTATCGGCTGCGTCTTCAGAGTTCGTCATTTGCACTGTGACCCGAAAGTGCATCCGAAATGTCAGTACTATCGCAATTGATTATCAGCACCTGGTGTCAGGCCGATTACTCACCGGATAACCCCACCCCGCGAGAAGACGCAAGAACGACACTTTTGCGCCCCCACTAGCCACACACCCGTGACGAAACCGCCATGAACAAGTTCGTCGTCTCACCCCGAATTAACTTCGGAGTGGGAGTCACAGCGGGGACCACGAGAAGGTCATTGTTCACGACTTGACTTCCGAGAGGCTATGTTTATATCGCATCGGAAGCCCAAGTTGACGCGCAGGGCAATGGGAGCGCTTGGGCTTCGTCCTGTCGTCACGTTCTCAGGCGCTCGAGGACTGTGACCCAAGCGTTGTGAGCCCCAAGGACCCGCGAAATCAACCCCCGCCCGCTGGATAGTACAGGGGCCCGGGTCCCCTCAGCCAGGCGGACCTAGCTGCCCTATCAGCCAGCGAAAAATCCTCATGCTGTTGTAGTGCCGGGTGGCGCCCGGATTGGGCCATGCAGCAGCAGCGGGAGGGCCTTGGTGAGGCCACTGGTCCTTGCCGCCGGGGCAACCGTTCACGGGGGCAAGGCGGCGGAGAGGGTCGCAGGCTCTTACCCCAAAAATACACAAACATACAAACACAAAGGACGAGGGAGGACAGAAAACATGGAAGTACAACGAAACAAAGATAGTACAAACGCATCAAAAACATCGGGGAACCCAACCCCGGGACGGAGAGACACCACGACGGATGGACGAAACGGTGACAAAATGGCACGAGACGCGGACAGGACCAAACTGAATGCTTTGAGACGCGTCAGGACGACCAGCGCTTCGAGCGCAGGAAGCGCGACTAGCAGTGCTCCCGCTACGGACGAAATTACGACGCTACGACACGACGAACTAGACCTGACAGAGCTGCTTACGCTCATACAGAGAACAGCGACGAAAATGGCCGAGGCAGCAACCATACAGAAAAACATGAATATGACTGTCAAAAATGGAATAAAAACGATCCTCGAAGCCGCCGACGCTGCGCTAAATAAGCGCACCAGGACAGCCCCGAGAAATCGACCAACGGATTACGATTCGACAGCGACTGAAACGGAGACGAGAGAATTGGAAACGCCACGGACGAAACGCAAACGGGAGACGCCTGGGACCCCTCCGGGAACCTCACAGAAGAGGGCCCCGAGCGGGGAAACGGCCGCACCTTGGCAAACAATTACGACAAAGAAGAAAAAAAAGACAGAGCAGAAAAAGACAACAAACGAGACAAACACCGACGCTCAGGAGGACAGGCGCAGACCAGCCCCCAAACACCGGGGGACGGCTGTACTAGTCAAGCCTGGAGAGGACACGACGTACTCAGACAGTACGGAAAATACGGGCGACGGTCGATCCGACGAAGAGTCACGAGCAGGTGACGACTCTGAGGAAGACCAAGACTGGGCTGTGTCCATTAAAGATCCAAGCCAGCACGGACGGACGCGGAGACGTCCGACGCGCGCTCCAGGAAGCGGTCGGGGACGCAGGCAGCGTTAGGACCACGACCTCCAGGGTCCAACTGGAGATCTTGAACCTGGACTGTGCTACGACAAAGGACGACGTAATACAGTCACTGCGACGTGAGACAGGACGAGACGCGGACTTCGGCGTCCACATCTTCGGCCCGAACCGGGCCGAGCAGTACATGGCGGTGTGCGACCTTGAATCGCACGAAGCCAGGGTGCTCCTCGACCGCGGCCGGATCGGGATCGGATGGGTGCGATGCCGCCTCCGAAAACGGTTGACGGTGACGAAATGTTACAAATGCCTAGGCTACGGGCATACAAAGGCGAACTGCGAGAACGAGGACCGGACAAAATGCTGCAGGAAATGCGGCGTAACGGGACATTACGCGACGGACTGTAAAGGTAGACCGACTTGCCCCTTGTGCACCAAGGCGGGGCACGAGGACGTCGGACACCTAGCGGAATCCGGGAGGTGTTCGGAGTTCCGAGCTGCGCTGGAGGAGTGCAAGAGACAGGACAGACGACGAACAGAATAATACAGGGAAACCTGAACCGGAGCAGGACTGCAGACATGCCCCAGATAGCAGATGAACACGACGCTAATATCCTGATACTGTGCGAACCGTACAGGACACGACCGACGCAGACATGGATAACGAACGAAACGAAGACAGTTGCTATCTGGTTGAGGGGCGCGGCCCGGACCCGGATAACCGACCGGGGCGTTGGGGACGATTACGTCTAGGCCAAGGTGGGCGCCGTCACATATGTCAGCGTCTATCTGACCCCAAACTGCGCCGTGGCGGAATTCGAGAGAAAGGTGGCGCTCCTCGAGGACGGAATCAGGGATCTGCCCGGAGATGTCGTGATCGCGGGGGACTTCAACGCGAGAGCGATCGAGTGGGGCATGACAGAAACGAACAAACGAGGACGACTACTACTGGAGATGGCCGCAAGGCTAGACCTCGTAGTGGTAAATACGGGGAACGTACCGACATACAGGCGACAAGGATACGGGGAATCTATACCGGACGTTACGATAACGTCAGAAAGACTGCTGCCGCTGATAAGGGGATGGCGGGTGATCGAGGACTATACGGCCAGCGATCATGAGTACATTGCTTTTGAAGTGGCAGTACAGACGACGACAACGCGATCAAGAGTGCGACAACCCCCGCGGTGGAACACGAACAAACTCGACGTACAAAAGTTTGCGGAGGAACTGGCGGCAGCGCCAGCTCGAGCACAAACGTTTCCCCGGAGCTGACCGGTCGGCAAAGGGCGGAAAGACTGGCAAACGAGACGGCTAAGCTGACGGAGCGGCTGTGCAACAGCACAATGCCGAAACGACAGAACAGACAAAACAGACAACCACAGTACTGGTGGACGGACGAAATAGCCGAACTGCGGAAAAGGTGCCTCGCCAACCGAAGACGGGTCACCAGGGCCGGCGGGAGACCTGAAAGGGAATCCCTCCAAGAGGCGTACAGGACGGAACGAAAAAGACTGACGAACGCTATTAGAGACAGCAAGGCGCGATGCTGGAAGAAGCTCTGCGAGGAGGTGGACCGCGACCCGTGGGGAACCGGTTACAAGATCGTAACCGGTAAACTGGGGGCCCGGGCTCCGCCGGAACTCAAAGACGCGGAAACTACACGACGGATCGTCGACGGACTGTTCCCGACACACCCGATACGCACGGACGTAACGAACGACAACGAAACTTCGGCGGAGTAGCCCACCAGAGCAGCCAACGCCATGAAGACGGGTAAAGCGCCAGGACCCGACGGAGTAACGGGAGAGATCATCCGGCTGATGGCTAGCCAGAGGCCGGAGATACTTCTCGACCTGTACAACACGTGCTTGACGACAGGGACCTTCAGCGACCGCTGGAAGACGGCGAAGCTGGTCCTCATCCCAAAGGGGAAGGGCGACCCCAGTTCGCCGTTAGCCTACCGGCCGCTGAGCTTACTAGACACGACAGGGAAACTGTACGAACGGCTGCTCAGACCAAGACTGACGGACGCGATACAGAACGGTGGAGGCCTTTCAGACCGGCAGTTCGGCTTCAGGAAGGGTCGATCAACCATTGGAGCAATCCAGAGAGTGGTCGACTGCTTCCGAGACACAGACAGACATTGCCATGCAGCGCGGCCTATCGTGCTGCTGGCGACACTGGACGTCAGGAACGCCTTCAACTCGGCCAGGTGGGTCGACATCCTGGGATCGCTCAGAAGCGACTACAGGGTTCCGCCGTACCTGCTCCGGGTGGTGGGGGATTACCTGCGAAACCGACAAATTACATACGAAACAACAGAGGGACAGAGGACGAGACAAATTACCGCGGGGGTGGCCCAAGGATCCATACTTTGACCGGACTTCTGGAACGGACTCTACGACAGCCTGCTCAGACTGGAGCTTCCGCTCGGCGCACTCCTCGTCGCATACGCCGATGACGTGGCGGCGGTGATCGTCGAGCGCTCTCCAGAAATGGCGCTGTACAAACTGAATCAGACGATGAGACGGGTCGGACGATGGATGACTGACCATGGACTACAATTAGCGACGGAGAAGACAGAATTGCTTTTTCTCACGAGAAAATGCATACAGACGATACTACCGATGAAGGTCGGGACGGACGACAACGAGACCAGAGGGGACGTCAAATATCTGGGGGTGACCCCAGATACAAAGATGACCTTCTGGCCTCACATACAAAGGACAGCTCAGAAGGCGGCTGGAAGGATAGCATCCTTAAGCCGCCTGATGGCAAATACGAACGGACCGAGACCGGGGAAACGGAGACTACTAATGTCAACGGCCCACTCGATTCTGCTCTACGGCGCGGAGATCTGGGCGGACTCCCTGAAGACGAAAAAATACTGCCACGCAATGATGGCAGTACAAAGACAGAGCGCGCTGAGGATCGCCTGCTCCTACCGGACCGTCTCTGCACAGGCTGTTCTGGTGATAGCGGGCGTGATTCCCATAGACCTCCTCGCTTTCGAGCGCAAGAGGATCTACGGTAAGAGCGCAGACACAAGGCGACAGGACGCCGCATCGACAGAAAGAGACAGGACGCTACAGATGTGGCAAGAACGATGGACAGAAGAAACGACAGGAAACTGGACGAGACGACTGATAAAGGACCTGAGACTGTGGTTCCGTCGGGAGTTTGAGGACGTAAACTTTTACGTCACTCAATTCCTGACGGGACACGGTTACTTTAGACGGTACCTACATAAAATGAACAGAGTACGAACACCGGACTGTACATACTGTGGACACGATTGTGACGACGCGGAACACACCTTCTTCAGATGTGACCGCTGGACAAGACTGCGACAAGAAACAGAATCGGTGGTCGGAAGCATCACCCCGGACAACATCGTCGAGGTGATGCTCCACGGAAACGACCAATGGCAAAACATCGCCACTTACATAGAAACAATACTGCGACAGAAAAACGCGGACAGCTGCCTGACATGACAGACCAAACGCGACAAAGAAAACAGAAACAGAACGCACGTACAACATGACAAGACAAACACAGACAGATCTCCCGATCAGAAGTAATATTAACATAGTTCCTGGTCGGGGGCGGACGCAAAGGAGGTGGCGGTTTAGTGGGTAGGCCAATCGGGAGTCCCACATTTGCACCAGTCCGCATGGCTGGGGTGAATCCGTAAAAAGGATTCCGCAACTCCTCGGAAAAAAAAAAAAAAAAAAAAATAATAATGGGAGGACTACGTCTGGGTCAAAGTGAGCTCTGTCACTTGTGTCAGTGTCTACCTGACCCCGAACTGCGCTGTAGCGGAGTTTGAGAGAAAGGTCGCGACCCTCGAGGACGAGATAAGGGAGCTGCCCGGGGACGTTGTGGTCGCGGGGGACCTTAACGCGAGAGCGGTCGACTGGGGCATGACAGTGACGAACAAACGGGGACGGCTGCTGCTGGAGATGGCCGCAAGGCTAGACTTAGTGGTAGCAAATACAGGAAATACGCCGACGTACAGACGACCGGGATACGGAGACTCCATTCCAGATGTAACGATGATCTCGGACAGACTACTTCCGCAGGTGGGGCGGTGGCGGGTGGTCGAAGACTATACGGCCAGCGACCACCAGTACATCGCCTTCGAAGATCGCGAGACAGACAGTAACGACACGGAATAAGACTCGACACCCCCCGCGGTGGAACACGAACAAACTCGACGTACGAAGGTTCTCGGAAGAACTGGCACTAGCGCAGGCTCCGGTTACCAACGTCCCCCCGGGGCTGACCGGCCAGCCCAGGGCGGAAAGACTGGCGGACGAGTTGACGGAGCATCTGTGCAACAATACAATGCCGAAAAAACACTACAGACATGACAGACAGTCTCAATACTGGTGGACCGACGAGATAGCCGAACTGCGGAAAGGATGCCTCGCAACACGAAGACGATTGACAAGGGCCAGAGGCAGACCCGAAAGGGAAGCCTTACAGGCCATATACGCTACGGAACGAAAGCGACTGACGAACGCAATACGGGACAGCAAGGCGAAATGCTGGAAGACGCTCTGCGAGGAGGTGGACCACGACCCTTGGGGTACCGGCTACAAGATTGTAACTGGTAAACTAGGGGCCCGCGTCCCGCCGGAACTCAAAGATGCGGAAACCACGCGACGCATTGTGGACGGACTTTTTCCGACACACATGACGCGAACGGACGCAACAGACGCCGACGAGACGGAGGCAATAACTCCTTTCACTGCGGAGGAGCTCACCAGAGCAGCCAACGCGGTGAAGGCTGGCAAAGCGCCAGGGCCCGACGGGGTACCGGGAGAGGTTATCCGGCTGATGGTCAAACTGAGGCCGGACATACTCCTCGACCTGTACAACACGTGCCTGCAGACAGGGACCTTCAGCGATCGGTGGAAAAAGGCGAGGCTGGTCCTTATTCCCAAGGGTAAGGGCGACCCCAGCACGCCTTCGGCCTACCGGCCGCTAAGTCTACTGGACACGACAGGTAAACTGTACGAACAGTTACTCCGACCGAGACTGACAGACGCGATAGCGACTGGGGGAGGCCTCTCCAATCAGCAGTTCGGTTTCAGGAAGGGCTGATCGACAATCGGAGCAATCCAGAAAGTCGTCGACACCTTCCGGGACACGGACAGATTCTGCCACGCCGCGCGACCTATCGTACTGCTGGCGACACTAGACGTCAGGAATGCCTTCAATTCGGCCAGGTGGGTGGATATCCTGTGGGCTCTCAGAAACGCCTTCGGGGTTCCACCCTACTTACTACGGGTTGTGGAGGATTACCTGCGCAACCGACGACTGACGTACGAGACAACGGAAGGACAGGTAACAAAACAGATTACCGCGGGGGTGGCCTAGGGATCCATTCTTGGGCCGGACTTTTGGAATGGAGTTTACGACAGCCTGCTCAGACTGGAACTTCCCCGCGGCGTTTCTCTCGTCGCATACGCCGATGACGTGGCGGCGGCGATCGTCGAGCGGACTCCAGAACTGGCGCAGTTAAAGCTAAACCAGACTATGAGGCGGGTGGGACGTTGGATGACAGACCACGGACTGCAACTCGCTACAGAAAAGACAGAACTGCTTCTCCTCACAAGGAAACGCATTCAGACGAGACTACTCATGAGAGTTGGGACGGAAGACATCGAGACCAAGGGGGAAGTCAAGTACCGGGGGGAGACCCTAGATACGAAGATGACCTTCTGGCCTCATATACAAAAGACGGCTCAGAAGGCGGCCGAAAGGATAACATCCCTAAGCCGCCTGATGGCAAACACGAACGGACCGAGACCGGGAAAACGGAGACTGTTGATGTCGACCCGCGTAGAAAAAATTAGTATGGGATTGACTCTGGGAGGACGATGGGCGAGAGGCTGGGGTTTGTTTGGGATTGAATCTGGGAAGCACTATGGGCAGTCATCTGGGTTTTGGGACCCGGCTGGATGGTTTCCCAGACCTTTTCCCATAGCTTCAGTGGACGGGGGAAATCCTCGTGCAATCCCATACGCTTTTCCAGATTCTCTCCCAGCCGTCGCATACGAACGGGGATCCTCGTGCAATCAATCCCATATGCTTTTCCAGATTCTCTCCCAGCCGTCGCGTACGACCGGGGGAATCCTTGCGCGATCAATCCCATACATAGAATCCCATGTTATGTGTAAGTGAAAGAAGATGAAAAAATAGATTTTGTCAAATGGAAGAAAAAAATAAAAAACGAAAAAATATGCCTAAAACCAATTTTTTTCGACGGATATGAGTTCCCCGAGCAAAGTTAAATGCTGCTGTACGTAATCGGCGTTTGAAATTCGATGTAGGTCCCAAAAATATTGTAAAGTATTGGATGAGTTTAACATAGATCTTTTAATTTATCTATCCAAGCTTTTCCCAGTACATCACATTATTTTTGGGGCCTTAAATGAAATTTAACCGCCGATTATGTACTACAGCGCTTAACTTTGCACGGCGAAATCATATTCGTTGAAAAAAATTAGATTTGAGCATATTTCTTCGTTTTTCATTTTTTCCTTCCATTTGACAAAATCTATTTTTCCTTCTTCTTTCATTTACACATAATATGGGATTCTATGTATGGGATTGATCGCGCGAGGATCCCCCCGGTCGTACGGTACGGCCGGGAGAGAATCTGGAAAAACGTATGGGATTGATTGCACGAGGACTCCCCCCGTCCACTGAAGCTATGGGAAAAGGTCTGGGAAACCATCTAGCCGGGTCCCAAAACCCAGATGACTGCCCATAGTGCTTCCCAGATTCAATCCCAAATAAATCCCAGACTCTCGACCATCGTTCTCCCAGAGTCAATCCCATACTAATTTTTTCTACGCGGGGACCGCTCACTCGATCCTTCTTTACGGAGCGGAGGTGTGGGCAGATTCCCTTAAGACGAAAAAATACTGCCACGCGATGATGACGGTACAGAGACAAAGTGCGCTCAGGGTCGCCTGCTCCTACCGGACGGTCTCCGCGCAGGCTGTGCTGGTGGTAGCAGGCGTTATCCCCATAGACCTTCTTGCATTCGAGCGCAAGAGGATCTACGGAAGGAGCGCCGACATTGGACGACAGGACGCGGCAACGACAGAACGAGACAGGACAATGCGGACATGGCAACAGCGCTGGACGGAAGACACAACAAACGGAAACTGGACAAGACGCCTAATAAAGGATGTGAGACCGTGGACGAGTCGACAGTTTGGGGACGTGAATTTTTACGTCATCCAATTCCTGACAGGACACGGATACTTCAGATAGTACCTGCACAGAATGAACAAAGTACGGACACCGGACTGCACATACTGTGGACACGAACGAGACGACGTTGAACATACGTTTTTTGTATGCAACAAATGGACAGACCTCAGACAGAGACTAGAAACGACCGTCGGAGCCATCACTCCCGATAATATCGTGGATGTGATGCTCCGCGGAAGCGACTGGTGACGCTTAGTGGCCACATACGTAGAGACAATACTGAGACGGAAGAACGCGGCCGGCTGCCTGACGTGACAGAGGCGACGTAAAATACACGAAAACACAGACAGAAACCCCCAGTTCAGAAGTAATACTAACGTAGTCCCTGACTGGGGGGGTGACGCGAACGACAACGCGGACAGAAGTGGTTTCCCCACACCTGACCAAAAATTTACCTGTTCTATTTTTGGCCAGGGGTGGGGGGGTTTAGCTGGTAGGCTTCTTGTGGAAACCGGTGTCGAGCGGGAGGTACCACCCCTCGCTTGACCCAATGAAGCAAGAAGAGAGTCCAGCACACGGGCGTGGACGTTCCTCCTGGTGTTAAGGGGCAACCTCTAACTCCGGGCGTAGCAAAGACGCCTAGGTCTATAAAAGATTTGCCCTATCCTTTACCACGATAAAGAAAAAAAAAAAAAAATTAAAAAAAAAAAAATAATTGTAACGAGAACTCAAAAATACTGTGGATCGTTGCGGTGGGATTGGGAAAAAGTATGTAGAGGTAGAGAGATTTTCACGACACGTTGAGATAGATTGAAGAAGACCTTTTATTCGTATTAACGCGTGCGAATCGTTTCGATGATGTTGTGACACTGACTCCTGTTCAAGGGCTCTCGCCGTTCGGATGAGAGCGAGTATGATTGTGGTTGTATGTACAGGTGTTATTATGTGAATGTGTGTGTCTGTGAAATAAAGGAAATGTAACGATTTAAGTTCGAGAACGTTCGCGACAAATATTACGGTGAGAACGGTAGCTATGAGTTTAAAATTGCCACGAGAGCTACGCTTTTGCCGAAACATTCCGCCCGCCTTGGCAATCTCGACGAGATTGGCAACAGTGACGACGGAAGAACGGCTGCTTCTATGTGTCGTCTTCGTTCGTGGAGACTGGCAGGAGCACGAGTTTGACAATCGGTCGCTTGTATACCGATTGTTGCGTCCGAACGGTAGCGACGCGGACGAGATTGTCTCGACCGGGATGGACGTCGATGACTCTGCCGAGAGCCCATTTCGATGGCGGGTATCGTTCGTCCTTGACTAAGAGGAGGGATCCGATTTTTAGCGAGTTGAACCGTTGTTGCCACTTTGTAACCGTTTGAAGGTGTTGGAGATATTCTGTGCTCCAGCGATGCCAGAATTGCTCGAGGATTTGTCTGATGAGTTGCCAGCGAGACAGACGAGAGCTTGGCAAGTCGATGAGTGCTGGCTCTGGGATTGTGTTCAGCGCGGCGCCGATGAGAAAATGTCCCGGAGTCAGCGCTGATAAGTCAGCTGGATCGTCCGAGAGCGGGCACAGAGGTCGCGAATTAAGCACGGCTTCAATTTGCGAGAGCAATGTAGAAAATTCTTCATAAGTTAGTCCGTTGTCTCCGATAACGCGCTTGAGATGGAACTTCACAGATTTGACTGCAGCTTCCCACTTTCCTCCAAAATGTGGCGAAGACGGAGGATTGAATTTCCACGTCGTGCCGTCGTTCGCGAGAGCGTCGGCGAGAGCTGCAGCGGTTCCCGAGGATGCGTGGAAAAGCTTCCGAAGTTCTCTATCAGCGCCGATGAAATTCGTCCCGCAATCGCTCGTAAGCGTTTCGCAGATGCCTCTCCGGCTCGTGAACCGTTGATACGCGGCGATGAATCCTTCTGTCGAATAGTCGGTAGCCATCTCTAGATGCACTGCTGATGACGAAAGGCACACAAACACAACGATGTACCCTTTGTACGATTTCGCACCTCGACCTCGGAATGTGCGTAGCGTTAGAGGTCCCGCATAGTCTACTCCAGAGTGAAGAAATGGACGTGCGCGAGTCGCGCGGGGTTCCGGTAGCTGTCCCATCAGCTGTTGTCCGAGAGCGGCGCGTTGGCGAACGCACTGTACACATCGATGGATGAACGAGCGTATGGGTACACGGCCACCGACGATCCAATAACGGCGTCGCAACGTTGCGAGAGTGACTTGAGTTCCTCCGTGAAATGTACGTCGATGAATATCGTCGATCACGAGAGTCGAGAGCGCGGATTCTCGAGGTAGGATGAGCGGGTGACGCTCATCGTGATCGAGGAGTGAGATCCTGAGTCTTCCTCCAACACGTAACAGTCCGGATGCGTCAATGAATGGCGTAAGCCTGATGAGAGGGCTCGATCGCGGGAGCTGTTTCCCTCGAGAGAGCTCGTTTATTTCGTTTTCAAAATATGCCGCTTGTGTCTTCGTCACCCAGAACAACCGAGCGTTGTCAAGCTCATTCGGCGTGAGCGGCGAGGATGCATCTCCATTTTCTTGAACCCCTTTGAATTTTTTAACTGCACGGAGACACCGCGCAGTAACACGTAGAAGCGTTCTGAGACTCGAGAACCGTTCTACGAGATCCCAGATTTCTGGAGGCTCACCTTTGATCGCGATGCCTGCTGATATTTTGCGAACTTCGAGAGCGATGTCTGGATCGAGCGACGGGATCGAAGAGGGCCATGAAGTGGAATGCTTCGATAGCCATGGCCCACCACAGAGTTTCTTCTTGGAGTTGCCGAGGGGACAATCCACGCGATGCAAAGTCGGCTGGATTCTCCTTCCCTGGCACGTGATGCCAGTGAGAATTCGAGAGCTGTTGGATTTCGGTGACTCGATTTCTCACGTAATCGGCCCACCGACGAGCTTCGCCTCGGATATACGCGAGCGCGACTGTGGAATCCGTCCACAGATGTACCGGAGCTTCACCGAGATCGAGAGTTTTTTGTACGCTCGAGATCTGACGAGTTAACAGCAAGGCGGCTGATAGTTCAAGACCGATAGTTCAATTATCGTTACTCTCTTGAGCGGAGCGACTCGAGTTTTCGCGGAGACGAGCGTTACGCGAACGTCGTCGAGATCCGAGAGGACGCGTAAATAAACAACAGCACCGAGAGCTGCTTGAGACGCGTCCGAAAATCCATGGAGTTCAACTGCGAGTGACGATACACGAAAACCAAGCCATCGCGGCACCGATAATGTTGATATTTCTTCGAGATCCTTTTCGAACGTGCACCATCGATTTGCAAGCTCTTCGGGAAGCGGATCGTCCCAACCAAGCTTCGCTGACCAGAGCTCTTGAATGAAGATTTTCCCGCGAACGGTAACAGGCGCGATCCACCCGAGCGGATCGAACAGCTGCGCGACACGCGATAGCACAAGACGTTTCGTTATTCGCGACGATTCTCCAAAGTTGAGCGATGTAAACACGAATGAGTCTGATCGCGGTTGCCACAACAGCCCGAGAGCGCGAAAGAGAGGGTCGTTCTCCAATGTTACCGGCGAGGAGTGCTCTTGATTTTCTTGCGGGATGTTCGTTAATAACTCTTCGTCGTTAGCTGTCCATTTTTTCAACGGGAAACAGCCAGCTTTGAGGCATTCATCTACCTGTCGAATTTTTTCACGACCTTCTCGAATGCCGTCGGCTCCCGAGAGCACGTCGTCCACGTAGATTTCGCGTTGAATAACATCCACGGCGAGAGGAAAACGGTCTTTTTCGTCAGTCGATAGTTGTCGAAATGAGCGAATCGCGAGATACGGAGCACTTGCGAGTCCGTACGTTACCGTGCAGAGTTTATACGAGAGAGGAGGGGCAGCTTCATCTTTCCTCCATAAGATGCGCTGCAAATCCCAGTCGTCTTCATGAACGCGTATTTGACGGTACATCTTTTCGATATCCGCGGCGAATACATAAGCGTATCGCCGCCAGCGAGTGATAACGTCAGCGAGATCGGTTTGAAGTTTCGGCCCAATGTGTTGTAAATCGTTGACCGAAATTCCGAAATTCGTGCGATGAGAACCGTTGAATACTACTCGCACCTTCGTTGTTGAACTGCTTTCGCGCACAACGGCGTAATGCGGGAGATAAAACGCACTTCGAGGCGGCGAACCAGCGTCCGAAACTAGAGTCATGTGACCGAGAGATTCATACTCACTGAGAAACTTCGAGTACGCGGCTTTCAGCGAGATGTCCGTCGAGAAACGCTTCTCTTGCCGAGAGAACAAACATAGTAGGCTTGTACGAATCTCCGAGATCTTCCGGACGTCGTTTGAGCGGAATACGCACGACGTAGCGTCCTTCCGGCGTGCGAGAGTGAGTATCGCTGAAGTACTGCTCGCACTGAGATTCTTCTTCAGACAATGTTGTTTTCTCTGCAAGGTTTGGCTCTTCTTGAACCCAAAACCGTTGCACGAGATCGAGAAGCTCGTGATCGATCGAGCACTGGAACCCTTGGGCGGGGCGAGAGCGATCGTCTGAGCTTGATTCAGATGAAATGGATCCAGAGAGAACCCATCCGAGAGCGGTTTGTTGTGCGATCGGGCTGCCCGGGGCGCCCTTTCGGAGCCCTTCCTCGAGAATTATGCTGTAAACTTCCGCTCCAAGAATCAAGTCAATCTGTGTCGCTGACGAGAAGTCCGGATCGGCAAGCTCAACATCTTGTAGATGCGGCCAAGGATTCTGAACGATGCGAATCGGCGGCAAATATGATGTGAGGTTCGCGAATACGTACGCGTCTACCGGGAGCGAGAATGTTGGATTGACACGAGAACCGATAACGAAACTCATCAGCCCACGAGAGACTGTCGAGCGCTGAGCACCGATGCCGTTGATTGGCAGCGAGACTCGTTTGCGCGGTAGATTAATACGTTGCGCGAGCGACTCCGTAATAAATCCGACTTCCGAGCCTTGATCGAGCAGGGCTCGAACTTCGTACTGCTCGCCATAGCACGATGTTATTTTGACGAGAGCGGTAGCGAGCAATACGGGCGTGTACTTTGTTGATGTTGCGAGAGCGAGATGAGACGATGCCGATGTTGACGGACTTTCTTGACGCGGAGGCGCGGCCGCAGCTGTTAGGCTCCCGGGAGCGACGGTTACCGGTTGTTGCGATTGCGAACTCGATCCTTGAGCGTTCGGCGCGACGGGAGCTTGCGCACTCGCTGCGTTACCCGACCGATGCAGTGTTCTGTGATGCGTATTGCCACAGATTCGACAGCGTTTTGTCGATCGGCAATTTCGAAATTGATGCGGACCGAGGCAGTTAAAACACAAATTTTTCTGTTTTACGAATTCTTGTCGTTGCTCGACTGATTTACCGCGATAGTCTTAACACACCGAAATATAATGCGCGGAACTGCACAACGCACACGTGAGCGGAGAGAGCCTCGATGCACTAGCTGCCGAACTGTCATTTGTTTGATTGACGGTAACTTGATGCGACTTCGCGGATGGTTGACTCTTGGTCGCAGCAGGAACATTCGGCTTTGATTTTCGCGGCTCAGCAGTGCGTGCAATTGCTTCGAGAGCACTTAGACGATTTACGATGAACTTCTCGAGCGTTGCGTAGCTCGCGGAGTCAGTTGAAGGGCTTATTTGTTTCTCCCAATCGATCAGAGAATCCGTGTCGAGTTTTTGCGAAATTACATATACGAGAATGCAATCCCACGATTCTATTGGGCATCCGAGAGAAGCGAGTGCACCGAGAGCCTCTTGCACGTTACCGAGCAACGCCTTCAACTCAGACACTGATTGCTGACTAACCTTTTGAATCGAGAACAGCGAAGCGAGGTGTGTATCGATGAGCACTCGTTTATTTTCGTAACGATCGACGAGAACTTGCCACGCGCGCGCGAAATTTTCACCGGTAATGTCAATGTTTATCACGAGTTGTGCCGCTTCACCTGTCACACTCATCTTGAGATATTGCAGTTTTTCGACGTTCGATATCTCTTGATTAGTGGAAATCATTGATGTAAAGAGGTCACGAAACTGTCGCCACTCACGATACAATCCCGAAAAACGCGGCAAATTAATTCGCGGTAGCTGTCGAGAATTTGGCGCGAGATTCGCACGAGGCGCGGTTTCTCCACTTCCCAATGCTTGATCGGCTTTCCTTTTAAGTTCGTTTAAGTACGCACATAATTCACCCTTCGCATCGACATACTCCTCTTCGCACTCTGCGTAATGTTCACCGGTGAAATAATCCAACGCGAGACGTTCATCTGGCTTTAACACCGAGAGCATCTCGTGGTTCGATTGGAACTTTTTCCAATTCGCGTCGAGAACGTCGATTCTCGCTTGAATAGCTTCAGGAGTCCGTTTCTTCGTTTCTAATTTTTTCACATTTGCAACCGAACGTACTATTAACCCGCGAAGTTCCACCTGCTTCGCGGTAACGGCTGATACAAGCGCTGCCATTTTATTAAATATATAATTATCGAGAATTCACGAGAAAGCACGACACGAGAACGAATTTGCAAAGAAAAGCGCGAGGACGAATCCTTTCCGTGCACGAACGTCTCGAGATACAAGAGAGCGTGATGCGGCAGTTCGGTATACGCGTAACTGTGCGTGAGAGAGAGGAGAGGCGAAGCCGCTCGAACGGTTGAGCGGCAGCGAGAGCGCGACTACCCGAGCCTCGCATAGAGTCCGAGCGCGATATCGAGAGAGCACGATACGAGTATCTATCGGTCCTGCTATAACCAGCGAGTCTAAGCAACCGACAGCGAGAGCACGCGGCGCGAGGCAGAGTGAGAGAGAGCTACCGTTATCTCTTACCTGGCGCGGCTTCCTAATATCTTTCGAGAGCACTGTTCTCACTTTTCCCTTTTACTAATACCGCACTTTTCCACAGTATCCGGCTCGAAGGACCAAAAAATGTAGCGAGAACTCAAAAATACTGTGGATAGTTGCGGTGGGATGGGAAAAAGTATGTAGAGGTAGAGAGACTTTCACGACACGTTGAGATAGATTGAAGAAGACCTTTTATTCGTATTAACGCGTGCGAATCGTTTCGATGATGTTGTGACACTGACTCCTGTTGAGGGCTCTCGCCGTTCGGATGAGAGCGAGTATGATTGTGGTTGTATGTACAGGTGTTATTATGTGAATGTGTGTGTCTGTGAAATAAAGGAAATGTAACGATTTAAGTTCGAGAACGTTCGCGACAAATATTACGGTGAGAACGGTAGCTATGAGTTTAAAATTGCCACGAGAGCTACGCTTTTGCCGAAACAATAATAATAATAATAATAATAATAATACTTCTCGACCTGTACAACACGTGCTTGACGACAGGGACCTTCAGCGACCGCTGGAAGACGGCGAGGCTGGTCCGCATCCCAAAGGGGAAGGGCGACCCCGGTTCGCCGTCGGCCTACCGGCCGCTGAGCTTACTAGACACGACAGGGAAACTGTACGAACGGCTGCTCAGACCAAGACTGACGGACGCGATACAGAACGGTGGAGGTCTCTCAGACCGGCAGTTCGGCTTCAGGAAGGGTTGATCAACCATTGGAGCAATCCAGAGGGTGGTTGACTCCTTCCGAGACACAGACAGACATTGCCATGCAGCGCGGCCTATCGTGCTGCTGGCGACACTGGACGTCAGGAACGCCTTCAACTCGGCCAGGTGGGTCGACATCCTGGGATCGCTCAGAAGCGACTACAGGGTTCCGCCGTACCTGCTGCGGGTGGTGGGGGATTACCTGTGAAACCGACAAATTACATACGAAACAACAGAGGGACAGAGGACGAGACAAATTACCGCGGGGGTGGCCCAAGGATCCATACTTGGACCGGACTTCTGGAACGGACTCTACGACAGCCTGCTCAGACTGGAGCTTCCGCTCGGCGCACTCCTCGTCGCATACGCCGATGACGTGGCGGCGGTGATCGTCGAGCGCTCTCCAGAAATGGCGCAGTACAAACTGAATTAGATGATGAGACGGGTCGGACGATGGATGACTGACCATGGACTACAATTAGCGACGGAGAAGACAGAACTGCTTTTTCTCACGAGAAAACGCATACAGACGATACTACCGATGAAGGTCGGGACGGACGACAACGAGACCAGAGGGGACGTCAAATATCTGGGGGTGACCCTAGATACAAAGATGACCTTCTGGCCTCACATACAAAGGACAGCTCAGAAGGCGGCTGGAAGGATAGCATCCTTAAGCCGCCTGATGGCAAATACGAACGGACCGAGACCGGGGAAACGGAGACTACTAATGTCAACGGCCCACTCGATTCTGCTCTACGGCGCGGAGATCTGGGCGGACTCCCTGAAGACGAAAAAATACTGCCACGCAATGATGGCAGTACGAAGACAGAGCGCGCTGAGGATCGCCTGCTCCTACCGGACCGTCTCTGCACAGGCTGTTCTGGTGATAGCGGGCGTGATTCCCATAGACCTCCTCCCTTTCGAGCGCAAGAGGATCTACGGTAAGAGCGCAGACACAAGGCGACAGGACGCCGCATCGACAGAAAGAGACAGGACGCTACAGATGTGGCAAGAACGATGGACAGAAGAAACGACAGGAAACTGGACGAGACGACTGATAAAGGACCTGAGACTGTGGTTCCGTCGGGAGTTTGGGGACGTAAACTTTTACGTCACTCAATTCCTGACGGGACACGGTTACTTTAGACGGTACCTACATAAAATGAACAGAGTACGAACACCGGACTGTACATACTGTGGACACGATTGTGACGACGCGGAACACACCTTCTTCAGATGTGACCGCTGGACAAGACTGCGACAAGAAACAGAATCGGTGGTCGGAAGCATCACCCCGGACAACATCGTCGAGGTGATGCTCCACGGAAACGACCAATGGCAAAACATCGCCACTTACATAGAAACAATACTGCGACAGAAAAACGCGGACGGCTGCCTGACATGACAGACCAGACGCGACAAAGAAAACAGAAACAGAACGCACGTACAACATGACAAGACAAACACAGACAGATCCCCCGATTAGAAGTAATATTAACATAGTTCCTGGTCGGGGGCGGACGCAAAGGAGGTGGCGGTTTAGTGGGTAGGCCAATCGGGAGTCCCACATTTGCACCAGTCCGCATGGCTGGGGTGAATCCGTAAAAAGGATTCCGCAACTCCTCGGAAAAAAAAAAAAAAAAAAAAAAATAATAATAATAATAATAATAATAATAATAATAATAATAATAATCCCGTGTCGGGTTGCTGGTCCCGCATCGGCGCCTCCCCAGGTGGCGGATAGGGGGATGCCTTCCAGACATGGATGGTACCGAAACGTTCGGGGTGGACCAAAACAAGCCTACACACACACATACACAAGATACAACACACACGCACAAACACGTCCAAGTGGCCTACCGGTGAAGCGAATGACCAGGGGCCCAGTAAACGGGACACCCTGAAAAGCGAATGGTCGGGGTCCCCTATAAACGGGGTTCACCCGAAAACGAATGCGCGGGGGCTCTATAAACGGGCTGCCCTAGTGTGAACGAACCGGTGAACGCCACAATAGCGGACACTCAGAAACACGAGCACTAAACACTACCTCAGGGGCCGTGTAATGTCCCGGCACGGTACGGGAGGTTGCGATCCCGAGCATTCAGGAACACCGATACGAAAGATAAGAGGGACAGTAGACCCGACAAAGAGTAACGTACAGGTGAAGACGGTCAGAAAGACAAAAGACGGGCTGTGTCTTATAAAGATGCAGTCAAATACAGACGGACGAGACGACTTCAGTCGCGCGCTTCAGGACGCGATCGGCGACGACGGCAGCGTTAAAGCCATGACCTCTTGGATTCAAGTGGAGATCATGGACCTGGACTGCGTTGCGACGAGAGACACCGTAACACAGGCGATAAGACGCGAGACAAGACGGGAAGGGGACTTTAACGTCCACATCTTTGGTCCGAATCGGGCAGAGCAGTACATGGCCGTTTGCGACCTCGAATCGCAGGAGGCCGAGATGCTGCTCAGGGAGGGTCGGATCGGGATTGGATGGGTTCAATGCCGCGTCCAAAACGACTAACAGTGACGAAGTGTTACAGGTGCCTGGGCTACGGGCACACAAAAGCGAACTGCGACGGACATGACAGGACCAAAAGCTGCAGGAAATGCGGTGAGACTGGACATTACGCGACGGACTGTAAAATAGACCGGCCTGTCCTCTGTGCGCCGAGGCGGGGCACGCGGACGCAGCGCACTTACCGGGATCCGGGAGGTGCGCGGTGTTTCGGGCTGCGCTGGAGGAGTGCAAGAGGCAGACCGGACGACGGACAGCGTAATTCAGGGAAACCTGAATCGCAGCAGGACAGCTGACAAGCTACTTCCCCAGATAGCAGACGAAAACGACGCCAACATACTGATAATGTGCGAACCATACAGAAAACGGACGACACAAACGTGGATCACGAACGACGGTGAGACGGTCGCTATCTGGGTGAGGGGCGCTGCCTGATCTCGAATAACCGATCGCGGCGTGGGGGAGGACTACGTCTGGGTCAAAGTGGGCTCTGTCACTTATGTCAGTGTCTACCTGACCCCGAACTGCGCTGTAGCGGAGTTCGAGAGAAAGGTCGCGACCCTCGAGGACGGGATAAGGGAGCTGCCCGGGGACGTTGTGGTCGCGGGGGACCTTAACGCGAGAGCGGTCGACTGGGGCATGACAGTGACGAACAAACGGGGACGGCTGCTGCTGGAGATGGCCGCAAGGCTAGACTTAGTGGTGGCAAATACAGGAAATACGCCGACGTACAGACGACCGGGATACGGAGACTCCATTCCAGATGTAACGATGATCTCGGACAGACTACTTCCGCAGGTGGGGCGGTGGCGGGTGGTCGAAGACTATACGGCCAGCGACCACCAGTACATCGCCTTCGAGATTGCGAGACAGACAGTATCGACACGGAATAGGACTCGACACCCCCCGCGGTGGAACACGAACAAACTCGACGTACGAAGGTTCTCGGAAGAACTGGCACTAGCGCCGGCTCCGGTTACCAACGTCCCCCCGGGGCTGACCGGCCGGCTCAGAGCGGAAAGACTGGCGGACGAGACGGCCAAGCTGACGGAGCATCTGTGCAACAGCACAATGCTGAAAAAACACTACAGACGTGACAGACAGTCTCAATACTGGTGGACCGACGAGATAGCCGAACTGCGGAAAAGATGCCTCGCAACACGAAGACGATTGACAAGGGCCAGAGGCAGACCCGAAAGGGAAGCCTTACAGGCCATATACGCCACGGAACGAAAGCGACTGATGAACGCAATACGGGACAGCAAGGCGAAATGCTGGAAGATGCTCTGCGAGGAGGTGGACCACGACCCTTGGGGTACCGGCTACAAGATTGTAACTGGTAAACTAGGCGCCCGCGTCCCGCCGGAACTCAAAGATGCGGAAACCACGCGACGCATTGTGGACGGACTTTTTCCGACACACATGACGCGAACGGACGCAACAGACGCCGACGAGACGGAGGCAATAACTCCTTTCACTGCGGAGGAGCTCACCAGAGCAGCCAACGCGGTGAAGGCTGGCAAAGCGCCAGGGCCCGACGGGGTACCGGGAGAGGTTATCCGGCTGATGGTCAAACTGAGGCCGGACATACTCCTCGACCTGTACATCACGTGCCTGCAGACAGGGACCTTCAGCGATCGGTGGAAAAAGGCGAGGCTGGTCCTTATTCCCAAGGGTAAGGGCGACCCCAGCACGCCTTCGGCCTACCGGCCGCTAAGTCTACTGGACACGACAGGTAAACTGTACGAACAGTTACTCCGACCGAGACTGACAGACGCGATAGCGACTGGGGGAGGCCTCTCCAATCAGCAGTTCGGTTTTAGGAAGGGCCGAACGACAATCGGAGCAATCCAGAAAGTCGTCGACACCTTCCGGGACACGGACAGATTCTGCCACGCCGCGCGACCTATCGTACTGCTGGCGACACTAGACGTCAGGAATGCCTTCAATTCGGCCAGGTGGGTGGATATCCTGTGGGCTCTCAGAAACGCCTTCGGGGTTCCACCCTACTTACTACGGGTTGTGGAGGATTACCTGCGCAACCGGCGACTGACGTACGAGACAACGGAAGGACAGGTAACACAACAGATTACCGCGGGGGTGGCCCAAGGATCCATTCTTGGGCCGGACTTTTGGAATGGAGTTTACGACAGCCTGCTCAGACTGGAACTTCCCCTCGGCGTTTCTCTCGTCGCATACGCCGATGACGTGGCGGCGGCGATCGTCGAGCGGACTCCAGAACTGGCGCAGTTAAAGCTAAACCAGACTATGAGGCGGGTGGGACGTTGGATGACAGACCACGAACTGCAACTCGCTACAGAAAAGACAGAACTGCTTCTCCTCACAAGGAAACGCATTCAGACGAGACTACTCATGAGAGTTGGGATGGAAGACATCGAGACCAAGGGGGAAGTCAAGTACCTGGGGGTGATCCTAGATACGAAGATGACCTTCTGGCCTCATATACAAAAGACGGCTCAGAAGGCGGCCGAAAGGATAACATCCCTAAGCCGCCTGATGGCAAACACGAACGGACCGAGACCGGGAAAACGGAGACTGTTGATGTCGACCGCTCACTCGATCCTTCTTTACGGAGCGGAGGTGTGGGCAGATTCCCTTAAGACGAAAAAATACTGCCACGCGATGATGACGGTACAGAGACAAAGTGCGCTCAGGATCGCCTGCTCCTACCGGACGGTCTCCGCGCAGGCTGTGCTGGTGGTAGCAGGCGTTATCCCCATAGACCTTCTTGCATTCGAGCGCAAGAGGATCTACGGAAGGAGCGCCGACATTGGACGACAGGACGCGGCAACGACAGAACGAGACAGGACAATGCGGACATGGCAACAGCGCTGGACGGAAGACACAACAAACGGAAACTGGACAAGACGCCTAATAAAGGATGTGAGACCGTGGACGAGTCGACAGTTTGGGGACGTGAATTTTTACGTCACCCAATTCCTGACAGGACACGGATACTTCAGACAGTACCTGCACAGAATGAACAAAGTATGGACACCGGACTGCACATACTGTGGACACGAGCGAGACGACGTTGAACATACGTTTTTTGTATGCAACAAATGGACAGACCTCAGACAGAGACTAGAAACGACCGTCGGAGCCATCGCTCCCGATAATATCGTGGATGTGATGCTCCGCGGAAGCGACTGGTGGCGCTTAGTGGCCACATACGTAGAGACAATACTGAGACGGAAGAACGCGGACGGCTGCCTGACGTGACAGAGGCGACGTAAAATACACGAAAACACAGACAGAAACCCCCAGTTCAGAAGTAATACTAACGTAGTCCCTGACTGGGGGGGGTGACGCGAACGACAACGCGGACAGAAGTGGTTTCCCCACACCTGACCAAAAATTTACCTGTTTTATTTTTGGCCAGGGGTGGGGGGGTTTAGCTGGTAGGCTTCTTGTGGAAACCGGTGTCGAGCGGGAGGTACCACCCCTCGCTTGACCCAATGAAGCAAGAAGAGAGTCCAGCACACGGGCGTGGACATTCCTCCTGGTGTTAAGGGGCAACCTCTAACTCCGGGCGTAGCGAAGACGCCTAGGTCTATAAAAGATTTGCCCTATCCTTTACCACGATAAAATAATAATAATAATAATAATAATAATAATAATAATAATAATAATAATAATAATAATAATAATAATAATAATAATAATCCCGTGTCGGGTTGCTGGTCCCGCATCGGGCGCCTCCCCAGGTGGCGGATAGGAGGACGCCTTCCAGAAATGGAGGGTACCGAGATTCTTCGGGGTGGACCAAAATCACGCTACACATACACATACACAAACACCTACACAAACACGCCCGAGTAACATACCGGTGATGCGAATGATCAGGTGACCCTATAAACGGGTCATCCTGAAAACGCGAACGCTCGGTGGATCCCTATAAACGGGGCCCACCGAAAAGCGTATGGCCGGGACCCCTATAAACGGGCTCTCCCGACGACGGATGAATGTACCGGCTGTTTCGCCACTGGCACGGGCACTCACGCGCACGCACACTACACACCGGGGGACACTACACAGAGGGATGGGGATCTCAGGGACCGTGCTGCGTTCCGGCACGGTACGGGGAGTCGCGCCCCCGAGAGACCCTTAGCAGACAGGAACACAATAAATGGACATGCACAAACAAAACGAGAAAATACCTCAAGTGGTAACCCCAAAACAGGGGGAATCCACCGCGGGTTCCGATCGGATGGAAGCTCCGGTGGTCCAGGGCAGCGGCATGGATTTTGAGGGCCACAGAATGTGCAAGGACTTAACGACGAAGACAACGATGAGGAAAACGGGCACGAAAAACGGAACGGACAGGACGAATCGGAACCTGCTTGGCAGGGGAAGGACGTCTAGCGTGTCGAGCGCGGGCAGCGGAGCAAGCCTCTCTTCGGCTACCTCCGCTCTCAGCGAGACACTCGTCCAAACGGAACCGGCTAACGAGACGATACGGAATGACCCGGACATTACGGAGCAACTGATGCTCATACGGGAAACGACGACGAAAATGGCAAAGGCAGCCACTGTTCAAAAGAACATGAACATGACGGTGAAGAACGGTATAAAAACGATTCTTGAGGCGGCAGACGTGGCGCTGCATAAGCTCACGAAGGCTACCCCAAGAAGCCGTGTTACCGAATACGAACTGACGGACACGGAAACGGAGATGAAAGAACGGTATACGGCACGGACGAAACGGAAACGTTCGGCGAACGCGACTCGACCGGAGTCTTCTCAGAAGCGACCTCCGAGAGTGGAAGCGGCCGAAACGTGGACGACAGTCACGGCAAAGAAAACGGACCGAAGAAACAGAACGAACGCAACGAACGCGACGAACGCGACGAAAGCAACGAAAGCGACGAAAGCGACGAAAACAACGAACGCGACAAACGCGACAAACGCGATGAACGCCAAGGCCAAAAAACGCAAGCCGGCACCCAAACAACGGGGGACGGCTGTGTTTGTCAAGCCGGCGAAAGACCGCACACGTACTCCGACATAGTACGGAAAATACGGACGACGGTGGATCCGACGAAGCGTCACGTGCAGGTGACAACTCTGAGGAAAACCAAAGACGGTCGGTGTCTGCTAAAGATTCAGACCAACAAGGACGGACGGGAAAACTTCCAGCGCGCTCTGCAGGAAGCGGTCGCAGGGGTCGGATCAGGATCGGATGGGTGCGTTGCCGCATCCGAGAACGAGTGACAGTGCAGAAATGCTTCAGGTGTCTGGGGTACGGACACACAAGGGCAAACTGCACGAACGCGGACCGGACCAAAAGCTGCAGGAAATGCGGCGAGACGGGACATTACGCAACGGACTGCACAAATAGACCAGCCTGCCCCCTGTGCACTGAGGCGGGGCACGAGGACGCGGCGCACATCGCGGGATCCGGGAAGTGCGCGGTATTTCGGGCTGCGCTGGAGGAGTGCAGGAGACAGGCAGGACGACGGACAGGGTAATTCAGGGAAACCTGAACCGTAGCAGGACAGCAGACATGCTACTGCCGCAGATAGCTGACGAACACGACGCGGACATTCTGATACTGTGCGAACCTTACAGAGGAAGGACAGCACAGACATGGATAACGAACGAGACCGAGACAACAGCTATCTGGGTGAGGGGCGCTGCCCGATCTCGGATGACTAACCGCGGTGTGGGCGACGATTACGTCTGGGCTAAGGTCGGCGCTGTCACTTACGTCAGCGTCTACCTGACACCCAACTGCACCGCGGCGGAGTTCGAGAGAAAGGTGGAACTCCTCGAGGACGGAATCAGGGATTTGCCCGGAGACGTCGTGGTTGCGGGGGACCTCAACGCGAGGGCGATCGAGTGGGGAATGACAGCAACGAACAAACGAGGACGGCTGCTACTGGAGATGGCTGCGAGGCTAGATCTGGTCGTAGCAAACACAGGAAACGTACCGACGTACAGACGGCCAGGGTTTGGAGACCCCATTCCTGACGTAATGATGACATCGGACAGAGTCCTGCCACAGGTGAGGCGATGGCGGGTGATCGACGACTATACGGCCAGCGATCACCAGTACATAGCCTTCGAAGTGGCAGGTCCGACAACAACGACACGGACTAGGATCCAGCGCCCCCCGCGGTGGAACTTAAACAAACTCGACGCACGGAAGTTTTCGGAGGAATTGGTGCCAGCACCAGCCCCGATAACACAAATCCCCCCTGAGCTGATTGGCCGGCAAAGGGCGGAAAGACTGGCGGACGAGACGGCCAAACTTACAGAACGGCTATGTAATAGCACTATGCCAAAACGACGAAACGGACAAAACAGACAGGCACAGTACTGGTGGACGGACGAGATAGCCGAACTCCGCAGAATCTGCTTGGCAAACAGACGACTTGTCACAAGGGCTGGCGGAAGACCCGAAAGGGAAAACCTCCAAGCCGCTTACAAGACAGCGCGGAAGTCACTGACGAAGGCTATCAGGGACAGCAAGACGCGATGCTGGAAGAAGCTCTGCGAGGAGGTGGACCGCGACCCCTGGGGAACTGGTTACAAGATAGTGACCGGCAAACTAGGGGCACGAGCTCCGCCGGAACTCAAAGACGCTGAAACCGCACGACGGATCGTCGACGGACTATTCCCGACACACCCGATACGTACGGACGACACTGACGGCACGGAGGCACCGGCAGCCCCTATCTTCACCGCGGAGGAGCTCACTAGGGCAACCAACTCGATGAAGACTAGAAAGGCACCGGGGCCGGATGGAGTACCGGGCGAGATTATCCGGCTGATGGTCAACCTGAGGCCCGAGATATTTCTCGACCTGTACAACGCGTGCTTGACAACGGGAACTTTCAGTGACCGGTGGAAGGTGGCGAGGCTGGTACTTATCCCCAAGGGTAAGGGTGACCCTGGCACGCCGTCGGCCTACCGGCCGCTGAGCTTACTCGACACAACAGGGAAACTTTACGAACGACTACTGAGACCCAGACTCACAGACGCGATACAAGCCGGAGGTGGCCTCTCGGACCATCAATTCGGCTTCAGGAGGGTTCGATCAACGATTAGAGCGATCCAAAAAGTGGTTGACACCTTCAGGGACACGGACAGACATTGCCACGCGGCGCGACCAATCGTGCTCATGGCGACGCTAGACATCAGGGACGCCTTCAACTCGGCTAAGTGGGTGGACATTCTGGAGGCGCTGAGAGGCGGCTTCGGGATTCCACCGTACTTGGTCCGGGTGGTGGAGGATTACCTGAGAGACCGACGTATCACGTACGAAACAACGGAAGGACAGGTTACGAGACAAATCACGGCGGGGGTCGCGCAGGGATCTATACTCGGACCAGACTTCTGGAACGGAGTGTACGTCAGCCTGCTCAGACTGGAGCTCCCGCTCGGCGTGCTACTCGTCGCTTACGCTGATGACGTGGCGGCAGTGATCGTTGAACGGACTCCAGACCTGGCACAGCTTAAGCTGAATCAGACAATGAGACGCATCGACCGATGGATGACTGACCACGGACTGCAACTCGCAACAGAAAAGACAGAACTGATTTTTCTTACAAGGAAACGGATACAGACGACACTACCCATGAGGGTTGGGACAGACGAAATCGGGACCAGAGGAGAAGTCAAGTATCTGGGGGTGACCCCGGATACGAAACTGACCTTCTGGCCCCACATACAAAGGACAGCCCGGAAGGCGGCCGCGAGGATAGCATCCTTAAGCCGCCTGATGGCAAACACGACGGGACCGAGACCGGGGAAACGACGACTACTAATGTCGACGGCCCACTCGATCCTGCTATACGGCGCGGAGATCTGGGCAGACGCCCTGAAGACTAAGAAGTACTGCCACGCGATGACGACAGTACAGAAACAGGGTGCGCTGAGGATCGCCTGCTCCTACCGGACTGTCTCTGCACAAGCTGTCCTGGTGGTGGCGGGCGTAATTCCCGTGGACCTTCTGGCGTTCGAGCGCAAGAGGATACACGGGAGGAGCGCGGACACGAGACGGCAGGATGCGGCAACCACTGAAAGAAACAGGACGATACAGGCTTGGCAACAACGCTGGACAGAAGGAGCTACAGGCAACTGGACGAGACGGCTGATACAGGACCTGAGACCGTGGCTTGAAAGGGAGTTCGGGGACGTAAACTTTTACGTCACCCAGCTCCTAACAGGGCACGGTTACTTTAGACGGTACCTTTACAGGATGAACAAAGTACAGACGCCGGACTGCAAATACTGCGGACACGAACAGGACGATGCGGAACACACATTCTTCGAATGTGACCGCTGGTCAGCACTCAGACGGAGACTGGAGACGACCGTCGGTCACATCACCGCAGACAATATTGTCGAGGTGATGCTCCACACAACAGAGTGGTGGCAGCTAGTTGCCACCTACACAGAGACGATACTGAGACGAAAAAACGCAGACGGCTGCCTCGAATGACAGAGCAGACGGACTGACGTGAGACGGAACGGATAAACAGAACGAACAGACGTACACAGACAGTTCCCCCAACCAGAAGTAATATTAACATAGTTCCTGGTTGGGGGGGTATCGAAAGGAGAGGGCGGTTTAGTGGGTAGGCTACGGGAGTCCCACATATCCACCAGTTGGGCTGGGGGAATCCGTAACTTGGATTCCGCAACTTCTGTTTTCCTTTACGGTATTCGCAAGGGTACCGTAAAGGAAAAAAAATAATAATAATAATAATAATAATAATAATAATAATAATAATAATAATAATAATAATAATAATAATAATAATAATAATAATAATAATAATAATAATAATATCAATAATAATAAAACCAAACTTAGAGTGAGGGACGGCGTCAACCCTGAAACAGAAAAAAATACACAAGAATTAGTAAAAGAATACTGACACAATTGCAATAAAAGAGAAAAAAAAACGATCTCTCACCTCACGTCGAGCGCGGACGTTTCGCAGAGGCGGCTCGTAGGGGTCCTGGTCTCCGAGCTCCGCCAACAACTTGGCGATGAGACGGTCACAGGGGTCCAATCCATATCAACCCCCTCGTCCTCGTCGTCATCGCCGATCTCGATGAGCGGGATGCCGCGCTCCTCTGGTGGCGGACTGGCCGGCCCCTCCGGCAATCCTCGGCGACGACAAGAATAACCGTATATTCCGAGGTTCGTCCACACCTGCTGCAAAGCCATGCCGGGCCAGATCACCCCAGCTGTCGGCTCCGGCACGGCAGGTACGTGGCGCTGCGCCGTCGTGAAAAGGTTGGACGGCGTAACCGCCCAATGGAACCGCATGGTACTTGCGTACCACGCGAATCGCAGCCATTCGTCCCCCTCGAAGAAGCTACCCTCGAACTGTACGGGACTCCTGTCCCAATTTTCTTCCTCCTCGTACGGATCGATCCCGAATAGGATCCGCAAGGCGAAGTCTCGATCATAATTCCAACTAGAAAAAGAAAAACAAACAAAACAAATAAATAAATAAACAAATGAATATAAAAAAATATAAAACAAGGAAGAAACAAAAAAAAACTTACGCTTTCTACAATTCCTGACGCCGAGTAACCCGAGCTCGGGCCACCAAGTCACGGAACGCCTGTTCTAGGGGATTGATCTCCCCATCGATCACCGGCCCATGATCTCCCGTCAAGACTTCAAAAGTCTCGACGAAGTCCAGGGACTCCCACGTCGAAAAAGGACCATACAATGCCATGACGATAAGTTTTCCGTTAGTATCCGAGACGAAACAATTGGAAATGCTGACAAAATACTGGATACCGGGGTTTTTAAACACAAGATCATCCCGTCTACTAACGATCCTCTCTCCAGAGGTGACCAATGGTCGTCCACGATAAACCCACGAGTCAATAGGAAAACAGGGAAACGAAAAGAAGGGGAAATAGGAAGGCAAGGAACGAATAGAAATTACAAGAAGACGGGGTCCACTCCTTAAAAACTTATACAACCAAGACTCGACACACGTACAAATAAAAGACGATTTATTTATTTCCTTTTATCACTCTACAATTTTTTTTGCAAGCAACCAAAAACAAATACATAAATCAAATACAAAAACAAAAACTTTTGCTGCACGGAAGTTTACCTAAAAAAAAAAAAAATATACACATCTATTCTCTTCTTTCTTTCTTTCTTTCTTCTCTTCCCACCATAAAAAAAGGAAAGCGAAAGGAAAAAGAGGAAAAAAAAAGAGTATACTGACCAACACAAACGCCAAAACGAACGCGGACGAACGGGATTGGGTTCAGGAAGCCCAGCAATTTCGACGGAATCGTTCGGCTCAGGAGACTCCTCACCAAAAAGCCGCCGTAAATCAAACACATCATCATACAGCAAAAGCCAACTGAAACAAAAGAGGGAATTAAACAACAAATAAATAAAATTTAGAAAAAAAATACATATGCCTGTGTATAAATATGACAGGAGGTACAAACAACATTATTCATACTTACGGTGCGTCATTTAATAGCCGCCGGATAAATCTTACACGTTGCACTCCACGACGTACACTAACAGATACCATCCCCTCAACAAAGGGATCAAGATCCAATAATCGTTGCAGAGACGGAGGTAGCGGTTCGCGTACACATCTCATTTTTGTTCCCGACTTGCGAAAGAGTGTTTACTCGATCAGATAGAGAATCTCAATACCCAAAATTTCAAACAGTGCGGCCTTTTTAGTCATTTCGATGGGGCAAACTCCACGCCTCTTTCTTTATAATTCACGTATCAAAATCCGATGTTTACACATGTAGCCAGTGGGCGATCACGCACGTAGCCGCGACTTGACTACTAACGACGAAAGGCAAAGGGAGGATAGACGGTAGCGACACTCCTCCTCCCCCCCTCCCCCCCCCCATTTCTTTGTTTTCTCATATGAGCTCATACGATTCGATTTATCAGCAAAATCGATGGCGTTACAGATGGAATTCGGAAGGCTACTAATGGGAGGGATAGTAATCCTCTACCTGGTAACTTTTCTCCGTCACACGGAAGGATTATTCGGATACGATTGCACCGGCGCTACATTGAATATCACAACCGTCTCCTTATTGGAAGTTGGCGAATGCGATATCCCGCAACAAGAAGTAAACGAAACCGGGATTCACATACAATTGCTACAAATAAATCAGTACTCCTGATTCCATGTAAAACAATGCAAAGTAGAGATATACTGCGTCATACAACGATGCGGAATGTGGTCTCACGACATGGACGTACCAATGGTGAATTCTCGTACATTGATACCATATCGCGAGATGCGTGCACCGACATGTATAAACACGGAGAAGTGAAAATTGGTCAAACTGAGATCCATGAAATCCGACAAAACGGGACAACGACTAGACCCATCTCAATAGCAGGAACAGTAACACAAAATTCAGAGTGCGAAGGAGTTTATTATTCCGACCCCTACGGAAATTGGGAAAAAGTATACGTGAAGGGAACAGCGAAGATCACGCTCCGAGATTATATGGCCGACGTCGATGTAGAGACCAACAAAATACATTTGAAATCAGGTTCGCGATGCGAGCTCGACGAGGGCCATTGCACCGACATAGACGGAGGCGATACCTATTGGGACCCCTTTCCAGCGGATAGCTGCCACACCAAGCGATACGGGGGACTTTACGAGGGGCCCGCGAAACGCACGAGCGACGCTGACACGCGATATAGACAAATGATGTATTCGCTTACGGAGGGGGATGTAGTTTTCGCATTGACCGCCAAAGACCACACGACAGTATGTGGATACACTCTGATTCGAACGGAACACCCGAAACTACTAATTGTAGAGATACAAAAAGGATACCCTTTTATAAAAAAGGAAGCCCTCACAGTAGCAAACCTCGACCTATTTGCGTACGTAAACTCAAAATTTGTTTATGTCGAAAAACATGTACGCACGCAAATGAAACAGATGTATCGAGACATCCTAACACAGAGATGCAATCTCGAAAGGCAGGTATTAGAAAACACCATTGGACTCGCCAAACAAAACCCCGACGAGTTTGCCTACAATATAATGAAGGGCCCCGGGTATATGGCGTTGGCCGGCGAAGTAGCCCACATCATAAAATGTATTGCACTGGAAGTAGCAGAATTAGAGACACCAAGGAATGCTACATACAATTGCCCGTAGAGGTAGAAAATCATTCATACCATTTAACGCCTCGTACGCATATCCATAAGAAAACCGGCACCCAAGTCACGTGCAACGGGCTCATGCCGTCCATGTATAAGATAGGAGGAGAGTGGTATTCTATCGAGCCTCGACCGATTCATGCAACACCACCAACGGTGCTCAAACCACTCACGCAACATACCTGGACATATAGAAATCCTCAAACTCTCACCACCAGTGGCATATACACGCAAAAAGATCTAGATGATCAACGTGACCACATAATGTTCCCCGCTGAACAACCAGCAATTTTAAATTCCATAGCCAGAGGAATGGTGGGGCTATCCACGATCACGCAAGGGAGGACAATCGCGAATCTAATCGACGAACAAGCGATAAACAAACTTATCGAAAGCTCTTGGGAAAAATCTTGGGGGTATTTTTCCCACCTTCGGCACCTTCAGTGCCGGAATGATCGGTATTATAATGTTGTGCAGAGGGATTAAACTCATAGTCGACACAGTAATACACGGTTATGCTTTGCACACTGTACGGTTGGTCGCTCTATCTCATCGGTGCTATCTGGGACTCTTTAACGAATCTGCTGATGCATGTCGCCAGGCGGCCTACCAAGACAGACAAAGACGACAACGGTGGCGATGATGAGTCTGGCCTTAAAAGCCCATTGAATTACGACGAACCACCGAAGTATCACCCCACCTACACACCTGTGCGATCCCAAACAGAATTTTCACCGGGACCGCTACGGTTCGGTTTCGACCCGAGGATTTTTGACTTGCGGCTGTTACGATCGCGCCGGGAAAAGATCCGTGCTTAACGGAAAATTCCCCGGCGCGATACGAGAGCCCTTCATCGCGCTGACTAAGTTCTCGCGCTCGTGTCGGCCGTGGAAGCGGTGACGAATTTCGCTGCCGTAGCCGCGATCGCACGAGTGCGCGAAATATATGCCAAATGGAAATATAAGCTAAGTTAGATAAATAAGCAAAGAGAGATAGGCTGACTGCTGCGCACGTCCCGCGGTTAGTAACGAATACCGCGAGAGCAGCTTCGTTACCTTTTCTGCTGACCACAAAACGCGACGGCAGCAAGAATCCTCCCCGGCCTGCCACCCGCCGTTCGCGCGATCGGCGGATGTGCACGCCGGAGAGATTAGTCCCGTTAGACAACGAGAGCGAAAAGCTAGTCTCGGAAAAAACTCCTCGAGTAGCTCCTGCATAGTAAACTTGAAATCTTTCTTCGGAAATCCGCGGTCTACAGAAATCGTTCTAAAGTCGATAAGGCCGAAGGGAGCCAAGTTAGTGTTTTACGTCGCAGTGGTCAGCCTTCTCCCGCTAGTTATAGTGTCTCGCATTACGCCACGAACAATATAAACTGTCGTGTAGTTTTAATCATCGAAGTCTAAAATTAATCGTAAGTAGTATTAGACAGTATGCGTGTGTGAGTGGAGAGCGATTTTTCCTATTCTTTTATTTTTCTGTAATTCATACAACGCTCTTTTCAAATTCAAATTTCAAACTCATTATTAATAAATCAGAATACATTTAAATTTCCAATCGCATTTATCATTGACTCGCACAATCAACCTCAAGAACGTCCTGTACAGGGCGAATCAGACCGATCCCCATAAAAAATAAATATAAACTCTTCGCGCTTCACGCGAGGAGGTTTAACTTGACTCCCGAGACCGCTCCGGGACGTAACACGGCCATCAATGCCTACGGAGTCATTGGGTCACCACTACCAAGTCCCAGTAACAGTACACCGAGAGAACGCTCAGTGCCTACCTTGTAACCCCGAGGTCAAGCCCATCTCTGCTACCTTACCTCGAACCACAGGGCAACTCAAAAAGGCCTCCGTCGACACAACGAAAGAAATCTACAAGACCCCTCGACGTATATATTATACCGAACTTGCGGAAAACGGGCTAGAATCAAAAGAGATAGTTCCTAAGAAAGAATAAATCCTTCTCAAGTCCAGTGAGGAACCGGAACCCGAAACATCGACCACACCGGAAACAAAGATCTATCCAACACTTGAGACAATTAAAAAAACAGTCATTTACACCCCTCTCCCTGACCGGAAGCCGGTATATTTCACCCTCGAACGACGAACAGATAAGCAATAAACCGAAGGAAGGATGCCCGTGGAATAATATAACAAAAAAATTATATACAAATAAACATGAATAACAAAAGTTCCCTACAAAGGAAATAATAACAAAAATATATATATATAGCTTCAGCATTAACCCCTAATCCCTAAAACTGCAGGAACATAGAGCTTTTATTTTTTGTGTTCATTAACAAAGAATATCTCTGTGTTTCCAATCAAAGCAGCATGGCATTTGTAATAACAATGACTAAGTAGGTCAAGGGTTCAACTACGTATCCGGACAGGACCATAACTTTCGTGAATTTTTCTTATCGACAGTCAACCAACATGTCTCGATGCATATGTGGAAGAGAAGCTAATCATGAAGTTCATGATATAGCTCCCAAACTCAGCACATCCGAGACTCTTCCCATTGCTATTGGAAGAGAAAAACCACCCTGTTTAGCACCAGGGGCTTCGCGGCTTTACTGCTATTGGAAAAGAACGCTGTATATCGACATCGCAAGGAGAAACTTCGACCTTTACGTCCCACCTGAATGGAGGAGTTTGACGCCGGCATTACTGGAGGATTGGACCGATCAACTGCGTGATCAACCATTCGCAGATATCGTATTGGGAAGAGTCATGTATCATTGGAGTATCGATGTACTTGTGCCTTCACGACAGGACTATAGAACGGTCCCAATACACGGAAGGAACGGATGGCCCACTTTAATCGAACCCGTACCTCTCTGGAACAAACCCCGACTCACGTTCGCAACAGATCGACTACCCATAACCATTAACCGAGCTCCATTATTACCGTGTCTAGGAATGGAAAACGTCGTGTGTTATTGGCGCATGATGTTGCCCCGGACGGTGGAGCCGAGACAATATGTTTGGGTGCCCCCTGAATGGAGGAAACTCACTGACAAAACACGCCGGCTGTGGGCACGCAGGCTAGGCGCCAACCCTGACCAACCTATTGGACTCGGTAAAACTCATTACTACTAGGAAAATAACACTATTATTCCTCACGGTCAAAATCCCACCTCCATCGAATACCTGGGACTGGGAAGATATCAACACGTTGCGCCCAACAGAGAAGGAAATAAGGGTTACTTGGATATTCTTCCAAAATCCGGCACTCCGGACCCCGATCTCCTTGCCCGAGTTCATCTAGTCACCACGCAACCCGATAATCGCAGCCTCACACCCAGTAGAGAGAGGTTAATCGATTCAAGAATAGCGAGCCTCTACCGAGAGCCCGTCGACGCCTCTCATGGAACCAATGAAGATATTTATTATAAATATTTTTTTTTTGTTTTCACTTTCTCTCTTTTTTTTTCCAGCGGTGAAGAGGATCCTTTCATCTCGCTGAGAGTTACTTTTACTGTAGACAATCTTTTTAAATTATTTTTATTCAGATTTTATTACATTAGAATAAAGCTCTTTATTATTTCACCACTATAGTAGCCATTCGTTGGTAATTATTTATATACTGTTCCTGCCCTTGTTAGGATTCGCAGTTGACGGCATTTATTTTGCCAGTAATTGATACTATTTGTTTGGCTCGTTATTTAACATATCATGTTAAATAACGAGCCAAATTTGAATTTTTATTTACTTTGGCCACTTGCGATTTATCGTGTAGGTGAATTTTTATAGCGCACTTATTTTATTCACTGGCAATTTTCACGTAGTTGAATTTACAAAATTTGTTTATTTAATTCATTCACGGTTTTTCGCTGGAGTACATTTTCCAAATTTTTATTTACATTGATAATTCACTCCCGTTTTGTCGACGAGTTGAATTTTAGAAATTTTGTTTTCGATATTTGTTCGTTCGTATTTACCGACGAGTCGAATTTTTGAAAATTATAATTCGTTTGTTAATTCACTCGCGTTTTGTCGACGAGTTGAATTTCGAAAAGTTTGACTGCTTTGGCGACGTCTCAGAGGCCCTAGAATCGCGTGTCCACCTGTCAACTCAGAGATCAAATGTTCGACGCGTCCGACAGTGGGCTCAGAGGTGATTCGAGAGTGTACGACGGCGTTTTTTTTTTTTTTTTTTGACGACGGTGTCTCAGAGGCTCTTGAATCGCGTGTCCACCGGTCGGTTCAGAGCTCGATTATTCGACGTATCCGACAGGGCTCAGAGGCGATACGTGCGTGTACAACCGTATTGCTGATTTATAATTTTAGATTATTTGTTAGTTGGCGTTTCGTTTGTTCACTCGCGTTCTCCGACGCGGTGCATTTTCCGAAACATTTTAATTTATTTATTCGGTCGCATTTCTTGACGATCCGCATATTTTTTTTTTTATATATTTTACTTCGCGTATTTTGTTCACACGAGTTCCTTGACGCGATGAATCTCGAAAGCCGAAGTTTGTTTTACGATTCCCGCGCACATCCAATGGCAATCCCACCGCTGCCACCAAAAATTTCCTGTTACGTCCGGGGTGACGCAACAGTCAATTATATTAAATGCTTTTGCTCCGTTTTTGAACGCGGAACATACGTTCAGGGATCGGAGACCATCGGATGCAGGTTTTATAAAGTTAATCGATTTAATTTTATGATTTTCACCTTTTTTATTAAAACATAACTTTCACAAAAATAACAGTTCCATTACAAACGGATAGATAAATTTAATTGTTCAGTTTTTGAATGTTCGTATTTTTATCGGGCTCAACCTCGCTGGTCGAGCCCTACTGTAAGACTTTTGTTTGCGCGTGCAACTTTGTAGTTGCCGTTCGGGAAAAATAATTTGGTTTTTCCGGACTCGACCTCGTTGGTCGAGCTCCGGTATAAGACTGCCTGAAAAGTAGCGCGGTTCTAGCCGCGTAATAATTCTTTACTCGCATTAGTGCAGGGCGTAGCACATCTCGGAGGTGTGCAGCACCCTGACTTCTACCGTGGGATTGCTGACTTTGCTCAGCATCCATTTGTGAGAAAGCGTTGATTAGAGCGCTTTTTGAACATGAAACCACCATCATCAGCGTGGGACCGCTGATGGTGGTGGGGAATATTTTTACGGAATAATGGTTATTTAATTTTGAATAATTAAATTAGCCCGGACGTAACAGAATATATACAATATATATATACTAGAGGTTCCCCGGGCTCGCGCGCTCGCGTTCCTTTTATCAACATTATAAAAATGCCTCATCGCCGCCGCACTTAATAGTTGCCTATAGCTAACTATACTTTAGCTACTCCGTGAATTTAGTCCCTCCGTCACTTTAGCTACTCCGTGAGTTTAGTCCCTCCGTCACTTTAGCTACTCCGTCAATTTAGTCCCTCCGTCACTTTAGCTACTCCGTGAATTTAGTCCCTCCGTCACTTTAGTTACTCCGTGAGTTTAGTCCCTCCGTCACTTTAGCTACTCCGTGCAGTTAGTCCCTCCGTCACTTTAGTTACTCCGTGAATTTAGTCCCTCCGTCACTGTAGCTACTCAGTGAATTTAGTCCCTCCGTCACTTTAGCTACTCCGTGAATTTAGTCCCTCCGTCGCTTTAGCCACTCTGTGACTGTAGTCCCTCCGTCCCTTTAGCCACTCCGTGACTTTAGCTACTCCGTTGCTTTAGCATATGTTCTAAACTACCTTCCTGACACGGCGGCGGCGGCGGCGACAGCGGCGGTAACTTTATATATATACAGAGATATCTTTATGAAAGGGTACTTTTCGGGTCCAAGTGTACATATCGCGGAAGCCGTATACAAAAATCTACGATTGCATTTACAAGTATACAATCCTATTGACATCGCTATGTATATCGCAGAAAAAGAGATATTAACGAATTTCGTTTCCTGTTATGTTACGGCGGAATAATATGTATGAATTGTGCTATACGGGGACCATAATTTTCTCAGACCATACTATGCTTACATGTGTCAAATTTACCATGAAAAAGAAAAACAAAAGATGCAACTGCGCCGGTATCATTGCAATCCCCGCACTGAGAATTGGCTGCAGCAGTGACACGGAGAACACCGTAAAAATAAATAAATATCGTCATTGCAACACTTATTCAATGTTTTCGCTACGTGGCCAGCCGTTCAAAACTTTTACAAATTTTCAAATAAATGTGGTCAGAATGTTGCTAACATTAGGAATTGAGCACTGTAATAAGTTGTTACGGAGAACGAAGTATACAGTGTTTCAGACGAGAACTCAATCTCGGTAGGAGACATTTGCTTTAATGAGAAGCGTTTAGATTTTAACCGCAAACGGTTTGTTGAAGATAATAAAATATGCAAATATTTGACTTAGAAATGGCGAATCCCGGGAAATCGCCCAGGGTTTTTTTATATTTTTATTTCACACCTTGTGAATAAAAATTTTGTACGATTCTCGTGCGAAAAACTGTTTCTTAATTCGTGTGATTGCAACACTCGTCAAAATTTTTTTTTTCCCTCTTGTATCGTAATGTACTATTGATTAACCGCTGAAAGTATAATGAAACTAATTTTTTATTCGAGTCCGATCGATAACCCTTAAAAGTTAGCGCGTTATGATACGACAGATTACCGGGACTGCCTGAATGTAAATAGGCGAATTAATCATTATGACGAATAACAAAAACGAAAAGCCATTGAGACTGCACAGAAAAAAAGATTGTTTCTAGTTCCGATCCACAGAATTACGTTTACACTATGTTCCGGCACTCGACCATGAAATTACCATTACGTATTCTTTTATGACATGTAACATATCCGGAGGTTCCTATATGCTCCATTACATATTATAATGGAAACCAAAATAACATAGTACTTTGAAAATTCGACTTCGGTATTAATTTTTTTTATCCTTGATTAACCGTTTCTATAAAAGTATTCGCAGGAATACGGGCATCAATTTATTGTATAAAAAATGTTCGAATATGTAGAGTGTAACATTGCCTCTGATTGATTTACAGTAATTAAGTAACCGCGTCCGACTTCCACGCTTTAAGAGTATACGTTTTTATTTTTATTTTGTTCCGATTTATGTGATTGTTTCTCAATCGCGTCGCAATCAACCAGGTACGTTGGCTAAAAATACGAACGAAGTTTGATGCGAGTCGGGAAGTATCTGTGATTTCGCTCTCCCTCGGATGACTTTATCCGCGATCGTGGTCTTTGGCGTCCAAGTTCGTTCTTATTTTAAATCATTTTAAGACACCGATGAACAATTTATATGTATAACCCATTCGGATTCGACACTTAACGGTAGCGTTGATTGAAATATTGACATAAATAGTATAAGCTTTAATTACGTGGTTAAATGAGGGTGACTATTTCTTGGGTTGATTATTTCTGTAAAATTTCCATACGATATGTAACGGCGCATACCGGTACCAATCCTTTATTGCAAAGGTGAATACGGGGTCCAATGTTAGAAAACAATTCACCGGACCCCGCAATTACCTGTACAACGCCTTGGCTGGTCCCATATGCACCATTTCATATCGTTAAGCAGAATGATAAAAAAAAAAACTTTTTACTCGAAAAATGCGATCGTTGCATTTCTTTTTGGACATAATCGTCGTCAATCAATTCCAAATTCCATCCCTGCATTAGCAGGATTACGGCAATAACTAATGGGAGCGTTCGTTGACTCTGCAAAGTGTCCTTGCTATATGTAATGGTAAAAACCGGTACCAATTCTTGTATTGTAAAGGTAAATATGGGGTCCAATACTAGAAAAGATTCAGCGGTCCCCGCAATCACCTATATAACAGATCGAATGGTTCCCATATGTACCATTTCGTGAAGAGGGGGTAAAGATGGCGGGTGAAGAGGTTGTGTGGAAAAGGTGCTGCTGTTGTTAGAGGAAAAGGCATGGGAAGAAGGAAGCGAAAACGGGTCGGAGGTGGGCAGGAGGAAGAGGGAAGTGAGTGGAACAGGAAGTGATAAGTGAAAGCGGAAAAGGGAGGAGGAATGAAAAGAATGACGAAAGGGAAGAACGGCAAGATGACAGGCCAGAGGATAGAAGAAGCGTGGCAGACAGAGGCGACAGCGCATGCGGTAGAAGAGGGGAGAGAGAAGATAGCCGTGGGTCAAGTGGAAAAAGGAAGCGAAGAGAACGAGGTGAAGTAGGCGAGAAACAGAGAAAGAGGAAGACCTGGAAGAGACGGTTGAAAGGAGAGAGAGAGTGAGAAGGAGGAAGGGAGAAGTGATAAGAGAGGCGCTAGTGGGTAGACGGCGAGAGTCAAGGGACTAAGGAACGAAAACGAACGAAGAAAGTCGGAGGTGGCCGAAGAGAAGACGGACGCGGGAGAGCGAGCCGGCACGTGGTGAGCGAGGTAGTACCGTGACAAAGGCGTGTGGCAACAGGTCGACAAATGGAGGAGCTGACGAGAGCGGTAAGGGAAGTGGCACGGGAAGTGAAAGAGTTAAAGGAGGAATTGGGGAAAGTGAGGAAGGAGATGAAAGGGTTGAGAAGAAGGATAGGAAGAGGAGAAGAGAGAAAGGAAAAGGAAGGAAAAGTGGCGATTGAGAGTGAGAGTGACGAGGAAGACAGCAGCGAGGAGGATACAGAAGAAGAATGGAAGACTGATAACGAGCAAGAGGGGGAGAGTCTCGAAAGTGAGGCGGAAAGCAGCGAGCGAGATGCAGCCCGAGATGTGGAAGACGGAGGCGGGGGATGGAGTGAGAGTGGAAAAGAAGGAAAAGAAATGGTCGGACGCGGAGAGAAAATAAGAGAGAAAAGATGGACGGAGATGATAGAGGAAGAAGAGGAAGAGGAAAAAAGATGGATGAAGGAAGAGGGGGAGAAAAAGCAGATAAAAGAAGACAAAAAATCGGACGGACGCAGGGAGAAGATAAAAGTGAAAGAAGGGATGGACATGACACGGGAAGAAGAGGTGAAGGAGACGAGATGGGTGAAAGAAGAGAAAGAGAAAAAACAGATGGAGGAAGGTAAGAGAAGAGGGAGAGGGACGGGCTAGAAGATGGTGGCAGGAAGGAGAGAAGAGGAAAGAAGAGGAGAAGGCAAGAGAAGAGAGATGGAAGCAGGAGGAAAACGAGAGGGAAAAGAGGAGGAAAAGAGTGCTGATGACGGGAGAGGCGGAGGTGGAAGAAATTGAGGGAAGACATGTGGAAGAGTCGATAAGAGAAGCGCTGGGAAAGGTCATGGGGGTGAGGAGGATAGTGGAGAGGAAGAGGAAAGGGAGAGAGGAGATAGTAGCAGTGGAAATGTGCAAAGAGGAGGAAAAGTGGGAGTTACTGAGACGGTGGAGCGAGAGGGACAACTACGGAATAGAAGTGAAGGAAGATTTAACGTGGTGGGAGAGGAGGACGAGGTACAAGCCGAGAGAGAGAGCGACAGAAGAGAGAAGAAAAGGAAGAAGAGTGAGGATGGAGAACAAAAGACTGGAGATCGACGGAATTGGATGGAGATGGGAAGACAAGTGGATAGAAGAGAAGGAAGAAGGAGAAGGGGAAAGGGGAAGAGGAGAGGGAAGGAAAAGGAGGAGGATTGTAACAAGGAGAGAACTTTGAAAAAAAAACTTGTAACCCCCAAGGGATCAATAAAGAATATACATACATACATACATGTACCATTACGTATGATTATGTACGGTAATTTGAAATAAACTTTATATCTAAATTATTTATGGTAATTAACTAACGACAGCCGACCTTCATGAGGTATGTTTTCATGAGGTAGGTCAGAGGTATGTTTTTCACGTCTCAGCGATATTTGAAAAAGAAAATGATTTTAATTTTCTTTGATTTTTTTTATTTCGATTACTTTGACGAGCATGTCCTATCTTTCGAATCGGAAACCCTGTAACGACAATAAACAACTGAGCGTAGATTAAAATTAAGACCAATGTTCGAGACGATTCGGGAATGATTTGTGATCTTGTTCTTTCTCGAATAACTTTTTACCGACGCTGGCGGTGTTCAACATCCAAATTCGTTATCACATTTTGGAAAGCCGGCGAATCATTCGTGTGTATTACCTGATTGTATCGATACTCAACGCTAGGTCTACGGTATCGATGCAATTCGTATAAAATATAATTGTGTAGTTTAATAAGGGTGACGTCACTAATTCGATCGTTAATTCAGTCATTAATTCGGCAAAGTTGTCGTAAGATATGTAACGGCACATACCGGTACCAATACCGGTATTGCAAGGGTCAATATGGGGTCCAACAGTAGAAAAAATTCAGCGGTCCCCGCAATTACCTATATAACCCCTTAGCAAGTCCCCATATGCACCATTAAGTAACGGTACGCAGAGTAATTAAAAACTTTTAAACTCTAAAGTTGCGATCGTGGCATTCATTTTTCTACATAATCGGTGGTAATCCCCATAATCCATTGGCAAGATTAGGGTACCCACTAATGGGAACGATCATTACTTCGGCAAACTGTCCCTGCGATATTTAAGGGTAAATACCGGTATCAATCCTTGTATTGTGAAGATCAATATAGGGTTCAACACTAGAAAAAATTCAGCAGTCTCCGCAATCACCGATGTAATGGGTCGAATGGTTCCCATATGCACCATTACGTATGATAATATAAAACAAAAAAATTTCACTCGAAAATTTTGATCGCGACATTCATTATTTGATTCATTCGTCATTATAAATACGTGTTTTCATACATGGATTCGCAGAAATGCGAGCAGCTATTAACACTGTGAAAAATGTTCGATTACGTAACGTGTGACTTTGATTTTGAAGAAATTATATTCCTTAACCAAGAACGGGCGAACTTCGCGCGCAAGAGGTATACTTCTTTCATGACTCAGCGATTGTCGAAAAATAAAATGCTGTGTTTAATTTTTTTTTTTTTTCATTTTGATTATTTTCACAACCGTATCTTATCTTTCTAATCGGAAATGCTGTAACGACAATCAACAACGAGTGTAGATTAAAATTACGATCGACGTTCGAGACGAGTCGGGAATGATTTGTGATCTCGCTCTCTCTCGAATTACTTTTTATCGACGATCGCGCTCTTTGGCATCCAAATTCATTCTCACATTTTGGAAAGGTGGCGAAGCGTTCGCATGAGTTAATTGATCGAACTCGATACTCAACGCTAGGTCTACCGTATCGATAATTTTCGTGTAGAGTATAACTACGTGGTTTAATAAGAATGACGCTTATTATTTCTGCAAAGTCCTCGTAAGATATGCAGCGGCACATACCGGTACCAATCCGTGTCTTGTAAAGGTCAGTATGGGGTCCAACACTAGAAAAAATTTAGCGGTCCCCGGAATTACCTATATAACGTTTTGGCTGGTTCCCATATGCACCATTAAATATCGGTATGCAGAATAATAAAAAAAATTTAACTCGAAAGTTGCGAACGAGGAATTCATTTTTGTACATAGATGGTGATAATCAATTTCCATAAATGGATTCGCAGGATTGCGGAACCTACTAGTGGGAGCGATCATTAATTCTGCTTACTTTCCCTGCGCTATATAACGGTAAATACCGGTACCAATTCTTGTTTTGTAAAGGTCAATATGGGGCCCCGCAATCGCCTATATAACCCATCAGGTGGTACCCATATACACCGTTAAAACATGGAACGAAAAAAAAAACGAAAGCTCACCGCGAAATTTTGAGCCATGGATATATTAACCGCCGAAAAACTTATAATCGAGGATTTATATTCAAGGTCGACGCAAGAGACTATATACATTCACTATTATTCTCAATGATGGCGAGGAAAAACCGACAAGGCATTAAAATCTACGAGTAAATAAAGTTATGCCATAAGTACATGTGAAACCTTTCGTTTATTGGCATACAGTATTGGACAATCTGTACTTTGTTTTTTTTTTGTTTTCGGATACAGTTCTTACAATCTGTACTTCGCATGAGAAAGAATGTTTATTTTCCTTTCTTAATTTGGTTGCTCACCCACGTTTTGATCGACGCCAAGTTGCGTTTGAAAACATTGGGATTCGCTTTGACCACGTCTCGAATCGCTTTGAACGAAGGAAGGGTTTTTGTAGTAATATACCGAGCAAAAGCTTTACGTGCAAGTGCAGTTTCCTTCGCATTCCATCGAACTCGTTGACATTTTCCATAAGGAGACGCTGAAAATAATTATTATGATATACACTCACGAAATACTGGCGCTTGAAATATTGAATATATAATATTATTTTACGTACTGGATCGTTTTTAGGCACTCACTATAATAATAGGCAAAGAGTGCCTACTAAAATGACCATCCGTTGCTCTTCGGAGTCTGTCGAAGGGGTTACTCCGCAGCGCATACTCCAAAAATTTTTATTTTTCACCATTTGCTTCGGTGTATCTCGAACATCATGCGTAGTTACATTGAAGTGACTGCGATGAATAGAAATATTTTTTTAGCCTGCGGTGTAATGAAAACAACTTTTTGGCTGAATTTTTCTTCTCGGACGTGCGTATCACACTGTAACAGTAGATGGTGCGAACCAATTTTGTTCTCCTTCGCACGGTTTTTTTATAACATTATTTCCGGTATGCACATGACTTTTAAAATCAATCTAAGACCTTTAAGTATTTTTTCTAAAAAATTATTGGCCACAATTTGCATTTGCCTTCGGTCAAGTGTCCGTACGGTGCCATCATAATGAACTCTACGAACCAATTTTTTTCTCCTTCGCAGCATCATTTTGTTTTAACAAAAGCACTACGCACAGCAAATTTAGATACAATCCTACATCTCTAACTATTTATTCATCACAATTTTCCATAAAAAACTTATTTTCTCACATCTGATGTCCGTACGGTGCCCCAATTAAGAATCCTGGAAATCAATTATTTTCTCTTTCGCAACAATATGTCATTGCATCGAAAGCACTATGCACAACAAATTTTGAGTCATTCTGACAAATATAATTTTAATTATAAAATAATTCAAAAACAGTGGTTATAACAAGATTTGCTTTAAAGGTTATTTTATTTAGATTTGCCAAAAATCCATTTTTCATCATGTTAAAAAAAAAACTTCGGTTGTGAAAAATAAAACACGAAATATCATACACAGATTCACAAATGTTTGCGTTTTTTATTTCGAAAATAATATATTATCACCGAAAATCATTCGCAATATTTTAGCATATTTTATTCACATTCGTAATAAAAATGATAAATTTCACGTATTCACTGAAAAAATTGGTAGTAAACTCACAAAAAAGATTCATCGAATATCCAAAATAATTACAATTTCCCAAATAGAACTAAAAAAATCGCGAGTATATATTTTTTCGTTTTAATCTATCGGTCAAACTTTGGAAGCAGATGACAATTTCGTAGCAGACGATACACAGATGCTCATACGTCGCGGCGCGCGTACTCTGTGGCCGGATGATTTTCAAATAAAAAAAAATCGACATCTCGTTTCAATCTTTCTTCCTATTTTACGTAAATATAAATGGATTCTACACGGTATAGCGCAAATAAAAAGTATGCAATTATAAAAAAAAAAGAATTTTCTATCCTTCGACCGTCGAAGATTCATCGCAGCCGAAATCTTTGTCAATTATGTTCACCCGATTTATTCATTTACAGTTAATAATAAAAACTGCAAATTCTTTTTCTGGCAACGTATTTTCTCCTCTTCAAAACAAGCCAAAATAAGAGTCGAAATCTTTTTTCGCTGCCGAGATATGATTTTTTTTAAGCAAAGACTAATTTTACGAATTTTCATCAAAAAACGAATCGTTTTTTCAAATTTCTCGAAATTGCCGTCTCTAATCCTTTCCTCTCAAAGAAATCGTATTTACAAACTGACTCTCCGCGTTATTGCGCAGATAAAAAGTGTGCTATGTTTAAAAATTTAATTTTTTACACTTCGACCGTCGGAGATTCATCACATTCGAAATCTTTGTCAATTTTGTTCGCTGGATTTATTCGTTTACACTTGATAAGAAAACTGCTAATGATTATTCTATCGACGTATTTCCAACGTTTTTTTTTTTTTTTTTTCAAATTTTTTCAAATTTTCGTCGAAATACGAATTTCTTTCATATGCTCACGTCTTGAAAAGTTTTTTTTTCGCAAAAAAAAAACATTGTACTCTTAAAGAACAATTATAAACAATTATTTATCAAGAAAGTGAAAAACACTGAATTTGTCGATTTTACGAGTTATTCCGTACCGAAAAACTTATCCTCGTTTGTGATTAAATAAAATTTAAAAAAATACGATATGATATGATGCTAAATTTGATATTTTTAAGTGACGATAAATATCAATAAAATTTCATTGAAAAACGAAAAAAAATATCGAATTTCTCAAACTTTTCGTCTCCAATACTTGTCTGTTCTACAGAGACAATAACGAGCTGATTCCATGTATTACGGAGAAGAAAAAAAATATATTTCAAATGGTAGAAATGAAATTTGTTATAAGAGGACTGTCAAAGAGCCTTCGAAGTCGAATTTTTCAAGAATTTCATCAATTTGTAAAAAAATATTTCGGAGCTATCCAAGATGACAAATTTTTGATTCGAGTAACGTACTACTTCCTCTTCAATACAAGACAGGAACCAAAAAGATATATTTTTTCGTTCTCGAGATTGCATTTTTTTGGAGTATCCATAAATATCGATAAAATTTCATTGAAAATCACAAAGAATAGCAAATTTCTTGAACTTTTCTTCTACAATGGTTTGGTTTCCTACAGATAAAATAACGAACTGATTCCATCAATTATGGGGAAGAAAAAAAACACTGAAGGGGAAGGATTTAAAGGGGATATTTGGCCTGAATGCTAAATGGTAATCGTATTGGTGTCGGTACATGTTTTGTGTGTTTGTTTTATATTCATTAAATCTGGTCATAAGTTTTAAGCCAATAAAACGACTTTACTAGACATGATTTGATTCGTTAAATTAATTTGATCAACTTTTACGTGGTGCAATTCGTTATATTTGTCTCGTGTCTCAATATTTGACAATTTATCGTCAAACAAAAAGGAAATATCCGTCGTGAATATTAATAATCAATTGGTACAAAAAAGAAATATTTTTATTCAACGAAGGTTAAGGGGGCTGAGTCACCTAAAAATTATTTTTTTATTTATTTTTTTTAAATTTTTTTTCTGAATGTACATGCGGTGTACTACATACACACCAAATTTTAGATCGAAATTCAAAAAATTACCGAAGTTAGAAGCATTTTAGTAGTGTTAGAAATAAATAATGCGTGAAAAAAAAAAATGCCGAAATGCAACACGTACAATACCGGAATACCGCATCTCCGCATGTTTTTTTTTCTTCTAATAAGAAGAATAAGAAACATCGAGAAAGGAACATAAAAAAACAATCGATGTCGAAACTGCGTTCGGTAGGTAACGATTTACCGACCAAAGGGTCGTTACGTCTAATCGATGCGACTCAGATTATCGCCGCTACCGCGCTTTGTTTTGAGTCTGCGATACACCGGCGTAATGTAGCAGCGATGATTTTTACTCGATTGTGTCAATCGGGTAAAAACTGAGCTTGTAAACTCAGTGTATTAGTATGTGTCAGTGTTTACAGTTTTTCCGAATGAACGGAATATATTCTGTATTTTTGCCCGCAATAGTGTAAAAATGTTTTTCACAGTGACAGTGTCGCAAAGCGAAAAGTCTCGCAGACTTAACCTCTTTTTTAAACGTCAGATTTGACGTAAGAGTATATTTTTTTATGTTTTAAACATTTTTTTTGCATTTACGAGATTTGTGAAGTGAAAAAAAAAAAAAGAACCAAAAAAGAAAATCTGATTTTTATGTGATAGAAAAAAAAAGTGGACATTTTTATGTGACAAAAAAAATTTTTAAATAATTTTTTTTATTGCGGATCACCCAAGTTGGTTATTTTCATTAATCTGTGAAATTCATTTTTTTCCATTTTATTTTTCTTCGCTTGCCGCAGGTTTCAGAGAGAATGGCCCCACCAATTTTGGATTGCGACGGCTTATATTCTTCGTAACAGTCAGTGTTACGGAACGAGTGCGGGGATTTTTCATGCGATCAAAAATGGATTTATCGCAAGCCATTATGTGAGTGGTTACGAGACAAAAAGTGGAAAAAGTGAATTTTTTGGTAGTTTTTAACTCATAGCTTCGTCAGCGAAGCTTCAAAAAAAAATCCCCGCACTCGTTCCGCAATAAACTGTCTAACGAAGAAAATAAGACATCGCAAGCAAAGATTGATGCTTTCGTTCAGTCCGAAAGCTGCGGCAAAGGAAAAATGTTTGACCATTGCGCATTACACCGGAATACACTGTAGGTCTCCAAAAAAATTCACAGCGGTAGTCTAACACATATATATTATGGAGGTAAAATGGAATTTTTCATTGAACTTATATATACTGCAAAAAAAAATTTTTACTTTTCGATTTTTTAGGTGACTCAGTCCCCTTAAACACTATGAATTAATTTACGTAACTGATAAATGTTTTTCCCTCATACGTACTGTCGAAAAGAAACGCAGAGCGCGACGAATAAACATACTTCATTCGTAGCGCATAGCGCAATGTGTAAATACACTCGATACGGAGCGCGTAGCGCGACGTGCACCCCCGTGAGTGCCTTAAAAAATGTCTCGAAGGGACATTTTTCGGGGGGTTTGGGGGGGCGGAGCCCACCAACAAGAGCATCTGCGCCCGCAGTGCGCTGAGACGCTTGTTTTTTTCGCTTTCGGTTGCACGAATATCTCATCATCTGATAAGTTGCCTTCATCGTGATCGGAGTTGCGGATATCCAAACCGAGATCAGCACTTGATGAATTGGCCGATGTATCTATCGTCAATCCTCGATGTTCATTTACGTCCATTGACTTATCTTCGGCGGCAGAATAGGTGCGAACCGCTGGGACGTTGCTTTCATCGGCCGACTCATCGTCAGAATTGTCATCTGGCCCTTGCACAGCCTCGAGAAGTTTGGAAATTTGTAAAATTTCCCTCGATAAGATGGGTTGACGGTAATGCTCTTTGTGTATTTTGTCGGCGTGACCCATGAAACTTGCAAGATCAGAGACTTCGTTCTCGGTCAAGTTAAAATTGACGCACATCGTCGCTACGTGTTTTCGAAGAATCATTCCACGTAGTAATTGCGGCTTCAATGCACTCGATCTGTGCTTTAGCAATAGTTCGCAGCAAGTCAAAATCTCGGAGTGCATCAACACGAGCACTGTGCAACTCAACGTACCGCGAATTGTAAATCGCGCAGATTTCGTTGCGGCCAGTTTTTCTTCGGGTGTAAATTTCGCGTATGCTTCGCCGATTCTATTTTCATCGATCTTTTCGTGATTTAAAAAATCATTGATGAATATTCGTTCGATTTCGCTTGCACGGCGTCGGTTGAAAAGTTGGACGGAGATCAACGTAACCTCGGCCAATTTCTTCCAAACATCGTATAAAAACTCTTTTTGCAACGTATCTTATTTTTTCCGGAGATTTTCGCGCAGAAACGATTGGAGCTTTTGAATGTCGTCTTGGCTCGGGAGGACCGTTTTTACCTGTCGCTTATTATGCGCTTGTGTCTCGAGAGCGGTTCGTGTGATGCTGGTCCCATAATCTTCGGTAAGAAGATTTAAATAATCTTCGACAAACGTTTGATTTTCTTTATTTTGTCTTTTTATCCACACTGACACGCACAGCTTTCCTATCTGTTTCAATAATGTACCAATTGCCGTCGCAAGTGACGGTACCTTAAAACCAGTTCCGGTACTATTCAGACCAGCAAGCGATTGTACCGTGGCGATCGTCGCGTCGTAATTTTTCGGAAAAAAGATACTGAAGAAATCGTGAATGTTTCGATCCTGTTTCCTGATAGCAATCAGAAACCTTCCAAGTTGGCGCATTTTTTGGGGGATCATGTCATAAAAATGCGGGTCTGTATATTTTTGACATAACTTATTCCCGAAGAGAATAACGAGTTCTTCGTATCGAACAGCCTTTGCTACGTCATTTTCTTGTATCGTCGGGAACACTTTCGTACGAAGAATATCGCAAGCTTGTGGGTAGATCCGACCGGTCACTTTTTTCGACGATTGAAGGATGTTTCTTCGTTTCGTACTTTTTTTTTTTGCGCAGTGCCTGTAATGGTGCCGAAGAGAGTTCCTCGCATAATCGGCGAAGCACGAGGGGCATGTGACGAAATCAGTAGCTGTTTTGCCATACTTTTCATTTGGCCTTCTCGCGACTTTCTGTTCGCCCGTATTTACCTCGCGATTGGTATTGAAAAAAAATTGCCCCCTCTTTCGAATTTTCACCATAATCTCTTTTCATGCATCCGAACCTTTTTCAAAACACAATAAATCGTCGACGTGTTTAGAGCAGCTTGGGCTTACCGATCTAAATTCGTTTACGATTTCACGCTCAACTACCGTTATCGATGGGACATTTTCATTTTGTTGCAGTTCCTTCGACGAGGCATGAATCTGTTCCCGCTTTTCTGCAATAAAGTCTTTTATTTTTATAAATTAGTAATCGCAAAACAAAATCTGAAACATCAGAGAAAAGAAAATATAGGTAACGAAAAATTTAAGAAAAAAACAAAAAGCGATCAACCAAAATATGAATAAAAAAAATCAACAAAAAATAAGAAGGGACGGACGAAAAAACAAAGGAAAAAAATCCGGGAAAAAAATCTTTGAATTTTTCTCAAGTTTTTTCCTTTCTTTGCGCAAGAATATTTGTATGAAATTTTTTTTAACGTTTTTCCGGACTTATTTACACGTAACAAATACAACATATACTTAGTCGAAGTACTTACTCGTTTTTGGGCACAAAGTGGCGAATTCATCAATGAATTCTGTTACAGTCGAAGTCGTCGAGTGGGTAGGGTAGTATATCCGCAAAGTACGCATTCGCCAAAGTTCATATGTGCAAAAGTCCTTTTCCGCCAAAGTCCATATCCGCAAAAAATCTGTACAACGGTAGATGGCGCTGTGAGTTCCTTCTGCGTTATTTTATGCAAAACGAGCCGAGCGGGCACATCGTCTCCGCCGGACGCCGCCGAACATTCAAATTACAAAAAAGAAATAATGTCTATGCGAAATTTATCTCTAATATTCAATTATATAAATGTGATAAAGCATTGCAATGACGAGAGCTTGAGGAAGATAAAAGTGCTTTTGATTTTCTTTTCTTTACACAACAACCTCGGATCGCGATGATGATGATTTGTTACTCTTGATTCGTATTTATAATTAAAAGATATTGAATAAATATACAAAAAAATAAAGAAAGATAGAATAATTAGTTTAGCAGCCGATTGCGCCAATTAAACAGATAGGTTATTCAATATTTATATAAACAGAACTTTCATTAGTTATATTTTTGTATTTTTCAGATGTAAATACAATAACTTTGTTGGTCTATTATTTAAATTTATGTTTCGTTTGTTAACGCGATCATTCCATCTATTATCATTGACACCATCGATTTGAATTTGTTTATTGGCATTAAGGACCCTTTTTTTATAAATAATAAATTATATTGTGAATATTCGTTTTCTCGTTAACAAGAAATGTTTTGAAAAAATTATAAAAAAAAGAAAAATGTTTAAAAAAGTGAATGCGCGATCGGATACGCGATTCTTCGATTCTTTGTGATTTTTTTGCTCGTCGTGCTGTATTATTGAACTTTGTAAATTCTCCGAATAAATAAATCGTTGTCTTCAGGTTCTTTCGTCATTATTTTTTTTATTCGTCAATGTATTCGTAATAACATTCGCTCGATGTTATACATCTATTTTATCGAATGTACGAAAATTACGGTTAAAGGTGCGTTATTCGGGGCATTAAAATCTTCCACGTAACTTGCCCATGTCGTCAGGGTCATCTAGAACCGATAAAAAGAAACAAATTGCAAAAAGATAAAAAAGATAAATAGAATAATTGTATTTTCGTATTTCGTATTTTTTTTTTCGTATATTGTTATTTATTTATCAGTTTATCAGTGTATAAAGTGTAAGAATAGTGAATATCAGAATTAATTATAATAATGGAGTAAAATAACGATACTCTACCAATCTCAACATTGTCGATTATTTGCTATTGCAATTTTCTTTGCCCCAAATAAGAGCTTACGTTTAAGCTTATTTCAATTTCAGGTGACAACGCTGAAGACGATGGGGGAGGACGCTGAGGAACATCGACAAGGGAGCCGCAATAGAGATCGCCAACGAGGGATGACGCCGAGGGACACGGATCTTCGCCAACGAAGGATGACGCCAAGGGACATCGTCGTCTGTATCGGACGTACAGGACGTCTGTATCGCCACGTAAGTATAATATAATATTTTTATAATTAATCTAATTTCTTCTTTTTCATTTTTTTTTTTCAGACATGCGGTATGGCGCCAAGCCGAAAAAAGTACATCATGGAACGCCGTGTATAACGTTCTTACCTGGACGATCGAGACTCCCAGCGATGATTCTCGTGGCAATCATGTTGATGGTACTTGTGGTAGCGATTGCCCGTGCGACGTCATGAAATATTGTCTTTCAGCGACAATCCGTTGACGCAGGAGCTGCAAATCGACGAGATGCGCTGTACGACGAGATGCACTGAAATAAGCACAAATATTTTATGTATTTTCATACAACTAAGTGAGAAAGTTCAATAAACGATTAAATACTCACCATTTTTAATAACTGAAATCCTGAGGTCATTATTAACGAAGCACGTATGATACACGTAATATGATTCTTCACGAATCTATAACGACGTCTCGTTCTTTCTTCTTGAGCCGTTTGTAACCTCTTTCGTCTACTGTACACTTTGAATTTCCGTCCATGAATAAGCTTAAACTGTTTGTCTCGCGACGCAAAAACGACAAGGATAAAAAGAGAAGTATTAAGAACGAACGCCCAACTAGACACCTGCACGATTAAGTAAACGATGACTACAACTATTATGGTATCCCGTGTTGTAGGGGTACATGAAAAAAAAGAAGCGCTCGGGGACGCGACGACCTCTGTTCCCGTCGTCTATTTATATTTTTTCATTTAAACGTTGCTGTTGTTGAAATAATCCGCGTAGTCAATAATCCCGACGTCTCACAAATGCGATACCGTTTCTTAGCTACTTGTTCCAAAATTATTATACTCTAATATTGAAGAGCACGCAAATATATAAGATAATAAATAATTTGAATTTTGTTTTATTTCGAAAAAATTATTTTATTGACAATAGGTTCATAAAGTAGTAGGGATATTTCATGTTTTCACGTACGCGGCGCGGTTATACAATTTAAAAAAATTTATTTTCATCCAAATATTTTTTTTTTTTATATAATTTTTCCAACGCGTTTTTTTAAATATATCTCGCCTGGATCGATCGTGCTGATGGCTCTTTTCAGCTATCTGGAACAACGATCAAAATAAATATATTATTCATTGAATGAATATCTGGAGAACAAATTACAAAATTGATATACTCACAATTTTTTTGGACGGGATGCCACTGTTGTGTAGACCGGGAACAGCGTTTTCTTACAGGTGCGGCATCGCGGGATCTTGTCCTCCAATAAATCATTGTTGACGCAACCGCTGCATAACGTGCAATGTCCGCATCGTGGAAATATGAAATCGGCCCATCCATTGCAACTTTGGCACTCGGGCTCGTCGTCGGATATGACGATGACATAGTCCTCTGAAATGAATAATATGGATATTTCTTTCGTGAATGAATAAATCTTTGAGACAGCACACAAATTAAAAAAAATGATTAAATGTTTACCATCTTCTACTGGAGTGCCCGTCTGTGATCCTGTAGCCATTATAGGAGCAGTGTCTGATTATTAATAATGAGTTTTGTTTTTTTCATATAGAAAGAAGGACGCCAGTGCTGTTGTAAAACAAATGTAACGCGTATCGCGTGTCAACTGTTTGAATTTCGGAGCGGCGCGCGTCGCTGATCGTCTATATATATATCGCGTTGAAACGCGATACGCGTTGCAATTGTTTTACAATAACGCTGGCGTAATCGAAAGCTGCTTCTATAATGGCTACAGGATCACAGATGGACACTCCAGTAGAAAATGGTAAACATTTAATCATTTTTTTTTTATTTGAGTGCTGTCTCATAGATTTATTCAATAACGAAGGAAATATCCATATTCATTTCAGTGGACAATGTCATCGTCACATCCGCCGACGATGATCCCAACGAGTGTAAAAATTGCTACGGTTGGGGCGACTTCGAGTTTCCACATTGCGGACATTTCACGTTGTGCAGCGGCTGTGTCAACGCACAGCTCATGGTGGACAAGATTCCACGATGTCGCACGTGTAACAAAACCTTGTTCCCGGTTAGTACAACAGTGGCATCACGTATAAAGGAATTGTGAGTATATAATATTTTTTAATTTGTTCTCCGGATTCATTCAATGAATAGTATATTTATTTTGATCGTTGTTGCAGATAGCTGAGAGCCATCAGCACGATCGATCCAGGCGGGAGATATTTTAAAAAACGCGTTGAAAAAATTATTTAAAAAAAAAATATATTTTGATGAAAATAAAATTTTTTAAATTGTATAACCGCGCCGCGTACGTGAAAACATGAAATATCCGTACTACCTTATGAACCTACTGTCAATAAAATAATTTTTTCGAAATAGAAAGAAAATTCAAATTATTTCTTATATATTTGCGTGCTCTTCAACATTCGAGTGTAATAGTTTTGGAGCAAGTAGCGAAGAAACGATATCGGTATAGAAACGGTATTTGTGAGACGTCGTGATTATTGACCGCGCGGATTATTTCGATAACAACAACGTCTAAATGAAAAAATATAAATAGATGACGGGAACAGAGGTCGCAGTCCCCGAGCGCTCATGAGACGAAAGAGGTTATAAACGCCTCAAGAAGAGAGAACGCATCGTCGTTATAGATTCGTGATGAATCATATTACGTGTATCATACGTGCTTCGTTAATAATGACCTCAGGCTTTTCAGTAATTAAAAATGGTGAGTATTTAATCGTTTATTCGACTTCCTCACATTGATGTATGAAAATACATAAAATATTCGTGCTTATTTCAGCGCTTTCGTCGATCTACAGCTCCTGCGTCAACGGATTGTCGCTGAAAGACAATATTTTACGACGTCGCACGGGCAATCGCTACCACAAGTAGGGTGGGGTTCAAAATGTCGAACGATCATCATTTAGAATAGGTAAAATATTGAAAATCAAAACTAACGAAAGGTCAGATATAGAAGAGCCCGTCTTACGAATGTTTTCAAAGTATTAAATGTAAATTAAGAATACGAAGATGCTGATATAAATTTATATTGAAAAATAAAATAAGAATGGGTAAAATTAAGAGATATCGAATTTCCGATACCTTAAATTCTTTACAATAAGAGTCTCAGAAACCTGGAATTGCAAATTTTTAGAAAGATTGGAAATTTGAATTTTATTAAACGAACTACTAAAAAGTTGATCGTCCCAAATGGCGAATAACTAAAAAGTCGAACGTCAAAATAGCGAACGCTTACGCAACGTTGAAAACGTATTTGTCTCGCTTTATACTACCGATCGGGGTTAGTAGATGGCGACAGCTAACCCTACACGAGAACATTACATCACTTAGTGTGGCTAGTGGGGCTTACGAAAGTGCGTAATATTTAGCCTCTTCCCTATCACGTCGAATCACGTCGGTATATTACGCCATTTTTTACGGTGCAAATCACGCATGAGTTTTGACCAAAAAAAAAACCGGTACATATCACACCGAAAATCACGGTCCCTTATTCTGCTTCTGGAACGTTAAACCTTTCGAACTTTGGAACCGTGATTTTTGCAACTTATAACGGATGAAATAACGGCCGATATCGCGGCGAACTTGACCTTTCCACGACTGTCGGTTTTCGGAAAATCACGCCTGAAATCACAGCGCTGAAATCTGAATGTTGCTGTACTAATTCTTCTACTCATGGCCGAAATCCTGACAAAAATTGCGGTCGAATTCATCTTGATAATGAAAATCGTCATAAAAAACGTAGTCACTGCCGGTTGCTTAAAAAACCTAATTATGTAAGGCCTTTCGTTATGTCTGACGCCCCCTAAGTTCGACACAGAAATGAGAGAGTTTCCAAATACTTCTCGACGGGAGAAAAATCTGAAAAAAGTAGACCATATGGAAGGCGCTGAAAAGGTTAATTTTGCATAATGATAATTCCAAAATGTTATTAACAAATTGATGAAAAAAAAAATTGTTCAACAAATTTCCCGGAGACCTAATTTTTTTTTATGCAAATGATTCGTTTATTTTTCTGAATACGTATGAATTTTTTCAGAATTTTAAATTCACTTTGAATTTTTTTTTATATCGAAAATGTGCGTGGGAAATCACAAAATTCAATGTGAATTAAAAAATCTGGAAAATTCATACGGATTCATGGAAAAAACTAATCATTTTCATTAAAAAAAAGTTACATTTTCGGGAGATTTGTTGAACAATATTTTCTCATACATTTGTTAATAACATTTTGGAATTATTATTAAGCAAAATTAATCTTTTCAGTACCTTTAATAAACTTGATTTTTTTCAGACTTTTATACCATCGATATGTGTTCGCAATTCCCTCTAATTTTTTTCGAACTTATGTGAAGTGAACACTATTCACAAGGGTTACCTGAATCAGCATTTTCGATTGGGTTATTCCTCCAGACTATAATATTGCATCGCATTCTATCACTGGCTGGATAGGCGTGGATGGTCCATCAACCCAACATAACGCCAACTGAGACGTTAAGGAACGACATGATAGGTGATTTGATTAATTGAGATCTTATTTTATAATAGAAAATCGTACAAGAAAAGAGCCCGTAGATTTTCGCTCAATGTTTTCGTTTCCACAGATTAATTTCGATCTAAATTTTCGGAAACGTATTTACATTGAATAGCAAATATCAAAACAAGAACCGATCAGAATACACGATATACTGATCAATCTCTAAGACACAAAAGAGCATATTCATTCGACGTTTTACATATTAGATTATGTTCTTTACGCCCTTCGGCTTCTTAGTATTTGATATATAGCTTTGCGATTATTTTGTTGGCATATGTTTTTTAAGGAAGTATTGTGCATTTATTACACACTATTGAAACAACTGAGATGTATAAAGAAACATCAACTATCAAAGCGTCGATTGCCAACTTTGGCCGGCAATTGTATTTTTTGCCGCGCATCCAGCTATGCAACGTCGCTGCGACTGTGCAACAGTGAATGTGTGTATAGTTCACCGACGGATCACACAAGAGCCCTAATGTGACGGGACATCGGACACTATTAGAATTTGAAATCTCTAGAAATAGCGTTAAATTTTAAGGGAACATTATCATAATTCAGTATTTCGTACAATGATTTAAAGCATTTTAGACTCATTTTAAAACTTTTATCACACTTATATCTTGAAAGTGTTGACGAAATGCCGATCCATTTTCTCGATTCCAAGACGATTCTAAGACACTCGCTTCTCGCGTTTTATGTTTTTAAGGTACACTTTACCCTTAAACTTTACACTTTTGTTTGTAAGGTTAACTTTTCAAACAAAACATATTATTGCAAAGACGACACCGTGGTAATAAATTCTGAAGTTAACGAATCACACAATCAAGAGTATAGTTTATGAGATCTCACGAAAAAAGGGGATATTTGCTATTTGCGTTTCTTTTTCTGTCGTACGGCGCCTCTGTTCGCATGGTACTCGCCCCTGAGGTCGCTTCACTTCCGAATATCCTTATCTTCTGGGTGCCCGCCGGGCAAAAGACGGGAGTTGTGCGTTTCACCATGAACATGTGACTTTGCATGCTTTCCTGGTTTCCGATGTTCTCCGAAATGAATACACATATGTTAAAAAAAATTTGGAACATCATTTCTTTATATTGCGACCTGTATTTTTCAGGTTTTCTTATGATTAAGTTCGTGTCCATGGATGTAAAGCCATAAAAAAAAAAACGCTTTAATATATCAAAATTTCATTATTATTTTTTCGATCATCTAAAACTGACGATTTTTATTTTGGAAAAGATAAAATAACAATAAATACAAAAATTAAAAACTCTCCACTAGATAAAAATGTAAAAATGATACTGTCTTAACAAAAAAGAACAAAATAACAAGTAATTATTTGCATATTATAGTCCGGAGATATCTGCACTCAATGACGAAAAAATCTTCCGACTATAATATGCAAGTAATTACGTTCTATTTCATTATTTTTTGCTAATACAATTTATTTTTTACACCGTTTTTTATGTTGGGCATTTTTTAATTTTTGTAAAATTATCGCTAAACTGTTTGGCGTTGAGACGCTGCCGCGTTTTTTTTCGAAGATTGGTGTATAAGACATGGTAACGCTCAACGATGTTTTGCACATGACGCGTGACGCTACTGCGTTTCTTGTTCTATTATAGCGAAGTTTTTATTAAGCGGGAAACCACTGGAAGTGAAGACACTACAGTGTTCTCAATAAGGCATTATGATTGTTGAAAGTGTTCAACAGAGTTTATGTGTATGTAGGAGGCCAAATGGAGCAGGTAAGTCGCAAATCTTTCATTAATTAAAACTGCTATGTTTAAGAATACGCTGGTTCAGTAAATTCTAATTGATCGACTGACAAAAATAACGGCCGAATAAATTTTCCAAAGCCAATAACGACAAAAATTCGTTATCCTTACATGTGAAGTGATCTCGTCGGCGTTTGCAAATACTTCACACAATTACGCTTTCTCCATTTTTATGCGTTGAAAGTCCGAGTGCGCAATTAAAAGGGAAGTCAACTGAGTTAGGATGTTTTAAAAATATACAAATATCTGAAAGCAATTTTAAAGTACATCTCAACGTTTTTTCGGATGCATCCTTTCACGCTGAAATACTTTTATTACTTTTTATAAAATACGTATCGTCAACCACTTTACGTCCTTTGCATTTTACCATCCCCCAACTCCTTAGATTTATCTATCTCATATATGTAAGTTTTGAATTTATAACTCAAATGCGTAAATAATAATTAGAATGCATTAAACGTATAAGTAAATAGTCACAGGGTGATAAGATTATTAATATTCGTTTTTTTATATGGATTATAATGATTTCGAAAAAAGGGCTTTCTGAAAAAAATTGTTTCATGGAGATATCAAGAGAGAATCGGCAGTCTTACGCCAAGTACATTTGTGTGTGACTCGCCGGAGACGCAATACCTCACGTTATACGAATCAGATCTTCTTTCAACACATCCTCATTTCATAACTAGAGCCTCGAATCGCTAGATAACAAAAACATTGAATACATAATTCCATTATTAGCTTGTGATTAACCCTAAATTTAGGATAAACGATGAACGCGTTTGTTGGAAACAGTGATTTGTTTTTCGAAGCCCTGCCATGATGGATAGTCTAGATTGCGCGAGAGACTCGTCATCGCCTAGTCGGGCACTCGCGATTCGCCGAAGGCGCCCCACCGAATTCTCCAGAGGTCTGATAGAGCCGGTGACCCGAGTAGAAATTTACTCAGGCTAGAATCCGGGCCATCCTTGGCACGCCGGATAATTAAATATGGCCAGGATATGGATTAATGATATGGCCCAGATGTAACGTGTAACGCTTCCGCTGCTCCGGCCCAGATAACGGCGCCTGATGTGGGCCTGATGAATATTTTTCTGTCCCGAATGTGGACCTGATCAACCCCATACATCGGCCATTTCCGGGCCGGACTTACACTGGATAGCAATAAATATAAAGATTTATAAAAAATTATTAATCACAGTGCGTGATCACATATATTGCATCCTTTTAAACACATTAAATTCGATATATTCGCATATAAATTAATATCCTAACTTAAACTTATAAATTAAATTTCTGTACCCTAGTGGGGTTCGAACCCCGGATCTAACAGTTCCTAATCTAGCAACTTATCCCTACGCTAAGATGGCTTATGATTTTTGAGAATTTCTTATCAGATATATGAGATAACAAATAACCTTGGTACTCTAGTCGTAACGTTTCTTGGTCGGGATACCAATGCGGACAATTAATGGCATAGCATTTTTGATCAAGTTTTTTTATCGATTAAAAAAATAACTAATGCTTAGCATTGTTTCATTTATTCTTAAGGTAGTACTGACTGGTACGACAGTGCTGCGACACGCAGTTTCAAAAAGAATTTCAAACAGTTCTTAATAAGATAAAAATCTGAAAAAAAATCAAATAAATTGAAGGTGCTGAAACGATTGATTTTGCATATTAATAACACTAACATGTTATTAACAACTTGATGAAAAAAAAAGTGTTCAGCAAATCACTCAGCAACCTAACTTTCTTTCAAAATGCAAATGATTTGTTAACTTTTCTGAGTATGTAGGCATATTTTCCGACTTTTTTCTAAATGTCCAATTTTTTTTAACAATGCGTTTTTTTCTAGTGTGCGTTGTATTTTCGAATCGACGTGATCAATCGTTCGGAGAAACTGCTTGGGTGTAGTGGCTGGTTTTATGGGTAGACAAACCCATGTTCAAAATTTTCTCAACATTTTGAAAAATGAATTAAAACATTGGAAATTTAGAATTTTTTTTTAAATTGATACATTCATAGAAATTAATAAACGATTTTTATTTGAAAAAAAAAAGTTAGATTGCCAGGTGATCCGTTGGACAATTTTTTTTTTTTTCACTGATTTTGTAATAACACTTTCGTACTATTATTATGCAAAATCAATATTTTAAGCACTTTCAATATGCCTAATTATTTCACATTTTTGTCTCATTGAGAAGTGTTCAAAATTTCGTTTGAAACTCACGTTGGGCCAGCACTGTTACTACGCCAGGACTACCTTAAAATAAATTAAACGACCAAAGCTCCGCTATCTTTGTGAACGGCTTTATTTTCAAGATTTTCAAATATATTTTGGAGCATACAAACATTGTGTCGCTTTATCATGTACTTAAATCCTTATTGCCTGAACCGGCCCTGGCATAAAATCAGGTACCCTGAAGAAATTTTTGCTCGGGTTATAAACTTTCTAAATAAATAAATACGGTAAGTGTACTTGACTACTTTTCTCATTATTAGATTATTCTAAGACGGAGACCAAAAGTATTGTTGTCATTTTAACTAAAAATTTTACTGTAAAAATGGTTAACAAATGAAAATATTTTATCCATTGCTCACTCAGCCTTGAATTTCACTAATCGTGGGTTCAGCGATCAAGCAGGCGTGGTGTAGATATTTCATATCAGGCCCGATCAACCAATTTTCAAGAAAATATATTTCCATTGCCATACTGGCGCCTGAAATGGCCCAAATATGGTGAAAACCCGGTACAACGGATCAGATCTACCTTGTTAGTAGTTGATACGGTCCACATCCGGCAGAAGTCCGGCGTGCCTGAGCAGGCGCGTCGGAAGATATATTCAAAGTGCCATAGTAGCGCCTGAAAAAGCCCAAATATGGTGAAAACCCGGTACAACGGATCAGATCTATCCTGTTTATAGTTGATCCGGTCCACAACTGGTAGAAGTTAGGCATGCCTGATCAGGCGCGCCTTACTTATATTATATGTGGCCCTGACGTAATATATGGCAGCCTGATAAAATTTCTACTCGGGGAGATTATAAAGTATACTAGCGGTTCCCCGGGGTCGGGCCCTGCGCACGGTAGCCGGTCCATTCTAGAATGTTTTGAGCTAAGATCCTTTTGGGGATAGTATAAGCATTTTAAATAAAGAAAAACTGCTTGTAAATTCAGTTGAGATTTGCTAAGTCCATTAATAGAGGTTGTTGAATAAAAATTGATACTTAACGTACCCACGATTCGATATATTTTCAATGTAAGTACGAATTCGCCAGGAATACATTTTTTTTAACAACCGCTCATTGAACTTGGTAACCATTAACTGATTCGACATGCACTTTTCAGAAAAACTAGAAAGTAACGACATGTACCTCACTTCGTGTGATTGCTGTCCTCGCTACGCTCGGGCAAACAAGCTTCGCACTCGATCGAGTATACATTTTTTATACATATTGATCAAAGCCAAAATCTACCATAAATTGCTAAGAATCAATACATGCTCGCGACGTTTATGATTTATGCACGATTAATTTCTTAAGGGGGTACATCCATTTCGCCAATTGAAATCCAAGGCATATTTTGAATTTTTTTCTCTAAAAAACGACAATAGAAAAAAATGATCTATTTTTTTTTAATAAAATGTCATGTATTCAAAGTTTGAAAAGAAAAAAGAGACATTAAGGGAACTAGGGAGGTTTATAATTTGGAAAAATCAAATCTTTTTTTTTTTCATATATCAATAGTATAAACCGTTATAAATATGATGTTCTCAAATTTAATATGAAATTCTTCAAATTGCGGACAGGGGAGCAAGAAAAGTAGCGCGGTGCACGCCTGGACTAGTTAACCGCGATTTCGAGCAACGACACATTTGACTGGTTCTACCAAGATATGTCGAGAACGTTTCTATGTATTGTGTTGAAATTTGCAATGAAGTGAGATAATATCATATTCTATTAACTGAATCCCAAACTAAATTACCCCACACTCCCACCCCCCACTAATTTTTGTTTTTCATTTTATATTATCAAATATCACAGTTTTCCATGGTTTTTTTGTTTCTGAGCTCGCCATTCCATGAAAAAAAAAAAAAATTGATGCTCAATTGATAGAGCAGGAAGTTGGCAACAACTTTGCTTCAATAGATACATGATGAATTTTTTATTCTTTTCCTGGAATCGCGGAAATGAGTGGAAAGCGCCTGTTTCGTACAAACAACAATATCCATATTGTTATAAGTACTATAAAAATTTTGCATTTATCTTCCGATCAAATAATGTTGACATACATACTCACTATAAGGAAAAGCGTTCTCTTTCTATTTAAGCCGTGTTATACACAATCTAAGATGACTGAATTTTCCGCCCGGCAAACCTCTCTGGTCCCCTTAAGGAGGATCGGTTGCTGGAGAGATCATTACGCGTAAGTTCGAGAAAAATGAGAGAAAATTGCAACTACTTCTCGATAGTATAAAAATCTGAAAAAATTCTGGCGTATTCAAGGTACTGAAAAGATTAACTTTGCATGATAATAATTTCAAAAAGTTATTAACAAATTGATGACAAAAAACTTGTTAAATAAATTAACGGTAACTTAACTATTTTTTTTATGAAAATGATTTATTCATTTTTTTAAACACGTATGAATTTTTTCAGATTTTTATCTTGGGTTTACATTTTTTTCATATGGAAAAAATGTGTAGAAAAATAAAAAATTCATACGTCTTCAGAAAAATGAAAGAATGATTTTCTTAAAAAAATGAAGTTGAGTTACCGTTAATTTGTTTAACAAGTGTTTTTTCATCAATTTGTTAATAACTTTTTGAAACTATTATTATGCAAAAGTAATCTTTTTAGTACCTTAAATACGCCTGAATTTTTACAGATTATTATACCATCGAGAAGTAGTTGCAATTCTCTTTCATTTTTCTCGAACTTATGCGAAACGAACTTTCAGCAACCGATCATTCTTAAACCTTCGCGAACGCTGGCCTCGTGCGGCCGCCGGGGGTCCCAGCGGCCGGGGGCTCGGCACGCTTCAACGAGTCCGATCGCACCCAATCACTGATTTGGCGATACCAACAAGGAATTCTGTGCTTCCAATTGCAAAAAGAGGAGCATATTAAGTTTATAAAAAAATGTTGTGCAAAATATGATTTACGTAACTATTAAAAAAGATGTTACCCAATATTCATGTTTTGTGTTTTTTACGTAGCAAAGGTAACGTTGTTCGCTATATTTGTTTGTAAAAAAAAAAATTAACCAATTAGCATTTGGTTAGCACTATTCGATAGGGAACAGTTTAAGGTATGCAAATTGATTATTTCTGATTTTTTAGGAAAAAGAGTCTCGATCATTTTCACGTCGCTGTAAATCCGTATTAATATAGATGGACTTATCTTGGATTGCTACCAAGACTCAGCGTAAACCATACGCAAACAATACTACTATACATATCAAGAGACGCGGTCGCGTCTCGAGACAAGTACATTTACGTTCTACTTTACCGACGACGCTCGATAGACGCGACAAGACTCCTATACGCGAAACATCGCTGTTTTCGGCCTCTCGAAAAACATTTTTATTTTTTTATTAATACACGAACGTTTTACGTAATAAACGTTTGAACATTAATTTTTTATTTATTTTTATCTATCAAATCCGATTTATTTCAAGCCTGTAGGATACCGGCGTATAAGAAATATCGGTTTGATTTTTTTTGAGCGACCCGAAATACGAATTCAGTGGTCGTCTCCACCGCACACAACATGGCGGCACCCATCACCGTAGTGTTCGCCGCCATATTGCTTTATATATATAGGTATATAGGTAGATATCAGCGGCGTCGTCGGCGCACACTGTGCACTATATATATATATATATATCGCTGCAAATTGCAGCGGACGCTGCATTTACTTTTTTTTGCTGCTGCTAAGTTCGTATGTATATATTATAAACATATGACTGGAAGTATTAAAAAAATATTACAAAAATAAAAAAACGCAAATATTTTAAAGAAAAATTATGATAAATCATCATTTAAAACGGGACATTAAAATATTTCAATCAAATCTTTGCAAAAAGATATGAAATCCCACAAAAACACCAATAATGGTGTACAAAAAGTTGAGACAAGTACATTTACAGTAGTTGTTTTGACAACACACTAAAATATAAAAAATAGTTCTTTAAAAATTAAAAAACATATGTTCGATCTTTGCAAAAAGTTATTAAATAAATTAAAAGCTTCTTAGGGTTCGTGGCCAAGTACATGTACATTTTGACTCACTTAGTAAAAGGTCAGTCATAGCAGCATACGAGTTATGAATTACAGTCGGATCGTTTTGTAAGTCAAAGTATATTTTAAAAGTAACTTGTCTGGCCATTATACTGAACAAATCAATATGTGAATGCGTAATTAGCTAAAAAAACTTCTAATAACTTTGTAATCAATTATTATGTGACGATTACGGCCAGACAAGTTACTTTTAAAATATACTTTGACTTACAAAATGATCCGACTGTAATTCATAACTCGTATGCTGCTATGACTGACCTTTTACTAAGTGAGTCAAAATGTACATGTACTTGGCCACGAACCCTAAGAAGCTTTTAATTTATTTAATAACTTTTTGCAAAGATCGAACATATGTTTTTTAATTTTTAAAAAACTATTTTTTATATTTTAGTGTGTTGTCAAAAGAACTACTGTAAATGTACTTGTCTCAACTTTTTGTACACCATTATTGGTGTTTTTGTGGGATTGAAAATACCAGGGTATCTTGACGACAATTTAAAATAATAAATTCGAAATAACAAAAAGCTTTTTGACATTCATAGAGTAGAAAAGTCAATGTAGTGGCGGCTTCAAGCAAACAGCGTCCACGCCTCGTCATTCAATGTAGAGTTCCATAAAAATTATATTTAAATATTTAACTCTTACATTTTTACGATAATATCAAAAACTTGGGTCGCCAAGTTCATTTTAGAGAGAACTAGAGTAAGAAGTAAATTTTCGATGCCTGTCTTTCTTGCTCACGTACGGCAAAGGTGTCCATTGGGGTACGTTCCGAATCAACGCCGAGCGAACTTTCCTCTCATTCTTTCATTCGCGGTGAGACAGAGAGAAAAGTCGCCCGGCGCTGATTCGGAACGTACCCCTGGGCTCACGGTGCTCGCCTTGGCGGCCAGCGAGGCGCCTATCCCCACCACTGCGCTAAGCGCCCCCATTGAAATACATTCATTCATTGTCATCATTTGCATTCGTACCTCTTCCGTGTCTTGAGTTTTACGTCAGCACAGCGATTTGCGGTCTTTTTTTCTTTGTTTCAATCGTACTATTGTTTCTTATATTTTTATTCATATCCATTCTATTTATTAAGTATTCGTTAGTAGTGTATTATAATCATTGTTTATATTTGGTGTGCGGTTTTTTTAACATATTTTTCTTTCTATGTGCTTGGTTTTTGTGACAATTTTCATTATAAATAATAAGTATAGCGTTATCATTTTTTTTAGTATTTTGTGTGCGGTTTTAATATACGTGTATCGATTTTTTTGTTTTCCATCGCGTTGATTCGTTTTCTATCCACGTTTTTTTTTTTTCGATCGTTTATTGTTTTATTTCAACATGCCTCGAGGCATACCGCGGAGACGCAGACCGCAAAGACGTTTACCTCTAGTCGACAGAATTAAAGATGGAAAAATATACCAGAAAAGCCGAAGGTCTCTCGATGGAAGGACTATGTAAGTGTTAAATGATTATAAAAGATACAATAAAAAATGTAAGTATTTTTTTGCGAAAATATGGAAGCCATGCCCGTTAATTGCAGTGTCGCGTAATCTTTTTTATATTTGCATTCGGACAATATTAATTTTCAAACGAGGTTATAAAATCGAAATTTTTTAGTTAAGCAGAAAATATTTCCGGTAACCCGCGATTTTTTTCCTTAGCAAATGTGCGAAAATATTTATACTTCTTTTGATTAATGCAACCACGTGCGTATATTATTTTCATCCTTTAATTAGTCAGCATTTAAAGTGTTTAAAGTGAAAAAAATACTTCAAAATTCAACGCGGTTTTTATTTCTAAATAATCGACGATGAAAGCACTTTCAATAATAGAGGCGAGGGCCATGTCGTCAACAAATATCCACCGTTATACCAGTTTTCGTTAGGAAAAAAAATACAAGTGAAGGATTGTCTTGAACTAAACAAAAACAAGGAAATCTACGATTTATTGGATTTTCGGTAAACTGCTTGTTTATAGAAAATTAATCATAATACCACATAGTCCATTTACCGGCTTCTGTATACATTTCGATTTTGCCTCAATTACTTTTTTAACGCATGTATCAAAACACATCAGTCATAACAAATTTCGCGAAAAAATTAGGTCTTGCTAATAAACTCGTTTGAAAATTGATATATTGTGCAAAATAGTACGTGCATAACCGTCACGCGGCAAAACCACAAAATAGGAAAAAAAAGGGGGGAAATAAGGAGGGGGCTTAAGCGGTGCGGCCGATCGCCGGTTTATTTACTTCTCGCTCAGCAAGAAAGCGCGCAAACGAATGAAAGGTTGGAAGACTTAAAGAATACTTCAATGACGGACAGTATGCTTTGAAACGGGTTGGTATCGATTTTCTTCATCTCAACTATCGTTCGTGCAAATTCTCATTCTCAACTCTACCCGATCTCGAATGATGATCGAGTAACTCTCATCGATTCATATCGTGGCGAGGAACTACAGCAAAATTTTTTAAACTTGGAAGATTATTTGAAATCCCTTCACGTTTAACTTTTGTCGATATCACTATCTCAATCTCAGTCTCGATCTCAATATTTTATATCAGCCGGGTCGTTTTAATATCGATCGTTCACGGTATCGATATTTTATAGAGAATATGTATTTTTTATCGGTTCTTGATGATTCAACTGAAGAACCAAATCGATATTTTGACTATAATTGCATTAAAAAAAATGTAATTCGGTGCAACATATAAATCACGGAAAGTGATATTTTGTTCTTATTTTGGTACGAAAGCATATGTCGGGAGGTTGAGAAAAACTGTTACAGTCGAAGTTCCGTATTCTTAACTCGACGGGACCGGACCCGATCCCTATTCTGTATTTCCCCTATCGTCCCTACTCTCGGTCCGTTGCTGCGAATAGGGGTAACGAGGGGTATACCTTCGTACCTGCGCTCGCAAGTACGAAGCCACCTTGTAACTGCTGCGCGTGCGCAGTTTACATTTTTTGAAATAGACATCAAACTGTGAAGGCCGGCCGGTGAATAACACAACCTAGAAATGGAAAGAATATTTACGCTTTCTTGAATCTTGAATCTCGTGCGCAATAAATATAAATAATAATAAACAAACAAATAATAATAATAAAGAAAAATAAATATATCGTGTAATCGAAAGGTATGTAATGTACATATACGTATTTTATTATTTACGAAAATAGACTGACTGAAAATTCGTAAATTTTTTTTTTTTTTTTCAGTATTTATAGTTATAAATAAACAATCAATCTTAGAAAATATACTTTGTATCTTGTTGCTAAGAGACATAGTCAAACTATTTTCATTTGTCGCAGCTCTTCGACCGAAGGATAGCTTATCCTTTGACAAGCGACGAGTGAAAAGAGTTTGACAGCGTCTCTCAGCGACAAGATACAATGTATGACTTTGAAAAATTGTGGCATGTCGCTGAGAAACGTAGTCAAACTCTTTTCACTTGTCGCTTGTCGAAGACTAACCAATTTTTTAGTCGAAAAGCTGCGAAGTACTTATCGCAGCTGCGAAGCACTTGTCGCAGCGTCGAAGCATTTGTCGCAGCAGCGAAGCACTTGTCGCAACTTTTCGACCGAAGGATTGCTTATCCTTCGACAAACGTTAACTGAAAAGAGTTTGACAGAGTCTCTTAGCGACAAGCCAACATTTTTCTAAATCGTACATTGCATCTTGTCGCTGAGAGACGCCATCAAACTCTTCTCACTTGTCGCTTGTCAAAGGATAAGCTATCCTTCGGTCGTAGAGCTGTGACAAGTGAAAAGAGTTTGACTGCTTTCTCAGCAACAAGATACAGTGTATGACTCTGAAAAAATGTAGAATAATAATTAATTATCCTATTCTAATTATTCTATTTCAGTAATAATAATTATTATTTTATTATTAATTTAAAAACCATATTTCATGCAGTTAAGATTGATTTTTCATTTACAACCATAAATATAAAATTTTTCTTTTCCTTTTTTTTCAATTTTTTAAATGACTGTTCGTCACATTCCTAGAGTTGAGACATATTTCAAACATTTCAAACGGAGAGGTTATAGGTGCGCAGAATGACTGTTAGCATATACGCCGCGCAGCATTTGCAGCGCACGTAGCGCTCGGAGTGGGGAAAAGGAGCTGAGGAGAAATACAGTTAGTGGAATTCGTTACCATGGTAACGAGTTAAAGTAAAGGAACAGTTAAGTTAAGGGGACTTAAGAATACGGAACTTCGACTGTATTTGTTTATGGTTCAGAGGCTTGGCTAGTGAAGGTTAAATATTCTTGACGTTTGTTATCATTTTTATGTTGTTTAAGAACATTTTTCAAAGGGAAACAAAAGACAAGGAGAAAAAAAAGACAAACTGTATTTCGCGTTCATATTGAATGAATGTAACGAACCTTTGTTAGAAAAATAATATTAAGGCCGTATTATTGACGTGCAAAAGACTTTCAAATCTCTCGAAACCTATAAAAAATCAAAGCTCGCGTTGGGACGGTGAAAAGTTCCGTCTTTACAACTCCCGTCTGTGTAAACTACCATCTTTAATTTTAGTCGTGCGCAATATCTCAATCTCAGTCTCGTTCTCAATATTTTATATCAGTCAGGTGGTCGTTTTTATTTCGGTCGTTCACGGTATCAATATTTTATACAGAAGTGCCAAATATAAATGACGGATTTATTTATTTCGAAAGTGATATTCTTTACTTATTTTGGAACGAAAGGATGTCGAGGGGTAGAGAAAAACCGTTTTTTATGGTTAAGAGGCTTAGCTAGTGGAGGTTTAATATTCTTGACGTTTGTTATCATTTATATATATTTTTTAAGGACATTTTTTAAGGGAAAACAAAAGACGAGGAGAGAAAAAACACTGTATTTCGCGTTAATATCGATTCAATGCAACGAAACTCAATTAGAAAAATAATATTAAAGCCGTATTATTGACAGGCAAAAAACTCTTTCAAATCTCTTGAAATCTTAAAAAAATAAAAGCCTCGCGTTGGGACGGTGTTAAGAACCATCTTTACAACTCCCGTCTGTGTAAACTACCATCCTTACTCAATGTTCGTCAATGCTGCTTATTTCAGTTCAATGCAATGATAGTAGATCGATTACAAATATATACCGTCCCTTCAGAGCAGATCAAACTGATATCTCATCAATCGGCTTTCTAAGTCTTTATCCCTTTTTTTCTTTGGTGTCTGTTTCTATTTCTAGCGGAAGACAGAAAGAAAAATAAAGCTCTATATTTCTCCTACGTTGAACTCCCACAATACTGCCTCGGGTTTGAACTTTGCCTGCCATTGAATTTTTATATTTGGACCCTTTTATAATTTTAACGGTTTCTCAGTCGACCATTGACGTATTATTTTTTTGTAATTTTTCTTTTACGATTGACCCGCCTTTTTATTATCTTGATTTCGTATTACGTGTGGATTATTTTTGTCTATTGAATCGTTAATCCTCCCTCCCCCTCCGGTTGTTATTTTCCATGGCCTATGTTATTATCAATGTCCGTGGCTTTAACACACAACCCCGTTTTATTTTTCTATCATCATATTATTTATCTCAGATGTGTCATCATCGAGACAAGCACTCAAGCCAAACGCGCCATTTTTGTTTCATTAAACAGTTATTTGCGGTGCAACAAACGTACCATATGTCAAGGCACAGCAAAGATAGAGAACGGCGTCATCCACGATGGACACGGCCATTCCGAGTTCTGTCGACCAGACGAGAATGCGGAGCACGTCGGCCGATTTAAGCAGCCTTTGACAGACGCTCTATCGCGTCACTGGTATAAGCTGAAGGATCTGTACGATACATTAGCGGTCGTGTAAGTTTTATAAGTTGATTATATGTGATTTAAGGGGGTATCCAAGTAGAAAATGGCATAATAATTCGCCTGCCTTTGAAATATAATAAGGTATTTGTCTTACTAAGGCAGTGGCTAACGAAGAAAATGAGACCTCGCCACGCAAAATTCATGCAGTCGTTGGGTCGAAAAGCAACGACGGGTGAAAAAAGTTTGACTGCGTCTTTCAGCGATAAGATACAATATATGGCTTCAAAACAATTCAAGATGATAGTTCAACATAGATATTTCATGATAGTAATATAGATTTTTTATTTACAGTTCTATACACTGCCAAATTTTTATTTGATTTTTCTAATTTTTAGGTGACAGGCCTTATAATTTCCATCTATTGGAATACAGTTTAAAAATTACAAACTGTCGAACTTCTCTCACGTGAAAGTCATTTTCATTACGTCCTGCGATGTGTCACCATTACTATATTGACCTAGTATTTTCAGTAAAGTAATATAAAAATTGAAAACCATATATATAAACCAGAGCCCACTCTAGATCACAGCTGCACGCGGTGAATCTCAAGATTTCCATGAATATTTTACTCAAATTCGATATTTCTAAGATAATAGAACGGCCAAAGATTTCATTATCTTTCAATAACAATATGTTTAACGTAATAACAATATGCTAGGAAGCGCATTTTATCATCATGCACCATATTATAAACCTGTCGTTAATGGGACTAATAGTCATTGCCAATACTAGGAGCAATTGCAGTCAGTTTCGAATAGACAGGCCTATACTGATCTTGCTTATAAAAAAAAATGATTAACGATTCATGTGAAGCCCTTTGTACTTTTTAATAATTTATATCCATATATTTCCGATAGATCGAAAGGCAAATAAAAAAGATGTATTTACTCCTTGGGGGTTCTCAACATTTAAAATTGTCATTTCTTGGATACAAGATTAAGATTATTAAGATACAGAAGAGTAATAAATAATGGCGTATCCACTATCAAAGCGAATAAGTGCCGACCGGCATACATTTTCCAAATAATTATATACCATTGAGCCCTGACTTTGATTTTTTCTTCAATACAGTCATCCGGAAGCAGCGGAATGCGTATCATTCCAAAGCGTCAGAAGCTTCATGAAGAAGTGTAGGAGGAAGCATTATCCCCCACTCCCGCGAAACCTCCAAGAATTCGCTGAGCGACTGGCAGATCCGGCCCAGCAGCGAAACATCGAATACGATACCGGTCGGCTTTCGGTACAATTAATCACCGATGTTAACGATGATCAACATGTAGCATTTTTCGATCAAAATTTCGTTCGTACGGAAATGAACGAAGTGACAAAATTATTAATCAACTTTTCAACTTATCAACTTTTGACGATAATGGGCATTAAAATGAACCACGTAAGAAATTTTTAGTATCCAAAATTATTACTATTGTTATGCCTTTCAATTGGTCGATAAACTACTTTCGTATTTAAGGAAGCTTTTATTTTTTTACGTTACAACCAGTCAGTGTTATTGACAAATTCTGGTGTAAAAATAATGAATCTTTTCGTAAAGATGGCACATTTTACTCTATTTCACAACTGTTCAATGTTTTAACTTCAGATGGGCGAGATGTGAAAAGGTTTAATTAGAAAATAGAAATTCAAAAACGTTCCTAAAATCTCTTTGAAGGTTCTTCAACACGTAATTCGAATACAGTTATCACTTATTCCCTAGAATACATTGCATTCTACATTTTACGAGACTATTTGAGTCTAAAAACATACATGATGTTACGCATTATACACCAAATTTGGTTGGGGCCTTGCTTCGAAACGAGATGTAGGGCTCATCTTTATGCAGGAATAATTATACACTAACAGTTAAAGTTGCGGCCAGTCAAAGAATAATACATTTTTACACGAGCGTATCTGAGAAAATCCAAAAACTTTTTTATTTAAACAAGTAAAAAATGAACGTCAAATAAATAAAATTCGCTGTATTGTATTTTTAGGATATATCGCATTTAAAAAAAATGGTTACTTCATACGCCAAGTAGTGGTTTCCAATAATAACGCAAAAATAAAAAATAATACTTGGCGCACTCTTTCTTTAGATAAAATGAACAGCTAAATTTAATAGTATCCAAAAGACGCGCCAAGTATCATTAATCATTTTTGACTTATGTATTATTAAAACTTACTACTAGACTAATGTGATATAACTTTATTTTGAATGCGATATATACTAAAAATACTATACAAATAGTTTTATGTACTTGGCGTCCATTTTTTACTTGCTTCAATAAATAAGTTTTTGGAATTGATTTTACTTATTTTTGAAAACCGGTAATTCATTGAAACTTTCATCTGTACATCTTGAAGGTGCTGAATCACCTAAAAAGTAGATTGTTCATTATTTTTTTTTCTGTTTGAAAAAAATAAAAAATGAAAATTCGATTTTGTTTAATTTATATATGATAAACTACATTTTTTTATTTTTTTGATGTTCCTAAGTTAGTCAAAGCGAAAGCAGAGATGCCCAAACTTTTTTTACTTGTCGCAGGATTCAGACCGAAGGAGTGAATTTTGACTTTTCAGGGCTCATTTTCTTCGCTGCAGTATTACTTATGGAACAAGTGCAGCAATTTTTTTTTAAGGTCCCCCGATGGAGTCATCGAATAAAATGTAAAAAAAGAACATCGCAGTTATGTGAAAATTACTTTTTTTGTCACATTTTACTCGATAGCTGCATCGGGGCCCTTAAAAAAAAAATGTCTGCACTCGGTCCATAAGTAATACTCCAGCGAAGAAAACGAGCCATAAAAAGTCAAAATTCACTCCTTCGGTCTGAATCCTGCGACAAGTAAAAAAAGTTTGACCACCTCTGCTTTCCCTTTGACTTGGGGATATCAAAAAAATTAAAAAAGGTAGTTTATCATATATAAATTAAACAAAATCGAATTTTCGTTTTTTAGGCACTCACTATAATAATAGGCAAAGAGTGCCTATTAAAATGACCATCCGTTGCTCTTCGGAGTCTGTCGAAGGGGTTACTCTGCAGCGCATACTCCAAAAATTTTTATTTTCCACCATTTGCTTCGGTGTATCTCCAACATCATGCGTAGTTACTTTGAAGTGACTGCAATGAATAGAAATATTTTTTTTAGCCTGCGGTGCAATGAAAACAACTTTTTGGCTGAATTTTTCTTCTCGGACGTCCGTATCACACTGTAACTTTAGATGGTGCGAACCAATTTTGTTCTACTTCGCAGGGTTTTTTTATTACAGTATTTCCAGTATGCACATTACTTTTAAAACCAATCTAAGACCTTTTAGTATTTTTTCTAAAAAATTATTGGCCACAATTTGCATTTGCCTTCGGTCAAGTGTCCGTACGGTGCCATCATAATGAACTCTACGAACCAATTTTTTTCTCCTTCGCAGCATCATTTTGTTTTATCAAAAGCACTGCGCACAGCAAATTTAGAGACAATCCTACATCTCTAACTATTTATTCATCACAATTTTCCATTAAAAAATTATTTTCTCACATCTGATGTCCGTACGGTGCCCCAATTAAAAATCCTGGAAACCAATTCTTTTCTCTTTCGCAACAATATTTCATTGCATCGAAAGCACTATGCACAACAAATTTTGAGTCATTCTGACAAATATAATTTTAATTATAAAATAATTCAAAAACAGTGGTTATAACAAGATTTGCTTTAAAGGTTATGTTATTTAGATTTGCCAAAAATCCATTTTTCATCATGTTAAAAAAAAAACTTCGGTTGTGAAAAATAAAACACGAAATATCATACACAGATTCACAAATGTTTGCGTTTTTTATTTCGAAAATAATATATTATCACCGAAAATCATTCGCAATATTTTAGCATATTTTATTCACATTCGTAATAAAAATGATAAATTTCACGTATTCACTAAAAAATTTGGTAGTAAACTCACAAAAAAGATTCATCGAATATCCAAAATAATTACAATTTCCCAAATAGAACTAAAAAAATCGCGAGTATATATTTTTTCGTTTTATTCTATCTGTCAAACTTTGGAAGCAGATGACAATTTCCTAGCAGACGATACACAGATGCTCATACGTCGCGGCGCACGTACTCTGTGGCCGGATGATTTTCAAATAAAAAAAATCGACATCTCGTTTCAATCTTTGTTCCTATTTTACGTAAATATAAATGGATTCTACGCGGTATAGCGCAAATAAAAAGTATGCAATCATAAAAAAAAAGAATTTTCTATCCTTCGACCGTCGAACATTCATCGCAGCCGAAATCTTTGTCAATTATGTTCACCCGATTTATACATTTACAGTTAATAATAAAAACTGCAAATTCTTTTTCTGGCAACGTATTTTCTCCTCTTCAAAACAAGCCAAAATAAGAGTCGAAATCTTTTTTCGCTGCCGAGATATGATTTTTTTAAGCAAAGACTAATTTTACGAATTTTCATCAAAAAACGAATCGTTTATTCAAATTTCTCGAAATTGCCGTCTCTAATCCTTTCCTCTCAAAGAAATCGTATTTACAAACTGACTCTCCGCGTTATTGCGCAGATAAAAAGTGTGCTATGTTTAAAAATTTAATTTTTTACACTTCGACCGTCGGAGATTCATCACATTCGAAATCTTTGTCAATTTTGTTCGCTGGATTTATTCGTTTACACTTGATAAGAAAACTGCTAATGATTATTCTATCGACGTATTTCCAACTGTTACGTCCAAATCAGCATTTCCTCGGTAATTACGGTCAAGGAATATAATCCCTTTTTACACGTTTTGTACCATTGAGGCGCTTTATTCGACTAAAATTCCCTTTTTGAGTCTAACCTTTCGGAAAGTTACTCGGGATAGGGTACAGAGTGCGCGGTAGAAGTGATTGAATGAAAAGAAATATTTGCACGTGATGCGATGAGTAACCTCGTAGTACGCATATAGTAATCTTATAGTAAACAATCAATGATGGCCGCCACTACGAAATTCTTCCGATAAGACGCCGGACGCTCGGTGCGTCTTGTAGTGTAATTTGATCCGAATGAAGTCACTGACCAGCGCTCGCGACTATCGCGGCCCGGTGCACCCCCCTTTTTACTACCTTCGTTACCAAAGGCCGAGCATAATATTCGGTCACTCTTTAAATTTAAAGAAGGTGGGTCCTTCTACTTTTATTGGTTTCGATGCACTGGTTTATCGTTTTGTTTACTTTAAATTGCTTATTGAAATTAATTAAATGTTCTGATGCGAAAAACTTACGTTGCCGAAAGATGAATGAGATGAAAACTGAATAATGATTTACGATGCTCGGTATGGGTTGATGGAGATAATTGAAAATGATGCTGGAATCCGATTCACTCTTCCTTCCTTCCTTCCTTCCTTTCAATGAATGATGTTGATTCAGATGTTGATGATGATATTTATTTAACTCGAAATAAGTTGACAACACTCTCACAAAAGATTTCGATTTCTATGTTTGATTTATTTAAGGTTTTACCGATCACGATACACGGATTGTTTTAATTCCGAAAATTCAATTTATATTGCGAATTACAATTTTATTTAGTTCACTTGTTTTCATAAACGTTTTTTAATATACCGAATCGATTCGATTATTCGAGTTTGATTTTTAAATGACAATCGTAGTGACAATTTTTAGTTGTTAACGCGGGATGTTCTGTCAATGCCGATAATGAGCCTCCGATGCCGTGGGGCCTGATTTTATTAATTTGCGCGGGGAACCCCCTCACCTGCGGACAGTCTCGAGCCGCCGCCGCTTGCGAGTCTCCCTCCAACATCATTATCGATCGATGCTCTTTTGCTCAAGCTGTCTATTTTTATACTTTTTTTATTTAATTCCTTTGCAACATTAATATTGTTTAAAGGATTATTTCAAAATTTAGGATTTTAATTAGCAATTTCTGTCAAATTTGAATGAACTTTCTATGTTGTTTATATCCAAAGTAATTTTTTTTATCATTGAAATTTATCTCTAAAATCTATTTAATGATTTTAAATTGTTTAAACTTTTTAGTTATTATTTATCGTTGATAACTTTTAATAGTTTTTAGCTTATTACATTTAAATTTTATGATTTATTTCTAGTAATTATTTCTATTTTATATTGTTTAAGTAATTCTATTTTTACGAATTTAAATATTTGTTTTAACTTCACTTTGTTTCCTTTATCATTTATTATTGGTTTTATTGTTTATTTGTTTTAACGTATTTTTCATGCGCGAATTTATTGAAAATTTTCCAATCGATTATTATCCCATTAATGCAACATTCCTCCTCATCATTAAGGTGAATTAATGTATTAAAAATTTGTCCAAAATTATTATAATATTATAATTTTATGCGCCGAGAGGTGCTGCACTCGAACGCGATGACGGTCAAGCCGTGCATCGTTCCCTTCGAGACAGGCTCACCGATTCTTTGGCTGCACGATAGTGTATATGCGTGAGTCGCATCGCTACTAGTGTTAGAGCGATAAGAAGGCGCTCGACGATCACATGCAAGAAAATAATTCGTATCGCCTATACACCTGAACGCTTATCGACGAATTCCTTTTTGGATATTCCTCAGGTATCCCCGCCGGAAATACTGTATATCCGAGACATAGCTCGAATTTACGTGGCTAGACCGTTAAGATGCCAATAACTGAGCAATGACTTTGCTCGACTTTTGCACACGGTTCGTTTGTTGCTACCTGAGAGGTGTGTGCATTGCCCCCTTCAGATCTCAATATTTTAATTAATTTATTTTATTAATTTATATCCGAGGAACCATTTGCTCTCTCAAGGATATTTAAATAGAGAATTTACTGTTGCAACAAAATTAAAAAAAAAAACGAATACCGCATTAATGGAATTATTGATATATATATATATGTATATATTCAGAGGACGTAACACAACGTTTTTTTTTTTTTTCAAATTTTTTCAAATTTTCGTCGAAATACGAATTTCTTTCATATGCTCACGTCTTGAAAAGTTTTTTTTCGCAAAAAAAAAAAAACAATTGTACTCTTAAAGAACAATTATAAACAATTATTTATCAATAAAGTGAAAAACACTGAATTTGTCGATTTTACGAGTTATTCCGTACCGAAAAACTTATCCTCGTTTGTGATTAAATAAAATTTTAAAAAATACGATATGATATGATGCTAAATTTGATATTTTTAAGCGACGATAAATATCAATAAAATTTCATTGAAAAACGAAAAAAAATATCGAATTTCTCAAACTTCTCGTCTCCAATACTTGTCTGTTCTACAGAGACAATAACGAGCTGATTCCATGTATTACGAAGAAGAAAAAAAATATATCTCAAATGGTAGAAATGAAATTTGTTATAAGAGGACTGTCAAAGAGCCTTCAAAGTCGAATTTTTCAAGAATTTCATCAATTTGTAAAAAAATATTTCGGAGCTATCCAAGATGACAAATTTTTGATTCGAGTAACGTACTACTTCCTCTTCAATACAAGACAGGAACCAAAAAGATATATTTTTTCGTTCTCGAGATTGCATTTTTTTGCAGCATCCATAAATATCGATAAAATTTCATTGAAAATCACAAAGAATAGCAAATTTCTTGAACTTTTCTTCTACAATGGTTTGGTTTCCTATAGATAAAATAACGAACTGATTCCATCAATTATGGGGAAGAAAAAAAACACTGAAGGAGAAGGATTTAAAGGGGATATTTGGCCTGAATGCTAAATGGTAATCGTATTGGTGTCGGTACATGTTTTGTGTGTTTGTTTTATATTCATTAAATCTGGTCATAAGTTTAAAGCCAATAAAACGACTTTACTAGACATGATTTGATTCGTTAAATTAATTTGATCAACTTCTACGTGGTGCAATTCGTTATATTTGTCTCGTGTCTCAATATTTGACAATTTATCGTCAAACAAAAAGGAAATATCCGTCGTGAATATTAATAATCAATTGGTACAAAAAAGAAATATTTTTATTCGACGAAGGTTAAACACTATGAATTAATTTACGTAACTGATAAATGTTTTTCCCTCATACGTACTGTCGAAAAGAAACGCAGAGCGCGACGAATAAACATACTTCATTCGTAGCGCATAGCGCGATGTGTAAATACACTCGATACGGAGCGCGTAGCGCGACGTGCACCCCCGTGAGTGCCTTACAAAATGTCCCGAAGGGACATTGTTCGGGGGGTTTGGGGGGCGGAGCCCACCAACAAGAGCATCTGCGCCCGCAGGGCGCTGAGACGCTTGTTATTTTTTTCAAGCATAAAAAAAAATGAACATTCTACTTTTCAGGTGATTCAGCCCCCTTAATTATAAGATTAGATCTTATGACTTCCATCGAGGGAATGCTTTGAACAAACTTTACGTTCCAGCCGAAACGATATGTTTTGTACCACGATCAAATTACGAGATACGTAACTGTCTTCCCAATAGCAACGACAATGTTTATGAGCAAAGTAAAAAGGTTTTAACAAGATTTTGCAGTCTGTTGAAGACATTAGTCCCCTCTAGATGTTTCCGACAAAACTAAAACTTATTAAAAGATTCGGAATGAAGGTTTCGAAATCTATGGGGCAAATTTTCTTTGTGTCAGTCGTAGTTTCAATCGGTTAAAATAAAATATATTATGTGTTTACGAAAGCTTGACGTATAACTCTGAATTTATAGAGAATCATGAATCGCACTCCTCTGTGTAAGTACATGAGATATTTTATTTTGACCGATTGAAGCTACTTCGGATAAGACGAAATTATTTTGCATGAGTGCCGAAGTAGCCTTCATTCAGATGCTTTAAATAGTAAGATTTGTTTTCGTCCGTACCTCGACAGTATTGAAACACCTTTGTCGAAAGATTTTTGATTTCACTTCCAATCATGAAAAACCAATAAATGTTTTAATGCATAGATACGAATGGGATTTTTGAAGGCCCAAAGTATTTCCATCTTTTATCGGAATTTTTCCGATAAAATTTTAAGTATTTCCTTTTTATCGGAATAAATTCCGATAAAAGATGGAAATACTTTGGGCCTTCAAAAATCCCATTCGTATCTATGCATTAAAACATTTATTGGTTTTTCATGATTGGAAGTGAAATCAAAAAGTTTGGCCGAAAATTTTATCGAAAGTGTAAATTTCGAGAATCCTTAATCGCAAATTCCACTTCCGGCATATTCGCATATACTAATAAGCAACGTGCCGCGGCTGCCTTCGTAATGAAAAAAAAATGAAGTACTTGGAATCGAGACGCTTCCGCATCTTTACATACATACAATATAAAACAACTTTACTATATGGTTTCCCTACAACTATAGGGTTTCCCATTCGTATGGGTTGTTATGTCAGCGAAAACCAGCCTATAAGGCAGTGTTGCAGTACGTGAAACGCCGTATTATGCCATCCAACAACATTGTCCTTGCGATGACAGATTTCGAACGTGCTCTACGCAACGCCATCTCCGAAGTGTTCACGACAGCGCTTTGTACAGGCTGCAATGTACACTATGATCGCGTAAGTACCTTCAAATGAACTTATTTTAGTTAATAATTATGATAAAGAACACGTGATACGGTAATCGAGATATGCTCCGAAGGTAAAAAAATCGAACATTAAGTTCTTTGTTTGACTCATTGCTCTCCATAAACATCAGAACACTCCATGACTGCAAATATATGTTTAAATAAACAAATTTGGCAGCTCACTCGGGTGAAAGCAATATCATCAAGATACGTTTGCTTAATTTTCAAATTTTTATAGCACGTCATAAATGATGTAGCAAAATCAAATTAAAAAGTGGAAAATTCGAAATTTTGATATATATTAAAGACTTATGCTCAAGAACATTGTTTTGCACGACGCAACAATAGACGGCTTGTTTGCATTTTTCTTAGTTATTTTCATTTTGGTAACATCTAGTGGACGTCGCGGAAAAAATGTTATGAATCCCTTACTTTGAGTTAATAGCCGAGTGTACGTAAAATCTGTAAAACTATTAAGAATATTCGGAGTATAAATTGTCAAAGTTCCTATTAGCAATTTAGAATTCATAATGATAAGAATAAGAAAGGTAGATTGCGGACTCTCTAAATTAGGCAATGATTTATCGTAGAGTATTCGTAGAGAGTACATGAGAATAAAGGTTAACAAATAAGGTTTAAAAATTACTGTTTTTAGGCGATTTACCGCAAGGCCAAGGCTTTGAAACTTGAAAATTTGCTACGAACAAATGTCGACGCAAAGAAATTTTTCAAATGAGTGTTAGCTTTGGCGTACTTGCCCGCAAATTTAATCGAGGCACAGCACCGAGTTGAAGTCAACAATTTATCGGGAACGCTGAAACGACACTTCAGCCAATTGAATATGTATTATAGTCGCTATTGGCTAAGGACTGTAACGCCCCGAGGCTTCAGCGTCTACGGACTAGGACGACGAACGAATAATATAATAGAGTCCTACCACAGTAGACTGGGACACAGGATGGAAAGTCGCCCCGGTCCTTGGGATTTCGTTTGTATGCATCGATGCTATAAGAATTGCTCTTGAACAGTCGCAACTATGACATAGCATATTACAAAAGGGTTTTGATTTTTCTGACTCCAATAGGCAAGCTTTTGAAACTGCAATCCGACGTTCGATCGGACATCCGACACCTTCAAAACAACAACCAAATAAGCAGGCACGCTAGATACTCGACGGTGTTTAAGCAAAAAGAACTCGTGAAAGGTTAGCTATGATATACTGGGAAATTAATTTAAATACTGAAAGCATGCCGTAGGGCATGATACATATATATTCGCTATAAATGTACAAAAATACGGCAGCTATTAGCTTTACGGGTATACTAATTTACATATTATCTAGCATGGCGTCAGCTACACATGCTAGAAATCACTGCTAACGAATTCATGGAAAAAGCAGCGTCCCTTAAGGGTAATGTGAGCGAAATAATCGCTCAACAATCGAATGAACGGGGCGAAAACATAGACAACTTGGAGGAGCCTCCAGCAGTGGTACCACTCGGTTACTTTTTTAAATCTATATTGTTGAAACAAAAATTAGCATGTCGTTATATTTCCGTTACCATACGATTTCCCGTATTCACTTATCACAACTATTGCAATTGCATTCCTTGCTGAAATGCTATCTTTAGTGTACGATCCTGCAAACATTTTGACATTTCGGGCCATAGGGATTGTGCAATTGATGACAGCAGAGCTTTTCTATATTCCAATCTAGTTGTTGCTATAACTCATTGCATTTTTTGTCAACTTTGCTGTACTAGTGCATTATTTACTTTCATATTTTATTATGTTATATTTATGGTATGGATTCGTTTTTATTTTGCACCAGAACTCGATCCCGATTACGAGCGCGAAGTATTCGCCGATGAACCGCCACATTGGCTAATCGACAATGCGGCAGAAGCGCCAGAGGCTCCAGGGGATGGTAATTTAGAGCACTTAATTCTATTAATGCAAAGTATCACGAATGGCTAGATGCAATTATAGTGAATTCTTCGTTCTAAACCTTATCCTCTATTAGGAATAGTTAGACATTTATCGTAAATGTGTTTAGACATTTCGAATCATGATTCACATGATGAAACCACGGACAGTTCTGACGATGAATCGACGACAGTGGACGTCGAAAATGTAGCAGGTATTCATTAACTTCATTGATACACTGGCAAAAGTTAATAAATTAGTTTCAGTAGTATTGTACAGCTATAGGGAGACAGGATTTACCCCCTCCACGCGGCCACTGGCGCCAACCCCCCACCACCACCGTCTACCCCCACCCTCTCCCCCACCACCTGTGGTCCCCTCTCCACCCATAAGGCCCCTTAAGCCACGCCCCTTGGGTTATAGGGAACCAATGAGAGGACGGGTGGAAAATTCTCTGGTTCGTGAGTGGTCGTCTTATTTTCCCCGAGCCGTGATTGGCCGACTGGAAATTCCCCGAGCTCTTATTGGCGGACGGCTTTTCCGAGATGCCCTCTACAAATTTTCATCGTTTTTCTGTACTAACATTATTCTAGTAAACTTGTTGTGTTTTGATTGGCCGTCTTATTTCTCCTGGCGCCCTCTAGGAGTTACCGACAATTTTTAATACTAATGTTTTCTGCAGTCGGTAAATTAGTTTTCGCCTTCTTCTATATACCAAATAGCAATATAGAAAATGTAGGAAGTATAGAAAAAACTTTCGCCCAAATCGGGGATCGAACTTGAGTCTCCTGGTCGCCGAAATTGCTGGTCGTGTACCGTACACGCCTCACGTGTACACACGCGTGTACACACGCGTACACACGTAGGGATGGGCGATGTTTTTCGATTAATCGAAGATCGATGTTTTTTTTTGGCATAATCGATTATTTTTAACCGATGTTTAAAAGTACCGATTAATCGATGTTCGATGTTTTTTCCAGGAACATCGATGTAAAAAAAAGTAATGTGTATTTATTTATGCGTTGCCAAAGCTGTACCAGTAAAGAAAAAGACGTGTAATTAATGTTTCTTGTTACTAACATAAATTGGCGGGAGCATCGCGGAAAACCTGGACCGGCGTAATGCCCTTTTGTGTTGGGCAGTGATTAGTCCAATAGCGTTGCGATCTTCAAATTTGATCAATTCCAGTAGACGCGAAATTCCCGCCCCAGGCGTTGAACCCGCCGGTCCCGACTCGTGCAACCCGTGAATCGTAATATAACACGCATGTGTTTTGTGCATTGTTCCCGTAGTTGCTCTTTCATGAGACACAATGGATTCAGGTAAGATATGTTAATCTGTCATATGTAAAAACATTTTTCGTTGAATGCTATCTGCAATATGTCGAGTTTTAGCGTACTAAAATTTTGAGACCCTAGCGTGATACGTGATAATAAAGAAATCACGAGGCGACCATAACCTTCCACTCGATTCCAATAATTCAGCTATTCGTTTGCCCACTCTTTTGATGTTTTGTTTCGACAACTGTGCTTATAGGAGTATGCCTCAGGGAGAGATTTTCGATTTTCTTCCAAATTAATCGACAGGATCGGTTCGAACTCTGCGGTCTGGACCGGTCGACTTATGTACGACTAAAGTGTATGTATCGTCAACCTATATCCTTGGAACTTCATAGTATCTTTGCATAATAATATCATAAAATATTCATTGTTTCACAAAGCTCTTTTGTTTTAGCTAACGACAAAGATGCCTATGCACGAGTGATGGAGCTTCTTGCATCTAATCGGATGCGTAACGAGAACGATGAAATCGAAACAATACCCCGATCAACCGACGATGTCGAATAGTAAGTCTGTATATTAGGTAGATTCTAGTTTAATACAATATAATAATATAATAATAAATAAAATAATATAAAAAAAATACTTCCACATAGAGATTTATATTTATTTTTCATTGTTTGAAGTATGGAAATTGAATTTCCTCCGGAGCCCTTGGCGATTGCTTCAACTGCGTCGACTTTGGCTGCGACCTCTGCAGCAGAAAACTCTAATAGTATTTACAAACTTCTTTTATTCCTGTACTTAATATAATTAAAATCGTTTACTTCTGTTAACATCTTGTATTTTTTTGAATCACAGATCGTCACAACCTCAAGGAAGACATCGCGCCGCTTAAGTTATCCACGGGCCTCACAAATAAGCCGTAAGTTATTACTCCTACACGTTGACCATCATTCTGCTCATAAAATAAGTCTACATATTGTCAAGCGCTAATGACTATTTTGGTATCAACATTGTGTTTTGATTTATAAACGTTTATTTCAGTTCGAAACAGTCGAGTGTAGCGTGGAAATTTTTTACAAAAATCGATATATCGAGTGCTCGATGTAACATCTGCCACAACGTATTTAAGCACGCGGGAAATACAACGAATCTAATCCAGCATATAACGAAAAAGCATCCAACGTTCTTCACTCCAGTTCCGAAGAAAACTGTAGCTGTCGAGAAGGGACACGCGATAATCGGATCGTGCGAGAATAGTGAGGACGTCGATGATCCTACGTGTTCGACCGAAAACACTTCTTCGAATCCCATGAATCGTAAACGTCCGAGGAACGAATCGATGGTATAATAACAAAATACCCGTTTTAATTATACAATTTAAGTTCTGATAATGTTCACAATTTAAATATTACAATCGACAAGAAACAAAAAATAGTTAACAAACAAAATTAACATTCTTAGGAAAAAATCGTCAGCAAACCGGTACGAATCGATCACGCCTTTCAAAAAGCATGTTCTTTTGCTGGTGAGTACCTACACTATTGACAGTTGTTAAATTATGTTAACAAAATTCTTTGATGACTTTTCTTTGTTTAATATATTTAGATGGAGGTTCGACGGCAGACAAAATAACGAATTCGATCTTGTACATGATCGCTACTGATCAAGTACCGCTATCGATAGTAGAGAATGAAGGATTCTTGGTCTTGATGAAAAATGCGGCTCCTCTATATCATGTCCCCAGTCGGAGAACGATAACAAGACTCGTACATTTGAAATACGAACTTTTGAAGAAAGCATTCCAAGAGAGTCTTCAAAATGTACCGTCCTATACCTTGACGTGCGACAATTGGACCGACGTAAGTAATCAGAGCTATCTCGGCGTGACGATTCGCTGGCTATCGTCTGATCACGTTTTGGAAAGTGGATGCTTGGGAGTACTTCCGTTGCATGAAAGCCATACCGCATTGTACTTAGCTGAAACACTTCTTACAGTACTTCAGAGCTTTGCATTGAACTCAGATAACGTAACGGCTGTCGTTACTGATAGAGCGGCAAACATAAAAAAAGCCGTCTCCGACACATTTGGTGCGTCCAAATGGCTTCCGTGTTTTGCACACATTATTTCGAGTGTTGTACCGACCGTAATCGCGTCTATGCCAGATATTAAGAAGATTATCACAAAAGTAAAAAACATCGTAATATTGACTAAACGAAGCGTAGTTGCGTCGGATAAGTTGAAACGACTTCAAATTCGAGACGGAAAGTCTGAGTCAACGGCTCTAAAATTCATACAGGATGTTCCGACTCGCTGGAACTCGACACTATACATGCTCGATAGATTCTTCACTCTTGAAGAGTACGCGTATCCCGTGACGCTCAAATGCAAAAGCATTCCGGATATGCTAACGCGCGACGAAATTATCATATTACGCGATATTGTGTCATTGCTGCAACCGATCGAAAATGTTATCACGCAAATAAGCGGTAGCCTATATCCGACATGCAGCATAATCATTCCAATTGTGCACTGTATGCTTGTGGCGATCGAGAATTGGAATCCAGAGACGTCGAACGGCGGAAATACCGCAACAAAAATCGGTATAGAATTGGAAGAAAAACTGTTATCGACGATCGCACTAGGGTTCAAAGATCGCGAATCAAATCCGATACTCGCAATATCAACGATATTGGACCCGCGATTCAAAAAAATACATTTTCGAAGTGCGCTGGCCGCTTCCTCGGCAATTAACAAAATTAATGCGTTGATTAAACCGACGACAACGTCCGAAAAGTCATCCGCAGCTAGCTGCCCTGAGGATAGGCCTAACGCACAATCGAAGCGAAAAGATGTATGGTATGTACACGATGATTTGGTTACAAAGAGTGCCGCTTCTACGACAAATCAAACCGAAAGTCTCTGTCTTGAATTACGACAGTTCCTTAGCCAGCCTGTGATTCCGCGAACCGAAGATCCGTTTCAGCATTGGAAAACGCTCAAACTTGCGTATCCTGCTTTGTACAAAGTCGCAATAAAGTACTTAAGCGTCGTCGGAACATCGGTGGCTTCAGAACGTCTTTTTTCAAAAGCAGGTGCCATCAAAGTAGAAAACAGAAGTAGATTGTCAGGTGATCTTCTGAATGAACTACTTTTCTTAGCGTCTGTTTCACAAAAACTATGGGGGCTTTGAATCGAAGCAAGTGGGTTTAACTATTTTCGTCCCAGTATTACTATACTCTAAGAACAGGTATATACGTTTCTCTGCGTTTTGGATTATATTTTATTATATGTTTTCCTTTTTTTTAATGTTTAATTTTTCGCATAACATAACAATCTTATCTGGTCTTGTTTAAACGCATGTCAAGATTGACGATAAGGCGTGTCTGTTTAAAATTTTCGATTCAGTATCAGTATACTCTGCGTATACACTTTTCTATGTTTTTGTTTGTATTTGATTACTTTACTTTTATTGTTTCCTTCATTTTTCTGCTTTTCATTATTCGCTACATAATCGTCTTACCCGAACTAGTCTGTCTAGTCATATGTAGCGATTGAAAATGGGCTGTGCCTAGCTGTAATTTTCGTTCCGGGATTATTATATTCTATGTATAGGCATATATGATATGTATTTCTTTGCCTTTTCGATTATATTTTATTATTTTCTTGAGAGCTATGTACTCTATTACTGGCTACATAACAATCTTACCTGGACTTGTATAGTCACACGTAAAATTTTGAATGAATGTGAGCGAACTCGTTACAATCAATAAGTATTCTGCCTTCGCGTACTAACTTAAGCCTTCTTTCCGTAAAAAAATCTACTCTTATAATCTATGCTAACCTTGTAACGTTTTGTAATCATAGTACGGAGTATTTTTTGAATTATAATGTTTAAAAATACTAATAATGCTTATTTGAAAACCCAATACCTTTAACCCGATCATTGGATGTGTTTTTTTTTGCAAGGTACTGTGATTACTTTGGATGTTTATTTTCTATTATTAATTTTGTATGGTATTTAATATAACTTACGCATAATAATTTATTTGATCACATTAATATGTAAACTATTTTTTTTTTAGTTCAACAAAATCAAATTGTAACTTCCGGCTTTATCCTGGAGCTAAAAAAGAAGAATTCGCCAGAAGAAATTGACAATCGGAGTTTCGATGTCTATAAATGCAAATATAGTGTACATATCTCAGTCAACGTTATGTAATATTGCAATAATAAAATGTAATCGATTTAATATTTTCAATTAGGTTGAGTTTATCTATGTTTCCTTGTGTTTACATTTACGTACATGCATTTATAATCAGCTATAGTCGGTAAAATATCAGTCGATGTTAAATTCTATGTTACCTACATCTAATAATCGATGTTCCGATGTTTTTAAAAAAAAATCGATTATTGATAACCGATGTTTTCAGTAATCGATTATTTTAGCATCGATGTTTTTTAGGAACATCGCCCATCCCTAGCGATAAAGTCTTTGCTGTGCAGTGCGTGCGAGGGTTGCCGCTAGTTTTTACAGAGACACATAAAGTTCGGTACTATCTCTAGGCTAGGGCGGTAGAGTATAGAGGAGGCTGAGTCAGCTAGTCGTAGGCGGCACTCTAACAGAGACAGAGAGAGGTAGTCGTATGCGGGACTCTAGTAGAGCTGAGAGAGCTAGTCTTAGGCGACACTCGATGACTGCGTGCCGCCGAATGGTTAGGCGCACACATCTAGGCCTACTACATTATGGCTACCAAGTGCATGAGAGCACGTGCAGTGCGTGTGAGTAGAGCGCGCGTAAGCGAGCCCCAAAATCTCTTATATGAATGTAGTTTTTATGTCGTAGTGTTTTTGGTTAATTGTGGTGGGTTACGTGAGACGTAACACATGCATACGAGATTGCCTAGCATTCATTGAAGATGTCTCAATTAAAGAATCGAAAATCCGCAATCTAGAGCTCTCTGTGTTTTTACGAACTTTTTCCAATTTAAATCTGAATCATTTTCTGCATGTTATTCTTCAAATATGTCGGCTACGTTCTGACTCACACAAGGAGGTGAAATACGTTACCGAGTACACGCTCTCTCGCTCCGGCGTAACTACCGATCATGTTATCTCTCTCGCACACCATAGGAATCTCCTCTTAAAGATTATAAGGCTATCCCTGCAGTACAGCCGAGAATATGACGATCTTAACAAATGGCTCCTTCGTGCTTTATACGAGAAGTTTTTGTCACCTAATGCAAATTATAAAATAAAACATTTCGTATTATTGACAATCTACTAGACTAATCCTGTGGTGCATTTCCTCAATCAAGTTCCGTCAAACTCGGCCCCGTCCACCCGCACACAGAGTTTCTGGTGGGATGTACGTCCGGTCCGGTCCGGTTACGTCATCTCAGCATTTTGAAGTATTTAAATTTTTTCAATCAATCAATCGTGAACACGCGATTCATGGCGTTTTCGGAAGATAGACACATGGGACATTCTCAATGTGTTTTAATAGCATTTTTAAATTTTTGCCAGAAAAATTTCTCAATTTTCGTGTACGTGAATTCGGAAATTCATTTTTTAGTTTTTATTTCTTTGTCGTCCGCAAAGAAAAATGTATGTAAATTTTTTAACAATACGCACATGAGGCATTGCAAAATAATTATTAAAATTTTATATTTTTACCAAAATGTTTGCCAAATATTCATTACACGAATTTGGATCGAATATTTATTCTGTCACGAGTAGAAAATTCATGAAGAATATTTCAAACAAAAAATTACCGGGGATCATATTTTATGTTTAATAAAAAAATCCTTCTTACGAACGAATGAAGATTCGTTAAGCAGTTTCAACTGTGTAAAAAATGTTGTTTATTGCGAATACAAGATTCATGAGTTTTTCAAAAAACTGCTACACTGAAAAATTTAATTTGCGAAATCAATGTGCTTTTAATGCCGTTTGAAATTTTTATTTAAACATTTTTTAATTCTCGTACACTTGAAGTTGCATTTCATTTTTATTTCTTTTTGTCGATCGCAAATACAAAATTTATAAAAAATGTTTCAAACAATAGATATATGAAAATTGCTCAATATTTATTAATAGTTTTACAAAACTGTTTGCCAAATATTCATTACGCGAATTCGGATCGAATATTTATTCTGTCACGCGTAGAAAATTCATGAAGAATCTATCAAATAAAAGTTACCTGGGTTCATATTTTATGTTTAATAGAAAAAAATCATTTTACGAAAGAATGAAAATTTATCAAGCATTTTTAACTGTGTCAATTTTGTTGTTTATCACGTTTGTAATTTTTATTTCTTTTCGCCGATCGCGAATACAAAATTTATAAAAAAATGTTTCGAACAATTGATATATGAAAGTTGCTCAATATTTTTTATTTTTACGAAAAGTTTGGCAAATGTTCACCGTACAAATTTGGGCCGAATATTTTTTTATAGCGAGTACAAAATTAACGAAAATCTTGTAATTCAAAATTACAGGGCTCTTTCTTATTCGTATTTATTTGATTATATTAAAGACAAACCAATTATCGAGCAAGCTCACCGAACATAATCCAGCAGAACAAATCCTTTACAAACATTCAATACACTTTTTCACATTACCGTAAATATTATATTCTTATTTTAGAGCAGCATTATTAGACTACTTAAAATAATATATATATTAATTTTAGACTTTGAAAAACGCACCTAGCCGTAAAAATAATCAAATCTCTACCGACAAATAAATTTAAAAAACTAAGTAAAATAGTAAAGCTAAGTAAACTAAAAAACTAAGTAGAGACACAAATTCCAAAGCATTGCAATTTCTATTTGCCACTTTGGCCTGTCAAACTTTTTGCTTTTCGAACGTACGGTGTACTTCGACATTTTCTCGAGTTTTTTCTGTAAACAAAAACAAATGTAAAATACATGAATATTGTTTTACAAAATGGTACTCATTACTACTACTACATACTTCCTTCAACTACCTCCGTTTCCTCTTCCACATACAAAAAATCGAGAAATTCAGGCCCCAATTTTAATTCTGAATTACTCGATTTTTTGTATGTGGAAGAGGAAACGGAGGTAGTTGAAGGAAGAGGAAAAGGAGACAATTGCGAACTGAATTCCTTGATTTTTAATGTGTGTAGGAGGAAAAGGAGGCAATTGCGAACTGAATTCCTCGATTTTGATGTGTGGAGGAGGAAAAGGAGGCAGTTGCGACGGCTTTTCGAAGAGCAGCACGAGGCAGTTTTGTTGATTTGTTGTAAAAGAACAAAAGGAGATCGTTTCGTTGATTTTTTGTAGAGGCGCAAATGGAAGGAAATTTGTCGATTTTCTGAGCAATTTCGTCAGGTTTGCAACGACTTCGAGGCAGTGGCCACAGGGTGCCGACTCCGGTGATCTCACGATGGACGCATCCGTGTTTTCGCTCCTTTTTTTTATACTGCAGATGCTATGAATCTCTTCTGTATATACTAGTAGCTGTATTTACCCGGAGGGCTTTGCTCCAACAGGACTTTGTTTCTCATTTCTTCTTTGTGTCCTTAATATGGCCTGTGACACTGTTGAGGTGACTAATATCTACCTGTAAACACAAGTGTCTTTACGGCCGTTCAACGTTCTGAAAAACGCTGGCCGACATCCACAATCACCTGTTCACGGTAGCATACTTTGCTTTCACACCTTTTTTTTTTGTTTATTGCCATTTTTTTTTTTTTGCCGATCTTCTCAGGACTGAAAGCCTGTCCAAAGTATAAAATTTGAAAACGGTTTACCTGTTGAATTACCAAATACGTCAGTAAAAGGTTTCGTCCAACAAATGATAGAGGGAAAGCGTACATTTCGACAAAACATGCGTTTCTTCGTACACGGTAAATGCACAATTTCGAAAAACCCTCCCCTCGGCAAAGCCGGTAACGGTCGTCTGGGAAAAATGTATAAAGCAGCGCATACTCAAACATTTTGACAATTTCCAACCTCGGTCCTATCGTACGGATGCTCGTATAACTTGTCCTGTATTGTCGTGTGTACTGGTTTTGATCATAAATAGAAATAAATCAAATAAAAATGGATTGTTATCTTGCAAACGACCTGATTGAAGCTATTACCAAAACGGTGAACTTAATGCGGGTCCGGAGTGCGACCATAGCAAGATTGTTTACGTTACGTCGCCTATCGAAGTTGAGGAGTATGAGGGTTCAGCAGGCTCGCCGCACGATGCGGTCGGTTTTGAACCGATTGTCTCTTAGAGAAATTGGCCGCGTGTATGATTGTGGAGCGTTTGACGTGTCTTACCAAGCCGTCTTAATTGCGGTTGGAATCATTCGCTCGAGGGGCGGTAGTGACTTTCCGGGCGTGAGTCGTCTTATGAATCGTTACATAGCAGTGCAGCGCTATCGGCAAAGTGATTCTACTGATTCAAATTTCAACACCAATATCGCAGAATTTGCGTTCGGACAACCCTATTTGCGTACGAGTTATCCTACTTCATCTCAGGCCGACGCGGCGCATACAGCCACTGAAAGTTTTCCCAAGTCGGACTTTCAACTCTTCGGACACAGCGTACTGTCACCGTTAACGTGTAAGTTGTACTTTAATATTAAAAAATATGCATTTACCATCTATATATCGCACAATTTTAATGTGTTATACATTTGTTCTATTAACATAGTTGTGCCATTCTACGGATGGGCTATTCACGAGTGCACACTTCAATACTTAGGCTACTGCTACGACTGTACATCAACGGTGACCTATACACATCGCAATTATACTACATATCTTTAACCGATGTTCGAATTCTCATTGCGTATTTTCATAATTGTAAAGATTAGTGAGGTCGAATAAAAATTGAATGTTAAACCGAAAATTGACTATACATAAAAGTGTTGTTTTTTATTTTCACGATTTCCAAAACATTACATGTCCAAGGCGTCATATTGAAGTTAATTCCCGCAGAATTTTGTTTCGTTAAAATATTCAACAAAGGTGTTGCGATGTCTCACATCCTCCTACAAAAGGTAAATCGAAGCCTTAACTCTCCCATAGATACTAGCTGACGCCCAAAATCATCTGTTTGTGGAGCATACTTTATTTTCATACCCTTTCCTCTTATTCTATGCGTATGTAAGACTTATACAAATCATCTTCACTGTAAAAGTTGCGCCCGTAGTTTCTTACCGAAGTCTCAATGCCCGGAAGATTTATGATAATTTTCTAAAGTAAAACCGTGTTTCGAGTACTGAAGGTATCGTGAAAATATATTTTTTCTAACTAGTATGTAAGGAGACACAGTGTTTAACTTCACCACGGTACCGTGAACAAGAGACATTTTTCTTTTTTTTTTGCACCCTTTTACCTGGGTTATTCGAGGGGTTAAACATTTTTTTCATGTCGTTCGGTTATAAAGATAATAGAATGGGTCGGGCAGCTATATTAGTAAGAGAAACGTATAGTTACACTAAATCTTTTCACTAAAATCTTAGGATGCATCAAGCATTAGAGAAAATGTCAAACAAATACGCCCAAAACAGGTATGGTGGGGACAATCCATATAAACCTGACGCGTTGTCGTTGCCTTTCGTCAGACGTCAAAACCGAGTCACCGTACAATCAAAAGGAGCTTTTCGTTCACCTGCAGAAATGGAGAGGTGACTTTTGTGTTCCGTATTTTTCTTCTCGCGTATTATTTTAAGGATTGTGAATATTTGCGCGTTACATCGAATGTACTTTCTGTCTTTTGTAGACAAAGCATGGACGCATCCACCTCATTTACATTCGCATCTTGGCGAGATACCTCTAAGAAGGAAAAAAATGCGGGATATTACGGAAATATAAATGAAAATATCCGTGTTATTCCAACGACCATGGATTTATGGGGCTTAAACGACGAGCCAAGCTGGGATTCAGAGGAGGAACCGCAAGTCTTGGTTGAAATCGTGGAGCGCTTTTCATCGGAAGTGGGGGCTAGTGGACAAAAGAGAAAGTTGCGGGCCAATCAGAAGCGCTCGAACGCGACCCCGTGCCAACATTATTGAATCGTATGTACCATTTTTATATTAATTCAAATATTTTCCAATCATTTGTATAATGTAGAAGAGTTCCATTTTGTAAAACAATATTCATGTATTTTACATTTGTTTTTGTTTACAGAAAAAACTCGAGAAAATGTCGAAGTACACCGTACGTTCGAAAAGCAAAAAGTTTGACAGGCCAAAGTGGCAAATAGAAATTGCAATGCTTTGGAATTTGTGTCTCTACTTAGTTTTTTAGTTTACTTAGCTTTACTAGTTTACTTAGTTTTTTAAATTTATTTGTCGGTAGAGATTTGATTATTTTTACGGCTAGGTGCGTTTTTCAAAGTCTAAAATTAATATATATATTATTTTAAGTAGTCTAATAATGCTGCTCTAAAATAAGAATATAATATTTACGGTAATGTGAAAAAGTGTATTGAATGTTTGTAAAGGATTTGTTCTGCTGGATTATGTTCGGTGAGCTTGCTCGATAATTGGTTTGTCTTTAATATAATCAAATAAATACGAATAAGAAAGCGCCCTGTAATTTTGAATTACAAGATTTTCGTTAATTTTGTACTCGCTATAAAAAAATATTCGGCCCAAATTTGTACGGTGAACATTTGCCAAACTTTTCGTAAAAATAAAAAATATTGAGCAACTTTCATATATCAATTGTTCGAAACATTTTTTTATAAATTTTGTATTCGCGATCGGCGAAAAGAAATAAAAATTACAAACGTGATAAACAACAAAATTGACACAGTTAAAAATGCTTGATAAATTTTCATTCTTTCGTAAAATGATTTTTTTCTATTAAACATAAAATATGAACCCAGGTAACTTTTATTTGATAGATTCTTCATGAATTTTCTACGCGTGACAGAATAAATATTCGATCCGAATTCGCGTAATGAATATTTGGCAAACAGTTTTGTAAAACTATTAATAAATATTGAGCCATTTTCATATATCTATTGTTTGAAACATTTTTTATAAATTTTGTATTTGCGATCGACAAAAAGAAATAAAAATGAAATGCAACTTCAAGTGTACGAGAATTAAAAAATGTTTAAATAAAAATTTCAAACGGCATTAAAAGCACATTGATTTCGCAAATTAAATTTTTCAGTGTAGCAGTTTTTTGAAAAATTCATGAATCTTGTATTCGCAATAAACAAAAATTTTTACACAGTTGAAACTGCTTAACGAATCTTCATTCGTTCGTAAGAAGGATTTTTTTATTAAACATAAAATATGATCCCAGGTAATTTTTTGTTTGAAATATTCTTCATGAATTTTCTACTCGTGACAGAATAAATATTCGATCCAAATTCGTGTAATGAATATTTGGCAAACATTTTGGTAAAAATATAAAATTTTAATAATTATTTTGCAATGCCTCATGTGCGTATTGTTAAAAAATTTACATACATTTTTCTTTGCGGACGACAAAGAAATAAAAACTAAAAAATGAATTTCCGAATTCACGTACACGAAAATTGAGAAGTTTTTCTGGCAAAAATTTAAAAATGCTATTAAAACACATTGAGAATGTCCCATGTGTCTATCTTCCGAAAACGCCATGAATCGCGTGTTCACGATTGATTGATTGAAAAAATTTAAATACTTCAAAATGCTGAGATGACGTAACCGGACCGGACCGGACGTACATCCCACCAGAAACTCTGTGTGCGGGTGGACGGGGCCGAGTTTGACGGAACTTGATTGAGGAAATGCACCACAGGATTAGTCTAGTAGATTGTCAATAATACGAAATGTTTTATTTTATAATTTGCATTAGGTGACAAAAACTTCTCGTATAAAGCACGAAGGAGCCATTTGTTAAGATCGTCATATTCTCGGCTGTACTGCAGGGATAGCCTTATAATCTTTAAGAGGAGATTCCTATGGTGTGCGAGAGAGATAACATGATCGGTGGTTACGCCGGAGCGAGAGAGCGTGTACTCGGTAACGTATTTCACCTCCTTGTGTGAGTCAGAACGTAGCCGACATATTTGAAGAATAACATGCAAAAAATGATTCAGATTTAAATTGGAAAAAGTTCGTAAAAACACAGAGAGCTCTAGATTGCGGATTTTCGATTCTTTAATTGAGACATCTTCAATGAATGCTAGGCAATCTCGTATGCATGACCTCTCTCTCTCTCTCTCTCTGTCTTTCTTGTGATGGTGACACCGATCGTATGTCTATTGCATCGTTTCCAGCCAAACAACTTATCAAAAAATTGTTCCGACGCATTTTATACATGAAGTTTCGACCAACAAAGGTGAATGTAAATCAACAATTTCTCATTATAACCAACTTGCCCGACAAATTCCATGTAATGTTTGGTCTGGCCAGACCGGTCAAACGCGGTCCCGGCCAACCGATCGCCAAATTACTGGTGCGGCGTTCGGTGAACATCGTAGCATTTTGAAGTCTTCATCTTTTTTTAATGTATCGTGTGATTACGACTTACGCGTCACCGGCGATACAAATGTATCTACCACTTTTCTATATCCTCACAGCAAATACGTGGATATTTGTACTTATATTCATTTTTCAAAATTTCGAAAAAATACAAACACCAGAAAACTTAAAAAATGTGTTTTCTAAAAAATGTTTACACTATTGTTACTTTAACTATGACATAATCGCGCCGAAACTTTACAAGTGCAGTGAGAAATATTTTACAAAACAGATCCATAATTTCAGGATTTATGTTCTTTTTTAAATTTTCAAAAAGTTAAAAAATGTCAGAAAATTTGTAAAAATGTATGTTTTCGAAAAAATTTCATTTTCAAAATTTCGAAAAAATGCAAAATATCAGAAAGCTTAAAAAATGTGTTTTGGAAAAATTGCTTACACTATTGTTACTTTAACTTTCACACATTCGCTCCGAAAATTTACAAGGGCAGTGAGAAATATTTTACAAAAACATATTCATAATTTCAGGATTTATGTTCTTTTTTAAATTTTCAAAAAATTAAAAAGTATCAGAAAATTTGTAAAAAATTTATGTTTTCGAAAAAATTTCATTTTTGAAAATTTCGAACAAATGCAAAATAATAAAAACTTAAAAAAATGTATGTTTTCTAAAAAATGTTTACACTATTGTTACTTTAACTTTCACACAATCGCGTCGAAACTTTACAAGTGCAGTGAGAAATATTTTACAAGAACATATCCATAATTTCAGAATTTATGTTCTTTTTTAAATTTTCAAAAAATTAAAAAATGTCAGAAAATGTGTAAAAAAATGTATGTTTTCGAAAAAAATCATTTTTCAAAATTTCGAACAAATGCAAAAATATCAGAAAACTTTAAAAAATGTATGTTTTCTAAAAAATGTTTACACTATTGTTATTTTAACTTTCGTTGACTCGCACCGAAACTTTACGAGTGTGGTTAGAAATGCTTTTACGCGAACATACCCAAATTTGGGATTTATTTTTCTTTTCAAATTTATTTCACTTTTCCAAATTTTGAAAATGATTTGAAAATGTCGGAAATTTTTTTAAATTTACACTACTTGTCCAAAATCAATAAATTTATTTTAAATATGACATTAGATAAATAAATAAAAGAAAATATTTCCGACTTTCCGACTTTCGACTGTATGGAGGATATTAACCGTAAGGTTAGAGAGAATACGATTAGGTTTACTAGCTATAGAATAGTGCTAGTATAATACGCCACCAGTGGTTAAGTGGTTAGCGTACACGACCAGCAATTTCGGCGACCAGGAGACTCAAGTTCGATCCCCGATTTGGGCGAAAGTTTTTTCTATACTTCCTACATTTTCTATATTGCTATTTGGTATATAGAAGAAGGCGAAAACTAATTTACCGACTGCAGAAAACATTAGTATTAAAAATTGTCGGTAACTCCTAGAGGGCGCCAGGAGAAATAAGACGGCCAATCAAAACACAACAAGTTTACTAGAATAATGTTAGTACAGAAAAACGATGAAAATTTGTAGAGGGCATCTCGGAAAAGCCGTCCGCCAATAAGAGCTCGGGGAATTTCCAGTCGGCCAATCACGGCTCGGGGAAAATAAGACGACCACTCACGAACCAGAGAATTTTCCACCCGTCCTCTCATTGGTTCCCTATAACCCAAGGGGCGTGGCTTAAGGGGCCTTATGGGTGGAGAGGGGACCACAGGTGGTGGGGGAGAGGGTGGGGGTAGACGGTGGTGGTGGGGGGTTGGCGCCAGTGGCCGCGTGGAGGGGGTAAATCCTGTCTCCCTATAGCTGTACAATACTACTAGTTTCAAAAACGTCATTTAACAAGTCATCCGGTAACTTTTTTTTTTAGTAAAAGTTGATCCGTTAATCTATCTGAATACATATACATCTTTTTAGACGTTTTTTGTCATTTTAGAAAATTCCGATTTTGGAAAAATCTTTAGTCAATATTTGTGAAGATGATCAATTAATCGCTCGGAAACTTGTGATGCGTAGTGTTTCTCCGAACTCATATTCAAAATTCTTAACTTGGCTTCCATAAAAAATATAAATTGCATTATAAATTCAATAATTAATTGCATTTATAATTTTATTATAAATATATAATTTTTATAATTTTATTATAAATGTGTTTAGACGTTTCCGATCATGCGTCTAATGACGATACCGCGGTCAGTTCTGACGACGATTCTATGGAAGCAGACGGCCAAAATCCAATAGGTAACGTGTATCGTTCTCGTCATTGGTGTACCACCTAGTCTCCACATACTCTTACTCAATAAATTACTCAAAGTAGTTTGTGTTATTTATTTTCAATTGACATCCCCGTATAGAAGTGATTCGTGCGCCGCGTAACGCCCCTTCCGTGGCGGACTTAGAATTACCTCCGCTGCCGAACTACATTGGTAATATTGATAACATTGCACTAAAAACCATTAATAATTCATTTACTCTCTCTTTAACGCAATATTAACATGGTGTTGACTACTAATTTCGTGTAGAGGTGCTTTCGGATGCTGAGGACGGACGAGTATCACCAATACCGGACGTTATAGGTAATTTTCGTGGGTCTATCATGAACTACAATGGTATTCATTTGTTTTCCTTGGACACAATATTAAAATTGGCCTTTTATTATTTATAGTGATTTCGGATGACGAAAATGGGAGGGTATCGCCACTGCCAGAAACCAATGTTTAGTTTTATGAAACTGCACTGCAACGTGTAAAAAAAATGTCTTGTAAAAAAAATTAATCAATCTTCTTTCATCTAATACTAAATTGTTTTTCCTTTACGACATGTAGAAGAAATCTTCTTTGAAAATGACCGAGGCGAATCGCCACCGCGCGGTTACAATGGTAATATTTTGTCGACATAGTCGTAAAAATAATTTATTATCGGCAGCTTTTAAGTATAACACATTAATAAATTGTTATTTTTCACTTGTTTTTCTGTGTGTAGAAGACATCGTAGTTGAGAACGGCCCCGGAGAAGCGCAACCACCCAATGATAATGGTAAATTTAACTTAACTTCATTGTAAATGATTCGTTATTTATTTCTTCTTCAACATGTTACTTAATTGATTTTTCACAATTTCTGTCGTGCAGAAGGTATTCCAATACCGGCGAATGCGGCTATCATGGACCAAGCTGAACGACAACCGCTTTTAGAAAACGTCAACGGTAATTTTTTTCAATTTAGAATTCATTTTAGAGAATACAATGCTTGTACGAAAATAGTCAACAGACGATTATTAAGTTTTAACTATTATATTCATTATAATGAAAAGAGCTTTTTTAATTAAGCAGGACGGTGTGACTATTTTTTAAAGTTTGTATTTAGGTTACTTTATTTATAAGTTTATTTAGAAATTGGAGTCAAAATAATGTTATAATTAACATAATATTCATTAATAGCGCGTCCCAGCCGAAAACGAAAACGGAGAAGTCGGGCAGCTAGTCAACAGCCAGCAGTTATCGCGGAACCTGCCTCAGAGAAGAACAAGAAGCGAAATAAAAGGCGAAAAGGTTATATTAATATCTAATAATAAATATGAAAGTGGCTAATAAAATCAAAAAATTATTTCCCATTCAAAATTACAGCAATGAAAAAGAAGGCCCTTGCACGACAGCGGGATATAGCTGTGCAAGAAACGGAAGCGGCGCGGCTGCGTGCAGAATTAGAGGAAACGCAACGACAATTAGAGGTGGCAAACGAGCAACTGCAAAGGGTCGAAGATAATGGTAATAATATCATTATTTATATTATGTTTTATATTATATATTATAGTTTTATATTATATAGTTATAATTCCGAGTTTTGGAGAGTGCATGAGATTTCAATAAATGCAATTTCAAATTTCAAAAATAATTTTCAAATATTACCATTTGGGTGATTTCACCACTTCTTGACTAGATGTTTTCTTTTTACGTTTTTTGTTTTTTTAATTAAATTTGTCACCTTAAGGGGACTGAGTCACCTGAAAAGTAAAATGTTTTTTGTTTTTCTTTTTCTCTTTTAATAAAATAAAAAATGAGAATTCGGTTTTATTTCCATAAATAATAATTTTTTTTACTCGGATTGATATGGAATACCGTATAGGCGTGATAACATCGACGTTCTACAAAATTGATTTGTAAATTGTTATAAATTTTATATCCAATTAAACCAACAAACATTTCTGGAACACCATTAGTATATAAAACGTAAATTTGTAGAATGATAAACAAACAAATTGAAATGATTCAAAGAAACTCTATCTAAAGAAAACTCCTATTAGCCGCGCCAATAGAAAAACTCCGATACACAATATATATAATTGGCAAATGATGGTTCGTTTACGATTTCGAGATACTGTCAATGAAATATTATAATCATTCGAATCGCTTTGCAGTCACAGTGATACCTTCATAGAAATTAAACATCCATAGTGTACCTTGCCATTAGGCACCAGATCCGTAGGATCGCTTCTCTTCGGAGTCAACGTGATCCGCGGTGACGCTGGCATTTGTTTCAAGTGGTGGCAATCCGTACGGTCGCTTCTCTTCTGAGTCAATGTGACCCATGGCATGGCCGTTGCTTGTTTTAAACGCTGGAGGGAAATATGGCCTTCATACTTCTATGATCATATTGTTTTATAAATAGCAAAGTCGTGAGGTTGATGATTAGAGCTTTCTCTCGTCACTACCGACCAAACACGGTACGCACAAAACAGCAACAATAAGTATCTCGTAATTTAATAGGTCTCACTTGTTGGATGTACTTTAAAAAAATATAGTATTATACTAACTGTAGAAAATAGCAATATTAGATCTGGCTTCGTATGAAAAGCATAAACACGAAATCCATGTACAGTGTTATTGACATTGGTTTTTGATGTAATTGATACTTTTACAGAAACATTAATACCATAGTAGGTTTTTTTTCATAGTAAATCTAAGCCATGTGTTGCCGGGTGTTGTTTCACGAGCTGAACATAAAATATTAGTTGGTGCTTCTTCAAAAATATTATTGAAATAAATATAAAAGTGTCGCGCCTCGTAAAAAACAAATAATATTTCTAATATTCACAGCTAGATAGCTGGCGAGCCTAGCAACTGAACGGGAGGACCCACCGATCAGCTGCTTGCTTAGCCTGATACTACTGTGTTCCAAAATCGGTGAAAATTATGAACAAAAGAAAAAATGTTGCAACGTTATCCTATAAATAACTGCAAATACATGTTACTTATTGAACGCCAGAGTCACTTTTAAACATTTCCAAAAACTAATATTTTATTGTCAGTGGGATACTCAGCATATTGTACAATCGATGAAATTTAATCTATTGGGTCTGATTGATATCAGATGATATCCTGAGCTGAGATTTCTAAATAAGTGAAAGACAAATACCTCGTCCCTTGATTTTTAATTTAAACGTCGATGTTTTTGCTACATACTTCATACTAAATGTTATAGTCTCAAATAATGATATTATTACGGTCTTGAACTCCTTGTTACAATTTTATGTTATAGCAATGTGCAAAGTATGCCTGTTGGTAAAGGCCACCCATGCATTTATACCATGTGGGCATTGTTGCGCCTGCCTTCCGTGTGCAACCCGATTATTGAGGGATGCATGAGTACCCTCTTGTCCCCTGTGCAGGAGACCCTCAAGAGAGACCCCACAGAGGATCTGGATGGAGATAGATTAACGTTAGATTTAGTTGAACATTTTTTTCAAGTTAATTGTTAAAAAAGGCATTCAATAAATTGCAGTTAAGCAAATATATACTGTTTTTCAAATGTTCTTGTTGTACCCTATGCCATGTGCACCTTTACCGTTCAACAGTAAAAAGAAAATTGCAGGAGAGTTAATATCTTTTTTATTCATTTATATCTTCTTCTGTCATACTTTATATACAACAGAAATTTAATCGTTTATTTTAAGGGTATTGTTACTAAAGTACATTTATGTACGTTTGTGATGAGACTTCGGTAACTTGTCAACAGATACGTTGAATTTTTTTTTCTCATTGTCCAATTTTTTAACAGTTTAATGGAGTCAAAATAAATTACGTCTAAATTTGTGGAAGCTTCAAGGTCGAATTTAAAATTTCTGTCCTAAGACGTGTGGCATCCATCTATTTATCGTTTACTGGCTTGAGACGCACTCTCTTTCAAATATTGATGTCACGTGCAATGACTGCCCTTATCCCGTTTTTTCCTCACGATTCTGTTAAGAATATTCGTCAGAAGCTATATACACCGCACGCAAGGCGAATTATGTTAATTTTGAGACTTTGTAACTTTCAACTTCTGCGGTGAGCAGATCTTGCACCAATCATTACTGTTTCAATGTTCTTTTATTAATACAAAAAAATGTTTAAAAACAAGAATGAAAGTATCGCCTCGGCCGTTTATTTTTTTTCCGTGAAATAGCGATGATCAAATCCTATGCGGGATAGTTTTATTTGCAAAAGTTATACATTTTTATTCATATTAAGAAACAATTTCTTAACACATTGCATTAAAAAAAATTGATAAAATCAGCATATTACTTCCTGAGATATACGCGTTTCGTGTTTGTGCCTGTTTTAAAAGTAGGTAGTATGCGAAAATTTTTCGCTATGATCAGTTGTATGAAGAAAAAAAATATTCATAGGCGATACTACGCAGATTTATAGAATGCATGTTTTTTTATTTCAAAATGAATTACGATTTTTCTTGCGGTAGGCTCGGGTAGCCAGTCACTTGAAATTGAAACGACAAACGGCGAAGTCCCGCGATATTTCTTGTTCCCAATTATTAACTATATGTTAAACTGTATGCCATCTTTTTATATTATACATATTTTTGACACGCCTTGCGGTTATAACCTTTGTTCACCATTCATGATTTAAATTTCTTTAACGTTTCATAGAAATTGGTGAAAAATCAGTTCGGTAAAAAAATTGAAAGAAATAAATGGAGTAAAAGAAAATTAAACGATGCAAATTACGCATCCGGCAATGTCATTTTATTCGCTATTTTGACATTCGCTATTTTGGTCCTTCGATATTTTGCGTATCTAGGGTTTACTCATTCCAAATTTGTATTCTCGAGATGTAACTTTTCAATATTATTCTCCGTACAAAGAACCTTTCTGTAAAACAAATATTCGACTTACCGATCTTTCAAAAACAAAAATTTCGAGTAACCCATTTTTAGGCACTCACTATAACAATAGGCAAAGAGTGCCTATTGAAATGATCTTCCGTTGCTCTTCGGAGTCTGTCGGTGGGGTTACTCCGCAGCGAATACTCCAAAAAATTTTATTTTTCACCATTTGCTTTGATGTATCTCCAACATCATGTATTGTTAATTTGAAGTGATTCCAATGACTGGTAATATTTTTTTTCGCCTGCGGTTCAATAAAAATACCTTTATTACTGAAATTATCTTCTTAGACGTCCGTATCACAGTGTAACTTTGGACTGTGCGAAGCAATTTTTCTCTTCTTCGCAGGGATGATGTATCATATCATCACCATTGTGCACATACATTTTGAAGCCCCTGCGGAGCATTTGAATATTTGCTTAACAAAAAAAATCCATTTTTGCTTCGACAAGTGTCCGTACGGTGCTGTAACTTTAGACTGTGCGAACCAATTTTTCTCTTTTTCGCAGGAATGATGTATCATATCATCACCATTGTGCACATACATTTTGAAGCCCCTGCGAAGTATTTGAATATATGCTTAAGAAAAAAAATCCATTTTTGCTTCGACAAGTGTCCGTACAGTGCTGTAACTTTGGACTGTGCGAAGAAATTTTTCTCTTCTTCGCAGAGGTGATGTATCATATCATCACCATTGTGCACAATCATTTTGAAACTACTGCGAAGCCTTTAATGAGGTGTTTTAAATTTTGTTCTGCTAAATGTCCATACGGTGCTCCAATTATCAAGTCTACGAACCTAATTTTTTCTTTTTCGCAGCATTATTTTATTTTATAAAAAGCACTACGCACAGCAAATTTGAAGACATTTTGACATTTCTTAGTATTTTTATACTCCAATTATTTTTAGTGAGGAATTATTTTAAAAGGTTATATTATTTTAATTTTCCAAAAAAACTATTTTTTATCATGTCACAAACGAAAATTTGGTTGCGAAAAATGAAATACGAAATATCACACATTGATTGCCAAATATTAATCCTTTTTATTTCGAAAATAATATATTTTGAACGAATATCATTCACAATATTTTATATACGTTATTCACTTTCATAATAAAAATAAAAAATTTCGTGGGTGCACTGAAAACCTGGTTATAATTCCACAAAGAACAATCATCGAATATCCAAAATTATTGCAATTTGTCAAATAAAATTGAAAACAATCGCGGCCATTTATTTTTTTCCATTCATTCTATCTGTCAAACCTTGGAAGCCGACGATAATTCGATAGCAGACGTGATAAAGTTTGCATACGCCGCGACGTTGGTGTTCTGTGTCGGGATGATTTGAATCGAAAATAAAAATCTTATTGTTTTCTCATTGTTTAATGTATATAACTTTAAATATTGGGAAACTGCAGTTTACTTTTGTTGAATCTACGAGATGATTGTTGTTTTGGAGTTGGAGTAAAGGAGGAATAAATAATAGTAGTCGCGCAATTCGTTAGGAAAGAAAATGAGTATATTTAGACTGCTCGCGAGGGCGGTTACAGAAGGACTACCGCTTTCTCGCTGTTTTTCGCTGCGTACAATTTCTCTTGCGCTTATCGCGCCGCACCTGTCGATCGTAGTGAGGTAATTTGTGTGATAAGCAGGTCTCTGCTTATACCGACTCTGCACGCGCGAAACTAAGTATCGAATAAGTGAGAAATTCAACACTTCCACCGTTTAAGCGTGCTGAGGTTTTATTACACTCATGTTATCGCACATGTTTCGGAACTTCTCTCTTGCGAGAGCTTTAGTAAATACGTCTGCTTTTTGTTGTTCGGACGGTACATATTCTATCGCGATTTCTTTTGAATTGTATTTTTCCCTTATGTAATGATATCGAATGTCTATGTGCTTCGTCCGTTTGTGATACTCCGGATTTTTCACCAATCGGATTGCGCTCTGATTGTCTACGTAGATTACCGTTGCTCTGAGACATGGGCATTCGATGTCATTTAACAATTTTCGCAGCCAGATTGCTTCTTTGGTTGCTGCTGCCGCTGCCACGTATTCGGATTCCGTGGTACTCAGCGTGACTAGTTTTTGCCTCTGGGAGGACCACGTGACCGGACCGTTCGCGAGTTCGAACAGATATCCGGTTGTCGATCTCCTCGTTTCGATATCGCTCGCGTAGTCGGCATCTGAGTATCCGGTCAACTCTGACACGCTTCCACCAGCTTTGTACTCGATCCCGTGATCGCTTGTCCCCTTTAAATATGCGAGAATTCTTTTCACCGCGTTCCAATGCCCTTCGTTGTGTTTGTTTAGGAACCTACTTGCCGAGTTTACTGCGTATGCTATGTCCGGACGGGAAATGATAGCTACGAACATAAGCGCGCCTACTGCTTCGCGGTACGGTACGGATCGCGCTTCTCTCTCTCCCTCACTCACGGGACACAGCACCGTGTGCGGGTCAGCCGGCGTGCTTACTGGCTTCGCGTCGTTCATACGGAACCTCTCTAATACTCGACGGATGTACGCCCTTTGATGTACGAAGATCGATTTATTTTCGCGGTCGCGCTCAATCTGCATCCCGACAAACATTTTCGCGTCCCCGATTGTTATTTTGAACGCGCTGTTTAGATACTCGATCACGATGTCGATTACTCGTTTTTCTTTTGACGCGATTAGCCCGTCGTCGACAAATAGCGCCAGGAACACCGGTGTTTCCTCGACTCTCCCCACGAACACGCATTTGTCGCCGTCGGCTTCCTTAAAATTAAAAGTCTTTAGAAATTCGCTGAACTTTTTGTTCCAGCAACGGGGTGCTTGTTTCAGCCCGTATAGCGATTTCACCAATCGGCACACGACGCTGCTCCGTTTGAGATTGATTCCTTCTCTTTCTCTTAGCCCCTCCGGAATCTCCATGTAGACCTCCTCGATGAGGTCTCCGTAGAGGAAGGCTGTCTGCACATCGAATTGCGCGAGTTCGAGATCCTCTTCGGCTGCTATCGCGAGTAGAACTCTCAGCGAATCGTAACGTACGACGGGGGCGAATGTCTCCGAGAAGTCCGTCCCTTTCGTTTGCATGAAGCCGCGCGCGCACAGCCTCGCTTTGTACCGGTACACTTCGCCGTTGGTGTCTCTCATAAGGCGAAAGACCCATTTGGAGTCGAGTGTCTTCATTCCGGGCTTTCTGTTGACGATTTCCCACGTGTTGTTCTCTCGATGGGCTCGCAATTCACTGTCGATCGCCTCGACCCATTTCTCCGAGTCTTCGCCGCTCACCGCTTCACCGTATGTGCTCGGTGCGCTGTACTCGGCTACGTTCGACTGGTAACGCCTCGGTGTTTTCAGAGCGCTCCTGTCTCTCAGATTCGGCCTTCCCACTGACTTGCCTTTCTGAGTTTTTATTTTCGGCGTCGCCACCTGTGCTTCTTCCGCTGGGAGGAAGACGTCGTCGTCTCCGTCGTCGTCTTCGTCGTCGTCTTCGTCGTCGTCTTCGTCGTCGCTCTGCTCCGTTTGTTCCATCGACTCTCGTCCCGGCAGCACGGTCTCTTCGTCCTCTTCGATGCCCGCCGGTTGTGTTGTTTGCTCGGACTGCTCGTTGAAAATCACGTCTCGCGATACCGTGACCTTTTTCGACACCGGATCGAACATTCGATAGTTCGACGACTCCTTATCGTACCCGACAAGCCACATTTTCTTCGCGCGCGCGCTCAGCTTCGTCGTTTGCTGCTTCGGCACGTGCACGTAGCCTTCCGATCCGAATACGCGTAGGTGCTTCACGTTTGGCTTGCTGCCGATCCATTTCTCATAAGGAGTTTTTCCGTCTCGAGCGCTTATCGTCCCCGATCGATTCATCACGTAAACTGCCGTGTTCGCTGCTTCCGCCTACAGGGTCGTCGGTAGCCCCTTCGCGTGCAGCATCGTCCTTGCGCTCTCGATGATCGTTCGGTTGTCCCTCTCGGCACGACCGTTCTGTTCGGGTGTGTAGGGCGCGGTATTCTCACGCAGGATACCTCGAGACTCGAGGTAACGGTCCATATTCCCGTTTCGGAACTCTAATCCGTTATCGGATCGCAGCACTTTTATTGTTCGCCCGAATTTATTCTCGACCATTTTATCGAAGGCTTTAAACCGCTCGTACACTTCGCTTTTGTGCTTTAGGAAGTATATGTATCTATAGCTCGTCGCGTCGTCTTTAAACGTGAGTAGGAACTTAGCACCACCGGGTGTCTCGGTAGACATCGGCCCGCACACATCCGTGTGTATAACTTCGCCCGGCGAAGTCGCTGCCCGCTCGCGGTGTTTTCGAAACGGTTGTCGATGCGCTTTCCCGATTTGACACGGCTCGCAAAAAAAACTGTCGTCGTTCGACAGTTTCATCCCGTCCACGAGGCCCCCTTTTGCTAATTCGCGCACGGTACGCTCGTTTACGTGACCGAGCCGCTCGTGCCATACTTGCAGGCTCGCCGTCGAGACGTTCGCTTCGACCGTTTGCTTTTCGCGACGCGCTCGGAATAGCATTCGATACATCTCGTTAATTACTTTGACTCCCGTCGCGATCACTTTATCATCCCTCATTATTCGTACGCATTTTTCGCCGAACACGACACTCCGACCTTTCGTGGTGGCTACTCCGACCGAGAAGAGATTCTTCGTCACTTCCGGTATATATAGGACGTTTTCTATTCGCGCTTCCACCCACGTGCCGTCGACGTATTTTTCGATCGGAATCGTTCCCTCACCGGCAACCGCGCACTCCTTTCCGTCGCCGAGCGATACCGTGCCACCATTTGTCACCCGTGTGAACTCGGAAAACCATTCGCGCCTCCCGGTAATATGACGAGACGCGCCGCTATCGAAGAGCCACGTGTCTCTCGATTCGGCGGTCAGCACTTCTCTCACACTCCCGCACGGCGGCTTAGAGCCTTTCTTTTCGCCGGCTCTATCGCTCTCACTCACTCGCGTTTCGGCATTGAACGCACAATCACGTGATTCGCTCGCACCACTCGCCTCGCGTCTGTTACCGTCGCGCCGGTTATCTTCTCGTCGGTTATTATCGCGTCGGCCGTTTTCGCGCCGTTTCCCTTTGCATTCACGCGCGTAATGCCCCTTTTCCCGGCATTTGAAACACTCGACGTCTCGACGATCTCGCGGTTTCCCCTATTTTCCGTTCGACTGCGTACTTGGCCGATCGCTTTTCTTGTTCCCCCTTACCGCCGCGAAGGCTCCCGGAACACTGTCACCCGCGGTTATACGGACCTCTTCGCGGATCAGCCTTTCTTGGAGATTTTCCTTCGTTTGTCTTTCCGGGTCTACGCTGTCCCACGCCGTTTGGAACGCCGCATACGCTACCGGTAGACTCGCGAGCACTTTTGCTATCGTCGTTGTTTGGGAAACCGTTTCCCCCACGTCCCGTAATTTCGCAGCCATATTCTGCACTGTCGCCACGTGCTTCACGACCGAGTCTCCCGAAGACATCCGGTACTCGTGAAATTTTTGCGTCAGCGTTAACCGATTCGCTACCGACGACTGTTCATGGACACGCGCTAACTTGTCCCACATTTCTTTCGCTGTTTCGCACACCACGAGCGGATCGTACTGTTCGGCTTCGATCGACGACGATATTAAGAACATTGCGCGCGCGTTATCTTTCGCCCACTCTTCCTTCGCGGCCGGCGTCGCGCCTTCACCCCTTGGCCTTTCTCTTTCCCCGGTTACGACACCCATCACTCCGTGCACCACAAATAATGATTTTATTTGCTGCTTCCAGTGCTGGAAGTTCGAGTCGTTGAACCTTCTGACATTTCGCGCCGAGATGTCGTCAGGCATTTCGGATTCGCACGGCACGCGGTCACTCGCGACTCGAGTAGAGAACGTGCTCCGAAAAGAATGACTTCCGCTTAGCAATGACCTCGTGTCTCGCGCTCTCCTTTATTCCTTGCCTCACACAATCCTCGCGCAGGCAGGGTAACTGGGCCCATAACCTGTTGAATCTACGAGATGATTGTTGTTTTGGAGTTGGAGTAAAGGAGGAATAAATAATAGTAGTCGCGCAATTCGTTAGGAAAGAAAATGAGTATATTTAGACTGCTCGCGAGGGCGGTTACAGAAGGACTACCGCTTTCTCGCTGTTTTTCGCTGCGTACAATTTCTCTTGCGCTTATCGCGCCGCACCTGTCGATCGTAGTGAGGTAATTTGTGTGATAAGCAGGTCTCTGCTTATACCGACTCTGCACGCGCGAAACTAAGTATCGAATAAGTGAGAAATTCAACAACTTTTTTCAAATATCTAACAATTTATCGAAACAAAAAAAAAATCAATTTTTACCACGTATGTTTCCAACCACCCTTCTATTTTTATTCCAATTGTTTCAATATACTTATCTCAAAACAAAATAAATCGATAGGAAAATAAAATTTCTCGAATTTCTCGTCTGCAATGTTTTACTCTCCGACAGTGACAATAAACAGTGAATTGATTCCATCTATTATAGGGAAGAGAAAAAATGCTTAAAGTGTTATAACCGAATTCTCTTATAGATCGACAGTCCAAGAGTCCTCGCCGTCGAATTCATCGAGAAACTGATTTTTTTTATTTTGGACGCATCCAAGACACTACAACTTTATTTTGAGCAGCGTACTACTTCCTCATCAATATACGAACCAAGACGATATCTATGTTCGTTCTCCAGTTATAATTGTTTTACCACAACAATTAACAATTAATGTCAAGCAAATTTAATTGAAAATCGTATCAAAAAGCAATTTTTCTTAATATTCAGCTTCAATACTTCGGGTCCTGTCCAGAGGCAATAATAAAGTGATTTTATGTATTTTAGGGAAGAAAAAAACATTTAAACAGATCCATTTAAAGGGGATATTAGACCTGTTCGTAAATGGTAATGGTGTTCGTGTTAGTAAATATTTTTTGTGTTGATTTATACTCATTTAATCTGGTCATAAGTGTTAAGCCAATAAAACGACCTGTACTAGATATCATTTGATTCGTTACATTAATTTGATCAAGTTCTACGTGATGCAATTCGTTATATTGTTCGTAAAACAGAAAGCAAATATCAGTTGTGAATAATAATAATCAATTCGTATAGAAACGAAATGTTTATATTCGATGACGGTTAAACTATGAATCAATTTACATAAGTGATAAATGATTTTCCGCCATACGTTCTTCCGAGATGAAACGCGCAGCGCGACGTATAAATATATTCGATATGCAGCGCATAACGCAAAATGTAATCATACTCGATACGGAGCGCGTAGCGCCACGTGTATTCCTGTGAGTGCCTTAAAAAATGTCCCAAAGGGACATTTTTCGGGGGTTCTGGGGGGCGGAGCCCACCAACAAGAGCCTCTGCGCCCGCAGGGCGCTGAGGCGCTTGTTTATTATTGTAATATTTGCCGTAATGAAAATTCAAAATATCGTCCGTTCAATATGTGATCATTCGAAGTTTCGATCCCCACCCAAAATAGCCTCCTCCTACAATTCCCTGAATTTGGTAACGGGAATTTTTTTTCACGATAATAAAATCATTACGAACAGTGAACCGTTGGGGTTTTTTTTTGATACAAAAAAAAATCATTTTATTGTCTGAAAACGATTTATTTAAAAAATTTCAAATTCTTTCGATTTCCTTAAAAAAAAAAAAACAAAATTCTCGAGCACCGAATTCATAAAATAAAGAGTACAAGATATTAGAATTATTTTGTTACGATGTAAAAAAAATGTACGCGACGAGGGAGTCAAAGAGTGAATCTTACGAATCTTACGAAGAGTCTACCTGACGATTCGAAATACGAGTTAAATTTTTTTTTTCGTGAATATTGTAGCAAATAATAAAACGATTTTTTAAAAAACTTAATGATAGTTTTCCTCATGTCGCGATTAAATCATTAAGTAAAAAATGTTCATTTTTTGTCGAAAAGCTTGCAAATAAAAGTAGTCTTTCAGTTTATTTCTCTCAATTTCGCATTTGATTGGCTGTTAGCGTAAAAGAAAACCAATAAATAGCAACTAAGTTGATGTTGATGGGTAAACGTGCGCAAGTCACAAATTTTTTTTTTCGAATTTCGAATAATTTCTCCAACGACTCGTGCGTACGTGACGTAATAAAATAATTTGACTCGTGACGTAATAAAATAATTTGACGAAAACGTTTTGTAGATTTTTTTTTGTTTTTCATTTATTTATACAATAAAAGTATCGTCGATGTTATGTTTACTTTTTCTGCGCCGCGGCAGCTTCGTCTTCGCGCTGATAGGACTGCAAGAGTTCTTGTTTCTTGGCAGCGATACGCTCGGCTCTGCGTTTGCGGGCCTCGCGTACCTTTGTACGACGAGCCTCTGCCTGATCGGAAAGCGTCTCTGCTCTCGCCTTCTTGGCCTTTTTTTTGTGGATGAATTCCATGAGTACACTTTTGTTCTTGAAAACGTTACCCTTGGCTTTCATGTACAGCGCGTGGTACAGATGTCTGTCGATCTTCTTGGTCTGGCGGTACTTTTTGAGAAGACGACGCAATACTCTCAAAAAAATTAAAGATCAAATCAAATCAAATAATCGAACGATATTATTTGCAAGGCGGAGGCCGGTGTCGTCAATTATCGTCAATCATTGTACCGTCGCAATTTCAATGCTCGATCCTACCGGGTCGCGTAGTCGGTGCACCGTCGATCGGTATATAAAACTCATTACAGCCCGACCAAGCATTGAATTTACGAGCAACGGAGCGCTGCGAGATTCCCAGCGGGGATGTCATTACGCGGAACTGGGATGCGAGTCAAGCGTTACATATAGGCCGGTGAAAGAGGGAACGAACCATAGATAGATAGGAAAGATGAATATTCAAAGCCTCGATGAACTTTCATCCGGCCTCGTCGGAGTAGGGGGGAGGAAAAGAATAAAAATATAGTGCAACGCGCGCACATCGATTATCCCAATATGGAGTGAAATAAAAATAATAATATTGGAAGAATAGCTGTTTCCATAGCTTAGAATAACTTTCCAGATATCTAAAAATGATACAATCCCTTCCTCTTGTTTTCTAGGCGCTACTAAAAAAACGTCAAAGTTTTTCGGTTATGACACGAGTGAAGAGAAGCCACGTAGGAATGCTCGCAGAAGCTCACCGGTTCGAAAGAGATTTAATGAATCTCGCGCTTCTACCGGCCGACTTCATAGAAGAAGCATTCAATCAATTAGCAGACAGTCTGGAACAGAACGAGGCTCTTCACGAAGTAATGGGAGATCTCTTCAAATACTATCGAAGGGAATGGATCGAAAAGAGAGGGCCAGCGGCGTATTCAGTTTATAGAGAAACGAGAAGGACGAATAACGTTGTTGAACGGTATCATCGCACTCTAAAATCATTGACGTCGACGAGGCCGGAAATAGTCAAGTTTCTAAGTAAGTTAAGAAATCATTTTTCATCGCGAATTAAAAATATCGAAATCTCATTAAATTATTTTCTGCCCGAACAGACGCCGTTAAACAGGTACAAGAAACCGCGCATGCCAACGTCCTGTTGGTCGATCATGGTAAGAAACCGTACAGGAAGAAAGACTCCTATTGGATGAAGAAAGAGAAGATATTGCAAGATGCTTGGACTAATCTAGGAGATCTATCAGCGTGCACACGTGAGAATCGCAAGTGCAAAATTAGAAGGTTCCTTGTGACACTTCCACCACATACTAGTCTTGCAATCGGTAAGAAATGAAACACATTCCATACGTGTTGCGCCCCCCTACTGCTATCAGTTCTTTTATTGACCGTGTGTGATTTTTCAATTTTTCTTAAGATCGAGTAACAACCGAGGAAAGGGAAATCGAGAATGAGGAAATTGTTATCGATAATAACGAAGTCGCGACTGTCGAGGATATCGGTACGTATTATTGTTTGTTGATGGCGATTATTTTCGTACTTTTGTTAATCTCGGCTATTTCATTTTTTTTTCATCTTTCAGAAAACCGATTCACGATTGAGAATCATCACGAAAACAACGGGGACGCGCCAATACAAAATCCCGGGATCGAGACCGAGAATCGTCACGTGGACAACGAAGATCTTCCAATACAAGGTCCTGAGGTCGACACCGAGAATCGTCACGTGAACAACGAAGATCTTCCAATACGAGATCCCGAGGTCGAGAACGAGGGTATGTTTACAATACGTTACAAATAAGCGGATAATTTATAAACTTTTATTGATCGAGTACGTATTTTTTAATTTTTTTTTCAAAGATCGCGTCGGATTTGACGAAGATTCGGCGGAGGAAGTCGAAGACGCGCTCGTGGCATATCTATGTCGTACGGACGACAATTTTCGGACCGAGTATCTGAAACATAATCATATGAAGAGTTTGGAGATTGCGCCAAAACCACCGTCGATGGATAGCACGAGATTGTCGGGACCCACAGAACATACGTAATCTGGTCGACGAGAGCCGCGAGAAACAGTTCTCAACAAAGGAAAAAAACAAGTATGTAATGACGATGAAAAAGGACACGAACATCATACCTTATCACGATGACATCGACGACAATATACCAACGATTGATTCCGATTTTCATCCTTTCAGTGAAGTCGAGACAAGAGAAAAGAACAAAATTATGAGTACGTGTATAATTGCATCTCGAATTTTCGTCCTGTCCATATAATTCACGATTAAAATTAAAATAAAACACCATTCCCCTCTTCTTTCAGATGCTTCGTGAATCATGAAATCTTTCGACGATGTTAAATCGCTCACTGCGAGAGCCACGGGACGAGAATTTCGTATCCACATTGCTGATACGAGTAACGTTCAGGTAAATATTAATCCACGCAATGCGGTCGTTGATTTCATTTATTTTTACCGATGTCCTTATTTAATACAATTTGTTTCTTTTTATCGGTTCTAGGTGACCCTGACGACATGGGGAAGTTACGTGGAAGATTTTAATGCCCCGAATAACGCACCTTTAACCGTAATTTTCGTACATTCGATAAAATAGATGTATAACATCGAGCGAATGTTATTACGAATACATTGACGAATAAAAAAAATAATGACGAAAGAACCTGAAGACAACGATTTATTTATTCGGAGAATTTACAAAGTTCAATAATACAGCACGACGAGCAAAAAAATCACAAAGAATCGAAGAATCGCGTATCCGATCGCGCATTGCACTTTTTTAAACATTTTTCTTTTTTTTATAATATTTTCAAAACATTTCTTGTTAACGAGAAAACGAATATTCACAATATAATTTATTATTTATAAAAAAAGGGTCCTTAATGCCAATAAACAAATTCAAATCGATGGTGTCAATGATAATAGATGGAATGATCGCGTTAACAAACGAAACATAAATTTAAATAATAGACCAACAAAGTTATTGTATTTACATCTGAAAAATTCGAAAATATAACTAATGAAAGTTCTGTTTATATAAATATTGAATAACCTATCTGTTTAATTGGCGCAATCGGCTGCTAAACTAATTATTCTATCTTTCTTTATTTTTTTGTACTGTTTCGTATAGTCGTGAAACTCGCGTAGTGTGGATCGAGAGCAAGATGGATGCGCGGGAGAGGGGTCAGGGCAATTAAATAAATTTACTTCGAGAGACGCATTACAGGTATTTGAGCGTTGTCTTTATTTCACTATACAATTCGAGAGTACCGCGTAGAGTGAAAAATACCTGTCGAGTTCTTGAGCGCTCCGTGTGATAATAAATCGACGGTGAGACGCGACCCCGTTGAGTCGTCCGTTGAGCTGTCCGTTGGCGATGCCGAGAGTAGCTGAGTCGTTGAGATTATTCTTGATGAGCGCTCCTGGTCGCAAATATGCGCTGAGATGTCGCACACTCCCTTTCCACTATCACTGAGCTGATCGCGAGAATATTCCGGTGATGAGAAGACCGAGAAAACGTCCGAGAATATCCGAAAACCGTAGAGACGCGAGAACGCACGTGGAGTTCACACAATGCCGATGCTGATAATGGCCGCCGAGAGCCCATGCCGGTAGTCTCGTCTCTTTCTCGCCGAGCAGCGGCAAGATGTCATTGCCGCGCATGCGCGAGTATCGATCACTGATCGATGCCGGAGCGTGCTGCCGCGCTAGGAGAGCGCGGCAGTCCGGAAAATAAGCGACCGTTCGCAACATTCCCGCCCGCCATCTCCGCGTCCGCGGAGATGTTATCCCTTGGTCCCTTCTGTGAGCAGCAGGACGAGTTTCACAATTGGGCGAGTGAGTGTGGTCGTTGCGGTTTTCAGGGTAACAACCCGAGTTAGTCCATCGCGCCCTGGATGCAGAGCGGTGACTCGAGCGAGAGGCCATCTCCCTGGAGGGGCTCTCTCATCACTGATGAGAACCAGAGAGCCGACCTGAATTGCATCTTGAGAGTACTGCCATTTTGAGATCGCCTGTTGCTGATGCAGATAATGAGTTGACCAAACCTTCCAAAATTGCTGTATCTTCTGCTGGAGCAGTTGCCAATGAGAGAGGCGAGCCTCCCTGAGATCGAGTACTGAAGGCTCAGGTATCGTCGTCAGAGCAGAGCCGACAAGAAAGTGCCCGGGTGTTAGAGCTGAGACATCCTCTGGATCGTCGCGAAGAGGTTCCAACGGCCTTGAGTTGAGAAGAGCCTCGATCTGCGTGAGCAGCATAGCCCACTGTTCATACGTGAGCAATGCATCACGTACCATCCGCCGAAGATGATATTTGACGGATTTTACGGCCGCTTCCCATTTTCCGCCCATATGCGGAGCCGCTGGGGGGTTGAATACCCAGCTGATTCCCTCCCTCGAGAGTTCCAGAGCCATCGTCCGGTGTTCACGAGCGCTTGCCGTAAACATCTGTTTGAGAGTTCCGTCGGCTCCGAGAAAATTCGTTCCGCAGACCGAGTACATTGCCGTGGGGATGCCCCTCCGTGAGACAAATCTCCGAAAGGCTGCGAGGAACGGTTCCATTGAGTAGTCCGTGACAACGTCCAGATGAAGCGCCGAAGTGCTGAGGCAGACGAACACACAAAGCCAGCCTTTGTGAGTTTTAGCTCCTCTACCTTGCCACGACTTGAGCATGAATGGTCCAGCGTAGTCCAAGCCTGTGTGCATGAATGGGCGAGATGGTGTAACCCGGCAAAGAGGTAGTTGGCCCATCAATTGACGGGCACGGATCCCCCTCTACCGAGCGCACATCACGCACCGAAGCACATGAGCCCGTACCGTATTCCGTCCTCCGAGAATCCAAAACCGTTGCCGAGTATGTGATAGAGTGAGTTGAGTCTCGCCATGAAGAGTTCTCCGATGAGCTTCGTCGATTATCAGCGACGACAAGTGCGAATGCCGCGAGAGAATTGCCGGATGCTTACTCTCTTCATTGAGAGCAGAGTTGTCAAGTCGGCCACCGACTCTGAGGACACCATCTGCGTCGATAAAGGCCGTCAACCTGCTCAGAGGATGACCTGGCGGTAGAGTATCCCCTTTCGAGAGCATCCTGAGTTCCGAGGCGAACGATGCCGCCTGAGATGCTTTAACCCAAAACTGCTGTGCACGATGCAGTTCCGAGGGTAGCAAGAGTCGTCCGATGGGTGCTTTCGGTAGGCGCTTTAGCCGATCAATCACCCTGAAACATAGTGCCGTTACTCTCAGAAGTTTAAAGTATGAAGAGTACCTGAAGAGCAAATCCCATTGACAATCAGGTTCCGGAAGAGCCCCCACAGGCGTAACCCCTGGCCTCGCCTTTGAGCCGCTAGCCACCTCAGACACGTCTGCCTGAGAAGGCCATTTTTCCCGGGACTGAGTGAGCCATGATGGCCCTTGCCACCACAACGCGAGAGCTGCCAGTTCTTGAGTTGTCGCCCCGCGCGACGCGCAGTCAGCTGGATTGCACGTTCCCGGCACGTGCATCCACGAGCAGTCCGGCGAGAGATCCTGGATTTGCGTGACTCGGTTCCGCACGTAATCCTTCCATCGAGAGGGATGAGCTTTGATCCAGGTGAGAGCGACCTTCGAATCCGTCCACAAAAATACCTCGTCGATATCAAGACCCTCTTTCTTCCTGATATGACTCGCGAGCTTCGCCAGGATGAGAGCACCAGAGAGCTCTAACCTCGGGATGGTTAGCCGCTTCAAGGGTGCGATCTTTGTTTTCGAGCAGATTAGTGACGTCACTTTCCCCGTGGACGGTGAGTCGACCGTGAGATACACCACGGCCGCCATGGCAAGCTGTGACGCGTCCGAGAAGCTATGCAGAGTAACACGCGCACCCTTGAACGTGTTGAACCACCTTGGAACAGAGAGACTAGCCAGCTGAGTGAACTCTTCTCTTACCGCCTGCCATTTTTCCGCCAGAAGAGCTGGGAGTGGTTCATCCCATCCGAGTTTATGCAGCCAAAGCTCCTGGATCAACGCTTTGGGGCGAATGGTAACCGGTGAGATAAAGCCGAGAGTATCGAAGATCTTCGCGACCTCCGAGAGAACCACGCGTTTTGAGACCTTGCCGGTAGGCGAGCTTGACCGAGAAACAAACGTGAATTTGTCATCCTTTGGCGACCATTGAACCCGGAGTAATTTGGTTGTGCAGTCGTCGAACTGGATGGTTTGCCGATCACCAGATGACCCAAGCTGTGCGAGAACCAAAGGACTCGTAGCATGCCACTTAGCCAACGGGAATCCTCCCGCGTGACAGAGTCCCTTCAACTGTTGAGCCGTTTCCAAAAGAGCTGCTTCCGTATCAGCACCGCCAAAGATATCATCAACATATCTTCTGTACAAGAGAGAAGGCACTGCCAATGGGAAGTTGTGCCCCTCATCCTCAGCGAGCTGAAGCATAGTTCCCACCGCCAAAAACGGCGCTGATTTCGTGCCGTACGTCAAGGTGGTGAGACGATACGGTACCTCGTTGAGCTTTTCATCGACCCAGAGGATGCGCTGAAGGTCTTGGTCCCCTTCGTGCACTCTGATTTGACGAAACATCTTCGTCACATCCGTCGCGAAGAGATGTCGATGATGCCGAATCCATATGAGAACGTCCGAGATGTCCAAGAGCAAGTCCAAGAGATCGTTCACCGAATATCCTGATGCTGAGGCGCTAGACCCGTTGAACACAACCCGAAGCTTTGTTGTAGTTCGCTCAGGTCGTAACACCCCATGATGCGGCAGATAGTATGCCACCGGATCCTCCGAGCGTTGAGCCGATACCGGAGCGCGAGCCATATGCCCGAGCTTCTCCCGTATCGTATTCTCGTATTCTCCCAGAAACTGCGTGTACAACTCTTTGTGCACGTCATCCCTTGCAAGCCGTTGCAAAGTTTTGTGGAGACGATGACGCGCCGTTGAATACGAGTCGCCCAGCAATGAGACGGGAGCCTTGAGAGGGATACGCACGACGTATCGTCCATCTTCATCCCTCGTGTGAGTTGACCGGAAATGATTTTCGCACTCCTGTTCTTCGGGCGAAATATTCACCGCCTCGTCTGTTGGAACTTCCTCTTGCTCCCAAAATTTCGCGAGAAGATCATGAAGAGCTTGAGAGTCATTATCGATCCTTCCAACGAGCGAGACGTTCTGATGAGCAGTTACCCCTTGAGTTGTCACTGGGCCGAGAATTAACCATCCGAAAATCGAGCATTGCGCCACTGGCATTGAGCGAGATCCCCTTACCACCTCGGGCTTGATGACTTGTCCATAGACGTCTGCTCCGAGCAATACGTCCACTGCTCGAGATTGATAATACAGCGGGTCAGCGAGTTCGAGATTCTGCAGATGAGGCCATACACCTACGATCACGTCGGCAGATGGTAATGCCGTTGCGATTTTCTTAAACACGTGAGCTCGAACCGTTACACTTTCCGACGAGTATACCGAGGCCAAAGAGAGTTGAACGACCCCCTTGGTCTTTGTCGTGTGAGGGCCCCCAATGCCCGTGACGATGAGCGGAGACCATTGTCGAGAGAGACGCAGAGCTGACACAAGCTCGTCAGCGACGAAGCTGAACTCTGATCCAGGATCAACGAGAAGTCGAACCTGATGAGTCGTCGATGACGTGCGTACAACTGCGACGGCAGTTGCAAGCAACGACTGAGAAGATGGGATGAGAGCTTGAGTCACTGAGAGAGCTGATGACTCGTGAGATGTTTCCGTGCGAGTTGTGTCCAGGTGAGATTTTCCAGCCTCGTCCTGGCTAAAAGACGATCGAGTTGTCCAAATCGAGTGCGACTCGCGAAGTGAGTGAGCTGAATCCTGGAGAGCGACGACCGCATAACCTCCCTATTGGGAGGTCGAGCTCGTTCCTTGCTGAGCTGTGCCTTGAGGTGTCGCTGGCCGAGCTGCTGCGGATGCCTCGTATAGAAGGGTGTGGTGTTTTCCCTTGCAGGTCTTGCACAGTTGTGCGTTCCTGCACACACGGGCGTTATGCCTCCCCAAGCAGTTGAAGCATAGCCGTTTCTCGACGACCAGCGAGCGTCTCTCCTTTGCGTTCCTGTGCAGGAACGAGGCGCAGGCCGTAATGTAATGAGACCCCTGACAACAATCGCAAGCGTAGGCCGATCGAGAAGCGCCGTATCCCTGAGCCGATGTCTGAAGAGCCGATCCCCGTTGTTGAGCTGCCGATTGAGTCGATCCGTGAGCCTTCTTCTGAGCTGCGACACCTTGAGGTTGTTCCGTCGTCTCTAGAGCGCGCAGTTTGCCTCGCACATATTCCTCTACTTTATCGTAGCTGTAGGGAACTTTCGTGCTTCCGAGAGCAAAGGCCAAATCTCTCCTGAGCAAGGGGTCCAAATTTCTCACCATGAGATGCGCCCAGAAAATATCTCCAATGTCGAGTTCGGCCGCAAGAGATTTGACGGTCCTTGCCGCCTCCGACACGACACCGTATATTTTCTTCAACTCCGCCTGATTCGACGAAGTGCACGGCGAGAGCGAGAGCACCCGTTCGAGGTAAGAGGCGATGACTCGTCCCTTATCCTCGTATCGAGCCGTCAGAGTATCCCAGGCCTCCTTGAGTTTCCCTTCCTGGAGAGGGACTGCTGAGATGAGTTGAGCGGGCTCCCCTTCGAGGCTAAGCTTCAGGTACTGGAGCTTATGCACCTCCGAGATGCTCTCTGGCTCCAGTACCAGAGAGTTGAACAGCTGCGAAAAACGCGGCCATTTGTAGTATGCCCCCGAGAAGGTCGGCAAGTCAAGCTTAGGGAACTTGGCTGCCGCCGTGACCTTTGAGCCGCCCGCCGTCGAGGTGCCCGAGAGAGCCGATTCCGTTAACCCCAAACTGCGCTTGAGCCCCAAGATCGCCATGAGAGTGTTGTTCCGAGTGCTGGTAATCCTGCGGAACAAACCTTCCGTAAAGTAGGGATGATTTAAATTCCCTGATGGCCAATGATCCGAAATGAATTCATTGGCCTCCTTCGCGTCGTTGAAAAGCTCCTCAATGCGCGCTTCCCACATAGCGAGATGCGAGAGCGATGACTCCCGATCATGCGCCTGCGCGACGGACTGCGCGAACTCTCCGAGCATCTCCAACCTCTCTTCCTGGAAGATGCGAGAGGAGATCGGTCCGGTAATCCTCGCAGGAGATGCCGAACGAGCGCGACGATTCGTTGTCTTAGCGAGAGGAACATTGAGAGTTTCCACAGCGGAGAGAGAAGCCCCTTGATTTCCATCAAGAGACGTATCCGGTTCACCGCAAGTCGTTCCTTGAGCGAATTCCGGAGCTGAATCCTGAGCTGTTGCCGTCACCGTTTCCTTCGTAATACTCTCATTAGGAGAGACGTCATCGGCCCAACTCATGGGCGGGGGAGGAGCCGGTCTCTTTTTGTCCTCCATCGTATCCTGAGCAGTCGAATTCCCAGAGTCCTGAGTTCCTCCTGTCGAGTTCATTGTAAATAAGCGCAATGTCAGAAGATAAAAGAAGACGAGATAGACACAGACGACAACAGCAACAGCGCACAATAAATTGTTTAAAAGAGAGGAATTTTCGTCAAACAATTGTCCGAAAATTATTTGCACTCTTGATGACACAAAGTTGCACAAAGTTGAGCGAAACCGAACGTTAAAAAACGTGCAACCGAACCGTGAGCCGATACCCGAAGCGCGCGAACATTTACGCCTATCTATCACCGTGCGCGAGAGAGAGAAGTCCGACAGACGTAAAGCTTGAGGTATGCCGTGCGAGCGAGACGCACCGAATCCCCGTTATAACGCGAGAGAGCGAGTGAGAGCGCACCACCACGCCGCACTGCACGCTCGAACGCGAGACAAAGTCAGTACACGAGCACCCAACCGACGCGCACTACCACACGTATAATACCCCGGAGACTTCGACGCACCGATCGACCGTTGATCGTAGTGCGCACGAGGCACGAGAGAGACCGAGAGCTCAACCGCCGCGAGAGGGCCCACGCGACGAGAAAGCCGTTGTTTCGCGCGCGAGACTGAGAAAGAGAGAGAAAGACGACGGCTCATGCTGTTCCCCTCACGAGCCAGCGAGAGATGCCGAGAATATTCGATGTCTCACGCTGTTCCCCACGCGAGAGCGAATACCACACGCGCACAACATCCGAGTTTTTCCTGAGATAATTCGCAAGAGTACCGCGAGATAATAATGCCCTTTCAATTGCACCGATGCACCTTCACACAAAGAGCCGCACGCGAGAAAAACACCGAGCCGATTTTTCACGAGTGCCCTTTTGCAAAGTCCTGAGAAGTCCACACAACAAACCACTGACCACTCCACCCACGAGCTCTCGATCCGGCTCGAAGGACCAAAAAATGTTTCGTATAGTCGTGAAACTCGCGTAGTGTGGATCGAGAGCAAGATGGATGCGCGGGAGAGGGGTCAGGGCAATTAAATAAATTTACTTCGAGAGACGCATTACAGGTATTTGAGCGTTGTCTTTATTTCACTATACAATTCGAGAGTACCGCGTAGAGTGAAAAATACCTGTCGAGTTCTTGAGCGCTCCGTGTGATAATAAATCGACGGTGAGACGCGACGCCGTTGAGTCGACCGTTGAGCTGTCCGTTGGCGATGCTGAGAGTAGCTGAGTCGTTGAGATTATTCTTGATGAGCGCTCCTGGTCGCAAATATGCGCTGAGATGTCGCACACACCCTTTCCACTATCACTGAGCTGATCGCGAGAATATTCCGGTGATGAGAAGACCGAGAAAACGTCCGAGAATATCCGAAAACCGTAGAGACGCGAGAACGCACGTGGAGTTCACACAATGCCGATGCTGATAATGGCCGCCGAGAGCCCGTGCCGGTAGTCTCGTCTCTTTCTCGCCGAGCAGCGGCAAGATGTCATTGCCGCGCATGCGCGAGTATCGATCACTGATCGATGCCGGAGCGTGCTGCCGCGCTAGGAGAGCGCTCTCCTAGCGCGGCAGTCCGGAAAATAAGCGACCGTTCGCAACATGTACATTTATTCAATATCTTTTAATTATAAATACGAATCAAGAGTAACAAATCATCATCATCGCGATCCGAGGTTGTTGTGTAAAGAAAAGAAAATCAAAAGCACTTTTATCTTCCTCAAGCTCTCGTCATTGCAATGCTTTATCACATTTATATAATTGAATATTAGAGATAAATTTCGCATAGACATTATTTCTTTTTTGTAATTTGAATGTTCGGCGGCGTCCGGCGGAGACGATGTGCCCGCTCGGCTCGTTTTGCATAAAATAACGCAGAAGGAGCTCACAGCGCCATCTATCGTTGTACAGATTTTTTGCGGATATGGACTTTGGCGGAAAAGGACTTTTGCACATATGAACTTTGGCGAATGCGTACTTTGCGGATATACTACCCTACCGTCGAGTGTACGTTCACCGCTGAATTTTTTTCGATATTGTCAACGACATCGATATTTACGTTTTCACTCTCAGCCGGCGTCGTCGCTTGTATGTCAATCGCTTTATACTTTTCGATATCGTCGACGTGTTCAGGTCTCACTGGCGTACATTTATTTATGTTTTCACTCTCGGCCGGCGTCGTCGCTTGTACGTCAATCGCTTTATTCTTTTCGACATCGGTGTCTTCTTGAGATTCGCTTTCATCTTCTAATTTTTTTTTCAACGCTGTAAGCGCTTTTCTGTTTCCTGTAAATGTATTGGTCTCTCTCTCTATACCGTGTTTATACTCTCTCTATCTCTCTATATACCGTATGTGCTGTGACCGAAAATTCTTCGGAGTGGCACCCGCTCACTCCGAAAATAAATGTAAGAAAATTTAATTAAAAAAAAAAACACCGGTACCCCGTCGTCCACAAAAAAAAACGTCTCGATCGCTTATCTATTTTTATGGGCGCCAGTCGAGCACTGCGCTCGACGCGATCGGATTTTTCCAAATTTTCTGGACGACGAAGTAGATGACAACCAACCAGCTGCAGCTCACCTGGGTAGAGGGGCGGTCCGAATTTCTTGGCAAAATAAATTAATTACGAGGTACACTGTTCATTCAAATCACAAAGTCAAAATTTATTCGTCGTAGCATCAATGGTTATTTTCACAATTTCTTATTATCGCGGGGAGTCGGTTCCCTTTTGACTCGACACAAAAAAAAATCAGTCCCTGCTAAAATTCTCGCCAGCTACTCAGTTCACCGGTTCGAATTTCTACTCAGATAAAATATTGAACTTCCTTTAGAGAAAGAGGGAAAAAAAACAAGCGTCTCAGCGCCCTGCGGGCGCAGATACTCTTGTTGGTGGGCTCCGCCCCCCAAACCCCCCGAAAAATGTCCCTTCGGGACATTTTTTAAGGCACTCACGGGGGTGCACGTCGCGCTACGCGCTCCGTATCGAGTGTATTTACACATCGCTCTATGCGCTACGAATGAAGTATGTTTATTCGTCGCGCTCTGCGTTTCTTTTCGACAGTACGTATGAGGGAAAAACATTTATCAGTTACGTAAATTAATTCATAGTGTTTAATCTTCGTCGAATAAAAATATTTCTTTTTTGTACCAATTGATTATTAATATTCACGACGGATATTTCCTTTTTGTTTGACGATAAATTGTCAAATATTGAGACACGAGACAAATATAACGAATTGCACCACGTAGAAGTTGATCAAATTAATTTAACGAATCAAATCATGTCTAGTAAGGTCGCTTTATTGGCTTAAAACTTATGACCAGATTTAATGAATATAAAACAAACACACAAAACATGTACCGACACCAATACGATTACCATTTAGCATTCAGGCCAAATATCCCCTTGAAATTCTTACCCTTCAGTGTTTTTTTTCTTCCCCATAACTGATGGAGTCAGTTCCTTATTTTATCTGTAGGAAACCAAATCATTGTAGAAGAAAAGTTCAAGAAATTTGCTATTCTTTGTGATTTTCAATGAAATTTTATCGATATTTATGGATGCTGCAAAAAAATGCAATCTCGAGAACGAAAAAATATATCTTTTTGGTTCCTGTCTTGTATTGAAGAGGAAGTAGTACGTTACTCGAATCAAAAATTTGTCATCTTGGATAGCTCCGAAATATTTTTTTACATATTGATGAAATTCTTGAAAATTCGACTTTGAAGGCTCTTTGACAGTCCTCTTATAACAAATTTCATTTCTACCATTTGAGATATATTTTTTTTCTTCTTCGTAATACATGGAATCAGCTCGTTATTGTCTCTGTAGAACAGACAAGTATTGGAGACGAGAAGTTTGAGAAATTCGATATTTTTTTTCGTTTTTCAATGAAATTTTATTGATATTTATCGTCGCTTAAAAATATCAAATTTAGCATCATATCATATCGTATTTTAAAAAATTTTATTTAATCACAAACGAGGATAAGTTTTTCGGTACGGAATAATTCGTAAAATCGACAAATTCAGTGTTTTTCACTTTCTTGATAAATAATTGTTTATAATTGTTCTTTAAGAGTACAATTGTTTTTTTTTTTGCGAAAAAAAACTTTTCAAGACGTGAGCATATGAAAGAAATTCGTATTTCGACGAAAATTTGAAAAAATAAAAAAAAAAAAAACGTTGGAAATACGTCGATAGAATAATCATTAGCAGTTTTCTTATCAAGTGTAAACGAATAAATCCAGCGAACAAAATTGACAAAGATTTCGAATGTGATGAATCTCCGACGGTCGAAGTGTAAAAAATTAAATTTTTAAACATAGCACACTTTTTATCTGCGCAATAACGCAGCGAGTCAGTTTGTAAATACGATTTCTTTGAGAGGAAAGGATTAGAGACGGCAATTTCGAGAAATTTGAAAAAACGATTCATTTTTTGATGAAAATTCGTAAAATTAGTCTTTGCTTAAAAAAAAAATCATATCTCGGCAGCGAAAAAAGATTTCGACTCTCATTTTGGCTTATTTTGAAGAGGAGAAAATACGTTGCCAGAAAAAGAATTTGCAGTTTTTATTATTAACTGTATATGAATAAATCGGGTGAACATAATTGACAAAGATTTCGGCTGCGATGAATCTTCGACGGTCGAAGGATAGAAAATTACTTTTTTTTATGATTGCATACTTTTTATTTGCGCCATACCGCGTAGAATCCATTTATATTTACGTAAAATAGGAAAAAAGATTGAAACGAGATGTCGATTTTTTTTTGTTTGAAAATCATCCGGCCACAGAGTACGCGCGCCGCGACGTATGAGCATCTGTGTATCGTCTGCTACGAAATTGTCATCTGCTTCCAAAGTTTGACAGATAGAATAAAACGAAAAAATATATACTCGCGAATTTTTAGTTCTATTTGGGAAATTGTCATTATTTTGGATATTCGATGAATCTTTTTTGGGAGTTTACTACCAATTTTTTCAGTGAATACGTGAAATTTATCATTTTTATTACGAATGTAAATAAAATATGCTAAAATATTGCGAATGATTTTCGGTGATAATATATTATTTTCGAAATAAAAAACGCAAACATTTGTGAATCTGTGTATGATATTTCGTGTTTTATTTTTCACAACCGAAGTTTTTTTTTAACATGATGAAAAATGGATTTTTGGCAAATCTAAATAACATAACCTTTAAAGCAAATCTTGTTATAACCACTGTTTTTGAATTATTTTATAATTAAAATTATATTTGTCAGAATGACTCAAAATTTGTTGTGCATAGTGCTTTCGATGCAATGAAATATTGTTGCGAAAGAGAACAGAATTGGTTTCCAGGATTCTTAATTGGGGCACCGTACGGACATCAGATGTGAGAAAATAAGTTTTTTATGGAAAATTGTGATGAATAAATAGTTAGAGATGTAGGAATGTCTCTAAATTTGCTGTGCGCAGTGCTTTTGATGAAACAAAATGATGCTGCGAAGAAGAAAAAAATTGGTTCGTAGAGTTCATTATGATGGCACCGTACGGACACTTGACCGAAGGCAAATGCAAATTGTGGCCAATAATTTTTTAGAAAAAATACTAAAAGGTCTTAGATTGGTTTTAAAAGTAATGTGCATACTGGAAATACTGTAATAAAAAAACCCTGCGAAGTAGAACAAAATTGGTTCGCACCATCTAAAGTTACAGTGTGATACGGACGTCCGAGAAGAAAAATTCAGCCAAAAAGTTGTTTTCATTGCACCGCAGGCTAAAAAAAATATTTCTATTCATCGCAGTCACTTTAAAGTAACTACGCATGATGTTGGAGATACACCGAAGCAAATGGTGAAAAATAAAAATTTTTGGAGTATGCGCTGCGGAGTAACCCCTTCGACTGACTCCGAAGAGCAACGGATGGTCATTTTAATAGGCACTCTTTGCCTATTATTATAGTGAGTGCCTAAAAATGTACAAAAGCCTCGACTATAAAATTTCTCTACTAATTTTCCTCGTCGACGTACAGTTCGCGCACATCGGTACCAAAATCGTGTCGGAAAAATAACTTAATTACCACTAAGCCGCGTGATTACTCGGCGCGAAGCGGGCACCGGATTCGTTTAATTAAATGAGTTCGCGACGCGCGAGCGAAAAGCCGAAACCGTCGCTCACGTCTACGAGGGCTCACACGCGTCCGAATCCTTAAACCGCTTGCCACACTTATCTGCTGTGGATCTCTCGAATTTAATGATTCTCTCGAATAGAAATATCAATGAAAAGAAAGGAAAAAAAAGAAAAAGACAAATGACTCTAACAGGCAATTGCGAGAATCGAAAATTGAAGGAGTCTATATCTACTGAATCTACAATCGCGAGGCCGTCCTACTAATACAGGCCGACTTCCTCCTCGACGAAACACACAAAAAAAAACTCTACAATGAAAACTAATACGCGCGAAGGGAGAAGTCTTTCCGATATCCCTGGGACGGTACCCGACGATCTTCCAAGCCGCGTGTAGCTCGGCAATTTTTTTTTTTACGATGCAAAAGAGAAAAAAAAAGGTCCGAATCGCTCGTGTCCACGAGAAATGAGGCAGAAGCCTTACCGTAATTTCGATGTTCAAAAAAATCCTTGGAAAAGTGAACTCGACTCCCGTCCTTCTTTCCTTCCTGGGAAAACGCGAGATATTCTCCTCGGAAACGGTATCACGAATCAATCCTTCTCGGGAGTATACGAGAGAGAGCGGAGCACACGTGCTTTCGGCACCACTATAATTTCGAGAGTCCCCGAGAAATTTTCGTTACTCGAGCGCGAGGCTTCTCTCTCTCTCCCCACCCCTTACAATTTAGACTAAGGTGTCCGGTACCTGGCGCCTCGTTATCTCTCACTACACTACACGCAACTATTAGCGAGCGCGAGGATTTCAATAAGATGATCGCGCGAAACGTCGCACCCTCGAGTCGTCGTGCAGAGGTCCTTTGGGATACCGGAACCGGAAGATGCCCTTGTCCAGCTGCGACTTACTTTCCTGCGCCCAGGACAATGCCGAAGGAGAAATTTCGGTTCAACCCGCCAAGCTGCGACTTATTATCATGCGCCCAGGGCGGTTGGTACCGTCAACGATTGATATATAATCCTTTCCACGTTCTCAGCTCCGCTTCCTCCATTTCTCGTGACCAAAAAAAAATAAAGAAAAATCCTAGAAATTAATAATTATTCGCCACCTCCGAAATTCCCCTCGAAATTGCCTAGGACTCCTCGAATTGGCGAAGCGCGTCACTCCGACACCCCTCTCGAGCAGCCGTTTTGTGACCACCAAAAAAAAACGCGTCACAGTGCAATGTGGTAACTTACCGTTTAACTCCACTACTTTGCTTGCATATCGGCACCCGCGATACCGAATGGTGCACTCGTTGTCTTTTTTCCAAATCTCCGATTCTTTGCTGATGTAATAAATTCCGTCGTCGAACAAAACTAAAGCAAACATTTTCACACTGCACTTGACCGAACTACGAAATTTGCTAGAGTTTCGAGGAGCACATCCTTCCCTTTCAAGGCTTATCGCGCGACTAACTCGTCGAACATTCGACAACGGACAAAGCCAAAGAGACAAACACATTGTTTGTAAACACTTCCCGCGTACTATATCGAATATGGTCCTTGGAAGTACCGTTAACGCAACATATTTGTTTTAAAGGTGACCTTCAAATAGATCGTTCGAGAGAGTATTTCCGTACATTGTATACAGAAGAACTATTCGATTCTGGAAACTTCTACTTAAATAAATAGTTGTTTCGTGATAATTGTATCATCTGAAAAAATTGTGAAATTGGAAAATATCGACGAATTCATGTACACAAGTTTATACTCGAACATGTATGTAGAAACGTTACGTTGGTCCCCACAATCACCTTTAAACCGCTGCAGCCAAATACAATATTCATCGTTTGCTGTACGATATCTCGGTCCTAACAAAATATATTACATCTATAGCGAATTATGGGGTCCGGTCTCAATAAGTAAGCGTGCATCTAAAACAATATGGGCACCGTCCCCATATGTACCATTAGAGTCTCGAATTGGGCCCGAAATGTACCCTTTCATAAAGATATACATTGTATATACAGTCCAAGCTCCGTATTCTTAACTCGACGGGACCGGACCCGAACTCTATTCTGTATTTCCCCTATCGTCCCTACTCTCGGTCAGTTCCTACGAGTAGGGGTCCCAAGGAGTATGCACGCGGGGTTTCCCCCCCTTGGAGTGGGGAAAAGGGGCTGAGGAGAAATACAGTTAAGGGAATTCGTTCCCATGGTAACGAGATAAAATAAGGGACCAGTTAAGTTAAGGGGAGTTAAGAGTACGGAGCGTGGACTGTATATACAAATTATTTCACAAAACTGGCAAAATCTTGCCGCGTGCTTTCCATGCGATTTTTTTTCGGATATCAAGGAGTGTTCATTGGCACTGCGAGTTCGATTTTTTAAACGAAAATCTCAATAACAAACGAAGCAGCAAAATGTTTTTCGTTTCGTTTAATACTTTTTTTTTTACTTTTTTCGCCGTTTTTCGTTGCCGATAAATTTTTCCCTGAGGAGACGCGCCAACGTCATGAAATCACCGGATTTGATGATTGCATACATTTACTTCGAAGTACTCTTTATCCAGTTGACGTACTCGGTGACTCGCGTGTAAACACCCAGATAACCGGGTTCGCCGCACTTATTGCCGAACGACACGATACCGATTTGCATCAATTTACCTTCGCTTCTCAGCATCAATGGACCACCGGAATCTCCTTGACATGCATCTTTGCCTCTCTGACTACAGCCGGTGCACAAGAAATTGCCGGTTATCGGCTGAAAATAAGCCGCGTTGGAATCTTCATTTCTCCAGACCGGGTGAACCGCCTGACGCTGCACCGTATTCTCCTTACCGCCTGTTTGAACCAAAAAAAGTTTTTTTTTTTTTAAAAAAGAGGACATTAGAGATTTAAAATTATATGAATAAACAATTATTTGTTACATAGAATAATTATCAAAAATTTAGTCGTTCTTTTTTTTCATAACGGAGTAAGCGGAGTAGAAATCATTTTTTTTTTTTCGAAAGTGAAAGTTACCATATAAAAAGGAAAAAACTCGCCGTAGTAAGTCGTTCCGCATCTGACAACCGTTGATCTTGCGCCGGCAAAGGTTTCGCCGCGATAACGTGCTTCCGATCCGCGATAATGTGCAAATCGGTATTACGTAAGGTGGGTTTCTCACCGGACAATTCAGTTCGAGAATAGCTATGTCGTTGTTAAAACCAACTCGCGAGAATTATGGATGCGCGTGAACAGCTTTTACCGCATAAGTCTCCGGCGACGAGGGTTCGTCGTCGTTCTCGAGATCGATGTCTCCCAACCGCACGGTAAATTGTCTCGCGGCGAGTCTGTCGACAAAACATTGTATACTTTTTTTAACGATTGACTACCATTGTTTACAAATTCGTCAGGAAAATTAATCGATTTCAGGTAAAAATAGGCGATTAATTAATTATTTTCCCGTAAAAAAAATCATACAAACAATTTCTCGTGATTAATTATTTCTCAATGTGTCTTAACGGTATAAAAAAAATCCCCGATTCCACGAATAAAAATTAGAAACGGAATTAATTTTTTTTTTCAAAATATTTTACAGATTTTTTTAAAAATAATTTCTCGATAAAAACCGATTTTTTTTTAATAATAATATAATGATAATAAATATTTGCGATAAACTATTTTTATATGAATTATTATTTTGCGAACCTTATTTAAAATTTTTTTTTTTAATAATTAAACTTACGGTCGTTGCCGTTGGTCGCGTATACAATGAGCTGCGGTGAGAATGTGTCGCGGACCAATGAGTGATCCCCCGCACCAGAATGCCGTTCGTCTGGATCCGTGAAAAAATATCGCTGCCATCCAGGGCCACCGACCTGGAAGCACTTCCTCGCCTCCTACCACGCGATACTTGCCGGAATTTCTTACGCCGTATTCTTCGGAGAGAAAGAAGGAAGAAAAAAGAAATAAAATAATAAGAAAGAAGAGGATACAGTCGAAAATATTGTCGGTTTCGCATTCGCCGGTTTCGGTGGCCGATATGGCGGTCTTGTTGGATAATTCTCTGTGATCGGCGAATTCGTCACTTCGACAGAACTGAAATTTTTTTACGATAGAAATTGTTTACAAAATCATCTAACATCGTATTTGATATGAAATCCATGGGAATCGATAAATAAATAACCAGCATATCAAGATCCTGGTAGCGGCAATACTGAACCCCGGTATGTCGAGCAATTTTTGCAAACTTCCCATATTCAAGAATTCAATTGAAAATTTTTTTTACGTCGAATAAAATATACAATTCATTGGCATACCTCGCGACACGATTCGGGCGCTTACATCGACACGTTAGTAGTATGCGGTGCGCTATGGCGCCCCCTACTCCTATCCCCACTCCCGCCCCCTCCCCTTTTCGAAAGTAGTGGAGGGGGGAGGAGGAGGAAGGCTGCCTATCTCCACTCCCACCTCCACTACTCGGTCCCGTTTCGAGCTCAGTTTGAAGTGGCGGGGGTAAGAGTGGGGCAGGCTTTAAGGGAGATAGCCATAGCGCACCGCTTTTTTCATTGAATACATTTTTTTTTTAATGTAATTTCCCTTTCCCGTGTGTATTTTAATTTTTTTAATTAAAAAAAAAATGTTAAATTTAAAAAATTGTAAAAATAAAAAAAGACTCACCATTTCTTTTTTCCTGTCTCTTTCACCCGCACAGTTTGTTGTCACTCCTGTCTTTCACCCGCACAATTTTTTGTCACTTCTGTCTCTACTCCTGTCTCTCTGTCTCTCTCTCTTTCTATTTACACTTTTTGTTTTTTCGCACCTGTCTCTCTCTCGTTCACTCCTGTCTCTGTCTCTCTTTTTCTATTTACACTTTTTTTTTCCACTCCGTTACCGTCGCCGTCGTCGTCGTCGTCGTAACTGTCATCATCATCATCGTTGTCATTGTCACCGTTGTCACTGTCATCGAACGCCTCGTCGTCGGATCCCCGATCGTATCCAACGTCGAAGCTGATCGCGCGTATCGTCTTATCGGCAATATCGTCGCCGTCGCTATTGTATAGGCTGATGACGAGCCCGTTGTTTTCGTCATCCTCGATAACGGAGGCGACAAAATTGTTGTCGTATGGTCGTACAATCGTGGTCGTATGTGCGATACAATGCGCAATTTCTAGTTCCGCCTGAGCCTGTACGGCACTGGCCCATGCGTCGTTGATCATCTCGATCGCTTGCGGTGCATCGGCGTTATTGACATCGATAAAAGTAAGGCCGTACACCGAGCATCGTACGGCCAATACCGGAATGGCGTATGCCATCGCATATACCGCAAATAATTCGCACTATTTACACAACGTGTAATCACCCTTATCCACCATATACACTTCGACAATGTCGTCGGCGTCGATATTGACGATTGTGCACCGCACTGCGTGATTTGCGCGATATAAGATGCATTATAGCCCAGTTCTTCGGGCTTCCTCGCGCGTAAGCCTCACCTCGGGGCTTCTGTTTTTTTTGTTGTTATAATGTGCGTCTAAATGATCGCACATGAATTTATACGAAATAGACATTGCAACCGTCCTTAACAATACGGTGCAATAATCTATTATTTTCACGAGTTTACAGCTAAACCGGTCGCCATAAAAGTCGGTACTGCATTGCGGATACATTTTTTTTTAATAACGAAAAAAAAAACACACAAAAAAGGGGGAGAGAGAGAGAGCACACGCACGTACACAAAACCACAAAATCACAAAAAAACGGAGAGAACAAAATTATGACGCGACTTCACCGCTCTGAGTCTGTCAGCCGAATGCCATATTAACGTAACGCTGCACGCTGTGCCACACAATTGCGGATGCATTTCCGAAAATTAGAGTCAGCAGATTTGCAGGTGGGATTCTGAGAGAGTAGCTCGCACGAGAGAGAGACGAGCGCATTCCGCGGATGCATATCAGCAGATTGCAGCATCAGCATATCACAGCTGGTCATCTGGGAATTGCGCTCACAGTGTAACACAGCAACTCTACGTGTTTTATTGGAGCCCCTTCGATGCCCCGCAAAATTTCCTCCGTTTTGTCGTATCTCTCACCGTTTACGAGATATAGCCAAAAATAGTTAAATAATAATTATTGTTTTTTTCGATGCCATTGAATTGGTCTCGCGGGGTAGGGTCCCCCTGAGAAACCTCGCAAAATTTCGTTCGATTTGTCGTATATCTCACCGTTTACGAGATAAAGCCAAAAAACCGTTAAATAATAATTATTGTTTGTCGCAATTTTTTCTTTTTTTCGATGCCATTGGATTGGTCTCGCGGAGTAGGCTCGTTATCGAATTATAACGTCCCGAAGTTCGATTGTGTGTTCCTGGCAATACCCACTAAAACATTCCTTCTCTCGACTGTATTCCCCCCCGCGGAAACCGCCCAAAAGGCTTTACTTCGCGAGGGGCAGTCTAAGCCTCAGACGGCCCTTCTGACACGCGCTTGGAAGTTAGGCGCGTCTGCCTCTCCGCTCTTCCATCTTCCTGATGGAATTCAGCTTCTCCATAATGGACGCGGCGAGGGTAACCACCGCGTCCCAACCATCCTGTGAGCCGAGCAGGCACCTTCCCATGCCTTCAGGTGTCATGGGTCCTCCCCATGACGCTCGGAATCGCTCCCGGTCATCGGCGAATCTCGGGCAATGGAAGAGGACGTGTTCCACGTCCTCGTCGATCCCAGGGCACACCGGGCATTCCGCGCCATCGTACACGCGAATACGGTGTAAATAGCTGCGGAAGCAGCCGTGCCCGGTGAGTACCTGGGTCAGGTGGAAAGTTGTATGTCCACCGTGCCTGCTGGCCCACGCTCTCACATTAGGAATCACACGGTGGGTCCACCGACCCTCGCCTGCTGAATCACATCTCCGCTGCCATTCTTCGAAGGTTCTGCTGGACCATTGATCATCACGATGCTCTTGATCGTCGCCATCAGCACCAGTACGCCTACGCTCACGGTACACCCTGGCCCTCTCGGCTGCCAGTAGATCAACAGGAGGCAGTCCTGCGATCACCGAGAGAGCGATGTCAGACACGGTTCGATACGCTCGGGCCACCCTTAGCGCGACAGTCCGGCAGGCCCGTCGGCATGTGGCTCCGTAACTCGCATTGGTCTTCAAGGCACCAGCCCAAATCGGAGCCCCGTAGAGAATTACGGAGCTCACAACAGAGGAAAGAAGGAACCGTCGCGGCTCCTTCGGTCCCCCGATGTTGGGCATGATGCCCGCTAGCGCTCCCGCAACCCGTGATGCCTTCGAGCCCGCGTTCAGATGATGTTCTCTGAATGACAGCCGCGCATCCAGGATGACACCGAGATATTTCAACGTGTCTGCGGTCTTGATTTTGCTACGACCGACCGTGAATGTGGCGTACGCCCTCTTCTTCGTCCGAGAGATGAGCACCGCCTCAGTCTTCTCGTCCGCCAGACTCAGCCCATGGTCGCTCAACCAGCCAGCTACTACCTCGATTGATTCGTCTCCGAGGTGCTGCACCTCATCGATGGTTTTCGCGACGACGACAAGGGCGACGTCGTCCGCAAAGGCCACCATCGATACTCCGTCTGGAAGCGGCTGCCGAAGCAGGCCATCGTACAAGACGTTCCAGAGGAGGGGCCCTAGGACCGAACCCTGTGGCACGCCGCCTGTGATGTTATAGGAGTGCGTGCCGGCGTCGGTGTCGTAAAGCAGGGTCCGGTCCGTCAGGTAGCTCGAAATGACTCTTCGCAGGTAGAGCGGCACCTTGAGATCTTGCAGGGCCAGCAAGATCTTGTCCCACCTGGCCGAGTTGAATGCGTTCCGGATGTCCAAAGCGATGATGGCACACATGCGCTTTGTACACCGGCTGCCACTGATGGCGTCCGTAGCTAGCGCCACAACCCGGCCGATGGCATCCACCGTTGAGCGACCCTTACGAAAGCCGAACTGGTTTTCAGACAGGTCTCCAGCTCCCTGTATGGCTGCCTCTAGCCTGGCACATATGACTCGTTCGAATAGCTTCCCGGTTATGTCTAGCATGCACAGCGGTCGGTACGAGGAAGGTTCGTCCGGGGGTTTGTTCCCCTTGGACAGAAGGACCAACCTCTGTACCTTCCACTGTGCCGGGAAGCATCCTTCGTGAAGACATGCGCTGAATGTATTCCCAAAGATATCGGGAGCATTCAGCACAGCGGTCTTCACGGCCAGGCCAGGGACCCCGTCCAGCCCTGGAGCCTTACGGACGGTGATCCTGCTGGCAGCCATCTTCAGTTCGTCTTCCGTGACGTCTGGCGTCTCGGCTGCACCATCGTCTACCATCAGACCGGTCTCGGCACGCCGCTTCCGGTGTTCCGGGAAGAGGTGTCGGACGACCCTGTCGAGGAAGATTGGACACGTTGGAGCGGTGGCACCCCTGGGCTTGATCTTGTTCATAACCGTTTTATACGGTCGGCCCCAAGGGTCACTGTCCACTTCCTGACAGAAGTCCAGCCAGCACTTTCGCTTAGAGGCCTTGATGGCAGCCTTGAGGCGTTTCCGCATTATTTCATAGGCCGCAGCCAATTCCTGGTATTGCGGCCTATGAACAGCTCTTTGGTGCAGCCTACGTGCTCGGAAGCACTCTCGGCGTATCTCTGCGATGTCCTCGTTCCACCAGTATACTGGTGGACGACCGCGAGGGTTGGACTTCGCGGCCATGGAGGCATCGTAGGCCGCTGTGATGGTTTGCGAGAGGCTTCGAGCTCGTTCCTCGGGCGTTCCCTGCACTGTCGCTCCCTCTAGCATGCAGAGAAACGTCTCCCGGTCGAAGGTGGCGGGTGCCCATCTCTCTTTTTTGCGTCTGCACGACGCCCCTGCTGTCCTGCTGGTCAGCTGGAGCTGGTATACCAGGGCGTGGTGGTCGCTGCCCGTGTACCGATCGCTAACTTTCCAGTCGAGCCCTTCCCTCATCAGTCTAGGATCGATGAAGGTCAGGTCGATAATGGAGGTCCTGCCGCCCTTTGAGAAGGTTGGCTTGGACCCGGTGTTAGCGATTTCCAGCTCCAGTATTGCGAAGGCCTCGAGGAGGGCGCGACCGCGGTGATTGGTGCTCGCGCTGCCCCACTCCGTCGCCCATGCGTTAAAGTCCCCTCCGATGACGACCGGCAATCGGGAGGTCCTAGCACTGTCGACGATGGCATCCAGGAATCTCAGGTATTCGTCGGTGGTATCACTGGGTGGAAGGTAGCAACTGTATATTCTTATACCAGCCACCTCCACCCAAGTGAAACCGGGCCGAGGGGCGACCATCTTGTTGGATATATGGAGGTTTCCGC